>OW964554.2:27839953-30339953 GCA_943138885.2 Tholera decimalis | reverse complement strand
TTAAATTGCTGTTTTATTGGTCCCGTGTGAATCGTGGAGGCCTTGAATGGTGGCCGCCATGATCGACAGACGCGGGCGGCGCGGGCGCATTCAACATCACAATGCAACATTTCGGGACGTATTTTACGTAAATATATGACCATGTCTGGGAGTCAATGTCGTTATGGTAAGTAATTTTGGTCGCGACTGTATTTCTTTTGTATCGTATTTGTAAGACTATTGGAGAGAGCATGCGATTGTTAAATAAATAAATAGCTTTTGAATAAAATGGTGGCTTTTATTTATCAACTTCAATTTATTTGCACGCTTTAGTTTTCACTTTTTTCATATAAATATATATTATATCTATCACACACACCTCTTTGATATTTATTCTTTCATAATGCGTACAGCTAATTAGTGGAATTCCCTGCCGGAGTTTGTGCCTCCTGATAGCTGTAACCTGGGGGTTTTAAATCAAGAGTACCTAAAAAGGTTCCTTCTAAGTAAACGTGTTTGATCTTTGACGACATCATCACTTATATGTTGTATGTATGTTACAGGTAAAACCTCCGAAAACTCTACGAGATACTCCGAGAACTCTACGAGAACCTCCGAGAAATCTACGAGAACCTCCGAGAACTCGTTATGATATTCCTAAAACATTATTACACAACATAGAAAGACATTTGTGTTTGTATAACAGCTGATGATGACAGATTATCTGTTTTGTTTAAATTTTGTATCACAATTCTTTAGTTTGTATCAGGTGAAATGGTGGTCAAACGATCATCAATTTAACAAACATTAAAAGGAATCTCATTAAACATTCTGTGTGATAACTGATAACCCTAGACGTATGTAAGTCCTCACAGATGTCTGCAATCGGTTTTGGTATAAATATCACTGGTGCTATTGCTACCGGTACATTTCTGCTCCGACGCTCGCCCGCGACAGTCGTGCCGCTCCGCGCTCTCGATCGTTCCGTGCCTGAGTCATCGCTCCGTTCGTCACGCCCGCCGTGACGTCACTCGTAGTCGCCGACTACGACGCCTGGTCCGGATCCGCCTTTTTCGAGGCGGTGAAGGATATCGTGCTTCTCTAACAGAGATTGTCAAAACAATTTGGTTTGGCCCCTTCAGGGTAAAACCACAGTTTCGTGGTCCTTGGTTGGAAACCTCACGGTGTCAACAATACCAAGGGGGTGCTGACCCGACGCACCCGCTGATCCCCTTCAGGGTGAAGCAGTCAATTGGAGTCGAGTGCTAGGTTTTGGCCTTGGGGGATCTCCTAGTCAAACCTAGTTACTGAGTTCTCTTCACAGCATACACACCTAGTGTCGGTTGGGTGTATCTACCCCTTCGCACTAGACCCAATAGGGCCCGGTACGCACATTGAGATTGGCGACCGGATTACAAGCTTAGGGCACACCATTAGGCACACACCTCCCTGCTATCCCCGCAGGGAGCGAACTCACCTCCGGGTCATTCCCGCCCGGAGGGTTAGGCAAATAGGGCCCCTCAGGCCACATCAGACGGCAACACAGCTACCGAGTTTGTCTGGGTTTCTCTTCTCGGTAGCGAAGTGTTAGGAGAAACTCCGGGGCAGGGCTCTTTGGGGACCGTCTGCTCGGGGAGCTCACGTTTGACGTGTCTCCTCGAGGCGCTTATGTTAGGGTTAGGAGATTAGGATGCCCACCTCTGTCGCCTCCAATATGGAGGACAGGATTGAGGATCTCGTGTCCAAAGTAATTCCCTAACGGTTCGGTTAAATAGAACAACCGATATATTAGGAAAGATCCTATTTGAAAACCCCGCCCTACAAAGGAAATATGAGGAGGAGATTGACTCCTTACCCCCCGCGGTGTTTCCCGCCCCACAGCCAGATTTAGGTCCCACCCCCGCGCCCAACGCAGATAGGTCCCCCTCCCCCCCAGACGTCGAAATGGACTCTGAGGAGGAGGAACAAGAAAAAGAGGGCTCGGAAGGCGAGCGCTCGGAGCGCGCAGAGAGCATACACTCTGAGCGCTCGGAGCGAGCGGAGTCCGAGCACTCCTCCGACCAAACCTCTTCCTCCGACGAGGTTATCCTCGTCGAGGGAAAGAGGAAGAAGAGGTCGCAGGCCTCGTCCTCCACTCAGGCCCCTAAGGCCAAGAAACTCTCCCCTCCCGAGCCAGCACGCTTAGTGCAGAGCCAGCCCTCCTCTTCCTCGGCCACTAGGCCCAGCCCTACCCAAACCCCAGTCGTCAGCGCCTCAGTGCGCAAGACCATCCCTCCCCCACCCATCTTCATCCATGACAAGGGGGCTTGGACAAACGTGTCCAAAGCGTGTGGCGAGCAACGCATCGCCTACACGAATGCCCGCGCCGTTCAGAACGGCATAAAAGTAGGGTTAGCGACAGCTAACGACCACCGCGCGCTTTCGAAGCTACTCAAGGCTCGAAATATCCCCCACCACACTTATACGCTCCACGAGAGCAAGCCCGTTCGGGTGGTCCTCTGCCGGATCCCCAGTGAGATCCCCACCACCGAGATCGTCTGCGACTTAGAGTCACAGAACATCCCGGTGATTGAGGTGCACCGTATGCACGGCAGAGGTGGCAGGGCGTCTAACAACGTCCTCGTCATCTGCCACCCCGTCTCCGAAGGTCCCCACCCCATCTTTGCGCTGAAGACTGTATGCAGTCTTTCAGGAATCCTAATTGAGAAGCCACACAAGAGTGGCACGGTAGGCCAATGCCACCGTTGCCAGTTGTATGGGCACGCGCAACGGAATTGCTTCGGCAAACCCCGGTGCGTAAAGTGCCTGGGCGATCACGGCACCGCGGAGTGCAGTCGCCCAAAAGATAGGTCCCAGTGCCCAGACCCGCCCAGCTGCGTGCTGTGCGGGCAATCCGGCCACCCCGCCAACTACCGAGGCTGTCCGAAAGCCCCGAAAACCTCCGCCCCTAAACTGGCAACGCGCGCTAGCGCACGCCAGGGATGAGAGTGTCCTACACTCTCGTCTGAGCTCCCCCAGACCCTCAGTCCCCAGCGTCCAACTCCTTGGACGGCGGCGAATCACGCCCAAAACTTCCCGGCACTAAGGCCGAAAGTCCCTGGGCTGATGGATCAACCCATCATGCCCTCCGCTCCGGTTGTTGTGGCTTCTCAGCCCCCACCTCCTCCCCAGTCACTCCCTCGCTCGGTAGAGCCGGAACTCGATGCGTTCCTCATCCTTGGAAATACCTTCAGTTTCTTCCAGTCCCCCCGCGCCATCCAAATGGCAAAGGAGGTCGTGGCCTGCACTAGCATCAACTCCCTGATTCGGGTATACCATCAGTATCCCGATGTCAAAAGTCATTTTGATAACCTTTTTAAACAGCCATAATGTATAACACGGCTAGTAAGAGACTAAAGCCCCGATCCCTAAAGCTAGGTTACTTCAATGCCAATGGCATCACTAATCAACGGGACGAGATCGCGACTTTCCTTCGCGATCATAGTCTCGACATCCTTCTGGTCCAAGAGACCTTCCTCAAACCCCACCTTAGGGATCCCAAGGTAGCCAACTACCGGCTAGTTAGGAACGATAGGACTAGATGCCACAGAGGTGGCACTCTATTATATTATAGGAACTCCCTGCACTGCATCCCTATGGATCCGCCGCCCCTTGCCCACTTAGAGGTATCCGTTTGCCGGCTAGGCATGACGGGCCATCCCTCTATCACAATAGTATCCGCGTATCTCCCACCGCACAGCGACGTAGATTCAAATTCTTCGATAATCGCCTCACTACGAAGCGACCTTACAGCCCTTCTTGACATGAGTGACTCCGTCCTTATAGCGGGGGATCTCAATGCCAAACATCCCGCATGGTGTAGTCGTATTACCAACCCCCGTGGGAAGGTACTATACGACCTTTGCACACCTCTCCACATAGATATCATAGGTCCTATGCGGCCTACTCATTATCCGTTCGAGCCATCCCACTTGCCCGACGTACTCGACATTGCCCTCCTGAAGAATGTGAACTTACGTTTGCACTCTTTAGAGACGGTAGACGAACTTGACTCTGACCATAGACCGGTGATCTTGGAGTTAACTCCGAGATCGGGTCCCTATGACCCTAACCGCCCCCCTCCCACACAGGTGATCACTGACTGGAGGAAAGTAGGCGAATTGCTGAAATCCAACACGTCTCCTCACCTGGACAAGATCCCCGACCACATCCAGTCCGCCGCCGACACGACGGCTGCGATCGACTCACTCACGGAGCACGTACAATCTGTCTTGAACGACTGTTCAAAGGAGATTCCGGTGTCAGAGCACTGGCGCCGGAAACTCCCGGACGATGTGCGGGCCCTGCTGACTGAGAAGAACGCAGCAGTCCGTGCCTACAGATCTTTCCCCTGCCAGAATAACAAAACTTTCATGCGGTACTTACAGCGCAAAGTAAGTAACAGCATCAGAGAGTGGCGTGAAGCCGGCTGGGACAAGACCCTGAGCGAACTGGAACCCACCCACCATGCCTTCTGGCAACTTCAGCGGAATATGCGCGCCACTGAGGTTGCCTCAATGCCTCCCCTTATCCGCCCGGACAAAAGCATTGCCTTCGACGACGAAGACAAAGCCGAATGCCTAGCCGACAGCCTGGAGGCACAGTGCTCTCCCAGCTCCCAACCAGTCGACCCAGCCCACCTTGCCCACGTGGATGCTGAGGTCGAACGTAGATCTGCCCTACCCCCTGTCGAGGACCCTGATGCTCCCCTCCCCCCCGTCACGGAGGACGAGGTGGAGGAGATCATCAAGAAACTCAAACCTAGGAAAGCTCCCGGGACTGACAGACTGACCACTAGGGCACTTAAACTCCTCCCACGTACGATAATAGTCCTACTGACTGCCATCTTCAATGGCGCCTTGTCCAACAACTTGTTTCCACAAGCTTGGAAAGAGGCTATAGTGATAGGTATCCCAAAACCCAAAAAGCCCAAGAACCTCCCGACCAGCTATAGACCCATTAGTCTGCTCAGCGCCCTCGGCAAGGTCTACGAGCGGATTATTCTTAATCGGCTCAAGGACTTTGTCGAGGCCAAGAGCCTAATCCCTAACGAACAGTTTGGCTTTAGAGCCCATCATTCCAGTGTCCACCAAGCCCACCGCATCGTAGAGCACATTAGCGGCCGCTTTCAACGCGGTCTGGTGACGGGGGCCCTATTCTTTGATATAGCGAAGGCTTTCGACAAAGTCTGGCACAATGGCTTAATTTACAAGCTTTACCAACTAGGTGTGCCGGACCGTCTCGTGCTCATCATTCGAGACTTCCTGTCGAACCGCTCCTTCAGATATCGTATCGAAGGAGCGCTTTCCACTCCCCGCCCTATCAGAGCCGGCGTCCCTCAGGGCGCCGTGCTCTCCCCCCCACTCTTCACGCTATTCACTAGCGACATCCCCAAAAAGCCCCCAGTAGAGTTATCCCTGTTTGCCGACGACACGGCCATCTACTACTCGGGACATAATCCCGTTAGCATCGCTCATACCCTCCAGACCTCAGCCAACGCACTAGGCGATTGGTTTAGGAAATGGAGGATTGAGGTAAATCCCGACAAAAGTCAAGCAGTCCTGTTTCGCAGGGCTCGCCAGCATAAAAAGTTCACCCCCCCACGCCCGATCACTATGTTCGGCAAGCCAATCCCTTGGGAGAAGCGAGCCAAATACTTAGGTGTGATCCTCGACCAGTTCCTGAATTTCAGTGAGCACATAAAGTCGGTTCGCTCGCGAGCCGCTTTCGCTCTCGGTAGGCTCCACGCCCTGCTGAATAAACACAGCAAGCTCTCCCTTAAATGTAAAATCCGAATATACACGACATGCATACGTCCTATCATGACGTATGCCTGTCCGGTGCTTGCTCATGCCAGTCCCAACCAGATCCATAGGATGCAAGTCGTTCAGAACCGTTTTCTCCGAAAGGCCACGGGCGCGCCCTGGTTCTGTAGGAACGAGGATCTCCACGTAGACCTCAAACTCCCGACCATAAAGCAAGTGTTGAAACGCATGTCAGTGCGTTACTTCACCTCTGCTGAAACCCACACTAACCCCCTGATCGTATCGGCCGCCCGATACAGACCCTCCAAGATTTCTCGGGTTCGTCGCCCGCGTATCATCCTAGACGAGCCTGACGACCCCACCACCATCCGACAAGAGAGCAGTAGGGAAACCAGCACTCTTAGAAAACACATATACAGAACGCGTTCCTTATTCCGGCCTCGCCGACGAGGCCCATCGCGACGTCCGCGTACCTGTAATGAAAATCCTCCCCGACCTTTGCCAAACGAGCCAGCCCGCGATGCTGAGCCAGTAGCAATAAATACTCCCGAAAATAATATGACCCAGCCTGTCCCTTTGCTGCCCTCCCAAAATGACCCCGCTATGCCGAGGCCCGTACTCCACAGGGAGTGCCCTTAGCGTGCGGTCATTAGTTTTTAAGTATATTTTAGTTTGTAAGCCCTGGCTGGGGGCCTTTAATTTATTAGAGGTCACCACAGGAAAGTCCGGTTAAGTAGACTCACAGCCTTAGTGTGCTGATCTACAAGTGGCCCTACCTAAAAAAAAAAAAAAAAAAAAAAAAAAAAAAAAAAAAAAAAAAAAAATGCTACCGGTATTGATATTACTGTTTAAAGAGCCGTGCCCCGTGTTAAATCTGACGACATACCACATGCAAGGCAGTCTTTCATACACGTTATAAACATTAGTGTAACGAGAGGTGATGCTTCTTGTCCGTCATTACGACAAACGGACTTAGGGTGAGATCGCACCGAGACGTAACTCTTAGACTTATTTAGATGCACATCAACAGTTTCAGTCGTTTTAAATTTAATATAACACCTAAATGGCATGTACTAGTATTTTTTGTAAAATTATATATAATTAATTTGTAAAATTATGTTTTACGCATACATAAGTAGTTATGTACGTCATGCCATAACCGTCCGGCAAAGTTTTTAAAATCTTCACTTCAAAAAGGTGTTTTCGTGTCTACGGTTTTCTACTTTAAAGAACTATGAAAATTTGGTTTATCAAAAATTTAGACCCGTCGCTTGTAGGGTAGGTATAAAACGCGGGTCCCGTTTACACTTGTCAAGATTGTTGACAACTGGGGTTGCCTAAACATAGCGTAGAGTATTGAGTCTATAAACTACTCAAAAAGCCCGCATGTATCCAGTGAGAAAAACGTAGAAATGAATAATTCCTTTTTTTCTTCGCCGTGTCTCAGTGTGAGCTGGACCTAATAGACTATATTAAGCTCACTAGCTTACAATAACACTAAATAATAATTAAAGTCACTACTTTGTCTATTATTATAGGAATTGAACGTTGCATAAAACTGTTATTGTAAACAAATGAGTGCTGTTATGTGGCAATGTGAAAACTGTATATTTTGCGCAGTATTTTATCATCAGCATTTTTTAATACTGACCCACACTAGAGAGTTTTCCATAAACACCTAGACCCGAAACAACTATTTGTAGGCCGTACAAACATTTTCTGCCGACACGGGAACCCGCGACACGAAGTGCAGCGACTCAACCTCTGCGCCAACCATCTTACAGAAAACGTAAATCAGAAAAATTTCACTATTCCATAATTATAATAACAATGGTATCGAAATGAAAATTAATGAGAACTTTAGAAAATCCAAGCCAAGCAAGTGAAAACGGTGCAAAATCTTGAACACGCTACTAGTTAAGAGCGATATTCTCTTTACTTCGCTGCTAGTTAAGTATATATACTTAGAACACATATAATTACATGCATATATAATATGTAGATTGAAGCTACAAAATACGCACCTTCATGAATCTTAGCTGTCTTCCCTTACTTCTATTATTTTTTCAATATTAATATGCATCATGCTTAGCGCCAATAAACGTATATTTTTCTTCTCTTTTTTTAAATTAAGAATACAAAACCCAAGCTTAGAATTATAGCCTTTTAGATATAGAAAATTAATTTAAAATAAGTTTTATAGATTTTCCACTTAGCAGTTTGCAAAGTACCTAAATAAGTCAGTAATAACCACCAAATTGAACAAAATATGCGCGTTTTATGAACAAATTACACGGTCTGGCAATTGCTGTTATGAAATTAATTCATTGAAAGATTTTAATTGTTTAATTTCTGGTTTAACTCAAGTTTATTAATAAACCTTTTGCTGACTCAAGCATAACGGTTTGTAAACGATAAGAGGACAAGAAAATTCTCATACTAATTATAATGTGGATAGGATTAGTTCAATTATTTTCTGAAGAAGCCGTGTAAAAATTTCTTTCATTTTCAACTAAATTTCATCGGAATTTTAGACGTGAAAACGTAGCAAACACACATACGAGTTAATTTCGTAAATATTAAAGTACCTATCTTTTTTTAGGGTTCCGTAGCCGAATAGGAAAAACGGAACCCTTATAGTTTCGTCATGTCTGTCTGTCTGTCCGTCCGTCCGTATATCACAGCCATTTTATTCCGAAACTGTTAGGACTATACACATGAAATTTGGTAGGTAGATGTATTCTATGAACCGCTTTCGGATTTTAAGAAAAATATATTTAAAATAAAGCCCCCCTTTATTTTAAATATAAAAATTAATTTTAAAAATATATTTAAAATAAAGGGGGGCTACCCATACATGCAACTGAAAATGAAAATATTTTTTTTTTCATGAAACATGCGTCTGTGGTATCTATAGACAAGTCTTTAAAAATGACATTGATGTCTCTAAAAGATATACGCTTCCAAAGTGGTGAAATGTCCCCTCCCTCCAACTTCTATAATAACGGAGTGAAAATTTAAAAACAAAAATATTTTGTAGATCTTAATGTAAACTTTCAACCAAAATTGGTTTGAACAAGATCGGGTCAGCAGTTTTTGAGATACAGCATATTTTATAAAAATATCTCATAACACGTATTTAATTATAGGTAGGTAGCAGGTAAATACTTTCAATTACGTCCAAAATTAATCCCAATTAAATATAATTATCGTTGCTTTGCGAGCTACAAGACTTTTTATACATACACGTATAATGTAATTGTAATGTTACATACGTTATACAAATATAATGCATTCAGCAACAAAATTGGTTGTACCAAATCGTCCAATCAATTGTCTTCGTGTCAAAATATTATATCAATCAATGCCAATATGTAGTGACTGTACACATGTGTATGTATGTACATACTTAATTGAAATGTGTAAAGTATGTGTGTTTTTGTGTACAATATTGCAGTTGACTGTCGGCTTACATTTACAAGTTTTGCGATAAATAGAGCAGGGCTCATGCACTCACTGACCGCGCAATACGAGCCTTGAACGACTTCATTCAATAATGTTACTGACCAAAGAACAAGATAAGTAAGTCAACAGTGCTAAACAAACTTGAAATTCACTTACAAAAAGAATTAACCTCTGCTTAAAAAAGCTCTGGGTGTGTTCTTTTTTTTAAATAATTTCACTCTATTCTAAAAGCACTCTATATATATCTATAGAGAAATTATCGTTTCATTTACAACGAATGAAACATGAATGAATGCACCTACATCCATAAATATATAGGAATATATCCGCAATTAAGTATACCATGATGTAGTCAGACGGCCTTCACAATAAGATAGCTATTAAAAAACGCCACATTATGCTGTCAAGTTAATGACCGAAAAAATACAGTACCTAAGAACCGGACTCCTGCGCTTCGTCCGAAAAGAAAGACAGAACACAATGCTTACGCTTACATTTTCCCGTGATGAAAATTACTTGTGGAGAACTCCCATTGTGTCCATTCAGCAATTGTAAAGATATGCACTCACTGCTCTTCACAAAACTGTCCGAAACCTCTTTTGTCAACAACTAACGTAAGTAAGAAAGTTAGGAACGCGCGAAATTTAAAATCCGATTTTTTCTACTTCTTTTAAAAAAGAAATAGTAAACCGTGTTTAAAATTCAAATGCAAACGGCCGATCAAGTCCGAAGCTCGCAAGCGACTCGCGTTCGCGAATGGCGCGCCGTTTGTTCAGTATAGCCATAGCTATCAACCACGGGGTCTATTGTGCTTAGGTACCTTGGCTGTCAGACACGCGAACCCTCCTGTCTCGAGCAAATCCCATAGCTATACGAATAGCGTAGCCTCCCCCGCTGTAAGCGAACATTGAACTAGAATTTCGTGAACTTGACTAAACGAACTCTAGAAGTTGTTTGTAAACAAACTGGAAATGTCTTAGAATGCAGTATTTTTATGTCTCAATAAATTCTGACAACGTGGGAGTTCTGTTACCTCGAATTTTTTATTTGAAAGTGAGACGTGGGAGTTTCTATGCATAAATTACTTAAGGCATCGATAATATTGGACTAAACATGTTCAAAATATCTGTCAGAGTTCGTTCTAACATTCATCTGTGTCTTATTCGATGTATTTCAAGTGCACTCAAATACTTTACATGGGAACGTGAATTCCAATGATTATTTAAGTTTCAATTATTTTGCAGTTACGAATCTAACCCTCATATTATACTGTTTTATCTATGGACTTTTAAAACATTCGATTCCGAATGAATCCATTCTCTACGGCATTAATCACCGATAAAAATACCATTAAACTTTTATTTCGCACGCATTTTGTTTTAAAAATAATCAGTTAATTAGATCATGGCCTAGAACGGGCCGGCGAAAGTGCTAATGTCATTGGCTTGTTATTATTAGTTTATAATGCAATCGCCGGACACCGTACACGAGTACCTACATACATAGGTTGTGCTTATGAGATATTAGGACACTTGACAATCGACCCCAGTTGAATTGATTCGTTCTTGGTATTCATAGTTTACCAGTAAGTCATGTCTTTGAAGCTCTTGATTAAGCTCTTTAATGTTTATTTATTTAAATAAATAAAAATTTAAATTTGAATTCAACATGAGTTTTGAATTTTGCCACAATACATTTTATTTCATAGAAAATTAAGTTCGAATTTATTTGTAAGCTTTACTATAATTGTTTTTTTTTTAATACATATAACATAGTCGATACTTTAGTTTAACAGCAATGGATAGTAATAGAAAAATTTTGTGGTCCTGTAAGCAAATTCAATTTTCTATCAAACAGTCTTTTTACCCGAATGCAAAGGAAGGGTTATGTTTTTCGCGCGTATCTTGTATGTGTGTTTTTAAGTATGTAATATTCTTTATTACCTCATATCTCCAGAACCGCTGTGAACGGAATTACGTAATTGAGGTATCATTATATTTGTCTTAGCAGCCCAAGTGTTCTTAGATAGATAGATATACTCTTTATTGTACACCATAACATAATTAAATAAGGACTTAAAAACTACATAGGGTGTTACAATGGGCGGTAGATAGGTGACGTTAAAAAAAATCAAACATGGCGGCTGTGCGACGCCATTTTTTTAATTTTTTTTTCTTACAAATACTATAATATAATAATTAAAAGGCTCAACATAAGGGTTTCAAAAAGGTACATCATAATTATCGTAATACTAATAAAAATAATACAATGTGCAAGATTAAAATATTGACTCTTTCACTTTATGAACCCCATTTAAAAAAATACATATATAAATTGGGTCCCGCCTGCTGGTCACTTTTAAAAATAAAAATGTGCTTGTTTCTTGCATTTTAGTTGCGCAGTCGGGTTTTTTTAGACTTTTTACATAACTTTTTTTGTTAAATCAGTAACTTTATTAGTATTTTGTTTTCTTTCACTTCATCCATTTGCATTCACACCAAGGCATAGAAAGAAGTGCTATTCTGTTAATATTTACCGTACCGTATGTTTAAAGAATGGATCAGCGGAAGTTTATATAATAATCTACATCTTTAGTGTAAATAACAGGCTTATTGTAAAATAAGCCTGTTATTTACACTAAAAGCGTTTCTGTAAGGCTTTTTTATGTAAATAAAAAAGCCTTACAGGAAGGGTGGCAAGATAACTTAATGGTAAGCCAAATGGTTCTCAAGCTTTATGACCGCAAACCTTCGTGACTTAAAAAATAATAATCTATTGAGTCTTCTTTATTTGTACCTGCCTATAAATTTGTAGAACCAAACAATTAGCTCGTTATAGAATATTATTATGCAATAATATTTATTTATTTATTTGCTTCAAAAAGATTTACATTCACAATAAAATTTGCGCTGAATTTCACACTAGGATACCCTGTGTTATGGGGCCCAGCCTCCTTCGTCACATTTGTTCTTATTAAGTAAAAAAGTTATTAATAAAATTATACATAGGAATTCATAGGGATTCATAATTTTGTGGGTTTTTGTGTATATATGTGCTAAAGAGTGAATGTGTAAAATGTGTAAGTGAGTGTTGTTTTATTTGGGATATATTGTGTGCCAGTGTTTTATCTGAAGTAATTTAAGTTTATAGTAAATGTTTCAGTTTTAGTATAGTTCAAATTCAAAAGTCAAGCTGTTACAGTTTTTTTACAAACTCGTAAAGACACTGTGACATGCGTGTAGTATTGTTATTTCGGTCCTCGTTACATTTGAAATATAGATGGGTCCCATAAATGCAAAAGCTTTTTTGCCAAAATTCAGCCTACATGGCTGTTTTTTCCAATTAAGTCTCCTTTGTGAACGTTCAGTTACGATCACATCAGCAAGTGCGGTTTTGTGGAATCTCAGTACAACTGCTAAGATGTACAGTTGGCACAGTAAGTACTCTAGCGTCTTGGTAAAGTTGCAATGTTAGATAGCGCATTTTCTTCTTGTGCATTACCTTTAGTATTAACCTTTGAGCTCTTTCGACACTAATGAGACGGGTTTTGCAAGCGGATTCCCAACTCACAACACAGTAGCCAAGAATTGACTACCATAGAGCCTGATAAAAAATCGTTTTCTGCATGTTCTGCTGTGCCAGTTCTTCTGTTCTGCCAGTGATCACAGTCATCGAAAAATGGAGATTAGTTTTCTGACTCGGCCGTTCAGAGTTCTTATTTGTTTCTCCCATGAGAAATATTGGTCAATATAGACGCCGAGGTATTTGACGCTCCTAACTGTTTCGAATTCGGAGCATGAACAGGAGCTTCCTAGGGTGCAGCCACAGGTTTGTAATTTAAGCGATAAAGTTGAGGGGGCCGCAGTTCTTTCGCTCACGCTGAAATTGATCATTTTTGTCTTCTCCACATTCAGCAAGGGTTAAGCTGCAGCCACCGCGCTACTTTTTGCATTCCGGACTCAGCAGCATTATAAATCAAATCAAATCAAATCAAATCAAATCAAATCAAATTTATTTATTTGTTAACATAGGTAAAGTAGATATAATTATTTATAGGTGTTATATTAATAAAAAGAGCGCTATGTTATGCCAGGAGGCGTACAAATATGTTGTGCAAATCTACTGAAAAAATACATTACACAAAAAAATTACTAAAATATTTGCAAAATCATGTATAATTTTGGTATTAAATAAAAAATAAATTAAATTGAATAATAACTGATGTCAGACTTAAATGAAGAATTATTAAAAATGTCAAATTGTCAAATGCATATTAAAATGTTAAATGATTAAATGTGTCAAAATTAATTTTAATGTCAAAAATATTTAAATTGCCAATATTACTAAATATCTATATCATTAGTTGTCATTCTAAATTAATTCACCATTTAAGAAATCGTCACCACAGACAATACAGACCTCCATATTTTATCCTCATTTGGGTATGCAGATATTTTTCCAAACACAATTGAAATTAGAGTTACATTAAAATAAAAGTAACGTAATTAAAAATGTTAGCCAAGTCATATTTAATTACCAAGTCATATCAGTAATGTCAAATGAATTAAGGTCAGAATACTTGAAAAAAAAATTCATACGAAATGCATTAAAATTGTCAATCACAATGTCATACAGGTCAGCATATCAATCAGTCAGTGAATCATCATTAAGAAAATCATCAATACTGTAATAAGTTAGTTAATAAACAGCCTCCCGGTTCCTGCCGTGGAAGATTATTGCAGTATCATCAGCAAAAGCAAAGATTTGGGCACTACCTAATTGAAGTGACCAAAGTCCGTTAATATAGACACCGATGCTCTCCAGTTTTTTAATTAGTATTGGCCTTGAGAGAGTGTCAAAGGCCTTTGCCAAGTCCAGAAAGACCCCTCCACATTTCTCTCCACTGTCTGTCCACTGCAGTTACGAAGTCGACTAGAAGAGTCACAGCGTCCTCCGTTGACCTGTCGCATGTCGTTGCGAAATCCATACTGGTGTGGAGTACGTTTTGCTTCTGCAGGTAGTAAAGCAGTCTTTTGTTCATCAGATTTTCTAGTATTTTCGACCTCGATGTTAGGAGGGAAATAGGATGGTAGTTTGATGCCATAGATGTATCTCCTGCTTTGTGGATTGGTGTCAGATTCGCTACTTTCATAATATCTGGAACTACCCCTGCTGAGATACTCAAATTGCAAATTTCACGTACATTTGCAATTTGAGTATCTATAGGGGCCACAAGAAACTTCTGACCAAGTTTAAGTACACGGTTAGTTATTCCGTCCCATCCTGGAGCAGAGTCATGTTTCATTTTCAAGATAATATTAGTGACTTGATCTTCATCTGTAGGCCTAATGAAAAAGTACTGGGCAGGTGACTGGTTTATGGAAATCAGGGTGTGTTGCCAAAAGTGCAAGTTCTTGTTCAGTTTTATCAAGTCGCTTCAATGTATCTTTAGCTAGATGAGCACCCACTGTAGCAAAGTATTTGTTGGCCTTGTCCAGGGAAAATATTTGGTCATGATGAGTATTTAGTAGATCAAGGCTGCTGGAATATTTCCTGTCTAAGTTACATTTTTTTTTACTGCCGTCTTTAGATCGATCCAACAATTGTTTGTCATATGCATTTTTTTAGATTTTGTATTATATTATTGCAGTAGTTTCTGTAGTTCTTGTAATGATGTTGTAGCGTGACATCATCTTTGTTGTTTTCTTTTCTCGCTTTTGCGTGAAGTTGGTCTCTTTTGCGTATACATTTCATTAAGTGTTTGGTCATCCACGGTTTCTTTATTTCTTTCGATTTTTTTATTGTGTTTGAGAGTGTTTTTAATGGTTTTGCCTTGACTTTGTGAAGTACTCTGTGGCCTCATTGACATCCTCGTAGCTAAGTAGAGTTCTTCACTCTATGTACCTATTAAATTTCCAAGATTAACTCGGTGTATATAATAATCTATACTTATAATAAATCTGTAGAGAGGTCAATTCTGTACATGAAATATATTTCCAAAATAACTATCAGGGGGTGATTAAGGATCGATACTCATGCCAAAAATGCAATCAGTTAAATTTTTGTCTGTCTGTCTGTCTGTCTGTCTGTCTGTCTGTATAACCGTTATAGAAACAAAAACTACTCGACGGATTTTAACGAAACTTGGTACAATTATTTTTCATACTCCTGAGCGGGTTATAGTATACTTTTCATCACGCTACAATCAATAGGAGCAGAGCAGTGAAGGGAAATGTTGGGAAAACGGGAGAAGTTACTCCATTTTTTAAGCTTCCGTCACGTGTGCAACCTTAATGGTTAAAGCTACACAAATCATTTCATGACGGAAATGTTCTCCTTAAAATTATATAAAACATATCCCACGACAGCATATGTCTAACTTTTATGGTTGACTCACAATAACACGTGTAACTCCCGATAGCTTAGCAGTTCGAAGCTTTCTGATTATAATATTTGTCTACTCTTACGTTTATAACACTCTCAGTCACCCCTAATTGAAAAAGTTAACATTATTAACTATTCCATAAAAAAATTGGCCAAGTGCGAGTCAGACTCGCCCATGAAGGGTTCCGTAGTAACTATAATATAATATGCAAATTTATTTGACGAAAAAAACCCTTACAAATTTCTTAAAACTAGCTTATTTACATTTTTTAAAACTGCGCCAAATAAATTTGTTTTGAAAAAAAAACCTTACAAATTTCTTAAAAATGGCTTTTTTACATTTTTTACAACTGCGCCGTAAATTTGTTTTTCATAGTGTTTGTATGAATTACAAAGTTATATTTGCGGTTTTAGAAAATATGCTGTATCTCAAAAACTGCTGAACTGATTTCGTTCAAACTAATTTTGGTTGAAAGTTTATATTAAGACTAGTATTTGCTTGTTGCGCGAGGTGCAAGCACCTCGCGTGCTTGTAAAAAAATATGGGGGGGGTGATGGGGGGAGATGGGGGGGTGGGTTAGTATTTGCGTGTTGCGCGAGGTGCAAGCACCTCGCGTGCTTGTGAAAACAAAAAAAAAGTGGGGGGGTTGATGGGGGGAGATGGGGGGGTTTAGTATTTGCGTGTTGCACGAGGCGCAAGCACCTCGCGGTTCACTTAAAAAAAAAAAGTTGGTTGGGGTGATTAGGGGGGGGTTTGCACAACTATTTGGACTAAAGCATTGCCCCTCTAAATGAATCTGAAAAAAAATGTTCCAAGTCTCTTAATTTCCGAGATCCGCCTAAAGGGGGTGAGAAGGGGTGGGGGGGGGGGTGACTTTTAGAAATGGTTTTTACTTTACCGAGCCTCCTCTATACGAATCCGTAAAAAAAAAATACGGGTTCGTAGTTTCCGAGATACGATAGGGGGGGGGAAGAAGGGTTAAAAGGGGAGGTTTGGCACTTTTCCCGTAGGTTTGAGAGTTACTTGTTTACGAATCTGTAAAAATATACCCACCTGCCCATCCACCATCTGGGAGAACAACTATGTCAATGAGTCAGTCAGTCAGTCAGTGAGTGAGTGAGTGGTAATCTAGCTTTATATAATATAATCTACAGACATATATTTTTTTAGATTTTTCACTCCATTATTATAGAAGTTAGAGGTTGTGTTCGCCACACACACATTTTACCACTTTGGAAGCTTATATCTTTTAAACGATTGACTTTATGGAAAAGTGGTTTTAGAAACCCCGATGTCGTTTTTAAAGAACTGTCTATAGATACCACACATCATCGATTTCATGAAAAAAAAATATTTTCAGGTTTAGTTCCATGTATGGGGAGCCCCCCTTTATTTTAAATATTTTTTAATTTTTTTCTCAAAATCGGAAAGCGGTTCACAGAATACATCTACCTATCAAGTTTCATATGTATAGTCCTAATAGTTTCGGAATAAAATTGCTGTGACAGACGGACGGACGGACGGACAGACAGACAGACAGACGGACAGACATGTCGAAACTATAAAGATTCCGTTTTTTGCCATTCGGCTACAAAACCGTAAAAAGAATCATATAAATCGGTATAGAAACACCAAAGTTATACATGAAATACGCTTATAATAATAAGCCATCGCGCGTGAATACTGAATCATGCTATAAGGATTATTTTTGAGAATCGGTCGCCGCGCTCGACGCGTCTCGCGGTCGAAGCGTTCTCTAGGTACTTAAGCCTCATGTGAACGTGATCTAAACAATATTACCAATACATTAACTTACGCTGACGGAGTCGCGGGCACAGCTATATTGTATCATTACGCTAAGGCCAATAGGAGCGGAGCGCCAATGAAGAATGCTTCAAAATCGGGGTTAAATTTAACGTTAGCCCAAAGTAACTATTCCACGCGGACGAAGTCGCGGGCAAAAGCTAGTAATAAATATAGTTATGGAAGTTACTCCATTGGGAACTTAAATTTGTCACGTAACAGAATTTACATATTTTACCGCCTCTATTAAGTATGTAAGTAAAAGGACATCCTAAAAAAGAGCGGAGTACAGAGCTTTCATTAGAATTCACTTACCTACTTTTGAATTATCTTTTTATTAACTAACCTTTTTATGCTGCCAGTCTTCTGGGCACGTTTCTGCATGACAGCGATGTGGAGGAGTACTTCGACGCCTAAGACTTTTTTTATGTCCATGGTTAGGTTTAGCAGTGTATTCACAAATGCAATAATTACTACACTATCTGACAGACAACATACAAGCAAACATTTTTGCCACCGGAATCAAGATAGATTTAAGTACCAACAAAAAACCTGTTACTTCATGTTTTCACAATATTATTGTATTCAATTATTTATCTGTAGTTAAGATTATTTTAGGCACCCTATGATTGTTTAATATTTGCATGCCAATTCATGGCGAAATATGTCATTGCACTATTATATTTGCTATCATCTTTTGTACCTACCATATTTATTAAAGCAAATAAATAGCTTTCACTTGTCATCAAAAAACTTTATCTTTCTTCAGAAATAATACAGACGAATTGGATATTTAAAACTCGTTTTACTGTTCTATTGTACTCGTTTTATTGAAAAATTTAAGAAAAAAATTATCGCAACATGCAGCCAAAATTTAGCAGACGATGTATTTAGATAGAACATTCTCATTATTTGCAGGCTGCACTCGTTGAGGGTACGATCAGAGGGGATGCATTCCGAGACAAGCATGCAGCCAGATAAGTTATAAGGCGGCATAATATAAAATATAACGGACTTTCAAATAAAAAGTGTAAGTACTTTATAACATCAAACCTCTAGTAATAATAAATACAGGCGAATATGAAAATAATTTATTGAGCAGCAAAGAATTCGTTTATATTATTTTATTTCAATGAGAAAAGTGTCCAGAAAAATAGAAAATATCACATTAATTTTGGAATTCGGCTTCTCTGGATTAATTTCTTAGTTTTTTTGCATAGAATTTTTATGACCTCTCTAAATACAATAAACGCAGTGTAACTTAAATAGTTAATTTAAGGATTGAAATGCCCATTATTATTATATCAACACATTCACGCTTTTTGTCGTTTAGGAGGTCTATCATACTGCCTGCTTTACAGTGTTCTCTTTAAGCCTAAAACCCTAACTTATCTTAGAGAACGATTCAAGTCCCTTCATGACACACATGCAAAATCTGTGAGGTCATCAGAAAAGTTAAGGCTTGCGGTACCGAGTCACGCCACCAATTTCTATGGTAAGTCGTTTGCAGCTCAAGCAGTACGGCTGTGGAATGGTCTCCCCTTTTCAGTAATATAAGCATAAACCATATCGTCTTTCAATAACTTGGTAAAAGATCTTATCTCTCTCCTTAAATTGTTGTTATTATGTATGTCTTTGTTTCTTTTTGTTATTTTGATACTATATGTATTGAGAATGTAATTTATTGTTTTTTGTGTTTTATATAGATAAATAGTACACGGTGGACTACCAGCGTATTTATTTTCTCCTATGTGTCAAATCCATCCAAAGGTCAGACAACCTTTGGATGGATTAAAAGATCACTTTTAGTGTTTCCATTGTAGATATCTGCTCTGCTTTGGTATTTACACAAACCAAACATTATCTCAGTAACTTAACATTTTCTATTTAAATTTTAAGTCACTGGCTTATCATCAATATTCCTGTATTTTATTATTTATCTCTAAAGTTTGTCATCGGATCTTCACCAAATTTAAAAGAGGCTACCTTATGAGTATGCTCTTTCGAATTCGCATTCGCATTGATTCGCAATATATGTAACTCCACGAAGTTGGTTAAACAGCCTCATCTAGCTAAACTAAACTGCGTGCGTGTTACGCAAAAAAACATGACGTGTAAAAGTGTTATTTATAACCAATTTACAAAATAAAAATTTCATTTCATACAAAACCCTTAAAATCAAATATTTAACTGATTCTCTTTATAAAGTTTATTCGAACTTAGAATAAGAAACCTTTCGACGGGCTTCGACGGCGAGCCCCCTGACAAAAATTTCTTTTTACAGCAGGATTCATAACGCCGAAATGGGATGCAGTCGCCTCCTTCTGCGAAGCAGTCATGCTAGCCTTAGCTAGCGTGACTGCTTCGCAGAAGGAGAAGGCTGAACGCGTGATTGAGAGACAACTCTGGACGCTGGACGCCGCAGACCTCGGGGATCTCAAGCCGATCTCCTTCGTAACCAAATTCTCGAATCCGAATCCATTACGCACCTATTTGATATATCATTTTCGTCGTCGAATTGAGAACGGTCGGGAGTCGATTTTTAAAGTCGGGTAAAAAGAGAGCTACCAATCATTTTACTTGTTTGAAGTAACTAACATGACATTCCATTTGTATTGTCTGATTGTGTTCCGAGGATTTTGCGTGTGCACAGTGCGCTCTTAGAACAACATTCATTGTGTCACTATTTTCAAACATCAGAACAACTGCAGTTATTTCGAAGTTACGTTACCTTTTACAGTCACCAAATATAATTTTGATGCAAACTCGAAGTAAAAAAATAACATACAAATACGACGGTCATGTCCAAAATGTTGAATATTAACATGAAATTATTATAGATATTTTTGAAATTAAAAATGTTTTTATTTATGAACCATAGCAACTCAATTATGAGTTATAGCTGTAATGTTCACCATTAACCAGGATAATATAATATAAATATTGTGCCGTACAAATAAAATGATATTCAAAACGATTAACGCATTTAGGTATTATGACAGCATAAAAAAAAACTCACATGCATGAACGCTGAATCATTCCACTTTGGACAGTTAGGTAAGTAACAACTATGAAAAAGCTATCGATTGCCAATAATTATCACAAACTTAAAGTCAATTCATTTATTTAACATACACATCATTATAAAACAATTTTGAGCACTCACACTGAAAAATAATAAGTATTTAAAATAATAAAGTGACACTAACTTACCATCAGGCGACATCTAGTTCAAGAGTGGGCTCACCCGTAATAAAGAAGATAAAAACGTCCATGCGCACAGCTATTTGCACACACACACAGCACAAACAGCACAGCACAGCACGCACGCACAGCTTTTTTTTTTAACGTGGTAAAATTATCAAATAAGTCCTCCCACCCCAGGCAGGGTGGGAGGGACTGTCAGACTTTTACTGACTAAAATCCACGGTGTTCCTTCAATAACCCTTTACGTACCGGGGCCACGGTAACGGGATGAGTCCCACGACCCCAGCAGGCTTCGGCCCTCTGCAGAGGGGGCCTCGTCATGTTGCTGACGCTCTTTGAGGCGCGCGTGGAACACGACGCGCCGTCGACCCGGGCATGGTCCATGGTCGGACAGCGAGTTGCCCTTTACTCGCTGTCCGCATGCCCGCGCCTACGGGGTGGCCGGAGATGACCTCTTTTGTGGAATCAGACCAGCGGGTTGGTGATTGGCCTACGGGTCTTTTTCCATCAACCAGCTTCTCAAGGTTAAAAGACTGTCTGCGAGAATTGGGGCTGAAGTAACTAAAAATGCAATGATAGAAAATGGTGGAGAGTTTGGACTTAATCATTAGCTGGTCGACTAACAGTTCACTTCGATCATCGATTTTTATTAGTGGTCGAAGACAGTACAGGTTAATTGGGGCATAATACTCACATGCTTAGTTACTCATATTTTGTTCTAACTGTAACTTTTTTGATTGAATAATAGCCGAGCTAAATGATATTTATTTTGAAAATTTTTGTTATTGTCTTTTTTTCATAAATTTAAACTTGATGAGACCGGTATTGCCTAGCTGAAGACCTGATAAATAATATCGAAACACACTCCGAGGTCAATGGCTTTCTTGAAGTCCCTGCAATCTGTATCGGACCGAGAATTGGATATGAGAACCGTGTAAATTTATGACAGTGATGTAAAGTTGCAAATACACAGGTTTGAGGGACGCTCATACTTGCCCGCATTTCTGTACCACTTAGCGCATAACTCAGATCTTAAAGTAGCTCATACTAGCTTTACCATCATTCATACCTATACCCATTTGCAGCCACTGCTAGGTGTTGTATCCTGAATATCATCCCGCTTCACGGTATTTGCAAAACCCATATCTTCTGTACAAGTAAATACTTGCCGCTCCCCTTCGTAACTCCATAATATAAATTCTTAACTCTTAGTGCAAACTGCCCCGATTGCAGTTCTACCGTGCACCCCATGTCATATCGATCCGGGGAACAAAATGAGGGTTAGCTTCCAAAATAGGGGTGTATACAACGATGAATAAAGTATTATGTAAGTATACTTATGGGTAGTTTCGATTTTTGAAAGGTTGGGGCGCCAAGGATTGCTGTTCGAATTTTCCTTACTTTTTCAACTTTTAAGTGTACGAGTTCTGAAGCACTTCAGGTGAAGTGGAGAGTTTGCAATTCGATTTTAAAATTATTATACTTACACTTTTTCTTTTCAGGGGAAATTATCAAATTACTCCTCATGCTCTGGGTCGAGAGGGTTGTGACTAAAACCCAACCTGTTACCCGTTTCAGTTATCCTTGCGTTCTGGAATAAAAACTGCTGACTTACTCTTTGAGGCGCGCATGGAACACAACCCGGGCCTGGTACTTACCGGATTGTGAGCTACACCTGCTAATATTCTTTATTGATAATCAAGATTTTTTTTTTATTGATAATAGGCTCGCGTTTGACCTGTTGGTAAGTGATGATGTGGTCGAAGATGGAGCAAGCTTGTATATACTTATAGTCTAACAATCACCAACTTAATGATTGTTACTTATTATTACTAACTAGATATTATTAATTAGCTAATCTCAACAGTGACTGACCCTTCAGATTAATAAAAAATTGTATTGAATATTATAAGTAAATACAGTTAAACCTTTTTCTAATTTACTCGTACAACTTGCAATATGACTTAAGCAAAAAGAATTAACGTCAACTTAAAATCCGGTTTAGCACCTGTAGGTACTCGGAGTAAAACTCTCACACATAAAACCTGTAGATACAAATGAATACTAATAACTTTTATAAGCACGTTAAAAAGCTGATTAGTGCGAAGGATTACGTTGCCAAAACATAAAGTGGCTTTTAAATCCGTAAAAGGATTCTAATTTGAGAATAACTTTCTACTTCACAGTATTATTAGAACTTAAAACCTGATATTAACATAGAATATTATTTATGGTACATCAATAATTTAAACACATCCGTTCACAAAATTGCTTAACCTATGGTTACAATGGCGGTCTTATCGCTGATAGCGATATCTTCCAGACAACCTTTGGATCAACTTTAAGAACATAACAATAAAGAGGTGAGGGTAACGTCAGTGAAAAAGGATATGTACTATGATTTTATTTCCGATATTTTTTGCACACTGTTGCAGGCGCCAACGACGTTATGATCACTTGCATGCGCTTTCAACCATAGTAAATATCCCGTTTTGAGTTCTAATTTCAGATTAGTGTTATCATATCTTCTTGAATTAATATATATTATATTAATTCAAGAAGATAATCTTTATCTTTAACATAATCTTTATGACCGAAAGGGTGACCAACTTGTAAATTGTAAATTAAATTTCAATAAGTACAACAAATACAAACACAAGAGCTGCGAAAGAGCAAAATAATACAAAATGTGTATGAATATACAAAACAAGTGAATTGAATTATGACAAGGCATTGGGCAGCTCGGTAACAGCTGTGGTAGCCGATCAGACAACCACAAGCAGGATACGTTTCTATTTAGATATATCCACAGACAGACAAACACAAAGCGGTACACTATTGTGGTTAAGATTTCGGCACCCTAAAATTGGACTCTTATTGGGTCTTGAGGTTTATCCACATTACGTAATATGTACAAGCTGTTGGCAGCGGCATAAATCACACATATTTGTACACAAACCTATGTGTTTATTTTTGAAAAAAAAAAAACAATTGTTTATCTATATTTTATCCCGCTTTTCGACTTTTTCATTTATAATAAATATTATTTAGTCATTTTGTAAGTAGGAATACTTAGACGATCAAAATCTGTCAAAATGGAGTTTTACTGTTGCCTTAATCAGTCAAACTTCTTGTGTCTGAATAAACTTCCAAAGCTCCTTCTTCAATTACTTGAATGAGATCACATAAAAATATAAAATAAATATCAATAGAGTTTCCTACACTTACTACTACGAATTACGATCTGCGTAGAACATACTTCCACGTTGATGGAATGGTATATTGTTTGTGCCTTATTTACTTGGTTTTATAATAATATTTTACTCGCCGAACTTTGCAGTTTGTTGGCGAGAATCGCTCGTTACTTACAATTAAACATATAGGTATAAACTTACTAACTACTTACTCACTGTTCACATATACAACGTGTAATTTAAAGGGTATATACATACCAAGAGCATGGCTTCTTTGGATGATAACAAACGATATGGCAAGGGTTTTGTAATCCTAAGTCTACGTGTGTAGAACTTATTACAAATTCCAATACACTGATACCAGAGACCAAATTTTTCAAATTAAGAAGAACGAAAAGAATTATGCTGCTGTGACACGTTTGTTATGATTGGTATTCAAGAAATATATGAAACCAATAATTTGGTATCAATTCTCTGAGTCAATTATTTTGTGCTGAAACTGTGCATAGAGACTCCATACCAGAGGTTGTCTTCAGCCCTTTTGGATAGATATGTGGTAATATCCGTTACACGTTGTATAATATTTATTTTCAACAAGTATTTACTTTACAAGATATACACGTTATATTACACCTATGATATCTAAAATATATAGACAGGAAGTAACAAATAAACTTATTAGGTAAACTCTGAACAGAACAGAATAAAATTATCAATGAACTCATTATACAATAGGTAAGTTCATTCATAAACTACCACTCCAAAGAATGCTAGTACATTAGCTATTATCTCACAAGAATCTGTGTTAAACACATTATAATTACTTACAAACAACTTACGACTGACAGCAGTAATTATATTTCTTAATCGCAGTAAATGCACTCTAAGAAACGCAAGTAATCATAATTGCAAGTGCAAAGCGAGTACGACCATTAAATTGTTAAAATAGTACAAATTTAGATACCAATACAGCTTAGTGTTAATCATTGAGTTTATTGCAGCATTCGATACGGTACGATAGACAGGTCAATATCAAGGCTGATGTATTTTTAGTTCTATAAGTAACAGCATTAGGTTCGCATACAAATAAAACATTCGCTTTGTTACTGATGCAGCTATAAAGATAAAGACAAACCTTTGCATATGAAACACATCTTTTGGATCTGAAAATTGAAGATCGTTAGTACAAAATTTGTATTTAGGGTTAATTGTAAAACAGCAAGCAGAAGCAAAAGAAAGCGATTTATACTATCGCTTTCTTTTGCTTCGCATAGACTTCGTAACATTTAGGGCGTTCAATTTTTTATTTTTATTTTTGTATGAAAATCTGATGAACTAAAATATGACGAATTTTTGAAAGTCATAGAACAAAAGTTGTTGATTATGATGTTAGTAACATAGTCCTGAGAGGTTTTCGGTGTTTTACAATTAACCCTGTATAGTTAGCAGCAACTTAAGTCAGGATAGCTCGTGGCTAAATAACAGCCACACTTGTTGACCTTCAAGTTCTTATAGTTTATGGATGGGGCCATCTTAAAAAGCACGATAAGTCGTTGGTCCCGTCGTCATTTGTACATTATCAGGCGGGTCAGAAGCCTGACATCTGACATTTGTCTCACTCTCACTCTATGTAAAACACAAGTACTCAGCTGCATCTAGTTAGACCAGTAGACGACCCCAACATAATTGGGAGAAGTCTAATCAGATTCTGAAGTCTCACTCACCGCTCTCATTGCAAACGCGGAGTTGGACGTTCCAAACCGTAGATCCTATGGAGAAGTTTGACAGGCCCGTTGGTATAGTGGTCAGTGGCCCTGACTGCTATGCTCAAGGTCGTGGGTTCGATACCCACCCAGGACAAATGTTTATGTGATGAGCACGATCATTTGTTCTTTGTCTGGGTGTAATTTATCTATAACATGTATGTATTTAAAAATATATATGTATGTTTATCAGTTGTCTAGTACTCATACCACAAGCTCTGCTTAGTTTGGGACTAGATGGCTTTGTGTGAAAGTTGTAAAAAAAAATAATAAAATTGTCTCACTCTCACTCTATGTAAAACACAAGTACTCAGCTGCTTCTGGTTAGACCGGAAGACCACCCCAACATAATTGGGAGAAGTCTAATCAGATTCCGAAGTCTCACTCACCGCTCTCATTGCAAACGCGGAGTTGGACGTTCCAAACCGTCAATCCTATGGAGAAGAACGTGGAAGAAACTCCACTTTTTTGGAGCACTCCAAGGGCACTCTTTTTGGGGCCTCATAGGGCCATTGCCTGCCGGGGTTTGCGGGAAAGTTCTGCCGAGTTACCGCGGCCCCGGAAATTTAGGGCAGCCGAAGGAAACGGGTGGGTTTTTAGTCAGTAGAAATCTGACACACCCTTCCGCTTGACCCAGAGCGGAAGAAGTCATTCGATGATTTTCCCACCCCAAAAAAAAAAAAAGGGCACTCTTTTTAATCAGTGCAATATTAGAATAATATAGTGGTTACATTTACTTTGTAATATACTTGTTCTCCCAATCCATACTAATATTATAAATGCGAAAGTAACTCTATCTGTCTGTATGTTACCTTTTCACGCCTAAACCGCTAAACCAATTTAGATGAAATTTGGCATGGGAATAGTTTGGGACCCTGGGAAGGACATAGGATAGTTTTTATCCCGGAATTCTCACGGAATCGGGGATTATGCGGGAAAAACCTCCCACACAAACAAAGTCGCGGGCAAAAGCTAGTCTAATATAATTATAAAAAAACTCGTGTCACAGTGTATGGACGTTCTCCGAAACGGCTTGACCATTTTTCACGAAAATGTTTACGTGGTAATTATTAAATAGGCTAGCCCTAGCGTACCTGACAATAAAAATAGACATTTTTAAGGGTTGATTTTTACCAACCCTTCATACAAAATCAGTTTGCAGTACATATTTTTAACTTCAAAATTCTATAAATAAAAATCTAGTGCTTAGAATCGTTTGGAATAAATTGTATCCTATACCTACAACCCTTACCCGTATCCCGGTGCGCGTTTTGCGAGTCCGGAACCTATTCCTGGCGAGTAGATATAGGGATTTCTTCAAAATGTTGGCCCTAAAAATCAGTTTTTCGTAAATATTTTCAAAATTTTCTTCTAAATTTTATCTGTTTTTAATACAGTCCGGTAGCCCGCGCGGAGACACATTTTCTGACACCCCATACGTGAGCCTAGCTCTCCCGAAACGTCAAAAAAGATCTTGTCGGTGGTGTTGCCGGGGATGTCGTCGCGGCCAAGGAGGAACTCGTGGAGGCCGCCAAGAGGCTGACGTCCAAGGCAGGCCTAGCTCCGGCCCCCTTGAACGTACGCCAGCGTCGCCGCGGCTGCCAAGCCCGTCCACCGCCCCGGACCCCACTCGATGGCGGTCACCCTCGAAGGCGGTCAGGAGACCGCCGACGAGGTGCTCGCCAGGATGAGGAGGGTGGTCGACGCCAGAAGCACGGGCCTCAAAATCAGCAAAGTACGCAAGGCAAAGAACCAGACAGTAATACTGGGGTGCGACTCGAAAAAGGAGAGTGAGAGAGTGCGGGAGAAAATCGAGAGCAGTGGGACCGGCTTAAAAGTAGCGCCTATGACGAATAAAAACCCGCTCGTTGTCCTTAAGGACGTTTTTACGGACAGCGAGGACGAGGATATCGTCAAGGCGCTACACGCCCAGAATAAAGAAATTTTTGAGGGCCTACCTGAGGAGGACAGACATATGCTAATAAAGTACAAAAAATGAACGAGAAACCCAAATACCGAGCACATAATCCTTCAGGTGAGGCCCATGATATGGCAGAGGATGACGGAGGCTGGAGCCCTCTATCTGGACCTTCAAAGGGTCAGAGTCGAGGACCAGTCTCCGCTCATCCAATGCACAAAGTGCCTCGCATTCGGGCATGGTCGGAAATTCTGCACCGAGAGCGTGGACAGATGTAGCCACTGTGGAGGACCTCATCTGCGCGAGAAATGCGCAGACAACATCGCAGGAAACGAACCACAGTGCTGCAACTGCTCACGCTCCGGGTTGCGAAGGACCGACCATAATGCGTTCAACGCTGACTGCCCGGTGCGCCAAAAATGGGACTATCTGGCTCGAGCAAACACGGCATATGCATAATCCACACGCAGGGAACTACAAACAAAAACACACAGCCACAAACACGAAATACATCACAACACAACAGATATATAGAATGTATACTTAGTATACAACAAAATATCAGCACAAAAACAATTACACGAACAACAATTAATAACCAGCAAAAGAAACAGACAATAAATATATATAAATAAGTATATATATATTATTGCCTAAACAAAAAACACGTCTAAAAATATAGAAAAGACAAAAAACAAAACACAACTCACCAACACTGATTAATGCAAAACTATATATAAACATAAATACTTACTGTCGTACATACAAAATAGAATAAAGAAATAGACAATAAATATATATAATAAGTATATATATTATTGCCTAAATATAAAACATGTATAAAAATAAAGAAAAAGCCAAAAAAAAAAAAAAAAAAACACAACTCATAAACCCTGCTGAATGCATAATTATACAGGGTGTGGCGGAAATAATGGATAACCCTGTAACTGCCAGTAGGTCATATAATGGTCTATCATATATCCCAATTTCAAACTCAGTTGGTCAGGCATTTCAAAGTTATTTTTATTTGTTTATTTTTTTTTGAAAATATTGTACCTATTTTATAAAATCAGCTGCCGTTTCAACATTTAACGGAGTTTTTTTATTCTGTTTTTTGCGGTCTGCTTCTGAATGTTTGTGTAATCACACGCGTATGAAGATTTTTTGTTACACTCTAAGATGATTTCAGAAAAAACACATAATACTTACTTTTTAGTTTTTTTAATTGAATCCTGTAACTTTGACTCCATACCCTGAAAAAAAAATGTATCGCACAGTTATGGCCCATTACTTTAAAAAGTTGTCCATATCATGCGGATTCTAAAATGGTATCATAGTGGCCAGTATCGTACGAATGTGCAAAACTATTTCAGTTTGAATTCAAAAGGTCCATAATTTCAAAAAAATATTAAATTCAAAAAAATGTGATTCTGTATTTTACTAATCTTCTGTATCATGTAAATTGTTGTAAAAACGTTTCTAACTCACTTTGACATTGCTAAAACATCACTCAGGTAAAAAAAAACCGGTCCTTTCTTTGTTTGGGGCTACCTGGAATTCTGGCTCGATGGAAACAATATAGCTATTGTGCAAAATAGAAAAAGGCAAGCTGTATTTTTTTTAGAATCACCACATCAATAGTTCCTCATAACATCATTCAGTGTGATCCCGTTCGTTGTCGTACGTAGTCGCACGCGCCTTTGCTCCCTGTTTTTCGTTCGTTAAATCTAACTCGTGACTTACTGCATTTCTTTTCGGACTCTGATTTGCCTGTGATTTGGACTTGCGTTGTTTAGTGATCCCGACGACATTGCTTACTGTACCCGGACTGTTGTGGCAAGTGCGCTGTTGACAATGCCTCAACGTTACACATCGGTAGAATATGCCAACATGCACTACATTTATGGTGAATGTAGAGGCAACGCCAATGAAGCGGCAAGACTTTACCGAGAAAGGTACCCGAATAGTCGACACCCTGATTACCGAATTTTTATTCGCGTACACAATGCCTACTGTGAGGGAAGAATACCTGGTACAGGTGTGGGCGGCGCGAGTGAAGGACGACCACGAGTCTACAATAACGAAGAAGAAGTTATGGAGTTAGTAGAAGCAGATCCTACCATATCCATTCGAGTTTTATCTCGGTTTACTGGAATGTCAACCAGAACAGTACATCGCATATTAAAACGTCACGAATTGTACCCTTACCACTATCAAAGGGTGCAAACATTACTTCCAAGGGACTACCGAGCACGAAAAGAATTTTGTCGTATAATGTTGAGAAGAATTAGAGAACAACCACATTTCTTTGAAAATATCCTCTGGAGTGACGAGTCTACATGCAGGAAGGACGGGTATTTGAATATACACAATTTACACAGTTGGCAGCTTGAAAATCCACATTTAATTAGACAAGACCGATCGCAGTACCAAGTGAAAATCAATTTATGGACAGGAATAATTAACGGCCAAATTATTGGTCCGTTTGAGCTGCCACCGACTCTTAATGCTGAAAGCTATTTGAACTTCCTGCAAAATAATTTACCCGAGCTGTTAGAAGACGTTCCTAATGAAACACGTGAGAACATGTGGCTGCAAAACGACGGCTGCCCTGCACATTATGCGGCAAGAGTGAGAGAGCACCTGAATGAGACATATCCAGAACGTTGGATAGGGCGCTTAGGGCCAATATTGTGGCCACCCCGTTCGCCGGACCTGAACCCATTAGACTTCTTTTACTGGGGCTGTTTAAAAGAAAAAGTTTACAAAGAAGAGATTACGTCTGTGGAGCAATTGCGGCAACGTGTGCAGTCTGCTGCTCAGGAAATAAGTTTGGCAGGCTTTGCACGTCGCATCAAACGTTCATTTATTAGAAGGTGCAGAGCTTGCATCGCAGCCGATGGGGCTCATTTCGAACATCTTGTATGATTTTTAAATACATTTGTGTCATGAACATTGCTTTTTATTGTATCAATTGACCTGTAAAATAATTACCTAATTAAGTAAGGAGTCTTAAACTCGTTATTATCTACCTCTTTAAAGTAAATCAATAAAAAGCCACAGCCTGGAAGCACAATAGCTCTGTCATCCCAAAGAAAGTGAGACTGGGTTTTTTATTACCTGAGTGGTGTTTTAGCAATGTCAAAGTGAGTTAGAAACGTTTTTACAACAATTTACATGACACAGAAGATTAGTAAAATACAGAATCACATTTTTTTGAATTTAATATTTTTTTGAAATTATGGACCTTTTGAATTCAAACTGAAATAGTTTTGCACATTCGTACGATACTGGCCACTATGATACCATTTTAGAATCCGCATGATATGGACAACTTTTTAAAGTAATGGGCCATAACTGTGCGATACATTTTTTTTTCAGGGTATGGAGTCAAAGTTACAGGATTCAATTAAAAAAACTAAAAAGTAAGTATTATGTGTTTTTTTCTGAAATCATCTTAGAGTGTAACAAAAAATCTTCATACGCGTGTGATTACACAAACATTCAGAAGCAGACCGCAAAAAACAGAATAAAAAAACTCCGTTAAATGTTGAAACGGCAGCTGATTTTATAAAATAGGTACAATATTTTCAAAAAAAAATAAACAAATAAAAATAACTTTGAAATGCCTGACCAACTGAATTTGAAATTGGGATATATGATAGACCATTATATGACCTACTGGCAGTTACAGGGTTATCCATTATTTCCGCCACACCCTGTATATAAATAAAAATACTTATTGTCACACATATAAAATAGAATTAAGAAACAGAAATGTAAGATTGTTTATAAATAAGACAATAACTTAAAGTATGTATAGATATAAGACTTGTAGATGTAATAGAGCTAAGAAATAAAAACTACAATAGTTAATATATAAGTATTAATATAATTTATATAATAAGCTTTTATATAAAATCATAAATATATAAGTATAAATATTAAAGCACAAGTATACAAGCATAAACATATAAGCATAAATACATAAGAATAAATAAAGAAGTATAAATATATAAGTATAAAGCCCTGAGCAGCAAGAGTCCCATCCAGCAAAGGATGAGTACATACAGTATGGACAAGACGTAGTGCGCCGCTTAAAGAGCGAAAGTTTCAAACAAAAACCAGAACGCAAATGGCCATACAGATGTACAAGGTCCCGATGTTCTCCATGATCGGGGAAAAGCATTAAAAAAAAAAAACGAAACGGTTTGACCGATTTTTGTGCATATTTGGAAGGACTGAATATGTCGTTAACAAATTCGTCTCATTTTGTTCTAATACATAAATATGAGGAGCAGTTTCACTATATAATTTTAAACACTACTAATAGTAACCGAAACTTTCTGATTAGTTCCTAGCAACTCGAATCACATTCTTATATAATATATTCTCTGCCGGCTTCTGTGTTCCCTGCCACCTATAAGTCTTTAATGCAAGAGTAAATAGGCATCATCTGGGCTCGCTCATCCCATTGTAGACCTCATCTATCGCTTACCATCAGGCGAGATCGAGGTCAATAGTGAGCTCATACGTAATAAAAAAAAATTAAGAACGCAAGAGCTCACTCTTGTGTTCTTAATTTTTTTTACGAGACATTTTTTAAGGCATTTTGCGTGCTCATAAATATTTCGAAGTATTCGCTTGCCCGTGTCAACTCAATCATCTTAGCCTGGGTGTTGTAAATTTTGTACACGTCTCCTTGCAGAAATACCTATCGATCACGGCTTCATAGTCAAAATGGTACTGAGATGATTTCCGTTGAGCCGCGGCCAACTTTTTTTGAGGTCTGGATCCGCCCTTGTACCAGATAAACAAGACCATAGACTTACAGTAAATAAGTGTACATTTTGTGTGTTTGCAGACTTTCAAATACTTTATTTTTTACCTGCTATCAACAAGTACAGATCCGCAAATAAATCAGGAGTTTCCACAACGTTAGGTGATACAAGTGTTGTATCGACATTAATATTCCTATTACTTCATATTCCGTAACGCTAACAACCACTTCATATTCTTAATGATGAAGAACATCTGTGTGGCACTGACATCATTGGAGGCGCACATCGCATTTCATTTATCATATTTCGCTTCAGTCCAATTGAATAGACATTGAGAAGTGGTTAACTAGTTATTAATGTATGTATGGTATGATTTGTAAACCCGACAAGTCTTTTGTGTCCAAAAAAATTGTAAACTAAAAGTTGTCTCACGGTAATATTCCTCTGAAACCCGGCACAGTAATCTAACTTTTGGTCTATCAAACAGTGGGGATGCCAATTCACAAGATAATTCCAGACTTATAGATTTATGTCAAAAAAAGCTTTGCCCCGGACACTGGTCGCTTGGAAATTCGCAAAATTTTCCCGGGGTAAAAAGAAGCCAATTTGTTAATCTAATGTTTGAGCTATATTATTGTAAAGTTTCATTAAACTCAATAGTTTTTCTTCACAAACTATCGCAAATTGTTAATCCTACAAATATTATAAATATAATATGTGTAGGATAACAAGGCGTTACACCTGTTCTTCCTCAATTATTAGACCAATTATTAAAACCTATAGCCCACACACATTTATAAGCCCGTCATTTCAAATCCCCTTCTGACAAAAAGCAAGCATAGATTGCTATCAAACGCACAGAAATTTTCGAGCTGGTACTAAAATCATTATAATAGAGAAAAGTATATAATTTCTCTTGAAGAATGCACAAAAACTCACAAGTTTTAATACCTTAGCTAAAATGAAGTTTACTATATTCTTGTTTTTCTTAAAGTTTCTTTAACTTATCAGAAACTTTTTTTAGAAACCGTTTAAAGGTCTCATGCTGAGAATTGAAGTAACAGAGTCAAAAAATCAACCTGAATGATTTCAATTGTACAAACTACCAAAAAACCGAAACACAATGAAAGCGACAACGAAATACTTTGAAAAGAACTTGATCATTCGCATTCTAAAGTAGAAATCATTTAATACATTTGATAGAAGAATTCTATCAACATATAGGTAGAACCTTTCACCTCATAATGCATACAGAAGCAACACATTAACACCTCTCTATAATAGTAACTACTCATAAAACATAAGTACCCCTTCATAAGCCGCTATTATCACCTCATTATTTGTCACAGTATCCGTCATTTGAGTGACCTAATTTTCGTACAACACTGGATAATGGTCATTAGCAAATGACTATGTAACTGATATGTGATCTATTTTGTTAACTAAGACGTTAAATTTGTGACGCAGATATTATTTTAGATGGAAAAAGGAATGCACATTAATTGAACATCAGCTGATGTGGTTTTCGAATTGTCGGTGATGGAATTCTAATACTGACAGTATTTTGATACAAAAGTAGTTACAATAAATAGAAGAGTGTCTTTATGTACTGGTAACCCCTGATTAATGTAGATAGTTCTATCAAGCAAAATCTTAAAAATGATTTTAAAACTAAATAGGATTAGAAGCAGTCTAGCTTAAGAGATGATAAAGATAAATAGTAACCAGTTGGCAAATAGTGGAAAGTGCTTCCATACAAATTCTCTGGTCCCTTCACACTTTCTCCCATCTTCCATACACAACCAATCAATCAACCCATCAGTGAAATCACGCAATTATAGAAACAAACAAACAAAAACTAGTGTAATATCGAGTTGGACACTTAAACCTGAACGCAGCGGTGAGAGTCCCTCTGAGTAAGGCAAGCCACTTATCTTGAACGAATAAGGCGAGGCAACAAATTGTCGACACTCAGGCAGTTTTCACTTACCAAATAGGGGGGGTTGTTCAACATTTGCAATTATAGACTATTCTTTATTACCAGCACTAGCCTTTTTCCGTCGGTCATAGTCTCATAGAGCCTTTATCAATCAATCAATCAATCAAAATAATTTATTTTCTCACCACAATATAAAACGGTACATTAAACAACAATTTTATTTTACAAAATATTGTGGGAGACTGGTGCCTAAGCTAGACGGAAGGTCTGTGTTTCAGGACACCAGGTCTCCACCCCTAAGGTAACAGTTACATTTATATAAATATGCAGGTGCACCAAAAACAAAAAAAAAATCTGTAATATGGTCAGTACAGTATGAAAAAGTAGTAAATACACAATAAGAAACCAAAAAACAAAAACAAAAAAAAAATAATAAGTTTACAATTTACAATATCATTTAACATAAATTATTCTAGTAAAAGTATAGTTAGTAATTGTGTGTGCATGTATATGAATATGTATGTGTGTATAGTAGAGTGTTTTGTGTGTATGTAAGTAATAGTGTGTGTATAAACTTGGTATAAACTGATATAAGTGTAGCAGGGAATATGTAGTACCGGTGTTAATTTATAAGCTAGTTAAACTGGGGCAGCAAGTAATTTCTCTGTATCATCGTAGTTTAATTCCAGGAGCCAACCCTTCAACTTAGTTTTGCACTTGGTATTGGTGAGATTATAAACAAAAAGTGTCTTGTTGATTTTATTATATAGATATCGTCCTAAATAGCAAAAGAAGATTTATCTAACTCTTGTTCTTACAAACGTTTGAGATGCAAATTCACAAGACAATTCCAGAGTTATACATTTATGTCCACAATAGCTTCAGCCCCGGACTTCGTTCCCTTGGAAATTTCCAACATTTTCAAGGGATAATAAGTATTTGTTATTTGAGTGTATGAGCAGTAGTTTTTCCTCAAAAACTGTCGCATTTATAATATTTGTAGGATAACAACACGTTGCTCCTGTTCTTGCCTAACGGTTACATAAAAACACAGCCCACACGCAATTTCCCCTGTCATTTATGGGCCCCAAATATACAAAAAGCGAGCATATATTGCTATCAAACGGACAGTAATACAGTGTTCAAGCTGGTACCAAAATAATTCTAATTGAGAAAAACCAAACGAGGAACTGGTCGAGGCAAATCTATCGGTTTTCTATCGGTTACATTTCGGAGAGTGTGCGATAGAATTGCACAGTCTAATTTCACCAAGCCTGTTCCATCATTGGACTACACGACGAACGGCGATGCGCCATCGTTACATGGTGGGAATACTTTCATTGTGCAAACGGCTAAAGAGTGAGTTACTTTTAGGCAAGCGTGCTTCATCTTCGACTATATCATCGCTTACCATCAGGTGAGCTAGTGGTCAAACGCGAAAAAAAATAAAAAAGAACATAGATCGACCAAGCAATCGAACGGAGGACCTCCTACTTTTGCAGTAGCACATGCGACCATTAGACAAAAAGGACGTTATAACGAAGGAAATACTGTGTCATATTTGTTTAAGGATATAACACAATGTGCGGTCGAGGATGTCTGTATGAACCTTGAGCAGAGTTAGTAACGCATGAACGAGAGTTAGTTGATAGATGTGTAAATAGATACATTTGTAAGGTTTCAGGGTATTGTTATGTTGCTGGTGCAAGAAAATATCTACTAACTGGAATTTATTATGATTGAAGCCGAATAGCATCTCGTATTATATTTTATTTCCATACACACTGTCTGGATAGGTCCACTTAAATCTGTGTGCCTCTTTCCTCAAAAGAGCACCACAGATATAAACCTGCATAGTTCTTTTTAATTATGATTTGACCAGTACGTTAAAATTTTATTGTTTATTCTAAGGGGGGAGGATTGTAGCGTAGGCATATTACTTATACATCTTTAGTCTTAGGCCATGTATGACGTAGCTCGTAAGTTAACTCTAAGCTCAACCACTGTATTATATTATTGTAGTCTCTGTGTCAATCGTTCAGTAAATCCGCAACTGAGAACACGCTCTTTAATTTGCCAAACCTTCTGACCACACACACATAAAACCACCTTATCGGCAAAGTATGAACATTTAAAGAGACGGTTGCCTCGAATTGTGTTTCGGTGTTTCTTCTCAGGGTACTCAGCTAGGAAACACCAGCCTCATCTACAAAATTGAAAACAAAAGAAACTGCCATTACTGCAATTTATTTATAAAGGACATGCAAAAGAAATATCATTTATTAGTTCTATGAGGCTGTTAAGACTAAAACTTCCAGATAAGAAATGAGATAATGAGACCAGAAAAGAAACCAGATAATAAATTAGATACGTTTGATTTAGACCATAATTATGTTGTATTTAATTCCTTATCTGGAATTTTACCAGACTAGTGTAAAAAAATGTAAATAATAACATGGCAATAATAGGCTAGTATTGCCATAGAATCCCTTAACACGATTAGTAAGCGATATGTCAAGGTTTCTAAGAAGTAAAACTTGAAGAATAGGTAGCGCAGTAGGCGTCGGCACCATTCATAAGAACACGTACCTCCCTTTGTGGCACGTCATCCGGGTAATTTAAGCAGTTCTGCCGGCTGTCGATTACATGAATAATTCAAGCATGTTTTACTATTATTTTATTACTACTGTTCCCAGGGCAAGGGCTTAGGGTAAACACTATTCAATGAACATCAATGTATATACAAGGTGTAACAAATTAAGCGCAATACATCAGACACCTCAATTAGACTAAAACAACAATTGTGACTAAATAAATTGAAACCAAACCTAGACATTTTTTATAAAATAGTTATCCTTACTAAACGCAAAAGGTATGTGCGTCATACAATATCCTTACGCAGATGCATACACTCATGCAATATTAGCGGCCGACACGCACACGAGCGCATTTCATTGAATTAAGGATTGTATTAATTTGTCATGATACTGTTTTCATTTTAAGTGAAATGAAAGATTTTTCCGTCAAAATGTAAACTATTTTTTTTTAATAGATTCTGAACCAACTACTTTCAGGAATTGTGTTTATTCTGTTACACGTTGTTTACTTAGGTATGTACAGACGCCAGCACATGAAGCTATTCGAAACTGTCAAGGGGGATGTTTCATTTTCGGCCACCAGATGTACATTTATCGAAAGAGAGGAAAAAATACTACAAATTGGGGAAAAATATTCTCTGGTGAATTTGAGCCTGATTTGTTGTGTACAAAAAATAATACTTTTTCAATTATTGCCATGTTTTATTCAACATGGCGTCTCGTTTGCTTGCTTACTTTATTCGTTCTGAAATCATGTCTCATCAAATCAATGTTACGTAGAAGATAATAAAAAAATGTGTGTATTCTTGTAGTGTTAAAAATAAATTACTATTATTCTCTTGTACATATTTTTGAGTAAACATAATTAAGTGTGATGATTTCATGGTTACAAAAATATTTAGTGTCCATTTCTGAAATGTTTTTCTGGACGAATTCAAAATAACCACTGTTGTTGTCTTGAAACTATATCGGTCACTGTGGTTGTGGGTTAGTTCTGATGAACAAAAACAAAACAAGGTTAGGTAAACGTCATTTCTACAACCTGTCATGGCTGTCATAACTCTTAGGACAAACGAAAACATTTTTAATTTTTATTTTGTACATAAAACCATTTGACATTATAAAAAAAAAATTACTTTATTCTATTCAGGGGTAAGTTTCCCAGCTTTGCTGAAATGTACATGTTATGGCTGGAGCCCTATATCAAAATGAAACATCTCCTTTTCCCAATCAACCTTGAACCTAATTTCTTTAACAATAAAGTTGAAAATCTATTAAAGAAATTTGACAGATTGTTGTAGCTTGATGTGCTGGCGTCTGTACCTACAATTTATTTTTATATTTACGAGTAGAAAACGAAGACCAGCGTCAGGCAGCATTATCTGGCTCACATTCATGCTGAAATGAACCTTATTGATGCAGCCGAGAGACACATTTTTAAATTTGTATTTATATGTGGTGGGTGGTAAAACTGTTTTACATGGAGCAACTGCCTATGAGACCTCTCATAGGCAGTTGCTCCATGTAAAATAGTTACTAGTGTTTTATATGGAGGTAGTAGAAGGTACTCCTACTCAGCTGCAACCGATTAGACTAGAAGCTGAGCCAATATAGTTGTGAAAAGCCTAAGTAGATTATGATTTATTCTTGTGTGAACCTGATGAACTGATGCCGAATAAATGGTCTTCTGTCTTTTCTTAACACGTTGAACGCCACCGCGGTCAGTGCTGACCGACAGTGAGCTTTCCCTTTAGGCCAAGCAAAAATCACAGTTCCATACAAATTTAGACCAAATGTTTTTTAATTATTGGTTTGACGGGAAGCCAAACTCAAAAAAAAATTGTTGCTTATATCTAATGTTCAAATGTATGTTTTCATTAACAAAAGTCAACTTTAGTCATTAATTAATTATGGAGATATTAAACGTCGATCAGCACTGACCGACGCGGCCCGAACGACATGACATTTTTTTTCCTGGCGTTCAACGTGTTAACATTTACCTCCCAACGAGCATATATTGTGTCACCGAAAATAAACTTTCATTTTAAAACTGCCCTAGTGTTAGCAAAACTGTGGTACTCTCAGCAGTAAATGATTACCGTAACAGGTCTTCTTCAACTCTATGTTTTGCAAACATCTCGTCGTAACATGCACCCCTCCACCCCGAGACGAGACGTAGGTACAATTGATTAAAAAAAAATATTACGAGAAGTCCGAATTCATGAAAAGAAAAAACAATTTTAAAGCAACATGGGATCTCATCAAAACCATAACATACTCAAAATCTACACCCTTACCAATGAAGGAACTGCTTAACCTCGAACCTGATCAAGTTGCATCAGCAAACAGAGTCAATAATTACTTTGTTAATCTAGGCAAAGATTTAGCCACAAATATATAATAGCTTCAGAATTTGCCAGATCCTTCTTCAAGCTTACAATCAACTTGTCAATCAATGTGTATCTTAGAAACCGACAATTCTGAAGTAGAGCGATTGATAATTAAATTGAAATCAAGTTCTGTAGCTGGAATTGACGGTATTTCCGGGCATATTTTGAAGCTTACGCGCAAAATTTTAATCCCCTATATCACCCATATCTGCAATCTTGCGATTTCTATCGGGATTTTCCCAGACTCTTTCAAAACCGCTCTAGTTCACCCTATTCATAAGGGTGGGGACAGAGGCAGTGTCAAAAATTATAGACCTATATCTATTCTGCCGACCATTTCCAAAATCCTGGAGAAGATATTGAACTCCCGCTTGGTTAAATACCTCAACGCTTTCCACAAGGCAGCATTCTAGGCCCAACCTTATTTCTCATCTACATTAATGATCTGTGTTCACTTTCACTAACAAACTGCTCCATATTTATCTACGCTGATGATACAGCCCTACTTCTTGATGGCAATGATTGGAACGAAACTGCAAAATACGTTCAGACGGCCCTGGACATTGTTATGAACTGGTTTAACATTAATTTGCTCACCTTGAATGCGGAAAAAACGCGGTTAGTTTCATTTTCTGTAAGCACTAAGACCCAGCCTAATATAACTCCTACTGTTATAGCTCACACTTGTTCTCGAAATTCTTGCTGTACTTGTCCCGCTCTTACGTTCACACCCTGTATAAAATACTTGGGCGTCCAGATTGACAAACACCTGAACTGGTATAGACACCTTGATACTCTAGTTAGTCGAACGCGTAAACTTATTTCCATATTTAAGAAACTTCGCGATTCGTTTGACTCAGAAACGCTAATGATGGTCTATTACTAACTCTGTCAGTCTCTTCTACTATATTGTTTACCAGCTTGGGGTGGCGCTTGCAAGACATACTTTTTGAAATTAGAGAGAGCTCAGAGAGCAGTTCTTAAAGTTATGTTCCGCAAGCCCGTTAGATACTCTACATTGGAACTTTTTAGGGAATGCAGGGTTCTGTCGGTGAGAGGATTATATGTCTTACAATGTGTATTAAGAAAGCATCGATTACCTTTTACACTAAGCACATAACGTCGCGCAGATATTGTCCTTCCACCAGTCAGACATAAAATCACTTTCGCACGGCACCAGTTTACTTACCTAAGTTATATTTTATACAATAAAATCAATAGGTTTATCCGCATCCACACTTTAAACTATCACCATTGCAAAAACACAGTAAAAAAAAATGGCTGATGGAGAAATCATAATATGATTTCTCTATTATGACGAAAATGAAAAACTGCTCTTCCCATATACCTAAATCACAACTCCCCTCATTTTATTACACACGCACAGACTCATACACACTCCTCAACTACACATAAACCTACACGTCTCACGCATATATTCTACACTACTCCTAACACAACACACACCCTCTCACTCAAACACCACAATTATTATCATTAATTATTTCTTTTCTTTTTATTTTGCATGATTAATCATCATAATAATATTGTTTGTTATCTTTATAAAACCTTGTTACCGGTGGAAACTGATTTTTGATCTACTAAGATTGTATTGGAATCACTGGTCCTCAAGACACAGGCTATAAACCTGGTTTGGGAGCCAGTATATAATTTATGCATATTATGTGTACCTACATTGTACTTGCCATCTTTGTAAACATATTAATGAAAATAAACATATTATTGTTATTATACAAATTATAAACATATTATATTATTTGAAAATAAAACTAATGCAAAAAATAAAACCGACTTCCAAAAGTTTTTTTTTTCACCCATTTTAGTGGGTCGGTTTGTAATTTATCTTAAATGTCAACTACTTATCACATTTTACAAAATCTAGCTTTTCCCGATGCAGAGCCGTTAATTTTTGAGGAGATACTTCACCATCAGCTCTACTTCACCATATGCATTGTGACGAGCATAAAGTGCTTAACATCCATATTCAAGTAATCGAATCGCAATCCACGAAATACTTATTATTTAGTAGTTTCGGTGGCCATCTGTGGTCCTCATCATCAGTTCCACTTCCCCAAATGGTGCTTTTCCCTCGATTTCTCCATGATTCCATCATCAGATCCTAACGTGATGACAATGGGACCAACTAGAAAGTATACCCTTTCAAACTAAATAAAAACATTTTTGCAAAAAAATAAAACCGACTTCCATATCAAAACACTACAAAGCCAAAAATAATTTTAATTTCGGTAGTCGGTGTTATTGGTTTTGTATTTTCTTTTTTTTCACACCGCCTTCCGAAATTAAAATTATTTTTGGCTTTGTAGTGTTTTGATATGGAAGTCGGTTTTATTTTTTTGCAAAAAAGTTTTTATTTTCGCGCTTTTTAGTGGGTCAGTGAATTTTCCAAATCGGTTCGTAAATGACGGAGTTATGCGCGAACAAAAAACGCAATGCAGTAAACGAAAAGATCATCAACGTAAATATTTTTTTAGACTTTTATCGATTTTTCAGAAACGGCTTGTCCGATTTCGATAAAATTTTCATGGGACCATTTGAGAAGTATACACTTTTCAACAAAATAGAATTTTTCAATTCGGTTGGCAAGCGACGGAGCTATGCCCGAACAAACATAAAAAAAAACAAACAAACATCCGAATTGAGAACCTCCTCCTTTTTTAGAAGTCGGTTAAAAAGAATTTTACAAATCGGTCCAGCCGTCTTCGAGATACTCGTATGAGGTAACAACATACATAAAAAAAAAGTTCAAGGCGAACTGAACCTCCTCCTTTTTTTATGTCGGGAATGTTCTAAATAGACACCGCAGCTCCGTAAGTTAAGGACAACTAAAGGATGGGGTTTTAGTCAATAGAAATCTCCCTTCCACTCCAGCCAGAGCGATATTTTATGTGGTTAATTACACCGGAACGAGACAAGACTGCTGTGACGACAGAATCCAATAGAAACAAGTTTGCTGTGTCATCAGAACTGAAATGAAGTAAGTTTTGATTTAGAGACTGTCTTTCTGCCCGTATCTTTTGCTAATTACTATAGGGAAGATGAATTGCGTTCAGGTAGGATTATGTACAGAGTTTTGTACACGAATCCCGTGGTCAAAATCCCAGTGGTTGCAATACAAACAGCACATTTTTATTGCAACCACTGGGTTAAAGGTTACTTTGAGCCCACTGAGGCTAAAGGGATTTTAAATATTAAAACAATGTTATTTCAGTATAATTTCGAGAAAGATTTTATTTGTTTGTAAACGTTAAACATCCAAGGAGACAATCTTACCGCTATTCCAATCTATTCACAGTCTCTCCTAACAAATAAATAGCTCACAATTATATAATTAAAACAATACCCTAGTATCACTATTTATTTATACAAAAAAGCAAAGTTCTTGCAAATTTATTAAGGCGATTGAATCTTATTTGTAGGTTTCTACGTCATTTGACGGCATAAATATGATCGGTAATTTAAAAAACTTGAATGAATTTCTTACAAAATTAGTTTAAGGTATGTGTGTATAAATTCACAATATAAAAAAATATTTTCTTTCTCCACTGAGTGAAATCTTTCTTTCTTTTCTTTTTTCTTTCTTTTTCTACTTTTTTTTTGAAATATCGATGTGGGTACAACTCAAATTACTAGCAATCTTGTTAACACCTCCAACTAAGCTACATATACTTATGTCTGGAGTGGGTTCATGGCTATAGGCGGGGTTCAAACCCGTGACCTCTAGATCACCAAGCCGACACCTTAGCCACTAAGCCATTGACGCTTCAAGTGTTTATACAATTGAGCTGTAAAAATCCAGAACTAAGTATAAAATAAGATTCAAGACACATCAATAAAATTTGAAAGAACCAAAACAAATGCCGGTGATCGACTTAAAATAAAGGATATTTCAACGAATATTTGGTATAATGGGTACAAAGGTAAAGTATCCTAAGTATAAATTAAAACAATTATATACCTTAGTCTATACAGAGCTATAATATTACTTTTTACATAAAATTTAATCACGGGGATAAAATCGGTAAAATTACAAGGAACATTAGAACTTGTGAGATTTAAAAGCTGGCTTATAATGATCTGAAAATTTTCATCATGTTGAGAGTACCTAAAAGGATGGCTAAAATATTTATACTCTAGGAAAACTGTGAGAATAACTCAATTCCATTGAAGTTTATTTTGAGTGATATTATTATGGCTTCCATCTTAAATTAGTTATGGCCACAACACTTAAGAAATCTAATATCTATCACTATACTGTGTATTATGCATTATTATATTTTTAGTTGATCAATAAAATCTGCGAAAATACTTAGATAGTGAATGCAATAAATAATTTCTTTCATTGCTATAAATCAAATGAGTGTTTGCTAAACTCCAATGTTTATAAACTCACATCTAATACAAGACATTACTTTTTTATGTCTCGACCAAATATAGCTTCCAAATAAAGTAGGTACATCGTATCGCAATAATCACTCCTATTATACAATAATTTATAAGTAGGTATAAATTTTGGTATGTCACATTTAAATTTAAAGCTAAAATTTCATATTGAGTATTCAATGTACTTAAAATACATACCTACTACATAGGGTATAGGTACACTAGGTACATATATTCATTATACAAAAAGTATAAAGGACTCTAACACTAATATACAAAACTTTAAAAATTATTTTGTATTCTGAAACCTCTTTTAGAAACTGCTATGTTATTTATGCCAAGCTATATCTCTATATCCATAAATATTGTAAAATAATTAAAATGTCATACAAGATTGAGAAATCTTCTATGGTATAAAACAGGAGGTATAGTTATTTGATTTAATAATAAAAATAAGTTAATAATTTAAAAAATTATGCCAGATCAATTTTTTTTTGTTTTTATCACGAAAAGTATTGCACTACACTTTAACAAAACAAATAGTTACATTCTATTAGTCTATTAGAATCATCAAGAACTATATCGTAAATAATAGATGAGGCTTAAAAAACCAACAGATAGATATTTTTGTCTAAACAATAAATATGAAAATCACATTTACTTGAGCAATGAACAACTGATCTACAAAGTTAGTTTGAGTATATGGTGCATTTATATTTGTGAAATATTTAAAATAGTAGCCGCGTCAGGCGTGCTAACGTCATAAGAATCATCGTTTTCCAAGTTAAATCAGTATACAATAAAATGCATTATAAAAACTCTTAAAACATAGTCTTGTTTGTACACATTCTACCGGATAATTAAAAATTCTAATAAAAATTCTTCGTATATGTATTTGAAAACGTTTTGAAATATTCATAAGTGGACGAAATCACTAAGTCTATATCTATAGACAATCAAAAAACATCATGCAGCTCATCAATTTCCATTAATTGGCAACCATTAATTTAAAAATTAATGTTCTACGAATTTATACTGTACTACTCTCGTAATAAGCTCCAAAATTCTTATTCATACGACTTTGGTGTTACATTTTGCCTAACTACTGGGTCCACGGTATTGCTACAAGTTAAAAATGTATCCAAAATTACTGACACTACTACATTTTCGTCGCAAAAATATTCGCTACAAAAATCTCTAATATCTGCTCAGACTATACTGCGTTTCTTAGTAAAAAGTACTTTATTATCGTAACCAATGTATTTGTTTTTATGTCAAAATTCCTCAAAAAAATATCGTTAGGTCGATAGAATGTATTGTTCCCTCTGTAATGTGGAATAATATACTATATAAATGTACCAGGAAAATTAAACATTGTAAAAAAAAATCGTATAAAACAATGTAATCTAATGGAAGACATTCATTTTGAATCAAAGTGTGTGAATATAATCATTATGCCTCGGTGATTGAGAGATTACCATAAAATGGAATGTGGGATACAGACTACTAATATTTACGAACTAACCCCTATCTGATACTACGTACGTCTAATTAAACAAGATGAAATATGAACACATAACTTATCATTAATAGGTTCACATTCAATACATTAACAATACATTTAACACTAAAACATGGAGTAAAATTAACATCTAACATATAAAGCGCTAAAATCAATAAAATCCAACCCGTTTAATTGTGAAATACTGCGACTCAACGAATCAGTTCCGCTATGATAGTTAAAGCGTATAATAAAGCTACAAATAAATAACACATTAAAATATTTTAATACAATAACTTAACATTACAGCAGTCAACTTTCAAACGATGCGGTTAAATAGTGAACACCGGAGAGATGAATTCCTGGACTATATCTAATGAGTATGTAGGACATGATGCGCAATGATCCATTTCTAATTGTCGTATGTAGTCCGGTGTCCACTAATATTAGATGAGACTATGGCACTAACATCCAACTACCACTTGTCTACATGTATGATTCCGAAAGTACCACAGTTCACATTCTGAAAGACAGCGCTGTGCTCCAGTACCTCCGAGCCGGTCGCTACATGTAAGCGGGCTTCATCTTGTACGCTCGTTTCCATATCTCACACAAGCAAACTGTCGAATGGAACCTGTAGAAGATGGCCAGAGGCATTGACACGTGAGTTATGATCGTCCAAGCCCACAGTCCATAGAAGTGAAGCTGGACAGGGTGAGACTCCGCTCTTGACTTCTCAAGAGTATTTATCGCCCACATAGCCAAATTGGTCACCAGTAAAAACGTCACTATCTCTCTCCCAGGCTTTTTTCGTAACTGCTCGGCTGTTTTCGCTGATCTTCGACTCGCATCGAGAATGAACATGGTTTGGCATGTAGTCTGTATTAGTGAGGATAGAGCTGTGATTAGAATTAGAATAGTATTCTTTTCTATAGTAAAATGACCTCCGATGATAGTGAAAGTGCCGTAGATGAACATTCCAGTCTGAGCCCCGACGAGAAGGATGTTGTCCAGTTCAAGATTCCGGTTACCATCGTACTTCAATTTTCTCACGCAAAACATTCCAGCTAAACTAGCAAATGTTGTCATAGCATATAATGCTAATTCACAAACGTTCACCTCGACGACTGCAAGCGTCGCATAATCTTTCTTTGAAACCAGAACGAAGAATAATATCAAAGATATTATTGTTAGTACCAAAACGAGGATTCCGAAAAAGAGGCCTTTGTGAGCTCTTGCGCAGTCGACACTATACAAATGCGGAGATTTTTTGTAGGCCAGTCCTTCCAATATTCTAGCTTTAACAATAGCTGCAGCGACATCCTTTGATGGGTACTTGGAGATATTCTTCCACATGACGTATAGGATGGCAGCACAGATGAGCGAGTATTCAATGGTGCAAGGGAATAGGAACGGGGAGGCATCTTGGACGAGGGAGCCCATGATGTTGGTTCGTCGACACTCGAAGATGTGGTGAGGGCCTTTGAGTCCTCTCGGGACGCGCAGGTGGGCAGCAGCGGGATGAGATGGTGGCACGTCGGTTGTAAATGCTGCGAACGTCTTTTGGAATGCTGAAATCAAAATAAACAATAATAAGTGGAAGAGGATAATTTAAAATGTTGCAATTTTAACACTAAACCGAGGTGGAGTTCTAAGAAGACGACTTAGCATCAACATATTACACAGAGCCAAATTATGTTAATCCAACAATCAACTAATTCTGAAAACGTCATTAACTTATAATATACTTATAATGTTCACCATTTAGTTATTATTAGATAAAACTAAAAAGATATGGAAAATTATAATATTCACATAAATAAACTACCCTAAATTGAACATGTGCCAACAAACGCTAGCTTAAGTAGAGCAAACGGTATGAAATGTACATGTAATCGACGACATAACTAAATGATCCAATACGTATCGTGGATCGGCATGAAGGCCAAGAATGTGGGTCACCTTCCGGGTGGGTCTCAGCGGAACGCAATCAACATGCCTCTGTGGCATTTGTCGATGATGAGGGAAATTCTAATTGGAAATCTGCACCTTCTTACATATTTTGTTTATAATCGAGTTGTCTGTTGGACCCATATCAGAAATGGATGTATGGGTTACATTTTCTTTCAATAAAGACTGGCTTTTGATATTGTCATACCGTTGAGGTATTAATTAAATACCCAAAGTTTGACTCAATCTGTTTGTATTGCCATGGTCCAATTTTATTGCTTTAATATCTGATGATTTCGTTACATAGGACTTTATGTTATAAATGTGAAAGTTTGTGTGTTTGTTTGTATTTCACGCAAAAAAGCTAAAAGTTGGAACACATAATTTACTACCTGGAATAACACGTCTACTTTTGAAGCCGGGAAAAGGTGCGAAATTTCCACACAAATGAAGTCGTGGGCAATAAATAGTTCATCACTTTTTAATGAATTAAGATTGGACAGAATAAGATATAACGTTCTTTCAATATAGATGGTATCACTTCTAAAACATCACCATAAAAACAGAAAGACATTCAAAGGTTTCGTAACTAAAGGAGTTTCAAACTTGCGAAAGGGTTAAAGTAGATAAATTGTTACAAAGGGATGGTAAAGAAACAAATCATGTGCCCCGCAGTCTCGAGGATAGCAGAAGTTACTTTAGGCAATACCCTATGGGAGTTATACGCACATAATTTTGTTTATTAACATTATATTTTTATGGGTAATTAACTAATGAAACGCTACGCCTACACTGAGCAATTATCTCAGTGGCCGCGTGGTGTGGATTGGCACCTAAGGTAGTTTTCTATCAAATCCTGAAATAAAACTAAAATGCACTTCGGTCATTTTCATAACAGGCAAGTGCAACACAATTGGTTTAAAACAAATTTTGGAGCCTTGCTAGATTTGAATTAGACTAAAAAAAACTGTAATTTAGCTCGTTTCAACATCGGACTATAAGGCGAACGGCGGCGATGCACCGTCGTTACATGGCCATGGACATCCCACCCATACACACAAAACTGAGAATACTTTCTTTGTGCGTATATCTAAAGGAGTGGAATTCTCTGTCAGAGTCTGTGTTTCTTGATAGCTATCTATCAAGGCTACCTTGTAGTCTTTAAGTCAAGTCTGAATAGGTTACATTCAGTTAAAAAGCGTGCTCCATCTTCGACCACATCATCGCTCACCATCAGGTGAGATGGTGGTCAAACGCGAGCCTATTATCAACAAAAACATGAATATTTCGAAAAACTTTCTATTAGCAAATCAATAATATTTTATTTCACATAGGCCTACTTATAAAACATCCGTATCTATTGCACGGTTCGAAGACACCACCACTGAATGAGCAAAGTTTTGAAATTTGAATTCGAAAAAGCAACCAAAAACACTAGACGCTATACTATTGAATAGACTAATTTTCGTTATTCCATGTTGTCATATATACATATTAATATCTGTACGCAATGTTTATAATAGTTATTTAATTGTATTTATAATAATTAATTAGTTTCTCATAGAACTTGCTAAATTTTAAATATAAACCAATTTTAGATCATTCAGCACGGCCCTTTATAGTTGCCTATATCTTTTTAAATATGACATATTTGTTTACAGAATTCGGCTTCCTGAATTATGTACAGGAGTACATTTGCTGTATTGGTACTTAAAAAGATAAATTCGATCAAAAATATCATATATTATCCATTTTCACGTGGAATCAGTCACCCCATCAGTTGTAATAATATCTGTTGCGGCACAAATAACGTGTGAATAGAGTAAATTCCTTGAGTATAAGAAACTTTTTAATACGCTATATATTTTTCAAGTTTCATGGGGGCCGTGCTGAAAACGTTTGGCTGGCACGGCCCCCTTTTTTGCATATTTCTTCAAAAGTACAGAAAGTACGTTGAAAAAGACACCGGTACATACATTGGCGAGTACATTGCATTGGTGCACACCTGAAACGCAAATTCTGGGGGCCTTGCTGGGCAAACGGACATTATTTTAAGACATTACACACATAATTTGATGTATACTCATGATTTAGAATAAATATATTCTATTCTATAACGAAATTAATATTTTTTAAAGTATGATCACCTACCAAACTGCATCATTTATAATTCATAGGTAATTTTTTGTTATCAACTTAATGACCCGTACAACCGAAAAAAAAACGGAATTGTCAGCTTTCCCGCTAAAACGTTTTATTGCCGAAAAAGACAAAAAGACACTTGACTCGTTGGTTGAAAATTGGTTTTCCACAGACATTCCGAGCGCTAGTTTTTAATTCGGTTGGCAGAACGATCCTTTACTAAGTGAACGACGACATGGGGTCCTGGGGTCGTGCTAGATTATTTCTTTGTTTAGGTGTGACATTTTTATAGGAAATATTTACTCATCACAAGTTAAACATACATCGATAGACTTTGGGAAATCATTCTACAAAACACGACTATATATCGCGCGTTTGCATGAAATTATAAAAACACCATCCCTCTTATCTTCGCAACTTTAGAACCTAAACATGCGAAAGAAATTACAGATAATTATATTTTATTTACATGAGGAAAAAGTATCTAAAACTCAACATAACTAAACGAACTAAACTAAACGAATTTATAGTTTAAAAATATGATTCTGTCGATACCTTTTACAAACAAGTTACAGCACTTGTTTGTAAAAGGTACTGGTACTGGTTTTTCAATACGACAAGTAAACAATCGTTCAAATTGATAGAACTAGTGTTTTGTCAGTACAGTGGTGTAGTACTAGGCACCTACTAATACTTGGGACAAATCAGAGGCTCGCATCATGACAACTTAACCCGATAAAGGCAGAGTTCAGCGACAGTGATTAATCCAATTATTCCAGCACAAAGGGAATTATTGGCTAACAGAGAACAATGTTATGTAACCGGTTAAAACAGTTATTGCAGGGAATCTGGGTTGGTCCCATGGAAACAGGTTATTGTTTAGGTAATGGCTTAAAACTATTGAACACCTACGGTTTTCTAACATAAATATGTAGCATTTTATGTGAATTTTTAAATGTATTTTAATCTAAAAATGAATACAGTAAGCTAAAATACAATTTGTTTTTTCAGAATTGAAATTATCTATATTAATTAACAAACATTTTTTAACACACATTTATACATTTTTACTGTCTGTCTCTCTATTTGCCCGGACAAATCTGGAACAGCTAAACTGAAAATACTTTTACTGAAAGATAAAGGCGGTTATAGGGCAACATTTATACTTCTTTTCATTCCGGAATAGGGTTGCCACCTTTCTTTTGTGCAATTAAAGTACATTGGTTAAAATAGACGAGAAAGAAAAGTACATAGCATCAAAATAAAGTACAATTTATTTTCAAAGTCGCTTTCCGCTTAGATCTTTAAAACTAACGTTTTTTTTTTAATAGATAGAGTGCTTCAAGAGGAAGGTTTATATGTATAATACAGGCATAATATAGTAGAAACTGATAATTTCATAATTAAATTTTTTCTAATGTGATGTCTCAATAAACAATTTTTTTTGCGCTTATATTGCAAACGCTGGCTGAACCGTACGAGATAGATCAAAATAATGTACTACAGTACTGTACACCTTAAAAAGTCTTAAATTGGCAATTATAAAGCGGTAATTGGAAAGCTATTTACACAAATACTGTATTAATCTTTATCATTTTAAATACGTTATTTGGCTTGAGCATTTCATGAAGATTGATTTTTCTCGATACACCATGCAAATTAAATGAATACCTTAGGAAATATTGCAAAATCAAAATAATGCGCAACGAAATTAATTTCGTGTCACCCATGGCATATAAAGCGGTAACGTATAAAAACTTTTTTGCAAAAAATAAAACCAACTTCTATATCAAAACACTACAAAGCCAAAAATAATTTTATTTTCGGTAGTCGGTGTTATTGGTTTTGTATTTTCTTTTTTTTCACACCGCCTTCCGAAATTAATATTATTTTTGGCTTTGTAGTGTTTTGATATGGAAGTCGGTTTTAGTGGGTCGGTTTGTAATTATTAATCTAGTTACAAAAGCCAAAATGTCAACTACTTATCACCTTTTACAAAATATTGCTTTTCCCAATGCAGAGCCGTTAATTTTTGAGGAGTTCTCCTGGTATTTCACCATCAGCTCTACTTCACCATATGCATTATGACGAGCATAAAGTGCTTGACATCCATGTTCAAGTAATCGAATCGCAATCCACGAAATACTTATTATTGAGTAGTTTCGGTGGCTATCTGTGGTCTTCATCATCAGTTCCACTTCCCCAAATGGTGCTTTTCGAGAGCAACTGCACAAGATAGATAGATAGATATATTCTTTATTGTACACCATAACAATAAAAACAAAATTATGGACTTAACAATTAAAAGGGTGATACAATGGGCGGTCTTATCGCTAAAAGCGATCTTTTACAGACAACCTTTGGATGGATTTGACACAGAAGGAGAAAATAATTACGCGGGTAGTCCACGGTGTACTAATTATCTATATAAAATACTAAACAATAAATAACGTTCTCAAAACATATATATGCATACAAAAATTAAAAAAGAAAAAGAAAGAAACAAAGACATACATAATAACAATTTAAGGAGAGAGATAAAGATCTTTTACTAAGTTTTTGAAAGAAGATAGTGTTTGTGCTTGTCTTACTGACACGGGTAGAGCATTCCACAGCCGTACTGCTTGAGCCGCGAACGACTTACCATAGAAATTGGTGGCGTGACTCGGTACCGCAAGCCTTAAGTTTTCTGATGACCTCAGAGATTTTGCATGTGTGTCATGAAGGAACTTAAATCGTTCTTTAAGATAAGTGGGGGTTTTAGGATTAAACAGCACACTGTAAAGCAGAGACAGAATGTGTAAGTTCCGGCGAAGACGTATTGGAAGCCACTTGAGTTTCGTACGAAATTCGGATACGTGATCATATTTGCGCAAGCCAAATATAAATCTAATGCAAACATTTTGGAGTCGCTCAAGTTTATCAAATAGTGCCTCAGTAAGATCAAGATAACTGACATCAGCGTAGTCTAGGATGGGGAGTAAAAGAGACTGTGCTAGCGCAATTTTAGTAGCAGTTGGCAGAAAGTTACGCAACCTTCGTAGGGAATGGGCAGAAGCAAATAATTTGCGACTGACTTCTTGTAATTGGGGACCCCAAGAAAGATGTTTGTCAACCCAAACCCCAAGGTTCTTAACTTTCTCGCTTAATGGAATAGCAGTGCCGTTGAAAATAACCTGAGGAAGCTGCGTCCATTTTACCTTAGGTGCCAACCTGGAACTGCCAACCACAATGACCTGGGTCTTTGACGGGTTAACCTGCAAACCATGTGCATCACTCCATTCGCAAACAGAAGCCAAGTCCCGGTTCATGATATCAATAGCTGTATGCAAATCTGTATAGGGAGCTTGTCTGTAAATCTGCAAATCATCAGCATAAAGATGGTAGGAGGACTGAAGTTTTTTAGAAATAGAATTTATGAATATTGCGAAGAGTAAAGGAGATAAAACGCCACCCTGAGGAACACCGGCTGAAGTACTACACCAAGAAGAGCAGGACTCATCTATGCAAATACGTTGCCGGCGGCCAAACAGGTAACTACGAAACCAGTCAATCGCTGTTGGAGATATGTTAATAGAGCGTAGTATGTTGAGCATGATTTCGAAATCAACAGTATTAAAAGCGTTGCTAAAATCTAGCAAGCAAAGAATCGTCATATTTCCTTTATCCATGCCCAACCTCATCTCATCCGTAACGCTTACTAAGGCGGAAGTGGTACTATGACCAGGACGAAAACCGGATTGGAAAGGATTCAGCAGACTATTCTTGCAAAGAAAAGAACTAAGCTGATTGTGGACAAGGCGTTCAAGGACTTTAGATAAAAAAGGCAGGATGGAAATAGGTCGATATTCTGAAAAAGATGTAGGATTCGATTTTTTGGGTAGAGGAACAATTTTGGCCTCTTTCCATACCGAGGGAAAGACACCATTGGAAATAGAATAGTTAAGGATATAGGTAAGGATAGGAAGGATTTCATCGAGGACAGGGAGTATCATCTTCCGACTGACACAATCACTACCAACGGCATTGGATGTGATTGAAACTATGCTTTTCTTAACATCACAATCAGAAAATTGACTAAAATTAAATGCGGAGTGATCCGGAGTTGGAAGGTTAGAAAGATAATTTATTGTATTTGCCTTCATTGTCCCATTAGAGGGGGACGAGGATGAGAAGTGTTGATTCAATAGATCAATATTTAGGTTTTTAGGAATCGATTCTTGGCGTGATTTTCCAACTCCCATCGATTTGAGAAATTTCCAGACTTTAGCTGGATCACCGTTTTCAACTGAATCATGAATATGGCGGCGCATTGCATCCCTACACACCCTATTGCTGCGATTGCGAGCATTCACAAACATCTCCCGGTTCAATGGTGAGGGGTGACATCTGAACTTAGACTTGCATACTGCCTTCCTGTGCATGACAGCTCTTACATCATCTGTTAGCCACGGCGCAGGAAGATGTTTTAATTTGACTGCACGAATGGGGGCATGAATGTCGTACAGCTGTACGAGATTATCCGTGAGCAAGCTAACTTTGTCATCGACCGATTCAGCAGTTACAAGGGACGCCCAATCAATGTCGTTAGCATCCCTCTGGAGATTATCAACATTCATACCACTAAAATTGCGTAGCAGAAGAGTTTTAGGTTTGGCCTTAGAAGGGCGAATCTTGTATGAAAGGAATATTAAATCATGGTAAGAAAACATGTCAGCCGTGCATTGACCATGCTTACTGACATGATGGTTAGAGGAGATAATTACAAGATCCAAAAGCGAGAGATTACAGTTCGGAAAATGATGTGTGGCACTTGACGGAAGAACAGCCAAGTTAGACGACTGTAGGATTGACTGGAGTGACAAAGAACGAGAATCATTTTTCAATAAACAAGTATTAAAATCCCCCATAATGATAGTATGACTGTAAGACGGAGTAAGATCCTCAAGGATCTTTTCAAAGGAGGAAAAGAAATTCACACGTGACGAAGGACTGTAATAGACACCTAGAAGAACTTTCACGTGATTCAGGTTAACTTCCAAAAAGAGATGCTCACCCGCATCCTGCGGGGGAGGTTGCGTTGACATATCGACAATTGAAAAGGTAATCTGTGGACGAAGGTATATGGCAACACCACCTCCGCCACCACGCGCGCGATCATTTCTTATTAGTACGTTACTATAAGAAAAATAACTACTATAAGAAATATACTATAAGTTACTATAAGAAATATCCAAAACGCTTTAGGTGTGCCTATAACATTGAAAGAGTTCCCTCGATTTCTCCATGATTCCATCATCAAATCCTAACATGATGACAATGGGACCAACTAGAAAGTATACCTTTTCAAACTAAAAAAGAATTTTCCAAATCGGTCCAGCCGTCTTCGAGATATGAGGTAACATACATAAAAAAAAAGAAAAAAAAGTTCAAGACAAACTGAAAACCTCCTCCTTTTTTTGAAGTCTGTTAAAAAAAGAAATTTCCAAATCGTTCGTAAATGACGGAGTTATGCGCGAACAAAAAACGCAATGCAGAGTAAACGAAAAGATCGTCAATGTAAATATTTTTTTTAGACTTGTTGATTTTTCAGAAACGGCTTGTTCGATTTCGATAAAATTTTCATGGGACCATTTGAAAAGTATACCCTTTCCAACAAAAAAAGAATTTTTCAAATCAGTTGGTAAGCGACGGAGCTATGCCCGAACAAACATAAATTAAAAAAAAAATACAAACATCCGAATTGAGATCCTCCTCCTTTTTTAGAAGTCGGTTAAAAAGGTATTTACACAAATACGGTATTAATCCTAATCATCTAAATTAATATTATGTATAACGAGGAAAGATGATTGATTTTTTGTTTGTTACGAATTAACTCAAAAACTACTCAACCAATTTTACCGAAAGCTACATCTCCTCGGAGTAACATAGGCTATTTTATATTTTCTGTAAAGAACGCGTGCGAAGCCAGGGCAGGTTACTTGCTAAAATTTAATTGCCGAATCTATATCTACGTAAGCGCATTAGTTCAGAAAAGGTGCATTTATTTGACTAATTTTATTTTTGTGTGGTGTCATTGTCTGGATGGGGTTTGGAAAGAAAACTGTATGAAACCGAAAGCAAAATTGCACCCAGGCAAAGCCGGGGTGGGCAGCTAGTTATGTTTATAAACATATTTTTTATTACTTTTCCAGTTTGTATCAAATTAGTATCTCTACTAAACAATTGCACAGCATCTTTACAGTCTACAACGTGTAATTTAAAGGGTATAAACAACGAGTGCACGGCTTCTTTGGATGATAACAAACGATATGGCAAGGGTTTTCTAATCCTGTCTACATGTGTGGAGCATATTAGAAATTTCAATACATTGATACCAGAGGCCGAATTTTTCAAATTAAGAAGAACGAAGAGAATTATCGTTTTATTGGCAAGTGACGTGGAAAGTGTTGACCCTCATGGTGCTGTGTGTGACACGTTTGTTATTACTGGTATTCAAGAAACATATGAAACCAATAATTTGGGGTCAATTCTGTGAGTCACTTATTTTGAGCTGAAACTTTGCATAGAGACTCCATACCAGATGTTGTCTTCAGTCCTTTTGGATAGAAATGGGGTTTCCGTTACGCGTTGTATATTTAAATTAAAGTAATTATATATTTAAATGAGTGATTCATTTTTTTATTCAATTCATTTGTTTATTACGACTAAACTTTTCAAAATCTCAAAGAAATCGAATCATGTGAAATAAACGTGTACTTTATTGTTCTCATAAAGTATAGAGTACAATTACCTGAAATAACGTACAATACTTTATTATAAAGTACGGGTGGCAACCCTATTCCGGAATTCACATGGTATTGGGAACCCCCCAAATTCCGGGAGAAAAATCTCGAATTAGAAGTCGCGGTCATAAGTATACGGTCATAACAGGTTATAGTTGCAAACTGGCAAGAAAAGAAAAAAAAAATGTGTACAATTCAAGCAAAAGATGAGCACACCGACAGTTGTAAATCTGTCTCCAATAATTCTGTAAATTCAAAGGTTGTCTGTAAGATATTGTCTTGTGCGTTCATACCCCCATTATACACTAGTTTTTATATAAAGTTAAGTTGTGCATATTATTATTATGAGTTGTACAAAAAAAGAATGAAATAATATTGAAATTTTAGATTTTCAAAGAGATTTTCAGAGAGACAATCTTCAAACGCGAATAACTATTCAAAGGTTGTCTATAAAAGATCGCTTTTAGCCATAAGACCGGCCCATTGTATCACCCTTTTTAGTAGTTAATTCCTTATTTGTTTCTGTTATAGTATACAATTAAGAGTATATTATCTATCAAACAATATAAAAAAAATATATATAAATATGACTAACATTTCACAACCTAATTTTATTTAAAAGTACAACACAAAGTTAACATTATTATAGCATGTAGAAATAAAGGCAGGAGTACACGTTTATCGATTGGCGCCAACACAGACATAGTAATGGTATAGGCATGTGGCACACGACAGGTCATTCAAAATGTCCAAAGGACCGACAATATACGACAAGCGTAGTTTATTACTATATTATGTATTTATATAGATGGTGAAAAAACGGTTTGGCATTTATGGGGAACGCATCAACAATTGCCTGTCCAGCGTAACAAAGCTTTATTGATAGATTTATCTATTTTTATACTAAAATTTGAAATGTTAATAGGTATTACATGTTCCACTTAAAATGTGAAACAAATGTTAGTCCTTCTGCATTATGCATAGGGAAACATTATTTTAGAGACATCATTTATATCGACCGCAATTTTGAATAAATATTAAAGCACAGACTTGTAAAGACGGAAACAAAACGTAAACTTCGCTTGTATTCTTTTTTACTACACTTTTTTATTAAACAAAAGTTTAAATCTAAGGGAGTAGACCACCTGCCATTCTTCCCTCCTTTCTCTAATATAAACAACACCTGCATTATTAGTATTAGGGGACTAGTGATACTTAATTATTTCGATAACAAAAAACTTTTGGTTAAAGTTTTATATCTATGTATAACTTAATAATAAGGCAAATAACGAACCAGTGATGGCTCAGTGCCAACAGGTAGGACTTTAGTGTTCTAGATTGTGGGTTCGAACCCAAACAGTACTACTTTTAGTAACATTATTTTGTGTAAATCTCATAATTACCACTGCTCTCAAAATATTAAAGAAAACAACGTGAGGAATTGGGCAGCGAGAAAAAATCCGAATACATGCGACATGCAGTCGCATGTATTCGGATTTTCCTTGCTGCACTTGGTTCGTATGATGAATTACGACCCATTCTCTCTAATAGTGAAGAGGATTGTGTCACAGCAGTGGAAACGTTTATACCTGATTGTGTTTTGTCTAATGACGACCTACTAGCAACTGAAAACTGTTATGATAATACGATTTTAAAAATCACTTGCACCGCCAAAATGTGATTGATAAATTATTTTATTTAGGTAGACAAAACAATCCCAACATTTTCAGCATTAGTCACAGTATCGAGGGTTGGTTAGATGGATTGTATGAAGAATTATATGAGAAATAAGAGGAACTGGTGCCCTTACGGTTAACAGGGGTGAATGGAAGAAGAAAACATGTTACACCGACCCGACGAAAATAAAATTGATACGGGCAGGAAGATGATGATGAGTCAGAGTATTAATAACATTACGATATTAAAAAAAAAAAAACGTCAATAACCTGATAGCTAAGACGTCGGACTTGTGATCGAGAGGACGCGGGTTCCAACACCACCCATAACACTATTGAAATGAAATGAAATATTTATTTCACTTCTCATGCTCTGAAAGTGCTTCTTTGTGCAGGGTATAGGCTGCACAAAATCGAATTTTGTGCACAAGGGCATTAACGTATCTACTCATAAATGTATTATATTAAGGCAAAGAAAATAAGCCATACAGCCAAATGCAATAAGAAGTTCATAGATAGAATTTGTTATTATATAATATTTACTTTAATTTATTTGCCTTATGTGTTTTTTAAGATTAATAGATATTAAAATTTTAATTCAAGTACGGTAGGTTAGTTGATTTAAGAAAATTATTATTACAAAATTAATTTAATAGTAGGCTGTATAGGTCTGCAGCCTAATAATATCTATCTAATAACCTAATATCAATGTCGTAAGATTAAAAAAAAAAATAAAGCGGCGGGAAACAGCTCTTGTTCTTTTTTCGTGCATTTATTAATTTCTTAAATTTGCTAAAATTGGTAAAAATGTCGAGTGAAGAAGAGGATTTAACAGTCTCTCCTAATACGCTTATGGAAATGAATGCACAGAGAGTTGTGCAACATATTACCGCCAAAGTCTCGGGAAAAATATCTCAAAGTTTACGATAATTTTGTAAATTGGAGAAAAGAAAAAACAATTTCCTTCAGTATTCAAAACTGTTCTAATTTTACTTTGAATTTTAATTAAAGAAATGTTATGTTAGACTACTGTTTTATTTCCTCGCAATCGAAGTGAAAAGCAGAGTTTATAACTCGTCCACAAAACCATTTTTATCCTCGACATTACTATCAGCCCTCGCCTTCGGCTCTGGCTGCTAAAAGTCTCGGATAAAAATGGTTTGTTTTGTGCACTTGTTGTAAAATCTACTATTTTGTAAATTGGTTATAAATAACACTTTTACACGTCATGTTTTTTTGCGAATTAAGTTTAGCTTAGCTAGATGAGACCGGTATTTCCTAACTGACTACTCTGAGAAGAAAAACCGAAACAAAGTCAGAGGTAATAGTCTCTTTTAAAGTCCATACAATTTGTATTTGTATATAAGAAGCATGTAGGTTCATGTCTGTCGTGTTCTTTTGAGGAAATAACCACGCAATTTTGAGCAGACCTGTCCAACAATTTGACGAACAATACCAAAATACCATTTGGGTAGGCCACACAAGTACTCAAACTGCTTGACATCATTAAATAAACTATAGTGAAAGTAAAAACAACGAAGAAAGAATAACCTATATAGTCCTCACATTTACTATAATGAAATAATTATATATAAAAAAATTAAATAAATAAGTATATACAATATTTGGCAAGGCAAATATTTTACCCAATGAAAATAAATCAACAAGTTTACATTGGCATCTAAACGAACCACCTATTTTATTAACTTTGTTTTAGGAATGACATATGTGTCTTTATTCCTCGTATTTACACTATGAATATCACTGCATTTTTTAAACATATTAATATTTTTGTGTGCATACAGGAGATTCTCATAGATCATATACTGAGATAGCACAGTCATAACATTAATCGCTTTAAATTTGTCTCTTAAGGAGTGCTTTTTTTTTTTTTTTAACGTGGTAAAATTATCAAATAAGTCCTCCCACTCCTACTGTCAGACTTTTACTGACTAAAATCCACGGTGTTCCTTCAATAACCCTTTACATACCGGGGCCACGGTAACGGGATGAGTCCCACGACCCCGGCGGGCTTCGGCTCTCTGCAGAGGGGGCCTCGTCATGTTGCTGACGCTCTTTGAGGCGCGCGTGGAACACGACGCGCCGTCGACCCGGGCATGGTCCATGGTCGGACAGCGAGTTGCCCTTTACTCGCTGTCCGCATGCCCGCGCCTACAGTAGCCGGAGATCGTCGGCCGACGTCCGACGCCGTGGGCGTCTACCACTGCGGCTGGGCTGGAGGGAGGACGCCATCCTCTCCCTCACGCGGCTCGCCTCCTCCTTCGGAAGCATGACTGCTTCGCAGAAGGAGGCGACCGCTTCCCACTCCCTCTCGCCCCGCAGCATGGCCTCGACCAATGCCGGGTGCGAGAGGTCTCCGCCTATCGCCGCCGTGAGGACACGTCGGTGCTCTGCCCAAGCGGGGCAGTCTTGCACCGTGTGCTCTACGGTGTCCTCAGGGCGACCCTCGCAGTGGTGACACCCAGGCGTTTCCTCCTTTCCCATCAGACACAGGTACCTCCCGAAACTTCCGTGTCCGGTGAGGACCTGCGTCATGTGGTAGGTCAGGACGCCGTGACGCCGATCTAGCCACTCCTCAAAGAGGGACCCCTCTACCGCCGCAATTGCGGCGTGCCCGCTTAAGGAGTGCTTAGGACTTAATTTATAAATTGCACGAATAGCCCTTTTTGTAATACAAATATTGTGTGAGTGTTGGCGGCATTTCCCCAAAGTAAGATGCCGTATGACATCACACTATGAAAGTAACTAAAAAAAGTTATTTAAAAAATCTAAAAAACCCGACTGCTCAACTGAAATGCAAGAGACAAGCACATTTTTATTTTAAAAAGTGACAAGCAGGCGAGACCCAATTGAACATTTTTTATTAATGGGATGGGTCCGCCTGCTTGTTACTTTTTAAAATAAAAATGTGCTTGTCTCTTGCATTTCAGTTGAGCAGTCGGGTTTTTTAGATTTTTTAAATAACTTTTTTTTTCATCTTTTTAGTTAAATTATTAATTAACATTTTTATAGTTTTCCTGGCCGTGTCACAATGGCACCCCACCGGATTCAGAAAGTGAAAGAGCTAAGTCCATATTTTTCAACTTTTTCTTTGTATTATTTTTGCTAGTATTACACTAATGATAAATATGATATACCTTTTTGAAATCCTTGTGTTAAGCCCTTTAATTTGATACCCATATTACAGTATTCTAAAAAAAATATTTTTTTTTCGTTGTGTATAATGGCTTCGCACAGCCGCCATATTTGATTTTTTCAAATGTCACCTACCTAAGAACACTTGTGCTGCTAAGACAAATCTAACGATATGTCAATTATGTGAATCCGTTCAGCGGTTCTGGAGATATGAGGTAATAAAGAATATTACATACATACATACATACAAGATACGCGCGAAAAACATAACCCTTCCTTTGCAGTCGGGAAAAAGTAAACTAAACATGCTGTTTCGATATCAGCCAGATATATTCGATATTGCCATTAACCCACTCCAGACAGAAGCATATTTTGAAGAGGATAAAAGATTGCTAGTAATGTGAATTCTACCCACATGGCTAGTTTTTTTTTAATACAGAAATACAATAAACAAAATATCAAATTCAACTTACCAAGTCTATGTGACAGTCCAATAGTCTTGTTTTCAGGGTCGTAGAAGGTCAGGATCTCGTGCTTAGTCTCCTGCACCAGAACATTCAACCAGACACTCAGGTTTGTGCCCACCATATGCATCAAGCCGAACCGGGCCACTATCTTGTGCTTGTACACTTTCATCTGAAATGTGAGCGATGGTGATGAATGGTAATGGCTTGTACACAATGGATAGTGTTGGACGATAGCCGTACCGTGATTTTAATTGATGGATTACTCTGTACTGTTTTATTTTATGGGAATGTTGGGTTTACGATGATCGATAAGTAGTAAAGTGCTTTGGATTTTGTAGTATTGTTCAGGAATTAAATCCGAAAATCCTTTACTATCTATGATATGCACTACTATTCTAGAAAAGTCAGTTCAATTTTAGTTTAGTAGATATCTTTTACGAAGTTTGCAATATCCTTGTTTCTATTTTAGTCTGTGTTTCTAATCATTAGGTCCCTACACATTTCGAATACCAATTCGACGACAAACATAACTTCCATCAATTTATTTGGAGTTATAATCGATTTAGCAAAGTCTATAGATAAGTACAACTCGATCGGATACTTTACTTACTTTACTAAGTAAACTCTTGAAGAAGATTATTTGACTTTTATCGGAAAAACTGTAGAGATTTTTCATTGGTGTTTTCTGCTAAGCGATACTGTAGATAAGCAAAGGACTGGTAGATTTGGTAATACTTAGGAGGCCAGCAATGATAAATTATACGTAAGGTATTTATTTTCGTACATTCAAACTAGAAGATCGTTGTTTCCTAGCTGACTACCCTAAAAAAAAAACATCGAAACAAAGAAATCCATGGACTTAAAATTGATGTTTTGATGGCTTAAGTAAATTTTATGATGATACTGATGTTGGTGATGATCTATCGGGTTTGAAAAATATTACACCCGTATTTTTATACTATATCTCGAATCGTTATGTTTTAAGTACACATTTGTGTAAGTTAGATACTTCTAGTTCTTCAAATTAGGTTTATTTGTGTAGCAAATGTAGTTTTAATGTATGGAAGTGTTCAAAGTTAAAAACATATTGAAACAAAAGTTATCTCAAAGCCGTCGAGAATACCTACATGTTTACCGCGAGGTTTACAAAGTATTTCTTACCTTTGGGAAACATAACCTCCTCCTTTTTTTGTCGTCGGTTGATAAAAGTGCTGTTTGATTATTCTGAACTAAGTAAGTACTTACTTTTTTATATTTAATATTCTGTCAATGTTATGTGGTGATTAATTATGAATACATTTAAAAAATGAATATAACAAGACAATACAATGAATATACTCGAATACACTACTATGAAAGCCTTATCTTCATAACGTACAGTCAAGCGCAGAATCGTGGGATCACTTAAACTACGGATTCCTTGTAGTACAATGAAAGTTCTGTCAATTTAAATTTGATACAAGAGAACACTACGAATGTGCAGGTACATTAAGGGAATTTTCATAAAATCATCAAGTTAATAAAATTAACAAAGAAGCATCAACGTCCCCACGTTAATGCTAGTGTTGATTTCTACGCACTATTTCGCGTTCCTCTTTTGTTTTCATTTGGATACTAATAATACACTCTTTTGCAAAAAAAAACGGGCACCTAAGGAAATTTACATTCTAAGGTCGATTTGAGTTAATTAAATGAAATTTATTGCTTCGACGTAGTCTGTATACTTATAATTGTGTATATTAATGCGCGTGAAGTGAATTCGGGCAATTAAAAGAAAAAAAAACCGGTCAAGTGCGTGTCGGGCCACGCGCAGTGTAGGGTTCCGTAGTTTTTATAATAGCCAAGTGCATGTCGTATTCGCTGACTGATCGTTTCGTACCATGCTCTAACTAAAAGCCAAACATGACTACCTAACTAATTTGACTTCCTATACAAATCCTCACCTGATCCGACAATTTTGCACGGAAAGTTTTAATTTTTTTTAGAGATTTGTATAAAACTTGTCATAGCCGGTGTCTTGAATTTAAATACGGACACAGAGCTACACTACTCAATCGTCACAAGAAGCTAGCACGATACAACTGGCGCTTAGCGCAATCTATCGACATTTCTATAGAGTTGTTCGAAATTTTCGAGTCAAATACAATTGGTCGACTATTACTCGTAAACTTGTAAAGCCCACTTATGTGTGATAGTTTTCCTTTAAATTTCGTTATATATAGGTACTACTGCCGTGACATTTGAATTTCTAACTACAACCGTTTAGTTGATAGAGGGGGAGGACACTTGACTCTAACGTAAATTGGTACTTTAAAGCTTGATAAGTCACGAACGGTTTACTTAATCAAAAAAATGGTCTTAGCAAACTCCTAATATTTTTGAAAGACCTATCCAACGATATCCCACACTATGGGAAGAACGAAAAAAAAAAAATATCATCCCACTTTACATGTGTGGGAGGTACCCTAAATAATTGTTTTTTTCAAAATTTTATTTTACTACTTTTTTGGCGTCATTAACGTGTATACTCATGCCAAAGTACAACTTTCTAGTACCAATAGTTTTTGAGCTAAACCGCGGACAGACGGACAGACAGACGGACATGGCGAAACTATAAGGGTTCCTTGTTGACTACGGAACCCTAAAAACGACGGATTCTTTAAAACCGATGTACACGCCCAAACAATAAGAAGTGGTCGGCAATAAAGACAAGATTTTTTTTTTACTTTTTTTAATAAATAAAGTTACAAATGTAAAAACCTAATAACGAGTGTGACCTCCTCTTGCCAAAATCACAGCTTGAATCCTTCTGGGCATACGTTCCCACTCTTCTGCAATGACTCTTTTTAGCTCCCTGATGTTTTGTGGAGCAGGTTGCACTGATCTTACCCGTCTCTTTAGAACGTCCCAGACATGCTCAATTGGATTGAGGTCAGGACTTCGAGCTGGCCAATCTAAACGACGGATCCCAACTTCTTGCATGTACGCTTCTACGTCGCCAGAACGGTGCGGGCTCGCCCGCACCGTTCTGGCATTGTCCATAAAAATGGATTTGTCATTGTCGTCCATAAAAATGGAATCTTCCCCAAGTGCAGTCAATGTGGGTTGTGCATATGGAATTAGGACTTCCATTATGTACCGGTGTGCATTTAATGTTCCATTTTCTATGAAAACTAACTCCGTACACTCCGTCGAATTAATTGCTGCCCAAAACATAACGGAGCCTCTGCCATAAGAAGTGATTTCTTCGAAACACACTTCCGCATAGCGTTCCCGTGGTCTTCGCAGCACTCGCCGGCGTCGGTCCTCTCCACACAAAGAGATTCTAGCTTCATCAGAAAACAATACTTTATTCCAGTCCTCCAGTCCATGAAGCATGCAGTTCCAAGCAAACTGAAGTCGAGCAACACGGTGCTCACGGAGTAATTTAGGGCCCCGAGCTGGGCGGTAACTCCTGATATTGGCAGCCAAAAGCCTCCTCCTGACCGTCCACAAGCTAACTTCTACTCCTCTTACTTCTTCAAGGCTCTTCTTCAGGTCCACACTTGACGCTTTACGATTCCGCAACGCCTGACTCACCAAAAAGCGGTCATCTCTTGGTTCTGTGCATCGTTTTCTTCCCGAACCGGGTCTTCTTTTGACCGAGCCGGTCTCTTGATACCGTTGCCAAGTCCTCTGGACAGTTGAACGACTCACATTTAGCCGCTGAGACACGTAAGTTTGCGAACAACCTTCTTCAAGTAGGGCTATAATTTTACCGGCCTTATCGCTTTATCACTCATATCAAAAAGTGGTATTTAATGTAAAAAGAAAGATTAAATTGTTTAATTTGCAGAAAATATCCAAAAAGTTTTAAAATATCGTAATCAGTTAAAAATCGTTTCAGCAATTCGCGCCATTAGTAAAGCAATTTTAGAATAATCCACAATAATCATTATTTTTCTTTTATTAATTTCAAATTTTAAATTTGGTACGTAAATAATCATGCCAGGATGCTTCAAATAACATGCCAATACATCGTCAAATTAATAAAACCCATTTCTTGTTCTTCTTCATTGAAGTAGAGAAAAAAATCTAAAGTGCCCGTTTTTTTTTTGCAAAAGAGTTTAGTAGGTAACTGATGGACATATCACATTTTTGCATGTAACATAACGTTATTAATGATTTCTTACCTCGTTGTTTAGAAAGATGAAGTACATCTGTATGAAAATGAAGGCCATCCTCGTCGCGGGAGTCAGCGCTAACAGAACATTGTGGCAGTTGGTGTTCCTCTCCAACTCCCAATATTGGCCAAACTCTAGGCCCGAGTAGATCATGGACCCAATGCCAAATGCTGAAATGAAATAAAATATAGTTTTTTACTACTCACTGTCCCTCTGGTGTACAAGTGCGGGGAAAACTACACACAAACATGAGGATCTGGAGTCAATTTCTTTGTCGGGTATTTTATTACATATTTATTTTCTTGGTATCTACTTTCGGTTGATATTTACAGAATAGGCTAGATCGGGGGTGCACTCTTGGAAAGAAAGTGACCTATCTCATAAATGATTATATTTGTGATTGAGACTTGAAAAAACAGTGTTTAGTAAATGTAACTGTACAATCAGCTGATATAGTAACAGATATGTCATCTTTATTACTTCTAATTCCGACGCCTATTATCACGGGGTATTAAACTTTAAGGTCAGTTTATATCACATTCAGATATTACCGGATATTAGCGTTCGGTTACCTTCATTTTGAGAGTGCGAATATCTCCAAAGGCTTTCTTTCCTTGGGTAAGAAAGAACTAAACTTTCAACACACCTACCTACAATCCTCACAGATTCCTTTTACTTCGATCGCATTCATACATCTTGTTGTGCACGCTTTTAGAGAGTACCTACGATACACCCGACTTGACCCGACCTTTTCACACACATCAACAATAAGATATGTGGGTGTACGTTTGTCCTTCTAAGCCGTCCCCTACTAGTTTCTCCATTTCCGTCCGCCTTGAAAATTGCTTTTCACCCTTACCATATTATCAGCATAAATACGCTTACACATCACTAGTCTACCGCCAAAATGCAATTGAGTAGCTCTTGTAGTGTTTATCGTAGTAATGGCTGCAATTTTTTACCTCATGTCGTAAGTATAGCATGATCAGCCTATTAAGTTTCCACACTGGGATACAGGCCTCCTCTCTGTGAGAAAGCCATAATTACAAAACGCCGACACGCGAACCCTGTTTTTCATTCCACGAGATGTAAAATGCCTTAAAAATGTTTGGTAATCGGGCATCACGATATTTTCCTTCGTTATTTAGAGTATTCCATTCAATCTTAAAGTACTAAGTATGTACGGGTCAACCACCGTATCGGTTACCTGGGTCATCATTATTGCGCCACCCGCTCAGTATGTTTCCATCATTTATATTATATTATTGCACTTACACCGCACTTACAATAGTTCAGTAAGTAATTCGGCGACATACCGTGCGCGTGACTCATAATCCCATATCGTTCACCACTCATCCTAGTATAAATGAATCTTAATCTTATATTTGTGGAAACAGACAATACAGTGAATTTATTCATCTTAAACTGACTTTCATCTCTTGTCTCACCCCTTATCTCTATCTAACCCCAACCCCGAACAAAGTAATTATCATTGAATTTTTAAAGAGATCTAGCAATGTGGGTGGACTTTAATGTTGTCGCTTTTAGTTATCGTTGATTGTAGGCATTATTTACCTTTCATCAAACGAGTTTAAGTTAAAAGGTTAAAAAAACGATTGAATCATCTATCAGAATCAACTTTCTTCTCATACACACTGACCTTCAGACGTAGCATGTTATTTGGCCTCCAGACACAATAGACTACTGTCCTCATCTTACTACTACATATAACGTAGTATGACTTGACATTTCGTGACGTCATAGATGCGCTTGTACGGTCGTGAATATTGGATGAGGCACTTGTGATGACGTAAGACATTACGGCGTTGTCCGGGATGACAGATACGATGACGTATTAGGCTAACAGATGAAGAGAAGGGCTGTGATGGAAAGTAAATAGTTTAAAGTACAAAGTACAAAGATGAACGCGACTCACTGCTGAATAAGTTTAAGTTAAATATACTGGATATAGGACTAATTGAAAGCATTTTAGCAAACCCAAAAAAGAAGTCAACAAAAAGATGTATTGTAAATGTAGTTTAGCCTAGTATTTTAGTATTACCTACTATAAGGGGTATCATATTATTTAGTGGATTAATTTTGTTATAAGGTATGATGGGGTTGACATTATATCCTTATTGGACAAAAACCCCAAATAAAATGAAAAAAAAAGTAAAAAAAAAACATTCAGAGTTAGGAAATCCATTATGGTAAGGTTTAATAAGATATTAAAAGTAAGTTACAGTGAAGATTCAGTCCAGATCTATGCTTGGCGCAGTGGTTAAGCGATTGCCTGTTGCATTCCGTTTCGCGGGTTCGATTACCGCACCAGAACAAATGTTGGGTAGTGTGCATTATGTTATATTGGATCTGGGTGTTTGTAAAAACTTGCTCAAAATACAGGAGAAATCTTGGTGTTTAAAAATATATTTAAGCCGTGCCATTCAAACCACGTCTAGCCATCATCACGCCTAAGACAGTATGTGGTGTGTACCTACATAACATGAATGAAAATCTAGCTTCATAATATCCAAGGCACGAAAACTATCATCAAAACTGTTAAAGATAATCTCAACAATCCATATTCGGTACACAAGTTCCTTATCAACAGGATTATCAGGCCTAGTTGCGAATCCGGACTTTCTGCGCCAAAGACCCGACATCCAAGTTCGCCTTCGCACAGAAACTTTAGTAGCAAACTAATCCATGACTCCAACAAAAGGCTTGCTAAACGGCCCTGTTTACTCCGACACGCCAAATTGATTTAACAAAACAATTACTGTAACCAGTTACCGTGAGATTAACAAACGATAGAGTTAATCTTACGTTAGAATTATCATTGAAGGGAATTACATTCTGCTGAGGATCTAATTAATGGGTTGGTTACTATGATGGATGTTTAGTTTTGAGATATCTGCTTGAGTTTTAGTGAAAATTCCAGGGATGCGGGATTGTTCTAACGAGAAACCGCGGCTCCAGACCGTAAAGGCAACTGAAGGAACGGCGTGGTTTACGTCAGTAAAAATCTGACACTTTTTTCAGCTATTTATTTAATGATTTTCGTCCCAAAAAAGTGGAATCTATGCAAAATGCGGCTTTTTATAATAGTTGCAAATTGCAGCATTCGGATGGAGAAAGTAATTTCGCCTTTTTGCAGTATAGCCGGCTGAAGTATTGCGCTAAATTTTTCTCGTATAATATATCTTCTGTATAGCTGCTTGTCATGGACAGGGTGGAACGCAAGAATCCCCGGAAACGGATTCTTACGCGTTGGTCCAGCCAAATTAGCTCGATGCTCGACGAGTCTCCGCGACGCCATACCGTAGGAGACCGAACCGAATGGCGTTCCATAAGAAAGGACTGCATGGATATCTTGACCCTCAGCATTCCGGATAACGACGGAAGGAGGAGAATATATACTGCAGATAAATAATCATGTAGCAAAGCTCACCGACTGCCCCCATCCTAAGGTAGAAGCTGCCGTAGTGATGTGTGCGCGATGCTAGCGCGAAACCGAGTGACAATCTCTTGGCAGCTAGATGTGGTGGTATGTGCGCGGCTGTTGCAGTGCTCCGTTCTGTTCGTGACGAACAGGAGTCTGACTCTGAAGGCGATGAACTTGAGTCCGATTCTGGGGACAGAATAATGGATTAATTGTCTGAAAAATTCAATGATAAATTGATATGATTTTTATTTAATTAAGGCCAATTATGTACTGTACCTTTAATCTAAACTAATCATTTTAAATTAAATAAATAAATCAATTTTTTTTTTAATTGTACAAAACTGTCACAGTTATGGGCGAAAAATCTGGCTTCTAAACTGTTTACTGTGACTAAAGTTTACCAAAATTTCAAAGACGAACTTATACGATATTCTAATCTATTCTATTCGATATTATGTTACTCCAAAAATCAATGTATACGACAGCTTTGCAATTAATCAAAAACTGCCGATGACGATATTTCAGTCCTGATGTTGAATGTCTTTGTGATAACCAAATTTTAAAATGAATTTTTCAAAGCGTTGCCGTTGTTGAGTTTGCGCCCGTTTTTGTAAGAAAATATTTTAATGAACCATCGTCAACAAAAATATAAATTTTTGATCTCTTATCACAAATTCATAAAAAGATCGGGCGTGACAGCACTAAAGTATACAAAAATCTATATACTAACATAGTAACAAAAAATATGAAGGCATAAAATATCCGTGAAACTGGCACCACTCTAACGCATTAGCTGGTGTGTTTGTCGGCCCTCCACTGACCTCTTCGGGTCATTTAAATACAAAAATGTGGGATGAAAAAAGAAATATCACTCCATCCGTTTCCATGAGAACGATCGCAGAGGAGCAAAAACCAAGGTAGGCACACACGATAAAAAACAAGGAAAAGTTTGAAAAAGTTGAGTTCACGTCACATATCCCGTACTCCTATTACCCGCTTTCAGCTTCCGCGAATCCGCTTTAGATTCGGTTGTTCTATTTTCAGGATAAGGCGTGTTTGTGTGAAACATTCATGCATGTTTTCTTTTCGGATGAATAATGAATCAAAGGGTTTGAACTAGTAAAGCGTGTGTAGACGAATTCGCTATTTCCGTTTATCCTATTTCTGCTCGCTTTACCTTTTACAAATTGAACAAAATATGGTTTCACTCTCTGCAAGTTGCTGCTATTTGCTTTTTTCTTAACGATATCTTCGTAAAAAAGGTTTTAATATAGCGTGCAAAAGATATTTTTTATATGAGTCTGAACTCCACTCGAGTTCTGGCTTACATCCTCATTATTTTCTTAAAAAAGTTCCATACAACACAAAACAGTCAAGTGGCTATACAGACTAGTATCTCGTTATTGAAAGGAAACTTATAGGTACTTCACCGTCACACCTACAGACGTAACACTTGGCAATTCAAGAACAAAAAGGAACAAAAAAATATATTGCCCTTTGAGGGTGTGAAATGCTCGGGGCACATTGTGAACTCGCTCTTCCATTAGAGCTTCTCCGTGATGGTAATGATGCAATTTGGACCTGACGCCGTCAGCCAATAAAGGCTTCCGAGGTTCTAATCAAGCGGTTTACGAAAAAATATGATAGTGAAGAGGGATATTCAAGAAGTATCATTGTCATTGTAAAATGTAACTATATAATATTTCAACACACTGTTGATATTTACATGCCAAATGGAAGTTTTAATTGATTCGATCCATTTGAGATTGGTTTTTGTGGAGCCCTGGCTATTTTGCTATCAGCAGGGGAAAGAAAAAATTCGTGTCAAAATACAATTTTTACTGTATATATTTCAACCAATCAAGTAAACTAAAACCGTTTTTAGGGGATAACATAGCATTGCATTTGGACTGATTTGATTTCGGATCTCGTACAAATAATTCGAGAAAGAAAGAGGAGCTCTAGGATAAATAATAACAGTCACATCGATCGATCTTCAAGGTTAAGCAACGCTAACTTTTTGATTTTAATTGAGATTCTTGCGTGCCTCGGAAAGCACGTAAATCCGTTGATTTCGGCTGTCATTTGTTCATCTTTGACATTTGTCACGGGTACTCAGAAGACAGAAAATCTGGAACTGGTCTTACCAAAGGGTATCACGTTAACTAGCTACTGGGTTATCTGATAGGCATTCGCTCCATGTAAAGCCCTAGTACTCGGCTGCATCTGGTTAGACTGGAAGCCGACACCAACACAGCCGGGAAAAGGCTAAGCAGATGATGATGATAAAAAATAACTCATTTTGTAAAAAAAACTCATTTTGTAAAAAAGAACTCATTCTGTAAAAAAGAACTCATTTTGTAAAAACAAGAACTCATTTTGTAAAAAAGAACTCACTTTGTAAAAAAAGATCTCATATTGTAAAAAACCCATTTTGCAAAAAATAACTGTTTTTGCTAGTATGTTCTATGAGTTGTACAGGATTGAACCGCGTGGTACATGTTAACATTAAGATTGAGTCACATAAGTACTAACTTGTAACAACAGTGGTGTCCGCTGCTTCTGACTTCCTCCTGTCCCTCGCGAGTGCTGCATACATGTAGAGAAGGAACACCATGCTGCCAATGTACAGGTATAAGTAGAAGCCCTGGTAACAAAAGATTAACTCATTCATAGATTGTCATATATGAAGTGTGCTTCATTTTCGACCACATTACGCTTACCATAAGGTGAGATAATGGCCAACGCGAGCCTATTAATTATCAATAAAAAGCAACTTTCCGGGAAAGTGAAGGTATTAATATCACCTACATGTCCCGTATTCATATCTATGGCCGCCACGTAATCTATAGAACGGTATCCCTGATCTACAGATTGCATAGCGACCGCAACAAGATCATCAATACTGTGGCGGACAGAATTTCAGCTCTACTCTGAAAGTCCTTTGTTATAAAGGTAACATATTTAAGGAAACATAATTTAATAACAGATATATAATTATCATGATATCCGAAATAAAATATTGTTTATAGAGGCCGATTAAGCCTTAAGTTTTCCACCTTTTATATTACGTATTATACCTACACCTATTAACTAAGTTCGTTGATCCGCCCACCCAATTAATCGTTACTCGTTTCCTGACTTTTACTTAAAGGTAGAGCCATAATTAAAACTTACAAATTGGAAAGTCGATACCCAAAGTTAAGAAGTTAAATCGCTTTTTCACTTACCGCACTCACCATTTGAACCTCAAACATTCTGAAATGGTTTATTATATTTTAATTGTTTATTAATAAGACTTTTGTTAGGTGCGGTCTTCAATACCATGTATATTCTCTTGGTATTGACAAAATGATTAAATTTCGTCATCATTTTAGTTAGTGCGTTAATATTTACTTTGATTCAAAGTCTATTTGTAAAGCGTTTTGCGTTATTGACAAAAAATATACATTCATAAGAAGCATGCTTGTAGGTTTGCTATTGGAGCAGTAGTCAGGGGTACTAAGAAAGAGCTGTTGTCTTCTTCATTATTACCTTGGTGAATAGTAAAGACAAAATCACCTGCGTTTTATATCCAAACAAAACATTTTTGATATATGTGTACGAAGAAAAAACTTTTAAGCAAAAAATAAAACCGGATATGGAAGTCGGTTTTATTTTTTGCTAAAAAGTTTTTTTCACGCTGTTTGTGGGTCGGTTTGTAATTTATACAAAAGCCAAAATGTGAACTACTTATCACCTTTTACAAAATATTACTTTTCCCGATGCAGAGCTGTTAATTTTTGAGGAGTTTTCCTGGTACTTCACCATCAGATCTACTTCACCATATATATTATGACGAGCATAAAGTGCTTAACATCCATATTGAAGTAATCGAATCGGAATCCACGGAATACTTATTATTAAGTAGTTTCGATGACCATCTGTGGTCTTCATCATCAGTTCCGCTTCCAAAAATGGTGCTTTTCGAGAGCAACTGCACAAGGTACTACTAGAAATACCCAAAACGCTACAGGTATGCGTATAATATTTGAAGAGTTCTCTCGAATACTCCAGGATCCCATCATCAGATCCTGATTTCATAACAATGGGACCAACTAGAAAGAAAAAAAGAAGAGAAAGAAAAAATAAAGAAAAAAATTAATGAAAAAAAAGTCCAAATCGGTCTAGCCGTCTTCGAGTTATAAGGTAAAATACATTAAAAAAAAAATAAAAATAAAAGTTCAAGACGAACTGAGAACCTCCTCTTTTTTTTGAAGTCGGTTAAAAAGGAATTAGTGTTTTTCGTATTAATTATTCTCACTGATTGACATAGTAATACTGTATGTTTTCACCATCTTGAGTATCAGCCTTATCATGCACTAATTAAATTGTGCGTTTAACGCTCTTTATGAATGAATAATTTCGAACGCTGGACAGGAGCTTAACGTTTCACACGCCATTAAGGTCTGTTTATAATAAATGAATGTCGTAAAATGGCGAAGCAATTAATTAAAGTAATCGATATTAATCATACGATGCCTTTTCAACCGACGACCAAAAGAGGAGGTTATCAATTCGACGCGTATATTTTTTTTTTTTTTTTTTTTTTTTTTATGTATGATCATCGAGTACTCGAAGACGGCTGAGCCGATTTGGAAAATTCTTTTTTTGTTCGAATGGGTATACTTCGAAATTGGTACCATTATCACCAAAGTCAGGATCTGATGATGGGATCCTGGAGAAATCGAGGGAACTCTTCAAATATTATAGGCACACCTATGGCGTTTTGGGTATTTCTTATAGTAACTTGTGCAGTTGCTCTCAAAAAGTACCATTTGGGGAAGTGGAACTGATGATGAAGACCACAGGTGGCCGCCGAAACTACTCAATAATAAGTATTAAGTGGATTGCGATTCGATTACTTGAATATGGATGTTAAGCACTTTATGCTCGTCACAATGCATATGGTGATGTAGAGCTGATGGTGAAGTACCAGGAGAACTCCTCAACAATTAACGGCCCAGCATTGGGAAAAGCAATATTTTATAAAAGGTTATAAGTAGTTGACATTTAGGCTCTTGTACCTAGGTAAATTAAAAATCATCCAACTAAAAAGAGTGAAAAAAAAACTTTTTAACAAAAAATTAAACCGACTCCCAAAAAACACTGCAAAGTGAAAAATAACTTTAATTTCGGAAGTCGGTGCCAAAAACGAAAAAACAAAACTAAAGACACCGACTACCGAAATTAAAGTTATTTTTCACTTTGCAGTGTTTTTTGGGAGTCGGTTTAATTTTTTGTTAAAAAGTTTTTTTTAGTTACCTATCCTGCTAGAATATAAAGGTTTTTTTGCAAAGAAAGAGCCGGCAAGATTATTATGGAATAGGAAGCTTCTATGTTCTTATTGTGGCCAATAATGGCTTTAATATATGGAAAAGGAAACGCAAATTCCATCAAGTTCCTTCAAATATTAGAAGTAGTTATCTTATAATATTGTGCAATCGTCTGTTCTTTCAGCTTCCTCTATGTTGTTTGCCTGTGAAGAGTCTTGGGCGATAAAACCACCTATTATAGGCACAATTATTTTATTTAAAAAAATCCTACGCTTATTATGAGTTGTAAAATCAAGTATATGTTAAATTAATATATACTAGCGCTAATAAACAATATTGTGTTATATACATTGTTTACCATCTACGCTGATCTGAGTCATTCAAAAGCCTAATTTAATATGAAACTTCTGCCAACTTCTTAGACTAATTAATTATTCTGATGGCTAAAATGACGTCATCAGCAATTTAATTTCTTGAAACACATAAAAGGACAATAGAAGGAACACCTAAATTATATGTGCCATAACTTACCTCGTAGAATGAGGGTGGAATGTATGTGGAGATGACCTCAGCCATAGGGAAGGCGATGCCCATCACGACGAGCAGCTTGCCATAGAGGGCCGACAGAGTTGTTGCTAGGGCGTCACTCCTGTTCCAAAGAGATATAAACAGACGTATTATAATAATTTGTCGTAAGATATTCTAAGAATGTAATACACCGCCTGAGCAGACAAATCGGCTGCTATACACGATAAGGCTTTGATCATTAATAAAAAAGTTTTTATTAATGATCGAAGTGATAAGGCCATAAAATATTTTCAACACGACATGTTTTCTTCCTTCAAAAAATAAAATAAAAATTGTTTATCTACTGTATGTAATTCAGAGATAATTTTTTTCAAAGACTATAGATAGAATATACTTTATTTTACACCAAATAATTAAACACAGATAACAATATTTCAAAAAATTTGGTTACAATGCCGATCTTATCGTTGAGAGCGATATCTTCCGGACAACCTTTGGAAGGCCTATGTTAGTATTATTATCGGCATTCATTAAATTAGAACACCCTCTCAGTTTAACTCATACTTCAATCTTTTTGAATTTGATGTCGCAAAACATTAAAGGGGAACTATAAAATACTTAAAATGGCCAAAAACTACAAATAATCCATAATTGTTATTTTTAAATAAAATATGTATAATGTATAATCATTTGATTCTCAAGTTTGTTTAAGTAGCGTATAAAAGTCATTAAAATATTTAATTTGATATCCGTTTTTTTGGAGATCAGTATTTATTTCACACGAGTAAGTGACATTCAGCCAAACAGGAGTCGTTAAACATTCCCAAATGAAGTATTTTACAGAATTTGTGCATAGTTATCATTAATTTAATATAATTCGACCTGTATGTACCATAAATCTAAAAAATATACGCATGTCAATATTTATTAAAACAAAATAATTTTTAAATAGCCTGTATGAATAACAAGTCTTTTGCCTTACTGACAGCTTGACATTACTGCATTTTCGATTGTTTATTTACTAATTGATTCTAGCGCATGCGTTACGTACGGAGTTGAGTTACGTACGGATTGCTTTTAATTATCGTATATTTATCCTTAACCTATAAATCAGGAAAAGGACTGACTTATACCTAGTTTTTTGAGAAATAATAAAATTGTAATGGGTCACCCACAATCTTTAGTAACATTTGGCGTATATTTCATTATTAGAAATCAAAACGGGATATTTACCATGTTATTTATCGTCTCGAGTTTCCGATATTCGGCACTGTTACAGATCGCCATAATCACAGATGAACTGAACATCATTGCGGGTGGACGTTTATGAGCAGACGAATCGATCTACCCTCTTTCTCGTTCGTTTTTTGTGATTGACACCGCTCCGTCACATGTATCACTCAAAACTCGGTTCTGTTCCTGACACACAAAACTCACCGTGTCCGTAATAATATCCCGTTTTCTAGTTCTAATAGCACGGTGCATTCTTATTTACAGCTAAAGCAATACGTTTATAGGCAAATAACTAGCGTATGCCTGCTGCCTCATGTGAATAGGTTTCTTCTTTTCAACGAAATCAAAGTAACTTATGTTGCTTATGTTACTTGGTGATAATGAAGCTTTATATATGTGAAAGAATTTCCGCAAACAGACCAGTAGTTTTTGTGTTTATCCACAATGAACAAACAAAAAATCAAGACTTTCCTCTTTATAATATTATGGAAAAATATCGCTTTTAGCGATGACACCGACCATGGTATCACCCTGTTTTAGTTGTTAAGTCCTTATTTGTTTTCTGTTGTGGTGTATGATTAAGAGTATATCTATCTAAGCTTTTCAGCAATGACTGTATACTTCGCATAGTCAAGTTTTCATATAGGTAAACTTATTTATTTATTTATTTAAACTTTATGAACAATTGTGTTACATGGGCGGACTTAATGCAGCAAGGCATTCTCTACCAGTCAACCTTTGGGTTAAAAAAAACACACTGTGGTAGGTGTACAAGAAAAAGGAATGAAATAATATATTTAATACTAATAAATATAATACTAATATATAACAATACTAATAAAATACACATATATGCTAAAATGACAAACTTATAGATACGGTGCTTTATAATACCTATTCTTTCTGAATAATATAAGAAGAATATAAAAATAAGAGAGCTCATGATAATTATGACGAATACCAAACTAAGAATAACAGCCCCTTAAGTAGTGGTTTTTAATTTTGCGCTTAAAAGAAAATTTTGACTCAGCCTTCTTGATGTCAAGGGGTAGCAAATTCCAGAGTTTAATAGTAGAAATAGCGTAAGAATTAGATAGAAACCCGGTGCGGTGAGAAGGAATGTGAAGAAGTAAGTTTTTGGATGCGCGAAGGTTAAGATCATGAGAACTGCCCAACAATTTAAAATTTTGTTTTAAGTAAACAGGAGCACATGGATCGTTCATAATAGTGAAGAGCATACAGAGGGATCTGAGGGATCTCCTTTGACGGATAGGCAACCATTTAAGCTGAGAACGGAAGGAAGAAACGTGATCATATTTTCGAAGGCCAAAAATGAAACGAATACAGTTGTTGAGAAGTCGATCCAGTTTGTTAAGAAGTTCTTGGGAAAGATCAGAATAGCAAACATCAGCATAATCAATTATAGGAAGCACAAGTGATTGGACCAATGTGGTTTTAGTGCTACAAGGAAGGAAATGCTTGAATCTATAGAGAGATCGCAGTGTGAATGTTACCCTCTGGCTAACCTATGCAATCTGCTTATTCCAACTTAACCTGTCGTCAATATATAGGCCTAAGTCTTTTACGTGTGGCGAGAGAGGGATGACAGTATTGTTGAAGTTAAGCGGGAGAAGTTGGCTGGTGTCCAAGTTTCGCAGGAAAGATGAGCTACCGATCAGGATAGCCTGACACTTAGTGACATTGAGAGTGACACTAAACCTGCTTGACCAATCACTGATAGCTAGAAGGTCAGCATTCAGCAATGAGATGCAGTTGTCCAGGTTATCAACGTCAGCTTGCGCGTAGAGCTGTAGGTCATCAGCGTACAAATGGTAAGAGCATTTGAGGATAGTGGTAATAGAGTTTATGAAAAGAGAAAATAAAAGTGGAGAGAGTATGCCGCCCTGTGGGACGCCAGTTTTCAGGGTGCACCACTCAGAAAAAATCTGATCAGCACGAACCGCTTGCTGGCGACCACGAAGATAAGATGAAAACAAATCTTGTGCCAATGAAGATACCCCAATGTGTGACAGAATGGCCAGGAGGATGTCGTGATCAACGGTTTTGAAAGCATTGGAGAAATCAATTAAAACTAATACCGTTAATCTCGAATTATCCAGACCATTCCTTACATCTTCTGTAACCTTAAGCAAAGCTGTGGCTGTGCTGTGGCCAGGCCGAAAACCTGATTGGAAAGGGGATAACAGATTATTCCCAAACACAAAAGAAGATATTTGCCTAAGAACAACTGCTTCCAGAATCTTAGATAGGAAAGGAAGAATAGAGATAGGTCTGTAGTGATTTAGCAGGCTGGGGTTGGATATTTTTGGGAGAGGGATTATGAAGGCCTTACGCCAGATTGTGGGAAATACCTCAGTCTGCAGGCAGGCATTGATAACGTGTGTAATAAAAGGAAGAATACTTTTAATAATGAGGGATAGCATAGATCTGCTGACACCATCACAGCCAACAGCCTTGGACTTAATAGCATTGAAAGTCTTGAGGATCTCAGAGTCGGTCACAGGAGAAAGAGAGAAAGAATCGGGAGGTAAGATAGGCGTGGAAGTAATCTCAAGAATAGTTTGGTTTTTAATAGCAACCGCAAGCATGGCGGAAGATGAAAAATGCTTATTTAAATCACTCAAGGACACGTTTGAAGAAATAACATTAGAGGAAGACTTAGTTATGCCGAGTGATTTGAGAAACTTCCATATATCAGCCGGTGAAGAGTTGAGGACATTTTCAGAGATATATCGGCGTTTAGAGGCTCTTATTCGCTCATCAACCAACCCGTATTGGGCCCGCGTGATGGTTTATCAGGGATGTTGCGAATATTCGCATCCGCATCCGCAAATGCGGAGCTTCCGTATGGATTTGGACATCTGCATCCGCATCCGCATCCGCAATAATCAATGCGGATTTTCATGCGGATGCGGATGTAAGACAAGTTGCAACCAGAAAGAAATTGAGCGGCGAATGGCACGTGCTGTTCGCCGGCCCCACAAGATCCGATGCGTTTGTTGTGGTGCATCATTTGTTTCTTGTAAATAAATCATTACGTGTTTGTTTACGCTGTGGGATACTTATCGTATAGATATGTAGCCTATCTACCCTTCGCTTTTGAGAAGATGCCGATCATAAACAACGTCTGAGACACGCGCACTTAGAACCGTACATACAATGCACAAAGGAATATTATTATAAATACTATAAATTAAATATAATGTAAACAGACATACGACACGCGTGCCTTGAGAGCGCGCTCAAACAATGACCACTGTTAAACTTTTGTAAACACTACTATTACAGTGTTTACAAAAGTGACGTTTCCGATTCTCTTAATGCTAATTACGAAGGGGCTAAAAGAATGAGAATGACAGATTCCACGGAAAAGGATATGGGACAACTAGGACCAGGGACGTCAGGTTCCCTCAGAAAGCCATGCTTAAAAAACGATCTTGCCATGATGTTAGATTCCTCAAGTGAACATGAGAGCCAAGAAATACCAGGAAATGGTAGCACTGAAGCTGTACTCAAAAAGGAATTACTTTCTTATCGCACTAAAAAAAGAGTCAATGTGGATGAGAATCCTCTTAAATGGTGGAGTGTTCATCGAGAGGAATTTAACATATTATCACCGATAGCACGAAGATTTTTATCCACTCCACCAGGCAGTGTTCCTAGCGAACAATTATTTAGTAGCGCGGGTTTAATTTACGAACCTCTGCATAATCGGCTTGAATCAGAGAAAGCGGCAATATTTCTTTTTATTAAGTATAATGCTCCTATCTTTAACTTCACATACTAATTCTAATTAATAAAAAAAATATAATTACTATATCGTTATTTTAATTCTTCATTCATATACTTTTTTTATATGGGTTCAAACATCCGCATCCGCATCCGCATCCGCGGATGCGAGCTTTCAGAAATCCGCATCCGCATTCACATCCGCGGATGTGAAAAAATCGGCATCCGCAACATCCCTGGTTTATATTATATATTATATTCCATCTTATACAACGTGTAACGGAAAGGGTATATACATACCAAGGGCACGGCTTCTTTGGATGATATCAAACGATATTGGAAGGGTTTCAACTCAAAATAAAATACTCTAAAAATTGATTATCACGATAAATCTCTTCCGTAATTCTGTGCGCCTAGTACTGTTAGTAGCCTACCGTCCAGGCGGTGACTTCATTACTTCCGAACATGTAGGGATAGGATTAAAAAACCCTTCCAATATCGTTTGATATCACCCAAAGAAGCCGTGCTCTTGGTATGTATATACCCTTTCCGTTACACGTTGTAGAGGAAGCCTGTGTCCGCGCAGTAGAAACGTTACAGGCTGGTTAGGTTATGTATTTGCTACATAGCAAACAGAACAACAAAGGGTGGTAAATTAAAATCAGAGGTTAATTTACCCAGTTAATTTTATTGGTGTTCATTCCAATGCATAATTCTATAATAATATAATTAGTAACAGGTTGCTAATTCTGCACTGCGCCTCCGGCTTGGATTAAACCACCCCAACTCAAACCAGGGATGTTAATTTCGGATTTAAATTTATGGGTTGCGTTTAATTCAGTTCAGAAGTCTAGGTGAAGAAAACTACATACCTATATAGTATACATACTATGTAGGTATATATGTACATATAAATAAAATTGAAGTGTCTGTTTTTGAGGTCAAAAAAGTTTTCTCAAGCGCTTATTATTTACAAGATACACATTTTTTTAATTTTAATATTTCTCTTTGGCCGCTCTAACATCTGGAAAGGCAGAACTGATTTTAATGGAAATTTCACTAGAAGATAGAGGAGATAATAGGACAAAATATAGCTTCATCTTTTTATCCTGCAATTCCCACGGGATTGAGATTTACGTGGAAAAATCTGCGGAGCTAATACTGACTATCTCACGAACGAAGTCGCGGGCACAGCTAATCTAGACTCTACTCTAAATTGATAAAGGGTTTATAGAGGATAAAAAATTATTAAACGTAAACTTATACCAACTCTTTAATCTAAAAAACACTTCTCCCGAAACCGATTCTAAACAAAATAACTCAAGACACAAAATACTACCGACTACCGACATAACTAGACATTGTTTATCGAACTGCGGTCACCATAATACAATGCACTGGCAAGCACACATTCGCTATTTATTTTACGAGCGAAGACATTTGGGAACAGACCGTCTTACTGCTTCAGGACCGCACCATGTCCCACAAGCATCGTAGACAAGAATTAATGGAGCTATGGAGAAATTTATCTTAGAATACTCCACCAAAAGTACTATTAAAATGGAATGTTTTCACACATACAAATAAGTGCAACAAAAGCTTGCAATAAATTAGTTTACAGTGAAAAACCAGTTCGTAGTGTGTCTAAGTAGTTGGAGCAAATGCAAAAATTTATAGGTTTGCAATTTTTGTCATACTTAAAAATTAAGTATGACAAAAATTGCAAACCTATAAATTCACACTGAAGATACGATCGGTACAATGCCGAAGAGTCATCATGTGCAAATAAAGGTAAAGTAATCACAATGAAAACGCTGATTTAAGTTAATAGTGAATTTATATTATCTGAAGTCAGTATCTCGGAATCCAATTGTTTAAAATTATATAAATTAGTAAACTGCCTTCGCATTTTGCACGTTTTGGGATCTCTTTATAATTTTGACGTGGATGATGAATCAAAACATGAAGTTTTCAGTAGGAAATAAACTATTTCAGACGCTTGTTGGGATTGCGCATAATGAAGCAAAATAAATAATAAAAACAAAAGAGTAAATATGCGAATCCTCCACGGCTATAAACTGATTACCATAGTAACAGCAATCAACATAACACCTTCATTGAAGAGCTTACCTAGATCGCGTTAAGTACTGGTACTTAGCGAGTCCGGGGCACAGAGCCACTGAATCAAATTAACTGGGAGCATATAAATATGGATGACGCGATGACGGTGTCAGTGGGAGATCCGGTAATCTGGGATATAGTGGCGCCAAGCTGAACTACTTTAAATAACTGTTGGGAGTGGTATAAAAGGTAGAAATATCAACAGTAATAATATCTAAAGACTTTATCATCAAGCATTGACCGCTAATATCCAAGTACAAGTTACAAATTTTATGTAACTAAAGTATAGAACTGCATGGCATTAATTTCCCTGATAAATTCGATCAGAGGTCCTCGTTAAGTCGAAACTTTACTCATCAATTCGGCCTATCGAATTTGGACAATGCATAATTGAAATAACACTGTTCCAAAATGTTCTCATTAGATTCTGAGCCAGCAAAGGCACATCAAGTATTTTTAAATGAGGATTCCGCACGATCTAGTGGATAGATTTGTAGAAACTAATCTAGCCTATTTGTCCCCAGAAACGCTAAGATTTACGAAGCTGGCGACGAGAAAAATAACATCGCCGTAATGACCAATAGATGCTGAGGGAGTCATTTGTTTTTATTACATACCGCAGTGACAGAATTTGGTCACAAATGAGTAAATTGTCGAAGATCGTAACTTTTACGCGGATGTTTCTCAATTCCGACATTTTATTTTCCGTGTATCTCGCATTTTATGTCCACCGCGTTTTCGAGTAGTACATCGTTTAATCCAAATGGAACATTCAAATCGATATTATCGGATTCTTCCGTTGATAAACGCTAACGTTTTATCTTGACTATACTGAAGTTTCTATTGGCAATTTTCTTTTATTGTTCATAAATGATGCAAAGAGGTCTAAATCGGATCTATTATGTATTAGTGTAACACTGTCGGACAATAGTGCCAATATTCTTCTTCTTCTCTTTTTTATTGTATACGTAAGTCTTATTCCTCTCCAATTCAATATATATACATATAAGAATTAATAACTTATATGTATAAATGAAAAAATGAATATGTTAGTTTTTTATTCTTCCACACTTTAATCGCTGAACTGATGATTTTTCGAGCAGAGTATCGGTCCCTGAAAATGGTTATAGGCTACGTTTTTGATTAATCGATAAAATAAATATGACCGTTATGATAATACATATATTGTAAAATGTTCTGGCTGTTGGAAATTGTCCACAATATGCATCCATCCTAACTTTTTTCATGTAGATACTGAAGAGAAAGATGAAGATCAAAACGAAAGCATTTCACGTCATTAGATAGTTTATATCTCGAGAGCATGACCTCACTATGTCTAAGCGTTATCATCCCAGCTATGAGTGAATCTATAACTGGGAGGCAATCTATTCACTCAGCCAGGCAATGATATTGTCGTGCCATGACAATGACCGCTTATATGACCGACTACACGTGTTAGGAACCTAAGCAATCTAGCTTCAACATGTATTTTGGTTGTTTTGTATGTACATATGTAGATTATACGTTGAAGCAACGGTTGGTGCACGTTGCATTGCCACTATATTACATTTCTGGTTTACCTGTGAACGTTAGTATGATTATTTTTTAGCCTAATGCAAAATTAAAGTGTCTGTCTAATTGCTAAATAACTGTATTTTCTCGAGTGCTTATAATTATTTACATGACACTAAAACACAATATTTTTAAAAACTCCAAAACTCCCGAGTTATGAATCTTTTAAAACTCAAAAACCTTTTCTTTTAACAAATACAGTCGTACACAGTCAAGCCACGTTTAAATCAGGCGCACCACACTAATTACTTCATATTTACAATGTAATTTAGCATTCGCTTAAAATTTGAGCTTTCGTTAAGCGGCGACCATTTTTCGCGTTTAATTTTAATGACTCTAACAGCTAGCTAGACTTACTCGAATATTTACGTAGGATTTGGTGCTATGTTAATAAAATCTAGCGAGTACCTACCGGCTGGATTCGAACTGAGTGTTAGCAAAACTTGGCCTGCGTCCAGTATTGGATCGCGACTGGCAGAGCTTACTATTGATAACAGTTTATTTATTTATTTGGAATACACATCCATTGATAAAATATAATTTTTAAACTAGTATAATGCTTGCATGCTGTTAAAATATCCTTTTTCCCTCCTACCATCTTAAAGATTTCTTTCAGCATGGTCTTGTCTAAGGGTATTATTGTATACAAAACCAAATCAATGGGAACTCAACAAAGGTTGTTCGAAAAATTCCATCTCCATTTTTACCTTTATTAAAATCTGAATTCATGTAATTTAGACTCACAATATACCTGATTGGAACCGCACAAAAGATTCAAGTAGGCATTGCTCCAAAAAGCTTCATCTTTCCGGCAAAATATTTTATAACCTTGTTATTTGCCATTCTAAATTCCAGCGATTTTTAAATTAAAATAGCTACCCACATTCTAAGGAAAAAATGTAATGTATTGTGTCAATCATAAGATGGTTCTAACTCAAACGTTAAATCCAATTTTTCGTTATTTTCCCCATATCCTTGTCGCAGGATTGTATTTATTTGACTTGTGTGAAGTTGACATGAAATCAAGTTTACAATTCTGCTACCGTTTGCATTGGAAGTGAAAAGATTTTCTGACAAACGTTTAATAAGCGTTGGCGCTTCAATATTATTAAATGATTGTCGTTTTTGAGGTCGGCCTCGGTTGATATTTTCGTCTCCGTAGGACTTCATTAGCTACAGAATCGGAAAATTCATTTATATGAAATAAATTAAAATTCAGATTTAGATGTAGCAATTATTGAAATATTAGGAAAGAGTCCTAACGGGAACTCAATATTTATTACAATAATAAATACTAATACAACAACAGTAACAGATTTAGAAAATCTGTTACTAAAATATAGAATTGTACGTATTTATATTTTGGACTATTGTCGATATAGTTGTCAGAAATAAAATAAAAAATATTTATTTATTACGATACAGTTCAATAAATAACGCAATACGCCCACTGGCGGCGGCTCTCGAAAAACCAATAGATATGGAAGCAATCACAAATTCAAATCCGAACATAAATTGAATTTCCAATCCAACAATCCTGGCCGATCAAAGTCAAAACATAAACTTAGTTGAGTTCAGTTTAATCCATCGCTGACAAACGATAATCGCGATAGCAATATATTTGAGAAAGGACGCTGAGGCACCGAAAAGTACTAAATAATAGATACCCAAAAAAGGTAGACCTATCGTACTCTCGAGTTGGCGTAATGGATTAGCAGACTTTTTCAAGTTTACTCTCAGAAGGAGATGCCACGGTATTCTGGTTTCCGTAAGTACTCGGTCCTTGGGGGAAGGGGGCCCTCTCGGGCACGCACGGTTGCCATGGTTACGGCGTGTTATTGACTCCCCCACAACGATCGTCAGTACCTACTTACTGTTGCAACGGTTCCGTTCCCAACAATGATATGCCTCCTGTTTATAGTCTTGCTAAAATTATGACGTCATAGGTAAGGCGGATACTAGCAATAGGGGGAGAAATGCGTGTATGTTGCACTTTAGCTTTACGGAAACATGTACTTTAGAAGATTAGTTTGGCTCTTTGACTATATGAAGAAAATATTGTATTAAAAATAAAGCTAAACTGAAATGTAGAAGTGACTATGAAATCCAGCTGAATTATTTTGATAACAAATCATGATATTAACTTTAGCCCTTCACGAAAGTAAATCTGCATATTGTTCTTAAACAAACATTAATTAGTTGCCAGAATTTTCAAGTCTTGTATGAGTTTCACAAAGACAGAATCAGGAGATAATTACAAAAACTTTTAACCCCATCGTTACAGAAGATTTTGGGGTCGCATCAAGTTTGGCACCATAAGTACACACCAATCCTGAAAGCTTATATATATTTATTTTAATTAATAACACGAAACTTCAACTTTTGTATGTAATGTATGAACTTAGGCCTCCCCCACATTAGGCACGCGCGTTCCTCGAGCGTGTGAGTGACGCGGGTGCCGCGTGCGAGACGCGAGCGCGCTGTGTAATCGTCGCGTGTTGCCGCCGTGTGACGTCTGTGCAACGAGCGCGCGGCGCACGCCTTGGCGTTTAACCCCCTTCTTCAGTCAAGTCAGTCACAATTTGGACAGTGCCGTGTTAGCTCACGTCGTTGCGTTGCTGTTTACAATTACTAACAAAATGGACTGTTAGCTTTGCTACTTTTTGATAGCAGGCGAAGGGGTAAGAACGCGACTCGAGCGACGCGTGCGCGCCGCGCGCGCACCGCGTCCACTTTCCACACACGCCGCGGCGCCGTAGGGCAGCAAAACGCGACGCTCACGCAGCTAGCTCGTGGCGCGCGCGCGACGCCCGCTCTACCCACACGCCCGAGGATCGCGGACGACTAATGTGGGTTCAGCCTTAATACTAACAGGTTTCTTAAGTTCTCAAGAATGTACTGGTAGTTAGAGGCTAAATAATAACAGCCAATCGTTCTTCCAGGCTAAGCAACTCTTGCCACATATCTAGATTCCTCTGAGCCTCGAAAAGCCCGTTAAGCTGTTGGTTCCAGTTGTCATTTGTATACACCGTGAAATTTTAATGGTTGTTTTCCCAAAGCAAAATGGCTTTGTCTTGGTAATACAATCGTTTTATAAACAAACTAGCGATCCGCCCCATCTTCGCACGGGTGCAATGTTTATATGTATTAAATATACTATAGAATGTCTTTATATACATCGTTGACAGCCTTTTTGTCATTCGACATACATGTTCTCTTTAGTAATTACTCTTGAAAGTGCGACACATAATTTACCATGGGAAAAATATTCAACGCTCAAATCTAAGCAACATAGGCACGCGCATAAATAGTTTCGAAGATATTACAGATTTAAAATGCAAGGACATACCGGTTGCGGCGCGGTGCCGTTGGAGCGTACAACACATTTTTTTGCGCCATCAGATTAGAAACCTCAAAAATTATCAGTGTTCCTTTACGATATTATGCATGTTATATACTTAAAAGCCTTCCTATTGAATCACTCTTTCTATTGAAAGAAACTGCATCAAAATCCGTTGCGTAGTTTTAAAGATTTAAGCATACATAGGGACAGACACAGGGAAGCGACTTTGCTTTATACTATGTTAAGATACAATATTAGAAACAAAAAATGGCGCAGTGTAGTTAATGCATTATCACCATGCGTGAGAGCTTATTTTGCTCTGAACATTTATTAATCACTTTTTCCTTTATTGTCAGCGCGCGGCGGTGCGTGTTTCGTGTAAGTACCTACGTTACGTCTACTGAACTACTAATGATTCTCGCGCTTTCGAGTTTATGAATATTAAAACATTCGTTTTTTTAAGTTTAACTGTATGTTTCGATACTACTACTGATAGGTAACCGTCCTGCCGCGGGAAAACAGCCATTTAAATTTCACGCTGTATATACATACACACACATGTTTGTACACACGCATACGCACAAAGCGTTTTGGGAATACGTTCTTTGTGCGTACGGCTAGGGAGTGGAATTTTCTACCGGAGTCTGTGTTTCCCGATAGCTATAACCTAGGAGTCTTTAAGTCAAGACCACCTTTTAATATTATTTTATTTATGTATTTAATACACTACACATTTTTAACATTAGTTTATTTACCCTCGTCCGTGTGTCACTGCTGGGTGCCAACTGAAAACCAGCGCTGGGTGTCTTTCGACCAGCAAATGCTGAGTTGGTAACCCTTTCGATGTAGACATGCTCAGCGAAATTAGAAGTGTTATTTTTTATGTTTGTAATTTTCTATTGTTTGTTGTTTGTTGTTGAGTTCTTATCACTGAATAAATAGTTTTCATTTTCAAGAGTGAATAAGTTACTTTTACGTAAGCGTGCTCCATCTTCGACCACATCATCACCTACCATCAGGTGAGATGGTGGTCAAACGCGAACCTATTATCAAAAAAGAAATATATTTGACAGTCGTTACGGATAGTGAAAAACCATAGAATCTCACACCCGTCTTTCCAAAGGATGTCGTGTTATTCATTTACTGGGTTGTGGACGCCAGATAGACAGTAACTTCATGTCAAATAGTGGTACTGAGCTGCTGCTGACTCCAAGATAATTTACATGATGATCCCCGGGTCTTAAAGAGCTTTCATAATACCTTTACCTAAAACTAACAATCCTACTTTATTAACGCACTTTAGACCTATTTCTATCCTCCCTTTTCTCTCTAAAGTTTTTGAGCACATAGTTCATAGACAATTATCATTTTTCTTGGCGTCAAACTCGATAATATCCCCTTTTCAATCCGGTTTTCGCTCGGGTCACAGTACTGTAACCGCGCTTTTAAAAGTGACTGATGACATCCGCTGGGCAAAAGCGCATTCAACTCAGTGGATTTCGACATTTTACTTGGTATTCTCAAATCTATCAATTTCTCTCCTTCCACTTTAGCCTGGTTCGGATCTTATCTTCGGGGACGCTCTCAGTGTGTTCGCCTGGAGGAGTCTTTCTCTGATTGGTGTAGCCTTACTGAGGGTGTTCCTCAGGGTAGCGTTCTCTCTCCTCTTCTTTTTTCAATTTTCATAAACTTTGTTACCAGAGTAATCTCCTCTAGTTTTCATCTCTACGCAGATGACTTGCAGCTTTACCGTCATTTTACTGTAGTTGACGCGGGTTCTGCAATTGCTGCAATGAATCATGACCTGGCTTGCATCAGCGTTTGGGCTAAGTCATTTGGTTTGCAAATTAACCCGACTAAATCCCAGGCCATGATCATTGGCAGCAGATTCGTTCGCAGTGCGGCTGTTGTTGCATCTCTGATGCCTTTATATCTCGACGGTGTTCGCATTGACTATACCGAAACCACTAAAGATCTGGGTGTGGTTATTGACTCCAATCTCTCGTGGCGTGCTCAGGTCAATGAGGTCAGCCGAAAGGTAAATTTCTCCTTTCATTCGCTGAAATGCCTTCAAAGTCTTCTGCCCTTGAAGACTAAAGTTTCTTTGGCACAAACACTTATTCGGCCGATTATAGATTATGCCGATGCCTGCTATTTGGATGCTACCGAGGAGCTATTAAACAAGCTTGAGCGCTTGCAAAATCTGTGCATTCGCTTTGTTTTTGGTCTTCGAAAGTATGACCATGTTTCTCACCTTCGCAAGGAACTCAAGTGGCTCCCAATCCGTCTTCGCAGGAACACTAGGATTTTGTGTCTCCTCTTCAACATCTTACACAACCCGTCTTACCCTTCTTACCTGCGTGAGCGTTTTTCTTACGCTCGTTCTAGCGACGTACCGTGTAGATCACACCTTAGATCCCTCCTTAAATCTCATCCTCATAAAACTAGCTACTACTCTTATTCCTTCTCTGTCCATGCTGTAAGATTGTGGAACTCACTTCCGCCTAGCATTCGTGATTTAAAAACTATATCTTTATTCAAATGTCGATTAAAAGAGCATTACCTTTCCTCTTAACTGTGTTAATTATTTATGTATATATTTATATGTACGTATATTCTAACATTATGTATGTATGTATATTCTAACATTATGTTTTCATTTAAGTATATGTTATTTTTATTGCATTATAAGTATGTGTAGGTATATTTAATATTTTAGTTTTAGACTTCACATATTAATTTTCATTTCTCTTCTTGTTCTCACACACTATTGTCTACATTTCTTTTTCACTTCTCCTTTCGCAGGTCTGCTGGAAGAAATTTCTAAAGAAATAAGCAGTACCTTTGTACTCAAATATTATAATTATGTTGTCCTTTTTTATTTTACTGTGTGTACATAAATAATAAAATAAATAAATTAACGGGTAATTTTCTAACGATATCCCGGACGCAAGAGCAACTGAAAGACAGGGTAGATTTTAGTCAGTAGAAGTCGGACACTCTCTTCCACTCCACCCAGAGCTCGAGGAGTCTTTTGATGATCCCCAAAAGTTATGAAAAAGACATAAGATAGTGGCTTCCAAAAGTGCCGCCAGCAATGACCGAACTTGAATGTCACCGATATCAACTGCGAGTCCCTTTAAAAAATTATCTCAATTATTAAATAATGTATGTAATGTAAACTATAATGACTATGGTGATACAATCTCAGATTAAGGACAAAAGTTCTGGCTTTAAGCACTGAAAAAGGAAATTGCTTTTTAAATCAATATTTATAACTGATAACCAAAATCACCTGATTAATCATGCTTTTCAAGTATCAAGGTATATTTGAACTTTGAAAAGCTTTTCTCTATAGGCGTTTTAGCAAATGAAACTGTGAGCTAAGTTCTCATTAATTTACTTCTTCCATATATTTCCGCGTCATAGATTAATGACTTTTACAAGTTTGTTGCTTGGGGGCCTCCGTTAGGCCTTTTGCAGACGTCACCGATGCCTTACGCGGCTATTGAAGTTTAACATAGCTAAGCTAACCTTTAGGTAAAATGCTATCTAAGCTTACATACATCCATATTGTGGTGTATATATTTGCGTATACAGGGTTATTGGTAAATCACTAACAACCTCGCAGAACTGTATTACTAATAATCATAAACAACAACTTTTGTTCTATGACTTTTTAGAAAACACAATACATTTACCAAAAACAAACCTTCAAGATCCACTCCGCTGCCTTTTGTACTGTCAGTTTACCTACATTACTAGTGTTTTCTTTTGCTTTGCAGACTGCGTAACATTTAGAGTGTTTGGTTGCTTTTTATTTAATTTTTGTATGACAATCTGATGAATTAAAATACAATGAATTATTAAAAATTAAAACAAAAGTTGTTGTTTATGATGTTACTAACATAGTCCTGAGAGGTTGTTAGTATTTTACTAATAACCCTGTATATCTATTGAAGAAATACGCTTTTCAATTAGCTTCATATTTCTGACTTCCTAACATCTAATATACGAGTAGCTAACTAAACTATTTAACTTGTAAGTATGGTCTCACCTATAAAAAAACTGAAATTAATGACAAAATCTCCGGAATTTACTGATGGTGTCAAGAAGAGTAGTGTCTTAATAAGTAACTGCAGACAGAAATAAGTTCATATTTATTTAAACTTACCACAGTCAATCAAATTCCCGAAATATTCTAGCACCGAAATATATTTGTGTGATACCTATCATATTTTTAACCGAGTTCAAAAAAGATAGAGGTTCTCAATTTATCTCTTATTTTTATTCAAAGAATTGAAAAAGTTAATAAGATGCAACGAAACGTAATGTTTCGTTGCATCTTATTAACGACCTCGTCGTGAAATTTGAATCATAAAAGAATTGGTCATATAACACTAACAAATTGGAGACTTTTTTTTCTGTGTTGCATTATCTACTGTTTTATAACAAACGGTTGGTGGTATTTACCTACTAAAACCTTCCATTATCATCGCTGGATTACCTAAGAAACCTACCTTATGAGGTGTGAATAATAAACGTAGGTATTCATGAACACTATTAAAGCTGTTGAATTAACAAAAGATAATTAATTTATGTATAATGGTCTAAAACCCAAACGTGACAAACGTCTAATTCACTTCATGCGATTGTCAGTTAATTTCATCAGTTCATTAACCTCTGCAAACTACCCTAGTCTTTGTTTCCAAGGCAAATTTAGGAATTAATAGGTTAACATTTTATCTTTAACAACAAAAGGGATCGTACCCATTTCGCCAAACGTCATAGTCAATTTGCAAATTAGGTCAACTAGTGGGACTCACCCCTTTGAACTTACACATCTCCATTGCGATTGGTTGCTTTCTTTGTTGTTTACTGTTCCCTATAATTAAGATTCTTTATATTCTCTACTAGCTGTGACCGCGACTTCGTCCGCGCGGTATAGTGACTTTCGGCAGCATTTTTAATTTTTTAGGCTAATGATTTTGAAAACAAAACTCAAATATAAAAATCTTTACAAACTTTCATCCCCTATTTCAACCCCTTACAGCCCTTTTTTCGCATTAAAAAGTAGCCTATGTCCTTTCTCAGGCTCTGGACTATGTACGTACCAAATTTCATTAAAATCGGTTCAGTAGTTTAGGCGTGATTGCGTAACACACAGACAGACAGAGTTACTTTCGTGTTTATAATATTAGTAAGGATAATTAGGAGTCTCTCGACAAGACAAGTTTTTGCCTGAAACAAACATACATTAAACATTTTGTGTTTTAATAGTGCGTAACCATACTTTTTCCGGAGGGAATGTCATCAAATGTCTCCTCCCGATCTGAGTAGATAGGAAGGGAGACCCAGATTCAAAATCTACCCTGTTTCTTCAGTTGTTTTACCGTTCCGGAGGCACTGTATCTCTTTAGACCGTTCCCGCAACCTCGGACGTGATCAAGGGTATCGTTATGTGTATGATATACATTGAAAAAAATCTTTTACTAAGTAACCGGATCACACAAAAGGACAAAAAAATAAATACTAGTAGTCTGCAGTTGGCATCAAATCCATGTTTGACCTAAAGCAAATGCCAAAGTCGTGACAGTCGTACTATTGCTTCGAGTTATCAGAACTAGAAAGCCGAACACCTTACAGCAACTTTTACCAAGAAGTTTCGTATTGCACAATAACTGCATTGTCAGGGTCAGGTAGGAACGCGCTTCATATGAAACACTGAACTAAATTTAGCTGCCTCCGAGATGTCACTAGAAGCTGACCTCAATTTAATTCTCAAAACGTTTAACAGTTAGTGAAGTTAAAATTGCACACTAATTTTGGTATTAAAAACAATTCACCCTCAATTCACACAACTCAAAATTCGCAAAGGCCACATGGACAAATGAACACAAAACATTTATTTTTTCATTGATAATAGGTTTGCGTTTGTCCACCATCTCACCTAATGGTAAGTGATGATGTGGTCGAAGATGGAGCACGCTTACCTAAAAATAACCTATTCACTCTTGACTTAAAGACCCCTAGGTTATAGCTAAAAACGTATCTATCTTAAAAAACGCGAAGTGTTAAAATTGACGCCCAATAAAATTTTTTGAAAGCCTTTTGAGCTAACAAACTCACTGTTTCAATCGTGGTTTCAATAAACTCGGCGAGAATTAACAAAACGCGGTTCTTTGTATTTCGAACGACAACGAACACGGAAACGTATTCCAGCTCCCTTCCCGAAACACCGTGCCCGTAAATAAGCACAGCCACTAAAGATGCTAGCTCTATGTAAATGTGTACCTCTGTTAATTTCCAGGCACTAGACTACATTGTGTCACCGCTCTGAGTGCTTTTCATTAGAGTGCATATTCAGAGGGAAAATGCAATTTCCCTTGCGAGCACGAATTGTGATTCTTGAAGAGAGGGTTGTTTTAATTTGTCGATATGATATTTTATATCAGACTCTTTATTATATTTATTTGTTCAATTATATTTTTGTCAGTCTTGGTGATAACCTAATCATAATTTCAGCACACCCCAAACATTCAACTTCTGACCGCACATCAGACCCCCATTTCCCAAAGCGTACATTTCTCAAAAAAATTTTGGAGCTACTTTACAAAGTGCCTCCATTCCCTGAAATAGCTATATTACCTGTGCGAAAAAATTGTCTGCACTTAAGTTGCCGAGGGGACACCGCGCACTGAGAGCGCTGGAAAGCAAGCTTTTACGCATTCTTGTAATTTATTACGCCGCGCTCTCTCCAGCATTTTTCATTGTGGTAATTTCAACGCCCCACCAATGATTGGCTCGAGCACATTTTTTCCACTAGCTCTCAAATTCAATGGTCATTTATTAAAAAAATGAAATGGTGTGAAATTGTGGGGAATAGGTGGAAATATTTTTAGAAAATGTATGTTTTTCATTGAATTTAGCACCTTCTGCATTTTGTTCAATGAAATAAAATTAGGGCGAGTGTTCTAATAAAATCTATTTTTAATATAGTTACGTAGTGAATACGATATGAAAGTCGCGAAAGTGTCCATCGAAAAGAAAAGGGACACTCATAAATAAAGAAAAGAAAGGAAGGACACGAATTACGCGTTTGAATAATCAGTGCTAAAATCTTTTGTTATCAAACGAGACAACATAGAAAAGTGCTAGAATGAAGAGAAAATTGTTAAATATAATAAGAAAAATAAAGTTATAATAAAGTTGTGGATGTTTATTGCATACACGTTCGTATATAGCACGCGGGAGGAATTCTTGTAAAAAATGAACGCGGCAAATTGACGACTTAATTTTATTTCCGCTTTCCTATCTTGCTGCGATAGTTGAAGGGAGACATAAATGATTTAATTCCATATAAGTTTCAATGCGCAATAATAAAATATAATGTAAATAGGAAATCATATGATACTCATAGAGGCAAACATATTAATATAAAAAAAACCGGCCAAGTGCGAGTCGGACTCGCGCACGAAGGGTTCCGTATTATCTATATAAAACGGCAAAAAAACACGTTTGTTGTATGAAAGCCCCTCTTAAATATCTATTTTATTCTGTTTTTAGTATTTGTTGTTATAGCGGCAACAAAAATACATCATCTGTGAAAATTCCTACTATCTAGCAATCATGGTTCATGAGTTACAGCCCGATAACAGACAGATAGACTGCGCAGCCTTAGTAATAGGGTCTCGTTTTTACCCTTTGGATACGGAACCCTAAAAATATAAATGGGACTAAAAGGGAACGGCAAAAGTGCCTGTAACACTAGCACCTATGCCACGTTGAATGACAATGCTGATTCTTTAGGCGACATAGGACAACCAGATCATATAAAGTGATCTGACTGTTTCCTGGTGTCACGAAGAATTAGATGAACACTCAGACCCATAGGCCCAATGATCTTACCGCCAAACGACCAGTTCTCAGAAATTGTGAAAGACTTAAAGCACTTATTTAGGAAAAAAAATGTAGACCGTTGTTAAGGCTTCATGGAAAAAGTTATGACAAGCCAAATAGTTTTTTCATGAAGTAAAACACCCGCATCACCATACATGCTGTGATATAATTATGTGCCGCTCAGGTCATTAAAGTAGTCCAGCCCAAATAAAAAAATCTACTTACTTATTATTTTATTCTGCGTAACCATGAATAATTATATAGTTTTATAAATATGTAATGATTTTGGTGAATATTTGATGAGGCAGACTTGTTTTTTCTTATCGTATTTATTTCGCACACATAAGCAACAAAATAATATAATTAGTATGTACATACTTGTCACTCAAATCATCACAAATAATTAGCGGGTACCGCTGGGTGGGAAAATCATCGAATGAATTTCCCCACTCTGGGTGTAGGTAATGGAAGGGAGTGTCAGACTTCTACTGACTAAAAACCCACCCTGTTCCTTCAGCTGCCCTTAAGTTCCGGGGCCACGGTATTTCGTTAGAACATTCCCGCAACCCCGGTAGCGGATACCGCTGCAAATGCATTTTTCTTTACAATTTCTCATGACTGAAGTTATCCGCAAACCACAGGGTCAAGCCTTGTTTGGGAGTTAGCATCATACGTTTGGACGATACATTTATGGCAGATATTTCTAATAGGCTGTTACTGAACTTTCATTTATTTAAATTCCTTATTGTTTTGTTTATGTGTTGTTTTACTAATATAACTTCATTATTTAACGGGTTTTTAAATGTATTTATAACTAATTCCAAAAACGTTGTTTGTAACATTCATATAGCTACATTTTTTATTAAATTAGATTTTTTATAATTTTTCATCTACGTTGTATATTTGCATACCTATGTGACGGTGTAATACGGAGAACTTTATTGTAAATTAAAATAAACAAAAAAGGCATCTAGGTTCGACTCTTTTACCATGTTTGTAAAATAAATTATTTGAATTTACATTTTATCTTAAGTAGGTAGTTTGTTATTTAACTTGTCTAATTTTAATCTTTTAAATTTGTTGCATGCCCAGATTAGTAGAAGTCGGTGAACACTGCATTCACCTAAAATATGGAAAATGGATTCTATGTACTGTATACAGTAAATGGGATTTCATTAATTGATTGGTTAATATTTCCGGTCAAAGTGAATACATAGTAACACCTATCTGTAAATAAACTGCACAGTTGAGAGGAGGAAGTTGTGAAGAAAGTTATGAACCTCAATGAATCTTGATCAAATCAACCGCCTCTATTGTATGTAACTAGTACATAGACGCTCATAGTTTGCAGAACATCTGATTATGGTAGCTATTAATGCACATAATTAAATTAATGCAATTCTGTCATCTTGAACACGACTGATTTATTGCTGTAACTGTAAGTTTGAGCCAGTCTTGTTCTATAAATACCTAAGTCAGATTTGAGAAATGGTACTCTTACGGAATGCAGTATATCCATGGACGGGGTTGAATTTATATAAAAGCCGCGATGGTTTCTTCCTTTCCTGTGTTTTTTTTTTATAAGGGAACATCAATATTTGGATTATTCTTTGCCACTATTACGGTTTTTATGCAATACTGCTACTTATACGGCATAATATATGAAAGATCGTATTGCTTGTAATAAAATGTTGAAAGATCCCTAAGGAAAGGATGGTATTGGAACGTTTACCTCATGTCATAACATATCAGACCATTTAACCAGGTAACGTTATCTCGAAGAATGTATAAAATATTATATAAATTATACATTCTTTATAACTTTGTAAAACCAGGTTCAGTTGAAAACCAGCGTCAAATATTGTCGTGGCTTGTGTGCTAAACTGGACTTTTAGTGTCGTCATACTCTTTCTTGTAACGTGTTTTGTCGCTTTTTTGTATAGACGTGCTGTGTACTTTAAAATTGTGCTAAATAAATGTATCTTCTTTAAACTACTTACGCGCTAATGACATGCATGCTCTGTATGGCGGCTGATGGTCGGGACAAACGTCTTGAAGGCGGCAGCGGCGCGTGCGACGTTCCTCCGGGGCCGTATAACACTGGCTGCAGAGACAACGACCCTCCCAGGGACATTGATGGAGGACTCGATAGCCTGTTTGAAGAGAAAGAATAAAATTTAGGATAGGAGCTCGTTCTTGCAAATGTATTCAGCAAAAAAAAAATACGCGTCGACTTGATAACCTCCTCCGTTTTTTTTTCTTCGGTTGAAAAATAATATACGACACTCAAAAAGTAACTAAAAGAAAGGTAAAATTTAATCCTCTACAAGCTCACTAAACGACATAATATGTGTCTCGGTGGCATAAATTGTCTGTCTTGGTTGCGAACACAGAGAGGTTTTATTCAGTAAAAGTCTGACATAACCTTCCCGCTTTACCTAGATCGAGAGAGGAAGGAATTGGATGATTTCCCATCGTCAAAATAAAGTGTTAACAATGACGTCATCTCAGTAGTTTTTTTTTCTTACCATTAAATCATTTCAGATTTTTCCTCATCATCAATAATAAACAAAATATAGATATAAAATAAACATATTACTCAGCATGTTCCTTACGCAATGCCGTAATTGTTAGAAAAAAATCAGCGAATAAAAGTACCCTATGTTCTTCTCGAAGGTCTAATCTATCTCTGTACCAAATTAAATCAAAATCGAATTAATCGGTTCAGACGCGAAAGTATAACAGACAAAGTTACTTTCGCATTTATAATATTAGTAAAGATTGATATTACATAATAATATGTGTTGTTGACGTAACACAGACAAGGCAAAATCCACCACACTACTTGTGATACATGTTGTCCTAGTACCTACAAGACCCAAAGGCTGATGTTTGTTCCTAAGTGTGTGAAAATAAATTATTCTTATTCTTCCTTCACAACCTCCACTATACGCTATTCAACGAAGTGTTACGTTTTTTTGAAAAAGGAAATCACAGCTCAGCTTAAAGACCGCCAACGAAGAGCGCAAATAAGCAGATACATAAGGAAACTACACAATTAACTATAGGTACGTGGTTTACTCCCCAAATCCACAAGCGAAAGGCAGTAAATCTCTGACAGATCCTCGGATTACTTCGTCCATCCATACCAAAGTTATTCCGGAACGGGCTCTTATTAAATTATATTTGTATTCTATTTAATGCAGAATTACGAAGTTGTTTCATTCGGTATGCAACTTGCAAAGCATTTGAAATCATCATCATCACCATGGGTTTTTTTCTGAGAGGAAAATGGTCAAATGACTCCTCCCACTGTGGGTGGAACGGAAGCGAGTGTCAGACTTCAACTGACTAAACTGACCCTGCTCCTTTAGTTGCCCGTTACGGGGCCGCGATATCTCGTTAGAATATTCCCACAATCCCGTCAATGCTGCTGACTGTTCTTTGAGGCGTTTTCGGGACACGGCGTGTCGCCGACTTGGGCCTGGTCCTTACCGGAAAGTTAGCTGCCCCTGCTCGCCGTCCGCAGACCCACGTCTGGCTGGAGATCTGCTTAAGCTTTGGTTTCTGGTTTGGTTCTGTCAATGAAACGTTCACGAAACCATCTGTCACCGACAAGACGGCCGTCATGCAAATGGCGGCACCGCTTTTTGACGTTACGGTGTCAGTTACCGCTCTCTAGGAAACCGCGCCATTTTGTTTACATAGACAACGTTCTAGTGACGTCATTCAGCGCTGTATTACGGCCGCTATATGACGGCACCGCTATCCTAGGAAACCAAAGCTTTACCGGATAGTGAGCTGCCCCTGTTCGCCGTCCGCAGACCCGCGTCTGGCTGGAGATCTGCTTAGTCTATTTACCAACTATTTTGTGGTTATATTCCAGTCTAACGAGATGCAGCTGGAGAGTAGTGTTTTACATGGAGTGACTGCCTCTCAGGTTTTCAAAACCCAGTAGCTGGAGAACACGATGCCGTTTGGCATGACTGTTGTCAGATTTTCTGATTTCTGACGTACAGACTAGCATATGAAGCTACCCGAAACTGTCAAATTTTCCCAATCAACCTTGAACCTAATTTCTTTAACAATAAAGTTGAAAATCTATTAAAGAATGTTGACAGATTGTTGTAGCTTGATGTGCTGGCGTCTGTACAAATGACAGCTGGGAATAATGCATGTTACGATCGTCACCCTTCCACGAATCGACCTCAGCATGCGTTGCTTAACGTTGAAGATCGAGTTACGCAGCTGTTATTATTTAGCATCGGGATTCTCAAAGCATTTAAAATGCATGAATTAAACAGAAAATTCAAACACAAAATTAGTAGTAACCTAAGTCGCCTTTGCAATTTTGGTTTTGTGCAATAACAATGAAATATGTAACAATGATGTTCCAAACCATACAAAGCTTTTTATTCAACAATTCAGAAAACATTATCATAAGTAATCATGAAATGAAAATTTTATGTTCATGACTCGTGTAGGCTGAACTTTACTTAAATGTTATAGCCACCAACGACACGCCAAACAGTGAGTAAAATAGGACTAGGAAACGACACTTTAATTATTTAACTTCAATGTTACTCGTCACACGATCAATACCTGAACTGATGCACATACACTTAGCCATTTTCACGGAAATCGCCTAATTGGCAACCCTCATGGTTTATTCAACTTTTTACCCGACTACGGCAAAGCGTAAAATATGTATGTATGTCTATTTTTCTGTTCCCACATAACTAGTAAACGCCTAAACCTATTTCGATACATTATTATTCGTCGTTGGGTTCGTTATAGAGAGGCGTGAGTGTGACTGGCTAGGTGTCGTCCGTTGATTATTTAACTTACTCGTACCTATTTACTTAACGTCTGGTATTTTTATGCAGAAACAATTGAATACCAACTACTTATAATGCTTTTCGCAAAACAAAAGAAAATAGCTTGGAAATGAGACCTACCGCGGAAGTGCGTTAACCCTCTTTGGTAGGCCCCTCTTTTATGTCCAAATAACGCAGTGACTCGCCAAATAAACCCGTCTAACTAACCATATTACTTCGACTGACCAAATGAAGGCACATTTTGGTACATTTCTACCCTCATTCTCTCGGTTATTAAATGAGCAAACTCGGAGGATCAATTTTCTGATTTTCCTGTAAAAACGTGGATTTCGTTGCCATGGTGATTTGGATTTAAAAAGTCTCAGCTCTTTGTAATTGCCACGATAATAACATCTAGGTGGACCTCCATTGGCTTCTGTTTTAAATTATTTTCATAATAATTTTAAATTGTTTTAGAATGAGGGTGGAATTTTCGTTTTCTTCGGGCTTTATTTAGGCTTAATTAATTAAATATATGGTCCAGGCATTTGCATGGTTTCATTCTATTTTCATCAACTAAAAAAATGAGCCAATTGCGACCAATATTCTTGAATATGCTTTTATCTGGGTGTTGTAATACTCTAAAGTACAGTACATAGATTGTAAAAATACAGTATTTTAACTAGATACCAGTTTACTTACTGTTCGTAACATGGTTCGGGTTTTGTACTATTTCATATTTTTAATAAAATGTTTTATTAACAGCCTTTTAAATACAATTCTTTATTAAAAAAAAAAAACGGTCTTGTTTAAATATTGACAATCTTTATACTGTACTGTAAACACGTACGTAATTTCGTTGTTAAAAAATACGTAGAATAATGAAAACCAAATTCCCGTGTCGACTATTTCCTGGTTTAAAATTAAAACATTTATTGTACCAACGCTGGGAACACGTGGTATCATGTTACCTTATTTGCGGGTAGCTCACAAAGCCATGGAATACTGATTTTCGATTGCCTGCGGGCCTGTTCAATGTTCATTATGAATACGGCTCGTACAATGTACATGCATAATTCTTTTTTCCCTTTGAAACACGACCAGTCTTTATTATATCAGGAACGCTTATAAATGTACAATTAGAATTTTCTTTTATGCTATTTTTAGTATCGTGGCGTTCATTTCCATCATTTGCATTCGTTTTAAACTAATTAACCTACATTGAGGATTATCCATTATTTCCGATGCGTTCACTGCCAAAAAGTACTCACAGAGCGACTGCCTGTCTGAATCCACAACCCACTAGTTGGATCCCCATGGCAAGACTAATGTCAATTTTTCCGGCTTCTGACTACCCGTAATGACTGTCAAAGATGTACATGACAGCCTACGACGCAGCTGTACCTTACGCGTCTGCATCATTCCACTACTACTGAGGATGTCGTGCAGTATAATTATGAAGGTGAAAACAAACTGGACTCCGAGGGTTAATAGGTTGGAATTGCGCCACAACAGTCAACATCAACTTTAAGTCGTTCGTGGTACGAGTTCCAACCCACCATCTACAGACCTGCCTGAAGGAGGACTTTTTGCCGAAAGGTGTCGTTTATCGACGTTTCCGAGAACGGTTACGCGGCACCTAGGAGCGGAACATGACGCCGTCAACATTGTGTTTATAGTGATAGTTTTATAAGGTTTTTATATGTATTAGTTTATTATAGTATCAGATTATTTCGTGTATTTTGTTTAACTTTGGTTCTAGTTAAGTAATATGTATTAGTTTATTTACCGACTTCTAAAAAAGGAGGAGGTTCTCAATTCGGATGTTTGTATTTTTTTTATGTTTGTCCGCGCATAACTCCGTCGCTTGCCAACCGATTTGAAAAATTCTTATCTTGTTAGAAAGAATATACTTTCCAAATGGTTCCATGAAAATTTTATCGAAATCGGACAAGCCGTTTCTGAAAAATCAACAAAAGTCTAAAAAAAATATTTACGTTGATGATCTTTTCGTTTACTGTGCATTGCGTTTTTTGTTCGCGCATAACTCCGTCATTTACGAACCGATTTGGAAAATTCACTGACCCACTAAAAAGCACGAAAATAAAAACTTTTTTGCTAAAAATAAAACCGACTTCCATATCAAAACACTACAAAGCCAAAAATAATTTTAATTTCGGAGGGCGGTGTGAAAAAATGAAGAAAATACAAAACCAATAACACCTTAACAAAATTATTTTTGGCTTTGTAGTGTTTTGATATGGAAGTCGGTTTTATTTTTTGCAAAAAAGTTTTTTTGTATGGGCCAAGTTTGCCTAAAATAAATGAATTGATTGATTGATTGATATGTGAAGATGGTTCTAGCCCATCCACGGTCCGACCTTGTCAAGCGTAGCTTAACCCTATAGATCAACCCGTGCGGCTGTTATTATTTTCAACGAGATCTCCTACTTGTCTTGACCAGCGATTCCTTGAATTACTTTTAAAGATTCAAAAACAATGGTCCTTTTTGTTAAGGAGACAGCTTTCCTCCTTAACAATTACTGAGGAAGATCAAACCAGTCATAGTTTCAAACAAGTTCTCTTCAACATTTCTGAGATAAACCGCCTTCGTTATCGAAAACTGAAGTTTTACCTGGCGTTACTACTACGCTTGCGTTTATATTTGATAGTCAGTTACGAATAGATTTACCGCAAACTTCGTCAATGACAAATCTGTGTGATCGGTACTTTCCCCAAATGATCACCTACGTCGCGTTGACAAGATCTCCATAGTTCTCTTATCACTAGATACTTCATGCATTATATCATTTCATGTATTAGTAAAATATTAACATATCGTAAAAGTGCACCCGTGGATTATATTCTTCTCCACAGAGGTCTGCCAATTGGAGCAATCAATCAAGAAAATGGAAGTATTTGAAATACAATTAAAAAAATAAGGCGTTACCTTATGATTGACTTTAACTGCGTTAACTTTCAACAAAACTCCTGCTGAAAAGCTATCTATTTTTAGTGCACTACATAAAGCGGATACAGTTTACCGAAAAAATAAACCAAAGGATATCCTATTTATGAACTCGCTTTTAAACGTTTTCCTAAAAATCTGAAGAAAGAAAATAGATCAAAGAATGTTAGCGTAGTAGATGAATTAAAATCTGTTTAATTTCATTCTAAAAGCGGTATTTCTTGGTCTACTTATGCGTTGCTGAAGGTAGCACATAAAATCATGTTACATGAAACGTTTATGAAATTACTCGGCGTAAAATTAATTAAATTAATAACTTGTATAAGCGCGGAATCTGCGTCGACGAACCTGCCAACGTGAATTATGGGTCATAAAGTATTTGCCTGTTAGTACCTACTAGTTTAATTTTCTAGGGTTGGTATATGAAATCTTCAACTTTTACGTAGAGAAAGAATCAGCAGTCAAATTCTACACTATCTATCAAAAGGCAATAAACTTTCAGGAGTTGATGTTTGAACGGAAGTACAATTCGCATACTTAATCAGCGTTCAAATTCAAGTTGCAATATTATCACCTCACCATTATCTCAGCAGTCAAAACTTCTACACTATCTATCAAAAGACAATAAATTTTCACGAGTACATGTACGAACGGAAGGCCAATTCGCATACTTAATCAGCGTTCAAATTCAAGTCGCAATATCACCTCACCATTATCTCAGCAGTCAAAACTTCTACACTGTCTATCAAAAGGCAATAAACTTCCACGAGTAGATATTTGAACGGAAGGCCAATTCGTATACTTAATCAGCGTTCAAATTCAAATCGCAATATCACCTCACCATTATCTCAGCAGTCAAAACCTCCACAACCCAGTTGCTGGGTAACACGATACCCTTACACAGTGTGTTTTTTACCTCAAAAAAGTGACATTTTATTTTTATTGCCCAATCCTACTAAGCTTTATATAATGAATATATGACGAGAACTCCCAGATGACAAATTTGAAAACTTGATTTTTAAAAAAATCTTAAAGTTTTCGTGACCTTCACGGAAAAAATATTGAAATTAATTCTTAAAAAAAAAGTTAATCAGAAATCAGTGTTAAATTTAATGCAGGTATTTGAAGCGATCTTAGGCGCGTATCATTCCGTTTTTATTTCATCAAAATTCATGAAAATATTCACAGAAAAAAATGTTTTATTGAATTTCGTATTTATTTTTTTATTCCTTTTATAACCCGAAGTAGAACCTCTACTTAGAACCAGTAGATTCCTCATACTAATAGAATAGAATAGAATAGAATATTTATTTGTTAGAATATTGTACAAAGTTGTTAAGTGCATTATTAATTAAGATCAGAATATTCTACCGTTTCCGGTGTACAAATATGTAAACTTATGGTTCAAATCTTTAAATTACAATCAAATTAAATAAAATTAGAATGGAGTTTACAAATACATAAAATTAATGGTGCAACAGTTGTTAATGATAATAAAATTATATAAGTCAGATTTAATAGGCATCAATGTCAAATATTTTGGTGAATTTTTCATTCATATAATCGTCAGTCGAGTAATAACATTTACTCAAAAGAAAGTTAAATAATTTAAGTTTAAATGTTCTGAGGTTAAGAGTTTTGAAGTCATCAGGTAATTTGTTATAAACAGTAATGGACATGCAGTATACATTATTTGAATACAGTTTAATTCTACGCCTAGGAACATTAAGCATATGTACTTTTCGACTAGGTCTGGATACAACATCATTATGCAAGTCAAACTCTTGTCTATTATGGTGTACAAAAACACAAATTTCAAAAATATACAGTGCTGGAAGAGGTAAGATTTTTAGTTTTTTAAATAGTGGAACACAACTGTCCAGTGGGTGCGCTCCACAAATTGAGCGCACACATTTTTTCTGAGCTCTAAACACTCTTTCAAGTTCTACCGAATTACCCCATATTATAATGCCATAGCGCAAAATTGATGAGACGTAGCCATGGTATGCACATAATGCCGCATTAACACCAGCCACACGTGTTAGTCTATATAAGACAAATACAAATCTATCTAATTTCTTACATAGGTAATCAATATGAGATTTCCAGTTACAGTTTTTGTCAACTATTATCCCCAAGAACTTTGCGTTATCGACCTCTTCTATCGTCTCATTTCCGTGTTGTATTTTAAGCCGTAGACGCGTACTATTATATGTCTGGAACTGTATCATTTTTGTTTTATTAATATTTATATGAAGATTATTCCGTTCAAGCCATGTGATAATTTTATTTAATGTCATGCTTATTTCATTTTGGTACTCAACAATGTCGTCATTTTCGTTTATAATACTGAGGGTTGTATCGTCAGCGTATAGAATGCAATTGTGGGAAGTTACTTTAGTCAAGTCATTAACATATAGCAAGAATAAAGGGGGACCTAGTATGGTCCCTTGGGGTACACCACAGTTGTTTTCACGAAACTGAGACCTATATGCGAGTTTCTGATTACCCGTTTGTCCCGAAATCTCAACACATTGCTGTCGATGTGTAAGATAGCTTTCGAACCATTTCAACGCGTTTCCCCTTATGCCATATCGCTCTAATTTATAAATTAACAGTCTATGATTCACGAAATCAAAAGCCTTGGACATATCTAGAAAGATCGAGATAATTGGTAGTTTATCATTAAGGCTTTTCGTTATTAATTTAAAAAGAGTAAAACAAGCTGTTGTGGTCGATTTATTTTTCCGGAAACCAAATTGATCTTCACTAAGGATTTTGTATTTGGCTAAAAATCCGGAAAGTTTTTCATGCATGACCTTTTCAAAGATCTTTGATAATATTGGTATGAGTGTTATGGGGCGGTAGTTATTCATATCACGTTTATCTCCTTTTTTGTGAATCGGTTTAACAATTGAAAATTTTAATCGTGAAGGAAATAAACCTTGCATAAATGACAAATTAATAATATGGCTAATATGAGTTGATAAAAATTTTGAGCATAATTTCAGGATTTTTGTATTAATGTCATCATAACCCGTAGAATTGGTTGATTTTAACGAGTTTATGATTTTATATACAGTGGTGTCATTGGTTGGAGTCAAATACATAGTATTTGAATGGTAAGTCATTGGTGGTGTATAGTCAATAGAAGGGTCAATGGTGTCATTCGTCATATCAATAAAAAAATTGTTAAAAATGTCAGCTATCTTTTCAGGTTGAGTAACAGTTTGTTCGTCTAATTGAATTTGATTTATGTCATAATTATTTTGTTTTTCACTGGTATTACTTTTTATTACATTCCAGACAGCCTTACATTTGTTGCTGGAATGAGACAAATAGCGCGTGTTTTCGCCTTTTTGTGCCTGTAACATGCATCTTTTTAGAATAGCAGTATATTTTCTATAGATATTTTTATGACGTTGTTTATTCGCAGTTGTGAGACGATATTTTAAATATAGACGTCTTTTGTTTATACAACATTTTTTAATACCTTTTGTCATCCAATTATGTTTTAGGGGCTTAATAGTTATTTTAAACTTGATTTTGGGGAAACATAAATTATAAAATAATATTAGAATGTCATGGAAATAATTAAATGCAATGTCAGTATCTTCAGTCTGGTAAATATCTATGAAAGACAATGATGATAGACAGTTTACAAACTAATCTATATTATCTTGACTGAAATCACGTCTTTCTTCAAAATAAAATGATCTTTTAATATTCGCGGTGTCTAGCGTTGCGTTAAAACATATAGATTGTCCGGTTTCATGATCAGATAGAGCTAGGTAGTGTATTTGGGGCTTAACATTTGGTATATTACTCGCAATCAGATCAATACAAGAGAGTTTTCTTGTTGGTTTGGTAATATGATTGTTTATGTTATAGTTTTTTAAAATAGATTCTAGTTCCTTGAAATATTTATCTGCTTTTATAGCGTCTATGTTCCAGTCACCACATAATATGATGCTTTTATTATTTCTTTTCGTAAGTTGACTTAAGAGGAGGTTTAAATTTTCTAAAAATAATTTAATGTCTGAATTTGGTGTACGGTAAATACAGATAACATAAAGTTTTAAGGCTGTTATTTCAATTGCACAGTATTCGAAATAATATAACTTGGGCTCAATTACATTACACAAGGGTTTGCAGTCAAGGTCTTTTTTTGTCAATATACAAGTGCCACCTCTACGTTGATGCGGCCTTGAAAAGGCTGACACTACTTTATATCTTTTCATAGTAAGATTGGATTCTGCCCCTTGTCGTATAAATGTTTCACTGAGACAAAGAATATCAATATTCATATTAATTTTTTCTAGTTCCGTTATTGATACCTCAAGAAGGTCTTTTTTACTCAAAACACCAGCTATATTTTGATGTAGAAGAGAAAACTCGCGTCTACCCTCTAAAAAACATCGGTTGGCTAGTGTTTACACTGTTACCTATGGGTTTAATAGTAAGATTAGTTGTATTTAGCTGCTTTTTAAAATAATATGGGATAGTTCCTTTTTTGTACATTTTTGTTCCTGCAACATTATTATTATATTTATGCAAATCTTTGTTGGCTGTTCTTGATTTCAGATGTGAAGTTATTAATTTCTGGTAGCTTACGTTGTCGATTTCTATATTTATTTTAAAACACATAAAGCGTTTAGATACAAAATTATAATTATAAGTCCTTACCATAACATCAGATGTATCAATGAATTGGCAGTTTGGATAGTTTTTCACAATCAGTTTTATATGGTTATTTAACAGGTTAGTATTTAAATAGCGATTATTTAAAACATTTAAAATGAATACCTTATTATGTTTTACTTTGTGAAGTGAATAACATAACTCGGTTAACAATAAGTAGGGATTTTTATCGTTACTTCCAATACCCAATACGATAATATCGTCACATTTTAGTCCTTCTGATAATTTGTCAAAGTTGCACAGGACTTGTGAACTTGTTGCATTTGGTTTTGAGATGCCTGATACGGAGTATATGTTGTTCCATTTATTGTTATTTCTTTGCGTTGTTATTTCTTGAGCAAATCCCCGTACTTGTTGGTCACCTAAAACTAATATCCTTGGAGAAAATATGTTGTGGCTCAGTTCTTCAACTTTCTCTGAATTTGTGGAAGAATGTATTAGGTTTTCATGTCGAGTATCTTGAGTCCATTCTGTTTGAGTCCGTTTAGTCTGAGTCAGTTTGGTTTGAGTTGGTCTGGGTGAGTACTTTTTAGGTGCGTTTGGTGTCTTATTTTGATCCATAGATGTCACTCCGTGTCTTGTTGTGTTGTTTATGATGTCACGCGTTAGTGGAGGTTGAGGAGTTTTGAGCTCACGGTTTACTGGATCAAAATCTTGGGTCTTTAGGGGCGTATGGTGGATAGATGTACTATTCCTTCTAAAGAGGTTTATAGGTGTAGAGTGAGTCGACGTTGTGGACGTTTTAATAAAATTACGTTTACGTGAGGTTGTCGGGGTCTTGCTTATCATGTCGGATGAGATAATTTTTTTGTATGTATCAATAATTTTCTGGCCCTCACCGATATCCATTTTTAGTCGGAAGTTTTCACTGTTCAAGTTTTCAATCTCCTGATGTGCTGATTGGAGTTCCATTGTCAATCGTCTAATTGTTTCGCTGAGGTTGACTACAGTGTCACTATCGTTCATGGACGTGCTTGGCAAGCTCTTCATGGTGGTATCAAGTAATGTGGAGTTATTTGTAAACAAATGATCGAGTGAGTTTGCCCGTCGTGGCTTTCTAGTTGTAACATTCTCTAATTCCATTTCAAAGGAGTTCATAGTGGTAAGTTTTATTTATGCAAATTAATAAACAAACAATAAAGTTAAATCAGTTAGTTATTCTACCAGTTATTCTTTTTTCTATTAATAGGAAGCCCTGATATAACGTACTAAAAGACTCGAGTCCAAGTCGCGTAATATTTTCTGAGATTGGTTTTTGAACGAAACTTTTTACGTCAATATTTTGCTAGCCGTTTGTGATTGGTCAGTTCCACAAGTGATGTATCATCTGTTATTTGTTTACATTACAAGTCGAAAATTTTTAAATGCACTACCGGTTTTATCTCCTAAAATTGTACATACATGATACATATCACTGTTTAGAGTAATTAAAAGTCACTCTTTATCATTTCTGTCTTTAAGCACACTGTTTCACTGCGTTATAATATGTTTATAATATTATTTCCGGGTTATTTCAGTCAAAATAGTCAAAACACTGTGGTCGTCACATTTACAGAAAATCAGCAGCTAAGGTTTATCACCCGTAAAAATACTACATTCCACTTCGGCGGAAGTTTTGAGATAACTATTTTCAAAAATATATGTTAGGGCTGTCAACTATTTTGACCTTTCTATTTATGATGAGATTTTTTTTTTAATTTGATATAAACTGCTTGTGTTAGAGTCAATACATATAATATTGCAATCAGTTGGTGATGTGGTACACTTTTTAAGTGGACAGTAAAAATCACAAATATGTGATACTAGCTTCCGCCCGCGACTTCGTACGCGTGGGAAGCTTTTCCCGCGCAAATCCTGATCCCGTGGGAATTTCTGGATAAAAAGTAGCTTTTGTGTTATTTCCGGATGTCAACTATCTACTTACCAAATTTCATTCAGATCCATTCAGTAGTTTTTGCGTGAAAGACAAACACATCCATCCATCCTCACAAACTTTCGCATTCGTCGCTCGCATAGCGTCGCTCCTGGCTGCCTTCTCTTCGGCGCAGGCAGAGGCAAACCGAAAGCTCGTCGAGTCTCTATTGACATCGCACTCAGGGACGCCGCCCAGTGTGAACTCCGGCACTGAACCGTCACCGTCATCGTATTCTGGGAATCTCGTCAAATTCACCTCGCGCTTCGATGGTTCGTCGGAGTATCCGGAGGCGGTCGAGGCATTCATAGACGCCGTCGAGATATTTATGGATTGCGCTTCGGTCAGCGATGAGATGGCACTTCGTGAACTCCCCATGTTACTTCATGGGCAAGCAGCAGTTTGGTGGCGTGGCATCCGTCATGAAGTTACGTCATGGTCAGAGGCTGTCAAGCGCCTGCGTTCGATGTATGGCATACCACGGCCACCGTACAAATTATACAGTGATGTTTTCGCTGCTGAGCAAGGGTTGGAACGCGCCGACGTTTCTATCGTAAGATTACGATCTCTGTTGGCAAAACTACCGTATCAATTACCAGAGAAACGAGACTGGACATGATTTATGGTCTACTTCACAAGAGAATCAGGTAGCGGTTATCAAGAGACTCTGTGAGTAATATTGAATCGCTGATAGAAAAATCTCGCAGTATAGAAGAATCGTTGTCGGAGAACTCCGCGTCGCTGTCGTCGTCGTGTTTAACTACGAGACCTGCCCGCATGCTCAGCGAGTGTGCGAGCAACACGTCGCTCCGGGATCAAGCTCGACGCCGCCGCCGCAGGTTCGCGCCACCCGCGCCCCTACTGCGCTGCGCAGTCCACTCGTGAACGAGCGCAATCGCCGCGTAGTGATCAGTGTGTGAACAAAAGTGATAACACTGATAAGAAGTTGTTCTGCGTGTATTGTAAGGCGCGAGGACACGTACGAAACTCCTGTGATAAGCTAAGTAAACGATCTCTTTCTACTTACTCTGGCACATCTTGCTATAATTGTGGTGAAAAAGGTCACATTAGAGTTAATTGTCCTAAAGGTAAACAAGATAGCGCCGGAGATAGTAACTCAAATGTTAAGTCAGAAAATGTATTTCTTCTGTTTATATAGATAGTAAGAAGTTATGTTCGCATTTTGTTAACGATAATAATAAGCAGGGTCGGCCTATCGTGCGCGTGTGTGTACAGGGATATCAGGGTACCGCGTCGGTGGATACCGCCGTGCATCGTAGTACTGCAAGTCATTCTCTTTATTCCTTACTGAAACGTATTGGTTCAAACTTTCGCGCCGAAACGATGTCGTTGAAGCTTGCGGATGGTATTGCTAGGAATAGTGATGTACTACTGACGATAGTTAATATTCAACTGGGTTCATTATCGATACCTATTGAATTCATTATTTTACCTGATGCCGTTAACAACAATACTCTGTTAGGCATTGATTTTATTATTAAAGCTAAGATGGTTATCGATTTCTCCAATTGGACTTGGCGTACAATGGATCAGCCTCGTACACCTCATAGCTTGTCATGGGAATCCGAACGCGAACCCATTCAGTGTGCTTCCGTGAACGTACTGAGGACGGATGAGGGCGCTATGTTATCAGAGTCGGAGAGGTCGACGTTGGGGAATCTTTTATGTGAGTACTCCGATATTTTTGATTTAGTCGGAGAGCTTACACCATTTGCGGAACACCACATAGATACCGGCGACCATCCGCCTATTGCTTTGCCCCCGTATCACGTTACGCCTGCCAAGAAGGAAATCATGCATGCCGAGTTAGACAAGATGTTAGCGGAGGACGTGACCGAGGAGTGTGAATCCGCCTGGGCAGCACAGTGCGTCTTGGTACCGAAACGTAATGATACGTATAGGTTTTGTGTCGACTACCGAAAGTTGAACGCGGTCACTAAGACGGATGCGTACCCCATGCCGCGTATTGACGAGCTCTTACAGTCGACCAAGAAGGGTTGTGTAATGAGTTCTCTAGATCTTCGCAGTGATTACTAGCAGGTAAGGACCGCCGATCGTGACAAAACTTTTGCCCTTTGGTACCTATCGCTTCAAACGTATGCCGTTTGGCCTTAAGAATTCGCCAGCGACGTTTCAGAGGCCCTGCAGTCACGAAAAATACTTTGCGCGCGTCACCCGTGACAGTCTCTGTGCGCCCGCACCCCTATCTTAAGTTCCTTGTATACGTAATTGTAACGTTATAGATTTATTCTTAATCATAATATAATAATATAATAATAATAATAATATAAATAATATAAGAACGTGTACCTTTATGAATAAAGTTTTATGTAACGTTATAATACCTATTTCCCTATAATTATATTTTTCCGATGAAATGTTACATGTAGCGCGGGAAAGGGTCCACCCTCATTAGGCTTTTGCTGCAACCCCGCGCTTATACATGTAACATGGAGGAACGGAGGTGAGGCACCATGGAGCCATTTCAGACCCATGGCGCCATTTTGCCTCAGCAGGGGCTTACCCAACCTGCTGGGGGATGTCCGTTCGGGTCCCGACCGGCGGACTCTGGGCTAGGGGGACATGAGGGCGCTAACCCTCATGTCAGTACACGAGTGGCAAGCGAAGCTGTGGACTGTGCCACAACCGAAACCTCTCAACCTCCGGGGGTGTCTTCAAATAGGCAAGGAGGGTGCACTAGACTTCACTTATATGAATGTTTCTCTGAAGAAAGTAAAAAGAGAGGAAAAACGGCTCACCCGAAGATCTCACTTATTCAGAATTATTGCAAATAATTATCCGGGAACTTGGACCTAATTTAAAAGCTTTGTCATCAAATAACACAAAGATACTTATTGACAAAATCAGATTTTTCCTTACTAAAACGATGAAAATGTTCAGGGCTTGCCAAAGCAATAAAAAGCTCTTCAAAAAAAGGCATAAGACATATTTAGAAAAGTCTTTTATTGATGACTTACCAGAACATTTGAAATGTCATACCCACGATCCACACGAGACCACTAGCATGTCTATTTGTCTCAGAACAGAAGTTTAGGCTACAGACAGGAACTAAGGTCGAAGAAACGCATGGAGGAATTCATGCAAAATGAACCGCCAGCCAAACTCATCAAAGGTTTTGTTTCGGCGATATCAGCTCCGCCAGAAAATAAAATGACCCCAAGATCTAAAAAAGACCTAGAAACAGTTATTCAGTTATGTCTTGAATCGCCAACCCGGGCTTCGAAGGTTTACAAAAAAATTTCATCAGAACCACAACCCTGAGTATAGGGTTGTGGTTCTGGTGAAATTTTTTTGTCACCGAGGAGGCTTTGGGAGTGATGATCGATAGAAAATTAAGCGTGGAAACTTACAAAGACATACAACGGGATCTGAAAAGTCGGGGTTACCCAGTTTATCCACCATATTCTCAAGTGTTTCTGGCAAGAAAAGCATGTTATCCTATAGAAGAAATAAATTTGTCAGATGTTGAAGCATCAGTTTCTTTGAAAGGGTTGCTGACAAACACCTTAAAAAGGATAGTGCAAAGTAGCGAAGAGATCTTTACGGAATTTTGCGATCGCAAAAAAATAACAGAATTGACTTGTGTGTTTGAAGGATCTTGGGGATTTGACGGCAGCACTGGACAGTCGTTTTATAAACAAAACTTCGGTCGATCTGATCAGGACCCTCTTGCTAATGAAAATAGCCTGTTTGCCACCACTTTTGTGCCCCTGCGTATTCAAGCTGATAAAAGTTACGCAATCTGGCTTAATCCAACACCCCAGTCATATCGTTTTTGCCGCCCCTTACGCATCCAGTACAAAAAGGAAACAAGTGATTTGATTCTCAACGAGAAGGCTTGGGTAGAAGACCAGATAAGAGATTTAACACCTATAACTATACAGACAACTAAAGGGTACACAATAACTTTTACTTGCAATTTAACATTGAGTATTATGGAAAAGTTTTAAACATAATCACCAGAACCTCCTCACAATTACGATGCCCCTTCTGTAAGTTGACATCCAGCAATTTAATAATTTGGAAATGTGCTATTCTAAACCTACTATAAAAGAAAATATGGAATACGGCATAAATCCACTCCATGCTTGGATTCGTATTTTTGAGTTTTTATTGCATCTCGGTTACAAAAACGATCCAGCTGTGCAGAAATGCCGAATCAATAAAAACACTGCAGAGAGCCGTATAGTGGACGAACGAAAAATACGAATTCAGGGCGAAATAAGAAGCAAAATGGGATTATTGGTGGAGATAGTGAGGCCTAACGCAGGTACCACTAATGACGACAATACTGCTCGAACTGCTCTGTCAGATAAATACCGGATGTATATGTTTGCAGACATTTTAGGACTCCAATCTTGGCTATTAGATGACCTGTATAATATCCTGGTCACAATAAATTGTGAGTTACCAATAGACTCCACCAAGTTTGGCACCTATTGCAAAGCAGTAGCGGAAAAATATGTTGCGACATATAGCTGGCATCCGATGACGGTGACTGTACACAAAATTCTAGTGCACGGTCAAGAGATCATCGATTCCAATATCCTTCCGGTAGGCATGCTCTCCGAACAAGCAGCTGAATCAAGGAATAAATTCTGGCGTAGAGACAGAGAGCAACATTGCCGGAAAATGGAAAGGAAAAAAACCATGCTTGATCTCTTTCACCGTGCGTTAGAGTCATCGGATCCGGTGATTTCAATGCTTCGCTTCCATCGTCGACAAAAGTTTTCTCGGAGTCTTCCTCTACCGGCTGCCGTGCGAAATCTGCTGAAGGCTGTTAATCATGACAAAACAGACTTGCATGTACAAGAAGACGAACATGCAATTGAGCTAGAGTTGTCACAGGAGGATGACAATACTGATGATGAGTATCTAATAATCTTAAGTAATGAATCTAATCTAAGTGAGTAAAATAATATTGTTGTAAAAAAATTATTCTAAGTATATTTTTCTTGTAAATAAAATATCAAACGTTAATGTAAATGTATGTACACCTTTCTGTTTTTGTTTTTGCACTCCTTTAATTTATTTAGTAATTTTGAAATAAGATTAAGATTAAAATTGTAATTAGGTTTAATTCTATTATTAATAAGCTCTGTATGTAATACCAGATTATGGAAGAGGTCTTTTGTTACAGGTATCTTTTTACTTAAAAGAAGATCTCTGCAATGTTTTTGTTAAAATCAGTTGATTCTGAAATATACTTTTTATTATTATTTATTACTGTATTATTACTGTAAATACATTTGTTAGCACCCCCTACTTATCTCAATCGGTCGAAAAATTATAGGCACTTATTTTGTATGGCGGCCATCTTGTATTTAGCCATTTTGAAAAAATAATGGTGATTCATCAAATTGCCAAGGTAGCTGATCATTTTTAGTTTCAGCACCGACGCACCAAGTCTTACCGTTTCAGCGGGCAGCCGGTCCACTCCCTGATGCGGAGCAGATCTTCAGGATCTCGAGGTTTTCCCATACCCACCGGATGGTTCCGACCAACTTCCCCATACATCATTTTCACCCCATTGCTCCTTCTGGGAGAGCAATTATGTCGATCAGTGAGTCAGTCAGTAGTAATGTAGCTTTTTATTAGGTTTTCGTAGCCGAATGGCAAAAAAAGGAACCCTTATAGTTTCGATATGTCTGTTCGTCTGTCTGTCTGTCTGTCCGTCCGTCCGTATGTCACAGCCATTTTATTCGAAAACTATTAAGACTATACATGTGAAACTTAGTAGGTAGATATATTCTATAAACCGCTTTCTGATTTTAGCAAAAAAAATTAAAAAATATTTAAAATAAAGGGAATACATGGAACTAGAACTGAAAATATTTTTTTTCATGAAACCTATGCATGTGTGGTATCCATAGACCGGTCTTTAAAAATGATATAAGGGTTTCTAAAACCACTTTTTCATAAAGACAATCGTTTAAAAGATATAAGCTTCCAAAGTGGTAAAATGTGTGTCCCCGCCCCTCTAACTTCTATAATAATGGAGTGAAAAATCTAAAAAAAATATATGTCTGTAGAACTTAATGTAAACTTTCAACCAAAATTGGTTTGAACGAAATCGAGATGAATTTGAGATACAGCGTATTTTCTAAAACCGCAAATATAACTTTGTAATTCACACAAACACTATGAAAAACAAAGTTATTTAGCGTAGTTGTAAAAATTTAAATAAGCTAATTTTAAGAAATTTTTAAGGTTTTGTTTATTCGTCAAATAAATATACATATTATATTATATTATTATAGTTACTACGGAACCCTTCATGGGCGAGTCTGACTCGCACTTGGCCAATTTTTATATAATAAAAAGATGTTTTAAATTGTTTTTGTATTCAAATTTTATTCATTTATGCTACGTTCAGCTATGGTAATTACGCACACCGTTTATTTAAGTTTGCCATACAAAAAAAAATTAATGAAAAAGGACATTTCGATGTGACCTTACTGTGAAAACCCTAAATTTATAATTTTGACCTCAAGACAAAAATATATATTTTATAAAACCTACGCCGAAGTGGAATGTAGTATTTTTACGGGTGATAAACCTTAGTATGAGGAATCTACTGGTTCTAGGTAGAGGTTCTACTTCGGGCTATAAAAGGAATAAAAAAATAAATACGAAATTCAGTAAAACATTTTTTTCTGTGAATATTTTCATGAATTTTGATGAAACATAAACGGAATGATACGCGCCTAAGATCGTTTCAAATACCTGCATTAAATTTAACACTGATTTCTGATTAACTTTTTTTTAAGAATTAATTCCAATATTTTTTCTGTGAAGGTCACGAAAACTTTAAGATTTATTTAAAAATCAAGTTTTCAAATTTGTCATCTGGGAGTTCTCGTCACATATTCATTATATAAAGCTTAGTAGGATTGGGCAATAAAAATAAAATGTCACTTTTTTGAGGTAAAAAACACACTGTGCCTTAGCAAGACATCGATCAAAATATAAAAAAGAAGTGTGTGAAAATGTACTTCTAAGTTTTCTTACACTATGTTGTTAGGCGGGCCATGGAATCAGTAAAAACTCTTTAGTAATAGTGTCAGTTCTTAGACAGAAAGTAAGCATTTGGAACACGACTATACATACTACCTTTCATGTTATCTGTTTATTGTACGTATTTACAGGAAATTTAAAATATTTTTACGGTGACATGAGTTACCTCAAAGGTGACTCTAGATGCACTCGATGTGAGGAACATGATGGTGCTGGTTGATGATGTGACGATGGATGTGGAGGTAGCGGTGGAGGGCTACTGTGCCGGCTTAAAGTTTCTGGGGACACCAGCGCAGCCCCCGCAGATGCTGGGCTAGGCAGGGGTGGAGCGCTTCCGCCTGATATCTCGGAGTCCGCACCGCCGAAGGTTGCCCGGGAGACGTGGGATCCGCCCGACATGTTGTTCGCCGGGATTGAGTAGCAACTGCAAAAACAAGAAGATCTTATAAGTATGCCAACCAGACCAATTAATATTAAGGACCTCAATATACTGAACAGTGAATTTTTAGGTTTCTGACTAAAGAATCTTTATTTCTCAAAAGAACATCATTGTACATGTACAGCTCACTAGTATGGGATTCCAAATTTAAACAATAATAATTAGTTGTCGCCATGCAGTAAAAAATAAATTAAAGGGAAAATTATATTGAAACATTAAAAGGAAAGAATTAATCACAAAACACATTAGAGGGGTAGCTACAATTTCATATCTTAGCTGGCCAGCTAGAAACCAAGGAGGTGTCAATATTGACATCGTAAGGCACTAAAAGAACTATAGATAATAAATACACCAACGACTTCATTTGTGTCCGAAGACTTGAGTAGAGCCTCGAAGACCGGTAACCATTAAATATCTACAAAATCATAGTCGAATTTCTACTATGATTGTAACACTTTCAAATTTTAACGTTATCTAACTGTGCCAAGTTTTATACTCCTCAGTCTGCGTACTTCTCGTAAAAAGGGGTACCTAATTTTGGTTGACTTCACGTATATCAATATCTATATGGATATAGATTCTTCATGTGTTTTAAGTTTAGCGGCATACTATGCGATTCAATCAAGAATAGAAACTTGAAAGGTACGGTTCGCAAAGAAAACATATTTGCAAATTCTTTGGCTTCTTTGGATGATAACAAACGATATGGCAAGGGTTTTGTAATCCTAAGTCTACGTGTGTAGAACTTATTACAAATTCGAATACACTGATACCAGAGACCGAAAAGAATTATCGTGTTATTGGCAAGTGACGTGGAAAGTTATTGACCCTCGTAGTGCTGTGACACGTTTGTTATGATAGGTATTCAAGGAATATATGAAACCAATAATTTGGTATCAATTCTTTGAGTCAGTTATTCTGTGCTGAAACTGTGCATAGAGACTCCATACCAGATGTTGTCTTCAGCCCTTTTGGATAGATATGGGGTTTCCGTTACACGTTGTATATTTATGTCATATTTCAAGTCATTTTTAGGGTTCCGTAGGAACACAGGGAACCCTTATAGTTTCGCCATGTCCGTCTGTCTGTCCGTCTGTCCGCGGTTTAGCTCAAAAACTATTGGTACTAGAAAGTTGTACTTTGGCATGAGTATACACGTTAATGACGCCGAAAAAGTGGTAAAATAAAATTTTGAAAAAAAAACAATTATTTAGGGTACGTCCCATACATGTAAAGTGGAATGATATTTTTTTTTTCGTTCTTCCCATAGTGTGGGATATCGTTGGATAGGTCTTTCAAAAACATTTTTGGAAGACCTATCCAACGATATCCAAGGGTTTGGTAAGACCGTTTTTTGATTAAGTAAACCGTTCGTGACTTATCAAGCTTTAAAGTACCAATTTTCGTTAGAGTCAAGTGTCCGCCCTCTATCAACTAAACGGTTGTAGTTAGAAATTCAAATGTCACGGCAGTAGTACCTATATATAACGAAATTTAAAGGAAAACTATCACACATAAGTGGGCTTTACAAGTTTACGAGTAATAGTCGACCAATTGTATTTGACTCGAAAATTTCGAACAACTGTATAGAAATGTCGATAGATGGCGCTAAGCGCCAGTTGTATCGTGCTAGTTTCTTGTGACGATTGAGTAGTGTAGCTGTGTGTCCGTATTTAAATTCAAAACACCGGCTATGGCAAGTTTTATACAAATCTCTAAAAAAATTAAATCTTTCCGTGCAAAATTGTCGGATCAGGTGAGGATTTGTATAGGAAGTCAAATTAGTTAGGTAGTCATGTTTGGCTTTTAGTTAGAGCATGGTACAAAACGATCAGTCAGCGATTACGACACGCACTTGGCTGTTATAAAAACTACGGAACCCTACACTGCGCGTGGTCCGACACGTACTTGACCGGTTTTTTATTATTTATTAAACCATACTTTTCTCTTTCCTAAATTCTTTGTTGTTTTCTTTATTAGCAGCAATTTACCTGAAAGTAATGAGGATGTGGCAAAAACATTAAAGATTTTTTTAAATTCATTGATGATATGCTCGCTTTTGACCACCAAATTAAAGAAAGAGGACTATTTTTTTCGCTCAATATTCGTGAATAAATTTTGTAATAATAACGTCACAATAGGGCGCTGTCGATCCTATTCTTCCGCACTGTATGAATTTTTAATTCTTTGGACAAAGGATCCAGAGTGCATAAGGCATAATAATTACAAGCAATGCTACCACTGTTCTAAAACTGATTTACTTTTTGATTGACAGTGATATTGACGATCATTCTATGCTCAAATAATTATTTCCCCTTTTTAACACGCTTCGTACTCATCCACGTGTTTACAAATCTTTATAGAGATGACCTATTTCAGTTTTTATTCAATCGCTATACTTCCCAGGTGCATGCTGTCTCCTAACAGTCGCTCAGTTTATTAATGATACGCTCGCCGCAGAGTCTGAAAGCTGCGCTTACAACAACAAGACCCAAGAGACCGCTTAATTAGTAATGAGCACCAGGTGGCGATGTTTGTGGCCGGGAGTGCTTCCCCCAGCTCCCAGGTGCTTTGTAGTAACTATTTTTATGCCATTTCAGAACGTTTCTGAGGCTAAAACAATTGAAACAACGAAGGCTCTTACTTCGTATTAAGTACGATGAAAACAGTAGCAAACACTGATAAACTATCTTACAGAGATAGTATTTTCTCTTTATTCGTCTTAGCATACTCAAAACAAGATATTATCCTTTCTTTTGGTACGAACATGTGAAAAAATAAAACTTAGTATTATACTTAGTACACGCAAGCGCGCCGCGTCCACGATGCACAGAGTGATTACGATAAACGTAATTGCTCGCAAACAGGATTGTCCCGTAATGTATTTTCTAAATCAGTTGCATTTACTAACATACATACTTTAAAGGTATAATGTTAATAACAACTATTATAGAATGTCACAAGTTCTGAAATAAATGAGTTTATTATTATTATAATTAATAAGCTACTAGTGTATCAGAGGGCAGAAGCACATGTAGCTAGCATATTAGAAACCTATAACTTTTTTTTCTTCACTGTACTCATTATATCATACAATCTATTGCTCATTTTAGATGACCATGACTTGAGATCTAATCAAGAGGAATTATGACAAAAATGTAGCCAAGATTTTCCTCATAAACTGTGATTGAACCTGGCAGTAGATTTACAGGTCTTTGAGAAAGTAAAGGGTACTCTTTTAGCTGCAATAATTAGGTATTCATGTAAGCGTTTTCTTTTAACCGCTAAGTCTTACTTTTAGCGGTGCTAATGCGAATGCACTAAACGCTACTAAGTCGGCTTAGAGCTTTTCTCCTTTAGAGAGAAAAAAAGGATGTCTAGGATACTAAAAGGTACTTAATCTCGTTTCAATTTGGGTGGGTTCAACTTCGGTGCATCAGATAAGATTAAGTAACTAGTAAGACGAAAATACATAGTTAGATCTAAAGATAAATTTAAAAAGTAAGTTCTCGAGACCATAAGACTTGGTCCAATTTTCTTAAAGACAAAGACGAATGATAAGAAAAGGTTGTGTAAGGCAGTGTCACTAAACAATACAAAGTATGTGGAGAGCTTCAAGTGCTCCGTTTTAATTAAAATCCTCCCGTGAATTTTCGTCTAAGTACGAACCAAGACTATGATATAAACTTTGAAACTTACGGCTGGTACACCTTTCTAACTCAGTTTCAAATTTCGAAATTAGACTAGGCTTAGTATAATTATGAGACATGTTTATCCATAGCACTTATAATATTGGCAAAACTGTCGACATCAGAATAGAATATAATATCAACTTTAATATTATTTTAAAGATTTATCTATTTTAACGTATTTATTATTGATGAAAAGCTCACAATGTTAGTCAAATATTTATTAATAGCCGAGAAGCTATACTGCGAACAGCATGATTATTTAGTCAATATTAATATAGACCATTTTCGCCGTTGTGGGGATAACATACTAGATGAATATGTAACGCAATCGCCTATTACAAGTACATAAAGTGTATATCATCTCCGTTCACCCGGTAACGCTGCTTACGTCAGCGTAAATGGAGATATAATCCTCCAAATTCATCACCTTTACAGTATGAGGACGCTTTATGTACCTACTTTCAAATATGGGAACGGGAAAATGAGGCAAAAATTGAAAGCCCTTGCCGCTCCGAATTCACAAGGAATCATGCTGACTATGACATTCGGGAGGTTAACTTTTACAAGGAGTTATCAAGAGCACGCAAGGATTCCTCCCTTAGTGAGTTATTACACGGAACACATTTGAGATACCTTCGTTTGTCTCAGTACGAGATACGTGGGTTCAATGAACTCTTGAATACAGTTTTCCGCTTTCGTCTGGCGACATTTTGCACCTAGGTACTTTTTTTTATAAAATTCTACGTTTCGAAATTGACTTTGGTGTTAAGGTTTAACTTGTTCTGGAATCTGATTGGTATTGCAGACATTTTTCTCCCCAAACTTTTGAAATTAACTTTTATTGAAGTCGGGAATAGTCTGGATACTTTAGTCGACAAAGTTGTGGCAGGTAAACTATTGTGGTGTTTTTATGTACCTAACTATGTATAATTAAAGTTAAAACCTTACCACCCTCATATAGGTAGAAAAGTGCTTAATGTATTATTTTGTCCACGTTGTTTCATTTCGCTTCTTATTACAATCCAAGCCTTCGTTATTCTTATTATTTGTAGAAAAATAATATTACAACTCGTATGTCAAGTCTCGTGTCGTCTTATAAGTAGGTTGTGTATAAGTATGTTTCGTAATTCAACAATAAGTAATGTTGCCTGTTGCAACTGAATCAAAATTATAATCTAAACTCAAATTATAAAGAAGTTAAACTCTTACATTTTAATTAACTCCTAGATAAATTACATCACCTCAAAATGGTACCAAATGCATTAAAATTCACGTACGCGTCCTTAATTTTGTATCTCAAGAAAGTTATGATAAAATAAAATATTTCTCTAATTGTGAAGCTAGACATCCAATACCTGAGATGATCAACGGAAGAGAAACTACGGAAGAGACTATATGCAATAATCGTGCATAATATTCACAAATGGAACCTGGTTCCAACGTGCCAAGAATCCGATACCACGAGCGGCGCTACGGCAAAACTTTATGTAGTTTATGAACTTCTATGGCGCTTGAATGGAATCTCAATTTCTTCAGACTTTTCATTATGAAGTTTTGAATCACTTTCTTGACATATGAATGAATATACATAGTTAATGTGCAATTGAATTAAATTATCGTCGTTGTGATAATGCAAGACGCCTGATTAGTATGTGAAAGTAGCTTTGAAGCCTTTGTTGTTTATTTTACTTAATTGCAAAAAGCAGAATGCGGACTAGCAGCATTAGTAAGTATTTTATAAGGCCTCGCGGAACAACACGATGCACCGATCTTGAAACAGTTTCTCCCTCTCTAGTCGTGCGGCAGAGATGAATAGTAGGTACTCAATGTGTATTTAATTAATACTAACCCTGAGTTGATTAGTTGTCAAATTAAATAATTAGAAACATTTGAAAATCATCTGTAGAAAAATGTATAAATAAAGTAAATCAGTTCTGATTAAACATGAGTATTTTCAGGTATATTTATACCGTTTCCACGTTATTTTCATACCTCATTAGGCTTTTCACTAAAAGCTCTTTTCGTATAATAGGCTCCTTGAACAGATAATCATATTTCTGTGATCAGTCAACTGTAAGCTTTGAATAGTTTCACCCTGATAACCTTTTCTTAAGGACAACCTTTGTGCGTTAATACGTAGATAGGAGAACCGCCTTAAACCTACTCAGAAAATCTTGTATTATAAAAAGTTTCACTTTGAGAAACTAACAGTACGGTTACGTAGGTAATAACAGTTTCGCCACTCTGATTTTGTATAGGTACCAATTTCTCTAATTGCATGAGTAAAAGTTCACCGAACAATGACAACAGGAAATGGAACTCAAACGGAACAATCGGCACCAAAAGGGACTTTAGTACATAACGGGATTAAATAATTCCAAGAAATCTTCGTTCCTGTGCACCGAAAGTGCCACAAATCGAATTACCGTCGGTCGCTGGCTGAAGATGGGCAACACTCGCACATTTCCGCATCCAATATGGCCGCTTTCGATTTCCGGTCCCTTCTCCCGCGTAAACAGATTTACCTCGGCTTACATACAGCGTTTATTTTAATCAAACCAATGTTCGCATTTAGCGCGGATCACAGGATTAAACCAACGTCCATCTGGATTGCTTCAAATACGGACACAATGTATGTAAATCAAAATAAATTGCTTGTGAGTCAAATATATGAGACCATCTGGATTTTCGCGCGAATGCCTCGGGTAGCGATATTTCAGAGGGATGTTGTCGATTCTTTTGTTTGTATTGTTGTTAGCTCGAATAAAAATTCCGTGCTTAAGTTGTTTTGTTGGAACACAGTATATTTACAAACAATTGGAAATAAAAGCCGAATACGTATTTTTTGGCAATTCTTCTATCGTAAATCAAAGGTCTATAAATAACATTTCGGAAGTCATAAAAACCGGTTTGTTTTTTCGTCCATTCTATTCATGAATTAACTCACATTTACTCTGAAATAGTAATCACAGTTTATTTGTCTCTGTCTCGAAATAGGTAACGTACTAAAATCGTGGATCAAACAAAATCATTCATTTATTCTCAAACGGTCCCCGTGGGACCATAAAGATCAACGTTCGAATCTTATTTAATTCAGTTTAAACAATCTAAGAAACCTTCACCCCCAATACAAATAAAATTGAATGAAACACCAAAAAGCTCTACACCGTACTTGTTAAAACCAGCCCAATGTTTTATTATATTAAGAAAAACTAGTTTCTGCTCGCAGCTTCAAAAAATATCAATACAAAAAACTTTTTACCAAAAAATTAAACCGACTCCCAAAAAACACTGCAAAGTGAAAAATAACTTTAATTTCGGTAGTCGGTGTCTTCAGTTTTGTATTTTTGTTTTTGGCACCGACTTCCGAAATTAAAGTAATTTTTCACTTTGCAGTGTTTTTTGGGAGTCGGTTTAATTTTTTGGTAAAAAGTTTTTATTTCACTCTTTTTAGTTGGTCTATTTTTAATTTACCTAGTTACAAGAGCCTAAATGTCAACTACTTATAACCTTTCACAAAATATTTCTTTCCAATGCTGGGCCGTTAATTGTTGAAGAGTTCTCCTGGTACTTCACCATCAGCTCTACATCACCATATGCATTGTGACGAGCATAAAGTGCTTAACATCCATATTCAAGTAATCGAATCGCAATCCACTCAATAGTTATTATTGAGTAGTTTCGGCGGCCATCTGTGGTCTTCATCATCAGTTCCACTTCCTCAAATGGTACTTTTTGAGAGCAACTGCACAAGTTACTATAATAAATACCCAAAACGTCATAGGTGTGCCTATAATATTTGAAGAGTTCCCTCGATTTCTCCAGGATCCCATCATCAAATTCTGACGTTTATGAAAATGGAACCAATTTCAAAGTATACCCTTTCAATCAAAAAAAGAATTTTCCTAATCGGTTCAGCCGTCTTCGAGTAATCGATGATCATACATGAAAAAAAATATATATATTATATATATATATAAAAAAACTTTTTACCAAAAAATTAAACTGACTCCCAAAAAACACTGCAAAGTGAAAAATAACTTTAATTTCGGTAGTCGGTGTCTTTAGTTTTGTATTTTCACCGACTTCCGAAATTAAAGTTATTTTTCACTTTGCAGTGTTTTTTGGGAGTCGGTTTGAATTTTTGGTAAAAAGTTTTTATTTCACTCTTTTTAGTTGGTTGATTTTTAATTTACCTAGTTACAAGAGCCTAAATGTCAACTACTTATAATCATTTACAAAATATTGCTTTTCCCAATGCTGGGCCGTTAATTTTTGAGGAGTTCTTCTGGTACTTCACCATCAGCTCTACATCACCATATGCATTGTGATGAGCATAAACTGCTTACTATCCATATTCAAGTAATCGAATCGCAATCCACGAAATACTTATTATTGAGTAGTTTCGGCGACCATTTGTGGTCTTCATCATCAGTTCCACTTCCCGAAATGGTACTTTTTGAGAGCAACTGCACAAGTTACTATAAGAAATACCCAAAACGCCATAGGTGTGCTTATAATATTTGAAGAGTTCCCTCGATTTCTCCAGGATCCCATCATCAGATCCTGACTTGGTGACAAATGGTACCAATTTCGAAGTATATCCTATCTAACAAAAAAAGAATTTTCCAAATCGGTTCAGCCGTCTTCGAGTACTCGGTGATCATACATTAAAAAAAAAAAAATATATATATATATATATATATATATGCGTCGAACTGATAACCTCCTCTTTTGGTCGTCGGTTGAAAAAAAATAAAATAACATATTTTATTTCAGACCTCAAGATCCATAGTTTTGTTAGTATTATACATGACTTATAAACTATGTTAATAACAATCGCCTGTACATTTAAATATTGTTAGTAGGTACACAATACTTACATACTATGTTAGTAACAATAAAATACACATCACTTCCTATACCGACCGCGCTCACCTGTCACCCCGGGCACATGCACGTGTACATGCACCCAATGAGCCATGATGTCGCAACACGGCTTATCACTGATGACCCTCAGAATGCTGTTAGCGCTCCCACGCACTCTACGCATCATGGACGCCATCCGTTTTCGTAGGATGGTGTTGAAACCATCCACACGTGCTTCGGCAAACATCCCTGAGGCGCTGCAGTAACGTGGTAGCCCCAACAACATCCTGAAGGTGTTATTGTACTGAACTCTGAGGGCGTTGTATGCCCTTTGCGTATACCGAACCCACAGAGTGCACGTGTACACCGATTGGCAAAAAGCCTTAAAAAGAGTTAATTTCACCTCTGGTGTACAACGCGCAAACCTGCGGGCCAGCATATTGCATCGGACAGCCAACGCCCTCCGTTCTCTTTCCATATCAGCATCATCTTTTAAATCCTCAGTTACAATGTGCCCAAGGTATTTAAAATCTGATACACGTTCAAGGGCCACCCCACTTAACATAACCGGGGGTACATATGCCGGTTTTTTTTGGTTTACCCTAAAAACGAGTAGTTTGCTCTTTTCAACGTTATACCTAAGACCATGTTCCTCCGCATACGCCTCGCAGACGGCCAACAACCTTCTGAGTGCACTAACTGACGGACTGAGCAGGACCATATCGTCCGCATAGCTGATGTTATTGTCATAGAGACTGTCAATAGAACAGCCAACCTGTGTGCTACTAAGCCCGACAATCAGCTGGTTTATATACAGGTTGAAAAGCGCTGGCGAGGTCAATCCACCCTGTCTCACCCCGCATTCCAACCTGTACTCGTCAGACAAGTCATTGACCCATCTGACTTGGTTGGTTTGGTGGCCATACCAATACTGAAACATATTTGTACTGGCGTCGGGCACTCCCGCTTCGCGCAACTTACTCCACAATAAGTCGTACCTAACTAGGTCGAACGCCCTGGAAAGATCTAGAAACGCTGCATATACTGGCGTATTTCTCTTTGTATAATACCTGACAGTATGCTTGAGGGCAAAGATAGCACTTTCAGTCGATAGCTGAGGCCTAAAGCCGAATTGCGCATCGTGTATTTGAAGGTGTTTACTAAGTTGTCCCTCGAACACACTGTCAAGTACCTTAGCCGTTATAGTCGCTAGCGAGATCGGTCGGTAATTACCCACGTCGCTAACGTCACCTGTTTTATTTTTCAGTATTGGTACAACCACTGTTCTCATTAAATCAGCGGGTAGGTAGGAGTGTCGGATACAGAAAGTAAACAGTAATGCTAACAGCCGAGGGAGATGCGGTCCGGCATGTTCCAAATGTTCTATGCTGAGGCTGTCGTGTCCCGGCAACTTGCCACGTCTCATACTTTTAATAATTAAACTAATCTGCTTAGCCGTAATACGGGCAGGCACCTCTGACACATCAGCCCCAGCAACAACGCCACCCTCAACGTCCGGTTTCACAGGAAGATGTAATTTAAAATGATTCAAAAACAAGTTTGCGATCTCCCTGGGCGTGCTAGCCCCGGCGACGCTCACCGGAATTCCAGGCTTAGGATTTAATTTTTTGGTGTGTGTCCAAAACCCACAAAAATCTTTCCTATCATGTTTTGATGCCAAAATATCCATTTTAATTTGGTCTTACTTGTTTTGACAAAGCTTCAGCTTTTGTTTGAAAATCCTTCGTGATTCAACCATTTCGTTAAAAATAATTCCCGTTTGTGGTTTCCCATGCCAAACCCAATTTGTGAACTTTTGCCTGGAATTCCTGTGAGCATCCCTCACATACTTGTTCCATCCAAGAATAGGTCTACCTTTTCCTACACCCCCTCCACAAAAACCTTCATAGGAATACTCGGCAGCCTCTCGTAGTGATAAAATAATGTTATGGTATAAACCGTCTATCACTTCGTGATGTTCTAGCTCATTACACATATTATCACAACACTTACTTAGTTTACTTGGGAAACTAATTAGCCGCAATTTAGAGTTACATTTCTCGGTATAACGTTCAATCTGACCTATATTTCGTTCACCCCACATAACTTTATTTATTTCAAATACGTGTAGTGTATTAGTCTTTGGCGTGGCCCTCGTCATATTACATTGCACCTCCAAAGGGAAATGATCTGACCAGTAAACATCGTAGTGTATCTAACAGATTTAACCGATTCCCACGCGGCCTCAGTTACCAAACAATGGTCTAGCCACCGACGACTACCATGCGCATCACTAACAAAAGTATAGGAATCATGTCCCAGTTTCATTAAATCTGCACAAAACCAGTTTTGATCTGAACAAAAACTTAACATCTCTTTTCCAAAAGTTCCCCAGGCTGCGCGTTAAAATCCCCCAGTACATAAACATTTTCAGTTTCACTACTTTCTATAATAGCCACTATCTCACTTAAGCAATCAATAAATTCTGGCAGATTATCGGTTGAGTCAGTGGGCATATATACATTAAAAATCAGGCTAGTCCTATCCAAAACATGTACTTTAATAGCGACCAGACGACTACTACTGCATGGGATCACGGTCACCGCATCAAAAGTGGTGTTCCGCCACATTAAGGCTACGCCTCCAAAAGGACGACCTTGTAACATTACCCCGGTGTCCATCGCAGACTTGCCAAAGAAACTAAAGTCTTTGTTTACATTTCCTAAATACGATATTTCACTCGGATAATATACGCGTCGAATTGATAACCTCCTCTTTTGGTTGTCGGTTGAAAACACGCCTATCAAAGACGGCGCATGGTTTAGGCCAGTTATTTGCAGCGATAATACGAATCTATAAAAAAAATATAAACCCTTACATTAGTCAAAACATGAGGATTAAATTTAAGATTTTCGGCAACATAACACAACATAACATGTCTGATTTAATGCCACGATGAGATTAGTAACAGAATTTTAAGTGTTTTTTTTTTTTTTAGCACGGGTCACATTTATACAGCAGTGATGCAAGTTATTAGTGTCTCAAAACTATTATAATTTCAAAACTTCTGAAGATTATCTCTTACAAATGACAATTACAGTAAAATACAATTCGCTAAAATAATTCACCACGATAGAGAATATAAGACAAGAAACCAACGCTTACATACAGCGTTTAGTGTAAATCCACCTCATCAATCACAAGAACCAAGGAACAAATACTACTCACGTTACCTGTCATCCATTTTACTCCTGTTACATCGTCTTCAATATTAATATCAATGCTGTAGATATGATTAAATCTGTTTTTCTTAGCTCGAGGCAGCGAAAGGGGAATCTACCAAAGCGAAATTTTTATGGCATATGAAAACTGCTTTGTAATCTTATATTGGTTGTGTTACAAGTTGATTTATATGTTTAACCTTTTGACAGGGGTTTTGTTCAGAAGTTTGTGGTTGACTGCTAGATTGATGGGCTGAAATATGAATAATATTCATGATTTTCTTAACACAAGAAGTCAGAAAAACGAATTATTTGGGACCGTACAACGCGATCTGTTACGGTGGAAGATTACTTAACATAAATACCTAGAAATATTACAAATTCAATTTTATTGTGTGTAAGTTTATGTATCAATCACGTAAAAATGGCTTAAGGGTTTTGGGTGAAATATTGCATGTATATAGTTTATAATTAGTATTAACACATGGGCTACTTTTTATCCTAGAAAAATTTGCGAAATTTTCACGCGAAATAACTCGGCGGTAACAGCTAGCTATGAATAATTTTAAAATTAATTAGAATGACTAAGTTTGAACATAGAAGCCACAAGTGCTATTTCAGTTACTACCCAACAACTATGTTCTGGCCCAAGTTCACCGGAATGGATAACCACGACTCAATTGAATTTAATACTATAATATTTATAATAGACGATAGCAAATACCAGAGAACTAGGACCGACAAGGAGCTAAATTCCAAATCTCTAGACGTATTATGTCGTCTGGAATCTCAAATTCTATTCTCTAGTTGATATCGATTTCACTAACAATAAAATCGAAGAGGTTTTATTATGCTTGGAACCGATTTCGTGGCTTTTAGTCTTTTCTCTATCTAGTGTTTAAGATTTTTCGGAATTTGCTGTCAGTTCCAAGTTTTGTCAGAAGCTAAATTCTAGTTATTTTCTTCCAATATGTTGTTTTATTCTTATTTATTTTCCTTGAAATCTCCTACCTTAAACAGACTAAGTATAAAGGTACAATTGTACCAAATAACAGATTTAATGTTAGAATATATTTGAGCATTATAAATTAACATAAAATCTCTCAAATAATCGTGACTTGCAAAATAATACTAACAAATAGTTTTACCTGGAATACAGAATGAACAGAACATGATATAAAGTTAACAGAAACTTTCCCAAAATGTTTAAACTACTCTCTATTGTCTGTAATTGAAACAATTTCAGAATGAATGTTACCGCAGCATCTGGTTTGGAAGCTGTTGTTCTATTTTCCCTGCTTACCAACTCAACAGTTTAAAATACAGTACAACAAGGTATAATATGTATCCTTCCTACTAATATTATAAATGCGAAAGTTCGTGAGGATGTATGTATGTTTGTTGCTCTTTCACGCAAAAACTACTGAACGGATCTCAATGAAATTTGGTACGTAGATAGTTGACATTCTAGAATAATACATAGGCTACATTTTATCCCAAAAATCCCACGGGATCGAGATTTATGCAGAAAAACATCCCACGCGAGCGAAGTCTCGGGCCAAAGCTAGCAATACATAAAAAATTAGCCAAGTGCGAGTTAGACTCGCCTATGAAGAGTTCCGTAGTAACTACGCCGAATAATTTTGTTTTTCATAGCGTTTGTATGAATTACAAAGTTATATTTGCGGGGGATTAGAAAATATGCTGTATCTCAAAAACTGCTGACCCGATCTCGTTCAAACTAATTTTGGTTGAAAGTTTGGTGTATTCCCGTTGTCCCCGTAGTCCGTGTCCCCGTTAAAGGGGACAAAGGGAATTTAATAAAATAATTAAAATTAGTTCCCGTTGTCCCCGTACGCTGTCCCCGTTAATTTCTTGTAATATATGCTTTTCAAATTATGCCCGTTGTCCCCGTTCAGTTAAAATTAGAAGTGAGAGTGCCTTAATAGAGAGAATATTGTACCTATACAAATGAAATGGAACTAAGGACTACATATAAAATTAAAAAAGAAACACATAATATCGAAACAATAGCTACACATGTGATTGCGACACAAGTATTTATAATTTACGAATGTATTAAAAATAATAATAAAATAAATGATAATATATGACGGAGAGACAGCGTCGTATATGTTTTTCCAAAAGTGTGACGTTAGCTCAGCTGACGTCACGAATGTTGTCTTAATGATCACTCATGTTTGATTTTCAAATAAAAGCACTTGTTAATGTTACCGGAGACTCGTTTATTCAACTGACAGCGTAACGACTTTACAGAGAGGTCCGCACTGTCCAGCGGCTCGAACAAGAATGAATCTGAATTAATCTAGCGCTCACAGTGCGGCCTTATATAGAGGGATTGTCACACATGTACCCACATTTTCTAGTTAAATATTAAACTACTTAAATTACAATGCTTTAAGTTGAAACACGTTAAACGTTAATTTTACATCTTAAAAATCAATGAATAGTTTGTAAAACAATCAAATTATTAAACGTTGTCTATAAAAATAATTGAAATGATTAACATTTCAATTATTTTTATAGACAAATTATTGTATTTGCGCCGATATATATAAATGTTGATTATTACCAATTCTGTAATCGAAATAAATGTGATATTATTAATAAGTATAACATTAAAGTTCTGTTTGTAGTCTATTTTATTTTAATTGTTTTTTTTTTTTCATTATATTTAAGCTTTAAGTTCAATCCTATTTTTGTTTTATTATCTAAATTGTTTTTATACTATGTTAATTCTGTGACGTTATAGCTAAATAGGTATATTAATGTGGTATGTTTTTGTAAGTATAACATTTAAATACTTTGTGTTTCATTCCACCCTTTCATTTAAAACTAACTCAAAATAAATAAGGTATTTAGTAAATAAATAAAAATTTAAAGGGGACAACGATACGTAAAATCTTAACTGTCCGTTGTCCCCGTTGCCCATATGTACATAACGGGGACAACGGGAAGTAATTTTAATTATTTTATTAAATTCCCTTTGTCCCCTTTAACAGGGACATGGACTACGGGGACAACGGGAATACACCGAAAGTTTACATTTAGATCTACAGCATATGTTTTTTTTAGATTTTTCGCTCCATTATTATAGAAGTTAGAGGGGGGAAACACATTTTACCATTTTGAAGCGTATGTATATCTTTTAAACGATTAACATTATGAAAAAGTCATTTTAGAAACCTCAATGACATTTTTAAAGACCTGTCTATATATACTTCACACGCATAGGTTTCATGAAAAAAAATATTTTCAGTTTCAGTTCCATGTATGGGGAGCCCCCTTTTATTTTAAATATTTTTAATTTTTTTCTTAAAATCGAAAAGCGGTTCACAGAATACATCTACCTACCAAGTTTCACATGTATAGTCCTAATAGTTTCGGTATAAAATGGCTGTGACATACGGACGGACAGACGGATAGACATTACGAAACTATAAGGGTTCCGTTTTTTGCCATTCGGCTACAATAATAAAGTTTTTCTGCACCTGCCCTGTTATCTCTTCACTCCATTGGTGGGGTTGTATTGTATCTGAATGTCTATGGAATGTAAACGCCTACGGCATTAAGTTTCCCTTCACATTTTTGAGTTTTATGTAGTTTTGCATGTCCTATAACACATACACCAACCCGCACTGGAATGGGCACTGCCACGGTGTGGTGGACGCGGTGGCAGTGCCCATTCCCTTTCCTAAAGAGGATTCCTGTGACAATGGAAACATTATAGGCTGATTACGCACATATATATCGCATGAAGTTTTAATAAAAACATAATATATAACTGATATTTGGACATGTACTGGAGGGTAATAATAAAAATTCCCAAAACGGACCAACTATTGGCAATAAATGAATCATAAAAATTCAATCAATTGCAGCTAAGATTTCGCTGTTTTACTGCGATACAATCTAAATAAGATCTGACTAATTAGTTCTATGCACCTGTCTCTTTTGCAAGGTTTCGGTGAAAATATTCTGATAAAAGTGTTATGAATTGTTATAACTTTGAACCGCAACCGTTTATTTTTTCGCCTTGAAAGGTTTTTTTTTCCACAAATTATTTAACTTACCTTGCAAACAAATTTTACCTCCCTAAAATATAGAACAGATATGTAAGTTCGTTTGAACAAATACAAACCCTATAAAAGTTTCTTTTTCAGCGTGTTTATTCAATATTATAAAAAAACCGGCCAAGTGCGAGTTGGACTCGCGCAGGAATGGTTCCGTACCATTATCTATAAGAACGGCAAAAAAATCATGTCTGTTGTATTGGAGCCCCCTTAAATATTTGTTTTATTTTAATTTAATTAATTATTTTTAAAGTGAATATATAACTAAATATTCTGTGAATTTTTGAAGCGTCTACCTGTTGCCGTTATCAATATTGAGCAAAAACGAGCAAAAAAAAAAAATCACGTTTGTTGTATGGGAGCCCCCTTAAATATCAATTTTATTCTGTTTTTTAGTATTTTTTGTTATAGCGGCAACAGAAATACATGATCTGTGAAAATTTCAACTGTCTAACTATCACGATTCATGAGACTACAGCCTGGTGACAGACGGACAGACAGACAGACGAACGGACAGCGGAGTCTTAGTAATAGGGTCCCGTTTTACCCTTTGGATACGGAACCCTAAAAAACGAACGAGAAAGAGAGTAGACCGACTCGTCTGCTCAAAAACATCCGCAATAACACCCGCAATAACTTCAGTTCAACCGTGATTATGGCGGTTTCAACAGTGCCGAAATATCGAAAACTCTTAACAATACACATGTTAAATATCCTGTTTCAAGTTCTAATGATATGGTGGCCATTTATCTAAAATAGAAACTACAGCAATAACAAAGATTAATAACGTATCAGAACGAAAAGTTCTAACCATTAATGAAATTGAACAATGCTCACAAAATCTCGCCAAACTTTCAGCGCGCTACAAATACTATTAGACGTTAGTGTTTGTACACACTGTATACTAACACTTTCCCAAGCCAAGCTGCTAAAACAACCAATTCTGGTACATTGAAATCTACACCTTATCGCGATCAAATTTTGATTTTATTTTGAATGGCTACGTTGTAGTGTTAACGATCTGTGAAGTTGTTAGTAGTATCGTAGTATACATTCCCTTTCGTTGGCAAGCTGCCGCCGAGCGGCCGCTGATCAATGAACGTCTGTACAACCAGACTACTTTCACGCTGAACGTATTTTGAATTTGGAACGCTTTTTACTTTTTAAAGGTTAACGTAATCCGGACAGGTTCATTAAGTGGATTGTTTATGGAACTCTGATGAGTCAGAATATAAAGCGCTTTTGAGAGGAATTTTAAAATATATTATCTAAGTTAGTTTACAAAAGCAAACGTGAAGAGTGACATTGATGCAGATGCATTACGGAAATTTCAGCTAAATATTTGATGAAAAATCTTTCAAGTTTTAAAATACTTCAAACCTTTACTTTCTAACTGCTTAGGGTAAACTCGGTCTGTGCAAAATTTGATAATCCTTATTTAGTTATGTATAAAACTATCTGAAAACCTACGCTGTATGTAAAATAAACTACAGATAAAAATTTGCCTACAATAAAAAGCCTGCTGAGGTGAAAATATAACCCAAACACCAACATCTAGTTAAACATCCAAACACTCAAAACTCGACAAATCCAACAATAAAATTCACAGCGCCCGTTAAAAATAAATAGAAATAAAGTATCGTATAACCCTGAATAAATTGTAAGCGGCATGAGCAGATAGGTACGTCTGCTCATATGCACGGAAAAAGAAAAAATAAACACCAACCAAGGTATGAAACCGAAGAGAGCGCATTTCACACATTTCCCGACGTTTTTCTATTTAGAAAGAAAGAAAGGAAACATCTGCAACGTTGTCTTGTTTATTTCGAAGACAGCACAAAGACTTTTTTACTGAAGAAAGTACAAGATAAGCTTTGTGGTGAGAAACATTAGATATCTTAGTGTGTGATTGGAGGGAGTATATAAAAGCATTTTTAGCGCTTTTTCCGGATAAAAATAGTTGTTTTGTTTCGTTTACGTGTTTTTAGAACACATCATTAGTTCCTTAATAGTTTTTTTTACTACTACGACTACCTTATACAATTTGAGTGGATTCGCAAAAATGCTCGTAAATGTCGTTAGTAATATACAGGATGGCCCGTTCACAGTGGCCCAAGATTTTTTTCAGCTTGAGAGCATCATAAGTGATCATTTAAAACATACTTTAGTTAAGCGAAAACTTATGGTTTAGATATTATGTGTCTTTTTTTAATTACCCGAAATTTCAATATTTTTGACACAAAACCACTCTGTTATGAAAAGTACTGGACCGAATCGAATGAAATTTGGTATAAGCATAGTGCAATAATCTACCTATCGCGCTATCGGCTCATCTAGAGTAAATAACTAGACTAGATTATTATTAATATCTAGATAATATTTAAAAAATGTGATTAATATGAAGAATATGTTTGTTTTTAGGTATTAAGATGGCATTCATTAAGCGCAAATAAAACACTAATAGGTAGATCTTCTTCTTCTTCTCAGTCGTATCGCTCTTGCCACAGTGGTCGTGGACATCAAGCAGTAAATGCTGGAGTGGCGGATGTAGCTCGCCTCACGATCTTCCCCTATTTGCCGACATTTTGGTGCTTTCATGCAAAGGCCCGCCAACCATGGTCTTTACTTGGTCGGTCCAACGCGTCGGCGATCGTCCGCGCGGTCTGTGCTCTCTATCTCGCCTAATAGGTAGATATTGCACATTTTTATCATCATCATGTCATCATCATCCACTTAGCCTTTTCCCAACGATGTTGGGGTCGGGTTCCAGTCTAACGTAGCTGAGAAACTAGTGTTAGTAGTAACTGGATATCACTTGGGAAAACTAGAGTCAGATTTTCCGGCTAGTCAACTGAAAATCACCGCTGAATTTTTTACACGCATCCAATTTTGAGTCGGTTTCTTTTTTGATATGCCATGCCCAGCGATCCTATTAATCATGTTTTTTACGACTTATCTTCGTTATCGTTGCTGCTGTTCTGTGTTGAGTCCATGTAGAATATTTCTATTCTGAATCTACACGTGGTCTTGAACATCGAGAACCAAGGTTGAGACATGCTAAGCCCCTTTTATGAACAAGGCAGTAAGTCTCCTTTGATAGTTCCATTGTATTCGAATTAAGCACACGTAGGCAATCAACGCACGTCGTTTCTTACTACTTTCAACTTGTAGACTAAATATATCTGACAAATATATCGTTTTCTCTACGCTTAGTATAGGGGGCCGTCGTTGCCTGGGTTACGAAATTGTTCGAAAGAGTTACCGCGTCCTCGGAACACGAAGGGCAAATGTCGGAACACAGATGGGTTTTAGTCAGTAAAAGTCTGACCCACCCTCACGCTTCGCCCAGGTCAGGAGGCAGACATTTGGATGATTTCCCATCCTTACAAAAGGGTCTTAGAATGAGTTTGCAATAAAAGTATCTTTTCGAAAACTATTGCTTTGTTTCCTTCAACGTTATCTACAATTTTGGTGCATGCGAACGAACAAAGCAATCGTTTTCGAAAACGACAAAAGTATTTCAAAATCATAATAAGTCCAAAGATAATAATAGCTTTCAATGCATATATACTGACTATTAAACATGCAAACACTACTTTAGTCTTGTTTATTGTTTATACGTATATTTCATGCGTAGCGTGTTTAACGTGCTTACATCTTTGTTTATTATTATAAACATCACATAATACTTCGGCAGTGTTGGAAACTAGAAGAGATCTAAACTACGCCCTATTATACATATTCAAACTCAGTAACAAAACTTCGTCTGCATAAAGAAAACAAAAACAAGAAACTTAAAAAGAAAATGTACAAACATGAAGTCTAAAGTTCTTTTTAATATCAGGTAAGACCTTCCTTAGTTATGAATATTAAAATATACGAAAAGGTCTTCTTGGACCCGGTGAAAACTCTCTGAAGCTTGGAGCCTTTCAGCATCCCACTTAAGATCTTAAAGAACCCAATTAAATATAAAACGCTTATAAAAGGAACCGTCTGGCAAAAGAGGAAATTTTTGGCTTACAAAATGGAAACTCGCTGACGAAAACATAACCTACCTACTTAAGATATTTTCAAGATTCAAGAACATTTTTGACACTACTGATATGTATACAGTTATCTGAGTTAAAACAGCGTATCTGGTCCTATCATCCTCAATTATGTTAAAGTTGTAAGTAAGCGTAAGTCCTACTAAATAAATTAACGCTGTATGTCTGTCTGTTACATTGTCATATCTAAAAACCACTTACCCGATTTTTATGAAATTAGGTAGAGAGATAGATTGGACTGTAGGAAAGGACATAAAGCACTCAGTTTGCTTAAATCTGACGAGGAATCAGGCGAGTGAAACCACAGGCAGAAGCTTGTTTACGAGTGCTTGTATAGGTAACTACTATGATACTATAAAAGATCTAGTGTTTTGTTATGTATTTTCTTCATAATACAAAATATTGCCAGCACTAAAGCGTTTTTCAATTACGATGGTAAAGTTTATATTATATTTTACAGAAAATCTGGAGAAAACAGAGCCAAGCCGGCTTCTGCCTGAACACGACACTCTTTAGTAACTTTATCTTAACAGTTTTTTTAACGAAGTTTTCTCGACTGGCAACCTGGGCGGGTCCGTTTTGCGACAAAGTTTCCTTAACTTCACTTAGCCTTGTCTCTTATCCCTTGGTTTGTTGACTGCGTGTCTGCTTTCACGGAATCCCGCCAACAAATCTTAGATTTGTTTCCTTTTTGCAGTTTTATTCATAATTTTGCTTAGGTAAAAAAAAACCTGACACTGTTGTTTATTACAAATTCAATTCAATCGAAGCTATTATTTTTGCCATTTTCACTTTTCAGATTATATTATTATTCCTGGTTTGTATAATCATCATTTGGTTAATGTCGTAACGACTGTCAAAGATAGGATCTAGCAGAATACCAGCGTCAGGCATATTTACCTGGCACATGCTGAGCTAGACTCCCATTTGGCACAATTTGGAGACACACACCACACCGATTTGCCGTGATTTTTGTTGTATAGTGTATACGTTTGTTCTGTTCTTTTTTCTGTAATTTATGTGTTAGATATACAGAGGTGGTCATATATTATAATTAAGAACGACTATTTAAAAACAAGCTTCTTTTCAAAATTACGAGAATTACACTTTTTACATGTCTTTTTGTATCTCTCTCCGTATCGCAAAATTGTTCCACATTGTCGTAGCACACAGTTATAACATGATTAATTCAATAATATACAGATAAACGTTTTACATTAAACCTTAACATATTATTGCAAACTTACTGGCTGGCCACATAATTAAGAACGCTGGATAGTTTATTTTTTTATTCAAATTTAAATAAAGAACACTCTGCAACTAAGCCATTATTCGCGTAATTTTGGCGCCATGGCGGTAATGTTAATCTATTCATTTATCTTGGCACCGACTTCAGCCATGTGAGTAGATACCTTATTTTTAACGGAAGTAGACATCCAATAAAACAATATTTAAGGTTATTTCTCTCTTTGTATTGCAAGCCTTTTTTGAAAATTTTGAAGTCGATTCAATTTTTTGTAAAAAATGTTTTTATTTTATGCTTTTAAGTGTATCATTGTTTGTGTTACTTGAGATACCTACATACCATTCGCATTTACTTTTTAAAAAGAGAGTTTGCTGTACATGTCTTTTTTACCCACTTAAACCATATTTCAGACGTGATTCAGAAGGTATGTGCCTCAGCTGTGGTGGTAATATGGTTTTAAATTGAAGAGTTCCATCACTTATCTCCGAAGGTCTTTATCAGAACCTGATGTGTTATATACTAAAACCTTCTTTGTAAAATATGCTTTCAAACAACTAAAACGTGATCGAAATCAGATCAGTAGTTTCTGAGAAAATCGCGGATATACAAACATATATACATACTGGTCGAATACAGAACCTCCTTTTTTGAAGTCAGTTAAAAATGTATTAAATTGCAATTTTTTATATTATCACCGTCTTATTTAATAAGATTTTTAAAATCTAAGTATCTACTGAAACAACTCTCGAGCAGTTTAAGAATCGTTCTTAATTATTAACTGTCGATAATAAATTTTTGTAAGGTAAATAGTAAGTGATTTTAATATTTACTCTTAATCCCGTTTACTCTATCCATGTAGCTATTTCATAACATAATTCATTACTCTCTGGGTCAAGCATACCAAGAAGGCGCTGGATGTCTTGCGCATCCAATACTATAATATCTTCAGAATGCTGTTGAGACTTCCCCGCTTATGTAGTGCGTCAGAGATGTTTGCGAAGACGCATACAGATTGGTTCCACGCCATCATGCGCAAAAAACTCTGTTCGCTGGTCTGCAGAGTGCGGGCGAGTAACAACAGCATTCTGTCGACTGTGGCGGAGAGATTAAACTCTCCTTTCATGATTCACTTTATGGGAATGACTATCAACCGGGGCGCGTTTCCCATAAATTGATGGTCCTTCCCATAAAGCTAGTTATAATTTTATTTGTTAATATTATGCACTAACCCTAGCGTAAGTAGTATACTAACACATCTATGGATTTTTAATTATCTGAAATAAAGAATTTGAACTTGAATTACTTTCGATAAGGAACATAAAAGTACATATGGATATGACATTGTTTTTTTTTTAATGTCAGTTACTACAAATCGTTTATTACTACAAATTATATGACCACCACTGTATGTTAAAGTGCTTTTGTGTGTTGTGTCTTTCGTTACCAAATAAAGTTTTATCTATCTATCTATGTACAAATGACAGCCGGGACCAAAGGCTTAACATGCTTTGCGAGGCACGGCGGAATCTCGATATGTTAGGTAACTTTGTTTTTCATAGTATTTCTATGAATTACAAAGTTATATTTGCGGTTTTAGAAAATATACTGTATCTCAAAAACTCCTAACTCGATCTCGTTCAAACCAATTTTGGTTGAATGTTTACATTAAGATCTACAATATATGTTTTTTTTTAGATTTTTCACTTCATTATTATAGAAGTTAGAGGGGGGACGGACACATTTTACCACTTTGGAAGCGTATATCTTTGAAACAATTAACTTTATGAAAAAGTCATTATAGAAACCTTAATATCATTTTTAAAGACCTGTCTATAGATACCACACACGTATAGGTTTCATGAAAAAAAATATTTTCAGTTTCAGTTCCATGTATGGGGAGCCCCCTTTATTATAAATATTTTTTAAATTTTCTCTTAAAATCGGAAAGCGGTTCACAGAATACATCTACCTACCATGTTTTACATGTATAGTCCTAATAGTTTCGGAATAAAATGGCTGTGACATACGGACGGACGGACAGACAGACAGACGGACAGACATGTCGAAACTATAAGGGTTCCGTTTTTTGCCATTCGGCTACGGAACCCTAAAAATCAAAACGTGCGTTTGTTATTATTAACTGTAGGTATAATACAAAATATAATTTGTATTTGCTGTACTTTGCATTAAGCTGACCATATACGAGTTAACATTTATTTATTTATTTATTTATTTATTTATTATTTATTTAATTTAATTAGAACGGTTATGTTTACAACCAATGACAGTAACTAAAATTAAAAGAGACAATTCTAAAATATACAAAATAAACAAAGTAAAAAGAAGGTTAACGTTTTAACAACACTTTCATGAATTCTTCTCACAGTACATCTGACATACCAGTAAAATCTTCATCCATCCATCCGCAAACAGATCGCTTGTTGGATTAGAATCCAAGAGATCATTAAGCGCGGCCAGAGTGCGAGGAATTGGCGACTTAGCACGTGCAACAGTACGACATGGAGGCACGGCAAACAGCCTGTGCTTTTTGCCCCGGCAGTAATTGTCTGGGACAAAGAAGCGCGCCAGCACATGTAACACATCAGGAGCGTCAAGAGTACCACGGAGCATCTTACAGGCTACTGTGAGCTGATCTCGAGCTCCCCTTACCTCTAGGGAGTTGTATCCGAGGCAACCCAGTAAGAACTTTGTCGGATAGAGGTAAGGATAGTAGCCATGTTTCTGCTTATATAGGTACCTAAGGAACGCTTTTTGAACCTTTTCTAATAAAAGTGCGTAGGTACTTTCATGTGGATTCCACACGCAAGAGCTGGTTTCCAGCTTAGTACGCACGAGCGCATTAAATATTATTTTGATGGCATGAGCGGAGCGAAAATCGCGGCAATTACGCAGAACAAAACCTAACCTTTGGTAGGATTGTTTAGCTACCATGGCCATATGGTCGTGGAAGGTGAGCTTTCGGTCGAATGTGACTCCCAGGTCTTTCATGGCTGTTGACTTTGTGATGGTATTATTATTTAAATTATATTCAAAATTAACTGGGTGCCGCATGCGACCGAATGTCATAGCGAAGCATTTGGACGAATTAAACTCCATCTTGTTGTCTACACTCCACTTGTAAATGGCGTCTATATCTTGCTGCAGTGCCAAACTGTCACGCTCGGAGTTTATTTCTAGGTACAGTTTCAAGTCGTCAGCATACAAGAGACATCTAGCATGAAGCAGAACTTGAGGAAGATCGTTGACCATGATGAGAAATAATAAAGGCCCCAAAATTGAGCCTTGACTCACGCCGGAACGCGTGTGATAGGTACCTGACACGTACATACCAAGCCTAACAAACTGCTGTCGATCACGTAGGTAGTCTGCAAAGAAACGGAGGAGAGATGGTGCGAACCCTATTTTGCTAAGCTTCATTAGCAGCACGTCATTGTTGACCCTATCAAACGCCTTCCGGAAGTCGAAGTAAAGTACGTCTACCTGACGCCCGCGGTCCAAACTAGACGAGATATAATCTACTAGCGTCAGGAGATTTGTGTCAACTGACCTTTTGCTTCTGAAACCGTGCTGTTCATTACAAAGATATTTGTTTATTTGCTCATAGATAGCGTTATGGAGGATGTTTTCGAAGACCTTCGCCGGGGAAGATAGGATTGCGATAGGGCGGTATTCTTCAACGGAACTTTTGTTTTGGGTCTTAGGAATAGGTGCAACTCTAGAAACTTTCCACTGAGAGGGATATGTACCAGTCTGCAAGGCTAAATTAAAAATGTGGCAAAGAGGATCAATGAAAATATTTCTTAAGTCTTTAACTATGAAGGGGGGGATATTGTCGGGACCAATAGAACAGTTAGGTTTAAGTTTTATTATACCTTTAACAACGTCTACATGGCACAAGGGGGGTATATTTATGTAATTGCTGTTACAAGAATGGTCAGACGTACCGACATGATCAGCATTAAGCTGCGGAACGTCCGGATGAAAAACAGCCGAGAAAAAATCTGCAAAAGCACCAGCCGCCTTAGTACCCGAAAAAGTAGAGCCCTTGTATGTTATGTTCGGTTCAAATCCACCTCTGGACCGCAGGCTAGAAATGTGCGACCAGAATTGACGAGGGTTAAGTTTAATTTTATTCTCTATATTCCTCATGTATAAGGAATATGCATCTGCAATACGGGTTTTAAGGCTTGACCTGAGGCCAGAAAATAGCAAATATGCGTCATCGCACTTGGTTAGTTTCCAATTTTTATGGAGTTTTAACTTGAGCCTTAGATCCTGGATGATATCGCTTGTAAACCATATAGGATATCGCCTACTTGCCGATTTCCGTCTGCATTTTTTAGGAATGCATATATCAAAGAGATTATAGATAATGCTGTAAAACTTAAGAGTAGCCTCTTTTACATCCTTTGATTCCAAAACCTCCTCCCAAATGAAAAAAAAAAAAACATGAAACGCGTAGCTAACTAGGTCTTCAATATCCGTCTGTAATACAAATTCTAAATAAATAATTACTATCACACGTCCAGTTGCGTGCAACAAACACATACCATTGCATTTTAAATTTAATCGTGGCCACCCCTGTCAACAGCCCACGACGGGTCAACGACCCCGCCTATTTAGAACGAACAATGTTTATAAAGTTAAAGGAATAGCAGGAAGTAGGGCGAGGGGCAGTGAGAAGCGGTCTTAATCCTCCATTCAACTGTTTTTGTGTAACAACACGTATGTATCACTCTGTAGTCACAATCCCTGTGTGCAATCGTGGGATGTCAGCTTTATAATGGGGTAGTGTGACGTTCTAACCTTTTCGTGACGGAAGCTTAAGGTTGAGTGCAGAGATCGCGTGTTTATAAGTGAATCAAATAAGTGACAGTTCTTGTGGACGTAAGTGCGGGATGCTTTGTAGGGCAATGTGGGGGAGTACCTATGACATGACCTCATTAATTTTAATATGGTTTTTAAGGCAAATGTTGATGTTAAGTATCGCTTTTGACTCCAGCGCTATAAAAAATGCTAAAGACTAACGCACCTTTTACTATAAATACAGCCCCATGCACGTTGGGAAACTATTCCAACAAACATAAAGTTTTGTCTACCGCGATAAATATGTACCCATTTACTTACCAACATAACATATTATTCAAAACACGACCACACCAAACATCAAATGTAAACTTACGTCTACTAAAGCACGTAGAATTTCCGTGTTAGGTACTCCGTTTACCAACCATAGAAACCGTGCAGGAAAATATTCAAGTAATAACTACAAAATTAGGTTGAAACTCGTTAAAAAGCCAGCGGGCGGTGGAAAGAACCCTCAGGGAATGATGCTCACAAAATACATATGCATACTTTTTGGGTGTCGGAAAGCACGTTCCATTTTCAAATATTTTGATGTTCTGAAGGGGAAAATATTACTAGGCTAGGTTTACTTGCCAGTACAAACTATGTAACCTCCTTTGTTCAAAAGTGTGAAAAGTTGATTAATACTTTTTCGCTGAAATACACTTAATATGTAGGTATTTCAGCTTAATACTCTTTTGGAACATTCATCAATATGTACCTTATTTTGATCAGGATCGAAATTTCCCTCTTGTACCGACTAACGAATGGAAATCGCCTGTATGTGGAAGTATATTTGCTAATTAATAATGCAAACTTAAGCCACACTGAACAACCGATCGATACAGCAAACTGTTGTGTTCCCCATAATACGCAGAATTTGTACGTGTAGCATTGCACCACAAACATAACGATTAATACAAAATATTGGTTGAAATTTTGGTACGGAAAGTGATGCAAGCAATCTATCATTGCAAGTCAGATTCACTTTGAAAGCGGTGCGAGATGAGATCTCACCCATTTGTGAATGCGCAAAAATGGCAGAAAATACAACTTGTATATTGGAAATAGATGGTTGTTGTTGATCGTTGTGGCTTAAAAGAGCAAAAAGTCCGCTTTGTTTGACGTAGCGAATTTTAACTATCTACGGAAACAACTTTCGTTGGTAAAAGTAAGTGGATTAAGTAAGTGGCGTCTTGTTATCTCCCCAGTTAACACTGCAAACTGCTAACTCCAAAGTATCCACAAAAAGGTTTCATGTTTTCCTTATCTTAACCTCCTTACTAACCTTTCAGGCGGAACCGTAACGACCACAGCTTCACAGCAGCTAACAACACCATTTTCCGTAATCTTCATCGTAACTAACTCCATCCAATTAAATCACTTTAACATCTAATCCAATACCTGGATATTATTGTTACTGATGATAATTTCTAGATAAACCATTTGATACGACATTATGTCATAAATCCAAGTGAAAGTAACAACGAAATCACAGACAGAGTGACAGATATATGAGATGTACACGCAAATTCGTCGCAAGCGCAGTGCGGACTGAATTAACCGCGTCCTCCCCAGCGGATTAACTGATCTAACTCGATGATACTCGGCTGGATTGCTGCAATTTCGTGCTGCTATTATTGCAAGCATTAGGGCAGGACACCGGCTCTACGGCGAAATGAGTAAATAGACACTTGATGGGGCCAAATGGGCAGTGCCCGCGGCGGTCGGCTTATATCGTGCTTATAAATTTGTGATCTTGACGTGGCGGCTGACTGGAATGATAGATGGGACTGTGAAATAGAGGTAGGCATTTCCATATAGTAGATAATGGGCTGTAATGGCAGGAAGAGAAGTGATAAGCTAGAATAGTGACAAGCTAACTAATGCATAGTTTGTAGTTGATGATACTAGCTAGAAGTGATAAGCTAAACTAATAGTTTGTAGGTACTTGCATTTCGTAACTTTAAAGCCGCTTAAACATTTTCGGCTGATGAAAACGTATATCAGATTTTATGAATAGTGAAGACAGGGAGTTTATTAATGGTGAACAATAATAACCATATTAGTAAGGATACTTCAAGAAGTGACACAGGAATGAAATCCCATTAAATAAAGGTGGAAACTGTACAGAGATATGCAAAGTTAAGCATATTCTACGTACCTATGTAAATAAGGACACTACAAGATATATTTTGGGATCGTATTTTGCATTTAAATTTAAATTATTCGTTGATATAGGACGCGTCATATCTCCTTTGACAGCTATATATAGACTTCACAAGTATTCCAATAAATCCTCGGTAGTTAAGTTAAATATTACCTGTAAATTCGAGTGGGGAGAACTTTCAGGAGATTATTAAAGTAGTTCAATGAGATTAAAGCGAACAGGTGCCGAAGCTCATCACATGAGTCATTAATAATATTATAACTGAGAACAATCTGCGCGCGGTTTCGCTCGCGTGAAGATGTGATTTTTCAGCGAAATTGAAGTACACTATGTTACCTGCTAATAATGTAGCTTTATATAGATGAAAGGATTTTTGAAATCGGTGCAATTCTTTTTGAGTTTATCCATTACAAAGAAACTAAAAATAAAAACTTTCTTCCTTATAATATTAGCGTAAATTTATTGAATTTCACTATTAAAATAGCAACTGTTTGTGTTTCAAATGTACCCACATTGTCCTTGTCGACCTACCCAAGATCTTTCTTAATTCGACATTTATTCGTTTGTTAAGATAGCTTCTTCATATTGAACCGCATTAACCTGACGATTATCATATAAATTATCCTTACGTTCCCTTACCATATTTAAATCAACACCAATATACCAATAACGAACCCGTCAAAGCCACGTCTCGCTCGCGTCCGGGTTGTGCTGAAATTCGCGCTCATCCGCTCAGCACATTTCGGAAAAGTTGTCAGTTAGTTCACTTACTCGAATGTCACATGTCGCGTCACGCAAGTCGATCGGACGCTGCCGGTGGGGCCGAGGGGCGGCGAACCGGCTAGAGGGAAGCGGCGGAGGATATTGTCGATTTCAATGCGCCGGAGACAACGCAATCTGTGCGGGCTCGCACATGCAGTTAAGGGCTCGGAAGTACGGATTCATAAAACACTAGTATTATAGCTTTTCTTCTTTCTTCTTCGTCAGTGCTAAAAATCCCGGTTCATCTTTGACTCTGCTTACGAAACATCAGCAATATTGAAACACAACGGTGTTACCAGTTTTTAAAAACAACATTGTATTGATTGACAGTAAGTAACAAACTAATAAATTTGATTATGTTTTATATTTCACTAGCTTGTGCCAGCGGCTGCGCTCACGTGGGAATTTCGCAAAATTCTTTCTTAGCGGATGCCTACGTCATATCATCTACCTGCATGCCAAATTTCAGCCCGATCCGTCCAGTGGTTTGGGCTGTGCGTTGATAGATCACTATGTCAGTCAGTCAGTCAGTCAGTCAGTCACCTTTGAGTTATATTATATGTATATTTAGATTGTGTATATGAAGTAGAGTTGATATTTTGTATATTTTTTTGTTTTCTTTGAGCGTAAGTGTACGTAGGTTTTGATGATTGATTCTAAATAAAAGTTTAAAATTATTTGTAAATATTCGAATGACGCATAAAGCGGCGGATATGTATGTCCTGATCTAACTACCATTTTAACATAATTATGCGTACCATATCCTGCGTCTTCGACTTTCAAATCTTAAAATTGCTAATTCAATATTAGTTACGTTTTTCATCAAAGATGCAAAACGGATTAATATACACACTTATAGGCTAGTAATTTAGCATGGTACCATCTTTAGCCAAATTAGAACGAGTTTACAGGTATATATTCATTCTTACTAAAAGTCCAGTTTCATGCAACTTCAGTTAAGTTCCAAGAACTGCACAATTTCCTGTACATATAACGATAGTTTTGTTTTCATGTAGTGAAGTGAGATAAGTTTGGTGCACTACAAATCTTATTTATAACGACAAGACTCGCAGATGCGCTCCTAAAAACTACGACTGTGGAGAACAGCTGTAAGAGCCCTATTCTAGATGAGTTGGTGAAAAGTTACCGTTTACGTAAGTTTGTATTTGAGTTTTGAAGCATCCGATGCTATGTATATGCTGGCCTTTTTGCAAATCTGATAATTCTATTTATAACTCGATTTTTAAACAAAACCGTTGCTCCACTACCACTGAGAGAAAGATTTTTGAAAAAAGAACTGTCCCTGAGTGACGGCTTAACTGACGGATAGACTTTCCAATTTAAAATATTTATTAGTATGAAAATGAAAGTCACTGCTTTGCTGTTACAAAGATACGGCAAAAGGACAGCAAGTTTGACACTAAGTATGAGTTACTTGGCGACTCCTGCCTAATCTCAGCGGGCCAAACGCCTCCTGCCGAAGGCTGTACGCCGGCGTCGTGCGGTCCATGGCCCTCTACGGGTCCCCAGTGTGGGCCCTGTGCATCCGGACGCGACCACTAAAGTTGGTCGCATGCCAGAGGGTCATGGCTATCCGAATGATCCGGGGATACCGCACGATCGCCGGCGAATCGGCCAACCTCCTTGCCGGATTGCTGCCCTGGGATCTGGAGGCGACTGCCCTCCAGCGCGTCTATGAATGGCGCGTGGAGGCGCGGCGCCGGGGCGTATCCCCGCTGCCTCGAGAAGTCGAGGCGCGGCGGGAAGAGCTCCGGCGCGATCTCAGGGCAGTATGGAGGGAGCGACTGTCGCAACCGACGGCCGGGCACGCCGCAATTGCGGCGGTAAGACCCCTCTTTGAGGAGTGGCTAGATCGGCGTCACGGCGTCCTGACCTACCGCATGACGCAGGTCCTCACCGGACACGGAAGTTTCGGGAGGTACCTGTGTCTGATGGGTAAGGAAGAGACGCCTGGGTGTCACCACTGCGAGGGTCGCCCTGAGGACACAGTCGAGCACACAGTGCAGGACTGCCCAGCTTGGGCAGAGCACCGACGTGTCCTCACGGCGACAATAGGCGGAGACCTCTCGCGCCCGGCCTTGGTCGAGGCCATGCTGCGGGGCGAGAGGGAGTGGGAAGCGGTCGCCTCCTTCTGCGAAGCAGTCATGCTTTCGAAGGAGGAGGCGGGCCGCGTGAGGGAGAGGATGGCGTCCTCCCTGCAGCCCAGCCGCAGTGGTAGACGCCCACGGCGTCGGACGTCGGCCGACGATCTCCGGCCACCGTAGGCGCGGGCATGCGGACAGCGAGTAAAGGGCAACTCGCTGTCCGACCATGGACCATGCCCGGGTCGACGGCGCGTCGTGTTTCACGCGCGCCTCAAAGAGCGTCAGCAACATGACGAGGCCCCCTCTGCAGAGGGCCGAATCCTGCCGGGGTCGTGGGACTCATCCCGTTACCGTGGCCCCGGTATGTAAAGGATTATTGAAGGAACACCGTGGATTTTAGTCAGTAAAAGTCTGACAGTCCCTCCCACCCTGCCCGGAGTGGGAGGACTTATTTGATAATTTTACCACGTTAAAAAAAAAAAAAAAAAAAAAGTATGAGTTACTTGCCTGTTTGCTATAAATTACCTACCTTTACTTTTCCTAAAATACCGATACGCAGCTACAATACGCTATCTAACACAATAACTTCTATATTAAATAATAAAATAATATAATAAGTAAACCAAGAAGTGATATTGAATCTTCAGCAAACGTAACTTGGGTTTAAATACACGGCATTGAACTCTCTTAGAATCAAATAGCGTCATTTCCTCTCGCGATTCAGAATAGGTGCTCCATCATGTCAATATATGTTTTATAGAGCTCATGCATCCTGTTCGGAGGAAGTGACGGTAACTGCTATGAGCAGGGAAGTGTACAATGTAAGAGGATGATGCTCTTTAGTCTACCTAGGTAGGTTTAAATATAGATTAGCGTATGTCTAGGCTTCAATTGGTCTTGAAAACAAAAATATGAAAGTATTTTTATCTTATATTAGCAGTCGCGCGGGGCTCCGCTCCCGTAGACTTCATCACGATAAAACATAACCCTCCTGTTTTGCAATCGGGTAAAAAGTATCAATACTATCAATACTTCAATATCAATCATCAATACTAATATTATAAATGCGAAAGTAACTCTGTCTGTCTGTCTGTTACCTTTTCACGCCTAAACCGCTGAACCGATTTATATGAAATTTGGCATGGGAATAGTTTAGGATCCTGGGAAGGACATAGGATAGTTTTTATCCCGATATAAAGTACCCATGGGATAGTTTTCGAATTGAACGCGGACGCAGTCGTTGGCAAAAGCTAGAAAAATTAATTAAATTTGATTTTTAAAATTGGTATGGGAATACTTTAGGACCCTTTTTTAGGAGTTTTTATCCGGAAATCTCGAATCTCGGAAATCATCCCTAAAGAATGAAAAAACGATGTTGGAATTTCGTATAGGGAATCAATAATGTCCCCGCCCTCCCCACACACATAATCAGTGATCGGTGTAGGTAGATTGATTTTTGGTACTTGTATCATAAATGCACACAGAAAGAATAACATGGATAAGCCATTTTCCCGGAAAGTAATTCCGGTATTTCCGGATTCAATTAAACATTGTTAATGTTGGTAGTGATATTATTCCTACTCAATTCAAAATTTAAAGGAAGGTATAAAAACTAAATTAATTCATTATTTATCTGTAATTTTTATTGTTTATATGTAATTTTATTTTTATCTGTAATAATATTGCTCATTTTATTACAATTCCTACCTTTTTTTTGAGGATGGCAAATCATCAAATGACTCCTTCCACTCTGGCAGAATAAAATTCCTACATAAGTTCCGGTTTTTTTTTTAATAATCCACCAATTCCGGAGGAATGTCCATATTAATATATACGTTTCGGATCAATGACCCCATTTCAATCTACCTACTCCGATCACTGCACATAATACACTTAGACCGCTGAACCGATTTAAATGAAATTTGGTATGGAGATAGTTTTAGACACTGGAAAAGACATAAGATGGTTTTATCCCAGAAATCATCCCTTAAGGATGTAAAAGGGGTGTTTGAAGTTTGTTGCCCCCCCCCCCCCCCCCCCAAATTCAAATTGCGTATTCAAGAATCACTCGGAACAATTTTTTTAAATTACATAACTGCATGTAGGCCATACAAATCTGTGTTTAGGGCTGGGATCGAAACCACGTCATGAACCAGTCAACCGTTACGCCAACCGTGTCGTTTAAATTTTAACCAATCAAGTTAATATCGTATATTAACTTGATTGGTTATTTCTATTTTAAAATAGGGGCAATATACAGATACCCTTTTGAAAATAGGAGAACATCGTGTGGCAACAGATATCAACAGGATGATTTATTTGAGCTCTGAATTCTGTAACATTGTCTAAGATACAGATAATTTAATAAAACACGTTTATTCGGATTTGAAAACAAATATGAGGGATAGAGTATGGCTGCATGAAAGAGCAATTTTGGCACCGACAAACGAAATTGTAAGGCAGATCAACGAAAAGATTATGTCTGTCTGTGGATTGTGATGTTGTCGAGTATCTATCCGTCGACAATGTCATGGATATTGAGTACCTGCCGTCGTACCCTGTAAAGTTTATCAACTCTCTGGAATTGTCAGGGTATCCCATCACATTATTTGAGGCTTATACCAGTCCTGTTGATGCGTAACCTCGACGCACCAAGGCTCCGTAATGGCACGCGACTTCAAATTACACACCTTGGACGCAATTTTGTTCAATCAATAATTATGACAGGAACAGCAAGCGGTGAAAACGTATTTATTCCTCGCATTCCAATAATCCCGACCGATTTGCCATTCCAGTTCAAAAAACTCAAATTTCCCCTTAAAGCAATATTCGCAATGACCATAAACAAAGCTCAATGACAGACACTGAAAGTCGCTGGTGTACATTTAGAAAAAGAGTGCTATTCCCATGGGCAACTGTATGTGGCGTGCTCACGAGTATCAAGCTCACAAAATCGACACGTTTTAAGCAAGGAAGGGAGAACCAGAAATGTAGTTTACAAAAATGTATTGTAAACTACGTTTTTGGTTTTAACTGTCTGTCTCTTTTTAGGGATGGATGGACCCTGGTGATGGTTTTTTAAATATTATATGCATTTTTTAACCATCCAAAAAGGTGCGGTACCTTTTTTGGCAACAAGAATTAATGACAAGGTGTAAATTAACGCGGGCGAAGCCGCGGGTAAAAGCTAGTGAGGCTATAATTACCAGACTGCGAAAAAGGAGGGTTATGTTTTTATCGGGTGTCGGGGATCCCGAGCCGACCTCCGGCTCCGTGTTCCGCGCACGCCTTAAAGAGCTGTCAGCAATAGCAAAGACTATAAAACCACCAATAGTGATAGGGCCATTGCCTGCCGGGGTTGCAGGAATGTTCTAACGAGATACCGCGGCCCCGGAACTTAAGGACAGCTGAAGGAACACGGTGGGTTTTTAGTCAGTAGAAGTCTGACACTCCCTTCCGCTCCACCCAGAGCGGGAAAAACCATTCGATGTCTTTCCCACCCAGACAAAATAAAATAAAAAATATCATCCCGTACTTTCGAAGATTAGCGCGTTCAAACAAACAAACTTTTCCGCTTTATTACATAATTAAGAATCTTGTGCCACAGCCACAGCGATTTTTATGATTTTGTTTTTGTGTATATTTGGTAGGTCTGAGAAGTCGTTGGTTTTTTATTAGAAACAATTTATCTGGCAAAACAACGTTTGCCGGGTCAGTTTATAGGTACATACATAAATTTTGCCACACACTAAAAAATCCTTATGTATATTGAGTGCTTTTTAACTCGGAACAACTACATAGTAATAGGCCATAATATATATTTTTAATGTAGCCAGCAGCTAATCACTCAACCTCTGCGCCAACCTTATTTGTCTCAGAATTGATCGTCGTCGTTAGGAGGGCCAGAGGTTTTTTAGTCTCTGGTCCTTTACCATTGCGAGAACTTCCAACATTGATCGACTAAGTATGGGTTTGAAATCCTATTATCGTTTTCGAAAACCATCGCTTTGTTTCTTTCACATACATCAAACTTGTATATATGAGTGTGAAAGAGACAAAGCGATAGCTTTCAAAAAACTCATCTAAGGTCCTGTTTACAAGGACAGAAATCGTAAATACTTTTGAGGAGCGCAATAAAGCAATATGCAGTAATATTATTACTAACACTATGGACTCTTTGTGAAACAAATCTATATCTATACATATAATAAAACAGTAAAAAAAGTGTGTCTGTACATTAAAATTTTATACAAAAATAATAATTGAGGGGGCTTAATTTTTATTTTATTTTCTTTATTTGGCTAACCAACAACTGTATACACTTATACATTTAAATAAATAAATTAAATGTTCTACAACTATGTTATCTTATGAACAAATTACAAAAAAAAACTAAATTAAATCGAAATAACATTACTAACATGATAATCTTAAAACTAACATAAAAATGAAATTGAGTTAAACAAAACGGAGAGTTATAATACCAAATTGGATTGATAAAATACTGTAAAATATAAAAAAGGATTAAAATTAAGTATTACTAGCTGTTATTTTGTGGAACTTGATATATGAATCAAAATTAATGTCAACAAGGTCACTGTAACTGTTCAACAATTTGCAAAGCCGTGGGATAATGGAGTTTGCACCAAAGACTTCGGCACGGTGGAGGTCGAAATGGAGTAATAGGAATACGAGGGAGTCTACCAGTAGCTCGGAACTGAAACTTACTTAATAGTTGGGCACAATCAATTTTGAATCTGAGTAGTTTATAAAGGAAAATAGAATCACTGATTCTTCGACGTTTCTCCAATGATACCATTTTAAAATGTGATAATCGAGCTTCGTAAGATGGTTTGCTTTTGGCAACACCGCTGGCATAAACTAGATGCCAAAGGAATCTCTTTTTTATACGTTCCAGTCTAAGGCTATGTGTGGCAAAATAAGGTCTCCAGATTGTGTTGCAGTATTCCAAAATACGACGCACAATACAGTTGTGAAACGGTAACACGGCAGAAAAATAAAAAAATTGGCCAAGTGCAAGTCAGACTCGCCCATGAAGGGTTCCGCAGTAACTACAATAATATTATTTATTATATGTATATTTATTTGAAAAAATAAAATAACCTATCAAATTTCTAAAAACTAGCTTATTTACATTTTTTACAACTACGCCCAATAACTTTGTTTTTCATAGTGTTTGTATGAATTACAAAGTTATATTTGCGCTTTTAGAAAATATGCTGTTTCTCAAGAACTGCTGACCCGATCTCATTCAAACCAATTTTGGTTGCAAGTTTACATTAAGATCTACAGGAATATATTTATTAGAATTTTCACTCCATTATTATAGAAGTTAGAGGGTTACACACATTTTACAACTTTGGAAGCTTATATCTTTTAAACGATTGACTTTATGAAAAAGTGGTTCTAGAAACCCTTATATCATTTTTAAAGACCTGTCTAGAAATACCACATACGCATAGGTTTCATGTAAAAAAATATTTTCAGTTTTAGTTCCATGTATGGGGAGCCCCCTTTATTAAAATATTTTTTTCTTAAAATCGAAAAGCGATTTACAGGATACATTTACCTACCAAGTATCACAAGTATAGTCCTAATAGTTTCGGAATAAAATGGCTGTGACATACGGACGGACAGACAGACAGACGGACGGACATGATGATGAAACTATAAGAGTTCCTTGTTTTGCCATTCGGCTAAGGAACCCTAAAAAAGTCTGTCTGTCTGTTTGTATACGTTAATTTTCAGACCTACTGGCTGGATTTTAATGAAATTTGGTAAGTAGATAGTTGACATCCTGGAATAATACATAGGCTTTTTACACCGGAATTCCCACGGAATCGGGATTTACGCGGGAAATCCTCCTACGCGTGCAAAGTTGCGGGCAGCAGCTAGTGTTATGATAATAGTAGATACATGATCAATAAATTGTGCTGTGAAGCAATGATACTAAAAAGATTTTTGCGATTTCAGGTAACATTGGCTCAATAAAACAGTTGCTTACATAGCCAGGCGCTAATCTAAACGTAAATTCGTAGCTCGTTTATACTGTCATCCATGAAAAAGCCTATAATTAATTTGCGGTTTCGTTATAGCAGAAGTTGATACTTGTTCGCATTGAGCCAATGTAGTCCCGAGAGCTAAAGTAACATGATTTTAATTAGCCAGCTTTAAAAGATATTCTTTGGCGCTTTGGATCATATTATTATATAAATTATAATATAAATGATAAAATATAATATAAATTATATATATAAATTGCACTTTTTCCGGGATAAAAACGTACATACTGTAGCGTAAATAAAATTAAGTGCACATTAAACACAAACCGCTACTTAACACGTTTAATTTTGATTAAAAGGAAAAAGATAGAAAACAAGTACTTAATTAGAAAATATAAAAAAGTTAAATATTGGTTATTATTGGGAACCTTTCAGTGATGGCGTAGGTTAACTTAGCGGAAAGAAAAAGAATGTTATCGAAAGTATTATGCAAATATTTTTAACTTACCTAACAAAAAAATCGATTGCAATCGGTTATAGCTAGGCGAATACGCATTATTAGTAATTTTAATTACAAAAACACTAAGAGCATCCAACGCGTCTTGATAGGCCTTAGGTTAGAAAGAGTTTTTGACGTGAGAATTTTTAGATTAGAAATATACAAATTAGGTGCACTATTTAAAATAGAACTCCTGCTGCGAAAACTCGGTAATTCCTGGACGGCTGAACACGACTGTGGGGAGTAACGTAGAAATCACGGAGCCACTGCGCTGCGGAGTCCGCATCTACCTCGTACCCTCTTCAGGCCTTTGAGATGGACGTCTCAGGCACAGGATGTGCTCGGATATCGGGCGAGAGCGCCCCGACCTCCGTCGTCGATAACCGACGTCGCTTGCCCGTAGGGTGGAGCCAAAAATTGGCTTGTAACGGGATCAAATTAACCAGAAAATCACCCACAGACTATACTTTTGCTAGGACACTTTATATTTTTTATTGGGTTTACACCAACAGAAAAAAAACTTTCACTTCATAATTTCGATATTAATCACAAAAAATAAGGTCGACCATCACTTATCGGGTCCCAAAAATGTAATGACGCCGTCAAAAGGCAAACAACCGACGATTTTTTCACGATTCCTGGTTCAAATGTGAATAACAGCTATGAAGAAAAAATTTTTTATTGAAAAGTTTGGATTAAGATTGGAGGAGGTTTTAACCGTAGCGGTTTTACGCTACAGTACCCCATTCCCAGTAAAAAAAATTGAGAGTAGCAACCCTAAAGGTGAGTGGCAACCCTAAAGGAAAGGTGAGTGACAACCCTAAAAGAAAGGTGGTTGACAACCCTAAAAGAAAGGTGAGAGATCAACCCAAGTGAATGTATCAACCCAGTGAGAGGGTGACAACGCTATAACAGATTGACATCACAACAACAGATTGAAAACACAACAACAGATTGAAAACACAATAACAGACTGACAACACAAAAGGGATAGCATCAACCAAGAGTGAAAACCATAATATACAAATTAAATAAACTAGCCTAACTAACTTTAAACTAAATACATCAAATCGACAACATCGAAGTGCAGCTGATACTGAATAAAATTGAAAGCCGGCCTCCAGTTTAGACATTAACAGTGCGAGCTTCAGATGCGTCTCCTAAACCTACATTAGAATAGAAAAACAAACGATAGATCTAGAGTAATATTCTTAAATATATATAGGAACAAAGAACAATAATCAACACGAAACAAATAAGAGTTGAGATTAAGAAATAACTTAAAAATACGACGAAAACTCAAAGGAAGTCAAACAAAAACTCGAAGTCGAACACAAAAGCTCGAAGTCAGATAAAAACTCGAAGTGAGACACGACTCAAAGTCCAACACGACTCAAAGTCAAACACCACTCAAAGTCAAACACGACTCAAAGTCGAACACGACTCAAGGTCAAACACGACTCAAAGTCAAACACGACTCAAAGTCAAACACGACTCAAAGTCAAACACGACTCAAAGTCAAACACGACTCAAAGTCAAACACGACTCAAAGTCAAACACGACTCAAGACTGAATTTAAGAGCTTAAGTTATAGAGGGATAAGTTAGAAGGTTAAGTTAAAGAGAGAGGGTTAAGTTGAAGAGGGTGGACCTTAAATCAAAATCAAAAATACGACGCCTAATGAGAGGAAATGGTTATGAATAAATATTAACTCCAGGGAGGAATGAGGGTCGAAATAATAAAAGAGGTGTCGTTAATTGAAAACTAATGGCCTAACATAAGTAATGCTGATTAAGTTAAGAATATGGAACAAATTAATTCATTTAAGTATGTCTTTTATATGATATTGTCCAATATGATGAGAATCACAGTCTTGTAGGACATATGTAGTCATGGAGATGACTCTGATCACACGACATTTAATGAAACGAGGAGCAAGCTTTCCTGTAAAGTATTCAGCAGCTGACGATTTTGAAAAATTACGCCTCCATTCAATGTCGCCGGCATTAAGTGTAATAGCCGTCCGGTTCGTATTGTAATTTCGTGAATTACGGAGAAAAGCAGAAGAAAGATTGTCCGCTACTTTTGCGTAAATCTCGGCGAGCGAAGTCAGATTACTCGCGTGTTGTTCCCGACTTTCAGCTAAATTAGTGCTTAGAGTCTGGTTATTCGCACGCGATGAATCCATACAGACTTCTCTACCGAATATGAGAAAGTTTGGCGTAAACCCTGTGGCTAAATTAATACATGAATTGAGGTAAAGTTTGACCTTGGGTAACAATTTAGCCCAATTCCTTTGGTTCTCGCCAACCAATATGCTCAAACAAGTAACGACACTTTGGTTATTACGTTCTACCGTGTTTGCTTGTGGAGTGTAATAAGGGGTATATGTAGGGGATTCAATGCGAAACGATCTAAGAAAGTTTAAAAACTGATTACTACGAAAAACGGTAGCATTATCACAGAGAATAGACCGTGGAACTCCGAAGTTAAAAAATATTTCTGATTCCAAAGCTTTTATAACTGAATTGGCGTCAATCCTTTTAAGGGGCACTAACCAAACATATTTAGAACAAACATCGACCATAGATAAAATGTATTTGAACCCATAATAGGCGATTGGAAGCGGTCCAATAACGTCGATAGAAATCATTTGTAAAGGTAAAGAAACTTCCTTTGGATAACACATATGACCACGTGGTTGGGAATTCGCGATCTTATAAGCTTTACAAACCTCACATTGCCTTAAAGTCTCAGAAACATCTCGAAACATATTTGGCCAGTAAAAGTTATCCTTGAGCTTAAAATAAGTCTTTGAAACTCCAGGATGTATAGAGAGAGGGTTATTATGAGCTTCCCATATAGCGGATTTAACTTTTTCAACGGGTAAAACTACGCGCCAAGGATCAGAGCACAATGGGTTAGTGATTGGCATGCGTCTTAACAGAACACCGTTCCGAATGGCGTAAGCTGGAAACGTTTGAGGGGAGTCACGAGCCCCTAAATACACCTTTTTATACCATCTATCATTGGTATGGTCAGGTCCTTGATCGAATGTAACCGGACTCGCGTACATTCTAGATAAAGCGTCTGGAACGACGTGTTGCGACCCTTTGCGATGAATGATATCAAACGTGTATTGGGAAATCACAGTAGCCCATCGTGCCAAACGCCCTGAGGGATTACATAGTGTGAGGAGCCATTTCAAGGCCATATGATCGGTTATAACAGAAAACTTCATTCCATCTAAATAACAGCGAAAATGCTTAATGGAATCAAGAACGGATAAAAGTTCACGTTCAGTTGTACTATAATTGCGTTCTGCTTTTGAGAATAAGCGTGAATAATAAGCGATAGGATGTTCAACACCATCGAACTTTTGAGAAAGAACTGAACCAAGACCAACAGCTGACGCATCACATTGCAAAATGAAGGGCTTCGAGAAATCTGGACATGCCATAACGGGAGTATTGATGAGGGCATCCTTTAATTTTAGGAATGCTTGATCGGCGGCATCATCCCAACTTATAGGGTCACGACCCTTCTTTTTTCCTATAAGGGCAGTGAGTGGAGCTATAATAGAAGAAAAACCATCAACAAAACGCCTATAATATGAGCATAACCCAATAAAACCACGTAGTGACTTAGCTGTAGTAGGAACGGGATAATCCCTAATAGCATCGAGCTTGCTGGGATCAGTTTGTAAACCCTTTTCGTTAATGATATAACCCAAATATTTCAATTCGTTAATAGTTAAACCGGCCTCCTTGAGACGGTCTAGTACTTTTCTAAGGAGCGAGAGGTGACTATCAAAGTCTTTTGATATTATGATTAGATCATCGACGTAACCGAAAACGCAATTATCACTGGTCGAAGTGAATTCAAAATTGACGATCATATCAGTAAGGCGCTGCATCTCGGAAGCTGCATTCGTGAGACCAAATGGCATTCTGACGAACTCAAATAAACCTCGTTGTGGAACTATGAAAGCGGTTCTTTCACAACTCTCATCATCAGCGAGAGGAATCTGCCAAAATGCACTCCTAAAATCAAGAGAACTTATATACCTTGCACCTCGAAGGTTGTCAAGAATATCGTGAATACGGGGGAGCGGATAAGAATCTCTAGTAGTAACGCTATTCAATTTCCTACTATCAACGCAAAAACGTACAGAACCGTCCTTTTTGGTAACCATCACAACAGGACTAGCCCATGGAGAACGTGAGGGACGAATGACACCCATCTCCAGCATCTTATCGATTTCCTCATTGAGCAACTTTAACTTAACAGGTGAAAGAGGGTAAAACCGCTACAATACGTATACACGTATGTGCGATTCCAGACTTTAATCTACTCCTGGGGTTGCAGTAATATTCTAACGAGTTACCCCGGCCCCGGAAAGCAAGGGCAACTGAAGGAGCAGGGTGGGTTTTTTTAGGCAGAAGAAATCTAGAGGGAGGAGTCATTTGATGAAATTCCCACCCAAAAAAGGGCTATTATCTACTTTTCTGTAAAATATCTTACCGATCCATTCACCCACTGTTGTGATTGAGTAACATTAATCCACAGCACGTTAGTATTTACGATTGTGGCCCACTTGTCTTTATGCATCTACAGGATACAAAAAGACAGACGGGCCAGTATCATTACTCAGTGGGTGCCTTAAGACGGACCAAGGAACCGAAGTAGGCCTAAGAAGCACTGGCATGACGATCTTGACACATTTCTGACGCATTGGCCAGAAAAGACTGCAATCTTTTTTTCATAAATCCTAATTAATCACGTTACATATACACAAATTGCGGGGAGTGTGCACAATCTAATTCCTCCAAGCCCGTTCCATCATCGGGCTACAAGACATACGGCGATGCTCCATTGTTACATGGTGGGCATCCACCCATACGCACAAAACGTTTTGAGAATACTTTCATTGTGCATACGGCTAAGGAGTTGAATTCCCTGCCGGAGTTTGTGTTTCCTGATATCTATAACCAGGGGGTCTTAAAGTCAATAGTGAATAGGTTACTTCTTTTTTTAATTAAAAAATAGTTTCGCGTTTGACCACCATCTCACCTGATGGTAAGTGATGATGTGGTCGAAGATGGAGCACGCTTACCTAAAAGTAAGTAAGAAGTAAGTAAAAGTAAGTGTGCTTTATCTTCGACCACATCATCACTTACCATCAGGTGAGATGGTGAAATGCGATCTGTAGTGTGTAGAACCTAAGTAAAGTAGTCGTAATAAACGATTCGTAGCGTTTACACGTGTTTTGATTGTCTTCCCGCAACCCATACACTTTAATCATATTATCAATTTTAAAAAATAGGATAGGATTAGAACGAGGCCTTTACCCAGAAGTGAGTCAATATGGGCTAACTAAGAAAATTACTATACAAGTATCATATGAGTCCATTAAATCACAGATGTTTGATCCTATAGGATCAAAAAGGTATACCTTTGATATACCCAGATCAGTACGAATATACAACAAAGCTCTGTTTAAATGCCACTATAATAGGTACTATTTCGATAAAAATACAAAGAAAAACATTCAATACTGAATTTTACAAAGGTTTACTGTATTTGGAGCTATCCTTCAAAGGACGACAAACGATTTACTTAGACTCCTAATCCTCTGAACATACAAAAGACATTTTGAACCCTACTCCTTCAATAATAAGCTTGATAATAGTCTGCGAGTTCCATAAAGGATAATTTGACAAGGTTCACATAAAATATCGCATCGTTTAGGCGCCGACGGATGTATTCATTTCGAAGTAAGTGGATGCTTACATAACATTTTATTCAGTTCAAGAATTCTAAAAGCTAATAACTACACACCCTCTTAAGATGTATGGTAGCTAAGTTTTATACTCATAAGTAGGACTAGGTAAGCATAAATGGGGTGCTGGACAGAAAACCTCCCCGTGTGCCCGAGAGCTGGAGTTCCTTTTCGGACACGTCCGGGAGGAAGACCAGTTTTCTGGGCCGGTGCACCCCGGGATACGGGCAACAACTCCTTCTTAGGAATCATTTACCTAAGGGGTCTTGTTGTCCGTATGCTAATATTCTGTCTGGAGGGGCCCAGAGGCGGCCAAAGGAGAAGGAGAATCCCTTCTACGCGTGCCCCTCTGTGCAGCAGAGAGGCTCAGCGTTGGAGGTAAAACGGGCTCGACGTGCACTCACCCTGCCGCCGAGCAGGCAGAAGCTCTGCTTCTGCCACCGCTAGTCTCGTAGCCCCGTTGATTGTCGCGGTCATGTCTCGTGACTTTTGACGGGAGACGAGGGTCTTGGCTTAATTGCCCGGACCGCGAGGAAGAAAACCTCTATAAAAAATTACCCCAAACCTCCAAGCAGCGGCGCATGACGAGGGAGGTTGGTAGCTTGGCTCATGGGTAGCTACAGGGGGGGTTAAGGGGGAGCCATTAGTGCGAACCACATTTTTTTGGTTGGTTGGTTGGATTTTAGTAATACTCGTGGGAACAGATATGGGAAAGAATAAAAAAACAAACACAAAACTAGACGATGAGAGGAGAGATGTGGGGTCGGATTCGGACTCCGCGTCTGAGGCGGAGAGCGTGAGGAGCTCTGAGGGCTCCGGGCGCTACAGACTGAAGGGAGGAGCGGAGGGAAAGAACAGTAAGTTCTTCCGGAAACGCCCTCGTAAGGAGGAAGGCAGTCCCAGATTGGAGGGTGACCAGAGGCCATCCTCTACCGAAGAGCAAGCTCCGGCTCCTAAGATCTCCACGAATGCGCGGGGAAAAGGCAGAGGCAATGGAAAGGGCAGGGGGCTCTGCGACCGGGACGTGGACGCGAGTCAGCAAGGCAGGGTACTCTCAGAGTCCTCCGAGATGGAGTCTCCCGGTGGAGAAGAGAACTCCCTTGCCGGCTCCGATAAGGAACGAAGGGCAGGGCTCCAGGCGGAAGTGGAGGCCGCGATTCGCGGAGTGGCCCTGAAGAGGTTAAAATCCTCTAAGGATAAGGCCATCAGTCAGGCGTCGGCCTCCATTATGGCGGCGGTGACCAAACAGTTCAGGCCTCCGGCGGCGACGGACGAGCTGTCCAAGTTGCGGATGGAAATCGCGGAGTTACATAAGGAGAACCTCGCCCTAAAGGCGGACCTAGCTAAGCTCCTCGCAGCCGGCCCCCGGGAGGTGTCCCAAGAGGAGCGCCAGCCGACGCCAGAGGCCCAGATCCTCAGCCTGGTGCAAAGGGAGTTAGCTGCTTTCCGGCAACGATTCGACGTGCTGGAAAGCAGGGTCCTACGTCCCCCGCTAGTGGCGAGCCAGACGGCCTCATATGCAGCTGCTGCGGCTAAACCTCCATCTGGGCCGAACAGCCGCAGGGCTGGACCGCCGGTCGCAAAACCGACTACGGCGAAGGCAGCGATGGGACGCAAAAGAGGTGGGGTAGCTACCCAGCTGGCTGGAGCCTCAGCCGAGATGATATCTCATCCGCCACCGCCGCATTCCGCGCCCTCAGGGACGCCTGTGGCCGAATGGCAGGTAGCCGGAAAAGCAAAGAAGGCTAAAAGGAAGGCTAGGAGGCAGCGGCGCAAGGAGCGCAAGGTTGCGGCCAGACTTCGCGCCCCAAAAAGCGCGGCTGTAGTAATTACTCTACAGCCTGACGCCGTGAAGAAGGGCGTGACTTATCGCGACGTCCTCGCAAAGGCGAAGGAGGTGGTGGACCTCCAGGAGCTCGGCGCCACCGATGGACTACGGTTTAGGGTCACTGCTACAGGGGCCCGAATGTTGGAAGTCCCCGGCGCGGCCAGTGGCCCTACCGCTGACGCTCTGGCCGAACGGCTCAGAGCGTCCTTAAACGCGGAGGAGGCCCGAGTCTCCAGACCCAGCAAGCGCGCAGACGTGCGCATATTGGGTCTGGATGACTCCGTGACGGCCGAGGAAGTGGTGGCCGCCGTTGCCAGGACTGGGGAGTGCCCTCCCGATCAGGTGAGGGCGGGCGCCCTGCGTCCTGGCTTCGCGGGGTCGCAAACCATGATGGTTAGCTGCCCCGTCCCGGCGGCGAAAAAGTTGCAGGAGGGCCGAAGGCTCCTGGTTGGTTGGGTGTCTGCGCAGGTGAAAGTCCTGGACCCCAGACCCCTGAGGTGCTTCCGCTGCCAAGTGGGCAACCATGCGGCATGCGTGTGCACCTCGGAGGTAGACCGCAGCGATAGGTGCTTCCGCTGCGGTCAGCCCGGTCACAAGGCCGGCTCGTGCTCCGCCCCGCCTCACTGCTTCGCATGTGAGGCGGTTGGCAAGCCGGCCGATCACCGGGCTGGGGGCAAGTCCTGCGCCCCACCCACCAAGGCCAGGCGCAGAGGTAGGCCCTCTGCCGCCGCCGTCACCGCCACCGCCGCCGCCGCCGCCGCCGTCGCTACTGCCGCCGTCGTCGCCGAAGTCGTGGCCGAACCCCCGCGAGGGGCCCTGGAGGAGGCTGCAATGGATCCCGATTAATGGCCCCATTGCGCTTCCTCCAGGCGAACATCAACCACTGCGCCGCTGCTCAGGAACTTTTGCTCCAGAGCATGGCGCAGTGGTTGATCAACGTCGCCGTGGTCGCCGAGCCGTATTTTGTCCTGCCCAGGAATGACTGGGTGGCGGACTTGGACGGCTCGGTGACCCTCGTTTCGTCGGCCGCCGCCGGTACCCCGCCCCTCGATCGCGTCAAAAGAGGGCGTGGGATCGTCGCAGCACGGTTCGGGGAGATCGCTGTGGTAGGCGTTTATTTCTCCCCGAACCGAACTCTCGCCGAGTTCCAGAACTCCCTAACGGAGCTGGGAGACGTCGTCGTCGCCCTCGGTTCCCTCCCCGCCCTCGGCCTCGGGGACTTCAACGCCAAAAATCCGGCTTGGGGTTCCCGGTCCATGGACCATGGGCGGGGCAGGATGCTCGAGCACTGGGCCCGTGCGCAGGGCCTGGTGATCGAGAACCGGGGTTCTGTCCCCACGTGCGTGCGGTTTACGGGCGAGTCGGTGGTGGACGTTACGTTCGCCACCCCCAGCCTGTCACCGCGCGTCACCGACTGGCGCGTTGTGGAGGAGGTGGAGACCTATTCCGACCACCGGTATATCCGGTTCGACGTCTCCGCCCAGACCCCAGACGCGCCGGTCCGACGGGACCTGAGTGGTCCGCGATGGGCGCTGAAGCAGATGGACCGGGAGCTATTCCTGGAAGCCTCGATCGTGCAGGCCTGGGGGTCACCCCCGGACAGGCCTGCCGACATAAACGACGAGGCGGAGTGGTTCCGGGAGGCCATGTCGGAGATCTGCGACGTGGCCATGCCCCGGGTCCGTCAAGGACGCGCCCGGCGTCAGCTGTACTGGTGGTCGAGCGAGCTAGCAGCGCTGCGCGAAGCGTGCGTTGCGGCGCGACGCCGGTACACCAGGTTCCGCAGGCGCCGCACCCGACCTTCGGATGCGGCGACTGTAGAGGCGGAGCTGTACGAGGGCTACAGGGCAGCCAAGGCCGTCCTCCAAGACGAGATCTGGCGGGCCAAGGAACTGGCCCGGGAGGAGATGCTGGCGACTCTGGACAGGGACCCATGGGGCCGCCCCTACAAGTGGGTGCGAGAGAAGCTCCGCCCCTGGGCTCCCCCGTTGACGCAGAGTCTCCAGCCTCAGTTCTTGGAGGACGTGATGAGCGCCCTGTTACCATTGCGAGGGGAGCACGCTCCCCCGCCCATGGCTCCGTCTCCGACGGAACCTGAAGCTGGCGCAAACGTGGACCACAGCGACGACGACGTCTACGACGCTCCAGAGGTGACCGAGGTAGACTTGAGAGTGGCGGTACAACGGCTCAAGGCCAAAAATACCGCCCCAGGACCCGACGGCTTGCCAGGGAAAGCCTGGGTCCTGGCCTCGGAGACTCTCGGGCCTCGACTAGGGGGGCTCTTTAGCGCATGCCTGGAGAGGGGCCAGTTTCCGCTTCGCTGGAAGACGGGAAAGCTGGTCCTGATCCAGAAAGCCAGGCACCCTGCGGACTCTCCGTCCGCATTCCGGCCCATCGTGCTGCTCGAAGAGGCGGGCAAGCTCTTGGAAAGAGTTATTGCAGACCGCCTCTTCGGGCACCTGAATCGGGTGGGCCCGGATCTTGCGGAGTGCCAGTTTGGCTTCCGCAAGGGGCGCTCGACGGTGGATGCCGTCATGCGCGTGAGAGCCCTCACGACGGGGGACGCGGTATCCCGGGGCAGGGTCGTCTTGGCGGTGTCCTTGGACATCACCAACGCCTTCAACACCCTGCCCTGGAGTTGCATCAGGGAGGCACTCCGGTATCACCGGGTGCCGACCTACCTCCGTCGCATAGTCGAGGACTACTTGACGGACAGAGCCGTCATCTACCCCGGTCACCGGGGAGAGTGGAACCGGCGAGAGATGTCGTGCGGTGTCCCACAGGGATCGGTCTTGGGGCCACCCCTGTGGAACATCGGATACGACTGGGTGCTGCGCGGCGACCTCCCTGACGGCGTCAGCGTAATATGTTACGCTGACGACACGCTTGTCCTGGCACAGGGAGAGTCGCACCAGGCGGCGGCCGACCTGGCGACGCAAGCGGTTGCGACAGTCGTTCGTAGGATCCGGCAGTTGGGACTCGACGTGGCGCTGCACAAGACAGAGGCCATGTGCTTCCATGGCGGTCGAAACGCGCCACGGTCCGAGTCCCACATAACGGTGGAGGGGGTTCGCATCGGCGTCGGGAGGACGATGAAGTACCTGGGACTCGTCCTCGACAGCCGGTGGAACTTCAGGGAGCATTTCCTGAGTTTGGCCCCAAAGCTGAACCGGGCAGCAGCCGCCTTCGGGCGACTCCTGCCTAATCTCAGCGGGCCAAACGCCTCCTGCCGAAGGCTGTACGCCGGCGTCGTGCGGTCCATGGCCCTCTACGGGTCCCCAGTGTGGGCCCTGTGCATCCGGACGCGACCACTAAAGTTGGTCGCATGCCAGAGGGTCATGGCTATCCGAATGATCCGGGGATACCGCACGATCGCCGGCGAATCGGCCAACCTCCTTGCCGGATTGCTGCCCTGGGATCTGGAGGCGACTGCCCTCCAGCGCGTCTATGAATGGCGTGTGGAGGCGCAGCGCCGGGGCGTATCCCCGCTGCCTCGAGAAGTCGAGGCGCGGCGGGAAGAGCTCCGGCGTGATCTCAGGGCAGTATGGAGGGAACGACTGTCGCAACCGAAGGCCGGGCACGCCGCAATTGCGGCGGTAAGACCCCTCTTTGAGGAGTGGCTAGATCGGCGTCACGGCGTCCTGACCTACCGCATGACGCAGGTCCTCACCGGACACGGAAGTTTCGGGAGGTACCTGTGTCTAATGGGAAAGGAGGAAACGCCTGGGTGTCACCACTGCGAGGGTCGCCCTGAGGACACAGTCGAGCACACGGTGCAGGACTGCCCCGCTTGGGCAGAGCACCGACGTGTCCTCACGGCGGCAATAGGCGGAGACCTCTCGCGCCCGGCATTGGTCGAGGCCATGCTGCGGGGCGAGAGGGAGTGGGAAGCGGTCGCCTCCTTCTGCGAAGCAGTCATGCTTCCGAAGGAGGAGGCGGGCCGCGAGAGGGAGAGGATGGCGTCCTCCCTCCAGCCCAGCCGCAGTGGTAGACGCCCACGGCGCCGGACGTCGGCCGACGATCTCCGGCCACCGTAGGCGCGGGCATGCGGACAGCGAGTAAAGGGCAACTCGCTGTCCGACCATGGACCATGCCCGGGTCGACGGCGCGTCGTGTTCCACGCGCGCCTCAAAGAGCGTCAGCAATATGACGAGGCCCCCCCCGTAGAGGGCTGAAGCCTGCCGGGGTCGTGGGACTCATCCCGTTACCGTGACCCCGGTACGTAAAGGGTTATTGAAGGAACACCGTGGATTTTAGTCAGTAAAAGTCTGACAGTCCCTCCCACCCTGCCCGGGGTGGGAGGACTTCTTTGATAATTTTACCACGATAAAAAAAAAAAGAAAAAAGGTAAGCATAAATTACCTCTAAATGACATTAAATTCGGTTAATTTGGTCTCTTCTAATCGTCAATTCTGCCAGTCCTGGTAAATTCATGAACTTCTAGCTATGCCCACAATTTCTTTTGCTTAGTAGTCGATATTACATACGCTTGGATGATGTTATTTTGCCGGGGTTGCGAGAATGTTCTAAAGAGATACCGCGGCCCCGGAACGCAAGGGCAGTTTGAGCAGAACAGGGTGGTTATTTATTCAGTAGAAGTACGATACTTGCTTCCGCTCCACTTAGAGCCGGAGAAGTCATTCGATAATTTTCCCACCCGAAATAAAGCCCATTAAAATCAGTTCATCCATCCCGAAATTAGCCTACACAAACAGGAAGACAGAAAAAAAATGTGTTTAGTATCGTGTAAAATAACAACAAACACTTGAGAAAAAAACTTATTTTGAAATCGTAGATAAACATATCAATAATAAACATAATCTATAAATCTCGGATAACAATCCGCAATTTACTCCCGAATCTTGGTCAGATTTTTCACGTACAAAACTACGAACTACGCCACACTCTAAAGTAGTCTAAAGCTAGCTAGTACAACTCAATAAGGCGTAGCACACACGCCGCCCTCGAGATGTCTCCAGGGCCCTCCAGCATACAATGGCTGTCCTACACCCAGACAGTCTGCATCTACCTCTATATATTATACTAATGACAAGCTAATTAGGTGTAGCTAACGCTAATTAGACCAGCGTGTGTCTGATGTTTCGGGATTCATTAATTTAATATTTTTGTTCCATCATTAAACCCATTACGTCATACGTTCAGTGAAGCTTTAGCTATGAGTTTTTAATAATTTAGGTATTATTTTTTTATGTTATCTTCAAGTTCACTATATTTTTAAGATTGCTATGAAGAGGGTAATCGTATCCTCTAATAATAAATATAACATGCTATTCTGCTAACCGCAAATCGGATGCATCACCCACGATCATCGGTGATGAGACTGTACATCCCGCGGAAGTGTGGAGGTCGAGGCTTTTTAAATGCCACAACTCTCCACAACCGCGAGATTTGCAGTCTCAGGGAATATTTCCTTGAAGCCAATGTATGCACCGAGATGTGGTTGCAGTAGACAAGGGAGTCACCCCGCTGACCATGACTAAAGAGAACTGGCACAAACCTGGTATACTTACCGCAGATGACCGCAAGGAGGTATGGAAAAGCAAGGAGCTTCATGGTCGCTACTATCGGGCTCTTTATGGGTCCGATGTAGATTTGACAGCTTCCGTCGCCTGGCTACGCTTCGGGGATCTCTTTGAGGAAACTGAAGGTTTTGTCTGTGCAATTATGGACGAAGTTACCTTGACGAATAATTACCGGAGACATATTATGAAGGACGGGACGATTGACGTGTGTCAGGCATGCCATCGTCCTGGTGAGTCCATCAGACATATTGTCTCCCGTTGTTATCGTCTGGCTAACGGCGAGTACTTACATAGACACAACCAAGTAGCCAGAATTATCCATCAGCAACTTGCTTTGAAATACAAACTTGTCGATTCTGAGGTACCGTATTACAAGTATGTACCCGACCCAGTTCTCGAAAATAACCATGTCACGTTGTACTGGGATCACTGATATTGTTTGACTATTGTTGCCAATAAGCCCGATATAGTGGTGATAGACCGATTAGTGCGCCGCGCAACGATAATCGATGTTACCATCCCACATGACGAGAATCTCGTGAAAGCTGAGAAAGAGAAACACATAAGTATCTCGACTAAGCTCATGAGATTGCTGACATGTGGAATGTGGACTCGGCTGTCATTGTGCCGATTGTCATATCAGTCGATGGGCTGATAGCTAAAAGCTTCGACGACTATCTGTCGAAGCCGGCGTTGCACAGCTGGATAAAAGGCCTGATACAGAAGGCAGTTTTCCTCGATACATCTCGTATTGTGAGGAGGTTCCTTTCTCTGGAGACCTAACCACCGGTAGCTTGGACCCTGTTCCCGAATCGGGAAAATGGCAGTCCACTGGTATCGGGAATCCCGATACCAGTGGACTGCCATTTTTTATATTTTTTAATGATTTTTTTCTTGTCACTTTTTTATAGAAATATATTTAAAAATGTAATTTTTGAGAGATATGTAAAATAGTGGAAACATAATATAAATAAACGTATCCGAAATAATCACATCTCTGGCTCTCCTTGCTAGATAGTTTAGCAAATAAAGGTATTAGTGCCTTAAATCTAAACGCGCAAACCGACCTTCTTGTAATTACAAGATGGTTTTTAATGAATAAGGCCAATTGGCCTTATTCATTAAAAAATAAAACATTTTCTTATAATTCTAAATTCAAATTATCTATTGAAAATTTGAATAAAGAATCTGCGAATCAGTGTTTAAACTAAGGCTGTGATTAAAATATTTTATGAACATTGTTGAATGCTCTATATAGAATACGAAACTAATCAAACTTCATACACAAACAAGGTCGATGGGAAACTGTTTACGTTATTAATTTAAAACGTGTAACTTAGGAAACCTTTCAAGCGATACATTATTCTAACATATTGGTTCTAAAGTGGTTTCCACAACAACAAATGGAGAAGGGACCCTTTACATTTGTAGCTCGTATTTCACTTGATTTATTTTTACAGGCGCTAATATATCACAAGAACCAAAATAGACTAGTTTCGGTCCTGCGATGAAAAGTATTATCTCTCACACACTATACCCTATTTTCTCACAGAAGGTCTGTGAAACATGTGTGGACAATTAATCAGGTTCACAGGGATGGCTTAGACATCTGCGTGTACCTTTGTCCAAATGTCAATTAGGAAATGATTACAAACTCGAACGCAGAAGGGCCAAGATAAATGGACACAAGCAATAAAAAACACCTGACTGCCGAAGATTTAAGAGACAACAAGCTTCGCAAAAATCAATCAACGACATCTTGTAGAAAATAAAACGTGGAAATTAAGGAAAATTTCGTTTTTTAAACCAATTCCGCCCCGCCTGCTACGCTTTTGCTAAGCCGAACTTAAAATAAGTTTCGACCGTATCTCTAATTAAATTCTTGTACTTATCACTTTCAATTTATTACGAAAGTGCGAGGAAGTTTCGAGGATTTTCTCAGTCGTTTTAAGGTACATTTGAAACGTAAAGTTTATAGGATTACAATGTTAATTGAATGGACTTTGATTTGAACCCTTTTGGCATTTTTGTGAGACTATAAGATATTAAGTAATCTTACAAATGGTATAATTATTAAACATCTATTATAAATTAAAGTCTTCTAAAATAAGTTATTTAGGTATACCAATATTGAAGAGTTGTCACTATCATGTGCATATGATACATTTATGTATCGATTATACTTATTACATGACTAGGTACTCTATTTCGTGTCCAAATAGCCTATTCATCGTATTTTTTTTTACTGTGTGGGATAATTATTGAATGACTTCGCCCGCTCTGGGTTAAGCGGAAGGGAGTGTCAGACTTCTACTGACTAAAAACCCACCCTGTTCCTGCAGCTGCCCTTAAGTTCCGGGGCCGCGGTATCTCGTTAGAACATTCCCGCAACCCCGGCAGGTAATGACCTTATGGGGCCCCGTCACTTTTGCTGACAGCCCTTTGAGGCGCGCGTGGAACATGACACGGTACCAACCTTGTTCTGGTCCTTACCGGACGGTGAGCTACCCCTGCTAGCCATCCGCAAGCCCGCGCCTACGGTGGCCGGAGTTCGGCACGCGATCCCCGACGCCCGGGACTTCTCCCACGGTGGTTGGAACGTGAGAGTTGCCTCTCCTTCGCGCGTCTCGCCTCCTCTTTCGCTAGCATGAATGCTTCGCAGAAGTAGCCAACTGCATCCTATTCCCTCTCGCTCCGCACCATGGTCTGAACCAGGGCCGGGCACGAGAGGCCGCCGCTGCCGTTCGCCTCAACGAGGACACGGCGAAGCACTGCCCAAGCAGGGCACACTTCCACCGTATGCTCCACCGTGTCCTCCGGGTGGTCCACGCAATGCCGACACCCGGGCGTGTCCTCCCGCTGAATCCGAAACAGGTACCTTCCGAAACAGCCGTGTCCGGTAAGTACCTGCGTCAGGCGGAAGGACGCCGTGGCGTCTCTCCAGTCACCCCTCAAAGAGGAGACTTATCGCCGCGATTGCGGCGTGCCCAGCCTTCGGTTGCGACAGCCGCTCTTTCCATGCTGCCGTGAGATCACGCCAGAGCTCAGTCCACTGAGGCGCGATTTGCCGCGGTAGCGGAGTTTCACACCGGCTTAGTACCTCCGCGCGCCAATTATGCATGCGAGCGAGGGCTGCCGCCTCCATATCCCACGGCAGCAATCCAGCAAGGAGGTTCGCCGCCTCCCTGGTTTCTATTCACCCTAGGTTGCCATAACTCCAGCTATTTTTAAATAATATCACATACCTTCTCTTTGTAAAATTAGGTATAAAATAAATCTATACTAATATTATAAAGCGGAAAAGTTTGTTAGTTTGTTTGTTTGTTTGTTTGCTTGAACGCGCTAATCTTCGAAAGTACTTGGTGGATTTGGATGAAATTTGGTATGGAAGTAGCTTGAAGCTTGAGGAAGGTTATAGGCTACTTTTTACCCGACTGCAAAAAAGGAGAGTTATGTTTTTACCGTGATAGAATCCACGGGAGCGAAGCCCCGCGAGAGTACTAGTTAATAATAAAAAGTAAATGAGATAATACAAAAATCTCATTTCCTTTAAATTATTTATTATTGCAGTTTAATAATTAAATTAACTTCTGGTCGCGCAGTGGTTGAAATTCGACCATAAATTAAATTATTTCGATATCGTTCAGTATATACAAATATTAGCTTTCAGCACTTCTCTTACGTCTCTCTATGTAATTTTCGTAAAAAGTGATTCAACAAATTTTGTTACACGTATAAATATATATGTAGATTGCGAAACCCTTATTTCAATTCATGTAAGATCTATCCGAGTAAACAATTTCGATACCGATTAAGTCAATTCCAATTAACTTCAGAAAGCTGTTTCACAGCGCAAACACATCGAGAGGCAATTGCTATCGAACCTAATATAAAGTGACGTTGATTGTGGCAGCAACACTTTAAACCACTAACGGAGTTAGTTTCCGATCTTAACTGACCACATAAATGTTTATGGGTTTTCAATTGGTTTGGTTCACACTTTCAGTGGAGTATAAATGTTTCAAAACCATGGATTTATCTTACCAAAATAACATTGTGATTTTTTTTTAAATGCACAAAAAAGTGAGGCCACTAGAGAGACGGACAGATGAAATTGAAAATAGTACTTAAGTACTACTAGTAGTTGGCACAGAACAAGAAAAAGTGTAAACATTTTCAGGTCTACTGTATCTACTAGTCGAGAAGATCTTAACAAAAATTATATTAGTAAATAGTACCTATATTAAATGTTTATATAAAATTTTAATATTGTAACTATTGTGCTATTTAAAATCGAATTTTTAATATTACGAAAACAAAGAGGTTGATAAGATTATCAACATATATGTTTTTTCAAAAATTAAAAGAATATTTCAACAAAAAAGAGAATTCATTTATTGATGAAAAGATAAAGAAATATCGAAAAGGCTCGTTGACGCTTCCCGCGACCCAAGGGCTGGCTATTTCTTTGGTCAACGGCTAAGCATTGCCATACAACGAGGCAATGCCGCCAGTATCTTGGGTACGTTGCCAGCCGACAGCGTTGAGGATGAATTTTTTGATGCTTTATTGTAGTTTGTATTTTAGTACATAATTTTGTATATTTGTTGTAATTAATTGTATAAATCTATAATAACCTTTCACAAAAAAGTAGCCTATGTAACTTTTCAGCCCCAGTATCTATTTAAAGTTATCTGTGCCAGTATCTACGCCAAAATCACATTGGTCCGTCGTCGCGCTATTTTGACGGGAAGGAAGGACTAACAAATACACTTTCGTGACTTCGATTTACAATAAGTATGGATCCTTTTCATTTTAACGAATATTATTGTGGTGTTTTAATACCCATTGTACTACTTATGTTGTTTCTACATAAGTTTCTCCTTTAATTGATCGAGTTGGGTAAAAATAAATATACCGTACAGCAGATGTTTTATTTATACTAGAAATTAACGCTAAACAAGAAACACTATAGATATCTTGTCCGTTATCAGCTTTTGAAAGCAAGCCGTAGTTTACAAGTTCACACCCCTCTGTTTCTCACAGATTGTAAAGTGTCAAAACACAATCATGTCACATCGTCCTAATTGTTTGTTTAAGTTAGCCAGCTTGTCTCTCTCGATGAAAGATATCAATAAAATAAAAACAAATGGATGCCATACTGGTTCATTAATTCCTTTCTGAATGTTTCATAAAATGTCCAGTGCAGCTTCATGTATCTGAAAGGTTGCACTCAGTGGAGCGAAAGTAATGAGTTATTTGTTTTGTTTGTTAATGAAGACCGTATTTCTGTTATTGGAAGGGCCAGTTTAATTTGTGTACGTTTTAAAGTACCTACTTTCCTCTCGTGTTAATAACCGGAAACATTCAGGAATTTAAGGAATTGAAATATTTAAACGGCAGACAAAACAAAATTAAAAGGAAGTCCTTTAGCTTTAATCTTTACTTATTGTCGCATTGTTACAACTTGCCTGTCGGTCAGATCCTTTAGATTAAATTGAACTCCAGCAGATTTTTACTGCTCATTTATTCTCTAGTTGACAATGATTTTTTTTTTCAACAAAAAATATGCACATACATTAGGTATTCATATCAACGTCACACACTCACGCATTTAAGTAAATTTTATTTGATGTCGGGCAGGCTTATAACCCTACATAAAATAAAATCAACTTAAAAAGCACATGATAATTTTCACTTAACTAACGTTTCAAAAATATCAGTGCTCACGAACGTGGATTAATTTATTTTTGAAACACTTTTACAGTCACTAGTGTCGTACGTAGATAAGTGCGGAAATGAGAAGAAAAACCTCTGCTTTTATGAAGTACGAGGCGTTAATTACAAGGGATGCGACCATCATATCTATGCCCGTTGCCCGAAAATTTCAAATTAAATTCGGAGTATTTTTTGGGTTGTTTGCCGGTCTTTTATGTATAATTAAGTCCCTAATATAATCTCTTTACAACATTCAAGTTAGGTAACGTAATTTGTAATCCACTAAACAGGTAAATTTTAGCAAACGTTGATTTTATCCCTTACTAGCTTCTTTCCGCAGGTTCGCTCGCATGGGAATCGATATTTAGCTTTTTCAGAGATGAGCCCGGTCAAACAGAAAGACTTCAGACATATGTACCTATATTTTTTTTTAAATTTTGATTGTGTTTTAGTATCGTGTAAATACTCAAGTACCTACTTGAGAAAACACAATTATATTGAAATCACAAACGCACCCTTCAATTTTATTAATATACTTACATATTTTATATGTAAGAAAAAAAGAGCCACTGGTGTCGTAAACAAGTTTGAAAAATAAAAGGAAAAGCTTCTGCGTTTATGTATTACAGGGCATTAATTGTATAATAATTATTTAATAACGATTTATTAATTATATACATACAAACGTGTTACTTCCTGTATGTCCATAATGTTACTCAAGCTGCATGTTATATTATTTTTTCTGGTTATTTTTTTATTTTGTTATGATATATTATTGTTTTTTTTTTTTTATATGAATTGTATTTTGTGTCTTGTATTGTTTCAATTATATCAGATTAAGTCCCTTATCATACATAAATGTAGCATCGACCCTCAACGCATGTACCATAATTTGTATTGTTCACTAAATAAAACCGAACAAAATATGAAGATAGTGAAGCAACAGGTTATCTGTCCTTGTAATGAATGAATAAACAAAACATACTTTATTATTTTTTCTATATCTATTTTTAACCGACTTCAAAAAAAGGAGGTTCTCAATTCGTCTTGAACTTTTTTTTTATGTATGTTACCTCATTACTCGGAGACGGCTGGACCGATTTGGAAAATTCCTTTTGCGTTTGAAACTGTATACTTACTAGTTGGTCCCATTGTTACGAAATCAGGATCTGATGATGGGATCCTGGAGAAATCGAGGGCACTCTTCAAATATTATAGGCAAACCTATAGCGTTATGGGTACCTTGAGCAGTTGCTTTCGAAAAGTAGCATTTGGGGAAGCTGAACTGATGATGAAGACCACAGATGGCCACTGAAACTACTCAGTAATAAGTATTTCGTGGATTGTGATTCGATTACTTGAGTACAGATGTTAAACCCTTTATGCTCGTCGCAATACATACGAGTATGGTGATATAGAGCTGATGGTCAAGTACCAGGAGAACTCCTCAAAAATTAACGGCTATGCATCGGAAAAGCAATATTTTGTAAAAGGTGATAAGTTGTTCAAATTATGTCTTTTGTAACTAGATAAATTACAAACCGACCCACTAAAAAGCGTGAAAAATTTTTTTTACAAAAATAGAACCGACTTCCATATCAAAACACTACAAAGCCAAAAATAACTTTAATTTCGGAAGGCGGTGTGAAAAAAAAAGAAAATCCAAAACCAATAACACCGACTACCGAAATTAAAGTTATTTTTGGCTTTGTAGTGTTTTGATATGGAAGTCGGTACTATTTTTTGTAAAAAAAATTTTTGTGGCTTCGAGTTTCACGCTACATTTTTTTTTTGTAGCAAAACCGTACGTACTCATGTTAGATATTAGCCATTCCTTTTGCAAAGCCCACCAGTGACATATTATAAGTCTAAAACGACACAAAAAAGCTGGCGTTTTGTTGCTGCATGCCGTGTTATTTCACCGCATAACTTACGTTGTAGGTTTTCGTTGTAAAACAAATTCTCGTGTATAATTTTTCATGTCCGTACGTCAGTTATACCAGAGCTTTCATTCATCTGTCCGTGGACGTGCTTGATACCATGAAATCCATGTGTGATAAAATTTCTGACAAAAATGTGGACAACATCTGCCTAACTTTTTTTTTGTTTATGCTTCAAGTCAAACTGGATGCAGCTAAGTATTCGTATTTTACATGGATCACTCCATCCTGCCTATCTGAGGACCAGAACCCAGTAGCTGTGTTACATGATATTGTCAGACTACCCGTAACAACCGCGTCAAAGATGCCCACATGACAACCGGAACTAAAGGCTCAACGTGCTTCCCGAGGTGAGGAGGGATCTCCATATGTGAAGATAGTCACCCATCTACATACTGACCTCGGCAAGCTTTGCTTAACCTTGAAAATGAACCCATGTGGCTGTTATTATTCAGCTCCTTCGACAAAAATGCGGACATTGATCGGAATATCAGAAGAATCACGGATTATTAGTATTCCACGGGATCCCGTCCCCGACTTGCTTGATTAAGATTATAATAGCTCAGCTAATATGCATGATATAAAGATAATTTATAGCCTATAGCACTCAGGGATAATGCAGCTATATGTAAGCGAAAGAATTTTCAAAATCGGTTCGGTAGTTTCTGAGATTACCCCCTACATACAAACTTACAAATTTTACCTCTTTATAATATTAGTATAGATAATGAAGATAAAATGAGTTTCATTACACCCGTATATGTTATGAAATAGGTAGGTAGGTAAATAGATATTTTCGATTAAAATATTTATCCAAAACTTTTTGATGTCAACGAATTCATACATATAACTTAAGACATGTTGTAAATTGAAAGGCGCCCCTCTCGACAAAATATTCTAAGGCTTAGGCTCGCTAGATTCCGGCTCACTGAATCTGAAATCAAACGTCTCGTATCGTTCATATCAAATTCCTTCACATGGCCTCCCATAGTTACAGGCTAACCTACGTTTATTTTGTTAAAAGAACATTCTTTAATCTGAGAATAATGGTCGAGAGGACCTTTTAATTCTGACGGAGCCAATTACCAGTATTACATGGAACAACTAGATATCTGACCCTCACAGCGCAATACTTCTTAAAAACAATGGTGGTACACTCGTACTGAAGGTCACGTCTCATCGTGTCTACACGAGAAATTTAATTAGATAGTTTTAAAAATGCCTCAAGCACTTACCAATAAATACAGTCAAATCAATTATTATAATCCGTAGCCCGGTGGCACTTCAGTGCAGACAAACATCTTAGCATCCTGTTTATCTCATTATATGTAGGAATTAGTATCAAAGGCCTTAATGGCATCTTTAAGCGCTTATGAGAATCCCAGTGCTCTTAATTACATTCCTTTGTTCAGGTGAATAGGGAGGTGGGCAGCTTATTAATTAATCGTTGAAAGAAAGCTTAGAAAAAAGTGATTTACAAGGACTGGAAATAAATGTAAGAAATTAATGTAAATAAGCGATGGCCTAAAACACAGGTTTATAACCTTACGTCAGGACGGTCGCTACATTACTGTATCTGTAAGCATTATATTTACTTGTATTGAATTTAGGATGAATCATCATTTTACCAATGTTTATTCAACAACTTAAATAACCCTGCAAACTAGAACTATTCTATATATTACTTTCTGGGCTATTTGTACTTTTCTGTAAATATGTTATTGGAATAAAATTTATTATTAATAATAGGTTGACATGTATTCCGAAAAAGATTATAGGAGAATATAGTAATAAGGCCATGCGCGCACTGCCTTGCGGTGGCCGCAATTCCGGTAGTTCTACCGCACCGGTAGACTGACCGCAGTGCGCGCACTTCTATGACACTCCATACTTCACAAATTTTGCGGTGCGGTAGAACTACCGGAATTGCGGCCACCGCAAGGCAGTGCGCGCATGGCCTTACATTTATAGTTTCATCGTGAATATTTTTAGTTTAAATTGATTGTATGGTTCGCTTTCGCCACAACATATTAAGCTATTATTACTACAGGTAGGTAGTTAAGGTAGTATGATCTATGAAATGCCAATCCAACAAAAATCTTTCCATGTGAAGTGACCTGTCAATTGATGAAACGATAGTTCATGCTAAAGGAAAAAGAATATCTACATATTATATTAAATGTTGACTAGCTCCTTCATGATAATTTTTCGAAAATAATAAAACAGAATCCATTATACGAGGATACAATATGATACCAATTTAATGGTCTAATAAGTTTAAAACTATTTATATGTAAATTGTCTACCACACCCGTTCATTTTAATCAAGTCGGCATAAAATGGTGCTTTTGGCTCTTTGGTCATAGCTAGTTGTTTTGTTTAAAGGAGTTGACAGGTTACAGTGGCGGTACCTTCATATAAGCCCAAAAGCCCGGCATGCCTTACTAAAAAATGCTCGATAGAGAATCAATGTCAAACCCGAACTATTTAAAAGTTCGCGCGCTTAATTCTTATCAAAATAACACAATGTATCTACTGAGTACACTACTACGCATCGCGATTGTTCGCGCGCAGAGTTTCGCATTTGTAGCATCTAATGATCTACATATTGCTATCTCGCTTACACGCACCGGCTTTTACCGGGCTTTCAAATACTATATCTGTCACTTTCGCACTTATAGCGATGTGCCGTATAACGAGTTAGGCCTTGTGCGTAGAAAAAATCTATCACTATGGCAGATTTAAGCAGGGCATTCGTATGAAGTTGCATGCGTATGCGTGACCTTGTCAGCTTGCCAACTCTGCAGTGTTGCCGTTTTAGCCACACGTTGAAAGATCTTGGAGATTTTTAACGTGTTTGGAAACTTTTTTAACATTTATCAACAATAAAAACTAGCGACTTTTAAAATAACGAAATTAAATACAGTCAAAACCGTTTACAACAACATCATTTAGAACAACATACCGGTTATATAGACCAAAATCATAGGTACAAAATACTTTGTACCTTGAAAACATCACCGGTTATTACGACTATCGGTTTTTACAACCAAATATGAGTGGTCCCTTGGATGTTGTTATAACAGATTTTGACTGTATTCAAGCAATATCTTAAAAATAAAAAAAAAATTAGCTAGATTTTTCATATACCTGGCGACTTTTTTTGCCTAAATGACAACACTTGAGTAGTTCCCGACATTCTAGAGTGCAACTAACTTCAGTTTCATTTGCTTGAGTGAGTGAGAAAAGGTTTTGTTTGTTTTCTAAGATTTTCTCAGTGATACAATTGTTTTGGTGATTTACCTACAACAATGGAGGTAATTGTACCTTGTGAGGATTTAAAATGCGTTCAAGTTTTGATTGGCGAAGATAAGGTAAAATCTTTAAACTTTGCTCAGAAAAAACAGTTAATTTCTTCATTAAAACCGACGCCTAATCTGTGTATTTCTCAGACTAGTAAATCGCATAAACGAAAATTTAATAGATCAGTCAATCATTTCATTCATGAGAATAACCTCGAAGATGCCTTTCCCGAGCTGTTAAAGTTAGCGTATCTTGTTGTAACTATTCCGGCTACAAGTTCTTCCGCGGAACGTGCTTTTTCGTCTCTTAAACGTATCTGAGAAATACACAAGGTCAAGAGCGTCTTTCCGAATTATCAATGATAGCTATTGAAAAACAGTTGTTGGTAGAATTAAAACGATCACCAACATTTTACTCTGATGTAATTAAATCATTTCTTAAGAAAGATAGACGATTCCAATTAGAATATAAATAATTTATTTAAATTCCTTATTACATTCTATCTAGCTATTTTTTAACTTTCGTTTTGTAACTTTTTGATTTGTTTTTTTTTTTGTCTGTAACCTGGGTTCTGTTACGAAGGAAGCAACTACTTACCATAACTTTGTTCCCTCAAGCAATGAAGCAAACCAAACGGCTTTTTTCAAAGCCACCGGAGGTATGCAATTGCTGATATGTTTATTATATTCAATCTAGCACTAGCATGCCTTCAGTGTGCTTTGGTTACCTCATTCACCGCACGACAAGCAAGAGTGAAATTGAAGAAAGAAGAGGAAAGAAGAAGATGGATGAATTCACTTTTAATTTATTGTACCTAACCAGTAGTTTATGAGAAAATTGCGATGATACATACGTAGGTACCTACATACTCAGTCGAAAACTGAACTTTCTTTTTTTGAAATCGGTTAAAATTTTATTGGGCTTGCGTTATTTTGAAACCCTAGGCACGCCACTGACAGGTTAATATAACTTTCAGCCTCTGTTAGTGGAGTGTTGTAGATAGGTAAAATAACTCTCAGTAAATAAAATATTTGAGAATCGATTTATCCCCGTTTCAAAAAAGAAAGGTACCAGACGAAACTAACCTAATCTTGAAAAGTCAACCAAAGATACTATTGAGACAGAAGACTAACATCAAACCAAAGACTAAATCGATTTCCACCGGTCACGTGGAAAGTTCAGACTAGAAAGTGAGACAACATTGACCCAATCGTTTCAAAGGGATGGCCCGTGGCTCATTGTGACACCTTATCTATCGAGCCATCTCAAACGGGGGATATTACGAACCAATTTGTCGTAGTCATGAAATTGGAAAATTCAATTTCAGACGTATTTGCTGCGATCTACTTTGGTCGTAAAAATAGCTCGGTGATTTGGAAGCACTTTTCGCATTAGCTATGTGCGTATGGCTTTTAAAATTACAGAGAAGTGCACAATGTCAATTTTAGCAAAAGATGAAACATTATTGATATCCATTGATATGAGCAATCATACGAAGGCACAATAATTAAACTTATCTATCTTAATATTATTTTATGTAGTTATGGAAAATTACTCGGTCATTATTTTTTGGGACGTATATTGTCACAGTGTTATTTAGTGTTATCCTTTTTGTAAATAAGTACTCGTATTATTCTATCAATTAATGAAGGTATATCGTAGTAAAGTGGATAATATAAATGTTAAATTAATTACACGAATTAAATAAATGTATTATCATACATACCAAATCTTTTATTTTGAGCACTGAAATTCAGTACGTGGATGCGTGAGACCAAATGGTATTGCCTACTATTTGAAATGCTAACTTAACAGACAAGCTTTTTCACCACAACTTTCGCAGACATACTACCTGTAAATCAAGTATGAGTATTTATGTTTAAAACGTATATAAATATTAGCAAAGTAATCTTCAAGTAAAATGTTCTCGCATAATGTACCTACTTATCGCAAGTCGTCAAAAGAAAATCAAATTACTTTTTAAGTACGCCCAACTTTCCCTGTAAACAAAATATCATCAGGCTTATAAAAGTTATTTTTCTTTATAAATAGCCAATGTTCTAACAATAGAACATTGTCTATATCTCTGTAGGTGTTTTATTTGTAAAACCACTTCATCAAAAGTTACAGAAGTCTCACTTCTGGAAAATAATACCTATTACGTGAAATAGTTACCTCTAAAAAAATAAGAAATCTTGTTTAAATTTTGGACAGAAATAAAGAGCGGGATCTCAAATAGTTCTTGGTCTGATATTATAGGTACTGATGCTTAAAGTCTATTAGAGTTGTTAGATTTCAACTTTATAATAGCGTCTTAAAGTGGTTCATATGTCTAACTATTATAAGTTATTAATTGATTGTATCAAAAAAATTATAAGGAAATTAAAAACACACAGCACAGTAGTACTGTGTTTTCTTGTTTCTTTTAAAACCATTGAAATCGAGTCATACAAATAGTTATGAACCACAAGTCCACCAATTATTACCCTATGTAATGCCTATGTTATGATTTAAATTGATTTTTTCTGTAACTTTCGTGGTCTAAAAAAAAAAAGAAGGTACCTACATTATAAGTCAAAAGAAGCAGTTTAGATGCAGGATATGGTCAATGGTCATGTTTGGACTCCGCTCCGGTCATTAATCTTCTATAAGCTACACTATAGGTCAAAAAGCTTAAGCAGTAAACCCTCTGTATTAACTTTTCAGTGGTAAAACAATGTAGCCAAGTCGTGGGGCGACTCGGTTTCCGCTACATAAAGCCGCGAGAGGGCGCCTTCATCGATCGGTGAGGTTGTTTCCTTACTCCAAGAATGTTACTCAAATGTGATAAAATGTTAAGGTTTTATTGAGCAGAGATGTGAGCCATGGAAACTGGTGCGGAATAAACCGAAATGAAAATTGCTTGAATGCAATTTTTACATGTCGTTTGTCATTTTATAACAAATGTTATATAGGTAGGTGCAAGCGTGTATCAAATTACATTTTATTAAATAAGGCATAGACGATTATTGTTTGGTAGTCTTACTTAAATGACTTACTTAGTAAAATGTAATTCACATACGTTTTTGCTATAGAAGGTTTAAACGATCCGCAAACTAAATAAGAACTATACCCAAAGCTCTACTTATTTCTTCAGCCAAATTATATACAAATACTCCAATGGTAATGCAAAACCAACAGTTGAAGCTCTCGACAAAGGCTTAATCTGTTAAGAAAGTATTAGCATAAACGAGATAGCCTGGCCGGCACGTGAACAATGCAGGCTAACTGCTGCCACCCCTTGCTTAAATTATACACCAGGCTATGGTATTGTTAAACGTGGAATAGAATAGAAACTCTTTGTCAGTGAGTGGGGAAGATACCACATAATTTTTATAATCCATCCATACTATCCATACTAATATTATAAATGCGAAAGTAACTCTGTCTGTCTGTTATTTTTTCACGCCTAAACCGCTGAACCAATTGAGCTGAAATTTGACATGGGAATAGTTTAGGACCCTGGGATAGGATAGGATAGTTTTTATCTCGGAATTCCCACGGGATCGGGAATTACGCGGGAAAAGCCTCCCACGCGAACGTAGTCGCGGGCAAAAGCTAGTATTATATATGCGAAAGTAACTCCTGTCTGTCTGTCCGTCTGTCTGTTACCTTTTCACGCCTTAATCGCTGAACCGATTTACATAAAATTTGGCATGAGAATAGTTTAGAACCCTGGGAAAGACATAGGATAGTTTTTATCCCGATATAAGGTTCTTGTGGGATTGTTTTGAAATTGTATCTTTGTTGCTCTTTCACGCAAAAACCACTGAACGGATTTTCAATGAAATTTGGTAAGGAGATAGTTGACATTCTGGAAAAACATATAAGCTATATTTTATCCCGGAATTCCCACAGGATCGGGATTTACACGGGAAAACCCTTCCACGCGCACGAAGTCGCGGGCAAAAGCTAGTATTGAATAAACACGCTAAAAAGGAAACATGTATAATTTGTATTTGTTCAAATGAACTTACATATCTGTTCTATAATATTATAAACATGTAAAATTTCTTTGTATATAGGGGGTTATCTCCTCAAAATTATCCAATTCCAAAAAATATCCATACTTCCAAACTCATATTATAAATGCGAAAGTAGCTCTATCTGTCTGTCTGTTACCTTGTCACGCCTAAACTGCTGAACCGATTTAAATGAAATTTGGCATGGGCATAGTTTAAGACCTTGGGAAGGACATAGGATAGTTTTTATCCCGAAATTCCCACGGGATCGGGCTTTACGCGGGAAACCCCTCCCATGCGAAAGAAGTCACGGGCAGAAGCTTATAAATTGTTACAAAATCCATGCGGATAAAGACACGGGCGAAGTGGTAGTTTTAAACAAAACCAAATTACATCTATATACCTAAGGAAACGTAATTGTAGTGTTACGTACCTACACTTAAATTATGTCATTAATTTTTTATGTACTTATATAACTTCATACATTGAGGTAGAATGGGGAATCTCTTGAAATAAGCGTTAAGATGATATACTAAGAAAAACTGATTGAGCTACATGATCGCCTGTGGAACACACTGCATCTCCCAAAGAAAGAAGCCGATTTAATTAACCAAGCCCGATAAAAAGAGAGGGTTTTTATGTACTTATATAACTTCATACACAGAGGTAGAATGGGGAAGCTCTTTAAATAAGCCTTAAAATGATATACTAAGAAAAACTGATTGAGCTACATGATCGCCTGTGGAACACAGTGCATCTCCCAAAGTAAGAAGCCAATTTAATTAACCAAGCCCGATAAAAAGAGAGGGCCTCGCTCAAGCAAAAGTGGTAGGTACTTATGGGAAAAACTTTAACAGAACACTCGCATACAAATTGAAGAATAAATACTTAAGTGTGACGAATGGAACCCATTACCAACAAGACATTGATGGCCAGAACAAACCTTGTTTTTCTCAAACAAAACAAGAAATTCTCAGTCGGCTTTTGTTTCAAGCGAGAAAAATCTAATAAACGGTTCCGCAGCTCCAAAAGACACATTTCTTAAGAAAGATTTATATGTAAATGATATTAAAACGTGACGGGAATTTTGTAATTTTTCTCAAGAAACATCAACGTATCTTGAATGTTAAAAATGTGAAGAATTTAAGATAGGTTCTGAAGATATATTATGGCAAGAAGAAAACTTTGAGGAAGTGGGAAATTAAATTGAATTAGCGAATCCTTACCACTTCCTCCCTCGTAGCTTCAGCTTATTTAAATTCAAGCGGGTGTCTCCCACATGGCGAAGGACACCGTTCTTTTTATATTAAAATTAATTTAGAAACGTGTTATAACGAACACTAATCACAACACCTGCCCTGCGTGAGAATATCTAGATTATTCTGGAATTACTTTCAGATTGGACTTTCTCACAATAATCCATCTATCCCCTGAAATGGATTGAAGTTGATCCTATAGTCATTTTATTACTTCCCGCAGCCGTAAGCCTTGTTTACTACAAAAGGAAAGGCTCACGGATTGAAAAAAACATCGAACAATTACCTTATAAATAAATATCGGTCACGTATTTTTTGTTTTATCTATTCCCAATATAATTATAAAAAGGTAAAATCTGTATGTAAGTTTTGTATGTGGAGGTCATATCCGAAAGTAATGATCAAGTTATTAGTAAGCTATAAATTATTTCAAAATCCACGCGGACGAATTCGCGGACGAATCGGATCAGTAGTAGGAATCAGTTAAAAAGTGCGTAAAAAATGTTCTCCTAAGACGTGACGTCACTAAATAATGCGTAAATGTCATATTTAAACGCGCTGTAGAATGTAGATACCGTTTATAATTTTTGTTTACATGACAAAATAAAAAACCCGCGACAAGTATTTTTTGGCGATCCTGAATTGAATAGAATCTGGGTAGATTGATAGTATTGACTGCAATTAGCGATTATCCTATTGCTATTTATTAAACGGTAGTTGAGATCTCAGAACAATGTAACAGGTCTGTTACATTGTTCTGAGATCTCAACTACCGTTGCGAGACTCTCGTTTGGGCAACACTACAAAAGAGGGTAATGTGATCATCAGTATCTATGTTTTTCCTTTGTGGTGGTCTATAGTCCAAGCACGTGGGCCAATTTTGATGATACTTACGTAAGTTTTTAGTTTAGTAATCAAAACCATTTTTGATTGAAGTCGAGATTACTTTTGTTTAGATACCTACGTGAACATTGACTAAAACAAAATAAAAACACACTATCAAGCGTACATGCTAGGGTTGTACATAGAGGAAAAAATTAAAAAATAAACTAGTCATTCAACTAAATAGTTAAAACTATTGCAAATCAACAGACACACATAAACAAAACATAACACATAAACAACCATATATATATATATATATATATATATATATATATATACATATAAATAACCATATAGAAAACGACAAAGGTGGAGGAAACTCAATCAATTTCAATAAAATAGTAATCAATCTATCGAACAAAATCTAAACTTAGCAAAAGAACAACATCAGACAGCAAATGGTATGATAATTTATTATTTTATTATTACATAAGTAAATAAATATCAATGTATTCTGAAATAATGAATCACTAAATTAAATAAATATAAACATACTTATCACAAAAATCAATGTATTATTTTCTACATATTATAATTATTGTTTTTTGCAGACCTAGTACCTACTGAAAATCCATCATCACTCATTGAAGTCGATGTAAAGTTACATCAGGAACTAAATCAAACAAAACATTATGAAGCAGAGAGGTAATTTCAACATTGTATATTTTCTTTGATCAAAACTTGTCTGTTTGAACATAAAAATATTTCTTCCGCCCGTCAGTATTATAACAGAATTTTATTTTGCTTTCTTTTTGGGAAACCGAAGAAATATCGATTGGTAGGCGTGTAAATATCGATTGGTAGAGGAAATATCAAGCCAAGGACCTCTGGACTGCGGTTTAAAATCAATTAAAATCGTATCTGAACGATTGACACGTTTAATGACTAAATCGAAACTGAAATGTTGTTTATGCAATATGATTTTTATAATAGAGAGAGACAACACCCCAGAAGAAATGAATTTAAATACGTGTGCCGTAGCTGGTGCAATAGTCGCAGGATGTGGACATACTCAGTTTCTGGAAATTACGTTAACTCTAGGACTTCCTGCGGTCTCACAAAAGCTATTCACCTTTCATGTGAATATAGTAAACAAAAAAATGAGAATCTGAAGCATTAAGATCCATGAACGAAGCTGCTGAGGAGGAAACACATCGCCACCCAGTTACATTGATAATTATAATATTTTCTGTTTTAGTAATACTACAACAAAAAGTGGATCAATAATTTACAAACAAATAAGTAGGTAGGTAGGTACCTAACAATATTCTGAAACACTGCTCTGAAATGTCTTACTGACTACTTTTATGTGTGTGTCGCGCCGCGCACGATATGACACTACGCGTAATTTTAATGAGAGGGTGCGCGGGGCATTCTCTGTGATAGCGCCCGTTTGAGCAAGGTCAACGGGATTATATTGCGTCTTAAGTAGTAATCCAGTCTGTCAAACAAACCACAAGTAGAACCAACGGCGTAACACAATCATTTGGTCAGATCATTCGATGAATATATTTTGTTTATAGAATTGTGGCTCCGTGGGTAAATAATAAAACCCGCTCGGGTCGATTCAAGTAGTGTAAATTAGTGTAAATACCGCTTGCGGAAGGCGGTCCGTGGATCGGTCACTATTTTAACATAATCTACGTCCGTGCCTCGAAATGCGAGTTAACCTGTTGGCCTGGACCAATTTTGTACGTCTATCAGGGTTTCTGTTTCCACACTTGCAAGAACGTTCTTACGAGTACGTTCCGGAGCCACGGTATCAGTTGAAGGAACAAGTGGCTTTTTAGTCAGTCTGACACTCCCTACCGCTCCACCCAGAGTGGAAGGAATCAGTTGATGATTTTCCCACCGAAATAAAAAAGGATGTGCTTTGTCTATGTTGGCCCTCATTTCAGCCAGCCTGCTTTACACCAGAAAAAGATTAGGTCTTACTCACGATGTCTGCAAGAGGATTCGGTGATCCTGTAGTTTTCTTCCTGTGCACGTAGCGATCACACGAGCTTCAGTTTTCTCCACCCTCATACATGCTCTGCGCAGATGGCTGTTCATATACCTAATTGTATGTATACCAATCGTGTCGATGATCGTTTTTCAGTGAACAGTGCCCTATGATCCCCGTCATCATTCGCAGGTTCACTGCTAGTTCATATTCTATGCACTAGTCCACTTCCGTTTTCAAGGCATTCATTTGCACTTGTTCAACAGTCGCTACGGGTTGTTAGAAGTCAGATAAATTTACACTATAAATTTTTACTATTTACACGGTTGAGGAGGTCAGAAAGGCAGTAGTCGCTCCTATCTGATTAAATAACTCCGTGTAAAGGTTCTCGGAGAATAATGTTGTAACTAAGCGAAAACGCCTTATTATTTTTCATAGATTCGAAGCGAACAAACAGCGATAAAATATATCTTCAATAGCTATATTACAAATTCATTATTTTATCTCGCTAAAAATAATCATCTCTGTTTTTATAACGTTTATTTATCTGTAGTTTATTAGTACGGAATAAAAACATTAATTAAACCAAAATTGTGTAAATGTATGTACATAAGAGGCACCAAATTGCTGCACATAAATAAATACAATAAAAGTATATATTTGCTTAATTGTACAAAATATATAATACATTTCAATTACACTTCCAAGGGTAGAATGTCAGTCATAAGGAGTTTCTTATTTCTTTTTTAAAAAAGAGTAGATACCTACTTTTAAACTAGCTAAGCTTATACCTGGACTACATTTTTTAAATCATTACATTACATCATAAATTTTTTAGAACACTGTATCAGGCGAGACCCCTTTTTACATATTTTAGTCAGTTAAACACTAAAGAATGGGCATTTTTAGCGACCTGAATTTTTATTAAATTAGCAAACCCCAACACAAAACCCTGACATAATAATACCGTACCCCGCGGCTGAAAACGTAAAATAAGCCTAAAGAAACATTTTATTGCCCACAACTCTACTTTATGTTATCCGTAAACATTTGGTGCGCGGATAAGTAGATATGGTGAGTTTATGAGAATATTACATTTTATGTGATATAAATAACCGGCTACCCAAAGGCTATAAATAGGAACATGTAAAAACGACTTGCAGAGTCGTTTTTACATGGTCCTACTTTCATTCATAAAAATATTATTTAAACATCTTTTCAAGTTTAATAAACTTTTACGCCATCAAACCCTCCATACTCCTTTAATTCGAAGACCTTACCGAATATTTTTAACATACCATAGATTAATAATAAAATGTATAATAATTATAATCATACAATTTTATGCCAGGGTTAGTTTCTGGCGCCAAAAAATGGCGCGTATTAGTATATCGCACAGGGATATCGCATATAGCAAACTACAAGAATGGTCGGTAATCTTCGAAAGAGTTGAACAGTAAGCGTACGAGAAATCGAAAATGCCATGTACAGTCGAAAAATAATGATGGTATTTCCTATTTCAATGGTAAATCTACTCTATCACCATCACCATCTGCTTAACCTTTTCGCAACTATGTTGGAGTCGATTTCCAGTCTTACGTCTTACCGGATGCAGCTGATTAGGTACTAATGTTGTATCTATCGACTACCTATCTGACTCAATTTTGGCCGGTTTATCGAGGCTAAGGCTCAGTTAGCATCAAAAAAGTTGGGAATCCTAGCCAAGGTGAGACGGTACTTCACACCGGAACAGCTGCTCAATTTGTACCAAGCCCAGGTTCGGTCGTGTATGGAATACTGCTCTCATCTTTGGGATAGATCTGCCAAATACCAACTGGACGCGCTTGAGTCTATCGAGAAGCGGGCCAAGAGACTCATTGGCAACGATGCACTGGTTGAGTCAAAGCTCCAGAGCCTTGAACACCAACGACGAGTTGCAAGTCTATCGGTTTTCTATCGGTTACGTTTCGGGGAGTGTGCGATGGAATTACACAATCTAATTCCGCCAAGCCCGTTCCATCATCGGACTACGAGACAAACGGCGAAGCGCCATCGTTACATGGTGGACATCCCACCCATACGAACAAAACGTTTTGGGAATACCTTCATTGTGCGTACGGCTAAGGAGTGGAATTCCCTGCCGGAGTCTGTGTTTCCCGACAGCTACAACCTAGGAGTCTTTAAGTCCAGAGTGAATAGGTTACTTTTAGGTAAGCGTGCTCCATCTTCGATCACATCATCACTTACCATCAGGTGAGATAGTGGTCAAACGTGAACCTATTTTCAATAAAAAAAAAAAATAATAATCTGGTAGCTGGGTAACCATGATACCCAAGTCAAAGGCAAGACCAATATCAGATTGTATGACTTCCGAGTACCCGTAACGTCTGCCAAAGATGTACAAATGATAACTGGGGCCAACGGCTTAAAGTGCTTTTGGAAGCATGGAGGAATCTGTTATGACGGTTACTCATCCACTGAGAGACCTCAGCAAGCTTTGCTTAACCTTTAAAATTGATCCGTGCTGCTGCTTTATTTAGTCACGAGCTCCTTCAACTTTCGAACGAATTTTTACAATTTAAATTTTAATCAGGATACAAAAATGCTGCTTCGGTTCCTTTTTAGGGTTCCGTAGCCGAATGGCAAAAAACGGAACCCTTATAGTTTCGACATGTCTGTCCGTCTGTCTGTCTGTCTGCCCGTCCGTCCGTATGTCACAGCCATTTTATTCCGAAACTATTAAAACGATACATGTGAAACTTGGTAGGTAGATGTATTCTGTGAACCGCTTTCTGATTTTAAGAAAAAAATTAAGAAATATTTAAAATAAAAGGGGGCTCCCCATACATGGAACTAAAACAGTAAATATTTTTTTTCATGAAACCTATACGTGTGTAGTATGTATAGACAGGTCTTTAAAAATGATATAGACGTTTCTTAAACCACTCTCTCATAAAGTCAATCGTTTAAAAGATATAAGCCTCCAAAGTGGTAAAATGTGTGCCCCCCCCCCCCCCCTCTAACTTCTATAATAATGGAGTGAAAAATCTAAAAAATATAGATGTCTGTAGATCTTAATGTAAACTTTCAACCAAGAATTGGTTTGAATGAAATCGGGTCAGCACTTTTTGAGATACAGCATATTTTCTAAAACCGCGAACATAACTTTGTAATTCATACAAACACTATGAAAAACAAAGTTATTGGGCGTAGTTGTAAAAAATGTAAATAAGCTAGTTTTAAGAAATTCGTAAGGTTTTGTTACTAGTATAGTTACTACAGAACCCTTCATGGGCGAGTCTGACTCGCATTTTGCCAATTTTTTGGTTTATTTTTCAGTGTGAAAATCATCAAATGACTCCTCCAGCTGTAGGTAGAGCGTAACGGAGTGCAAGACTTCTACTGGCTACAATAAAACCCATCCTGCTTCTTCAGTTGCTCTTGCGTTCCAGTACCACGGTATCTCGTTACAATATTCCCGTATCCTCGGCTTCTTCGGTACCTGGCATTATGATAACATTAAATTCGCAAAGTCAACGCCACTCAATCAAAGTTATCGCTTTACAGCGAATGTTTACAGGTAATTACCGAAGTGAAACTCGCGTCAAAAGAAGTCAGCATTACCATACAAGGGACAGTTTCGCCTAGTCACTCGGTATAAATAGATCCCTGCGGTACCACGTTACAATGTTTGATTTATGACGCTTGATACCCTGTTGAGTAACATATTATGAAAGCGGTTGCAAACGATGGGGGAGTTTTATACATAAAGTTAATTTTGACCGTGAAACTATTAAGTTTGTACTGACAGTTTCGGAAATAGTGGCCCATAGATCACATGTTTATATCCGGCTCGAAGGGCAAAATAAATATAGGTCTTCGACTTAGTGACGTATGGTGGTATTTAAGTAGCCGAAACAACTGCTTAATTATATCCAGCGTGTACCTAAAGCACGTATGAAGACTTATATGTATGTATCACCACGGCCCAAAGTTTATAAATGTAACGGAACACCACAAGCTCTATAAATGAGTGACGTAATTATATTCTATTCGGCTTTGATTCATCAACGATGAGTCAACGAAACCTGAATTTTTAGTAACTCCTGTTACGGGTGCCATGTGTCAGCCCTTTTTGTTGCTGAGCTATTAAAATAATCGTATTCCAAATTTAAACGTAGCAACTTAACAGCAACCGAAATAGGGGCCCTTTTTCGGTTGCTGTTACGTTGCTACGTTTACGTTTACTATGTATGTATTACGTCAGACAATCTTTGCGAGATTTTGACCAATATGTAAGGTATCTTTGGTTTGTTTGTTGTTTGTAAGTAATTTTATTTTTTGATAATAATAGCGTATTTTTCTGATCGCAAAAGCGATAGCTTTTTTAGAGAAACTGCGCATTTTTCTGAACATCTTTTGCGTTTGATGTCGCTTTGTTTCTTTACAATTCGACTCAACACAGTTTAAATTAGCATTATTTACAGTAGAGTTATCAATATAACTCATCGTTACATCAGCAGTAATAACTTGATTCAGATAATTAAGATATTACATTTAACTTATTCGATCAGATCCATATAGTTATAATGTGAGTGCCTTTAAGATGGTAATTATCAAAACACACAAGACGTTTCCATTCAAAAGCGATTTGTTTAAATCATATTAGAAGTCAAAATAATGTTAGCTGACTGGCATATAAATGGTAACGTGCTTTCAATTACGATTAAATTTCCATTACACACAGCTGAAATCTGGCTTTTGACAGATTACTGGAAACAGGGCGTTGAAAGGCGCAGCGTTGAAAGGGTAAAAGTTGGGTGCTGACTTGCTCAGCTTATAAGTGTAATTGTGATCTTTATAGTATTTTGAGGAGTTGAAAATTACCTTTGTTAGATTCTGAAAAGTACGCGGGTGAGGAGTATGACATATTTGGCAAAGTTAAAGCATAAGATATACAACGTGTAATTTAAAGGGTATATACATACCAAATGCACGGCTTCTTTGGATGATAATAAACGATATGGCAAGGGTTTTCTAATCCTATGTGTACATGTGTGGAACTTATTAGAAATTTCAATACATTGATACCAGAGACCGAATTTTTCAAATTAAGAAGAACGAAGAGAATTATAGTTTTATTGGCAAGTGACGTGGAAAGTGATAACCCTCATAGTGATGTGACACGTTTGTTATTATTGGTATTCAAGAAACATACGAAATCAACAATTTGGGGTCATTTCTGTGAGTCACTTATTTTGAGCTGAAACTTTGCATAGAGACTCCATTCCAGATGTTGTCTTCAGTCCTTTTGGATAGATATGGGGTTTCCGTTACACGTTGTATAGAAGAGGACTGCAGACAGCTAATCTTTTTAACTGACTTCAACAAAAGGAGGAGGTTCTCAATTCGTCGGAATCTTTTTTTTATGTTTGTTCCCCGGACCGAACTGGAAACTTTCTAGTTGGTCACATTGTCATAAGTCAGGATCTGATGGTGGAATCCTGGAAAAATCGTAATAATGAGTAGAGTAAATTTTTATATTATACATTTTAATTTTGTTCACTGGGGTACCACTAGGTTTTAATCAACATTCGACCGAATATTTTTTAAATTTTAACTTTATTACAAAAAATAAGTCGACTTCCAAAAAAATACTGCAAAGTGAAAAATAACTTTAATCTCGGCAGTCGGTGTCTTAAGTTTTGTATAAATCAACAGTTTTGACACCGACTTCCGAGATTAAAGTTATATTTTTTGGGAAGCTTTTTTTTTAAGTTTTTTTCACGCTTTTTAGTGGGTCGGTTTGTGATTTATCTCCTTACAAAAGCCTAAATGTAAACTTTTTATCACCTTTTCAAAACATATTTTTTCCCAATGCCGAGTCGTTAATATTGTTGAGGAGTTCTCCTGGTACTTCACCATTAGCTCCACTTCACCATATGCATTGTGACGATTATAAAGTGCTTAACAACTACATATATTCAAGTAATCGAATCGCAACCAATGAAATACTTATTATTCAATAGTTCTGGTAGGCCATCTGTGGTCTTCATCATCAGTTCCACTTCACCAAATGTGCTTATCAAGAACAACTGCACAACTATAAAAAATACCCAAATGACTATAGGTGTGTTTATAATATTTGAAGAGTTCCCTCGATTTCTCCAGGATTCCACCATCAGATCCTGACTTCATGACAATGTGACCAACTAGAAAGTTTCCAAATCCGTCCGGGGAACAAACATAAAAAAAGGATTCCGACGAATTGAGAACCTCCTCCTTTTATTGAAATCAGTTAAAAAGATTAGCTGTCTGCAGTCCTCTTCTATATATCTTATACTTTAACTATGCCAAATATGTCATACTCCTCACCCGCGTACTTTTCAGAATGTAACAAAGAAAGCTAATTTTGAACTCCTCAAAATACTATAAAGATCACAATTACCTACGCTTATAAGCTGAGCACCCAACTTTAACCCTTTCAACGCTGCGCCTTTCAACGCCCTGTTTCCAGTAATCTGTCAAAAGCCAGATTTCAGCTGTGTGTAATGGAAATTTAATCGTAATTGAAAGCACGTTACCATTTATATGCCAGTCAGCTAACATTATGTTGACTTCTAATATGATTTAAACAAATCGCTTTTGAATGGAAACGACTTGTGTGTTTTGATAATTACCATCTTAAAGGCACTCACATTATATATGGATCTGATCGAATAAGTTAAATGTAATATCTTAATTATCTGAATCAAGTTATTACTGCTGATGTAACGATGAGTTATTTTGATAACTCTACTGTAAATAATGCTAATTTAAACTGTGTTGAGTCGAATTGTAAGAAACAAAGCGACATCAAACGCAAAAGATGGAATTAATATCGTTACACCGCAACAAACCCAATTAGAATAGAAATTGCAAACATATTCAATTTATTCACAGATAAATAAGCCTGTGGGGCCTACACTTGGTTTTATATCTATTTATCTGCGGCATCTCGCAAGCGACGAGCCGACGAAATTTGAATAATCACGACGGCACGCGGCATCTGTGCAAGCTACGACCAAGAATATCGTTTTATGGTAAGCTAAGCTATGCTGAGATGAAGTCGGAATCCTAATGCGATTGTGAGCCGTAATAGCTCCGTTCATGTGACAGAATCCTGCTTTTAATTTGAAGCTTAATTTCTGGGTTGAAACTAGGTGGAGTTGGAATTCTATTGGAATTGGCAGAACGGTTGGATTAAGTGATACAAAAAAACTTGATTAACGATTCACATAACCCATCCATATTGATACTAATTAGTGCACTTATTTTCCTATCCTGCTCGTCCTGTCAAGTGTTCTTCCTTCTCCGAGGGTGCCAACCTTGTTGTCCAGTTCTGGGCAGACTCAACTTAGCCGTTTACGTAGAAGAAGAGATTGATATTAAAATGAAGTGTAATTTTATACTGAGTGTAAAATATACACAAAAGAAAAGGTTATCTCGCAGACAACGATTAGATGCAACCTAGGACATCGAGTAGACATTCAGCCAATCATCTACACTAAAGATCTATCTATTATTCCGCAATCTTGCATAGCAGAACACTACCAACGCGGGATCTGTTTCAAGAGGAAGTATAAGGCATCTGCTACGTAAACGATTCATTTTTAATGGTGTCCAATAAAATGTCCAATATGAGGTAGATATGTCTTGTCGGTACGGACGCAGCTGTTACGATGTGTTCTTCTGTCCGCCCGTGAGCCCCAGGCTTGATACTCGGGACAACACAAAATAATGACCTACAGAAGGTACATTTCGTAGAACTATGTTAAATAGACAAGATTATAATAACATAATGCAATAATCTAAGCGTTGTAGTCAGCCTTTTTTTCGGTGGGACAATCATCATATTATGAGTTCTCGAAGTGTCAGACTTCTACTGACTAGAACCACCACGTTCTTTAAGTTGCCCTTGCGTGTCGGGGCCGCGGTCTTTCGTTATAACATTCCCTTGTGCCCGAATTGCAGTAAGATTTACCGTCCGGCTTTGAATCTCAAACCAAACCGAGCATTGTAATTTGGAAGATTACAAACCTTTTCATTACAATCCATTTAGCAGAAAACTCAAAACGAAACACAAGTGTCATCACACAATATGCAAAGTGGTCCTTCTGTAGATACTTATATTTTACTAGCGACCCGCCCCGGCTTCGCACGGGTGCAATGTTTATATTAAATATACTATAGAATGTCTTTATATACATTGTTGACAGCCTTTTTGTCATTCGACATACATGTTCTCTTTAGTAATTACTCTTGAAAGTGCGACACATAATTTACAATGGGAAAAACATTCAACGCTCAAATCTAAGCAACAAAGGCACGCGCGCCGTGCCTCCGCCGGCACCGCGCCGCAACCGCTATGTCCTTGCATTATAAATCTGTAATATCTTCGAAACTATTTATTTAAATTATATTCTGTAAAGGGCAGTATTGATTTATATTAAATGCACAATGTATTTATGGTAATTAATTGAATAAGGATTAATGCTGTATTGCTTAAAATCGCTTCGTAAAATATGCTCGTATTTCTCGTAAAAAGTAAAGGATAAAAAATGTTTGTTGTAGGTTATCTATAAGAGATAGACAGATGCCATCGAGGACTTTTTTGTTGACCTTTTTAAGGTGTACAATACTGTAGTACATTATTTTGATCTATCTCGTAGGGTTCAGCCAGCGTTTGCAAAGCAAGCGCAAAAAAAAAGTGTTTATTTGCGACATCACATTAGAAACCTCAAAAATTATCAGTGTTCCTCTACTATATTATGCATGTTATATACTTAAAAATCTATTGAAAGAAACTGCATCAAAATCCGTTGCGTAGTTTCAAAGATTTAAGCATACATAGGGACAGACACAGGGAAGCGACTTTGCTTTATACTATGTTAAGATTAAGAAGATGAGCATTATGTTCCGGAATAATATTCAACGCTTCCCTAGGCAACCATAGGACCGCAAATTCGAGAACTTTCGGCTATTTGTGTACCGTGTTAAATGAAACGAACGAGATCTATGATGCGGTCACGTTACTGCAACAAACTTAGTTTACGCCACTTTGGCTGAAGTTGCTATTATTAGCAAACTTAGAACATTTCGAGAATTTGTTGTTTTGTTTTGTGTTGACCTATGTACTTCACTTGTATCTATCTCTTCTCGACTAACTATTTTCTTGAGAGTGTCTTCTTATTCATGTAAGATCTATATTTGTATTCACATACTGTTTAAAGAAACTTATTTTTCACAAATAATATACAGAAATTAATGATCTATCGCGTAAAAACCGTAGGTAGTGGTTATTATTGTTGATTGGCCGAATAAAACTAAAACCTATTTTAAAAATGATCATTAATAATCTCATATTTATTTCGGTAACTAATTATAAAGCTGCGCTCCCTCAAACCACAGTATAAAGATCGTACTCAAACTAAGTACAAAGTTCTTCTTCCGTACATGTTCTAACTGAGGGTAGTTCTATACTATACCTTTTTTTTTTTAACGTGGTAAAATTATCAAATAAGTCCTCCCACCCGGGCAGGGTGGGAGGGACTGTCAGACTTTTACTGACTAAAATCCACGGTGTTCCTTCAATTACCCTTTACGTACCGGGGTCACGGTAATGGGATAAGTCCCACGACCCCGGCAGGCTCGTCATGTTGCTGACGCTCTTTGAGGCGCGCGTGGAACACAACGCGCCGTCGACCCGGGCATGGTCCATGGTCGGACAGCGAGTTGCCCTTTACTCGCTGTCCGCATGCCCGCGCCTACGGTGGCCGGAGATCGTCGGCCGACGTCCGACGCCGTGGGCGTCTACCACTGCGGCTGGGCTGGAGGGAGGACGCCATCCTCTCCCTCACGCGGCCCGCCTCCTCCTTCGGAAGCATGACTGCTTCGCAGAAGGAGGCGACCGCTTCCCACTCCCTCTCGCCCCGCAGCATGGCCTCGACCAATGCCGGGCGCGAGAGGTCTCCGCCTATCGCCGCCATGAGGACACGTCGGTGCTCTGCCCAAGCGGGGCAGTCTTGCACCGTGTGCTCTACGGTGTCCTCAGGGCGACCCTCGCAGTGGTGACACCCAGGCGTTTCCTCCTTTCCCATCAGACACAGGTACCTCCCGAAACTTCCGTGTCCGGTGAGGACCTGCGTCATGCGGTAGGTCAGGACGCCGTGACGCCGATCTAGCCACTCCTATTCCTAGCAGAGTACTGGAATTGTTTACGTTTAAAAGGAATTTGTAAGTGTATTTTGTTAGGTACATTTGGTCTACACATAAATAATCTTAATTCTAGCTTTTTTACCGTTCTCAAAATAAGTTATCTTCGTTGAAAAGGTAACAAAATCTAAGAGACCAACAACTCCTAGTTTGCGAACAAGTTTCTTCCCCCAAGTTCACATCACCGGTTGTCGACGTATCGTGAAATAATTGCGATTCATTACGTGGACTTCCTTTTTTTGCTGAAAAAGGAAAAGGTGGAAAAAGGTTGAGGGACCGGAAAACGTTTTCATAGAAACTGCTTTCATTACCGTTTACACTATATGTTTTGATCAGATAATTATATTTATGAAAGCTTGCTTAGAAACATTGTTGCTGTGAACCTATTGTATAACATCTCTAAGTTTAGCCCAATATTTTTCAGAAATATATGGAATGAAGACGTAAAGAATTGTGCCTCATAAATAACATCCTTTCCCGTTGACCTGCGACGTAAAAAACAGACTTAGAGCTTATTTCTTCCCACGCGAACCATTAAAGTCACTCGAGGGAATCGTTTCTGTTCCTTACTAATAAATAGACCATAGATAAGTAACATTGTTCTGCTTGGTTATTTCGGATAAAAATATTTGGTCCCAGGACCATAAAAGATGATGATGGGATAGAAGGAGTTTCCTTACCACAACTAGGCACAAAGAGAGAAGTTTTAAAAAGAATGAATCGATTTATCTACTAAGCCGAAATTCAGCTTTTCTAGTAATTTAACAGGCATGTAGTTTGTGTTTGAGAAACATCCTAAACCCAAGATAAAGCTCGTCTGTTGCCCTAAGAGTTCTTATTTTAGAATTCCTGAAACTAGACCTTATTTCAATTTATGCAGCTATATCTAACACCGCTTTCCTATACCACACGAGTGGTATATCAAAAGCAAACAACCTGTCTTCAGAATATTAAACACATAAATAATATGCTGCCGCCTGGTGGTCTACAGGGTGGCATCGTGGTCTCCCGCGGTCGTCTGCTAAGCGAGCTGCCTAGCCGCCTAGCATGCTCATAATAAAAGCTCATTTTATGCTAATATCGGCGCGGGTGGCGGCAACTATTTGTGCAATTTGAGCAGTCCAAAGTGCGGAAAGCAAATAACTGCTAAATATTCATGCTGTCGTAGTGTTACTGAGTTCAGCAGTTTTATTGAAGGTGAGTTTGTGGTATGGACAATTAGGACGGTTTGAAGTTTGCAATTTCTTAATCCCATGGCAGCAACTTCCTACTTGGAAATGCAGGAACTTTGAAAAATATTATTCTATTCAAGTTGAATGTTTCTCAAGAAACCAGATAATTTTCAGAATAAAACATACAATTACGGAAGCTCTAAACAGAAAAGTTCAATAAAACTAACAGGTAACTAGACACTTGACTTTCACAAGGGCAACCAAATACTCGGAACGGCGAATATGCGTAACTAAACGTATCGCAAAAAATGCAAAGGAAGAACCTGTAGGGTTTCACATAACAAGCGCTGAACCGCAATAAAACACCTGCAATCCCGAGCTTCTTTCTTTTAACGTCTAACCTTCCTTCCCCATCCCCTCCCCCCATTCACCCCCTACTTCCTAGCGTGTCGCGTAAATAGGGGAAATTCGAACAAAGAAAATACAGCAGTAATTTGCAAGCTTCCACGACAATACGAAATTTTGCGCCGTAATTGTTCCAAAGTTGACTATAACAATTATTCGTAAACACTGCGAATTAGCTCGTCATGTAAATTAACTTTTTCTCCCACCGACTGATTATAAAGCTCGGGTTTCACCTTCCAATTTACTCAGCGATGTGGTGAAATGGATCGGTGTGAAAAAGGTGGCAGTGCAAATTGCATGCATATGGCCCTGAACTGTATATATATTCTGGATTGGATTGATTGTGACGTAGGTATGTACATAATATTCGTACATCATCATGGTCCTGTAATTTGTTAATTTTCACAGTAGCGTCGGAGATTTTGGAACTACTAAAACCGGTATTTTAACACTAGCAATAAGGGACAGATAACAAAAGCCTCTAATGTGCTTATTAAAGGAACGATGAATTAATATGAATATAGTTTTAGAATATCTAATGAAACACGTAATACATATTTTTATGGTATTATCTTTAGAATTGGAATAAATCAATGTGAACAATGTCATGACTTGTGCAGCAAACTTAAAAAATATTGACTAAAATGTCGTCTTTGACATATTTGTCCAATTGATTATAAAATCCTTAGTGTCTAGACTGTCAGCTGCTACCGTACCCTTACCTCGATATGTTACCTCTAATTAAACGCAGTATGCACATAGCTCATATCAAACGGCAGCCGTAACGAGGTGATTTAAAGCGCACGTATCGACGCGGACCGCCGTGAAATTAGTCGCACGTCGCTCGCTCAAGTGTTTGTCGCGCGGATATTGACAATGCCGTGCCTATTGGTAGATACATGCGTCAGTAATTGAATTTTACACGCCGTTTGATGTTAGGATGTAATCGTTGGATGTAATGCAGAAAAAAGAACTAGTGTAGGGAGTACCCTGTACTGGTTCTTTTTTCTGCATTACACAAATTTACAAATTTGGAAGAACTTAGCTTTGGGTATGAAATAAGCTCAGCCCCGTGCTAGAGAACTTAGATGCTACATATACCTATTCTATACTAGCTGACCCAACAGACGTGGTTTTTCTGACCTTTTAAACAAGAGAAATAAAAAACTGCGGTGTGAATACCGGATTTTTTTTTATTTCCAGTATTTTCTCACCTTATTTATTTATTTAAACTTTATGTACGGACGCCAGCACATCAAGCTACAACAATCTGTCAAATTTCTATAATAGATTTTCAACTTTATTGTTAAAGAAATTAGGTTCAAGTTTGATTGGGAAAATTTGACAGTTTCGGGTAGCTTCATGTGCTGGCGTCTGTACAATTATGTTACATGGGCGGACTTAATGCAACAAGGCATTATCTACTAGTCAACCTTTGGGTTAAAAAAACACATTGTGGTAGGTGTACGAGAAAATGGAATGAAATAATATATTTAATACTAATAAATATAATAGGTACTAATATATAATAATACTAATAAAATACACATATATGCTAAAATGACAAACTAATAGATACGGTGCTTTATAATATTCTTTTTGAGTAGTGGTTTTTAAGAAAATTTTGACTCAGCCTTCTTGATGTCAAAGGGTAGCAAATTCCAGAGTTTAATAGTAGAAATAGCGTAAGAACTAGATAGAAACCCGGTGCGGTGAGAAGGATGTGAAGAAGTAAGTTATTATACTCGTATAGTATATATTAGAGTCAAAAATACAATACAAAAAGAATTAATGAAATCGGTCCAGCTGCTCTCGAGTTTTAGCGAGACTAATGAACATACAATTTGTATGACTAGCACTTGGCCCGCGACTTTGTCTTAGTGGATTTTGAAACAATTCATAGCCTTTAGCACTTCCCAATAATAAATATAGATAATATTAGTTTTATTATTTGTATTCTTAAGTGTATTGTACAATAAAGTATATAATAAATAAATAATACTAATTATATGTAGGTAAGAAAATATTATGATAAGATATTATGGCCAGATATTACCATCATCTTATATCTATCTGATATAAGATGATAGGTACAGTGCTAAATCTTGCCATAATATCTTTTAGTTGATGGCAAGTGATGCAAAATACGTAAAATCACCTTACCTACAATAAAGTGAACAAAGCCAGAGGATGTGAACATAGTTGCACATTGTCAAGTGTTTGTCGCGCGGATATTGACAGTGCTGTGCCTATTGGCGGATATGTGTATCGATAATTGATTATGGAACGTCGTGTGATGTTTGGTTAAAGCCTTTGTCTATGCCTACAGGGGACATATTATTATGAGAAAATAAGGTATTTTCGAATCAACATTTTGTTTTAGAACCTCCTTTTCAGCAGATTTTTTCGAGAATATACAGTGTGTGACGCAATGATAATCATTGGTGTGACGTAAATAGTGGTCCTTTGTTAAGGGAATTTGTTAAGGGACATGACAGGTAGTCAACTTTAGGACATATTAAAATTTTAACCCGTTGGGCCCAAAGGTTCCAGAAAAAAAAAACTAAGTATATGGTTTTTTTTATTAAATTCTCACCTTTTGGCACTGGCTGGTAACGAAAAACGCACCTGAATTTGAGTGAGACGATAGAATTTTGATTAAAAATGCAGTTGAAATTACTTTTAGAAACTTATAATAAAAATAAAAAGCAGTTTAATTTTATGATAGTTTATGTTTTCAGCATTAATACACAGAAAACAGAAATAGGAAATAATCGTTTTTGTTGAAACTGCAGTCAAATTTTTATTTTTTTATTTTTATAAAAAGCCTAGTTTTTGCCCGCAACTTCGTTCGCGTGGGAGGTTTTCCCGCGTCCCGATCAATCCCGATCCCATGGGAATTTCGGGATAAAATATATGTCCGTCTCCTGGTTCTAAGCTATCTCCCTACCAATTTTCAGCCAAATCGGTTCAGCCGTTCTTAAGTTATAAATAGTGTAACTAACACGACTTTCTTTTATATATATAAGATTACTAGCAATATGGGTAGAATTCACATTACTAGCAATCTTGTTAACCCCTCCAACTAAGCTAAATATGCTTGTGTCTGGATTGGGTTCACGGCAATAGTGTAATGGGTGGGATTCGAACTTTTGCGACCTCTCGATCACAAGTCCGACACCTTATCCATTAGGCTATTGACGCTTTATTTGTAATTAATTAATTAACTACAAATAAAGCGAAATTAGTTATTAAATTATTATTGTTACGAGCTGGGGTTCGGGATAGAAATAATTAACGCCAATTAAACCAAAATTGACACTTTAATTAATTAAACACAAAATAAAAATTTAAGACAATTATTCGCACCTCAACACTTGTCACTTAACACTTAGATCACACTTAAATCGCACTGAAATTCACTGGTAAAGCTTCGATTGTATCGCGTATTCGTCTCGTAATAAGACTGACTCTCTGCGCCCCTTTGCGCTCTATTTATACCCCAGTCTATGAGTTCGAGAACATTCTTATAAAATCGACTCACTGTTTATACTACCTAGAAAATTCCAGGAAGCTACTCGAGATACATAGTACCGCTATTCGCCGCTAGTGTCTCGACTAGATATACACAGTACCGCTATTCGCCGCTAGATGGCGTTAGTGTCTCGAACATTCTAGATTTATGTCGAAGTTTCTCGACGTACTTCACTAAGCGACTGGCGTAACATTATTAAAATTAATTATCAGCGATATTTGTAGATCTACCAAAATATGAAAAGCCCAATTTTTATTTATAAAGAGTAAAAAATAAAAAATCTGGGCAAGTGCGAGTCGAACTCGGGCACGAAGGGTTGCGTATCTATAAAAAAAAAACAGCAAAAATAATTGGAGTATAGGAATTGTATGGGAGCTCCCCATAAATATTACTTTTATTTATTTTTTAGTATTTGTTGTTATATTCGGCAACAGAAATACATTATCTGTGAAAATTTCAACTGTCTAGCTATCATGTTTCATGAGATACAGACAGACAGCGGAGCCTTAGTAATAGTTTCCCGTTTTTACCCTTTGGGTACGGAACCCTAAAAACAAAGAAAGAGAGACAAGTCAACATTCGTACGAGAAGTGCTGTAGAAGCTATTAACGTTATTGGAAAACTAATTACAAGATAGCTGAAATGCCAGCGCGTACAAAATAAATGAAGTAAGCATATACACAGAAATACGTTTGCGTTCACATGTCCTTTGTATTTTCAATTCTAGAGCGGTGTATTAAAATCAACCAGAATTCTACTACATCTCTTTTCAATCTTTTGTCTACTACAAAAACTGTCTCAAACAAAGTCCGTTGCATTTCCAAAACTATCGTTTTTGTATTTCGTCGTGCACTTTTTAAAACTGTCGTTCCTTATCTACGAGTAGAACGAAAGCCTACAAACAAAATAGTGTACTTTATGTTTCCACAGCGAGCCAAAACAAAGGCCTATTCCCGGCCGCCTGTCCATATGTCACTGGGCTGTGAATGGTTAACAAAATAAAAAATAAAATACCTATGTTAAAGCCTGAGCTCCAATGGCAATAAATTACTTACTCTTTCTGTGTGTAGTTAAGTGAGTACTTAACATATATTTTTTTATTGGGCTCATTTGCATCTAGAAATTGGAAGTGACACATTTGATTGAGTTAGTAAACTATTCATATAGTTTGCTAACTTTATTTTAACTTCATGTTAACTTTATTTTATTGACAAAATTAATGATGCACAGGCACTTTTTAAATTAAAGTTACCCAGCACCTTATATGCAAAAAAGGCATTCTAGTTGCCTAATTACTTTGGGAATGTAAACAAAACAATGTATCAACATGAGTATATCTAGTTGCGACCCCAAATAACTTGATCTGAAAGCAATTTACTGGTGTTGATGATGAACGAAAGTAACTTCTTCAAACACTACATGAACATCAACTCTTACAACGAAAAATTCTACCTAGTAAATGAATGAACCTACAGGAGAATATTTCCGATTCAGCGCAACATCTATACTAATATTATAAAGCGGAAAAGTTTGTTTATTTGCTTGTTTGAACGCGATAATCTTCGAAAGTATTGGGTGAATTTCAAAAATTCTTTCTGATTACGATAGGCAGTCTCATGACGAAGGCTATCAAGCATTACGCTACTGCTCTCGGTTTTCCTAAAATAAGGGTATTAGTGGAGTAAGTCTGAAGAAAATATATAATACGTATAATACGTAAAGACCATGTACAGACCCCAGCACATCAAGCTACAACAATCTGTCAAATTTCTTTAATAGATTCTCAACTTTATTGTTAAAGAAATTAGGTTCAAGGTTGATTGGGAAAATTTAACAGTTTCGGGTAGCTTCATGTGCTGGCGTCTGTACTACAAAAATTTAGTTAATTTGGATCTAAAAAAATCTGTGGTACTAAATATCTAGCTTTTATAAATAATCCACAATAAGGCAAATTATGTAAAGAAAATATTTAAAAAATAAGGCATGACTTTTTAGTATTATTATTATGCGGCCATATTAATATTTACGTTCAAAAGTAATTTCATCATCAAGATAATTTTATGAAGATAAACTTTGCCGTTTACAGTATGTAATTTGGACTTATAGTTTAGGAGAAAATGTAAAATTATTCAACAACGCAATTCACCGAAACGGCGCGCGGATGCACGGCGCGATAGTGTACCTAAACTTGGTTTCATTTCGACTTCTTTGCTAAGAGACTTCCTATGTAAAATTGTTTAGCTTATTTTACGTCAGATGTGTATTTTTGTATCTATACATTTGAATATTTTTATTTTACTTTCTGTTTAGTTGAATAAATAATTTAGATAGGTTTTTTTTTATCTTTATTTGGAAAAAGGCTTTAATCGCATAGCGATTATGTCAGCCCCGTAGGTTTACAAAATGAGAGAGACTTACAACTACGATCTTAACATAATTAATTTTAAAATCAAACAATACAACTTAATTGATAAATTAGATGTGGGTTTAGATAAGACCAGACTGCACATAGCTGCATCTTGGCTACATCCTTTAAATTTATTTTATTTTCAATTTCGAACGTTGTTTCGTTCCAATTTCTGTATGTCATCGTTTAATTTAAAGTTTATAGTTAGTTTATTCATTTTGTTTTATTTTAGTTCCATTGATATTTTTATACAGTTTAAAATTGCGTCCCTATTTGTAGTCTTTATTTTACGATTCTTAATTTCGTGTGCACCTATAATAGGGATTCAATTCCTATTTATTATAGGTAATATATAGGGTCTAACTAAGTCGTTACTTTTATTAAAATACCTTCGAAGCAATGTCATAGTTGCTATAGTTTTTACTGGACCAGCGGCTGGATAAACGGCAGGTATTAGACCTCGAATCTTCATGGTACCTACAGATTTACCTTTTAGTTTTAAAAAGATACAATTGCCTGCAAAGGTATCTTTCGAAGTCACAATAAATAAGGCGCCGGAGTAGCGGGAATGTGCTAACGAGATACCGCGACCCCGGAACGCAAGGGTAGCTGAAGGAACAGGGTGGGTTTTTTATCAGTAGGAGTCTGACACTTCTTTCTGCTCCAATTGGAGCGAGAGAAGTTATTCGATGATTGCGATGTTGTAAGATTTCTATATCCGAATGGCAAAAACGGAACCCTTAAGGATTCGCGTTTGTTGTCTGTCCATCTGTCTGTCCGAAACTATTAAGATTACCGAGTTGAAACTTGGTATACAGATGTAATCTACAAACTGCTCTACGATTAAAATCGACAACAACCGCAGGGAGTAAACAGCTGTTTGATGCGATTCCGGATAATATTGAATCTCCGGATTTAGTGTTACCTTTGGATCGACCCACTGATGGTCAGTGGACTACAGTTACGTATAGAAGACTGAATAATAGAAAACGGGTTAGAGGTAAATTCGGTATAGCCTGTGATTCTTCAGGCAATTTCAAAGCGGCGGAACGTAAAGTTCCGATATTTATCTCAAACGTTCACGTGAATACGACTGAAAAAGACATTGCACAATACATTACTACTAAAACAGACATGTCTGTTAAGTTGGAACGAGTTACGTCGAAGAAGCAAAACCTTCATAAGTCTTTTAAGTTCTATGTGCCTGAGTCTATGGATAAAGTGTTCCTAGAAGATAATTTCTGGCCTCACGGGATTATCTTTAGACATTTTCTGCATTATAAGAATCCACATTCGGCCAATAATATTATTGGCGACGGACCCAAGCTAATTAGTTAATGGATAAAGTCGTTTCTAAGATAGTGAGTTTTAACCGCTGATGATACTGCGGTCGTTTTTACCGGAAATTCCTGGCATGAAGTTGCTCTTCGTGCAGAGGCGGGTATGGCCCTAATAGCTCGATGGTTACAAAAAAATTTGCTTTCTCTGAACACAGCCAAAATGAATTACATATGTTTTGCAATCTCAAATCGCACTCAACCAAAACAAGATTTTAATATAAAGGTACATAAGTGTGAAGATTCTAATAAGTGTCAGTGTCCAACATTAGATAGAGTGCCACATACAAAATACTTAGGAGTTGTTGTTGACCAAAGACTGTCCTAGTATCCTCATCTGGAGCATGTGACTACCAGGATCAGAAAATTGAGCTGGATATTCAAGACATTAAGATATATTGTACCAAAAAATATTCCTAAGGAACTAGGCAAACCAAGAAACCTTCTAAAAGAAATATACATAGCTCTGGTACAGTCTATATTGATGTACTGCATACCTATTTGGGGGGGTGCAGCAAAGATAAAATTTATCGATATTGAACGAGGACAGCGTGCTTTAATAAAAGTGATGTATTTTAAAAATATTAGATACCCTACACAATCTCTTTTCCAAGAAAGTGGTTTACTATCGGTCAGAAAATTATATATAGTTAAAATCATATTAAAAATACACAAAATACTACTCTACGACCGCAATTTAACTTTGAGAAGAAGGAAAGACATAATCGCTGAAGTTCCCTATACAAAGACTAAATTTGCCAGTAGACAGTATAAAATAAAAGATCAGTGTAAAGAGATCGGCACAACTCTATAATAAACTAAATAAACAAATTTATATATATGAAGAAAAACTATGTGATTGTAAAAAAATTGTTAATAATTGGATAAAAACACTTACCTACGAAGATACAGAGGCGTTGCTAGAGTAAAATCATCTTAACACAGCAAATTATACAAAAAGCAAATCATTTCAACACAGCACATTACAGACAAACACACAACACACACACACGCACACACCCTCACACACACACACACGCACTACTTACATTCACTCAGCAAGTATAAATACATGGCATGGTTCTCATACACTCATACCCCATAGACATACCCAAAAATCCACTCACGCAAAATATGTAGTTATTTTTTATATTATTATTCAGATTGTGTCATGTCATTGACAGTTTACGTGATCTTGTATTAGTATAAGTAAACCAGCTTCTTAATTTTACATTCACATGTACGTAAATAACGATATGGAAGAGCGGAGTCTCCCAATACAGGCTTTATTAGCTTAACGGTAGGCTCCAATCACTACATGATAATATATGTAAACTTTATAAACGAATAAAATATTTGTTTTTTTTTTCTCATTTTTTTTAACTGTAAGAATGTGAAACGTTCCATTGATAACATACGGGATCTTTGTACTCATTATGATATTATTGCACTTCAAGAGACGTGGCTATTACCTGAGGAGCTTGATTACTTGCATACTATCAGTGAGGATTTCGGCTGTACGGGTACCTCGGCGGTGGACACTACGGCGGGAATGTTGCGAGGCCGTCCTTACGGAGGGCTAGCCCTACTCTGGAGGAAAAGGGTATTTAGTGATGTGTCGGTGGTTCCGTGCAATAATTCGCGAGTGTGCGGCTGTGCGCTGTCAAAATAGTGCTTAATGCAAGGTCAGTGCTAATATTCAATTTGTACATGCCCACGGATTCGGCGTGTAATCTGCCCGAATTCACGGATTGCCTGAGCGTGGTGAGTGCTGTGATTGATAATTATAGTATAGAAAACTGTTACATGCTGGGGGCTATAATGCGCACCCAACAGAGAAATTCTATAGCGAACTAGTAAATTTTTGTACCGAATTAGATTGGAATTTTGTTGATACTGAGTTATTAGGTATGAACTCAGACACGTACACCTTTGTGAGTGACGCTCACGGTTCTCGTAGGTGGCTGGATCACTGTGTGGTTACGAAGGCGGCCCGCAATTCTGTAGTTCGAGCGAGTGTTATTTATGATGTGTTTTGGTCTGATCACTACCCATTACCTTAGTTCACCAAACCTGTACGTGCGGGTGTCTATAGATAGATCTATAAAAATGAAATTAAGTTACCTAAAATAATTTTTCCTCAAATCCAGTCATTTGGAACATACTTATACACTTCCACAGTAGTAAAATGTGTCCTCTCTAACTTTTAAAAAATAAAGTCTGAATAATAAAATAAAAATATTTTATCTAAAAATGGTTTGAACAAGATACAGTCAGTATCTTTTGAGATATAGTCGAAACCGCAAATATGTGTATTTCTTTATGTAAACACATAAGACTTAAAAGAGAAAAACAAATACTGTCTGTATAAGTATGTAAAGAGCACAAAGGTGCTGCTTACTTCATAAGAAATTTTATCCAGCGTACCTGCGACTGGAGAGTTGAATAAGAGATGATGGACACAGTGTGAATAAATATTAATTACGTAAATTACTAAAAAAACATACTTAACTAATAAAATAATAATAATAATATTCCACAACTTTCACACAACGCCATCTAGTCCCAAACTAAGCAGAGCTTATGCTATGAGTACTAGACAACTGATAAACATACATATATATTCTAAATATATACATATTATAGATAAATTACACCCAGACAAAGAACAAAAGATCGTGCTCAACACACAAACATTTGTCCTGGGTGGGAATCGAACCCACGACCTTACGCATACAATAAACAAATATAAACATACATAGAGGTAAAATACATATTTATATGTATTAATACTGTAAAAATATATACAAATAAAATATAAAATTACGGGATGATGGAGAAGTAGTGTTCTTTGAAAGGTTTTTGAAAATATGGATCGTTTGAACTTTGTCATTCATACAAACACTATGAATAAATATAGTTATTTGGCGCAGCCACTACGGTACGCGTCATGAGCGAGTCTGACTCGCACTTCGCCAATTTTTTTTTCACATGGCTAATTATTTTTTGGTTTATCTATGTAGATCCGGACGCAGGCAAAACAAAAACATACTTATACCACCAGAAAGTAGGACTAGAATATTGGATATACCGAAATACTATAAATCTATTCTTAACAATATAATTAACAACTATCTTTTACATCGTGATTCTCTATCCAGTGCGAATTAGATAAGTAGGTATATTAAAATTTTAACATTATTCGTTAACCTTCAGAAATCATCGAGTTAATAACAGTAGTAGGTTTATACGCGGGTGAACACTGGCACAGCTAGTATTGTCATAAATAGAAAACTTCACATCTACTATTCTCAGAATTAGATAACTCATCAGAATCCCAACAGGACATACTTCGCTTTATAAGGAAAACCAACATCTGGTTCCACACAACCAAAGTTTATATAGACAGTTGGGAGAACTTTAGTCTCAAATAAAACTTCATCATTATAACTCGATCGATCGAAAATTTTATCCGATAATCCCGCAAGGTTCTTGCAGATTTCATAGACTCGACATTTCTACAGACCATTTGCATGTATATAAACTAATGAGTATAAACTGGCAGTTGAAAACATAAGTTTCATGCGGGCGAAACCGCAAATAGAGACTAGCTAACTGCAGACGTTGCTACTACATGTAGACGATATACCGCAAGCAGTAAAGAACCGTCCCTAACAACATTGTTATATAATCGGGACAATCATTTAAGCCTCTATTGTAAAAAGGCTTTGTTGGTCCAAAGACATTGATTCTTATGTACCTATGAAACTTTTGATAGATGCAAGTAATCTTTCAACGCGTAGAAGCCTAGAGCATTGGTGATTACTGCGAAAATGATCTCCAGTAGATTCATTTGGCGTAGAGCTCAAATCAAAGTCATACTTTTTCTAGCGTACTTGACTTCTGTACACCTGTAACCTCAGGAGTAATTATACGCAAAAATGGTGGACACACAGATGGACGGCTTACATCCTAAATACTAACATTGATAAGTGAGTTCTTTATATTTTACGTACATTGTGCAGTAGTTTATAATATAAAATCAATCGATGTAGCTATGTAGATTCTGTATTCTCTGCAATAAAAATGTTTTTATACGTCAAATATTGGTTTTATACAGGAGCTATGATATACACAGTTCCAACAAGCCGTGGAGCTGAATGTGCACGTGAAGTCAATGACTAAACTAATATCTCTATGCCCATATCAGACGGGTGACTGGGTAACTGACAACTGTTGGCTGGCTTGAGTTGTGGATAAGCGATGTTTTGGCTAGTAAATTCGGAATTACTAAACTAATATCTCTATGCCCATATCAGACGGGTGACTGGGTAACTGACAACTGTTGGCTGGCTTGAGTTGTGGTTAAGCGATGTTTTGGCTAGTAAACTCGGAATTATAGCTCATAATAGCTACTGTGTGGCTACTATGAGCCAACCTACTTACATTTATTTAACGCGCGTTGTTGGGGTTAATATTTACGGTTGATGAATTCCTTGATAAATTATAAAGCACTCCTCTTTACGAAAAATTTAGAGGGTGTGTTTTACCCACTATGTTTCTCGGAGAAAATATTCTCGCTTTAAAAGATCGATAAGAACTGGACAATAGCACTCATAAACTCAGTAATCAATTTACGCTTGGATATAATACGATTCACGAATAAAATTCACAGGGCTTTACTTCGAAGTATACTTAGTCATAGACACGTGAATTTTGAAATTCAGAGCGCATTAACAACAATTTGTGCGTTGATATACTACTAAACAGATATGTTCTATAGGCCGTGCTCTCGGTGTTACAGACATGATTTATAGCACTTGGTTCATATTTAAATCAATCCATGACGCAAGACTCGCTTGATCAATATTTTAAGAATATATTTCAATTTAAATATTTAAAACAAATATTTTTCAACCGACGACCAAAAGAGGAGGTTATCAATTCGACGCGTATATTTTTTTTTTTTTTTTTTATGTATGATCATCGAGTACTCGAAGACGGCTGAACCGATTTGGAAAATTCTTTTTTGTTCGAATGGGTATACTTCGAAATTGGTACCATTATCACCAAAATCAGGATTTGATGATGGGATCCTGGAGACATCGAGGGAACTCTTCAAATATTATAGGCACACCTATGGCGTTTTGGGTATTTCTTATAGTAACTTGTGCAGTTGCTCTCAAAAAGTACCATTTGGGGAAGTGGAACTGATGATGAAGACCACAGATGGCCGCCGAAACTACTCAATAATAAGTATTGAGTGGATTGCAATTCCATTACTTGAATATGGATGTTAAGCACTTTATGCTCGTCACAATGCATATGGTGATGTAGAGCTGATGGTGAAGTACCAGGAGAACTCCTCAACAATTAACGGCCCAGCATTGGGAAAAGCAATATTTTGTAAAAGGTTATAAGTAGTTGACATTTAGGCTCTTGTAACTAGGTAAATTAAAAATCATCCAACTAAAAAGAGTGAAATAAAAACTTTTTAACAAAAAATTAAACCGACTCCCAAAACACTGCAAAGTGAAAAATAACTTTAATTTCGGAAGTCGGTGCCAAAAACGAAAATACATAACTAAAGACACCGACTACCGAAATTAAAGTTATTTTTCACTTTGCAGTGTTTTGGGAGTCGGTTTAATTTTTTGTTAAAAAGTTTTTATCAATTTACATAACAAGTCTTGCTGAATCTTTCCCTTCAAACAATTTTGAAATTCTATACCTATTGTGCTCAGGTGAGGCAAAATATGACGAGATTTATATTTCAAACTTTTCCATCGACTATTGTCGCGACTTGAACTTCGAAATTCTTTACATAAGTTGCGAACATTTTTATGCATCGTGGAACAGCAAAATCAGTCGAAGGAAAACACTAAAGCATCATGTTTCGTGAACGAATATTCGTACATTCTCAAGGTACCTACGTATAAAGGAAGGAGGTAAGTACCCACCTATCATACATATATTTATGAGAGTCTGAGGCACTAAAGGCAGGCAGGTACACAAAGGCATAACTAGCTTTGAACTTAGTCTAGCTTGGACGAAAACTAAGTATAAACAGATAATAGATAATTCATAGGGAATTGTTCATTAAAAACGTCCCCTCTCCATACAAAAAGGAGAAACACTGCAAATTGACAGTTAGTAGTTACCGCTCCGAAATAAAATGAGTCCCTAATAAAACCCGTCAAGAATGATTGGAACGAAACGACAGAATTATTCAGTCCGAGTGACGGTAAAAAAAGTCATTAAAGGGACGGCATTCACGCTTTTTAATTCCGTCGGTGGTGGTCTATTTTGGAGCATTGCATCTTTATTACTGTTCCGTACGGAAAGTGGGAATGAAAGTGTTAAAAGTATTGCAGCCGTGGATGCGAGAGATGGAGTGATTCTGTGGAGGAAGCCGCCGAGCGTCGTCGCTATGGAGAAGTGAGGCGGGACAAAGCTTGTAAAATTTGAACACAAGTAGAAATAACGAGTTATTAGGATCGGTTTTATTTTATAATTATTTTTTATTCCGGTCTGATCCACCACGCAGAGTATCACAATTAAAGTTAAATATTTTATTCCGTACGATTAATCCAAAGGGTACAAAATGCTTGCGCACGGTTTTGCTTTAATGTACCACCCAGGAGCCATATTACACCATTTTTAAATCATCACAATATTTTAAAGATGAAGTCACGCAGACAATTGCATTTAGCTTCTCTTCTTTCTGGCGTCATCAAATATAAATCGACTCCATACTTGTACTCCAAACTGGCGTGGATTATAATCACCGGCAGCGCAAGGCTAGAAGTTGCGTTCAACAGCTGGCTACCCCTCATCATCGTACGTCAGCATTTCGAGGCAGTTTTCGGTACACAGCCTCCAAATGCTGGAATAATATTCCCCCACCAATTAGGGACTTAAAAAAATTAAATACTTTTAAGATAAAACTTAAGAAATTTGTTCTACAATCACAAATTAATTTGACAAGTCACTTATTTAGTAAAACAAAATATATTACAGGTAATTATTTGACAAACTCTTGTATTAGGCAGCTATTTTAATTTAAAATGTTATCATCCACTATGTAGTTATGTATTATTTATGAACCATTTTATTTTATAGATATAACTTTAAGGTTGCATGTAGTTTCATAATAATGATAACTTAGCGGGCAACTCGATACAAGGTAATTAACGCGCCTTTTGTACGTTTAAACACGTTTTGTTTTAGCGCACACGATATTGCATTGTTCAATATTATTTTATTTATATATTTAAAACACTACACACTCTTTAACATTTATTTAATTTACTTGCCCTTGTCCGTGTGTCACTGCTTGGTGCCAACTGAAAACCAGCGCTGGGTGTCTTCCGTCCAGCAAATGCTGAGTTGGTGTCCCTTTCGGTGTGGACATGCTCAACGATTATTTGTAGCCTTTTTTTTATAATGTTTGTAATTTTGTATTGTATATTGTTGTGTGTGTCTTCGTCCGAATAAAGGTTTTTCAATTTTAATTTAAATTCTAACAGAGTTTTTGGAGCGTTAGCATAAATATACGTACAGGGTTATTAAAATACTGTTTGTACATAATTCTTATAGTAATGGAAACGTGTAGTATTGAGAAACAAACACTCTTAATTTTCCTCTTAGCCAAGTAATAAAATATGTTTTTTTTTTTTAAAAGAGTACCTACTAGCAATGTGGGTAGAATTTTATTCACATTACTAACAATATTGTCAACCCCTCCAAGCAAGCTAATTATAATACTAATATAGGAGTGATAGATATTCATCTTCGAGAGATATTCTTTTAATAATGATTGGAATAGTTTTAGGTAGGTATCTTCATTTTTAGGGTTCCGTAGCCGAATGGCAAAAAACGGAACCCTTATAGTTTCGATATGTCTGTCCGTCTGTCTGTCTGTCTGTCTGTCTGTCCGTCCGTCCGTATGTCACAGCCATTTTATTCCGAAACTATTAAGACTATACGTGTGAAACTTAGTAGGTAGATGTATTCTGTGAACCGCTTTCCAATTTTAAGAAAAAAAGTAAAAAAATATAAAAAATATATTTTCAGTATCACTGATTTGAAAACCACTTGATCGCGCATACGTTGCCCCGACGCACGAAAACTATGCGAGTTTTTGCTCTTATATATTGGCTACGATACACGAACCATTTTAGTTGTGACCAAGAATTAGGCCTGTGTGCATGCTAAACAATTACAAATTTTAAATTTTTGTATCCAATTTATAACGCATAATAATGCTTTCATGCACGTTGAAATGGTGTGGAAAACATTCCCAGACATGTAGATACCAAATGGATGACATAACTATTCATCAGTAATGAAATAATATGAAAATTATTTATTATTTAATCAGATTATAAGCTACCGCAGAGGTCCATTTAAAGTGGTGGTTTGGGTGGTCAAGGACAAAATTGTGTCGCGCGTTGATGACTTTTGGAAATGTCTCTTTCTTACATGAAGAAATTCTAATTCTTTTATCTAAACTTTCAACCAAAATTGGTTTAAACGAAATCGGGTCAGCAGTTTTTGAGATACAGCATATTTTCTAAAACCCAATGATATTATAAAGTACAGATATGTTACGTTCATAGTAATTTGCATTGAAATTTGTTCCGCGTAGTAAAAACTGCACACATCACAGATATCTATGGCACACATTGACAAGTTTTACTGATAAGTAGAACAAAAGATACGAAACAACACGCAAGTGAAAGAGATAGCTATAATTCTAACAATTGCGCTTCAAATGAGTCCTTGTGCCATAGGATAACATTTTTATAGTAGAGTGGACACTCGATTGAAGAGTAAGTACGTAGGTATAAGAGTAAGTACGTAGGTAGAAATTAAACATCATAATGGTTAATCACGGATCAAGTATTACCACTAATGTTTGTATTCAGCTTAGCCCATTATATTCAAAACTAAAACAGAAATTAATAGTCATTATGTTAATGAAATAATTTGTGATCAGTCATAACAATAATTGTATGATTCGAAAACTTCGTCAAATCGGAACTTCATCTTGGATCAAGCAGGTGGAAAGCTTTTATGCTGCTTTCATGACACAACTATAGGTTTCATAATGAAATGTCATGTAGCGGTTTCTTTGGAAGGTACCTATACTGACCAAACAAATTCAACGTTGGCGAAAATGCAAGCAACAGGTAGCTGACATTTTATAAAACATTGTGCAGGCAGCATTATGTTTTATAAAATGTTTTAGTTACCTACCTCTATAATTGGAACTGTATTTTTTTAAGCATTGTTCGACCACATTTCGGAACATATTTGATAGTACTTTGGAAGTGATTGCTACATATCCTGCTGTTTTTTGATGTTATCCAGTCTGATTCGCTTTTTTGTTCACGAACAATTGCGATCCAATCTTGAAGTGGAACCTGATCCCTCGGAAACCTAATCCCTTGGAAACCTAATTCAATAAAAAAACAGTTATAATCCTCAGTAATCAGTCAATTGAACTGTGAACAATATCGCTTCTACACTTGTAAACATTTAACTAATCTATGTCCGCACGCACGCATCCTTATCGCTCTCGCGACAAAACAAGTTTGCTCTCTCTGTCTTCACCTACATATGGCTCCTAAGCATAATTTATTGGCAAGTTTGGAAAATAAATGAAATATAAAAAATAATCTTAATATATTTGAATTCTCACATGTGGTATGAGATCCTTTTTATTTTGTTTACTTTGGAAGTATAATTCGTACACTTCCGAAACTACCACGATGGCATTTTTGATAAATAAAATCTAAGGACACGGGTATTACGGTGCGCGCGCTTGTGGTTGCGTTTGACGCAGACTAGTTGCAAGACGTTCCAATTAGCTCGTGTTCGAGTCTTCACGACGCGCGCGCCTATAACATATCTGTACTATAAAATATCATTGCTAAAACCGCAAATATAATTTTGTAATTCATACAAACATTATGAAAAACATAGTTATTTAGCGTAGTTGTAAAAATGTAAATAAGCTAGTTTTATGAAATTTTTAAGGTGTTTTTTTATTCGTCATATACTCGCACTTGGCCAATTTTTTCTATTTAGTAATGCAAAAAATTGGCCAAGTGCGAGTCAGACTCGCCCATGAAGGGTTCCGTAGTAACTATAATAATATAATATAATATGTATATTTACTTGACGAATAAAAACTTTTTTGCAAAAAAATAAAACCGACTTCCATATCAAAACACTACAAAGCCAAAAATAATTTTAATTTCGGAAGGCGGTGTGAAAAAAAATTTTCGCGCTTTTTAGTGGGTCAATTTGTAATTAATCTAGTTATAAAAGCCAAAATGTCAACTACAAAAACTAAAAACGCGCGAACAAAAAACACAATATAGATTAACCGAAAAGGTCATCAATGTAAATATTTTTTTAGATTTTGTTGATTTTTCAGAAACGGCTTGTTCGATGTCGATAAAATTTTCATGGGACCATTTGGGAAGTATACCCTTTCCAACAAAAAAAGAATTTTTCAAATCGGTTGGCGAGCGACGGAGCTATGCCCGAACAAACATAAAAAAAAAAAAAAACAAACAAACAAACAAACATCCGAATTCAGAACCTCCTCCTTTTTCAGAAGTCGGTTAAAAAATAACGGTTAACGGTAAATAACGGTTCATAGAATACATCTACCTACTAAGTTTCACATGTAGGTATAGTCTTAATAGTTTCGGAATAAAATAGCTGTGACATACGGGCGGACGGACAGACAGACAGACAGACAGACAGACGGACAGACATATCGAAACTATAAGGGTTCCGTTTTTTGCCATTCGGCTACGGAACCCTAAAAATGAAGATACCTACCTAAAACTATTCCAATCATTATTAAAAGAATATCTCTCGAAGATGAATATCTATCACTCCTATATTAGTATTATACCCCCTAGAACCCTAATAAAATGCTTTTTAACCTAAAATTACTAAAAAATCGTCACGAATAGTGCTCTATTCGTGACGATTTTTTAGTAATTTTAGGTTAAAATTTTGTTATTGAATTAAGATGGTCAAATATTAAAATACCAAGTGGCTGATCACCAGTGATGGTTTTAAACAAATAAAAACTAATATTTTACTACATGAACTATTTTTATCTTGATTGTACTTAGCATTCAAAAAAGTAAAAAAACTAAAACCCGACTACGACTAAAAATCAATGCTAAAAAGGATGAAACAAGATTTTCAGGATGCTGAAATAAACAAGGTTACTGAAAAAACAAGAACAGAACAAAAATAAAATCCGTAGTCTCACGTCACGTTATTAATTGTTTTGTTACGGTTGATATCCTATATAACGTGTGACTACGTCTTTCATTTTTGTTCTGTTCTTGTTTTTCCAGTAACCTTGTTTATTTCAGCATCCTGAAAATCTTGTTTCATCCTTTTTAGCATTGATTTTTAGTCGTAGTCGTTTTAGTTTTTTTACTTTTTATTATTTAAACTATTTTGGTGTGAAATCACTGTGCTTCTATACTATTTACTTTATTTTTATAAGTTCAAGTGAAGCCCTTTCAAATGATACCAAACACGGTAAATCTAACTTACTTTTACTTTTTTACACATGACTTTTTGACCGCTAGAGGGCGCCATGTTTAATTTAAGCAATATTTTTGATAAGTACAAGTGAAGCCCTTCCAAATGATACCAAACACGGTGTATCTATCTTATTTTTATTTTTTTACACATGATTTTTTGTCCACTAGAGGGCGCCACTTTAAATTTAAGCTATGTTTTGGAAATGTGCATGTCACGCTCTTTCAAAAGATATCAAACACGATGTGTTTATCTTATTTTTATTTTTTAACACAACACTTTTTGGGCCCTAGAGGGCGCCACATTGGGTTTTGTGACATGTCACGTAGCCTATGTTCAGCGGACAGTCAAGACGGTTCTAACGATACCTCACTTGTCGAGTTCCGATAAGCAGCTTTGGAGCTATGAGGGAACAGATGAACATACACACATACATACATACATACATACATACATACATAGCCTGTCAAAATCATAACCCTCCTTTGGCTTTGCCGTAGTCGGGTAAAAAGAGAAAAGGGATCAGACCGGAATGTCAAAGTTTGTAGGGGATCAGACCGGAAAAAAACAAAAAAAAAATACAACCAGGGGATCAGATCAGGGGGATCGGAGCGGAATAACTCGAAATAACTAATAGACACTGCGTTTTGTTTCCGTGAAATATTGGAAATTTAAGAATCGATATGTGTTACAGAGCTGGTGTTTTAATATGATTATGTTTTTGTTCACAAAGGGTTTCTTTTCTGGGGTTTAGGGCAATGTCTAGTAATAATAATATAATAATAATATATGCGTTTATTTCTCCTCACAATACAGGTATATACATTTTTATCAAAATAACTTAATATGTTACAGCTTTGTATATGTGAGGAGCTGGTGTCTGAGTTAGGTTTGGCCCTGTATTACAGATCACCAGGTCCCCACCCCTGAGAATTTACAATTTGGTTCAGCTAAGTTAACCATAAAAAAGAGACCATGCACTAACAATAAAAAAAAAGAGATACAGATGTCGATAAACTAAAAAAAAATAACAAAAACATTTATAACTGTTAAACATAACTAATAAAATATTAATAATTTTGACTATGACCTTGTGTGTTTGATTGTGTGTGTGTGTGTGCGTGTGTGTGTGTGTGTTTGTGTATGTGTGTGTGTGTGTAATTTTGTGTGTATAGATTGTGTGATTTTACTGGTATTTAAGTAATTTTTCAGTATCCGTGTAGTTAAGCTTTTGCAACCATTCTTTAACTAGAGATTTACACCTATTTTTTGAGACCGAGTAAATAGATAAGACCTTATTAAGTTTGTTATATAGATTACTACTTTGATAGCAAAAGAAGTGATGCGAAAAACTTGTGTGTAAGCGTTCCCTTTCACAGACCCTATCTTTTCTTCGGATATTTTTAATTTTGACCGGATCGTAAGTCATTTGGCAGTGCGTTTTAATAATCGTATGGACAATATATAGCTGACGAACCGTTAGCACTTTTGCCAGCTTGTAAACATCGTCAGTAGGGTGAAAGAATGGGAGACGATTTGCTACATTTATAATACAGCTCTTTGAGCCCTTTCAACTTTGAGGAAGTGGGTTTTTGCAATACCTCCCCACGAGGTAATACAGTATGTTAATTGGGACTGGCACAACGCTATATATACTGATTTGATAAGTTCTCTATCGGCCACTTGTCGCAAATTCCTAAAAATTACCATAAGCTTCCGTATTCTCGCGGAAAGCATATCTATATGACGGTGAAAATTAAGTTTCTCATCGACCATAATACTAAGATATTTCATTGCCGAGGTTTTTTGTAGCTTTGTACATGTGCAGTTGGGGTCTTCCTGGTTACATGAATGGGATGTAATGTGATGTTGTAGAAGACTAGTTGTACTAATGGGTTGTAGGGAGAAAGTTATATATTTAGTTTTTTCCAAGTTTAGTGTCAGAATATTATTAATTAGCCATCTGTTAACGGCATTGAATCCATTTTGGGCATTAAAAAATACCCTTTCCCATGATTCTCCGCTAAAAAGCAGCGCTGTGTCATCGGCAAAAGTGATGATTTTGGCGTTCGGGAGATCTAGTTGACAAAGATCATTAATGTAGATAAGGAATAGCGTGGGGGCCAAAATACTACCCTGAGGTACGCCGTAAAGAATGGAGACCTCATCACTTTTAATATTATTAACTTTTACACATTGGGTTCGGTTGGACAAGTAACTCTCAAAGAGTTTTAACTGTTGGCCTCTGATCCCCAGATGTTCGAGTTTATTGATTAGGAGTGAGACAGAGACTGTGTCAAAGGCCTTCGCTAAATCTAAAAATATGGCAATAGTCTTCATTTTGTTGTCAATACTATTTACGATATAGTTTGTTAATTCATGAACTGCGTCAGCAGTGGATTTTTTTGCTCTAAAGCCAAACTGCGATGGGGATAATAGTGAGTTTTCTTCTAAGAATTTAACTAACCTCTTGTTCATGATGCGTTCTAGAATTTTAGACATTGAAGGAAGAATCGAGATGGGCCTGTAGTTATTTGCACAGCCTCTGTCACCAGCCTTATGAATGGGATGAATTCTGGACTTTTTGAAAGCTAAGGGGAACACTCCAGTTGAGAGGGATAAATTGCAGATATATGATATCGGAGCACTTAATGAGTCCTGATTTATTTTTAAAATATTCGCTGGAATCATATCCAAGCCGACTGCACTGCTAGACTTTAAGTTGGATATAATTAATTTCACTTCCTCCGCATCGGTAGGCAAAAGAACTAAATCGTTTTGAACCCCAACTCTCACCGATACATTACATTCATGCAGCCAATAGTTATATAACTACCTACCTACTTATCCCGTTATGTCGGTAATTTGATGCCAAAGTTGGTGGTGGCGCTACCTCCTGCCGTTACATTTTATGAACGTTATAATATGTATGAGGTTCTTCATGTATTCCGTCGCATTATGAAGCCAGGTAAGTTTTGTGTTAATACGGACCCCGTACCAGTTTTCCAATGAATCCGTGTCTTAAAATAGTTCTTTGGTACCTACCTTTTAGTTATATCGATAAAAAGTTCATAAAAATTATTAAATACTCAAATAGTATGAATTATAAATTTATAATCCTAGCCGAATCGGAACCCGGAGAATAGTAGCACCTAAAACAACCAATCGCCCAGTCCTCGAGTCAATCATCTCATTTTATATCCGTGACTAATTAACCAAACAAAAAACGCCGATAATCGAAAAATAACCCCATTTTAAACATACCACAAAGTTTAGTATCTGCTTCCCAGTTTCTTAGAACACGTTGCTTGACAGACATTAGTCAGGCTGGGAGCGCGACCGCACGACATGTGCTCTGTTATCTGACCCCCGGGTGTTCGAGAGAAAGCCCATAGCAACCCGTCTGACGGGTCCCGTTGACATACATTTCATGTTCCGCTTCATTTCTTTGTTAATCTACTACGCCGTACGCGTAATACGACGAGTAGGTACCCGTAAATTGCGACCCGCGAAATCCCAGCCCTTTTCGGCTGTCGTCGGTAGGTACTTACTTGTTTGATTGTATTTACTTGAGCGTACATTTTAAACGATCGCGAGCATTTCTATTTTGGTTGAGGATTTTATAAATAGTAAAGCATTAAAAAACACTTATAGGAAGTAGAAGGTATCAATTTTACTACCTATCTACTGGTAAAAAAGTTCTTTAAAGAAGTTTATACTACTTTATACCCCGAATAGTTTCAACATATTAGAGTCATGTTGTTGAAACTAGGGTATAAAGTAGTATACCTATATAAACCTCTTTTACTACCTGTATACAAGCGACATAAAACACGAATACGATAGCTTTCAAAACAAACAGAAATACAATGCAAATATTAGCCATTAATTTGGCTCAGTACTATTGTCAAGAGCATTATGTCAATTATCAACCCGTTATTACATTTTGCCATTCTGTTAAATTAAATCCTGTCATGCACGGTGTGTATTGATCGCTTATTTAATAAGTTACAGTCCAGTTATCTACTGTTCATTTTATTTTGGTAATGTGGTTTTTAATCTACTGAAGATATTATGTAGGTATAAGGAAAACTACCCACGAGAACTTGAAGGGATTTCCAACAGCAAATCAAAGGTGGAAATTGTCAACAGAAAGGGTAACAAAGTAGTCAAATAATGTAGCTATATATTACACACTATTCCAACATATGCTCCTATAGATAAAACCTACACGTATACCTTCAATCCTACGTCGGTAACCCTCAGGGCAATTTGAATAAATGACTGTCATTGATGCTCCCCAGTACTGCCGGTGTCAGACTAGTTTAAAAATGTATGGAGCTGAAATGTAGCGGACACAAATCAAACATGGTTTTAAAATCCACTGACGGAATTGGACATACGAAATGCTCTGATTGTATCGCTGACAAAATCCTCTTAAAAACCCATCGACATTCGTAAATTGATATTAATCATTTTGGAAATCGTATACAGAAATTACATACTTAATGGTTTCGTTTCACATAATTTAGTTTGATATTTTGGGTAGATGTAACCAATGACCTATAGTTTATTATATCTTTGGAATTGGATGTAACAGTAATTTTTAAATTTTAGACAGTACCACAGCTAGTGAGAAGTCAGAATATATGACACCACTCAAGGGGAATCGTGTTACTCAGTTGCTAGGTATCACGTAGTGGTCAGATAGGCAAGCTACAGATAGCGAGCTGCATCTAGTAGGTAAGACTGAGAGCCGAGCCCAACATACCTAGTTGGAAAAAGGCTAAGCGGATGATGAATGTGGATAGTTATCAGTCTGAGTTAGCTACTGAAGTTTCTAACCTTAAGTGTTTTAGCTCATTCGTTTTTAGCATTTGCCGTAAACTGTTCAAACTTAGTCATTCTCGTAATGATCATCATTATTCAAGCCTGAAAACTTAATAGACAGAGGAGCATTTAGCTCAACTTAGATTAAGTGCTCCCGTTCCGTAGATTAAGCGAACCTCATAATTATTGTGAGCAAGATTTAACTAGACAGCATTCCGGGCTAGACGTCTGACTCGGCGGTCAGTAGCAGTTTAAAGACAAACCGTCTCATGTTTCCTACTGCACTGCTTTATTTGCGGACGTCGTGTTTAATTTGAAGGTCTAGGTAATCATTTACTTATAGTACTTAATATTTGTATAGTTTTAGTAGTAGTTAGTACCTATATATCATTCCAGGTCTTAACCTAATAAGCATAAGCACTACTACACATTATCCATGTAATAAATAACAAACATTGCTCAAATGCTATTGAGATGTTTGTAAATTCAGTAATTGTGTATCAAATCCGATTAATTGTAAATTCGCAATCAATCAGAGCACAAAAAAATTGGTTTGAAAGCCACGACTGTCCTTGTCACCAAATTTATCTGCTAAGTAAATATAAATACTAAGGTAAATAAATAGTTCTAAGCTGGACGAAAAAGAGTGTTGACTGACAGTTTATTTTAATAAGGTAGGTATGCATTCACCCGACTATGTATGTTCTTCAATGTCCGCTGTTCAAAAACTAGGTTTTCAAGTTATCAATATAACTTGTCCCATTACTGATCAATAAGCCTGCCACACTTTTCCCAACCAATGTATGTGTAGTACCTACAGAAGTCCCGAATAATGTAATGCTGCCTCTACATCTTTAGAGTCATACCTACTTCCCATCAATAGATAGCATAACACTTTCGAATTTACAAGACTGTTCGTGCTGTAAGCTCTACATCTGCGTCGACAGGGCGTGAAGGTAATCACTCATGATTATGTAAATGTGTCTAACAAACCGTTCATACCCATGTTATTTTGTTGTCTGAATTTGAGACAAATCACAAATTGTTCAAATTAGGGTCATGAAAATAATGCGGGATAGTAGATATAGCTGGTTTACCGAAATGTCTACGTAGGTATCTAAAATGTTCAAAATAACGGACAAAGTATTATTAAATTGCGTATAACTCGTTACTTTTCAAAGCCTTATTATTAGCCTAATGAGAAGAATTTTTTAAGGTTTCCTCTCATAGAGAGGAGTCCTTGTTCCTTGTTATTTATTTGCTAAGTAGGTACATCAAGTAAGATGTCGTTTGGAACACACCTATTATCTACAACTAGTAGTTACAACCGTTGACGGAAGTTAGCAACTTTTAATAGCGTCAAATCGCGTTCAAAGACCCTACGATTAATTTGTGTTAAGTCAGTATCGTTTATGCAGCATTCTCTACATTACTGGTAGTGTTAAGTGTGTAAACAAAATGCAGTTGAGGTGTTAATTACGTGGACACTTCCTATTCGTTTATAGTGTCCTGGTATATCAACAGTGTGTGGTGCGTTTGTGATATTAATAAGTAAGCTCATTTAAAGGTAAATGGTATCTGATATACCTACCTAGGTACCGTAGAGAAGGTAACAATTGCAAAGATATCAAATCTGAGCGAAAAAAAAAAATGTCACCAAATGCATCATGTCACAGACTTCTTTTTTTGAGGCTTCCCCATTATACATGGGCCACTGGGGCCATCATTCCAACAACCAGAAAAAGTCTAGATTGGTATACTTAGGAAGTTAGGATGTCTGCAAGTGAATTTAGTGATCCGAAGGTTTGTTTGCGTATAGCAGTGATTCTTGTGCACTCAAGGACCAGGGGCCCCACCGTTTCCTCCGTCTCCATGCATGCTTACAGGCGCGATTATGACAGGGCATGCGGCGGAGAAAAACACACAAAAACTTCTTCTTTTATAGATTTTTAGCATAGCCACAGCCACGCATCGCCACCATGCTACGATGCGTGGCTGTGGCTATGCTAAAAATCTATAAAAGAAGAAGTTTTTGTGACCGATTACTCACAAAAACTTCTTCTTTTATAGATTTTTAGCATAGCCACAGCCACGCATCGCCACCATGTTACGATACGTGGCTGTGGCTATGCTAAAAAGCTATAAAAGAAGAAGCTTTTGTGTGTTTTTACTCCGCCGCATGCCCTGACATAATCCTATGCACGCCCCTGTGCTTAGAAGACTATCCGTTACACCTACCCATCTTGTGGTAGTGTTTATTTAGTGAGCAGTTTTTGGTGAATGTCCTCGTCAAAGTTCGCAATCATGACACTTTCATGTTGGCCTTTTTGAAAAAGTATTCTTAGAAAGCTAATATTATGATCAGGCAGTTACTTTTGAAAAAAACCTTCAAATCAAAGACTTCCACCTGAAGAACCAAGATACAATACATTGCTAAATGTGTCAAATTCGTTCGTTCGTCACGCAAGAAAAAAAAAACGTAGGTAAAAGCCAATCAATTCTCAATATTGAATATACCTACATCAATCCCACGCTTTCAAAATTGACCGCAAACGCAAACATGCCTCCGTATCACTTAATCGTCGTACCGTCAGACGAAATACGAAAAACCATGAGCACTTGCCTAAACCCTTTTTTTTCTGGGTGGGAAAATCATCAAATAACTTCTCCCGCTGTGGGTGGAGCGGGAGTGTCAGACTTCTACTGACTAAAAACCCACCCTGCTCCATCTGTTACCATTGCATTCCGGGGCCGCGGTATCTCGTTAGAACATTCCCGCAACCCCGTATAAACAGGTACCTAGGTACCCTAGGTAATTGATCAAATGCCAAACTACTCCAAGTTCCTAAAAATGCTTGCAGTGTCTGTTTCAGAATTGGCTTCGCGATATCAGGGACAGATAGACTTCAAATATAATAACAAAACAAACGCACCATTGCCCCAGCTCCTTGTTCTCCTCCAGACCAGACGGCGTCGCCAGCGTGTCGGCATCGCCCTCCTGCCGCCCCCCCGGATGCTCAGGGATCACGCGCTCGATCGTCGTCACCTCTTCGATATCCGAGTCGATACCTTGCGCGAAGTCCATGTAAAACGACTCCCGGGAGTCGCTCGAACCCCGTCGCAATTTAAGCGATAAGTCCGGTGAACTGTCATCCATTTTTGTAACACTATTCTTTCTTCATCCTTCACGATAGTATAAGAGCCAGTCAGAACCGTCTTTTCACTTTGTGCGACATTTCGAAAGCGCGATTAACCCATTTTCGTTCGTTGAACTTGAAATGAAGTTAGAAATTTACTCTTGAGCATTATTTCATGGTGTATAGGAAATAATTAATTATAAAGTGATCCCTTCAAACTTTTTAAAGTAATAAAAAGATACCCCACGTCTTCGACGCGCGACGTAACAAAAGCTCGCATACAAACAATAGCAATTTATCTTGTCGCACTACAAAAAGGCCGGTTCGATGTAAAAAGAACAATGACCTGTGAACCGTTCCTAGTGTAACCTTCCCTAAAATCGACACCGCTTCCTGTGCCACTAATAACCGACGCACACCAACACAAGCCGTTTAACATCTGTGTGAGTCACTCAACGGTGACTTGATTCGCATTCGGCTTCTTTACAATGACTTATACGATATCCGAAACCGCCGAAAGTGCTATCAATCAAATCTCAATGCTTTGTATGGCGGATAAGTTATGAATATGTATCTCTGGTCATCTTGCCGCTCATTTTGGTTAGAGGTATGATAAACTACAGCGCTCATTCGTTACAAATGGGTAAGTTCTTCAGACCGGATTTTAAATATTAATATCAATCCGCCTTGGACCCCTCTTAAAGCCTGTTATACGCATTGTTGACCATAATGATGACAACAATAACAATTTAAAGGTTTCTAAGTATGACAGATTCCAACAAGAATCTTGCGCCGTACAGTGGGCCCGTTCTTAGAGAATTCTATGATAACGATAAGGCACGTTTAAAATTAATATTAATACCATATCCGACCGATATCAATCGCCGCCGATCCCTCGGGAACAACAATAATGCCCAAGAACAAACATTCATTTACACACGACAGCCAATCGTGCGATACGTATGCTAGACACGCATCGCACGACGGAGGCGGAGGCGTATTGACACGGAATAATTCAACGGGCAGTCACTCACACCGATACACGATAACGTTGTAGTAGGGTAAGCACGTGCGTGATTAGGAACGCGGCGGGCGTCGGCGGCGCCCTCCCGCGGCAGAGGTTGGCGCGCGATTGCCGCTCGCAGCGAACGCAGCGGCCGGCGGGAAGGGCGGGGGATGCACCCTCGTCGCACGCCTCGGGATCAATCTGACACGAGCACACGGCCACCCGGCACCCAATATTCGGGAAACGGTGCCATTCACTACATTATACAGGGTTATTAGTAAAACACTAACTGCCTCTGAGGTCTATGTTAGTAACATCATAAACAACAAATTTTGTTCTACGACTTTTAATAATTCATCATATTTTATCTCCCCAGATTTCCATACAAAAATGTAAATATTTCAATTGAACGCTCTAAATGTTACGCAGTCTGAGAAGCAAGAGAGAGCGTGAGTTTTTGGTAAATGTAGTATGTTTTCTAAAAATTCATAGAACAAAAGTTGTTGTATATGATGTTAGTAATATAGTCCTGCGAGGTTATTAGTATTTTAGGCACCAATAACCCTGTAGAAATAGGAACTAGATGGAATAGCGGCGTCCGACATGCAAAATACGGGGCTCAATGTAAATAAAACAATTATAAGTAACCTATACAAGTTTATAACATACTTTCTATACATATCAAACAAGTGATTATACTTACATAATTCAATTATACACTCAATATCACAATACTTTTTAGTCTTTATTAAAACAATTGTTTACAAGTTTGATAGTATACGGAACGTATAAGGCTTAACTTGAGATACATGCTTAATATTTAGTGTTTCTACGTATAATTTAATTAAAACACATGTGATACCTTCTTTCAATATAATTTGCAAAAAACAATTGTTTTACTGTCATCCATTTATTGTACACTTGGAAGGAAACAAATTTCATTTTCTTGTTTTTGGACTGTTTGAAGTTCCAAATTATTTTTAATCAATGTTCAGTAGCAATGTTTTAAATTTGCATAAATGAATATAATTTGAAGCGGTTTACTTTAAAATAACTTGGAAACCATTGCCAACTCTTCGCAATTATCACATAGCTAATGTGTCATTATAGTAATATATTATCCTATTAGAATACTAACAATTTATATTACTTAATGTATCTATACCAAAACTCAACGACATACATATATACTAACAATTTTATACATGCATAATGATTAGAATATAGAATTTTTTAGTATATGTTTATTTATTAAGGAGTTGACGATTGTGATCTATTATGACTGGTTTATTTGAGTTGTTTCCGTTTCGACAGATTTTTGTTTCGTCAGATTTTCGTTTCGCCAGATTTTTGTTTCGACAGTAAAAGTACAGTCACAAGGAGTCATAGATTTAGTGCAAAAAGTCATCTATTTATCACAAGCACAATAATTCAGCACAATAAAATTATTTATACATATTTCAGCGGTAACTTAGAAAAACTTTTATTAGGATCTGCGTATTATACAAGTTTACAATTATTTTACACAATTTTATTCAATTCTTTATGCTTTGTAAACTGATGGCTGGTGGAAATACTATTACTCAAGTAAAGACTAATGTCATCATGACGAGTATTTGCCGTCATTCATTATTGTAATAGATCGTTTTTTGGGCTTATGTTACAAAAGTTAGAAATACTAAAATGAATGAAAACAGTGACTTCGTTTATATAGATAGCAAAAGGAAAAGTCGATATTACAAATAAATTTGTATATTTATGATTTATTTTTATTTAACATGCCACTACATCTCAATATAGTAATCTTCACGAAGCATTTAACAGAGATTTCATCAATGTAAGAGCAGATATTAGAAAATTAAAAGAAAAACAAATAAATGTGACAATGGCGTTCAAAAGGTTCATATACCTGTGTCTTTTATTTTTGTACGTAACTGTACGTCGGAGATATCAAAGTGACACGCTGTCGAATCAAAAATCTGGCGAAACAGACACAACTCGTTTATTTAGACCTCTAGTCTTCGTCAATTATTTTTCACTTGATTCATTTCTTGGTTTCAAATAAAGTCACAGGCATATTTTGCGGAAGCCTTGTGATGCGACCAAGATCCTGATACAATAACTAAGGCAGGATCCCTAAACAAATAATGATAAATAAAAAAAAAAAATACTAAAATAATATCTGATTTTTATTAACTTTAGAAAAAATGCAGGGCGCATTTTTTTAAATAATGCCGTTAATAGCCGTTCTCGCACAAGGTGTGACTTCCAAAACTTACGCACGTGAAAAGTGCTCAAATTCACCCGACTCTCTATCTGGTAATTACTACGCCCTCTAGTTTCTGCGCCCTGTGTCTAGGTACCGCAAGCACCGATCTATTTACGGCATTACTTTTAACATGTTATAAAAACTTTTCCCTGTAATGCAAATATTTAGACAACACACATTTTTATCTCAATATTATTATGACAATTTTATGGAGATAAACATACTTCATTTTTCATAATAAATATCAATGTATGTGAGGCAATTCATGTAGAGTAATCTCTAAAAGATGGCATTTTCTAAAAATAGATTGCTCATATTTTCTCTATAACAAAAAAGATGACACTGGCAAGGAACAAAAAAATAATCATGAGCAAAAGAAAAAAGGTAAATAATGACACTACAATAATTTGTTGAATGTTTATGCAGATGTCGGACCAAGCAGCAGCTATGGTTTTAAAATATGTATAGAATATATTACGGATATTTGCATAATCAACATAATTATCAGTATATAAAATAAGTACCTACGTTAAATTAAACACGAGATCTTCTTGAAGTTCAGAACATTATAGGTATTATTGAAGTAATTTTGGTTTAGTACTTTCGAGGCTAAAAGAGTGTATACTTCACAAAGGTCAATCTTGTATATTTTGCAACATTTTGCAAGTAAAAAAAATGTCTAAAATATATTTATTTCAAATAGAGACGTAAGTTTTCTTTCTCGGTTTACAAATTACTAAAATAATGATTGCATTACCGGAGATCAAGGTTTGCTAACGTGTAGTTTATAAGAATAACAATATTTATTTACATAAAACATACATACATTTTCTTTCAACATTACTTTTTAGGGTTCCGTAGCCGAATGGCAAAAAAAAACCCTTATAGATTCGTCATGTCATGTCTGTCCGTCCGAATGTCATTTTATCCATTTTATTCCAAAATTACTAGGACTACAGATTTGAAACTTTGTATATAGATGTACTCTTAGAACCGCTTTACGATTTTTGATTTCAGAAACTTAATATTGCAAATATAAAAAAATAAACGATTAAGGGGGAACTGAAACCTAACCTCTAACCTTTAACCTTTAAAATAAGAGGGTGAAAAAAATATAATTATGCTGTAGATCTCAATGAAAACTTTCAAGGAAAATTGGTTTGACCAGTCAGCAGTTTTTATGGTATAACACATGTTAAAAATTCGCAAATATAACTTTATCATTAATTATAGAAACACTATAAAAAACAAAGCGGTTTTTCGCTAATCTATGCTTGCTACTAGGGAACCCTTCATGGGCGAATCCGACTCGCACTTACCTACTTCTTTCATTGATTTTTAATTGAAAAAAAAATGGCTGCCGTTTTGATAATACCGACACCATCTTGTCACTCTCGTAAAACTAAGCTAACTTGTGGTGACATATCCCTGACGATACTGCCAAGCCCTTTGTGGAATCTTATACATTAGTTTTTTTTTAATACAAAAGAGATATGTACGATACAATTTGGATAGGAGTAAAGTTCATATTACACAATATTAAAAAATTAACCAGCTTAAATCAAGGTCGCAAACAAGTTTTGATTATATAAAACTCTAGAATATATATCACTATCACCATAGAATTTTATTAAACCCAGAATAATTATGATTTCACTTTTTTATGTTAAAAGGTCCATATTAATGTGGTCTACGATTCGATACAATGGCGATCGCGTAGGTTAGTCTACGCGATCAGTCAGTCATTATTTTCACTAATTTCTGATTACAATTCACATGTTTAATGATATCCGAGTAAATTTTATAGCGTGGAAAATCTAAAACATTCTATTGGATATGCAAGTGAATATTAAATCGCGGAAGTAAAAAATATTTTGAATTAAAATAATAAAATTTTGCCTTGATAGAGAATGCAAATTATGCCAGCAATGACGTACAAACTCTTGTTTTCGTCTCACAGAGTCAGATAACGGAAGACAACTTATTAAAGCCAATGTCTTAGAATTTATAAACATAAACGCTCGCCTCGAATTAATTTTAATGCACTAAATTCAAGAATGTAACTAAAACAAAATATATCGAGGATTTACTACGAAAATATGTTAAATACTTTTTGAGATATTACGTCTAAATAGTTCGTTAAATGAATAGAATTTCAGTAGGTCCCAATATGAACTAACTTTTTGTGAAGACTAGTACTTAGTCTTCACAAAAAGTTAGTTCATATTGAAGATTATATTTTTGTGTTTTTTCCAGGTTATTAAGTTATTAAGCAGGTTCTCGCAATAAGTGCTCGATATGAAAGAAGGTTAAGGTCCGTTATTTGATCCATATAAATTCCACCTTCTATGACCATATCCACACTTCATATGTTCGTGTAAAACTGATTTGTAGCACAACATATGACAGGGAATGTTATGAAAAGTATCAGATGTAGATTACAATAATTTTACTGACACCAAACAAAACTTGCAAACATAATTTTGGGACAACCGTAGTGTCAACAAGGCTACATGTGTTGCGGATTGAATTCACAAAGAGATATTTTTGGCGTTCGATTATTGCGTAACTTGTAACACTTGAAACAGTAACAATACTTCAAAATCGTGTGTCATTAAACGTTTATCTGAGTCCTTTAATCATGGTTATGACGCTGCTGTAATTATGTAAGTGTGTACCTATATGTTTATCCGACACAATTGCCCCATTTGAGGCCACCGCATGCCATCGCTCCGATGAGGTAGACGGCTACAGCAGCGACACCACCCATTATAACGTACATCTTAACATTCTTCCAGAAGAGAGAGCGCTGCAATGTTCTTGAAGTGTGGCGGTATGTTAAGGACTGAAATAGAAAGTTATTTGCTGGTTTGAAATTTGAATGAGGAAAAACTCGTTCTAAAATATAGGCATGTTCATTATTTGTATTACCTATATACCTATTATGATGAAATACTGTTAATTAGTATTAACGTGAATAATTCTAATGAGAGCATCGATACCATTAACTATGATACACATAGCTTTATTGATATGACTGAATGCATTAACATTTAAAGTGGTGAAATTTTCTCTTCAAAAATATGTAAGGAAATGTTACAAAGGTGTAATAGTTCAGTTTATCAGTTAAATACTTACACCGGTCGCTAAATTGTCGGTTTTATCCACTAGTAATTCTAATTTCTCCCCGCGCATTGCCATGTTATCTGAAATTAATTAAAAAACATAATGAATTCATCATGCTATCTGTAGGTTCTTTTCCTAAAGCTAATTTCTTTAAGCATAATTTCACTACATATTACAATTATTTATCTTATATTTCTTTATAGTCCTCCACCATGTCTGTCTGTTCCTGATCTCAAAAACAACTGAACAGACTTTCATGCAGTTTAGTGGATTAAGTGATTCATGTGGATGATTTTATTAAATTTTGTATCAATCAGCCGAACGAGACCATGCGAGGCTGGGCTAATGCTTACTAAAAACGCCGGCTACATTTAAGTCAGCCCAACCAACAAAGAGTTTGATACTAGAAAATGAAACCACATAGCACTTTCTTGAACATTTTCTCTTTTTTTATTATTTGTTGTTATAGCAAAACACCACAATTTCAGATAAGGACAGCCGCTATTCCTGGTCAAGAGCCTTTTAATAAACACGTCTACATCATACGAGTTATAGTCAGCCCATTCTGCAGGGCCTGCATGAAGGAGGACGAGACAGCAGTGCATCTATAACTTAATTGCCCTGTAGTCATTAATTACATGGTATAATACTTCAGAAACCCGGGGTTTGTCTGTGAGATGGTAAGAAATCCTAAGCCTCTGCCCAACTTTCTACTGGAGCTGGAATGGATTGAATGATATAATTATGTCCTACCTGTATGCCAAATATGCGTTAGGTTGTGACTGCCTGATGTTAATACATTACAATAATGAAGTAAGTAATAGGAAAGTGTCCACCAAATACTTTTCATGGGACAGTTTGCGGTCAGTGTTATAACTAATAGGGATTCCAATGTCTACTCATTAGGTACATCTATACTAATATTATAAAGCGTAAGTTTATTTGTTTAAATACGCTTATCTTCATAAGTACTCGGTGGATTGAATGAAATTTGGTATGGAAGTAGCTTGAAGATTGAAAAATGTTTAAGGCTTTTTACCTGACTGCAAAAAGAGGGTTATGTTTTATCGTGATAAATTCTACGAGCGAAGATAAATCTGTTGGTGTGTATTAAAAACAGTATTGGAGGTATTATAGCATGTATTATTCATTGTAGAAACACAAATCCTTGCCCAGGTAATTACATTAATTGTGTGTAGTCATGCACATGAATGAAATATGAAATTATTGTAAGGCCTTGGAAAAAGATACATGCCATAATGTATCGAGAATAAACTGCTAGTTACATTTTTATCTAGAATAATTTGCATAGTACTTTGAAAATGGTTTGTTTACATACAGGAATTATGATCAAAGGGACAACTAAGAGTTTCTATAAGGCAATAATTAATTAAATGTCAAAATATAGTAAGTAGGTACTAAGATTGATCGGAGAAAGTGGGTCATGTGAACATTTTTGATTTTCTTAATTCAAAATAGCTTCTACCCCGTGACTCCATTTGCTAAGGTTTCCAGCTACTATCTACTATCAACAACCAAATTTCATTCAAATCAAGACATTTGCGAGAAAGAGTAACAAGCATCCATTCATCTATCCATCCTCACAAACTTTTGCATTTATAATATAAGAAAAAGAAGTAATAATAACTTGAAATCATAAAAAGCAACATGATTTCATTTCTGCCATACAAAACAAATTCAGAATCTATACCTAAGTAAAGATTTATTTCAGAAGATAAAATTCCATGATTATTTATGATGGTAATTGATACTTATGCATAAACACAAGTACAAAGATACTTAGCATTGGCTCTCCATGCAAAGTAAACAATGCCCATATGGTAATGACATCAATACAAGATTAAATACATCACTTTTACAAGTAAATAAGCCTCTCAATTACACAGTCAATGACACATAGATAGATAGGTATGTAATGCAGTTTATACACAAAAGTATGATAAGGGCTGATAAATTTTATTTATGTGAAACTATATGCTATCAATACCAGAAGAAAAATTAATTAATTGATTGTTTTGTTACTACAAATTAGGGTCATTAGCTACATTAGGTCAAATACAATTAATCAATAGGGTTAAAAATAAGTTGAATTTTAAATTAAAATGAAACCAAACCAAAAGACTAGTTTTAAATGTTAGATTTAAGGGTTTATTGCTTTAAAAATATTGGGTTATTTTAGATTGTACTGAAAATACAGTTTGTCAATCACCCCAAGTAAACATATTTAAAAACAGTATTTGCTCAATTAATCTAAAAAATGCATAACAGATTTAAGTTCCATAAAAATATTTGGTAATGTGTCATTGTACATTTTGATGTCTATATTTAAGCAGTAATTGGAAATATTACCAAATATTTAAGTGTAAACAATCATTACAAAGCTTCAATAGCAAACAATTTGTTTGATTAATGATAAAAAAAGTTTCAATTGAACTTAATTTTACTGAGATGTACTGAGGTGTACTGTCAAAGTTCATCTTGTAATGTACAAAGATTGATTTGGAAACTCACCAATATTTTTGACCATAATATTCTTGAGTTCATCCAACTCGCCATGGACTCTTGAAATGGTATCAAGATCTTTGGAATCACTGTAATGTTTCATCTCCGTGGCTAATACTCGGGCAAATTCTCCATTCATAGCATAGGGTATGGCAGTCTGAGCCGTGTCACCAAATGCTGTCGTAAATCTTCTCTTGATTTCATTAAGGAATAAGAATGCTCTCGAACGTTGGAATTTCTGAAGCATAAGTTTTAAATAATAAGACTATGTTCGTTATGATTATAATATCCGAGGTTGTGTGTAAATAAATCTATGATACTCACATCGTCAGTAATACAGAAATAAACCAATTTGTTTTCCGCAACATAGTGGAACAAATAATTCCCATGAGAGTATGTCAACTTATCATCGTGGGGAGGTATCTTCGATAGAAGTTGTTCTGTAACTTCCGTAAAATTTCCCGCACATGTCGCATATTTAGCTAAAACAACTGTACCTCTGGCCACAACACTAAATAATATAGGCATTTTGAGCAATTACGTCTGTAAATTGAAATAGAAACAAAGGCGATCCCAACACGATACAATAACTTTCGCACACTTATTGATACACTTATCAATTACCGCGATACGAATGCTTCCTCTATAAACAGAGACGCAGCTGGAAATCTTCGCAAGTCATTAAATGAATTTAAATTTTAAACAAATAATTAGAATTGCTTAAGTAGTCGAAAAAAACAATGCGCACATCGAACACGGAACACGTCAAATCAACTCAAATCTTAGTGATGTAACATCTCGAGTTACTAACTCGAGTTGGGCTTAACTCGATTTAGTCGATTTGAACTCATTCATTCTCAGTCTCACTCAGTCATTCGGCTGACACGCTAGGGCGGCTAGCGTGTCAGCCGAATGACAGACACTGAGATGGCGCGAAGTTTGCCGGTCATTTGTGACTATATTCATTCATTTCATTCGCTACAAATGTCAGTTATGTCAATGTCACAACAACACAAACTTGCATTGTTGCAGATTTGAGGTTATTTTGGTGTGTCGGTTGTTATTGTTGTTAGTTTTTCGAATTATTAGGTACTGTATGTTGTAATATTGGTTTTATAGAATTTTATGTCTATGGTTTACTGGCAGGTTTTTAAGTCTATGGCATTTAAAACCAAAATGTTGTTAGGAATGTTTTTAAAATGTGACAAGATAGATGAAAAAGAAAAGTCAAGTAGAAAATATTGAGAGCTGAAGAAATAGTTGTAGTCGGAGCAGTGGTATATGGTCGATCATAAATGATTTAGTTTTTAGAGCAGTTTACCAAGTTTATCAAACATGTATAGAATGTAATTTAGAATTTTGTAAAGGGTTTTTTGGAATGAAATAAAACGCAGTGAAGCTACAGAATGAAGTAATTTATTAGAATAAAGGATCCCACACTTACAACATCTTGGTAAGAGAACAATTCGATATCCCTAACAGGTTATGGGCCCAGCACGCTTCCACTGCGATATTTCTAACAGGTTATGGGCTGCCCCCGGGCAAATTTAAGCAGATGTTGTAAGAAGATCGACGAAAGATAGTCCAAAAATTCTTTGGATTACAAGATAAAATTTGTTGAAAATGATTTGAAGATTCAAAGTTGTTAAGAAAGACAATATGTCGCTTGGAAACAAAAGAAAATAATATTTTCAGAGGGGAAGTCAGAGATGATATAGTGGTTGAAATTTGAAAGCGATGCAAAGGAGTTGTTGGTGATGATTTTCGCAGTGAAGAAAATGCGGAAGTTAGTGATGAAGATGCTGAGGTTTCTGATCGCAGGATTGAAGACGTTGAAGTTGAAGTTAGTGGTGAAGATGTTGAAGTTCGAGGAGTTGGTGTTGAAGATAGCGTTGAATAATTTTATATAGAGTCGAAGTAGATAAGTTAGGAATTTTATAAGTGAAGTGTGTTTAGTGATGATTTAGTGAAGGTTAGAGTAAAAAATTCAGAGGGGATGTTGGTGTAGAATTTTATAGGTTTTGTGTTATTGGGGCTCCTTTGCGTAGCTGGCGACGTGAAGTAGTGGTTTAATTGAGTTGGGTTTTTAAAAATGAGTTGATAGGAGTTAAATAGGAGATGTTATTCTAATTGCAATAAACATAAAATTCAGAGGGGATGTTGTAATATTGGTTTTATAGAATTTTATGTCTATGGTTTACTGGCAGGTTTTTAAGTCTATGGCATTTAAAACCAAAATGTTGTTAGGAATGTTTTTAAAATGTGACAAGATAGATGAAAAAGAAAAGTCAAGTAGAAAACATTGGAAGTTGAAGAAATAGTCGTTAGTCGGAGTGGTTGTATATGGTCGATCATAAATGATTTAGTTTTTTAGAGCAGTTTACCAATTTTATCAAACATGTATAGAATGTAATTTAGAATTTTGTAAAGGGTTTTTGGGAATGAAATAAAACACAGTGAAACTACAGAATGAAGTAATTTATTTGAATAAAGGATCACACACTTACAACATCTTGGTAAGAGAACTATTCGATATTTTCAACACTGTAAAAAAAAATGCCGGGACCTAAAATGAAATCTGTTGTTTGGGATGTATTTGAATCACCAGTGAATGGACATGCTAAGTGCAAACAGTGTTCAGATTCATACAAATATAGTTTTGTTTTTAATTAATAGAAATACTTTATTTTAGTTACGAAAATTTAATCCTAAATACATTAAACATAAATAAATGATAAATAAATACATTTCTTGTTTTACTTAAATTCTACCTACTTTAATTATAATGGTCCTCATACATATTTATGCTGAATCTGTTCAATTTTCTTAAATATTGTTACGAAAACAAATCATTTACTCAGTTTCAATTCACCCAGTTTACTCGAGTTACGTGAATTTCATCTCGTGTTAACTCGAGTTGTGTTTATTCCGAGTTGGCACATCACTATCAAATCTCACTATCATAGTGTATTAAGTATTACATTCTCTTTGTCTCTCTATAATTTTTGAGGACTTCAGTTGACATCAGGTTGTGAAACGATATTTGAATCGATTCAGGTTTCACGAATATGAACATTAGGCTAAAAAAAACTTTTTAGCAAAAAATAGAACTAACTTCCATATAAAAACACTACAAAGGCAAAAATAACTTTAATTTCGGAAGGCGGTGTCAAAAACGAAAATATTTACAAAACTAAAGACACCGCCTTCCGAAATTAAAGTTATTTTTGCCTTTGTAGTGTTTTTATATGGAAGTCGGTTCTATTTTTTGCTAAAAAGTTTTTTTTTCACGCTTTTTAGTGGGTCGTTTTGTAATTTATCTAGTTACAAAAGCCAAAATGTCAACTACTTATCACCTTTTACAGAATATTGCTTTTCCCGGTGCTGAGCCGTTAATTTTTGAGGAGTTCTCCTGGTACATCACCATCAGCTCTATTTCACCATATGCATTGTGACGAGCATAAAGTGCTTAACATCCATATTCAAGTAAACTAATCGCAATCAACGAAATACTTATTATTGAGTAGTTTCGGTGGCCATCTGGGGTCTTCAGCATCAGTTCCACTTCTTCAAATGGTGCTTTTCGAGAGCAACTGCACAAGGTACTATAAGAAATACCAAAAACGCTATAGGTGTGCCTATAATATTTGAAGAGTTCCCTCGATTTCTCCATGATCCCATCATCAGATCCTGACGTTTATGAAAATGGGACCAATTTCGAAGTATACCCTTTCAATCAAAAAAAGAATTTAAACTACTCAATAATAAGTATTGAGTGGATTGCGATTCGATTACTTGAATATGGATGTTAAGCACTTTATGCTCGTCACAATGCATATGGTGATGTAGAGCTGATGGTGAAGTACCAGGAGAACTCCTCAACAATTAACGGCCCAGCATTGCAAAAGCAATATTTTGTAAAAGGTTATAAATAGTTGACATTTAGGCTCTTGTAACTAGGTAAATTAAAAATCGACCAACTAAAAAGAGTGAAATAAAAACTTTTTACCAAAAAATTAAACCGACTCCCAAAAAAACACTGCAAAGTGAAAAATAACTTTAATTTCGGAAGTCGGTGCCAAAAACGAAAATACAAAACTAAAGACACCGACTACCGAAATTAAAGTTATTTTTCACTTTGCAGTGTTTTCTTGGGAGTCGGTTTAATTTTTTGGTAAAAAGTTTTATTGCCTAAAATTTTACAATAGACCTGTGTAATAGCATGCGCCAACCTCTTAAACTCTTGTATCCACACTAGTAGTTTTCAAAACTTCGCAAGGTTTTTATCAATAAGTAAAGATAAAAAAATATTAACTTTGCATACTAACTAAACAATATTATGTAATGACTAATGAGCTAGCGCGAGAGTATAGTATTATTTAAAGATTACTAAATTCTTTAATTTACTGAAGATGCTCTAAAAAAATTTTCAATGGTAGTAAGGTGCGCTATTTGTGAGCGCTTATAGGCTATTAACTATTTCGAAATCCACGCGGACAAAATCGCTGGTATTAGTAGTAAGTATTTATATATATAAATATCAGAAATATATACTGTCATTATTATTATTATTATATTAGCCTGTAGTGTCCCACTGCCGGCTAAGGCCTCCCTCCATTCCTTCCAGCAGTCACGGTTCTGCAGCTCATCCTTCCAAGTTGTAGTACATACTTGAATGTCGCGCCTCAAGCCACAAGATCGGCTCTCAGCCCTTACTATTCTTTCAATCGAAAATGACGTAGCTCAATCGTTACATTATTGTGCTTTAAAGACTTTAGTCTTAGGAAAAGCCGCAAATATCTATCAATTTTAAAATTTATCATCTCTGTATTTGTTAATTTTGTAAATCTTTCAATCCATACTAATATTGTAAATGTGAAAGTAACTCTGTCTGTCTGTGTGTTATCTGTTCACGCTTAAACCGCTGAACCTGCTGAGATGAAATTTGGCATGGGAATAGTTTAGGATCCTGGGAAGGACGTTCGACAAAGTTTGGCACATACCAACTCAGCGTGCATGACCGTCTCGTACTCATCTTACGGGACTTTTTATCGAATTGCACCTTCCGTTATCGAATAGAAGGGAAGCTTTCCTCCCCCATCCCATTTGCGCAGGAGTTCCTCAAGGCTCCGTACCTACTATCCCCCTCGCTTTCACGTTGTTCACTAACGATATCCCCAAACATAAAAATACCTAGATAGCCCTATTCGCCGACGATACGGCTATCTATTATACCGGTCGGAAACCTGATGCCATCGCTCGCACTCTCCAAGTTTCCACAAACACTCTGGCCAAGTGGTTCCGGAAGTGGAGAATCGAAGTCAATCCAGACAAAAGCCAGGTGGTTCTCCATTCCAAACTGCGGATAAACCCACCCTTCTGCCGTCCCATTACCAAGTACGGCAAGCCGATCCCTTGGGAAAAGCAAGCTAAATACTCAAGCGTGGTCCTCGATAGACACCTCTCCTTTGCTGAACACATAAGGTAGGCCCATTCGCACGCCGTTTTCGCTCTGGGTAGGCTCCACTTCATTCTTAGCTCCCGCAGCAAATTATCACTCAGGTACAAGCTGCGTATTTTCACCGCGGTCATCCGTCCTATCATGCCCTACGCCTGCGTTGTTTTCGCACATGCAAAGCCCCACCTCCACCACAAGATGCAGACCCTCCAAAACCGATTCCTCCATAGAGTTACGGGAGCCCCCTTTTATGTTTGAAATGAGCTTCTTCACGTAGACCTCAAGATGCCCACCATCCAGCAGTTCATGAAACGCGTCTCCAAGCGTTTCTTTGATACTGCAATCAAACATACGAATCCCCTTATCGTATCGGCCGCCCAATACGAAACCTCGCGTATCTTTAAGATTCGCCGACCAAGGCATACCCTAGTCACTCCCTACACGCAATCACCCTGCTCCAAGAGAGCCGTAGGGAAACAAGTACAGTTGCACATAAACACAAAAACTGACCGTCCTTCCGTCCTCGACGCCGAGGCCCGCCGCGACGTTCCCGTAATAGGCCGCCCTGACCCTTGCCAGAGCCAGCCCGCGACACTGAGCCAGTAGCTTTAGATTCCCTTATTAATAATAATAATGATATGATCCAGCCTGTCCCTAGCTGCCCTCCCCCTGCGACGCTCTAAGCCGAGGTCCGTACCCCACAGGGGGTGCCCTTAGCGTGTAGTCGCCTAGTTTGTAAGTTTTAAAATAAGCCCTGGCAGCTGGCTGGAGGCTTTAATTAATTTATTAATTAAGGCAACCACAGGCAAGCCCGGTTAAGCAGCCGACAACCTTAGAAGTTGACCTGTGAGATACCACACACAAAAAAAGGCGCTCGCTCCTTTGCGTCCGCGATCGTCGCTGTGTTAAGATCTCCGAGTATCCTGGAGAGACATGTGCGTCTGCCTAGTGTTCCGTTCAGGGTTCTTTCTTTGCTGCTTGTTGGTCTTGCACACGGTGCGGCGTCGGGCGAGCATAAAAACCGCTCTTTTCAGAGCAAACTAACGTGCGTGGTCGTAGCATTCCAGCGATGCTTCGCGCCATATTGACGTTATATTATTATTGTTTTTTAATGGATTGTCACGTCTTTTTCAAGGCGCTTGGTTTCTTAACAGATTGTCAAAAGCGTAATAAGGTGATGGTTTTCCTGGTAACGTTATTTTGTGCTGGTGGTTACGTGACGGGTACTATGTCACGACATCGGCCAGGAGGTATGGTACTTGTGTTCTTGGCATTGTACTGGTAACGTAATGTGTGACTGGTATGGTGTCACGACATTCGCCAGGAGGTAAAAGGTTATAGTAATAGCTGTGGTAATAGTGTAGTGTCACTTACAGCTTAATGAAAACTTACAACGAAAATTACTTTGAACGAGATAGGTACGTCAGCTCCGTTTATGTGATATAGAACATTATCAAAAGCCGCAAATATAACTTGCTCATTTATACAAACGATTGACGAACATACTTCGTAATTTATGAAAAACAAAGTAATTTTTCGCTAATCTATGCTTGGATACGGAACGTTTCCAAGGGCGGATCCAGCTTTAGCGCCAGGGGGGGTCACATAGTCGTGGTCAAGTCACAAGAAGTTATAATTTAAGTTTGATAATAATAGATAGATGTAAATGGTAGAAATTTTATTAATGAATGTTAGTAGGTACTGTACTTATAAATACCTACCCATATTAAAATAACAAAATCTATTTTTCGGTTACGTCTTCTCCCGAAACGCATTATAACTTCATCTACATCAATAGGTACGTTTTTATGGACGTGGTAAAGCCATTTCGTTTGGAAACTGGCAATTTTCACCATCTTCAGAAAAGGGAAGCCTATGTTACCAAGTTGAATGAAGTTCTTAATTCCTTGAATGTTGAAAACGATGACCTGGAAACCATTTGGCAGTCTGCAACATTTTTTGTCACGGAAACAAGTTCTCAAATCTTGGGCCATAGAAACACTACATTAGATAACTGGTTTGATGAGAATGACGATACAATTACAAGTGCACTAAGTGGTCACCGTCAGCTATTTAATATACAGCACAATTAAAACAAACGAATCCAGGAAAGCACTTCAAAATTGAGAAGACTAACGAGAGATGCGAAAGATAAGTGGTGGCAAGAGAGGCTTATAGACACACAACAACTGAGTGCATTTTATAACGAGATTCGTAGAGTCATAGGTACCAGGAAAAATTTAAACATACCAGAAAAGTCACTAGAAGGAGTATCTCTCGCCAACAAGGAAGATATCTTGAAACGCTGGGCTCAACATTTTAATGACCTTTTGAATGTTGATCGCTCTGCTGATATAAATTATATTAATTCCCTCCAGCACACTAAACCTAGAGAAGAGTTACTTGCGGCGCGTCGTGTTCCGCGCGCGCCTCAAGTTGCTGTCAGCACCGGTGACGGGGCCCCATAGGGCCATTGCCTGCTGGGGTAGCCGGAAAGTTTTAACGAGATACCGCGGCACCAGAACTTAAGGGCAGCTGAAGGAACAGGGTGGGTTTTTAGTCACTAGAAGTCTGACACACCCTTCCGCTTAACCCAGAGCGGGAGAAGTCATTCGATGATTTTCCCATCTGACAAAAAAAAGTGCTGAAGTATGGAGGAGAGGAGTTACACCAGGATCATGTGGAAACTGTTATTGCGTATGTGGGCGGAAGAAGATGTACCTAAGGGCTTTAAAATCTCTCGCATTTGTTCACTGTATAAAAACAAAGGAGATCGCTCTGACTATAATTCGTACCGAGGCATTTACCTTCGCTCCATTCCAGGAAAAAATATTGCCCGAGTCCTTCTAAATACATTGCTGCCTCTATCCGAAGAAATACTGCCAGGATCTCAGTTCGGCTTCAGACCGGAGAGAGGAACCTGCGAGGCCATCTTCTCAATCCACCAGCTTATTGAGAAGAGCAGGGAGCAAGGACGACCAATGTTTCTGTGTTTTGTTAACCTTGAAAGCACATTCGGGCTCTCGACAGGTATCACTTAAAGTGTCTGTGAGATATAATGAACATCTGGAGATCGTGCCCGAAACACGGATGTTCTTCGTCATGCAAACATCGGAGGTATCAAGAGCTACCTCATGAGGCGCCAGCTGCGCTGAAGTGGACACGTGTCGCGAATGTCGGACGATTGATTGGCTAAACGCATCTTCTTCTCAGAACTCAATTATGGTAAACGTCCACGGGGAGGACAATAACTAAGATATAAGGATGTTTTAAAAAAGCATATGAAAAGATGCAAGTTCGTATCATCTCAATGGGAGCACAAAGCAGCTCAATGTTTGGATTGGAGACGTTTCATTAATCTGCAAGTCTCTGATTTTGAATTGCTACGACGATCAGATTTGGACAAAAAACGAGACGATTTGAAGGCCAAACGTATACCACCAGCGGACACACACTATTGTCGTGCGAACGGTGTGTTAACGTGCCTTACATGCAACATTCTGAGCGAAATGTGGGTACCACAGGTGGGTACGCCAGTCATCAACGAGCGCGAGCGCACCGTCTCATCGGAGAGCTGAACTACCAAGCTCTAATGTTTGAATAAAATAGCCATGATACAGTCGCCGTAGCCAAAATCGGCTAGGATGAACATCATCATCACCGTGGCCGTGGAAAAGTGCCAGTCTGGTTAGACGTTCTTCAACCATTGAAGCTCTTAGCCACGATTTGATTTTTCGTAACGTAGAGAAGGATCTTTCCGCTATCGCTACTCGTACACTAACAGATAGTGTAGCCATAAATCATAATACATAAAAAAGAATCTTATATTAGGGTACATCTCAACATCGCAATTTAAAATAAAATCAGAAATCGATTTATAATAAGGTCAGCAGTTTTTTTTTTTTTGATAATTGGCTCGCGTTTGACCACCATCTCACCTGATGGTAAGTGATGATATGGTCGAAGATGGAGCACGCTTGCCTAGAAGTAACCTATTCACTCTTGACTTAAAGACCCCCAGGTTATAGCGATCAGGAAACACAGACTCCGGCAGGGAATTTTAACTTATTACTAAAGTTTAGTCGTTCCGATTGAGGTTAGGTCTAGCTAGACCTTAGTCGAAACAAAGCGCGCGGAGGTGTAAGGAAGCATATTTGGTAAAGGTGTTTCCAGTTCGGCTAGGACATTGTAGGTTCCGTGCTTCGGAAGGCACGTATAAGCCGGTGGTCCCGGTCACCAAATGTCGGTCGTCAAAATAGACCACGTCAGAGGCCCTTGAGGCGGTCTAGAAACTCTGACACTAGGGTGTATGGGGTCGTTAGACCTTACTAACCAGACGATAAGAATTAAATATTGAAAGTACTAAAATAAAATCTATATTGTGACAAAAATATATATATACATTATGTTTAACAATTTTAATGAGTGGTCCACCTAGGTCTTGGACCCAACCCAGGGGGGGTCATGACCTTCCCCCCCCTTGCCTGTATTGCACTTTTCATTTGTTCACGAGTTTGATGCTCGTTTCTGTACACTAATCGCTTCACTTCACTCCATAAATAAAAACCCAGATGTAAAATTGCACAATGGCAACGAACTCCAGGTTGGAGTTCACGTAATTCCGAGACGCCATTATTTTCGCGCGACAACACACCGATGCCGATGGCGTCTTATAGAAATTGAATTTTTATGTCATGACGTGTCACTCCTGCGCTGCCTTTAGCGCGCGGGGCGCGCGCCTTTCGTATTGCCAATCAAATGGGGTTTGGGGGCGGGGTTTGGTCTAGGATTGGCTATTTTTTGTGAGTCCTCGTGGACTAGGCGAACGCGTCATTGTTGTTAGGCCGTACGCGCACTGCCTTGCGGTGGCCGCAATTCCGGTAGTTCTACCGCACCGGTAGACTGACCGCAGTGCGCGCACGGCCTTATAATTGAATGCTGTCTACTAATGGTTCGCATTATTTATTCACTCAGGCGTAAATTAATTCATGTTATTAAAAAAAGGTACTTTATTTTTTATCTTTACAAATCGATAGTGTTTCATGCACCAGTTCGACCCTCTACTGGATTAAAACGATCAAAATTTAACCGTGTATATATGATAAATTAATAAACAAATAAATGCTGTGATTTGTAATATTTTTTCTGTTTTTTAATGTATTTACACAAACATAATAGTATACTTATATCATAAAAAACTTAGTCAAAATAATCATCAATGTCAATATCTGGGTCCAAGATATGATCAGCGAGAGATGTCAAATCTAGTTGATTCAGAATCAAATTTTCACACATCTCTTCTAAATCTGTTTCTCCAATTAGTATGGCACCTTGTAACTTTCCATTTTGTAGCACAAGCTTTATATACTCCATATTAGGTGTCATACGTAGTAATATTTCATAATCTCTTCCTAATCCTTGTGCATTATATTTTCCTAATAAAATAACTTGATAACCAAACAGTGTAGTACAATGGGTAAAAAGCTCAAAACAAAAATCTTGTAATACTTCTTCATTTGTTATTTTGCCATGCATGGCTTTCGCTGCCATTCCTGCCATTTGTCTTGCTTGAGTCCAAAGCCTCAACTGAAACCAATGAGGAGCAGGATCCCAAGCTGCATGAGCAACATCGCCAGCGGCATATACATTTTTTATTGATGTCTCTTGATACTCATTTACAGCTAAACCACCATCTGGCCCCTTCACAGGTTCCTCATCCCAAGAGAAATTTACAGCAGGTTCAACACCAGTGGCAGACACAACAAAATCACATTCAATTTTTCTACCATTTGAAAGCACCACTTCGAGGGGATACTCTGCGTCAATTGTCTCTTCTACTGAATTTATTTCAACCTTGTAAATAGTCTCAAGTTCTTGCACACCTTTATCATCTTTTATTCCTTCTAGTTTTCGGAACCAATCTGGGCCTAATGCAGCAGATTTTAAGTCTTTATTCAATGAAATAACTTGATCTTCCTCTGAAAAAACATGTCTTCTTAAAACAGTCTTTTGTTCAGGCTGCAATTCTTTACTTTTAAATGTGTTTTGAAAAAATTCTGCTGCTCCAGGATCAATAAAAGTAGCAGATATGTAATCATCTCTTATAACCCATATTTTCTGTATCCCAGATGTGGCATGCACTATTTCTGATGCAATACCACCATTACCAACTATAACCATCCTACGACCCATTCTAAGTTTTTCTTGAAATTCTTTCACTGACTCAGTATCTCTGATTCCAAGTATCCTTTTACTTTTATGGGAATCTCTAATTAGTCTTGGTATGCCACCAGTACTAATACACATAACCTTATATTTAATGACATCACCTGCATGAGTGTATGCTGTTTGAAGTTTTGTATCAACATGCTTCAGAGAATCAAAAATAATTTTTAAATTTGGATGAATTCTCATCAAAGAGCTTGCTTCAGTTTCATTTACATCAAATTTCACAATAGTTTTAGCATAAAAACTCACATTGCTGACGTTTTTCACTAACGATGAGGCAGTTATAATAGCAAGTGTTTCCTCAGGATGTAAGATTGCTAAAGTTTCCACACAAGTAACGCCGGCTATTCCGCCGCCCACTACTAAATACGTAACCTCTATTTCAGACATTATAATTAAACAATCGTTTCAATAAAGAATATATACAACAGTTTCAATACGATGCAAAGATTGACTCCCTAGGAAGATTACAGATTTGATTTCCTGGTAGTTTTACAAATAGTACCTACGAATAAACCACGTAATCACAGCTTAATGCATTGCAGATTTCTTTGCATATGGTTATCTCCAAAAGCCGGCCGAATTACAAAAATAATGTGCAATTGTCTGATGTTTATCATTATCAGTTTACGAAGATGATAAAGATTGATAAAAAATAAAAATAATTTTGATATAAACCATAAACCATAGATACCTCTATGAAGATTTTTTAATTTGACCTAGAGTGTTACACTTACTAATCGACTAACTTCCATAATAGAGAATAAAAAAATGCAGGTTTCTGTAACAGGCTTTTTTTGGCAGACCAATTATGTCATTGTCAACATGACGTTTGTGTGTACCTATTTTGTCAAGTTCGGTAATCTCTTTCATACACGCTGCACCGTGAGCATGACTACATCTTGTATCTCTTTCTATGTTAGAATAGAAATACAATGTTTATTGACAGGTGACAGACGACAGCTAGCTAAGAACGGAAGAAGGATTAATAGACGAGTGAGCTAGTTTTACAGAAAAAACTATACATAAATCTCGTTTTAACACTCGTTTAGTAAATAATAAATCATGAATCGTAGATTATGGTACACTATCGTTAATATCTGAACCTCGCCACAGTATTGTGAGCCCTACATTCCCAATTAATCATAGTTGTTTACTTTAATTTAAAAACTATGTTAAGTTAAATCGTGCGAAAATCATGTATAAGTGGATCTCCGTTTGTGTAGCACCCTTTTGTTTATCTATAGCATGGTATTTCCCATTTTTATGGAGCTTGTTCTATTTATTATTTCTTAGTTTATTCATTGTGATAGCAGTTTTCGTGTTGACTCTTTGGGGTCATGTATCGTTATCTTCTCCGCACCAAACATCCTTGTTTTTATTGGATAAAGTCGAAAAAGATGTTCGACAAATAGAGGAAACATTAAAGGTATGTCAGATTTAATTCATTATTATTTTTACAAAAGGAACATAGTATTATAAACAATATATTTATTTATTTATGTTTCTGTATGCAGGAAGATCAGTCGAATTGGCCTCATGCAATGAAAAAGTCTCATTTGCCTGTTATATTTGGGCGCACTGTTGATAGCCAGTTGCAGCTCCTAATAGACTACATTCTCCGCGACTTTGTGGCTCGGTGGTTGAAAGAGCTGTCTCATAAGCCAGAGCCAGTGATAGATAAGTTCAAGGAACATGTGTGGGGTGGAGTGCAAAATTTGTATGAGAGACTATTACATGTTGATGCTGAGAAGCTGTTGGCCAGTGACATGGTGACTAAGATCACACAGCACTTTGAACGAATAAGAATTGCCAGGAGTTGTGCGTAAGTTTGCATTGATATTCTAAGTATTGAAAATAAGGCCTCATCTAGTTTAAATTTATAAAAAAAAACTAATTGTAAAAACTAATTGTTTAATAACTAATTTTCAAAATAAAGATCATTTATCATTTAAGAAAAGCTCGTCAGCTAATTTGAATAATATATAAATTTCAAAAGGGAAAAAAATCAAAATAATTGCCTTTTTAAACAGTACAACAATACTCTATTTATTTATTATATACGTTATTTTACTCCTTACAATACTTCTATGGATACAAAAAGTAAAACTAGTGTACTATGGGCGGTCTTATCACACAAGGCAATTTATTAATTTTTAAAAGTCATTTTTTGTATTGTATTGCAGATTGGAACTAAATCAACCACCAGTATTTGCACTAGCTCCACACCTGATGTCCTTTGACACAGAACTGCACTACTTGAGGCAGATTAGTGAGCTGATCATCATGTTTCTGATGCCTCGCTGCTATTCATTGGCACCAGCCACTCATCTTATGAGGGAAATACTGGCATGCAAAGGTATGTATTTCAAAGAAAATCTATATAGTCAAATCTATGCTGTATTTGAATTTGAAGTTTGTGTTTGTTTCAATTTGTGTTGCTATACAAATGACAATTGCTTCTGATTGCAACATCACCTTTCAAATGTGGACCCCTTAATAGCAAATAAGCCAATAAGTAAATCTATACTAATATTATAAAGTGAAACAGTTTGTTTGTTTAAACGCACTAATCTTCGAAATTACTGACTAAATTACTGATTAAATTTGGTATGGAAGTAGCTTGAAGCTTCTGGAAGGTTATAGACTACTAACCAACTCAAAACAAGAAGGGATATGTTTTTGTTGTGATAAAGTTTACGGGAGCGAATCCTTGTGTAACTGCTAGTAATTAATATGCATAATTTCATATCGGAAAACTTGAGGCTAGAAGTACCGAGTCACTCCACCGATTTCTTTGGTAAGTCGTTCGCAGCTCAAGCAGTATGACTGTGGAATACACTTCCCGTGTCAGTAAGACAAGCACAAACCCTTCCTTCTTTAAAAATCATGGTAAAAGGTCTCTATTTCCCTTTAATTTGTTACTATTTTTTATATATCTCAGCTTTGTTTTTTTATGTATATATATGTATGTGTATTGAGTGTGTAGGTTATTACTTATTTATTGTATATCACTACATAGTATAAAATAAAGTCGCTTCCCTGTCTGTCTGTCCCTATGTATGCTTAGATCTTAAAAACTCCGCAATGGATTTTGACTCGGGTTTTTTTAATAGATAGAGTGATTCTTGAGGAAGGTTTTAGTGTATAATAAGTTAAGGTTTTGTGTAGATTGAATGAAATACGACGATTATACTTTAACATGTCGAAAAGAATTAAGCCTATTGGGAGCTTTAATCGAAAATGCTGCCAAAACCTTTTGAGTTATAAAAATACAATATATGGCAGGATTGTTTCTCTTTTATAGATCTACAAAAATACGCGATGGCATATGTCTATCTCATAAGAATAACCCACAATAACAATTTTTTTCTTTTATAAATTACATTAAAATGATGGGTCATATATGAATCTTTTTTTAACAGTACAGTATTACTCCTTATCCAATTAAATACGTCAGATATGTTGAGGATTTAATGTAGATCAAAATTGCTCTTTACACTATATCAATAAAATGAATATCTTATGAGTTATCGCCGATATATGAGTGTGGCAAATTACCGGACGAGAAATTGATTAAGCAAAATCATATATAAGCAAATATAACCTTTATTACCTGAGCGAAGCCGGGCCGGGTCGCTAGTACTCATATATAAGTGAATAGTACACTATGGACTACCCGCGTATTTATTTTCTCCTGCTGTGTCAAATCCATCCAAAAGTTGTCTGTAAAAGATCGCTTTTAGCGATAAGACCTCCCATTGTAACACCCTTTGTAGTTTTTAACCGACTTCTGAAAAAGGAGGAGGTTCTCAATTCGGATGCTTGTTTGTTTTTTTTTTTATGTTTGTTCGGGCATAGCTCCGTCGCTCGCCAACCGATTTGAAAAATTCTTTTTTTGTTGGAAAGGGTATACTTCCCAAATGGTCCCATGAAAATTTTATCGACATCGAACAAGCCGTTTCTGAAAAATCAACAAAAGTCTAAAAAAAATATTTACATTGATGATCTTTTCGGTTACTCTATATTGTGTTTTTTGTTCGCGCGTTTTTAGTTTTTTGTAGTTGACATTTTGGCTTTTATAACTAGATTAATTACAAATTGACCCACTAAAAAGCGCGAAAATAAAAACTTTTTTGCAAAAAAATAAAACCGACTTCCATATCAAAACACTACAAAGCCAAAAATAATTTTAATTTCGACAGGCGGTGTGAAAAAAAAGAAAATACAAAACCAATAACACCGACTACCGAAATTAAAATTATTTTTGGCTTTGTAGTGTTTTGATATGGAAGTCGGTTTTATTTTTTTGCAAAAAAGTTTTTGAAGTCCTCATTTAATTCTGTTATGGTGTACAATAAAGAGTATATCTATCTATCATGTTGTTATAGCACATGTTGATGAGATGCATTGTACAGGATGTGCACTGCATCTCTAAATATAGGCATCAACAATCACAAATATATAAAGTGGGTTAATGGAAACACCTGTTGAGTATCACCTGTGTCTAATTGAGGTCATTGTCAATAATCTGGCCTTAGTAGGGCGAACTCATACAGGCGCGACTGAGCGACACATTAGCATAGCGTAAAATGCTAGCAACACACCATGCAAAAAGTTCCTTATACTTTTATTTACAGCAAAAACATTGGCCCAATATTGCATAGAATTTTAAAACATTAAGGCAATTTTTAATTTGAAGCATTAATAGCCTAATAGTTAAGGTGTCGGATTTGTGACCGAGAGGTCGCGGGTTCGAACACCACTTATTACATATTGCCGTGAACCCACTCCAGATACGAGCATATTTAGCTTAGTTGGAGAGGTAAACAAGATTGCTAGTATTGTGAATTCTACCCACATTGTAAATTCTCTTTTTTTAAAAACTTATTTAAAAAAAATTAAAATCCGACTGCTCAACTGAAATGCTAGAAACAAGCACATTTTAATTTAAAAAATTGTCCAAGGGCGAGTAGATTCGCCCATGAAGGGTTCCGTAGTAACTACGCCAAATAACTTTGTTTTTCATAGTATTTTTATGAATTACAAAGTAATATTTGCGGTTTTAGAAAAGTTGGCTATATCTCATAAACTGCTGACCCGATCTCGTTCAAACCAATTTTCGTTGAAAGTTTACATTAAGATCTACAGCTTATTTTTTTTATTTTTCCCTCCATTATTATAGAAGTTAGAGGGACACACACACACACACATTTTACCACTTTGGTAGCGTATATCTTTTAAACGATTGACTTTATGAAAAAGTGGTTTTAGAAACCTCAATGTAATTTTAAAGACCTTTCTATAGATACCACACAGGCATAGCTTCCATGAAAAATATATTTTCAGTTTCAGTTCCATGTATGAGGAGCCCCCATTAATTTCAAATATTTTTTTATTTTTTTCTTAAAATCGGGAAGCGGTTCACTGAATACATCTACCTACCAAGTTGCATGTGTACAGTCCTAATAGTTTCGGAATAAAATGGCTGTGACTTACGCACGGACGGACAGACAGACAAACATGACGAAACTATAAAGGTTCCGTTTTTTGCAATTCGGCTACGGAACACTAAAAAAGTGACAAGCAGGCTGGACCCAATGGAACATTTTAATTTAAAAAATAGGATGGGTCCCGCCTGCTTGTCACTTTTTAAAATTAAAATTGAACATTTCAGTTGAGCAGTCGGGTTTTTTAGATTTTTTTATTAAGTTTTTTATTTCCAGCTTTTTAGTATTTAATTCCGTTTTAAAACGTTATATTTCTAAACGGTTGCTTAAAATTAAAACCACAGGTGACCCACAGGACATGGTTTGTTGATTTTAGATTTTTATTTTTGATAATATGGCGTCTGGTTCTCGTTGTGGTGATTTATTTTAATTTTAATTTGTCCAGTAACACTCGCGCTATCAAGACAAATCCAACGACGCGACGTATCATTTATCAAAATCCGTTCATTGGTTTAATAGTGACGAGGGAATAAAGGAAGGGACCGTCATACTTACATACATACGCGCTAAAAACATAACCCTCCTCCTTGCTTTGCCGCAGTCGGGTAAAAAAGTAGAAGAATGAAATCTGAGGAATAGATTGTTTAGAAAGGTACTGTTGCGTCATGAGTTTTTAAACCTTTAAACACGCCGTCGCGTATTGTTAATGTGTCCCTAGATCAACTTGATATTTAAGTTCTATTTCATTTATATTTTTAGCATATCAAATTGTGCGCGATACAAGTAGCGAGACTCACCGCTTTATGAAGTCTTTCATGTACGATAAAATGTATCTTCTGGCTCGTCTGATCTCGCTGTCTCTAGTTGCCCTCCCCTCAGAGATGCTCTAAGCTCAGAGCCGTACCTCACAGGCGGTGCCCTTAGTGTGTAGTCACTTAATTTGTAAGATGTTTAATACTTTACAACTTCAATAAACCCAAATTGGAGACTTCGATCCATACTAATATTATAAAGCGGAAAAGTTTGTTTAAACGCGCTAATTTTCGAAAGTACTTGATGGATTTGAATGAAATTTAGTATGGTAGTAGTTTGAAGCTATTACCTTCCTCAGGTTATAGGCATTTATCAGTCTGCAAAAAGAGATAGATTATGTTTCATCGCGGAGCTTCGCTTCCGTGGACTTTCCACGGAAGCGAAGCTCCGCGCGAAGTACATCCATGAGGATTCACAACTCTTGAAAAAGGCCCGTATAACCAGCCAGCCGAATGAACAAGGAAAAGCCACTAACAAAAAAAAATCTTCTTTATTTCTAGTTTTACAGCCAGCAATAGATCTAGTAACGGAACCAGACTATATAAACCAGAAGATAATCCAGTATTTAGAGGCCCAGAAGGAGGTTGATGCTATGCACGTACGGACACACGAGTACGCTAAAACATTTGAAGACTACATACGTCTGATCAATAGCTGTAACAATGTAGACACGCTGAAACGGTTGCGGTGAGTGCACACTGATAATGTTCTTTATTACTTTCACTGACCAATTACTTATATTTGTCAAGGACTCTGCTCGTATGAGTGCTTGATAAAAATAATTGTCATATAGGATGACTGAAAAAACTGATAATACATAGGAATTTTTTGATGTATGCACTTCATATTGTTCCATAATTAAAAGTTACGGGAATAGCCTTGGCATGTTTGTATGCGATGCAAATGAAAGCTATGGTAAACGTTTGTAATAAAATTATATGGCAAAAACATCAAAGCATAATATCCGAGACTAATGGAACAGTCCATTAGTCTTGGATTGCATTTGTATGGTTAAGTATGTTTTTTTTACGATTTATTGGTATCATACGAGAACACAGATCATTGCACTGTTGTTTTCACCGTAAATCAATCGTAAATAGACACAGAGTGTTGTACCGTTTATCCACTCTAGTTATCATCATTATTTTTAACTAAACTTCCTTATTCCAGTTTTATCTACGTAGGCAACCTCATTAAAATTAATTATATTGTATTATCAACGAATCAGCAGCTAGCAGACTATATTTATATTATGTTTAATCAAGAGAATTAAAAACGTATTTATATCGTTATAATTTATTCATGGCAATGCATTCTTGCATTAAATATACATAGTTGCCGTCTATGTAACCACTTTAAAACCAGTTATGGACTTGGTGATTTTGCCGACGTTTACGTAATACGTAATTGCTAATGCCATCGTGGCTTTAAAACAATGATTTAGATTCTCGTTAGAAAAGTAAGATGAGACTTTAATACCTATGCTATTGAAATTCGCGCATGAAGAACTGTTAATTGAGTACGTTCCTTAAAATATGGGTTCAAAATCATTGCAAATTACGCACTCGATTATTAGTCACACTGTATATGGATATTAAAGACCTTAAGTCGTTCTCAAATGCGAAATAAAATTAATGAACTACTATTATACCATACGTTCTCTACCGTCTTCGACCCAACTTGCCTATGTGTTCTATAAATGAAACCAAAATATTACAAAGATTTTATTGTTGGATTGTTATTTAGCGTTAGCCTAGGAAAGGTCTAGTTTAATCTTAAGGATATCACGCTTAGGCAAGCTGGAATAAATACTGACTTTCGGAAGTGTAATCAGAGGACTGATTACACTTCAAGAAGCACGCTTTCTCGCGAGCTGAAATACTTATTGATTACTAAGAAGCTCTGTTACAAAAAGCCGGCCAAGTGCGAGTCGTATTCATACCGAAGGTTTCTGTACCTGAAATAAATATTAACTTAGTTTTTACTTTTTTTAAATCAGCCATTTCAACATCATCACATAACTATAATGTATTTCTATCGCCTATTGCGGCGATAGAAATACAGTATCTGTCAAAATTTAAATTATGTACGTATTATAGAACATGAGATAGAGCCCTTTTACATATAAATAGACGAGAAACGGAGGCTTAGTAGTATAATTCTTAACTACATATAATTATCATTTTCGGCCTTCGAGTGTGCATCTAGGTATCATAAATCTCTATCGGATTCCTTAAACCGGTTTCAAGCTGCGAGAGTTTCAGCCTACTTTTTTTGTAATGTGCCAAGGAATTCGATAATGAGACTTCTAGTTCAAACAACTTTTTTATACTAATAATATCTTTTTTCTTTCCTCCTCACCAAGTACAATCGACAAATTTGAATCATGACCCACTTTGATGATAAATCTTTTGAACTGTCAAAGTAACAAGGATTTCCCTCCTTAACAGTGCTTGTCGCACTTAGTTTGTTTTAAATATTAAGCAAGCTATGTCAATAGGTCGTCGTAGAAACCAGGGAAATATGTTTACGCGAATGTCGACCTAATTATAATTGAATGTCTGTAAGAAGAGAAGATTATGGTGGTCATGATTCAAAGAACAATGGCGAATCCTCTAACAAATTTTTGTTGGCATAATTTTGTAGCGTCTATTAATGGAAAATATACAAGAGTATAGAGTTTCAATTCATGATCATTTTTGCCTTAAGATCCATTATTAAAGGAACTCTTGAAAAAAAGATATTCATTGAAGAAGTTTCAGAGGTTATGCCTGGCCATTATTACGTAAACCGATTTATTGGAAGCAGACTGGTACCGCAGACTTGATTATATCCATAGTCAATGCTACTGTGGAAACCATAGACCTAGTAGTGAGCCATTGTCAGTTGGCCAGGGGTATCCCGCCCACGATCTCACGGCAGCATAGAAAAAGTGGCTGTAGCAACCGAAGGCTGGGCACGCCGCAATCGCGGCGATAAGTCCCGTCTTTGAGAAGTGGCTGGAGAGACACCACGGCGTCCTCACCTTCCACCTGACGCAGGTGCTTACTGGACACGGGTGTTTTGAGAGGTACCTATTTCGGATTCAGCGGGAGGACACGCCCGGGTGTCGACATTGCGTGGACCACCCGGAGAACACGATGGAGCATACGGTGGAGGTGTGCCCTGCTTGGGCAGACCTTCGCCGTTTCCTCGTTGAGGCTATCGGCAGCGGTGACCTCTCGCGCCCGGCCCTGCAGCGGAGCAAGTGGGAATAGAATGCAGTCGCCTCCTTCTGCGAAGCAGTAATGCTAGCAAAAGAGAAGGCCGAACGCGCGAAGGAGAGGCAACTCTCTTCCTCACGCCCCAGCCGCCGCGGAAGACGCCCCGTGCGTTGGGGATCACGAGCCGATCTCCGGCCACCGTAGGCGCGGGCTTGCGGATGGCGAGCAGGGGTAGCTCACCGTCCTGTAAGGACCAGGCCCGGGTCAATGGCGCATCGTGTTCCACGCGCGCCTCAAAGAGCTGTCAGCACCAGTGACAGGGCCCCATAAGGCTATTGCCTGCCGGGGTACAACTTCGGTAATATTCTAACGAGATACTACGGCCCCGGAACTTAAGGGCAGCTGAAGGAACAGGGTGGGTTTTTAGTCAGTAGTAGTCTGATACCGCTCTGGGTAAAGCGGAAGGGATTCCGTTTTACCCAGAGCGGGAGAAGTCATTCGATGATTTACCCCCCACCCAGGAAAAAATGGGTCCCCCGCCACTTCCAAGGTATTAGAAGTTGATTATATCGAAAATCTGTTTTAAACAAGTAACTATGAGTTATGAAAGCTATAACTACAGGCATTAAGTATTGCAAGTTAATTGCGGCTCTGTCTCTAGGATGGCAACGCATGTACAATGCCTTTTATAATACAGATCCATATAGGCCGCGGCGATCACTTTCCATCAGTCGGAACATCTGCCATCCTCAAATATGGATCTTAGTCGAATTAAATAAATAAATACTATAAAAGTAGGTAATAGGTACTTATAAAAATGAAACAATTTGTTTTATATATGTATGTATTAATTTATTCTTCATCTTCTCTTATGATAATATCGTCCAAAAAACCTGCTGGTGTATTAATAGTTGTCTGATGTCTAGCCCATCCGAGATACCAAACTACCGTCATGGTATGCGCGCAACATCCGACAGTTCGTCTTCCCACTAAGCAACTGCAACAGTACTCTATTATTCCTGCACGGCCGGGCACATTATTTTCTATTAATATAATTATACGTATTGCCTTCTAGAGACATTGCGTGATTTAATTTTGCCTCTAATAAGGGTTGTATCACTACTGCCTCTAAGATTGTGTTCAGATGAATTTACTCACTCACTGCATACCTCAATCCTGTATCCGCCGTGGAAACGTACATGCTCGCCATAATATGCTCGTGCTTGTCGTATATGGTACGTTCCCAGGGCGAATAGAATGAGGTCTCTATATTATAAGACAGGAAATTAAACATTGTTTCTGTTTGCTGATATGTTTTGGAAATTAGAAGTTCTTCTATTCATATTAACAGCCTCAACCATACTAGCCAGATTATTTTCTAAATTCATATTTTGCCTAATTATGTTTAATATTTCTTTGGCATATTCACTGTCTTGCAGGCGAGCACCAAACTTATTTAGTAAAGCAGCTGCTATCTGGAAGTCTTGCATGCATCATGTGGGGAAGTGATCTATGGAAATATTCTTGCCTACTCTATACTATATCCTCCTATTCTGCCTCAGTAATTTAAAATCTCTTTAAAATTATCCATTGACCACTTCAACTTATGCGGCAGTTAACACGACTTCCCATTGTGATATACAAATGGAAGCACAAACAACAAAGTCCAAAGTATCAGGTAGAATCGTAGTCCAAAAAAGTCAAAGCAAAACGTTGACGGCGTAAATAGCAGCTGATCGGAATCCTTAGGCAAGCACTAGTCGCAAGGAAAAACTGAGTTTATACAGAGAAGCAGTTAATAATTTCAAATGTACGGAAACACAACCGACTTTACACGAGATAGCAGCAGTTGTCAATACACGTTACGCAGATGTCAATGTCATGTCGTATTGTTGCCATACTTTGCTTGCAGTATGACTTTATTTTAGTATTTATTTATTCAGCAGAATTCTTAACAAAAATCTGCAATTATATTTATTATGGTTTATCAATACGCTTGTAAAGTATACTTATGCAATAAGGGCAAAGCACTTTAATAAATTGGAGTAGATTTACTCATATATGGCAGAGAAACCAGCAGAGAACTTTCAACTGAGACAATATTGGCTAAAAGACATGAAGTCAAATTGTAAAGGAAAAAAGTAATCTAATCCCTTGTGATCATATTAGTCAATTGTATTTCCAAAATAAATATATTTCTTATTAGAGTGGGTCAGTTCATAAGCATATCTTGAAAAAAACTAAGAAATTATTTTTTTAACATTTGCAAACATGACATTTATAGACGCTCAAATATTCTATTAACAATTTTTTCGCCTTTGTTCTTTGTCAATTGAACAAAATAACAGAGAATTTTAAATCTTTATATTATAAGTACTACACCTTTTGAAGAGCTTGGTGTCTGTGTTAGGTATTACATATCGCCAGTTCCCCACCCAACGGAAAATAAAGCATTTTTTTACAATTCCAGATATGACATAGTCACGCAAATAATGCAAGCAACTACCCTACAAAACGTAAAACGAGCTAAGGGTGTAGATATAGAAGTTATTGAAAAAAGTGGTTCACAAAACATAAGTCGGCAACAAGTTGCTGATGCTAAGAAATTGAAGAGGTATATAAATCAGCTGACTATTGCCAAAGCGGAATGTGAAACAGCGCTTAGGAAGCTTGGATGGGATGGTGCTTTTCCGACAGTGGAGTCTGATAGTAAGGTAAAGGTAATACTCACATTTCATTCTTATGTAGTTAATAAGGTTAAATATAGATTATAATGCAGCTTTTCTAGTTCTCTGGGTGTCATCCAATAAATCTGCAACTGGCAATGTAGCATCGTTGAGACATCGAATATAAATATATTTATTCTATAATTATTCTATAAATATTATTACACACAACAACTACAAAAGAAACTTATAACATTAAGATAACATTTAAAATTGCGCTGAAAATTTCCGACCGAAAGGGCAGCGCTGGCTTTTAGTTCTCACCCGACAGTGACACACAGATGAAAAGGACAAATTGTGCATATTTTTATTATTTAAACCTCAAAGGATACTTCTCCTTCTAGGCAGAATGGAGTGATATAATAATAATATGTTTATTGAATGAAGCTGCAGAGGGTCATTTGTTATTCATACTTAAGGCTATGGGTTAGTAACAAATACAATCTTGGTATATATAGATAGATTATAATTTATTGTTCACAAAAATTTAAACACCTATTTAACAATATTATTTAATTCTAACCGTAGAATTAAGTAATATTGATAAATAGGTGTGTTTAAATTTTGTAACCGTATTGTAATTGTAACCGTACAATGGCGGTCGTATCGCTGAAAGCAATATCTTCCCGACAACCTTTGGAAGAACTTTCAAAACTTTAATTAAAGTGGGGAGAGCTACATCAGTGTACTACATATTTATACTCATGAAAATACAAAAAAATATGTATTTAGATATACAGCCTGGAGAGGACTATCTGATCTTAAATTAAACTTTATTATATTCTCAACCTGCACACAAAAATTCAATCGAATATATTCATTAGTTTAGCCACAGGCATTATTTTTCATTCTAAGCATTTTCTACATGGTGTATTGTTAATAGGATTGTACGCCACAGGTTAATAACCCCGAGGCGCATCGGTATCATCGCACACGTTGCCAGCTCGCTACTACGTACGCTAAGTAGATTTTTACCTACGCCTCTTTTCTATTATTTATTGCCTGATACAAATCAATGCAAATTATACCGTATGCTTGAGACGTAAGAGTCATAAAGCATGTCATCATAAGTCGATGTGGTTCCGCCAACGGACGAAGGGCACGGGGGTAGCCGCGGGGGTGTACGGGAGGGGTAGTCATATTCTCTATCTAGGTCACGGTCACTCGGTCAGTGTATCGCCGGGCGCGCTCCCTGTGTGTGACGCATTCTGTAGCGCTTTGGAATTTCCAATGCGCCCGCGCTCTTCGAAAGTCGGCGCTCGAGTCCTTTCGTTTCTTTTTTAAGACGTGTATGTGAGTGAATTGTACGAAATTTGACGCTTTGTTTTAATAGTGACAGGACGCATAACGTAGAATAGGTACTTAGTTAAATTGATAAGTGAACTTTGCGAAATTAGACGCTTAGTACTTACTGTGTTTGAAGTTTTTTTTTATTATAAATCATCATGCCTCGTTATAATTACACAGCTTCAGAGTACACCGATATGATTTTAATTTATGGGGAGTGTCACAGAAACGATTTAATAAATCGGATTATGATATCTTTTAATAAATTGAAAGACATGGCTGCTACAGCTGGCCTATTGTCAAGAGTGAGAAATAACTTTATACGTCAGTGTACAATGTGTATTCAAGAACACGGCGGACATATTGAAAATAAAAAAGAATTAATACTGTCTACCTACTTAGCTAATTGATCGAAAAGTGATTGTGATTAATAAATTGATTAGTGAATAACTGTAATAATCTGTCATTTGTTGTAATGTAAAATAGCATTAATAATAATATTAATGGCGCCAAAACATGTCGTCGCCAGCCGCCGCAAACCGCGCTGTGTTGCCATTCTTACCTTAGAGGTCAGTGAGCCAATATTTCTAAACGGTGTTCTATTTTGTGTATAGTTTTATGCTATTTAGTTTGTTGGTTTTTTTTTTTTAATTTCGATGTTAGGATATATTTGATAGTTTATAAATGTTTCTAGGAACCAGCAATGCTAGTGTTTTCAATTAAGGTCATATCATCGTCTCCACGCTGTATATGTATACAAATATATCAATACAATATAAATAATTATTTATAAATATAATGTGTTCTTTAACATCATGTAAAGAAAAAACAAAAGGATAACGATTTTGAAAGAAAATTATTAGCAACAAACATCGACTCAAAATCTTTAACGACAAAGTTTTTCCTGAAGGACCAAAACATTAATAAAATGGTTCATCATTGAAGAGTCATATAGCAAGCGTTTTCAGAATTCTATTGGAGCTGCCTCCTATTCTGTTCAATAAAGAGTCGGTTATTCCCCATCTATTAACAGCACCAAAAATCTATATTATTAAGCAATAAGGATTTTTAAAGCACTAAGTAATCATATTAATTGGATGACTCATAACGTCGTCGCGGTATTTAATTATATGCCAAGTTCAATTATTCGGATTATTTAATAAGTGTGATTCAACCTCACACCTGGGACCTATTTAGTAGTACTGAAGGGCAAAAGCTGAGAATCCGAATTTTATATTTTTCATTTATATTTTTCATTAAACCTGTACGACGTACGTGTCCCGTTAAATTACTTTGAAATATTTGCAAGTATACCTGCACCTGGCTACCGCAATATTCAGAAAAGTCTTTCTATAAATAGTTTTTGTAATAATCTACCTTATAAAAAATGCCTGACTCTATGGCCACGAGCACTACTGCTAAGAATCTAGGCCACAGTATAAGAATTCATGCCTGCCTGAAAAGCGAGATGATCTAGATGCACACTGCGTTGGCTGGACCAAAGTGGCGCTCGAAAAGACAGGTTCTCTTTTATCCATACAGTAACGATGAACCTGAAAAGAACCTGGAAGGACTTGGGGTGGCCTTTGCTCAGCAATGGGACAATAACGGCTAAATAAATGAAAATAGAAAACGAAAAGCGCCTTTAATGTCAGCTGACATCGCTGATCTTTTAAGGTATTTTTACTATAGCACACAGATAGCGCCAGCTATTTTTCATAGAAAATTAAATAAATATGACTTAAGCTTACTTTTGGAATCACCAAATAGAAAAAAATAAAAAGAAATATTGTGATCACAGGGGATATCAATATTAACCTGAGACCCAGGGAAACTGAACAATACTACGAACACAAAAATAGAATCAATTACCTACCTTACTATGTTATCGTCATACGGAATTCTGGCCGGGCGTACATTACAGACTAGAGAAATTAATTGTCTAGATCATGGGTCTTCAACCAGCGGCCCGCGGGCCGCTCGCGGCCCACGGTGGCTTTCTTGGCGGCCCGGACGCTTGCTTGACAAGCCCAAAATCTATTTGTTACATATGTACCTACCTATGTACATACTGGGCATGCGGCGAGGCGCTAACGCACATTTATGCCACGCGAAATGGAAACGACATTATGATTCCAAACATTCCAGTAAGTTTGCACATCTTCAAGGACAATTACGCATTGATAAGGTGGAGTCCCTGAAGAAACAACTTCAAAGACAAAGCATTAATTTTACAAACAGAATAAAGACAGTGGAGTAAGTGTAAAAGTAAGCTACATTATTTCAGAGAAAATTGCACGTAAGTCAAAACCAATTACTGATGGCGAATTCATAAAAGAATGTATGGAAGCTGCAGCAGACGTTTTATGCCCCTCTCAAATGCAACTTTTCTTGAAAGTCTCTCTGGTGTTACAGTAGCAAGTAGGATAGAAGAGTTGTCTGGGGATATCGAAAGAACATTAAAGGAACGCGTGCCGCAATTTGTTTACTATTCCGTTGCACTCGACGAAAGTAAAGACTTCAGTGACACCGCACAGCTGGCTATTTTTATTCGCGGCGTTGACGTTAATTTTGATATTACTGAAGAAATGGCTGCTCTAGTTCCAATGAAAGGCAGCACAAGAGGATGTGATTTGTTGTAGTCTTTTAATTCCGTCTTAGACGGATATAACCTCGAATTATCAAATTTGCCTGGGATCACCACAAACGGTTCATCACCACAACCTTCTATGGTTGGCAAAAATGAAGAATTTGTTGCTTTAATAAAGAAAAATAATCCCGATGTCTCCTTTGCATTCTCCGCTGCATTTTACAACAAGAAAATGTATGTGCAAAGTCCCTTAATATTCAAGATGTCATGAGTGTTGCGGTAAAAACCGTTAACTTTATCAAATCTTGGGGCCTAAACCACAGGCACTTTCAGGAGTTTTCAAAAGAAACGAATGCTGAATATGGTAACATAACTTATTTCTGTGATGTTCGTTGGCTCAGCAGAGGAAAGATGTTAAGACGTGTGTTTGATTTGTGGAAGGAAATTGCAGCATTTATGCAAAGTAAGGATATAGCTGTTCGGCAATTCACTGATGAAGCATGGCTGAGTGATTTGGGTTTTCTCACAGATATTACATCACATCTCAATGATTTAAATAAGAAACTGCAAGGAAAAGATAATTTTATTTATGAGCTATTTGACGCTTTAAAAGCGTTTGACATGAAGATGGATTTATGGATAAGTCAATTAAAAAAAAATGTTAGCACTTATTTTCCACATATGTCTTCTTGCGAAATTTCAAACATGGACAAATATATTACTGCGTTGCAAGATCTGAAAACTCAATTCGACTCACGTTATACCGATTTTCGAAAAAAATAAATGATCCTGAATTTGTTTGCTCGCCCATTCAACGTTTCTGTCGAAGAGGTTCAGATGGAATCGATAGAGTTACAGTGCAACTCTACTTTGAAAGATAAATTTAATTTAGGTTTGCTAGAGTTTTACTCAAAATATATAAGTTCCGATTTTCCTAAAATCAGAGATCATGCACTAAAAATGGCATGTCTGTTTGGCACAACTTATCTATGTGAGCAGTTATTTTCTTGAAAGAAAAATGTGAAGTCCCGGGCAAGAACCAGAATCACCGATGTTCACCTTGAGAACAGTTTAAGAATTTCAACGATTTCTGTAAAGGCAGATATTGACAAATTAATCAAAAACAAACAATGTCAAACATCTCATTGATTATATTTGATTCCTTTTTATATAATTTTTGTATTAAATAAGTTTAACATTTGAATAGTGTTTTTATTTACTTTTGAAATTAGCTGCACCCTGCGGTTTAACCTATGTAAGTCCCGGTCCCGTAGGAATATTGGGATGATCGGGGTAGTCTATGTCCTATTCTAGGACCTATCTACATTCCAAGTTTCATCGCAATCCGTTTAGCCGTTTACGCGGTAGATGGTAACAAACATACAGACACACACAAACTTTCGCATTTATAGTGTTCGTAGGATGTTTCCCTTGTGTTGCGGCCCGCCGAACCAAAATTAAAGTATTTTTGGCCCTTTACATTAAAAAGGTTGAAGACCCCTGTCTAGATCATTTTATGTTAAAAATTAATAAAAAAAGACTGCGTTTATAGCTATCTTACGAACTACCACTACAGATCACTACCACCTTTCTTTTTTTGGTAAAAGTAAAAGACAGAATCGCTCCAAATAAGATTAAAACATTCTACGAAACAATTACAAAGAAATTAAGTGCTAAAAGTTTTCAACGAACCAATTTCAAATTTCGCAACGTTTTCTATCGGCTACATTTCTTGCTGAAGATAGAACTTAAAAGCCAACAGTACTACTTGAGACCACCTATAAGCCTAAAAGGTACGATAAATTTAAATCCAAAATATATAAGAAAAAAAAAAAAAAACAGTGCAAAAATTATTTGTAAGTGCCGTAAAAAGTGTAAATTATTTGGACCTACAACTTGTCTTATTAACTGGAAACATAATAATCTGTGTACTATAGTGCATGTATTCAAGATTTAGACTGATAAAAACTCATAAAGGTTTGGGATCTACCGTCAGTTGCAAAAAGTAAAGTGACGGTGCGTCGTGATTAAGCGCGACCGGCCGTTGACTACACACAACAAGGGCCTTTATTAGCGTGCACTTGTTAAAAACAGTGACTTGGCCGAGTGCTTAGGCCTTTGTTAGTGTGAAAATCTGGAAGGTGTAGAACTGCGTTTATAATGAGTTCAGACGCCTCTAATAATGAAGGTACGCCAAATCGGAATATTTCTACTACAAGAGGCAATAAGAGACTCGCCTTGAACTCTCCCCCTCAAGCGACTACTGTAACATCTGAGGACGTACGCACCATTGTCCAAGAAGTATTGAAAGCTGAGTTCGCTTCAATGCTTCAGCAACTGAACACCTCCATACTCAACGTTGTCAATAGAGAATTAGAACCTATTAAGCATGAAATTAATTAACTGAAATCTTCGTTTACTTCTCATACTAAAGAATTGGACGATAAATATAAGGGCGTTGCTAAAGAAATAGAAGAACTCAAAAACTCTTTTCAGTTTGCTTCACAAGACCAGACAGAGCTATCGAAGAAAGTGTTGGACTGTAATAAGAGATTGCAGATTAAAGAGGCATCAGACTCAAAATATAATATATCTGAATTGATTGCAAAAATCGACTATCTGGAGCAGGCCGCACGCGATTGTAACGTTGAGATATGCAACATACCTGAAAGACGCAACGAGGACCTACTTTCCTTGATGATCAATATTGGATCATCAATAAAATGCGCTTTGAAGCAAAGTGACATTTTATCAATTCATCGGGTTCCTCACGCCCATCAAGACTTCCACTATAATAGACCTAAGAACATAATAGCTAAATTTCCATCGCGTATTCTACGAGACAACATTCTCAGCGCTCATCGTTTAAACAAAGGTCTGAACACTGAACAACTCGGAATATCTGGCTCGTCGTTAACGATTTACATGCATGAGCACTTGACCCTAAAAAACAAGAAATTATTTCGTGAGTGCCGAGATGCAGCAAAGAAACATAACTACAAGTTCTTATGGGTCAAAAATGGTACAATCCTGGTCCGTGAAAAAGAAGGATCAAAATCTTTTGCTATTAGATCTCCTCAGGATATTAATAAGATTAAGTCAACTCCCACTCAAGGAACAGAACAGTAAAAAGATTTCTGATAAATTTTATATTACGTTTGCTTTACAAAATTTGTTATTAAATGAAAAGTATACAAATGCTAAATTTGCGCTTTGTTTGTACTTATTATATTTAAATGTTAAGTATTTAGGATATAGTTGTATTACAAAACTATCATATATTAGTGTGTTTACATATGTTCCAATTTATACTGGTGCTGAATTGTTAATAATAGTATATCTTTCGCAGATCATTGCGGATACAATGCCTAACTTTAAGTATAGTTGGAAATTCATTGAAATAGCGAAGTGCTATCTGACGACAATACTTTGCTATTGTAAATTCACTAGGCATTATGTTGGCAATACGCACTTTGATAAACTGCATAAGGTTGTTTGTGTCTGTTACGGCTATGTTGTATGTGTGTGCAATGTAATATTATCGTATAAAGTTTGCTGCAGCCATGTGCTATATGTGTATAATGCATTATTATGTTTGAAAATTACTTATTGTAATATATGGTCCGTTTGTGAACATGATACAGAATTTATTCTTAAATCACAAGCTCAGCATTACATACATACTAATATTTTTTATCAACATATATGCATACGTGACCTGTGGTTGAACGAGGTAGAACTTTCCCCATATTATATAGGTGTTATGATCAAGACTTCACTGAAAGCCTTAAGGGTTGTTATACTATATTATAAGATAATATATTATATTGGTAGCGTTCCCAATCATCAATGACTAATCAATCTCTTACCATTTACTATCAGAACTGTAGGGGGATCCGCACCAAACTGCATATGCTATACGTAAATATATTGGCTAATTGTTATGACGTTATTGTGCTCACGGAAACGTGGCTTACTCCAGAGATATATGATGCCGAATTTATTGATGAGCGCTATATTGTGTATAGGTGCGACCGGGATCGTGAAGCTACTGGAAAGAAGGAAGGAGGGGGAACCCTAGTGGCAGTTCTGAAAACACTTAATTCGGTCCGAATAAATCCTTCTATAAATCTACAGGGTAATATTGAGCATGTTATAGTGCAGATGACTGGCAAGAAAAAAGGCATATTTTACACTATTAGTGCTGTTTATATGCCACCAAAAACTCCAGAAAGTATCTACGAAAGCTATTTTGAGATGTTAGATGAGTATCTTGAAAACAATTGCGTTGAGCGCTTCTATCTTATTGGTGATTACAATTTACCTGCCATAGAATGGGATACTAACATCAATAACCTCTCTACCTTTGGTCAAATTTGTGATGGCAACAATCCTGTTTGTACAGTTATAAATAATTTTATGTCTACCCACAATGCTTCCCAATACAATACTTTGAAGAATATACGTGAAAAAATACTTGATCTCCTTATAAGTAATAGTGCCTGCACCGTCTGCGCACCTCAAGACTTTTTATTACCGAGTGACCCGTACCATCCACCGTTTTATATAATAATTCCGTATTATATAACACACACTACTATGGCCCACAATTCAAAAAATAGATACAACTATTTTAAGGCTAATTATGACTTTATTAATCAGGATTTATCTGAAATAAACTGGGATACTTCTTTACATAATTGCTCTGTAGATGAATCATTAACCGTTTTTTACAACATAGTGTTTGGAGTAATAAAAAAACATGTACCTCTAACTAGGACTAAGTCATCGAAATTTCCACTCTGGTTCTCACCGGCACTCATACATATTTACAAGAACAAATCTAAAGCGTGGACAAAATGGAAAAAATATAAAAATTTGTCAGATTACGAACAATTTTCAATATTTAGATCTCGATTTCAAATAGAATACAAAAATTGTTATACACGGTATATTAACACTGTCGAAGAGAGTATAAAACATAACGTTAGCTATTTCTGGAGGTTTGTTTCTAGCCGTAAGTCATCGAAAGGTATTCCGTCTACTGTACACCATAAAGATCAATCTTCGAGCAACCCTAGCGAAATCTGTCAACTCTTTCTGGATTACTTCAAGTCTGTGTATGAAACTTCCACTCTGCCGGGTAATACCACTATTTGCATGAATCTAGGAAATTCTGACAACTGTTCTATTATAAATAATTTGCAGTTCACAGTTCAACAGGTGCAAAACGGTCTTGAATCTCTAGACACATCAAAGGGACCGGGTCCTGACACACTTCCAGTGATATTTCTGAGAAATACGGCTAAATATATATGCACTCCTTTGCAAATAATTTTTAATCGTTCCTTGTCGGAAGGAATCTTCCCTGGTGCTTGGAAACAGGCTTACGTAACACCTGTACATAAGTCAGGACCTAGAGATGATGTTGAAAATTATCGCCCAATATCATTATTATCATCATTGTCGAAACTATTTGAAAGGCTAGTGCATAGTGAACTATACCCATTGCTCCATAATTCTATTATCCCACAACAACATGGTTTTGTTAAAAAACGATCAACTGTTACGAACCTTGTGGAATATTCAGATTATTTGTTTAATAATATGGACGCTGGTATCCAGGTCGATTCAGTTTACACAGACTTTCAGAAAGCGTTCGATAAAGTCGATCACGAGTTGCTATTGAGTAAGATTGCTTTCAATGGTATACGGGGGAACTTGTTGAGATGGTTTGCTTCATATGTTTCTAAAAGAACGCAGCGCGTAGTGATCAATAGCTTTCAATCCGATAGTACTATAGTAACCTCAGGAGTTCCGCAGGGATCGATTTTGGGTCCCCTTTTATTCATAATGTTCATTAATGACATAGGTAGCTGTTTTCAGCATTCTAAATTTCTCTTGTATGCTGATGATTTAAAAATATTTAAGCCAATTAAAGCCACTTACGATTGTCTTGCTTTACAGAGTGATTTAGACAGATTAACGGAATATTGTATAAACAATAAACTCAAACTAAGTGTCCCTAAGTGTTGCTGTATGAGCATTACTAAAAAGAAAACAGTTCTGAAGTACCAATACTGCCTAAATCACATAGCTTTAAGTAGAGTTACTATGGTGCGTGATCTCGGAGTAATTATGGATGATAAACTGAAACTCGATACACATATAAATAAAATGGTTAAAAAGGCCTGGTGTATGTATGGTTTCGTTATGCGCTCCGCGACTAAATTCATGCTCGCCGAAACCTATTTATACCTGTACAAGACCTTAATTAGATCTCAGTTGGAGTATGCAGTTGCGGTGTGGAACCCTCTCTATAATAAATATACTGATAGTATTGAAAAGGTGCAAAAGAAATTTTTGAGATCAGTAAATTATAGGTGCTCCCTCTCTACGGCCTCTTACGCTGAACTCCTGAAGAAATACAATCTCCTAAGCCTAGCCAGTCGTAGAATTTTTCTAGAGACTATGCTTTTGTACGACTTTTGTAGTAATTCCCTTGATTGTTCTGGTATTTGTAACAAAATTTGTTATTTGGTTCCTAGTAGAGTCCACATCCGTGCTGTGCGTAAACATGCCGGAGTACGAGCACCACTGCGTCGTCTAACCGACAACTACAATAGGTACTTTCTCGATATTGATATCTTCCATTTAAGTCCAGGAAGATTTAGGAATTCTACTCTCAAAGCAATAAAAGGCTCAAATATGCACATAATAACAAATAATTTATAAGAATGTTAAGTCAAGTAACGTATTTATTTATAATTGATTTTTATTGTTTCCTTAAATATCCATTTTTTTTTTCTTTGTTGTATTTTAAGAAAACTTGTTTGATTTGTTTAAGATATTTACATATATTATATGTTTTAATTAGTTTTGTCTTGTAGTCGAATCTTAGTTTTAATTATTGCATTCATTGTATGTTAGTGCACTATCTTTCTTAATCTTGTTTTTCGTTTCATTTCATTATTATTTTTATAGCGCGTACTATGTTTCTCATGTATATGTTGTGGATAACGCTGTTGGTTACATAATTGTAGTTTCTTTGTAATATTTTGTATATGTTTTATTATGTGACTGTTTGTTATTCCTAATAAAAATAAAATAAAATAAATAAAATAAAAACAATATATATAGAGACTATATAGATTTTGACAGTGCTCTCCTATATTTGCAGAATAAAAATTTTGCTGATGTTTTTCTATTAAAGAGGATGTACCTCTTTAATAGAAAAAAAAAATACTGATTCTCTGACTACTAATACACGCACTATTACCATACCTAGCAGTAAACGTTTACTAAAACCCTGGATTAGCCAGGGTATTCTGAGATGTATTCGGAATCGTAATGCGTTACAAAAAAAGGCACGAAATGATCGTCACAATGAAATTGCCAAAATTAACGTATATGCGGTACAGAAACTATTGTAAAAAACTCATAAAGTTAAAAAGAAAATATAATAGGGAACAAATTACTAACGCTGTCAAAAACAATAGACTTCTTTTGAAAAATATAAAAAATATTTCAATGTGGTGCACTGCTTGATATCTAAAGAATATTTAATTTTTGCCGTTTTCAATTTTCTATGATGAACGTTCCGTACCTGGTTGATGAAAGTAAGCAGTACTATTAATTGACTCTTAGCGAGTATGTACTACAGTTACCTCTATCCTCCCCTGAACTCTTCGGGTACTATAGGGTTGATGGCCATACTACTCCGATACGCTTTTTTATTGTTCGCTCGCGTTTGACTACCATCATATCTGATGCTAAGCGATGATATGGTCGAAGATGAAGCATGCTTACCTAGAAGTAACTTATTCACTCTTGACTTAAAAACTCCCTATAGGTTATAGCTATCAGGAAACGCAGACTCAGGTAGGGAATGTCGGCACTTTCTGAATCTTCTGTGTATCCTCTTTCAGACTCTGCCTCTACACAAAATTATGGAGAGTGTTACGGGACGGCGGTACCTCTCCATGTTCCTGGAGACGATGTGCTCCCAGGGTCTGGTGGGCTTCTGGATGGCCGTCGAGGAGTTGAGGCACAGTCCCAGGAGTAGCTGGCATCAGCTCGGCGCCGAAATATTTTATACATACATTAGATCACCTAGTGCTGAGATTAAAGTCGATAAGGTAAAGTAAATCAAAGCTTATGATATTGTCGCCTCCACTGCAAACTAACGAATCTGGAGATTTTGTGAATTGGATATTTCTATAAAAACAACACCTTATGTTGTACTACATATGGTATAACATTTTCGTGTATCTGTAAGTGTAATAGAAATCGAGTAGTTCGAATCCATTCATTATATTTAAAAACAACAGGATTTGGAAAATCGAATGTAACGCGGAAGTCTCTTAAAAGAATTACTGTCTATCCTAATTTTTCAAAACGTTCTCTTGTGAAATGTGTATTTTTCAATTCGCCAATAGTAGTAACACTTGCAGTAAAAAAATAGACTTTACTACTACGGAATTAAAGCTGGAAATGATAAAATTGATGCCCTATTCTGTACTATATTCCTACAGTATATCTTATTTTTACTTTGCTATGCTATTGTTATATTGTTAAATGACCTTGCGTATATTTCAGGACACAAGAAAAAGAATGGAAGCATTTTTACTAGGAGATAAGGGCCCAGAAGTATTCTATGAAGTTCAAGATACAGTAGTAGATACAATACAGGAGAAATATTATCATTCCTTTCTTCTAAGCGATCAATACACAGCGTTGATAGCTGAACTTGCTACTGAGGAAGCCAATAAAGGTTTTGAATATTTTAATTACTTTGTTTCTGACTGTATTTTATGTGTTTCTTTATACAGCTGTACTACCCATTGAACAAACATTTCCATCATCGGACTATGAGACGAACGGTGATGCACCATCGTTACATTGTAGACATCCTATCCATAAGCACAAAACGTTTTGGGAATACTTTCATTGTGCGTACAGTTAAGGAGTGAAATTCCCTGCCAGTCTGTGTTTCCTGATAGTTATAACCTGGGAGTCTTTAAGTCAAGAGTGAATAGGTTACTTCTAGGCAAGCGTGCTTCATCTTCGACCACATTATAGCTTACCATCAGGTGAGACGGTGGTCAGACGTGAACAGTTAAAAAACATATCTTGTCTACCACTACTGCATACGAGGTTTTGATTCCAAACATGAATAGATTACGAATAAAAAAATTATGTTGATTCCGTTTTACCCGACTACTCAACCCAAATGAGGGTAATGAATACGAGGTTTTGATTCCAAACATGAATAGATTACGAATAAAAAAATTATGTTGATTCCTTTTTACCCGACTACTCAATCCAAATGAGGGTAATGTGTTTATCAGTCTGTATCCATGTTTGTACGTATGTGGCGTTGTAGAGAACAAACGCAACATTTAATTAATTCAGTCATTTCAAAATAGACTTTATGCCAATGATATAAAGTTGAATTTGGTACACGTACGCTAGTCAATTTTACATATGTTTTCTTTCTTTCAGACATTACGTCAGATAGATCGCCAATTGAAGACCGTCAGTTATCAAACGAATCAGTGTCGTCTGCGGAGAGCGTAGCCGGTACTATACACCTTACAGAACATTCTACTTATGCGAGACGGAAACTAGACGAGTTGCAAGAACGACATAATAATAAAATTCAAGTATGTTTTAAGTAATTTTAATGATAAAAGATCTTTATTTTTCAAATTGGTTATTAAATAACACTTTCACACGTCATTTTTTTCGTAAATTTAGACTAGATGAGGCCGGTGTTTCCTAACTGACTACCCTGAGAAGAAACACCGAAACAAACTCAGGGGTCCGTCTCTTTTTAAGTCCATACAATCTATACCCACTTAATTTTTTTTCAAATAGCTTATAAATTTATAGAAATAGCAAATAATTATAATCTTTGTTACATAAACTCGATGACGTAGGTGTTTCCTGGGTGTTTTCGTCTGCACGTCTTTCGCTTTCATTAAAAAAATCGGCCAACTGCGATTCTCGCCCATTAAGGGTTTCATAGTAGCAAACAAAGATTAGCGAAAAATAACTTTGTTTTGCATTTCTTAATTAAAAGATTATCTATTTGAAAGTATTTAAGTATTCAATACAGAGTTATGGTTTAAAATCAATTTTGGTTTATTATTTATTAGTAAGGGCTTTTTTCCGTGGTTATTAGGTTCATCTATAGTAATATTATAAAGCGGAAAAGTTTGTTTCTTTAAACGTGTTAACCTTTGACAGTACTGAGTGGGTTTGGATGAAACTTGGTAGTAAAGTAGCTTAAACTTCGAAACTTTTTGAAGGTTATATGCTACTTTTTACCCTGACTACAAAAGGAGGGTTATGTTTTTATTGTTATAAAATCTACGGGAGCAAAGACACGCGCGACTGCTAGTTGTTAATACAAAGAACAAACAAACACACATGAATAAACTAGCAAGTTATTAGTTTTATTATATCTTTTCAAAATATTATCCATTTACATCAATACTAAGAAAACTACTGAGAAAAACACTTTACCCACTCGTCCTTAGGGGTCTCTTCGACGACATTTTGAAACGCAGCCACTGCTTCCTCGGCGTCAATAAAACGCTTTCCTCGAAGTTTTTCTTTAATTTTCGGAAATAAATAAAAAACGCAAGGTGCGAGGTCAGGGCTACAGGGCGGGTGACCCAGTTATTCCACGTCTGACCTCGCTAAGTAGTCGATTGTTCGCTTGGCGGTGTGCGACGAGGCGTTGTCGTGGTGAAGGAGGATCCTACTGCGAGGTCGTGTGGTAAACAATTGTTAGTGTACCACTCTGCAGTAACTGTTCTTTTTTCCTATAACTAAAACAATTGTTGCGTAATGACCTGTCCTTCCAAAGAACGAGGCCACCATCTTTTTTCCCACGCTTCGACCTCTCTTCACTTTAGTTGGCAACTCCTCGGAAGGAAACACCCAGACAGCAGACTGTCTCTTAGTTTCAGGACCATAACAATAAATCCAGCTTTCATCACCCGTAAGTATGTCGAACAGAGCATTTGAGTCACCTCGGTTAAATCTTTGAACCATTTCACGACACCAATCAACATGACGGAGTTTTTGGGCCTCTGTCAAATTATGAGGTATCCACCGGGCACAAAGCTTCCTGACTGCTAATGTTCATGGAGGATTTTGTGCACTTGATTCATACCGACGCCTAAGCTTCTAAGTCAGTCTCTATCATACGCCGCACAACACTGATGTTATCTTCAGTCGTCGCCGTAGAAGGCCGTCCCTCACGCAGATCATCGGTGAGATTAGTGCGACCACGTTTAAACAAATTAAACTAGTTGTAAAAAGTGGCACGAGATGGGGCTTCATCCTGAAAGGCCAATCGAAGTCTATAATAACTTTCTTGTTGACTTAAATGACATCGGAAGTCCTAAAAAATCATTGTACGAAAATTTTCTCGCGTTAAATTGATGCTAACGTAACACAGACAATTTTCAATTAGCCGCCAAATCGTAAACAAATGACAAATTAATAAAATACATACACAATAATATTGGCAAAACGTTCCATTTAAAAAAATTTAACATTTTTTTTTTATTATATCGTTTACAAGTGGCCAGTTCTAAAAACTCTCAGTGCTGTCCTCGTATGATTATATTGTTACGAGCTGGGGTTCGGTATAGAAATAATTAACGCTAATTAAACCAAAATTAACACTTTTATTAATTAAACACAAAATAAAAATTTAACACAATTATTCGCATCACAACACTTGTCACTTAACACTTAAATCGCACTGAATTTCACTTGTAAAGCTTCGATTATATCGCGTATTCGCCTCGTAATAAGACTGACTGTCTGCGTCCCTTTGCGATCTATTTATACCCCGGTCTATGAGTTCTAGAACAATCTTGTAAAATCGACTCACCGCCAACACTGCCAAGAATATTCCAGCAGCTACTCGAGATACTCAGTACTGCTACTCGCCGCTAGATGGCGTTAGTGCCTCGACTCGATATACCCGGTACTGCTACTCGCCGCTAGATGACGTTAGGGTCTCGAACATTCTAGATTTCTGTCGAAGTTTCTCTACGTACTTCACTAAGCGACTGGCGTAACACTGCCCCTCCTAAGACATGCTCGATCCGAGCATCATTAGACCCGTAACGCGCCAGTCGATCAACATGAACAATCTTTGGCGCAGCTCGTGGACCTTTCTGGATCCGATAAGTGACGTCATTAAACTTAGTCACAACGCGGTACGGTCCATCCCATTTTGCCTGCAATTTCGGAGACTTTCCTTTGCTGCGCACCGGATTAGGCAACCAGACGAATGAGCCTTCATCAAATCCTAGATTGTTCATCTTTCGGTCCTAACGAGTCTTCACCTTCTGAGACATTTGTTGACTGGATTGTCTGACATGTTCGTATATGTCGTTCATTCTGTTTCGCAATTCACTCGCATAGTCTGTTACACCACAAGGTGCATCCGGCGGTATACCAGTAATTAGGTCTGCAGGCAACCTAAGCTCTCGTCCGAAGTTCACGAAAGCAGGTGTAAAGCAAGTGTGAAGTGGCGTCAATTTAAAAATATCATTATTATTTTTGGTCTACCAACAGGCGTTAGCTGCTCTCCGGGCCTCCCTCAAACCAGAATCACCTGCATTGTCCATGTTAGCAAATGAAGTAGAGAAATTGGCAGGAGAACAAATGCGACTAGAGGCTCACCTAGCTAGGACCGATACTTGGGCAGAGCACCTGGGGCGGTGGCGAGCCTCCGTACACAGCGCTGAGGTATGAGACAACAGTTTTGTATAAAAGATAACATAAACTTATTGCAAAAAGCTTTAATTTTATCTTTATTATATTTTCACCTAATCTTCTAAAACCACACTTGAGAAGTTCAAGAAAATTAACCCTGCAAAATTATCGTATTGTAAAAAGCATTAATTTGATTTGATTGGCATTACGCAGGCATTACCTGAAACTTAATTGTAAGTCGTTTTGATTTTTTTACCGACTTCTTTATTGATAGCGTTTGACCACTGTCTCCCCTGATGGTAAGCGATGATGTGCTTACTTATTCGCTCTTGACTTAAAATTCCCAGGTTTTTATATAGCTATAAGGAAACACGAGAGTCTAGCAGGGATTTCCACTCAGCTGTACGCACAATGAAAGCATTCCCAAACCATTTTGTGCGTATGGATAGAAGATTTCTGTAATGGTCCCTATTAAACATTAGGAATGTCTTACAATTGGGTTGCGTTAGAAGGCCCTGACCCCGATGCGAATAATCTCTTGCACATTATTTGATTTGAATATACCTAGAGATGTTTATTTACGTAGGTACATAGTTGTAGATAATTTTTATTCATATAAACTAAAATAAACATCAACTTTCTGGTTCTAGCTAGCACAAAAGGTGAGGATAGTAGACACATTGAACAGTCAACTTTATTTCAACTACTATAAAGTACTGTTTTTCTAATTCAGGTTATAGATGAATCGAAGCCACCCCAGTTTGTGATAGTGGTACATATGGCAGAACAAGAATCTATGAATGAAGATGATAGACCCGAACAAATAACGACAGGGTGGGTGCTTCTTAGGACTTTGAACGAATTTCAGGTTTGTTCTATGTCTTTCACAAACTTACTAAATAGGTTGGGTTGGGTTATTGCCACTCGAATTTATTTAATACGTTCGTCTTGGAAGTTTTTAATTATTATCATGTTATTTTCAAAATGAGTACCTATGATAAAACACAACAAATTCTCCATCAACATTTTCCACCAAACGATATAATAATATTGTTGCATATGGTTACTTTGCATAGATATTATGTCATATCATGTAAATTTAAAATACACAATGACGTATGTTTAGACAAGCCAAAATAAAATAATCCGTGAGATTGATCAAATAATATGATATATTTATTTTCAGGAATTACATCGAAAACTACGGCCTATGTGTGCGGAACTAAAGAATTTAGAGCTTCCAACGAACTCGTTCAAGTTTCTATTCGGAAAGAACGACAAAAACTCTTTAGAGAAAGCTAAAATTTTAATACAGAAATACTTAGAAGTAAGTTTATCTTAAGATCTTAAGGGTTGATTTTGCTAAGCAACTACACAGCGGTGTCATATCTCAAATCAGTGAAGAAAAACATCTTCGGGAAACCGTCGCAAAAAATCTAAGATATGTGACATCTACCAACCCGCACTAGTTAAACTGCCTAGTTAGTGGGTAACGGCCCATTCCCTCTCATAGAGTGGAAGCCTGTGTCCGTGTAACGTAATAGGCTGAAATATTATAATTATTAATTACACATACAGGCCCACTTTGAAGAAATATACTGCATTTTCACTTTTAGAGACAAGTTTTAAATCCTCTGCTATCCTAAGCTATTTTTATTTTAATAACTTTTTAATTAAAGAATACAGTCGAATCGATTTATTTTCAGTTTGTTTTAGAAGATGACAGACTAAACCAAAGCGAGGCTTTATACACATTCCTTAATCCTAGTTCGGAGTATTTGAAGCAGGGTGACTTACCAAAGAAAAACAAATTCTCCTTTTCAACTTTATTTAAGAGGTAATGATGCTTCTTTTTTATTTAGAGTTTCATATTCATTTTTTACACTATACAAATAATGCTGCCTTGGCTTTTTATGACAGTGAAAGATACTGACCAAAAAATAAATAAACGTAACAAGGTATGTAACAGATGCTGTAACAATTTCGCCAAGTTCTTGTGTTACATTACTTTGTGTTGCATTGCATTACATTCGAGTGGCTCATTTTTGTTACATTGCATGTTACGTTTAACCTATCTATAACCTGCTATTGTGCTTTGTATAACAAAAGAAAATACTGTCTGAAAAAAGTAAATGTTATAAGACATATGCCACATGTTGCAACCAATTCGCCTAGTTGTTTTGTTACACTTTCTATTGCAGTGCATTTCAGTTGGATGGCTCATTTTTGTTACATTGCATGTTACTTTTAACTTATCTGTATCCTGCTATTGTGCTTTTTATAACAAAGGAAAATACTGTATGAAAAAAGTAAACGTTATAAGTTAATGACACATGTAACCAATTCACCGAGTTGTTGTGTTACACTTTCTATTGCATCATAGCATTTCATTCAGAAAAACAATCTGAAAAAAAAAAACGGTTTAACAGATGTAACACACGTTGTAACCAATTCGGCTAGTGTGTTGCACTTTTTATTGCATTGCATTACATTTCGGTGGCTCATTTTAGTTACACTGCATGTTACGCGTTACCTATCTAGATCCGAAATAATATTGCATTGGTTACTTATTTATTAGGTGTTTGTATTTATTATAATTCTTTCGATATTAACAGCACGAGTAGTGAAGCGACGAACCGGTCATCGCAGGAAAAGGAACAGTTTACGCATTTATCAGCTGACGAAGATGAGATATCATTATACCTTGATGGGAACGGAGATAATGCGAGCAAGGCTATGACCAGCTCCTTGCGTGGTAAGTTTAACCTCATGATCACACTGTATGCGCATACAGTATGATATGTATACGTAATATATGCGTATACAGTATGATATGTATACGTACCGTATGCGCAGAAGGACGCCCTTCTTAACTCTTTCGTTACAACGCTTATGAGTGACCTATCATCTTTTTAGAAGCCGTGCTGACTATTGCCTGGTATCATTATAGGGACTGACTGCTTGTACTAGTACAAGCGATGTTTTTTTTAGTTATTTTTATTTATTTACAGAGGTGTCACTTTTCTCTAAACTTACCAAATTTTTACGTTAGATAGTGTGAGGTAGTCTTTATATGACAATGAACCACCCTATATTATTTCTAAAGAATATTATATAATATTGCAATATCAACCTATATCTATACAGGGTGGCGATTAGGTTATCACATTACAAGTTGGTATCAGTCCATTAAAATAATAAAATAAATAATTTTACTAAAATTAAGAAAATGCATTTTACAAACAAAATAAATGGCGATATTGGTAAAAAGTTTCATTGTGCGTACGGCTAAGGAGTGGAATTCCCTGCCGGAGTCTGTGTTTCCTGATGAGTGAATAGATTACTTCTAGGCAAGCGTGCTTCATCTTCGACCACCATCTTCGATAATCGCTTAAGATCAGGTGAGATTATGGTTAAACGCAAGCCTATCAACTATAAAAAAGTAAATAATCCTTTATAAGTTTACTGACCTGTAAAAGCAACAACGCCGCGGAGCCGGCGCCGGCGGAGCACGCGCTGAGTGATTGGTCAGCTAATTACGTTTATGCAATACATGATGCCGTGAAATATTAAAATGGAAATAAGGTCCCACGGCTATAATATTGTTAATTATTAAATTATTTTAAATGTACATGATAAAATACCTAATATAGAGTACGTTGTTTCAATCAATGTGATAACTTAATCGCCACGCTGTATATCTCACAATACCAATGTATTAATTATCTGATCAGCAATCCTGTATACATTTTTGATTTTTTTCTAAGTGATCGCTTACTAATTTTTATTGAAAAATATAATTATTAACGTGTTGGCACATCCAGTAAAATAATATTTCTTTTGACTACTTCGGAATCAAATTCTGGTAGTTGTTTTGTTTAGCACAGTTGCATTGTAATGACTTGGTTAATGTTAAGCCGGCTCTACACGTTGGCCAACACAGTGGCGAATGTAGTGGCCAGTGCCTACTCGCCAACGTGTAGAGGGGGTGTTTGTGCACCCAACATGCACAAACACCCCGTCTACACGTTGGCCAATGGTCATTGGCCACTACATTCGCCACTGTGTTGGCCAACGTGTAGAGCCGGCTTAATGCGAAAGAATAACGGGTCTTGGCCGAAGACATATAACACAAGCAACTGATTGATTAAAGATAGTCATAGCTACTTTGAAACTGAAAGAAACTTATTGTTTGATATCGCTGTCAGTAAAAACCGCCATTATATCCATAGAATTAATCTTGGTTTGTGTAATTCATAACTCTAACCCTTGCCTTGGAAACCACGTAAAAGCCCCTGGTCCCGGCTGTCATTTGTACACCTTTGACAGTCGTTAAGAGTCAGGAGCCAAGAAATCTGACACTGGTCTTGCCAAGGGGTAATCGTGTTACCCAGCTACTGGGTTGTGGAGGTCAGATAGGCAGTCGCTCCATATAAAACACTAGTACTCGGCTACATCCCGTTAGACTGGAAGCTGACCCGAGGGCGTCCAATCCCGGAATACCGAGATCTCGGTATTGCACGATCCCGCGTCATATTCCAATCCCGCGTGATGCGGGTTTACGGGCGCGGGATCCGCGGGATTTGCGGGACTGAGAAAAGTATGCATACGACCTCTCGCGAGCGCGATCGCTCGGTGACTGGCGGCCGGCAGTGTTGCAAACAACGTCGCCCAATGTCGCCCGTTTTTCACAGCTTAAGTAGCCTAATATAGCCGAATTTCAGTCAGTAGCCTAAGTATGTAGCCTAAAATATCAATAAAGTTTTTTATTCAGTATTTGTTACTGTTTTTTGTGAGGAAAAAAGCGGTGTAATTTGATTGATCTCATACTAATAGTAATACGTAGGTAAATAAATGTGGAGTTAGTTGATTAATTCATTGTTTTATTTGCCTTATATAAATGTGAATGTTTTCAATATGCGGGATCCCGCAGGTACCGAGATCCCGCGGGATTGAAAATTCGTAGTCCCGCAAATACCGAGATTGAATTCAGGCTGCGGGATTGGAAGCCCTAGCTGACCCCAACATAGTTTGGTAAAAGGCTAAGCAGATGATGAATTGAGGACCTTGCAGCAAAAAGGTGGCAGATCCAAATTTTTGCCGTTATTGTTTTTTTCACCTACTTTTTTAACAAAAATTCCTATTCCGTTTGGTGCAAGAAGGCTGCAGGTCCGGACCGAAATAAATAAAATAATTGTTTAACATTGAATACCTGCGTCTAGTGCATAAAATGAGTAACTGTGAACCGTTTAGCAGCGGATCACCTGATCTTTACCAGCCTCCTGACTACGATTCTAGTTCAAGTGATGAAGGAGGCGATCTTAGTTTGTTAATATTTCAAAACCAAACTAATGAAGACAACGATGATTTCTACAGGGCCCTTAAAAGTAAAGTTGTTGGAGCGGCAGATGACATTTCTAGTGAAGACGACGATGATCAAGCTGAAGTTGACCTTTAAATGAGTAATTTTTGTTAAACGCTCGTTCGTTTTTGTTTTTGTTTTGATTGTTTAATCTTTCACGTTAATAGTGGTTGAACTAAAAAAGTTGAGTTAAAAAGACATCAATATTAGATTCTTGGAAATGTGTGATGTCTTTTTAAGGACGCATTTACGTTTTCTCGCAAATATCAATGTTTTTCTGGTACCATTTTGATACATAAGGAGTTAAAATTTTGACAGTGTTATGGTATTAATTTCAAGATAATTTATTCATCTCCACATGGAATGCATTATAATTACACAGTCCTATACATCTTTTTCACACAAATACGTTTTTATCGCCACAATAATCGTAGAAAATTACAAAAAGTGGGGTCTGAATACGTACCTGTAAGACAAATCTAGAGCATATTCTTAACTTCAAAATAACAAGAAATTATAGCCTATGTATTTATCTATACGTTAAGCTAATTATTTTGAACATACATAAAAAACTTTATGATTCCACGCGCTCGTGAACGCAGGGGTGTATCGCTTTCCTCGAAAAAATAAATACGTCGAAACCTATAATAAAGACAGTGGCGTCTTGTATACTGTGACTAGAATACGTTGATACTTTTTCGTACCGAAACAAAAGTAAGAACGAGAACCATACTTATTTTTAGAATTGGATGGATATTGGTTACTGAACCTAGCATGAAACAACAATTTTTTTTTAACCGACTTTATATAAGAAGGTTTCGTAATTCGACCGTATGAATGTTTTTTTTTTTTTCATTAAGTATCTTAAAGTACTACAAATTAAGGAAGGTCTAGAGTTGATCTGATGATGGAGCCTTTCATCAGATTGACTCCTGACAGTCGAGGGAACTCCTCAACGATTTACAATAGTAACCTTTTGTTTGGGCTTGATTAATTTGAATTGACCAGAACTTTACACCTAGATAGTTTGTAACTGTTAGAGGTCTGATGATGAAGACGAAGGACAGTTAAGGGAACTCCTCATCGGTTTACAGTAGCTACCTTGTGTTTGGACTTAATTCATTTATATTATTTAGAACTTTGCACCCATATGGGTTATAAGTGCCATTACAGGTCTGATGATGGAGACCATAGACAGTCGAGGGAATTCCTCAACGATATACAACAGTTACTTTTTGTTGGGCTTACTTCATACGGTTCAATATGCCAAAATGTTCAGTACGCACGTAAACTAAAAAATTGGCCAAGTGCGAGTCAGACTCGCCCATGAAGCGTTCCGTAGTAACTACGCCAAATAACTTTGTTTTTCATAGTGTTTGTATGAATTACAAAGTTTTATTTGTGGTTTTAGAAAATATGCTGTATCTCAAAAACTGCCAACCCGATCTCATTCAAACCAATTTTGGTTGAAAGTTTACATTAAGGATCATAGCATATATTTTTTGTACAATTTTTCACTCCATTATTATAGAAGTAAGGGGGGGGGGGGGACATTTTACCACTTTGGAAGTGTATATTTTTTAAACGATTAACTTTATGAAAGAGTGGTTTTAGAAACCCGTATGTCATTTTTAATAACCTCTCTACTAATACCACACACGTATAAGATTCATGAAAAAAGATATATTTTCAGTTTCAGTTCCATGTGGGGTACATGAAACTGAAACTGAAAATATTTTTTTTTTAATAATAATTTTTGTTTTTTTCTTAAAATCGGAAAGCAGTTCACAGAATACATCTATCTACCAAGTTTCACATGTATAGTCTTAATAGTTTCGGAATATAAAAACTTTACCAAAAAAATAAACCGACTTCCAAAAAACACTGCAAAGTGAAAAATAACTTTAATTTCGGTAGGTAGGCGGTGTCCGACTTCCGAAATTAGTTAGAAAGTAGACAAAATATTGCTTTTCCCAATGCTGGACCGTTAATTGTTGAGGAGTTCTCCTGGTACTTCACCATCAGCTTCACTTCATCATATGCATTGTGACGAGCATATTGTGCTTAATAACCATATTCAAGTAATCGAAGCGGAACCCATGAAATAATTCTTATTCCTACTTATATATTGAGTAGTTCCAGTGGCCATCTGTGGTCTTCATCATCAGATCCAAGAATAGAATAGAATAACATTTATTTGTTAGAATATTGTACAAAGTTGTTAAGTGCATTATTAATTAAGATCAGAATATTCTACCGTTTCCGGTGTACAAATATGTAAACTTATGGTTCAAATCTTTAAATTACAATCAAATTAAATAAAATTAGAATGGAGTTTACAAATACATAAAATTAATGGTGCAACAGTTGTTAATGATAATAAAATTATATAAGTCAGATTTAATAGGCATCAATGTCAAATATTTTGGTGAATTTTTCATTCATATAATCGTCAGTCGAGTAATAACATTTACTCAAAAGAAAGTTAAATAATTTAAGTTTAAATGTTCTGAGGTTAAGAGTTTTGAAGTCATCAGGTAATTTGTTATAAACAGTAATGGACATGCAGTATACATTATTTGAATACAGTTTAATTCTACGCCTAGGAACATTAAGCATATGTACTTTTCGACTAGGTCTGGATACAACATCATTATGCAAGTCAAACTCTTGTCTATTATGGTGTACAAAAACACAAATTTCAAAAATATACAGTGCTGGAAGAGGTAAGATTTTTAGTTTTTTAAATAGTGGAACACAACTGTCCAGTGGGTGCGCTCTACAAATTGAGCGCACACATTTTTTCTGAGCTCTAAACACTCTTTCAAGTTCTACCGAATTACCCAATATTATAATACCATAGCGCAAAATTGATGAGACGTAGCCATGGTATGCACATAATGCCGCATTAACACCAGCCACACGTGTTAGTCTATATAAGACAAATACAAATCTATCTAATTTCTTACATAGGTAATCAATATGAGATTTCCAGTTACAGTTTTTGTCAACTATTATCCCCAAGAACTTTGCGTTATCGACCTCTTCTATCGTCTCATTTCCGTGTTGTATTTTAAGCCGTGGACGCGTACTATTATATGACTGGAACTGTATCATTTTTGTTTTATTAATATTTATATGAAGATTATTCCGTTCAAGCCATGTGATAATTTTATTTAATGTCATGCTTATTTCATTTTGGTACTCAACAATGTCGTCATTTTCGTTTATAATACTGAGGGTTGTATCGTCAGCGTATAGAATGCAATTGTGGGAAGTTACTTTAGTCAAGTCATTAACATATAGCAAGAATAAAGGGGGACCTAGTATGGTCCCTTGGGGTACACCACAGTTGTTTTCACGAAACTGAGACCTATATGCGAGTTTCTGATTACCCGTTTGTCCCGAAATCTCAACACATTGCTGTCGATGTGTAAGATAGCTTTCGAACCATTTCAACGCGTTTCCCCTTATGCCATATCGCTCTAATTTATAAATTAACAGTCTATGATTCACGAAATCAAAAGCCTTGGACATATCTAGAAAGATCGAGACAATTGGTAGTTTTGTATTTGGCTAAAAATCCGGAAAGTTTTTCATGCATGACCTTTTCAAAGATCTTTGATAATATTGGTATGAGTGTTATGGGGCGGTAGTTATTCATATCACTTTTATCTCCTTTTTTGTGAATCGGTTTAACAATTGAAAATTTTAATCGTGAAGGAAATAAACCTTGCATAAATTACAAATTAATAATATGGCTAATATGAGTTGATAAAAATTTTGAGCATAATTTCAGGATTTTTGTATTAATGTCATCATAACCCGTAGAATTGGTTGATTTTAACGAGTTTATGATTTATATACAGTGGTGTCATTGGTTGGAGTCAACTACATAGTATTTGAATGGTAAGTCATTGGTGGTGTATAGTCAATAGAAGGGTCAATGGTGTTATTCGTCATATCAATAAAAAAATTGTTAAAAATGTCAGCTATCTTTTCAGGTTGAGTAACAGTTTGTTTGTCTAATTGAATTTGATTTATGTCATGATTATTTTGTTTTTCACTGGTATTATTTTTATTACATTCCAGGCAGCCTTACATTTGTTGCTGGAATGAGACAAATAGCGCGTGTTTTCGCCTTTTTGTGCCTGTAACATGCATCTTTTTAGAATAGCAGTATATTTTCTATAGATATTTTTATGACGTTGTTTATTCGCAGTTGTGAGACGATATTTTAAATAAAGACGTCTTTTGTTTATACAACAATTTTTAATACCTTTTGTCATCCAATTATTTTTTAGGGGCTTAATAGTTATTTTAAACTTGATTTTGGGGAAACATAAATTATAAAATAATATTAGAATGTCATGGAAATAATTAAATGCAATGTCAGTATCTTCAGTCTGGTAAATATCTATGAAAGACAATGATGATAGACAGTTTACAAACTTATCTATATTATCTTGACTGAAATTGCGTCTTTGTCTATACTAATATTATAAAGAGGAAACCTTTGTATTTTTGTATGTTTGTATTGAATAGGCTCAAAAACTACTGGACCGATTTCAAAATTTCTTTTACCATTACTTAGAGGGATTCTTCAGAATCCGTATAGGCTATTTTATCCCGGAAAATAGATATGATTTTTCGTGGTAGTGAAAATTGTGGAGTAAGGCGTCGAAAAAACTGCCGTACGTTAACGATTCTCGCGAACGCTGCCTATATTTAATATAAACATTGCACCCGTGCGAAGCCGGGGCGGGTCGCTAGTTCAAAATAAAATGATCTTTTAATATTCGCGGTGTCTAGCGTTGCGTTAAAACATATAGATTGTCCGGTTTCATGATCAGATAGAGCTAGGTAGTGTATTTGGGGCTTAACATTTGGTATATTACTCGCAATCAGATCAATACAAGAGAGTTTTCTTGTTGGTTTGGTAATATGATTGTTTACGTTATAGTTTTTTAAAATAGATTCTAGTTCCTTGAAATATTTATCTGCTTTTATAGCGTCTATGTTCCAGTCACCACATAATATGATGCTTTTATTATTTCTTTTCGTAAGTTGACTTAAGAGGAGGTTTAAATTTTCTAAAAATAATTTAATGTCTGAATTTGGTGTACGGTAAATACAGATAACATAAAGTTTTAAGGCTGTTATTTCAATTTCACAGTATTCGAAATAATATAACTTGGGCTCAATTAAATTACATAAGGGTTTGCAGTCAAGGTCTTTTTTTGTCAATATACAAGTGCCACCTCTACGTTGATGCGGCCTTGAAAAGGCTGACACTACTTTATATCTTTTCATAGTAAGATTGGATTCTGCCCCTTGTCGTATAAATGTTTCACTGAGACAAACAATATCAATATTCATATTAATTTTTTCTAGTTCCGTTATTGATACCTCAAGAAGGTCTTTTTTACTCAAAACACCAGCTATATTTTGATGTAGAAGAGAACATTCGCGTCTACCCTCGAAAAAACATCGGTTGGCTAGTGTTTACACTGTTACCTATGGGTTTAATAGTAAGATTAGTTGTATTTAGCTCCTTTTTAATAATATGGGATAGTTCCTTTTTTGTAAATTTTTGTTCCTGTAACATTATTATTATATTTATGCAAATCTTTGTTGGCTGTTCTTAATTTCAGGTGTGAAGTTATTAATTTCTGATAGCTTACGTTGTCGATTTCTATATTTATTTTAAAACACATAAAGCGTTTAGGTACAAAATTATAATTATAAGTCCTTACCATAACATCAGATGTATCAATGAATTGGCAGTTTGGATAGTTTTTCACAATCAGTTTTATATGGTTATTTAACAGGTTAGTATTTAAATAGCGATTATTTAAAACGTTTAAAATGAATACCTTATTATTTTTTACTTTGTGAAGTGAATAACATAACTCGGTTAACAATAAGTAGGGATTTTTATCGTTACTTCCAATACCCAATACGATAACATTGTCACATTTTAGTCCTTCTGATAATTTGTCAAAGCTGCACAGGACTTGTGAACTTGTTGCATTTGGTTTTGAGATGCCTGATACGGAGTATATGTTGTTCCATTTATTGTTATTTCTTTGCGTTGTTATTTCTTGAGCAAATCCCCGTACTTGTTGGTCACCTAAAACTAATATCCTTGGAGAAGATATGTTGTGGCTCAGTTCTTCAACTTTCTCTGAATTTGTGCAAGAATGTATTAGGTCTTCATGTCGAGTATCTTGAGTCCATTTGGTTTGAGTCCGTTTAGTCTGAGTCAGTTTGGTTTGAGCTGGTCTGGGTGAGTACTTTTTAGGTGCGTTTGGTGTCTTATTTTGATCCATAGATGTCACTCCGTGTCTTGTTGTGTTGTTTATGATGTCACGCGTTAGTGGAGGTTGAGGAGTTTTGAGCTCACGGTTTACTGGATCAAAATCTTGAGTCTTTAAGGGCGCATAGTGGATAGATGTACTATTCCTTCTAAAGAGGTTTATAGGTGTAGAGTGAGTCGACGTTGTGGACGTTTTAATAAAATTACGTTTACGTGAGGTTGTCGGGGTCTTGCTTATCATGTCGGATGAGATATTTTTTTTGTATGTATCAATAATTTTCTGGCCTTCACCGATATCCATTTTTAGTCGAAAGTTTTCACTGTTCAAGTTTTCAATCTCCTGATGTGCTGACTGGAGTTCCATTGTCAATCGTCTAATTGTTTCGCTGAGGTTGACTACAGTATCACTATCGTTCATGGACGTGCTACTTCACAAATGGTGCTTTTCAAATGCAACTACACAAGTTACTATAAAAAATACTCAAATCACTGTAGGTGTGCATATAATATTTGAAGAGTTTCCTCGATTACTCCAAGATCCCATTATCAGCTCCTGACTTGGTGACAATGGGACCAATTTCGAAGTATACCCTTTCAAACAAAAAAAGAATTTTCCAAATTGGTTCAGCTGTCTTCGAGTAATCGGTGATCAAATATTAAAAAAAATATATGCGTCGAATTGATAACCTCCTCCGTTTTTTTCGTCGGCTGTGACATACAGACGGACGGACAAACAGACAGAAAGACAGACAAGCATGACGAAACTTTTCTTTATTTCTTATTAATTTTTTTATCACATATGAGTATTTTATTTCCTAAGTCCCCTAGTACTCCTAATCGGGCGTCAAAGTGTCAAACATATTAATACAAAATTGAAACTAACATCTAATCAATAAGCATGTAACCCTTTGTAAACAATAAGTTACAACTTATTATAATCAAACAATATTAAAGAAAATATAATATTACCTTCAAGTATCAATATTAGTTAAGTAATGTATAAAATCGGGCGAACAATGGTTTGTAAGTGTGTGTGCGCGCAATGTTGTTGTGTTGCTACTAGAATACCTAAAATTGAGCGAGTGATAAACGTAAATGCGTCCTTAACACGCTTTTATTAGGTCGACCTGTATGTAACTAACTATGTAATGGAATCTAAGGTAACTAATTTAACCATCTTCCAAGGGTCGTAGCGTAATGAAAATTGGCAGCTGTATGTAGTTCTGATGACAATACAATAATATGGTACTGTCAAACTGATCTGATGATGAAGCCGGAAGATATGAACTGGAACTTTATGATGGAAAATCGTATCATAGCTGTTTTGGATTTCATAGAAAAGTCTTGTAATTAACTTTGACCAAGATTAGGTTTCAAGGTCTGATGATGAAGCCGGAAGATAGGCACTGGCATTCCATGATGGAATATCGTATCATAGTCGTGTTTGTATTTGTGAGAAAGGCCACGTAATGGACTTTGTACACGATCAGGTTTCAAGGTTATAACAAACCTAAAGAAAATCCGTTATTGGTTTTCTTAACCTTTTTGAATTACCGCGTAATCCATAGATTTATTATTAGGTCGATCTGTAACGAACTAAATACGCAAAAAAATCTAAGAATCTGAATTAAACGTACTTCTAATTGTTGTATCATCATGAAACTTGGCAGTTATGTGTAGATTAGACGACAATAGAATGTAATGGTACCATCCAGCTGGTCTGACGATGGAATTGGAAGGTGGCTGATGGAACCTTGGACTGCCTACTAGTAAACATTTCTAATTTCTGCTCATTACATTAGTCTTAAAAGCGTTGTTGGCGCGAAAGGCTAATTTAGTGGACTGTATTTGCGGTGCGGAGCTAAACGATTGACAAACGCTTGGCGTTAGGTAATTCGAGTTGCAGTGGGTGTGGGACAATGGAATACAACCCGAAATAAATAGGGAAGGAAACACAAACCTTTACGGGAGCCACGTGCTCGCGTCGTCGCCGGTGCACCGGTTCACTTTTCCAGGTTCAGGGCAGTTGGGCTTCAAGTTATTGTCCTCACACGTTAAACACAAGCACAAACTATGGATCATAAGTCTTATTACATGCGAAAATGCGGTGATTCCAAAGTTATTAATATTTTTTAAGCGGAGCGCGTCGACGCCATTGTCAACTTGATGCGGAGCGATTCGGAAGTAGTTTTTTCGACAAATGGCGGGCGAATCTTCTTACTCACTCGCGAGGTATGTGCGGGAAGGAGATGGATATAGGAAATAGCGGATGTCAATCATATTTTGAATGTTGGCGCAACCATTCCCCCCGGTTTGAAGGGTTACCTTCAAAAACTATAAGCGAAACTAATCAAAGAACTAAACTCTGGAGTAACATCTAACTTCTAACCTTATTCCTAAACTATAATATAAAGCGTTACCATAACTACTAAACTAATTTGAAGCCTGCTGCTGATTGGGCAGAGGACAGAGGCGAATAACCGGACGTAAATACGAACCGGTCGCGGTTTTAACCTTTACTATACGCGTTACTCCCTTTGGATCAGGGAAAACTTCCTCCACTACACCTAGAGGCCAGTGTAGAGGAGGCGCACTCTCGGCCATTAAAACCACTACAGTGCCAACGGCGACTGGATTCGATGGAGTATTCCATTTTTGACGCGACTGAAGCGTGTGCAAATAATCTGCTCTCCAACGCTTCCAAAATGATTGAACTAATCTATCCAAAAGAGCATGACGCTTTAGGAGATGTAGTCTGTCTTCATCAACATCCATAGCGGGCAAATACTTAAGAGGAGTCGTGGTTAAGAAGTGAGCCGGAGTTAAAGCTAAAGATTCTGAGGGGTCACTAGATAGAGTTCGGCACAGTGGACGAGTATTCATTACTGCCTCTATCTGAGCGAGTACAGTACTCAGCTCCTCATAAGAGAGAATCTGTACGCCTACGACGCGGAACAGATGCGACTTGAGGCTCTTAATATTCGCCTCCCAATTACCACCAAAGTGACTAGCAGCGGGCGTATTAAAATGCCATTCAATACGATTTTCGGCCAAAACGTGAGCGAATTCACTCTGATAATACTTTGACCGTAAGAACGCGTGCAACTCCGAAATATTACGGCGAGCTCCAACATAATTGGTACCGTTGTCAGAATATAAACGTTTGACGGGACCACGGCGCGACAAAAAGCGCTTAAACGCGGACATAAAACTTTGCGTACTTAAATCACCGGTCAATTCTATGTGAACTGCACGAGTTGTCATACAAATAAATAGACAAACGTAAGCTTTTGTGGAGCGTATTCCGCGACCACGGGCAACAGTTACCCTAAACGGGCCGGCGAAGTCTGTACCGGTGTGAACGAAAGGTTTAGCGAATTGAACAACACGACAAGAGCGATGATCGGCCATTTCAGGCGCGATAAAACGCGGGCGAAGCTTAAAACAGGGCACACATTTGCGTACTCTAGCACGAATCAAATTGCGAGCGGAAAGTATCCAATACTTCTGTCTAAGGATAGACATCAACAAGTCTGGACCTGCGTGGCAATTCAACCTATGATGATAATCTACAATCAAATCTAAAATATGGTCCTTGCGGGGTAAAACTACTGGATGCTTTTGCTCAAATCCTAAATCGGAATTTCTCAAACGACCACCTACTCGAATAAGACCATTCTGCAAAAAAGGTTTCAAATGTTGAAAGGCGCGGCTACAAGGTTTGTTGGACTCCAAACTACTAATTTCGGATGCGAAATAAAATCTCTGCAATTCACGTAGCACGACTGACTCAGCTTTATCCAGATCAGCGGCGGTTATAACACCGCGCGTGGGTAACAGTTTAAGAAAACGACATACATACACCACACAACGCAAAAGTTTCGACCAAGACGAGACGCGATTAGATAACGATAAAATAATCGACTCTTCACGTGGAACCGAAACTACAAGCGAATGCTTCTTCTCCTCGGGTGGTTCTGAAACGGCAGCTGGATTAAAGGGCTTAACCGGCCATTCCTCGAGCACGCTATGAATCCAAGACGGAGCGCAGAACCACAGCGGATGATCTAAAATTTGCGAAGGGAGCAACCCACGGGAGAGACAATCGGCGGGATTATCTGTGCCAGCAACGTGAAAGAGATTTTGTGGTGGTAATTCGGACTGGATTTTGGCCACCCTATTGGCGACGAATGTGTCCCAGCGATGGGGCGAAGAATGTGCCCAACACAAAGCTACAGTAGAGTCAGAAAAAGCCATAATTCTATCAATAATAATGCGGTGCCTACAAGCATTGACAATCGAGCTGATTAATTGCACTAACAAAAGTATAGCGCACAGCTCCAGGCGCGCCAGAGAAACGACCTTGCGAGGGGAGACTTTGGATTTAGCGCTTATAAGACTAACCGAAACCTTGTCAGCATCCAAAACGTGAAAATAAACTACCCCCCCGTAAGCCTTTACACTGGCGTCGGCGAAGCCTACAACAGTAACTATACTGTTCGACAATATACCAACATGGCGAGGAATTTTTATTTGATTGAGCAATGGAAGTTCTTTCCGGAAGCGAGCCCACAATTTAACAATATTTTCGGGCGCGGGGTCGTCCCAATCACTATTGGAAAGCCAAAGTTCTTTTATAAGCAACTTGGCATATAAAACGACGGGAGCTACAAATCCCATAACATCCCATATACGTGCTACACACGACAGGATAATGCGCTTAGTACAAATTTGCGGAGTCGAACTAACTTTAAGACTGAACATGTCAGACGCGGGTGACCAACTTAAACCTAGAACCTTGTGCGTATCATCACCATCAAATTCCTTCACCGAAGATAATTGATGCGATAGTGGAATCGAATCTAGAGCGGTCTGCGAATTACTAGTCCACTTCACAAGATCAAACTGACCGGCCTTCATAAGACTTATTACTTGAGCGGCGGTCTCAACGGCATCCGCCTCGCTGGCTACACTATAAACAAAGTCATCCATGTATAGCCCAGTCTCAATAGTGTCTTTCGCTTTCGGGAATCTTTCACCCTCATCAGTGGCTAATTGCTTGATAGTGCGAAGCGCATGGAAAGGACTCGACTTAAGCCCAAAACAAACACGGTTAAACTCGTAAACTCTCAAAGGTTCTTGAGGCGAAAATCTATACAAAAAACGTTGAAATTTGCGGTCGCATTCGCGAATACCAATAGAAAGAAACATTTGCCTTATATCGGCGGAAAGCGCGACAGCAAACAAGCGGAAATTCACAATAATGTCAAATAAGTTACCTTGAAGGTTTTGACCACAATACAAAATATCATTGAGCGATACGGAAGTGCTAGTCTTAGCACTGCCGTCCAAAACCACGCGGAGCTTAGTAGTAAGCTTGTCTTCTCTAACAACTCCGTGGTGTGGGATGATGTAAGATGGATGATCAAGAGTCTCGTCAGTCTCGGCGGTGGATGCAGGTGAGATGTACCCTTTATCTAAGTATTCGGTAACCACCTCATCATAGGCTTGCTTCAACTTCGGAGACGCTTGCATCTTACGTTCTAAACAAGAAAAGCGTTTTTCCGCGGAAGCGTAGGAGTCACCGAGCGAAAAAATATCTCCCTTGAATGGAAGCGCGACAATATAACGACCATCATTATCACGGGTAGTCGTGCCACAATAAATCTCCTCAGCCACCTTATCATCAGGGCTTAGGATAGGCGGGACATTGACCTCTTCAATTTCCCAGAACCTGCGGATGGTAGACTCCAGCGGCGGCTCAACAGTGCAGCAATGTGACACAGTCGAGTAACTATCTAAATGTGCGGGTGCGGAACCAACAATAACAAAACCTAGAACTGTTTCTAGGGCGTGCGGTGCGGGAAACGACGAATGACCTTGAATCTTACGAGATAACTGAAGGTGCGGGAGAATCGATGCGCCGATCAACATATCGACGTCTCCAGGGACACCATAAGATTCATCTGCCAACGGTAGGTCTTTAAATTTGGTCAATAAAGACGTGTCAACCGGGACAGTAGGCAATTGTTCCGTAATTTTATCTACGACAAGCGAATCCATATCAAAACAAATATTAGAATTAAAACGCGATGCAAATTTAATTTTAATCGAACCATGAATGGTTGATTTTAAACCACCGAACCCCTTAACTACTGAGCGGGCTGGTCGGTTATTAATACTAAAACCAAGGCGTTGACAACAATTTTGAGTTAAAAAATTACTCTGCGAAGCGCAATCTAACAACGCTCGAACAAGACACGGATTACCAAAAGCATCATCAACAACAACGTGAGCGGTCGCGAGCACCACGGTAGTGCACGTATTGCTTGCGGCGGACATCGAACACAACGTGACGTCAGTCACGGCGGCCTGCGAGCGGGCAACGTCGCGCGTTGATTGCGGCTGCGGCTGCGAAGCGGACGCAGAGTTCGCACCGACTGACTGCGACGACGTGTCACCGCTTGGTAAACTAACTGTGCTCACATTGGATGCGGCATTATTACAACTTTTCTCCATGTGAAGTAAAGTGTGGTGCTTCGAAGAACACTTACGACAACTTTGACTACTATTACAAGACGTAACCCGATGCTTGTCACTAAGGCAGTTAAAGCACAAATTTTCTTCGCGAACAAACTTATAACGTTCATAGGGCGTAAATTTTAAGAAACCAGAACACTTGTACAATTGCGAATGTTGACTATTACACAAAGAACAACTCGATTGTACAGGAGCAGGTGCTGTATTCACATACGTATGTGTCGACTTTTGTGACTTCGAAGCCGCATCTGTTCGACGGTCGGACTTCTTCGTAACTTCATGGGTTGACGAAGTGCGTTGCAATATTTTAATATGATCGCGAACAAAACATTCCAAATCATTGAATTTTGGCAGTTTACTACTGCGATGGTCTATTTCAAATAAACGAACAGTTTCACTATCTAATTTCTTTAAACCCAAATATAAAAACAAAAAGTCGCAGAGGTCATCGACCTTCAGGTTCTTTACTGCGCGAACAGATGATGCAAAAATATCTAAAAACTTTTCTAAATTATGTTCATTACAAACTGTAATATTTTTCAACTCGAATAGCTGATCTAAATATGCGGTAGCAACTAATCTTTTGTCTTCATATTTCGACTTTAAAGTTTTTAAAATCAATGAATAATTTTCGGCACTAAAAGTAATGCCGGCACAAACAGTTTTAGCTTTACCAGTTAACTTTTCAACCAGATAGTGTAACTTTTCATGATCTGTCAAAGAGACGTTCCCATTTATAGTGTTTTCAAAACTATCTATAAATAGATTCCAATTGCGAATATCACCATTAAATTCAGGTATCTGAATGGGCGGTAATTTGGGTCGATCGCGAGTGTGATTTGCCTGGCTCTGATGGACAGACGGCTTCTCCAAGCTCCTCGCGACGCGTTTGATGCGACAGAATAAATCATCAAATGACGCCAAAGCCTGATAACTCACAGCGTATTCTGGATTTAATTCTAACTCTAAAACGTTAATATTACGAATTACGGATTCAAATTCCGTGCGCAAACTATCCAAGTTTTCTATAGAACATAAGAACGAATCTTTAATAACTAGATCAAGTGTTTTAAGTGCATTATCACAAATAGATTGCACGCGAGAAAATATCATGTCTCTTTTAGCATATAAAAGTTTCAATTGAACTTTGATGTCCTTATGAGACATCGTGAATAATAATTATTTATTACAAACAATCAATGCGGTAAACAAGCAAATAAAGTTATTTTAACAAATAAGCGATGGAGAACAGCGACGCGGACAATATTAAATACCTAAAGTGGGTAGGTAGTTATAACGAACTGCGGGTGAAATAAAAGCACTGTAGGTAGTTTTTAAACAATCTTAATTTACCCACTAGGTTGTGTCTCTGTTTCTGATATACAAATAATTTTAGACTTCCGAATGAATAACTAATACGAGCGATCTATGGCTACGTAGGTATGTAGGTATTACGCACGTACGTAGGTAATAGATGAACAAACAACGAATTGGGTTAGGTACAAGACTGCGGTGCGGTGCGTTTATTCCTTATGGAATAAATACCAATGCGATAACTACAACAAATATGTACCTAATACAAATAAGTACCTAACTATCCGGTGAGAGGGACCAAAGAAAATGTTGGCGCGAAAGGCTAATTTAGTGGACTGTATTTGCGGTGCGGAGCTAAACGATTGACAAACGCTTGGCGTTAGGTAATTCGAGTTGCAGTGGGTGTGGGACAATGGAATACAACCCGAAATAAATAGGGAAGGAAACACAAACCTTTACGGGAGCCACGTGCTCGCGTCGTCGCCGGTGCACCGGTTCACTTTTCCAGGTTCAGGGCAGTTGGGCTTCAAGTTATTGTCCTCACACGTTAAACACAAGCACAAACTATGGATCATAAGTCTTATTACATGCGAAAATGCGGTGATTCCAAAGTTATTAATATTTTTTAAGCGGAGCGCGTCGACGCCATTGTCAACTTGATGCGGAGCGATTCGGAAGTAGTTTTTTCGACAAATGGCGGGCGAATCTTCTTACTCACTCGCGAGGTATGTGCGGGAAGGAGATGGATATAGGAAATAGCGGATGTCAATCATATTTTGAATGTTGGCGCAACCAAGCGTTTTTTTGGTTTTTTAAACTATTAATTTATTTATATAAAATACAAAATAGGGTAGTATTTTTCTTTAACTTTGGTGCAAAACGGAGGCAGTTCTAAACTTTAAAAAATCGTAGTAAATTCAAAAACTTATTTATTTACCATAAAAATTTATAAAATATGTAAATATGTTTTTATTATATTATACCATATAACTGTTAGACATTAGTGTAACCAATAATTTTTAAAACCCTTTTTTATAAATACCTGACATTTTTTAAACTTGGACTTGCCTCCCTTTTGTCCTCAATTGGTAACTCTACAACAGGCCACTTATTTGGGGTAAAAATTGCATCCTTAATAATAAATCTTTCATATCTCCTTGGCAGGTGCTGGCTCCATACCTGAAGAAAGAGACAGTATAGCGGAGCCTCTGTACGCATTACTGAGTGAAGTTTTCGACATGCGCGGTGTGTTCCGTTGGCTCAGGAAAACGCTCGTCACCTTCGTACAGATTACGTACGGCAGGACTATTAACAGGTATGAGGGTAGTTGAAGAACTGACGAAAAGTACGATAAGCCGTCGGTCTCTGCTGTTATTTGTACATATGAGGATATCTGGCACCAGTCTTGCCAAGAAGTATCGTGTTACACAGCTAGTTGGAGACAGGCTAAGCAAATGATGACTTAAAAAATCTAAAAATGTTTTTTTTTAGTTCCGTTTATTATGCGAATAAAAAAACACTCAATTGGAATTCTTTGCTCACTGGCCGTATGTTATAGTTAATTTGCTCTGGATTTATTGAATTAATTCAGTTGAAATTTGTCACATATATGAAGAAAGATAGAAATAATATTAATGATTCTTCCAATTTTATTAATATTGTTCTTCTAAGTATATTTTCGCCGATGTTTTGAGTAAACAAACATTTGTGGGTATACATTTGGAAAGAAACGGAGAACCGCGATATTGTAGTTGTGTATGATGTACAATATATGTACATGACTGTAAATAAATAAAAAAGCATTATACTGGACAAAGTATTGCCTATATCGCGTATTATTTTGCAGGCAAATCAAAGAGACGGTGACGTGGATATTCTCTGAACAAATGTTACACTACTACATCAGTGTCGTTCTCAAGTCGTGGTGGCCGGGTGGAACTCTGTCCGAAAACACTTCCAATAGAAACTTCCAAGACAAAGGTAAGATTTGTATAACCAAATTGCCAATTGTCTAAAGCTTTAAGAGGTGTGTCATAAAGCGGTTGCGTTAAGCTCGCTTTAGACTTAAAAATATATATTCTGTTTATAAAGCCGAAAATACTGAAAAGAGAAGTAGTGAAGATTTAGGGTAGGTTCACATCTGATGAAGATGCGTCGCTTATTATCGGTCGCGTTACGCCAGAACAGACAATTATATGAGAAAACATTCAACCTTACACACCCTAATGTTTGGACTTCACTACCTACAGCCCTTAAATGCTATGGCCGCGCATGGAATGGCAAAAGGATGTACCCAATGTCGTAGTTTCCTTTTTCGATCTAGTTCTAAAGCCTCCCAAATACCTATTATTTCGATTAGCTTCATTTTAGAATTAATTATCACTCAACACAACCGCTCTGTAGATGTTAAATGCAGAAACTGAATAGACACGTAAAACGAAGTTACGCCTGACGCATCTTCCGTCAGATATGAAAACACCCTATTTGACCGAATAGACGCGACAGATGATACGCTCGACACATCTTCCATCAGATGTGAACTGACCCTTATACACACTAGTAGTCGCCCGGTGGTTAAAGTTCGCCAAAAATATAAATTATTTCGAATGCATTATTATATATTTAAAAAATATTACCTTTCCGAACTCCTGCATATAAACTGTAACTCTGCCAAATTTCATTCTCTGTCCGCGTAACTTTTGTAAAAAGGTGTTCCAAGTTTTTTCCTCATGCATTTAAATATATATTGTTTATTGTTTATTTAAGAAATAGTGCAAAATACAGTTACAATATAAGTCTTAAGAATTAATTAAATTAAGGAAAATTAACATATTTGCCTGTACTAGGTTAAAACTTTAGGTTAACTCAAAGGTGACTGACTGACTGACTGACATAATGATCCATCAACGCACAGCCCAAACCACTGGACGGATCGGGCTGAAATTGGTCATGCAGGTAGATGTTATGACGTAGGCATCCGCTAAGAAAGGATTTTGCGAAATTCCCACGGGATCGGGTTTTACACTGGAAAAACTTCCCACGCGGGCGAAGCCGCTGGCACAAGCTAGTTAATATATAAATATCTTGTTTTCCCAGAACATACGCGCACGTTAGCGCTACAACAGCTGAGCGAGAGCGTTTTGGACGCGCTGTCGTCACTAGTGGGTGCGCAGGCGGCGGCACGAGGAGCACACAAGCTATTCCACACGCTTCAGAATACCACGCACAACAAGCAGCTCTTTTATGTGAGTACTAATATGGCTCTTTTACACTGATACTGTTACTGATAGCCTGCATCATCCCACTGTTGGGCAAAAGCCTCTCCCAATAATTTCCAGGTGGTTGGACACTGTCCAGGGCCAAAGTAAACCACTGATTGTTAATTTGGTCCAGCTCGCCCGCCATCTTCTAGGTCTGCCGCTGTTCTGGCTGTATCAGAGCTCCAGAAACTGGTGATTTTGGCCCAAAACTCATTAGGCATGCGGCAGACGTGGGCAGCCCAGACCCATTTCTACTTAGCGCCCTCTTTAGCAACGTCAGCAATTTGCGTCTTAGATCAGAGTGTGGTGTTGCGTATGTGATTGATTAGCTAGTACGAGGCATGTCTTTGAAGTTTTTCAGTTGTCTTAATTTTCTGCGAGCGCTGGTAGTGACTGTTTTCTTATACCACACGATAGATGGCTTTGTTATTTTATAGAACTAGAATTATAATATTTAATTCGTATTATGTTTTCATTGAGATAATTTAAAAGCAAGTTATGTATGAATGGAAATAATATTGTATGGTTGTTGCTCCAACGCCATATCACGGTTCCGTTGAACAATTAATCAATATTCTCAGTATTCGCAGTTAGTTTAGATTAAGGATCAGATTGTCATTGGATAAAAACTTTTTTGCAAAAAATAAAACCGACTTCCATATCAAAACACTACAAAGCCAAAAATAATTTTAATTTCGGTAGTCGGTGTTATTGGTTTTGTATTTTTTTTTTTCACACCGCCTTCCGAAATTAAATTTATTTTTGGCTTTGTAGTGTTTTGATATGGAAGTCGGTTTTATTTTTTGCAAAAAAGTTTTTATTTTCGTGCTTTTTAGTGGGTCAGTGAATTTTCCAAATCGGTTCGTAAATGACGGAGTTATGCGCGAACAAAAAACGCAATGCAGAGTAAACGAAAAGATCATCAACGTAAATATGTTTTTTAGACTTTTGTTGATTTTTCAGAAACGGCTTGTCCGATTTCGATAAAATTTTCATGGGACCATTTGGGAAGTATACCCTTTCTAACAAGATAAGAATTTTTCAAATCGGTTGGCAAGCGACGGAGCTATGCGCGGACAAACATAAAAAAAAAATACAAACATCCGAATTGAGAACCTCCTCCTTTTTTAGAAGTCGGTTAAAAATGTATAAAATTATTACTATTATTTGGACATACAGTGACACTATGATCTCAAGTGGATCGCTGACTTGCAAAGCGATTGTCATTTGTCCTCCTTTATTTATTCCTGCACGATTCTGACAGACGTGTGCACCTAAGCATTACAAATTTGAGTAAGATTAATCATTGTAACATTAGAACAACAAAGGCATATTTTCGCTAGACAGGTATCCGTCAAATGTGACCGACTTAAGCCGAAACTTTTGGCAACTTTACAGACTAGCAGTTCGGCGTATAGAAATTGGTCTAAAATACTTTAATGCACTGTATTCTAGGATTTCTAAAAAGAAAATATGTGGAACAATATACATTTTGGGAGTTTTTCACGAAACATACAGCATTTTCAAACGACATCTTTTATTTTTAACCGACTTCTAAAAAAGGAGGAGGTTCTCAATTCGGATGTTTGTTTGTTTTTTTTTTATGTTTGTTCGGGCATAGCTCCGTCGCTTGCGAACCGAATTGAAAAATTCTTTTTTTTTTTTTTGTTGAAAAGGGTAGACTTCCCAAATGGTCCCATGAAAATTTTATCGAAATCGGAGAAGCACTTTCTGAAAAAACAACAAAAGTCTAAAAAAATATTTACGTTGATGATCTTTTCGTTTACTCTGCATTGGGTTTTTTGTTCGCGCATAACTCCGTCATTTACGAACCGATTTGGAAAATTCACTGACCCACTAAAAAGCGCGAAAATAAAAACTTTTTTGCAAAAAATAAAACCGACTTCCAAAGCAAAACACTACAAAGCCAAAAATAATTTTAATTTCGGAAGGCGGTGTGAAAAATAAAGAAAATACAAAACCAATAACACCGACTACCGAAATTAAAATTATTTTTGGCTTTGTAGTGTTTTGATTTGGAAGTCGGTTTTATTTTTTGCAAAAAAGTTTTTTAGTGCATCAAAACATCCATATTAATAACTGGCAGTCGCGCGGGGCTTCGCTCTCGTGGACTTTATCACGATATAAACATAACCCTCCTTCTTTTTAAGTCGGGTAAAAAGTAGCCTATGACCTTCCTCAAGGTTCAAGCTACTCCCATACCAATTTTTCAATCCAAAAATACTGGGTACTTTTGAAGATTAGCGTCGATTAAAGAAACAAACTTTTCCGCTTTATAACATTAGTGCCTATATAGTTATAAATGCGAACATATGTTGGCTTCTGTAACGTCAAAACGGAGCAACAGATAAATGTGATTTTTGCTGTGATGATAGTTGAAGAGCTTATTCAATGAAAAAAAAAAAACATTTCACGCGGGCAGAAATTAGTCTCAAATAAAACGACCGAAAATCTCTCGTGCCGGAAACTTTTATACAGAACCATATAACTTAACAGATATTATATAAAGTATATAAGCAATCGCAAAGGAGAACCAAAGTTAACCGACCTATTATTCTACTGAACTTTCGATGCCGTAAAATTTTGATAAAAGATTCTTCTTAAATACAAGAGTGCATTGTTTTAAACACTATTTGCTGTGCAAGGAGCTTGTTGTCATTCTCACATTCCACCAATTTCCTTCGAGTTCCTTATTCAGACTTATATTTAGTGCCCATATATGATCGTAAAAGTGAATATATCCCGATTCCTGTCACAACAACACAAGATACCGGTCCTAACGCATACACAGACATAGCTATAACGAGCATGATCATGCCTACAATAACTATGTACAGTCGTGGGATCATCACTGGTGAACTGTCCACTATGGGAGTTAGTGACGATATTTTGGCCTGATTTAGGGACATAATAGATTTACTATCTGATGTTGGGTTGATTTCTTCTACACTTGGCCTGATGGCTGATATATCCTGTGGCGCTTGGTCTTCAACTAATGTACTCGCTTCAGTCGTGTTTTCGACTGAAATTCTCTCTGCAGATGGACTTATGACCGATATTGCCTCTGTCTTGGGCCTCACGGCCATTGATTCTTCTGGAGTAGAGCTTAAGCCTGATACTGATAGAAGCCCAGGGGTTGCACTCACGTTCGATATAGTCTGAAAATAAAAATTGACATAGTTTTATCAGGAGTTCTATATAACTTTTCAAATGATAATAATTATGTTCTTGAAGGTTAATAAATTAATCTTTATTATCATAAAGTTTACATATCTAGTATCCATAGATAATTTCTAGGTGTTATAACATAGAAATATTTTCAGCTTATTATTATGTATGTGTTTTGGTTGTTTATTTTATCATCTGAAAACTCCTTTACTGAATAATATGATTTGGCTCGTATGTAAATACTGTTTATGTGGGCTAGATAGCATTTTAAATCTTTCTTGACGGATAAAAAAGTTGTTATACTTACACTGTATGAGATAACATCTGGATTATTTATGTACAGGATCTTCTCACCAAGTAAACTTTCTGTAAAATAAGGAAGTTATTTCGATTAAACAATGTCGTCTCAATAATTAATTTCATCATCATCTGCTCAGCTATTTCCAAACTATCTTGGAGTCAACTTCCAGTCTAACCGGGTGCAGTATAGTACTAGTGTTTTACATGGAGTGACTGCCTAATAGATATATAGATACACCTTAGCAAGGCTGTTGTCAGATTTACTAGCTTCTGACTACGTAGCAGGGACTAACGGCTTAACGTAGGTATAGTCCTCGTCACGTAAGTTGGCAAGGTTTTGGTGTAGTGGGGGTAAGTTCGCACATCGTGCACTTAGTGAAAAAAAAAAAGTGGTCACTTTTACTGCTTGCCATTATTCTATGGTTATTGCCATCATTTATTTTTAATCATGTGTGTTCAGAAGAATGTTAAAGAAAGAAGAGGAATTCATTCGTTAATTTTGTATTATAAATAAAATAGATATAAGACATAAATACGTTTAAAAGTGAAAAAAATGTGTAAAAAAACACTAGAAATAATATGTTCTCGTCGTCACAATTAGTTAATAAAACTGCTATCCCTTTTATTATTCTTTTTTTCCCGGTGTCCTAAAGACAGTGACGAATTCGGAATTTCAACCTTCCTTAACTATAGTGTCTAACTGTTCTTTCTGACGTTTTAATAGTCTGCGTAAAACGGTATTTGGTCCTGGCATTGTAATCAACGTAATAAAAACTAAATTTAAAACAACAACTCGTAACAAAAACAAAGGGTACAACTTTCGTGTACGCAAGTGTATTCGGGAGCAAATTGAACGAGAACTACTGGCGCACCAATCGCGCGCTCGGAGCGGCGCTATTCATACCCCGCGTCCCGCTGACAACCGCTGACACCTAAAAATCGACTTCTGCGCATTGAACGACTCTTGCCAAGTTATTAGACGAGAAAACTATCCGAGGCAAACAGAAATCTCGATATTTTAATATGGTCACCAACAGATTGACCTCGTCAAGCGATGATTAACCTTAAAGATCTGCGTGCAGCTGTTATTATTAAGCCATGAGCTCAATAATACATTTACGGGATTAGAAATATTCTCACCACTGCATCCAACTCCTATAGTATTCAGTTCGTCTAACTCTCCCTTTCTTATCACAATAGTGCTGTAGTCTTCATTGTATCGATACATTTCGGCTGCTAGTTTCGTTGTGAAGTCATCGGTTTGCTTGCTCGTTATAAACCTTCGCTGTATCTCGTTGAGGAAGAGGAATGCTCTTGATCGCTGGCATAGCTGAAGTTATAAAGAATTCACAATTAATCTACATGCCTTTCCGTTACTGATATTTTTTTAATAATAATGTAGAGCTGTGGTATCAACCATCTATCTGCCGTCTTGTGATATTGTAGTGTAAATACCTGGTATGTACAATAATTTGCAGCTGCTTTATTTATAACTAGCTGATGACCGCGATTTTGTTCGCATGGAAATTTTGATCACCGGAATCGTACTTATATTTTCTCGGGATAAAAAATCGCCTATGCTATATTGCAGGCTATGACAGTATGACCTATCTTTGTGCGAAATTTCAATCACAGCTAGACCCGTTCAGCCTTTTAGGCGTGAAGAGTAAAAAGCATCTATAACTTTCTTTTATTTATAGCATTAAACTAGCTGTTCCCGCGACTTTTCGAGTCGATGTCAGAACTTAACAATGTGTTTTTTATGCAAAGCACTGTTTAAGGAGACCGTCAATTCAGTATATTTTTATGCAACATTAAAACCAGGAGAAGGTTCTTTAGTCGACGCATATAATATTTCATATTACGACGCTTACATATTTTATTGTTAAACTACGCATAACTTTTTACAGAGTGGTCCTATTTCTATATATATTTCTAGTTTGTTAGTGCTAAGTATCGTGTGAATATCTATAAGCACTTGCAAAAACACGGACAGACACTTCCAACTTTATTTATATGTACGGTAAGTACATTACACACATTAAAAAATAAGCAAAGATTAATCTCTTTTACGTGAAACAGATGTAGGATTATTGAAGCATGTAGCTGATATGCCTACCCATCTGATATTCTTGAAAGCATTTTCAAGAATGTTTCTAGGTAAACCTAAATTATTCTAGGTATTAACAACAATTGAAACAACCTTAATTCACTGGGGACTAACTTTACGATCCCGTTAGCCCCCCTCCCCGATGAGCAAATGAGTCACATACATACATAACTTTTTAACCAAACTGACAAACCAAAATTAATGAAACTTGTAATAATGCTAATCCATCCTGCTATCTATCGACTATACCGGTGTTAAAACTCTGGCTCTCTCTCTGGCTTTAAATTCTAATAATTTTTGATCAAGTGGATCAATTTTGATGAAATACTAAGACTATATATTTAGTCCAGATACGGACTATACATTTTTGATCAATCCCATGAATTTAATCTAGCTGTTTTCGTTTCATACTTCGCCAAACATACAGACAGACAAACAGACACAAATATCTAAAAATTAAAAGAGAGATAATGTAACCTATGACGTAAACATAACATTGGGATCAATTTAACTCGTGTCGGGAAATATAATCGTTTGACAGGTGCATGGTGCGTGTAAACCAGATGTAGGTCAGTACTAAGACGTTACATTCATGCACCTGTTAAACGATTTAATTTGTATTATTTTAATAAACCAGATGTATATCAGTACTTTTTTTTTTTAACGTGGTAAAATTGTCAAATAAGTCCTCCCACCCCGGGCAGGGTGGGAGGGACTGTCAGACTTTTACTGACTAAAATCCACGGTGTTCCTTCAATAACCCTTTACGTACCGGAGTCACGGTAATGGGATAAGTCCCACGACCCCGGCAGGCTTCGGCCCTCTGCAGAGGGGGCCTCGTCATGTTGCTGACGCTCTTTGAGGCGCGCGTGGAACACAACGCGCCGTCGACCCGGGCATGGTCCATGGTCGGACAGCGAGTTGCCCTTTACTCGCTGTCCGCATGCCCGCGCCTACGGTGGCCGGAGATCGTCCGCCGACGTCCGACGCCGTGGGCGTCTACCACTGCGGCTGGGCAGGAGGGAGAACGCCATCCTCTCCCTCACGCGGCCCGCCTCCTCCTTCGGAAGCATGACTGATTCGCAGAAGGAGGCGACCGCTTCCCACTCCCTCTCGCCCCGCAGCATGGCCTCGACCAATGCCGGGCGCGAGAGGTCTCCGCCTATAGCCGCCGTGAGGACACGTCGGTGCTCGGCCCAGGCGGGGCAGTCTTCAACCGTGATGTATATCAGTACTAAGACATTACATTCATGCACATGTGAATCGATTTAATTGGATTATTTTATTAAACCAGATGTAGGTCAGTACTAAGACATTACATTCATGCACCTTTTTTTGAAGGGTGGGAAATCATCAAATGACTGCCTCCCGATCTGGGCGGAGCGGGAGAGTGTGTCAGACTTTTACTGACTAAAACCCATCCGTGTTCCATCATATGCCTTTCGTATTCCGAGGCCGCGGTAACTCTTTCGAATAATTCCGCGACCCCAGCAGGCTACATTCATGCACGTGTCAAACGATTTAATTGGATTATTTTATTACACCAGATGTAGGTCAGTACTAATACATTACATACATACGTACATCAGATTCATACATATTTGGTTTGCGCAAGTATGATCATGTTTCTCAAGTGGCTGCCTATCCACCTTCGCCGGAATGCACATATTTTCAACCGACGACAAAAAGAGGAGGTTATCATTATAGTATTCTTTTCAATCCAACGACTCCGTCTTATCTCAAAAAACGATTGTTCCTTCATGACACACATGGTAGAGATTTAAGATCATCAGAGAATTTGAGACTCTTGATGCCTACATATTCCACTAAATTTTACGACCATTCATTTACGGTGCAGGCTATTCGGTTGTGGAATGCATTGCCGGTGTCAGTAAGACAAGCACAGTCACTCGCTGCTTTTAAAAGCTCGGTTGCCAATAATTTTCTTTCAAAATGATTATTTCTTTGTTTTTCTCCATACGATTTAGACATTATATTTATATATTTTATGTAATTTAATTTGTTTTTCCGTTATGTGTATGTGTAGTACACTAATTTAGCCCTCCCCATTTCGAATAAAGCTTTTAAAGTTCTTCCATAGGTTGTCTGGAAGATATCGCTCTCAGCGATAAGACAGCCATTGTAACCAAAGTTATAGCAATGAGGTTATGTATGTTTCAATTTTTGATGTGCAATAATAGTACATTGTGTATTAAGGGCGGGCGGTAAGTAAGGAATTACGATCGAGGCTCTAGTAGAAGCCCGAAGTCGGAGACAGGGCTTTCTGAGTCGAGGTTCGTAATTCCCGTACCGCCCGTGAAACATAAAATGTTTTTCATCACATTTGCGAGTAAATAAATAAAATTATAGGGCAGACAAAACTTATTTATTAAAATGTATAGTCACTGTACATCATTAATTGTTTTTGCTGCATGGATAATATCTGGCGGTGTTACATTTAAATCACACTCATCGGACGACGCACAGTGATCAATTATTAAAAGTTAGCGTCCCATAATTATTTTTGGTCAATGTGTCGTTAGTTCGAAAAATCATTTTATTAAGACTTGAAGGTAAGTTGTTTACATTATACTAAAACATCACCGTTATACAGACAGTAGTTTAATAGATATGCCATTTCAAAGTTATCTCGAAAGCTAAATTATTATAACAAGACTAATTTATCGTTGTTTTGCGCTCCTATTCAAGTTAAGTTGGCTAAGTTATTAGTGTAAATTGTAAACTGAAAAAAAAAAGTGCACATTAAGGAAGGTCTGTACTTTTTATTGGTATATAAACAAAAATAAAATAGATCAATTTATATTATAAAAAAAATATATTTAATAATGTACTGATATTTACTAACTTTTCTAAGTTTGAACTGTGTTACGTTTAAAAGTACAAATTAGTACATTATCATTTCGATTCCATTATATAGTAAGGACTATTGGCTATACTAAAACATACATTTTTTTTTTCCGGTGATTGCCGGTTTCTATAGCAAAAAGTGTTTTTTTAGGTAATGGTGCCTCAATAAAAAATATTGATTTATTCAATATTTTGTCATTACATCGACCAGTGAAGCCACTGTAAAACAAAACAAAAACATACAATGCCAATTGAGGTACTTGATCTTTTTAACCTACTTCTAAAAAAGGAGGAGGTTCTCAATTCGGGTGTTTGTATTTTTTTTTATGTTTGTCCGCCCATAACTCCGTCTCTTGCCAACCGATTTGAAAAATTCTTATCTTGTTAGAAAGGGTATACATCCCAAATAGTCCCATGAAAATTTTATCGAAATCGGACAAGCCGTTTCTGAAAACTCAACAAAAGTCTAAAAAAATATTTACGTTGATGATCTTTTCGTTTACTCTGCATTGCGTTTTTTGTTAGCGCATAACTCCGTCATTTACGAACCGATTTGGAAAATTCACTGACCCATTAAAAAGCACGAAAATAAAAACTTTTTTTGTAAAAAATATATAAATAATATAAAGCCAAAAATAATTTTAATTTCGGAAGGCGGTGTGAAAAAAAAAGAAAATACAAAACCAATAACACCGACGACCGAAATTAAAATTATTTTTGGCTTTGTAGTGTTTTGATATTATTATTTATTCTTTATTTCGGTATTACCCATAAATGTGTTAGTATTGACTTAAACTATGTTAGTATATACTTATAATAGATCTCGACAAAAAAAAACTATTAAACAAACAAGACCAGGATCTACCATCCTCTGGGAACACCCGGTTGCAGCACATGCATTGCACACAGGTGTCCCATCAAGTTGCCCTCGGTCTTACTAACAATCACATTCAGGAGACTGTTGGCGCTGTCACGCAAACGACGCAGCAATGATGCAGACCTTTTACGCATTATTGCAAAAAAGTCGTCAGTGCGTGCTTCTGCGAACATCCCTGACGCGCTACAAAAACGTGGCAGTGACAACAGTATCCTAAATGCATTGTTATATTGCACGCGCAAGGCATTGTACGTTTTTAGCGTGTATCTGGTCCATAGGCTGCAGGTGTAAAAAGATTGGCAATATGCCCTAAACAGAGTAATCTTGACATTACTGTCGCATCTCGCAAACCTATGGGCCAGCATGTTGCATCTTACGGCCAATGCCCTGCGCTCTCTCTCCATGTCACAGGTATCCGAGCCATCTTCTGTAACCCAGTGACCGAGGTATTTAAACTGCTTAACTCTATTAAGCACCGTACCACACAACGAGACTTGTGGTACTATTTCATAGGTCTTATTATGTGCTTTGAAAACGAGCAGCTCACTTTTCTTAGCATTATACCTCAGTCCATGAGCACCAGCGTAAGACTCACAAATGTTCAGCAGTTTCCTAAGCGCACTGATTGATGGACTCAGCAACACCATGTCATCAGCGTAGCTAATGTTATTAAAGGAAACTCCGTCCATCATGCATCCAACTCCAGAGCTGCTGAGTTCCTCAATCAGCTTATTCACATACAAATTGAATAGCTTGGGCGAGGTTAAACCTCCTTGCCTTACTCCACATTCTAGCCTGTAAACATCAGAGTAGGAATCTGCCCACCGCACAGTGTTATGTTGGTTACTATACCAGAACTTAAATACATTAATTATTATATGATATGGAAGTCGGTTTTATTTTTTACAAAAAATTTTTTTACAAGAACCAGAAGTTGTGTTAGATGAGGAGTGATGTAACAAAGTACATATAATATTAATTACCAAGTTAAATTATGTGAAAATGATTTTTCGATACTATTTAATGTTATAAATCTACCTTTGTTTCATGATTTCAGCATTTAATAATTTCGTCCCCCTAAATTTTTGAAATTGATCACTGTGCGACGCCGACGACATTTTTTATAACTTTTTTACTTGTCTTCTTCAAATACAAAAGGTAAATAATTATGAATTATAGCTTTAATACACAAGTCAGCACAACTATTATTACGTAACTTACGAAATAAGTGAACTTTTTTTAAGCGGTTGGCACTTGGCGGGCGGGTTTTATGCCCACACACCACAGATTATACAAATGTTTCGTTCAGAAACGTTAAGGGCAAATACTTACGTAGGTATACCGCCATGAAGGAGTGAAAAAAATAAAAATAATTTCGACGGTTTGATACAAAAAACTATTAAAATCGATTATTAAGAACATTCGTTGAGTATTTAAGTAACATGTAGCGAGATTGCAATGACATTCCTGTTTAGATAACATTTTAAGAAATTTTTTCAATTGCGTGTAAACTCCTTGCTTGAACTTGCATGAAATGTGTGCTGTGCTATAAATTAAAAAAAATACCGACCTTGGGTTTCATAACAAAAAAAAAGCCCGAGGGTATTATATGGGGCATTACGGCCAAGTTAACCTGTATGTTTAGATACTGTTTACGTGCAAGTGTGATGAAAAGTATATTCTATCTACCTATATTCATGCACCTGTGAATCGATTTAATTGGATTCTTGTATTAAACCAGATGTAGATCAGTACTAAGACATTACATTCATGAACCTGTCGAACGATTTAATTTGTATTACTTTATTAAACTAATTGTAGGTCAGTACTAAGACGTTACATTAATACACCTGTCAAACGATTTAATTTATTTTATTGTGGTTTCTTGGTATTATAGGCATAAGTCCACATACCCACAAAATCCTCATTGCGTAAAATTAATAAAGACATCCGAATTTTGATATAAAAGAACCTTCAACACTAGCATATATTTGTGGCTCTTTTTTATATTTGTCTTTTCTTTCACAATTTTGTCAATATTTCTTATTTGTAGATTTCATTCCGATCACATGCGATCGTCATAGTCAGTTAGCAACAAAACTATCCGATATAACTTAAACACGACTCTCACTAGTTACGCTCCGCTGGGTGTAGAATCGACAGCTGTCTTTAGAGTTAGGTTATTACATGACACCGCGTATGACAGGTGACAAGGTAATTATAAATATTTGGCACGTGCTCCCAAACATTATTGTCCCTAATAATTAAGTTTGTAGGTACTAATCAGAGCTCGACATTATTCCGACGAATTGTTAATAAAAAAAATATTCGTAACATAACTATTCGTTAATAATTAATTGACGAATAATATATGCGCAAATAAATAAATTGGTGAATAATTTATTTGTAAATACTTAACTTACCTAAATAATTTTCTACTAGGATGGCTTACTATTTTGTAGTATTGCTGTCCCGTTTTGGGAAGTTAAAGAATGAGACATTACGTAGAGATACGTCTTTCTTTATTTCTTTTTGCAACTTTTTCGCAACATCTGAATTAGAGAGGGACAAAGATTTATTGTTTTTGTAAATTGCTAATATTGCGAATGCGAATTAGTTAAGCTTACTACACGAGCAACCTCATTAATTCTGGGATTGTATAGTCTGCAGAAGCATAGGTTTTCGTAGTTCTTTTTTTTCTATTTCTTCAATACGGTAAACACATTCTTTTATTTTACAGCCAGCGTAAGAAGCGAAACACTATACGGACGCTTTGTAATCAAAATAGCATAAAATTTATTTTCAAACGCTTTTTCTAGCCTATCATGTATTTTAGGAAGGCCGTGAACCAATGCAATAAAGTCAAAACAAGTCCTACTAATATTATAAATGCGAAAGTTTGTGCAGAGGATGGGTGGATGGATCGATGTTTGTTAGTTACTCTTTTAACTAACTACTGAACGGAATAGAATGAAATTAGATGCTGAAATACTGGTATAAGGCATAGGTTAAATTGAAATCCAGGATTCCCACGGGGTCGGGATTTAAGCGGGGGTGGTAAAAGCCCTGCTCGCGAACGAAGCTTTAACGAACTTTTACGAAGCTTTAAAAGATTTTTTCAAAGTAACGATAAAAATATTTGACGGTATAGACGAAAGCATACAAAATAATTTATTGATATGTCTCAAACCGCACTTTCTGCGATAGAAATAGTCTGGAGTGTTTTTATGAAATTCCGAGTGGGCGTTTGATGATAAACAAAATTAATTATGTCTTCATAGTTATGAACGAATGATAGAATCAATTAATCTGTCTCACAGTTCATAAAGTTTGTTGACATTCATTAATTGACGATTTAAAAATTATTAATTTCTTCGAATTATATAGCAGTTAACATTATCTCAGTTTTATAACAGCATATCATTTGAAAGGAAAATCTGTCTTTGAATTTCTTACGTCTTACTAATATTATAAATGCGAAAGTTTGTGAGGGTGGATGTAACGTAACGTATGGATGTTTGTTACTCTCTCACGCAAAAAATACTGAACGGATCCGAATGCAATTTGGTAATGAGATAGTTGACATTCTGGAATAACACATAGGCTACCTTTTAGCCCGGAATTCCTACACGATAGAGATTTACCCAGGAAAAACGAAGTCGCCAGCAGAAGCTAGTACAGTATAAAACCTAGATTTATTAAACGATACTCAATGGAAGTTTTTCTTTTATTTATCACGGCTTAATCCGATTCTTAAATATGGTTCGGCAGGAAAATAAGAAAAGGAACTTACTTTATCAGTTATACAGAAATACAAATAGTCATCCTCGGCAATATAGTGTAGTAAATATATTCCATGAGAGTAAGTCATTTTGTTGTTGCACGGCGGTAACTTGGACAGCACTTGCTCGGCAATCTCCGTGAAGTTGCCATCGCACGAAGCGAAGTTTGACACTATGGTTCTGTCTGACGCTACAGCACTGAATACTATGGGCATTTTGACGGAAACACTAAATTTTTATCAAAAATATGCGTTTTCCACTTGACTCTGGTTTACTTTTGAAGTTACACTTTGTTTATTAAATTGTAATTAATTCGATACAGTCCTATGTCGCACTTCTATGTTCATATTTTTAGTAATCACATGAAATAATCAGCACCGATATGATTAAAAACACAAGCCGCCTAAAGCGCTACGTTTCGCAACAAGCTTGCAAACCGCAACTGATAAAACTGGCATACAGTCTCCCCAGTTCAACGTGTTCCGCCTCCGTCCTCGTATCATACAAATACCGCACGATCTAAAATTATTGGCGTGTCATTTTGTTGCTAAAAGCGCGTGTTCCCCGCTAAAAATGTCGCCGCTTGTAGGTGATATATGTGAATTGGCGCGACATCTGTGCGGAAGACGTGGACACCGCGTGTCGCCCGTCACATAAGACTTTATGTTAAAACACGATCTTTCGCCAAATTATGGTTGAAAGTTTCAAGATTAATTGATTTATTCGTACGTGGAAATATGTATGCTTTGCTTTGTTCATATTTTAGAGGGTCTGGATAGTGATGTGTTGCCAGGGTTGAGCGAATGTTCTAACCAAATACCGCGGCCTTGGAACGTAAGGGCAACTGGCACTCAATAAAAGGATAATCGATCTATTAGCGGCAGGCCACGTGCATTTAAAAAATCTTTTAATCAAAGTCTAAACCTTGTTATTTACTTATTTGCTTATTTTCATTTATTTATTTGCTTGTTATTTTCAGGAGCTGTTCGAACTGGTACTTCTAGAAGTGTTTCCTGAGCTCAAACGATACCAATAACTCTGTAGGTAAGATAAGCCATGACAATAGATATAATCAAAGTATAGTATAATCTTACAGGGATCTTATCCAAAGGACATCCGGGAAAAATATAAATATACTCTCTAAGAGACATTCCTTTACGTTTAAATTGGTCTTTATCATATTGGATACTTCAAAATGACTGCACATATCTTTTTAAACGTATATCACCTTTTTAAATCTCGAACGCCAGTTTTAAACTTTATGGATCTGTCAATTTTGCTCTCTATATTGTATTTTTTAAGTAACAACATTACTTACATTTATAAAAAAAAACACGGCCAAAACAATTTATGTTATTCTATTTTTATACTTTTTGGATGGTCTTACAGTAAATTTTCTCTTTATAATACTGAAATAAATGCTGTTACATTAAAAAATATGTGGATTATGACTTTTTGTAATAAATATTTCAATGCCACTGGATCGCTTGTGGTCATTTAGATGTAGATCAATATCCGACGTATTATAATGATAACTATAAGTTAAGTAGATATTAATAATGTATTGATCTCATGTTTATGTTCGTATACCTCGTTTAACATAAAGATAACTAGTATCTAACGATAATATTGCTCTCTTTAGTTTTCGTATTAATCATCTTGCATACGGAAAGAGCATTTGTTCTCTTTGGAGCTCTATCGTGCATCAATGTGTTTTATTTATTTATTAATAGCTTACATATTTCCAGTGACCTACAGATACAAATATTCCATTATTACACGCCTGAAATGCGCTATGAATATTATTTTTTTATATGTATAGCTTTACTTTATAGTAGGAACCTTAATGCTATTAAAATAAATTTTAAAGTTAAATATTTTTGTGAATGTTACGTTGTTTATTAGTGTTGTGCCAAAGAATGCACGTTTGACGCGTTTTTACCAGATTCATGTCTCGAACTATAAATATATACTTACATAAAGTTATGTCGATGTTCCGAATCTGTCTACTTAATAAGAATTGTATGTACCTGAAAGTTGGTCGGTGAAAATAGGAGAAAAACCTGGTATTAATTTGTGCTATTATCTAAAGAGTTCGAAATACAACAGATCATTCCAAAACTTCTTGCAGAGCCGTAGCCATTTGTATTAGTAGCTCAACCTCGTCATACAAACCTTGTTCATTGATACTGCTATTTCCTTCGTTCCTTTCCATCGAGTTCTTTTGGCGCTCGTAACAGTTCTTCTCAGACTATGACAATCTTAATAATGTGAAACATTGTGTTTCACTAATAATAGTTGGTTCTCATACACGACAAAAAGATTCAATGCTAGAACGAACTATAAAATAGTCGACCCCGATGTATACTATTTATATATACTCTTTACGAAGAAACATAAAAGACTTAGCTGAACACACGGTAAGGCAGTGCTGATATACTAAACAGATGTTATACGTCGAAGAGATATCTTGAATAGTTCCTGTTAAGGAGCCCATAAATGCTGTTTCAACCTGTGGTTCGTCGCTAGTTTATTACCACGGAGCAAATACAAAGGTTATTATGAACACGAACGGTCGCTACCGGGTAAAAAATATCCCTTATTAACCCTATTTAAATACTATCACTGTACTTAGTAGTAAAGGAAATCATGTTTTTTTTTAATTACCCGAAATTTCAATATTTTTGACACAAAACCACTCTGTTATGAAAAGTACTGGACCGAATCGAATGAAATATATACTATAATATTATAAAGCGGAAAAGTTTGTTTGTTGTTTGTTTGTAACTGCAAAAAAGGAGAGTTATGTTTTTACCGTGATAGAATCCACGGGAGCGAAGCTCCGCGTGAGTACTAGTTTGGTATAAGCATAGTGCAATAATCTACCTATCGCGCTATAGGCTCATCTAGTGTAAATAACTAGACTAGATTATTAAAAAAAAAACATAATTTCGAAACCATAAGTTTTTGCTTAACTAAAGTATGTTTTAAATGATCACTTATGATGCTCTCAAGCTGAAAAAAATCTTTGGACCACTGTAAATGGGCCACCCTGTATATCTCTTGAATTATTAACATTTTCACCATTATTTTTGACCAATTTAAAATTTCTGAGGCCAAACGAGTGGTGTCAATAAACAGCTGCCTCGGTAGTGTCTTTTATTTCTATGTAGAAAGCTTTTTAAAGCGGCCAGTCAGTAAGTAATGTAGAAAAAGATGTATCTAGTTTTACCACCTCTATCGTACACATTGCTCAGTAGCGACGAACCACAGGTTATAATGCATTATCGTACCCTTCTAGTCCTATATTTATTTCTTGTTTAAATGCTAACTTCATACTACAGTTGAGATTTGTAAATAGGTTTATATTAGAATAGATATTGTACAGTTAAAGAATTTGTTTAGTGCTTGCATTCCACTTTGAAACGCATTGCACCGAGCATTTGTTACGAACGCACTTTAATATACTTTTTCTACTATTTATATGTTTCAAAAGGAACGGTTCTAATGTTATTGAAGATCTACTTATTATATTTAGCTTAAAACGTAACAAAAAATGATTGCATGAAAATAATTGAAATATAAAAACTATTGTAATTATTTATAAGTACTTCTTATTATGTTTCAAACTTTGACTAACTAAAATAAATTGTGACCAGTATTGAAAAATTAAAGATTATATCGAATAATTAAATTATTTATAGTAATTATGAATCTATTAATAAGTGAGAGATGTATGTGTTAATTTTAATACAGAGTTCATCACAAAATTATTATGTATCGAATACGTTACCAAAAAAATATTTTTAGGATGGCAGTTTAGAATTTTAATAGATAAATGTATTGTGATGACATAAATCTTGGTCTTGAACTATTTGTGTTGCCTGCCAGCAAAATAAAATAAAGAAACTGACATCTAATATTTTTTCGGGAAACTATAAGCTTACTTCATGTAAGGTAATAATATAAAACGGTCTATTTTTAATACCTTTTTATGTGAAGAATTTGGTTTTTCTAGTGTCACTTTCTAGAATCGCTAATGTCATAATGATGCTAGCTTGTGACGTCGGAGAAACCACATTCTCGTGTAACCTGTGAACCTATTGTCTATATCTATTAAGTGTTATATTTCATGTTGTTGACTAAGTGTAACGACGAGTATGTATGTAACTGTACTGTTAATATGAAATAAACTAGTACATGTATTTTATATTTAGTATTTTTATTTATGGGTGAGGGGGGCACGGAAGTGTCCCCGCCAAGTCGAAGTAAAAAGAAAAAGACACCGTACCATTATTTTTCGAAGCCATTGGGCTATTTTCGACCCCCTGTAACTTTATTGTGAATTCACTGTCCCTTGATGTTAAATACCTTACGTGCGTTCGACATCTAGCACATGTTATGTCGTCAAGGGTTTAGGTTAATAAAACACGAATATTTGTGGGATAATTTCTATTCTTTAAGTCAGTACAATAATAAATTTGACAACAGTTTTAACACCTCTATAAAAGGAGGCTTCAAAGGTGTAAAAGCTGTTTTATTAATTACCTATTAATTTAATTATAATCATTACCAAACCAATCTCTTCTGTTATAATACTGAAACTTTAAATTTTGGCACACATAGCACTTTTTATAAATTTTAGAATACACGATAAAATGTTAGTATTATCATGGCCGTAAATGACGCTTCTTGCTGGATTTCCTTGGTGTCTTGTTGTCCGTATTATATTACAATGACTTTAAAGTAAACGACAGGATATCGTAACGTAAAACAATCTATAATCATTATATAATATGTATACATTAACCATCGCCGATTACCCACACTACAACTTTCAAAGCATCCGGTATCACAGCACTCACTATATTAGTTTCCCATCCCTTACAAGCTACATAACAAAACAATGTACATAAAATATATCTTAAAACTATTATGAACATTAGGTATGAAGAATCTGAAATAATTCTTTCAAGCCTCTTTAATTCGTTCAAGAATTGGAATGGATATTTATCGTCTCCATCTAGACATAATTGGAAATTTATAAAATAATTAAAAGCAACTGACGAATAAGAGGATTGCAAGACTCACAAATAGAGTTTATTGTATTTAGTACACATTGTAGGTCGCGGTGGTCTAGTAACTTGGGTCAGGCCGGTGTATTTCCAACATAACGCTATAGCAGTTATAAGAATTATTAAACATATTATATTTTATTATTGTTTGATTAGTCTTGGACAGTTTATAACAACACATACAGACGTACATGTACTTAATAAATAATATAAATATACTCTATTATATAACTAAAAATACATGAGTTCTTGTTACTTAAAATCTTTTAACCTAAATGCATTCGTCTGTTGTTATCTTTTCAGAAAAGGAACTTTCGTTATACATATCTTAGTTTTCAATGACCACAAAAAGTAGTCTTTTGGAACGCGCGCCGTAAAAATAGTTTTGCATAGTCCTTTTTTGGTGTTTTAAGAAGTAAATTAATTTATCAAAGAATTATAGTACAATAAAAAGTTTTGTTATTTGTTTTACCGGATCTGAGTCCGTTGACGTCCGTCCTAATTCTACCTTAGATTAAAACACCCTGTGAAACTTTAATACATTTTCCAGTTAATAGGTATGTCTTCTGTCTGTCTTGAGTATTGGAACAAAATAATATAGTACTAATGCGTGTAAATAGAGTGCCTTTCAACGTTCGTTATCATCAACGTTAAATGATCAGAGGGTAAAGTAAAAGCATTTAATCAATAATTAAATCTAATTAGGTACTAAATGAGTTTCTCTGATATGAGACGAACATGTAACATGTAGGAGCCGAGCCCGTTCATTCAACTTAAAATCAGCTTCATTTTATATAACGTACAAAGTATAAATAAACTATTATTTACAATATCATTTCGGTCGGCCAACACAATTGGTAATTAAACCTAACTATATACACTGATATTTTATTGTCACCATTTTAAACCTGGTGAATTTATTCTAAAAATCGGATTGTATTCGAAAGTGATAAAAACTGGATTTATAAATATTATTTGAATGTTCTTCTTTGATAGTACCTATAAATGTGCTGTGTTAAATTCTACGTATTTATTTTATATTCTGGTAACTATACTGCGTCCAACTTTAACGAGGCCGGGACACCATTTGACAGCAATCAGTCCCTCGCTAAATAAACTTCTTCGGTCGCGTCCTATTACTTATAAACGTATGCTTTCACTGCCTTAAAGTACATTATAAATAATAACATGATAAGTGGACAATCCTTTCGTTAGGATATCGTTTATAAGCAACACGGACATGCACATGATCCCAAACCTCGGTACATGTAACCTTACGATGTAACTAGTTATAATAACTTTTTATATAGTATAAAAGTCACTATCGATCTTCCCCGTGAGCCGCAGGAAACGAGCGACAGTCGACTTGTACAAAAATAATAAATATTAATGGATTTATTATCTTTCCTCTTGCACTTCGATATCATGCTGAGATCGGACCCAACTCGTGAGTGCAAATCTCCGTTTCGTCGGCCGAGTAGTGCCGAGCATTACCGAACATTGCCGAGCGAGCCGGCAGCATGCTATCGTAGTCCTCACTTTACATGCACCCTTAGGGCGGTGTCCAGCGATACATTACCTAGGGAGTTTCCCTTTTAATTTATTACAAATAGATACATCTATTTACACTTGACAAGAAATCGTCCAGACTTGCTATGCATCTAAACATTTGCCTATCCCTATCAACTATAACAATAATCATATTTTATATAAATATTGTAGGTAGGTATTAGTTATTCATAACTTCCTATTTTAGAACATTTAAGAATCATGAGTGATCTGACGGATTAATAAATCGAACGTCCTCAATGTAGTTGACATGAGATATTGTTAATTTACACATGTACCATCTAGTACCTATAAATCTAATCTAGATATAGATACGTATTATAATCATAATCATTAAAAATATATCTCCTCCCGATGAAGTAGTTGTCTTGTTGTACATAGTGATCTTACAATACTTAGTTGAGGATCATTCGTAACAAGCTGGAAATTGACAAATATTATGTATGTGAATCATGAATGATAAATCAAAATATTGATTTTAAATCGCTTCCATGTTATTCATTTGTATTCTGACATGATATTCCTAGCCTAATGTATCGTATATATCAATAATGTCGAAGTCTTAGATTTGTAAAAATCGCTTGTGTATTTGCATATTCACATATTTTATATGCGTTTTGGTGTACAATAATCTCAGTGGGTATTTGGGGCTCTTTTTCTATATTTCTTGTTATTTTAAGCACATGAAGCAACAAGTATCGATACCATCAATTTGGTCACAAGTGGACACAGTTCTAGCACTCTAATGCCGGCAGCCACATTATATACAGCGTAGGATTACAACGAGAAGTTCAATTTATCCAACAGCGTAATCCAATCGAAGAGCCTGATGACGCAAATTGATGGTACGTGGATATTGACGCGCCTAACGTTATATGCCTAATTTGGTACTAAGAAACGGAGACACGCGAGCAGACGCTATTACAAATTACGATGGCGATTTAGAATGTTTCGTAGAGTTGTTTTCTAAGCTTGGGCTTCGAAAATCGACAGGCGTCGACATCGCACAATCCGAAGTCGTTGATAAGAAAACCACTGCTAAGTAGCATCCTAATCGTAATACGCGCTGGTGTTAGTGCTGCGGCTCCGTTGTTGAACATTAGCAAGTGATGTCATCTTTATTGGTTAGTCGTGTCCGCTAGTGTTGTCGCGGTGGGTTGGTCTAAGCGTAGGAGTGTAGTGTGACGGGTTCGAAGTCGTCGTGCGTGGCGGGGCGCGGGGGGGGCGGCGGCGGGGGCAGCAGGCTCGTGCCCTCCGGGATGTACACGTTGGTCACGCGCTCCTTGTAACACACCTTTATTAAGAGCTGGCCTTTCAAAAAGCCTCTGAGAGGTTGGTATAGCAAAATTGAAGTCAAAGGAAACATTCGCCGTAACGAACTAAAAAGTTTAAGTCAATCCGTCGAATTTTGGGAGACTTGTTCTATTATCTGCGAGGTCCCCCAAGCAAAACGAAAATTCAATTTAATTGTCTAGTTAATCATCGTGTATCATGAGGAATGCCATCATGATTGATGGTATTCCGCATGCAGGCAATTGTGATCTACCAACCCAACACATCATAAGTTACTTTTTGGTTGGTTTTAGCAGTGGCAAATAAAAGTATTGTTACCTGATTCTTGTCGTATTTGAAGATGCCCTGGAACCTGTTGTGGCGGCGCTCGATGGGCTCGGCACTTCCGCCGGTGTTGCAGCTGTAGTTGGGGTTGTGGAACGATATGTGTCCGCCCGAGTCGCGGTAGTTCTCCTTCAAGTCGCCTTCACGGTCTCGATTAATTTTCACTGTAGAACGGAGTTGTATTTTTGTTTTAAGTTAAGCAAACGGGTACACATTACACAGGACATGATGAGAATTCCTAATATCGAATCGATTTTTGTAAGAATCGGTAGATATCGCTCTCAGCGACAAGACCGCCATTGTAACCAAATTGTTAGCAATATTGTTATTTAAGTGTGTTTCAATTATTAGGTCTTTATGGAAAATTATCAGAAAGTTTAAAGTAGTGGTAAAAATTCTGAATATCGAACCCTTAGAAATGAGAATCTTATTTCGCACCTCTAAAAAGCCTTCAGTAGATTTAAGATATACATGTCTACTGTGTATCTGTGAATTGGCATTTATGCAAATCTTTTTTATTTGTCTAAAAAAATAGTAACAAATTGCCACACTCAGAGATGCCACTAAAAACTGATCACCGAGTCCCAGACTACGCATCATAGATAAGATCGGTATAAGCTATACTAAAGTCAACACTTTTTGTGTAACCATTGGACTTACCGCAAACGAATGCAATGACAACAATCCCAAGTATGATGAAGCACATGATGGCTACCATAATGATAATGGCGCCGGTGCTGGTGTCCGGTACTGCAGTGGGCGGAGGAGGTAAACCGTTGTCCTCCTGTATGTCCGTGTAGTCGTAGAAAGAAGGGTAGTGAGATGGCATCTTGTTGTCTATACGAATCTTGGGCACTGGAACAAATATACAGTGTTATTTTTATGTTACATACAACTTAATTTTTAAATTACTTATTAGATTTTCGTGATTCAAATTCGAAATATGTTATGGGCCCAAATGATTAAAGCAGGCGTTCATTTCACCTAAATGAATACAAATTTTATGGTATTCTAGACAGGAAGCCTGTGACGTAGCAGTGGAAATTTTATAGGCTGATTATGTTTAATGTTATGTATCTTTTTTAATTTTCCTAAACTACATCGCGAACACGATGTAGTTCCGAATTTACGTTTAAAAAAATCTTGTTGCTTACCAGTGGAGCATGGCGTTGGATCAGGATTATCCGGGCAAGCGCAAATATAGTCATGCTCCCTAAAGAAACACAGATGAGAACAGCCTCCATTGTCTTCCTTGCAAGGGTTCCAGCCATGTTGCTTTTCAGAAGATACCGCTTTTATCTCCATAGTCATTTCCAAGTCAGTTCTTAAAGCTGTTACATTCTTCCCAGTTTTCTTGTCCGCCCTCATGACTGCCTTCTTATACCAGTCCGTCCAGTAAATATAATCGTTGAACTGCAAATTAAAATCCTTTAGATAAAGAGGAACAGAATTGGTGAGGTCTAAATTTTGACAAGGAAGATTATTGATTTTGACTACTTATGGTATTCCAGTTTGAGTTATTTTGATGCTGATATGGTAATAATTGAACGGTGAATTAGTTTTAGTACAATCGTACAGTAAAAGTTTTGTAGTAGGGGGAAGTGGGGCAGATTCATACAAGGGGCACCGTCATACACCAAATATATCTGATGTTAGGCGCACATCAACAGAATAACTTATGCGTGTATGCGTAGCTTACTTTTGTGTGTGGTTGCTCACGGAGTTTGAAAGCAGTCGGTGTGAAACGCGCGTCGGTGTGACACGGAACGTGATTCGGCCAGGCATAAGTATTTTTATAAGCTCACTTTAACGTCTTTTTTTAAAATAAAAGCTGTTCTCTAGATTATTCAGTTCTATTTTATTTAAAAGATAATAGGGTCAAGTTTGTGAAATAATCTGTAAATAATTTTATATATGCTTGCTTTTTGTTTAGAAATATTTTTATTTCATTTTCTTGTGATGGGGTAGATTCATACAGGAGTGTACGGGGCACATTCATACTGTATGAATGTGCCCCATTTTTTGTTTGTCTGTAAAATTTAAGTTATAGGTACCATAATTTTGTTTTGCAGAACGATTATGGTCAGAAATTACAAGAAAAAGGGAACTAGGAGTGGAGAGGTGGACGAAGAGGCAATATTTAAAGCTATCGATAAAGTTTTGGAAAACAAACTCTCATTTCGGAAATCAGCAGCCAAATATGGGGTATTAATAAATAAGAATTAAGCAATATGATGTAGATATTTAAAAAGTCATGTGACTGATCAGAAAGACTGTTTTTTTATTACCGGTGGGCCCACTTCTTGACCTCGATCTCGCCTGATGATAAGCGATAGATGAGGTCTAAGATGGGACGAGCTAGCCCAGATGCAGATGCCTATTTACTCGTGCTTTAAAGGCTGAAAGGTCATAAGTGGCAGAGAACACATAAGCCGGCAGAGAATTCCACAGTTTGGCTGTGCGCACAATAAATGTGGAGGAGAAGCGCTTGGTATGACAAGACGGTATATCAACCAAGTGTGGGTGGTACCCAGCCGTGCGTCTGGTAGTCCGGTAGTGAAAGGGATATGGAGGAATCAGGTCATGGAGCTTCTACGCACACTCCCCGAAGTACAATCTGTAGAAAACCGACAGGCAAGCAATGGTTTGCCGATGAGCCAGGCTATGAAGCTTGTCCACCAGCACCTCGTCGCCTATAAGCATTTTAGCTCTGCGCTCGATCGAGTCCAATGCAGCAAGTTGGTACTTTGCAGAGCTATCCCACAAGTAGCTGCAATACTCCACGCAGGAACGGACCTGTGCTTTATACAGATTTAGAAGCTGTCCAGGCGTGAAGTACCGCCTCACCTTGTGTAGGATTCCCAGCTTTTTTGCTGCAGTCTGAGCTCTGGACTCGATAGTTGAGCCGAAGTTGAGGTCTGACGTCAACTCCATGCCCAAAAGCTCCAGGCGATTGGTAACTGGCACAGATGTACTTCGGAAAGTAGGGGTCAATTCAAAAGGGCTCCTTTTATCGCTGAAAAGACAAGCCTGTGTTTTCAGAGCGTTGAATTTGACCAGATTGTCGTCACCCCATTGGGAAACGAGATTTAAGGTCAAATTCATGCGTTCTACCATGGCCTTTCTGAGTGGCAATTTCGTCCCTGTCAGCTCTAGAACTGGATAAGTATCTCTATGTGTGCTGTGTGTGTTAGGTTAAGTTAGTTCCCTCGGTGCCATAAAAATAAAAACTAACTATATTTGTCTTTTTTATAATATGATTATGTAAGTATTATTTGGTAATAGAGACTAATATTGCTTTTGTTTTCATGAACGTTGTGTTTTGATACTTTGATTTTGATAAATAAATAAACATTTCACGCAAAACTTGTGTATTTTGTCACATGTATGAATCTGCCCCATAGGCTGTATGTAAGTGCCCCGCATGTGGGGTACATTCATACATTTTTAATTTTTTCTTTCAAGTGTTACAAAAAGTCGTACAAGTGTATTTACACAAATTTCATGTTTTTTATATAAAGTCAGATAGTAAGACTATTGATTTGTGATGAATCGATATAGATATCGATACCCGAGAGCATTCTATAAGACGAAATATAAAAACTGTATGAAGCTGCCCCACCTTCCCCTATCTCTATCTCTTGAACGTGCTCTTGATGGTTATTCAACAACTTTTTTTTTTTACACAACGCCATCTAGTCCCAAACTAAGCAGAGCTTGTGCTATGAGTACTAGACAACTGATAAACATACATATATATTTCTAAATACATACATATTATAGATAAATTACACCCAGACAAAGAACAAATGATCGTGCTCATCACACAAACATTTGTCCTAGGTGGGAATCGAACCCACGACCTTACGCATAGCAGTCAGGGCCACTGACCACTAGACCAACAGGCCTGCTGTTATATATTTTGCAACTAAAAAGTGAAAGGAAAGCGTACCTGAGTCATTCCGAAAGGATTCTTAGCCTCTGGTATAAGCTGCACTCGGTGCTGCCCATTCAAGTCCGATGTATCGATCCTATGCCTCAAAGCATCGGTCCAGTACAGTCTTCTGTCCTTGTAGTCGATCGTGATTCCATTGGGAAAGCCAACGTCTTGTATGACGATGACTTGCCGTTGACTGCCGTCTAGGAAGGCTCGCTCAATGCATGGAGTTTGACCCCAATCGCTCCAATAAAGGTATCTAGAAACGGAAAAATACAAATAAATTGCTATGGTTTCCTGTTAAAAATTGTACTCAGTCAAGTTTAATTTACTGTATGCCTACACACCCTTTAGCTGGAAACAATGCTAGTGCCCTGGGTTCGCTTAGATTGCTAAGCAAAGTTTTTCTAGAAGTTCCATCCAAACGTGCAACTTCTATGACCTGCAAACGTACCATAGACATTAAATTGATATAGAAGTTAAGTTTTAAAATAGAAAATATGCTATCTTCATCAACATGCCGTACTAACCTTATATTCGTTATCAGTCCAGTAAATGTTATTTGCGATCCAATCTACTCCCAAGCCGTTAGGGATGCCCATGTTACCTTTTATGACGTCCTTCGTATCACTCATATTCATCATATTTATCGACCTACAATTAAAGCGTTTCCTTATCAAAACAGTTCATAGATCTATGAGCTTGTGAAAGTACTATGTGCAGTTTAAATCTATGTGAAAATTACTTTAAATAAATACATAAAATTTCCTTCATACCTGATAACATCCATATCAACATCAGTATAGAATAACAACTTTCGCTCCCAATGGAAGTCCACAGCCACGGCATTTTGAACCTTAATAGGAAAGGCAACGTCCCATTGTTCCGGTGTATCAAACGAAATGAGGGCAATGCTGGTCTTTGTAGCGAAGAATAGGAAGCTTTCAGGGTATTTCCTACAAGTCTTGGGGTTGGGATCACTAGCATTGAAGATTAAGCCAGTAGGGCAAGCACATGAGTAGCCTTGAGGTGATCGAAGGCATAAGTGAGAACATCCACCGTTGTTATTTCCGCAAGCATTTTCTAGCTCTCGTTCGCCCTGTGAAAACAAACGACAGTATTAATTTGATCAACCTGCTTAATCCAAACAGTTTCAAAGATTACTCAGTCTACATACCTGCACTGCGCGGATATCCATAAGTCCTTCCAAATTCTTCCTAATAATGATAGAATTCTTGCCATTGACTTTGTCAGCCCTATGCAAGGCCTGTGTCCTCCAATCTGTCCAGTAAACGTGTTGTCCCACAATAACTATGCCATAAGGATATGGAACATTGCTAAGGATAGTGCGACGATCGTGACCGTTGAAGTCAGAACTTTCGATAGACAGGACTTTCGCATCATTCCAGTAGAGACGACCTTCAATTTTGTCGATAGCAAGACCATTTGGCCACTTGATGTTGCTCTCAACGATGACTCGTCTGAAAAGGAAACCCAGAATTAGCATTGATATTGTTGACAAGCTATAGTGATATGTTTATCTAGACCTATACATTACCTGTTCTTTCCATCCATATCAGCTCGTTCAATCTTAGCAGATGTGCCCCAATCCGACCAAAACATGTAACCATACTCATAGTGCAGTGCAATGGCGCGAGGAGAATCTGCAAGAACACATTAATATCATATGTTTTCAATGGAATATAAGGTTATTGTCTAAATTCTGTTTGCTCACCTAAGCCGGTCCATACAAGAACTTTTCTATTAGAGCCATCGAGTTCGGCTACTTCAACACTGTTCCTACCACCATCTGTCCAATAAATCTGCAAACATATTCATGATTTTAAATATAACTAACAAGGATAAACAATCATACGAAATATGGACATAGAAAAATAATAAACAAACCTTGCGACCCGTGGAGTCAATGACAATACCGTCAACGGTATGTAAACCTTTTCCGATTATGGTCTCGATTTCCTGGCCGCTCCTGTTTGCTCTTTGAATCTTCCGTTCGCCAGTATCCGTCCAGTAGATTAGACCTTAAATTATAGTAAATTATAGAACTTCACTTTCAAAAGAGTAACAGACTGCAGTCAGGAGTAGGTTAACAATTAGGAATACTTCATAGGTTATTTAGTTGTAGTTATTAATAACTTACTTGTCTTATGATCTACATCAACCCCGAAAGCATTCTTGAGTATGGGTAACGGTAGTGGCACATCGATAAGGTAGGGCACGTCCAATGAAACTACCCGAATATCCACGCGGTGCGCGAATATCAAGTAGTTTACAGGACCGCTGGCACATGTTTTTCCATCCTTCTGTAAATGGTAAATGCGAAAATTGTAATATCAACGAAGTGTTATATGACGTAGTAGTTTATTATTTTTCGTTTTGACCACTATCTCACCTCATGGGCTGACATCATTTTCAGAATCATAAGTTAGATCATTTACCTAATGCTTGCAGCCTAATAAGGCTTTTAGTCATAATAAAGAATCGAGATACGTAGTTATTTCAATCAATTCTACTTACGCCAATCTTTATACCGATAGGACAAGCACAAGATTTCCCCATCGGCTTCAACAAGCACAGATGTGAGCACCCTCCGTTGTTCTTGCCGCATCTGTTTTAGATAAATATATTATTAGTTCATCAACTAAAATTACGTCGATTTGTAAAAAGGGGTATTAGAAACAAACTCAGAGTTTCAAAATATATGGCACCCTACATTTAAGAATCTTTGAAGTCCTTACCGGTTGACTCCAGAAACTCGCTCCTTATGGAATACCCTCACATCCATGAGTCCAGCTACGCCAGCGCCCAGGGTTCTTCGGTTCTTGCCAGTGTACTTATTAGCAGCTTGAATGGACTGAGTATCCCAGTCCGTCCAGAATACTTCGTCGCCGAATAGATCTAGCCCGAACGGGTGAGGTAGATGTTGGCCTGGAAAAATATTTCATCATATAAATTTTGCTGTATCCCGATTCATATAACTGTGAACATTGGTACCTGTTCGCTTGATTGTATTAAAATGTTACAGTTTTAGCGAATATTGCTATATTGCTTTTAGCTTGTGCTATTAAGGTGACGACAGCTATCAAAGACCTTGAGGGGGTAAATCGGACACTTGCTTCATACACACGGTACGTAAAATTACATAATTATGATATTTTTGATTTTAAATTAAAATTCAAACCTATAAATATAATCCAAACATTTTATATAAAAGTATAGTATATCAAGTAATCTGATAGTCTTTTTTATCTCAGGGAGAGTCGTAACTTTACAAGTTGTTGTTCATATGTTTACTAACCTATCAAGATGGTCCTTCCTGTGCCGTCCAAGTTCGCATACTCAATAGTCTGGTTGCCACCATCAGTCCAGTATATGCGGCTGTTCTTGAGGTCTAGTGCCAGTCCATTAGGCCACGTCATGTTGCCAAATATGAGTCGCCGACGGTTCCCGCCATCCATGTCCGCTCGTTCGATACAAGGGGACGTACCCCAATCGGACCAGTACATTACACCACCTACAAATAAGGTTCGACATTGTTATAGGTCTCATAGCAGGTCTCAATTTGCAATTTCGCCGTAAGTACATCACACCACCTACAAAAAAGGTTCATCATTATGGTTCTTATAGATATTAATAATGATGGTGTGAGAATTAGCTAAACCTACCTATCTTAAGGCCGGTTTCCGTATTGTCAAACCTTACTTTAATGACAGATTTTCAGGCTAAAGTAGAGTTTGATTAACTTTAAATACAAAAATTAAAATAATAAGAAAATCGGGGATCAGACTCAAATTAGATATAAGAATATATATATATACAGAAGGGAATCACACAAAAAGAACGAATGACGTAATGAATAGAACAAAGTTTAAATATTTATTTTGTGTTCAACTGTAGGAAAGTATTGAATGTGCCTTTTTGGTGCAGCCATGAAGCAAATAAGATAATTTAAACACAGAAAAATGGTAATTTCTTGTGATGAAGCACTTTCACATTTTTTTTGAGTTAAGAAGTTCTTTTGTTTTTTTTTTATTTTGATTGTTTCGTGGCATTTACCAAATAATATTCCTTTCTTCCAATGTTATTTGCTTTACCTAGAATCGTTACACTTATTGATTGGGTATTCGGTTTCTTTCGTTGTACAAACCTTTAGGATCCACAACGATATCTCTCGGCTTGTCAATATTATCCCACGCCAGTAAGGTTCTCATGCTGCCGTCAACGTTGGCCACTTCGATCCTATTGGTGCCAGCATCCGTCCAGTACAGCTTATTAGTTAACCAATCATATGCTAAACCAGCTGGCCATACTAAAAGAAAATAATTATAATATTTTAATCAATTTCACACTGTTAAATCCCATCGTATTTTGATGATACTTTATTTTTATTATTAAAACAAGAGAGCTAGTAATGTGGGTAGAATCCCAAGCCCAGGTTCGATCGTGTATGGGATACTGCTCTCATCTTTGGGATGGATCTGCGAAATACCAACTGGACGCGCTTGAGTCTATCGAGAAGCGGGCCAAGAGACTCATTGGCAACGATGCACTGGTCGAGTCAAAGCTCCAGAGCCTTGAACACCGACGACGAGTTGCAAGTCTATCGGTTTTCTACCGGTTACATTTCGGGGAGTGTGCGATGGAATTACACAACCTAATTCCGCCAAGGCCGTTCCATCATCGGACTACGAGACAAACGGCGAAGCGCCATCGTTACATCGTGGACATCCCACCCATACGCACAAAACGTTTTGGGAATACCTTCATTGTGCGTACGGCTAAGGAGTGGAATTTCCTGCCGGAGTCTGTGTTTCCCGACAGCTACAACCTAGGAGTCTTTAAGTCAAGAGTGAATAGGTTACTTTTAGGTAAGCGTGCTCCATCTTCGATCACATCATCACTTACCATCAGGTGAGATAGTGGTCAAACGCGAACCTATTTTCAATAAAATAATAAATAAAATACATTACTAGCAATCTTGTTAACTTCTGCAACTAAGCTGAATATGCTTGTGTCTGGAGTGGGTTCACGACAATAGTGTAATGGGTGGGGTTCGAACCTCTCGATCACAAGCCCGACACCTTAGCCATTAGCCTATTGTCGCTTTAATATTGTATATTGTCGCGGATAAGTGGATATTTTACGGGTAATTTCGCTTATTTAGTTTTATTTCTTTAGTTTCTAGGTGTCTGTCTGTCTGGGCTATCTAATAATCAAGTGTTTGTTTAAATTATTGGTGCACAATAAAGAGTATTCTATCTATCTATCATTCATAGATCTTCAACTTACTCAAATTGGATCCCACGATGACGCGCTGCTGTGAACCGTTCAAATAGGCATGGTTGATGGTGTCCTTGTCGACATCTGTCCAGAATATGGAGTTGGTGTTGTGATCCCAGTCCAGAGCGACGGCTGACTTTATCGTTTCTACCGGAATTACCTGAGGGAGACCGGATATACAAGGTGTAACAGATTAAGCGCAATACCACAGACACCCCAATTAGAATATTAAATTATAAGTCTAAAACAACATCCGTAACTAAATAAATTGAAACCAAACCTAGACATTTTTTATAAAATAGTATATATCCTTACTAAACGCAAAAAGTATGTGCATCATACAATATCCTTACGCAGACGCATACACTCATGCAATGTTAGTGGCCGACACGCACTCGAGCGCATTTCCTTGAATTAAGGATTGTATTAATTTGTCATGATACTGTGTTTCCATTTTATGTTAAATGAACGATTTCTCCGTCAAAATTTAACACCTATTTTTTTTTACGGAAATCGATTCAGAAGCCGATTCTGAACCAACTACTTTCAGGAATTGCGTTTATTCTGTTACACTTTGTATATTAGTATTGAACATTTGTGTAGTATTAAAAAAGTTGTGTATAAAATTTTTAATGGTAAGGTATGATGATACTGCCGGGATTCTAACGAGATACCACAGCCCCGGAACGCAAGGGCAACTGAACGAGCAGGGTGGGTTTTTAGTCAGTAGAACCTAAAGTCTGACACTCCCTTCCGATCCATCAACCGCGGGAGTCATTTGATGATTTTCTCATCCAGAAAAAAAGGCATGATAGAACTGGATCGCAGGATTGTAATGGGGCCGAAAGTTCCGTTGCCTATTCGGGTTGTGAGAATGTTCTAACGAGATACCGCGGCCCCAGGACGTTAGAGCAACTGAGGTAACAGGTTAGGTTTTTAGTTTGTAAAAGTCTGACACTCCCGTCCATCCGCTACACACAGAGCGGCAGGATTCATTTCATGATTTTCCAACCAAAGAAAAAGATATCATAGCATTTTTTATATTTATATAATGTAGGTACCTTGTAAAGTAAAATTTGGCCTCACACACCGTTACACGTAAGCCTAGTTATACAAAGTGGAGAAGACAATACGATCATAAATTAAAACACGTACAATACTAGTTTATAGAAATAATTCTACAGTATCAAAAAAATCCCAACTTCGAAATTTAAAAAAAAAAATAACCAATCAAACTAAATGGCATAACACTGGATACGACATAGAACACCATTTATGAATATCGGTTCCCAGGTCCCACGCATCGGTAAAACAACACGTTGCCAACTCGCTATTTAAAAACTTTCGCCAGATTATGTTTTAAATTATATTTATAGCAAATTATACCTTAAACCAGTCTAATAAGACTCATAAAGCATGTCATCAGAGTTAGATAAGAAAAGGAAGTTGCACTATGCACTCTATTAATAGAAAATTTTGTGTGTGCGAAAGAGATAAATCTAGTTTCGTTTGTGATAACTTCACTTCCTTGCCCAAACGTGTAACTATAAATTTAGCTCAGTTAGTTACTTTCATAGCTACTTAGCTAAGTGTTTGAACAGTGATCCAGATAGTGATTAATAATAATTGCACTAATAAATAATCAGTGGGCGAGAGGTGCCTGTAATCTGTGATTCAATGTAATTGTTTTTTCTGACCATTATTGTTACCATAAGTGGCGCCAAAAGATCAAATCACTACAGGACCGCGCTGTTGCCGCACTTACAACAGGTCAGTGACCCGATATTCATAAATGGTGTTCTATTTCGTATCTAGTTTTATGCCATCTAGTTTGTATGATTATTTATTTTTTTAATTACGATGTTGGGATTTTTTTGATACTGTAGAATTATTCCTATAAACTAGTATTATACGTGTTTTAATTTATGATCGTAATGTCGTCTCCACTCTGTATACACGCTCACAACACAACTCACTTACCACATGCAATGGAACAAAATGTCATTCGTGATGAATACTTAAATACTCACCATATCCAGTGAATCCGTTTGTTTTCTTGGATTCAGTTGTTTCAATCTGATGTCCTTTTTGCGAGCGTAAAGCAGCAGTTTCTCTGGTGTTTGTTCGCATGTACGGCTATAGTCAAAAGCACGTAAGAAATTATACGTTTTTCATTTAGACTTTAAATTGCAACACGATATTCGACTTAACATGTGATCAACATAAGATAATTAAATAAAATTTAACATAAGATAATAAGTAGTAGGGATGATGATCTCAATAATATATTGTAATTTATGATTTATGTTAGTAAAAAACTTTTTAACAAAAAATAGAACCGACTTCCATATAAAAACACTACAAAGGCAAAAATAACTTTAATTTCGGAAGGCGGTGTAAAAACGAAAATATATACAAAACTAAAGACAGCGCCTTCCGAAATTAAAGTTATTTTTGCCTTTGTAGTGTTTTTATATGGAAGTCGGTTCTATTTTATGTTAAAAAGTTTTTTTTCACGCTTTTTAGTGGGTCGGTTTGTAATTTATCTAGTTACAAAAGCCATAATGTCAACAACTTATCACCTTTTACAAAATATTGCTTTTCCCGATGCATAGCCGTTAATTTTTGAGGAGTTCTCCTGGTACTTGACCATCAGCTCTACATCACCATATGTATTGTGACGAGCATAAAGTGTTTAACATCCGTACTCAAGTAATCGAATCGCAATCTACGAAATACTTATTATTGAGGAGTTTCAGTAGCCATCTGTGGTCTTCTTCATCAGTTCAACTTCCCCAAATGGTACTTTTCGGAAGCAACTGCTCAAGGTACTATAAGAAATACCCAAAACGCTATAGGTGTGCCTATAATATTTGAAGAGTTCCCTCGATTTCTCCAGGATCCCATCATCAGATCCTGATTTCGTAACAATGGGACTAACTAGAAAGTATACCCATTCAAACGCAAAAAGAATTTTTCAAATCGGTCCAGCCGTCTCCGAGTTATGAGGTAACATAAATAAAAAAAAAATAAAAAAAAAATGTTCAAGCCGAATTGTAAACCTCCTTTTTTTGAAGTCGGTTAAAAACGTGCTAATTATACTAATTCATCTAGTTATTTTATTAAAAAAAATGAAAATTATTGAGTAAGTACAAATGACTTTGTAATATCTTTTTAATTATTTGAACGACATTGTTATACATATTATTATCATTTTATTGAAATTAATTTTATGTTTTGCTATGCCCTATAGGGTCCATAATTGTGTTTTAGTTTTAAAACACTATTGTAACATCTTTAATAACTTTTTGGTACACAAACAAAAGATATGAATATCTACGTTCGAATGTACCTGTCAGAGTTCAGGTTGAATCCAACGGGGCATCGGCAAGAATGATCGTTGCTGTTCGGAAGGCAGAAGTGAGAGCATCCTCCGTTGTTGGAGCCGCAACGGTTCTTGTAAGATTTTATCTGCCTCAGTGGGTGGTAGCTGTTGGGTGATCATAATTATGAGTAAAATACTAAGGTAAGGAGTATAAACATGATAGACACAAGTTATCAAAGTTGCAGATTGTAGATAAGTGATTCAACCGCGATGTATTGTACTTCCATCTTTATTTATATTTTTTTATTTATTAAGAGCTCCGCCATATTACATACTTTTGCATTACCTACAAGGAAATCAATTTTTAAACGGTGGTCTGATTTACAGACGCCAGCACATCAAGCTACAACAATCTGTCAAATTTCTATAATAGATTTTCAACTTTATTGTTAAAGAAATTAGGTTCAAGTTGATTGTGAAAATTTGACAGTTTCGGTAGCTTCATGTGATGGCGTCTGTACATAATCAATAAAGGTGGACATAAAATTTGCGATTCGACGGTTGTGTAATTAACTAACTAAAGTTAAGAAGTATAATAACAACAAACACAATTGACATTAAATACAATAACTGTTAAAACATATCTTAATTTAAATTCAAATAATGACACATTTCTTCTGCCATAATTTCTGCTAAAGTCCGAAACTGTATATTTTTTTACTGATTTTATCATTTACCAATAAAGTACTATTTTAGTTTTACTATTTTAACTAATTACATGAACTCACCTATGAATATCCATAGGAACATTCAGCCCAGCGTGAACGGTCTGTATCCCCATACCGGTGTTCTTGTTCACAGTCGAGATACTCTTGGTGTGCCAGTCAGTCCAGTATATTGCGTCTTCGAACAATGTCAGTGCAAATGGATGAGGAAGACCTTTGTTGGTTACCTGGACATGTAAGAGTTATTAGAAAATGAAAACACACCACGTAATTTAGAAGTATTTTAGATTAAGTACTAGTAGACGCCCAGTATAGTCTAATTTAAAGTAGTGTTCATTTAAATACAGTATTTTAACTAACAGAGGGCGTTCCCGTTAACCCGCAATAGTATAGCATCTATACATACTAAAAAAATATTACCATTCGAAAACAAAATGTTTTAATTTTAAAACATTCACTAAAAATGTTAAATTGATACGTAAAAGAAACACTCTGTACACGCGTACTTGAAGGACGGCAACGTCGCAATTTATTTATGAATGACGGGCCGCGTGTGCGGTGATCTAATAGATGTGCTTATACTATTGCGGGTTAACGGGAACGCCCTCTGTTAGTTAACATACTGTATAAAAATATAAGCTAGCTGCACTTATTCTCCAAAATATAAACATTAACAATGCAAATTTCACCGGGTGATTTTCGTAAAAAGGGGTGTAAACTTTTTAGTTTACGAAGATAACTGTATATGTATGTACTAAAACCTGACTACGTGCCTATGTACAAAAAGAAAATACTTTTAGGCGTAAGACTGGCAGCATTGCCACATTGAATGGTAATTCGTTAAGCAATGAATGGGCTCCAGTCGTTTGGTCAATGGGCAATGTGTGGATCAGTCACACGCAATTTTCTTTTACACTGTGTTGTCATTTCAGTAACTGCTATTAACATTAGATGCTTAGAGTTAAAGAAATGGATACAGAACTTACTACAACGGATAAAGGAGCTTACAAAACAATATTTTTATAAGATTTGAAGTACATATTTTGTTACAGTTTCTCTCTAAGCTTTTATCATAATAGCAAGAATCTTCAATCCCAAAAGTTACTTTATCTGCCTATTTGATAGACTTTCACATCTAAACCACTAATGATTTTGATGTAATTTAGTATAGACATAAATTAGACCTTCGAAAAGGACATTGGATATTATTATCGCAGAAAAAGAATTCAGGCGAGCGGAACCGCAGGCAGAAGCTAGCTGCTTGTAAGCTTCAACATACCTTCTTCCGATCTCTGCCATCAAAGGAAGCCTTCTCAATGACGTGGTGTTTAGCATCCGCCCAGTAAATCTTAGATTCCGTATAATCGATGGTCAGTCCATTAGGCCAGAAGATCTTATCAACTATAATGCTCTTTCTTCTGCTTCCATCCATATCTGCTCGCTCTATCTTGGGATTGGGACCTACAATGAGAACCAAATTAAACACTATGTTCAAAGGTAAAATGATAATTCACAAAATGTTGACTAATCAAAAGACTAAACGTTGACATCAAACTCATTGTATTAGTCCTCTAGTCACTCAAGCTATTCAGAAATCCCAACTCGATTTTTTATTTATTTATGCTTATAAATCCTAATAGGTCAGTTCACCGTTTTACAGTTTTAATAAATAACTAAACGTAAAGAAAACCTAATTAAAAAATAAAATTAAACAAATATGACATAGAGTAACGAATACATATTTATGTAACAAGCATTTCTTTAAATATGTACATTTTCTAGCAACCTCATCTCCTCACAATATCTCAAATATTCACAGTATATAGCATACCCCGGTATCCCTCTTTTATTCTATATCATGTTACTCTTACCCCAATCAGTCCAGAACACCAAAGCATCTCCAGGATGCACTGCTATAGCTCTTGGCTTGTCCAGATCATTGGCAGCTATAACTGCTCTCTGAGTTCCCTCAAGCGTAGTCACTTCCACACGTCGAGTGCCAGAATCCGTCCAAAAGAGAAGATCGTGAATCCAGTCCACTGCTACTCCACTAGGCGTTTCCAAACCCCACCTTATGACATCTGCAAGAAGGACAGGCAATGTACTACAATGTTATAATCACGTTACATGCCACACCCTATTTAGAACCTTATGTCTAAATATTCTTGAGTTTTCCAAAATCAGATTGAATGTACTCACCCGTCAAATTGTTGTTATTCATTTGAGCAACTCTGATAACTCTAAGATTGTTTTCAGTCCAAAAGACAAGTTGTTTCTCATAGTGATAGTCCAAAGCAACCGCATTGTGAAGACCCTTCACGACTGGCATGTAATTGTCGCCAGTTAACCAAACCTGTATGGAAATATCATATTTTAGTATTTTGGTCTGGTTTCGTAAATCTAAAAGAAACATCTGTCTGTCAGTATGTCAAAATCCTTTTTTTTTTCAGGAATGTATAACTATATATTTATTTACTATATGTACCTATATCAAATTCGTAGGTCTAGGATCACTCGGAGCTCTAAAGAAAGTGAGCTTCTAAATCAACGCAATAAAGAAATACGGACATCTATGCTTCATAATATATTAATACTTCGTAAACAAATCGTAACCTAAATAATGCGTACTTCCTTGGGAAGAAGCAAAGTCTGGCAGTACAAGTACAGTAGTAAAAATAAATTAATAGTTTAAAAAACACTACAAAAACACGCTTTTATAAATGCACGTGAAAACAAATGTTACTGTTTCTTTTTATGTAGTTTTTGCTATATTATTCCCAGGAGTAGTGAACAATTAAACGGTCGATCCTCCCAGAGGATTTGAAAGTGACATATATAAAAAAATAAATCTATGGATTATGCGGTAATTCAAAAAGGTTAAGCAAACCGATAACGGATTTTCTTTCAGTTTGTTATACCTTGAAACCTGATCGTGTTCAAAGTCCATTACGTGGCCTTTCTCACAAGTGCAAACACCACTATGTTACGATATTCCATCATGGAATGCCAGTGCCTATCTTCCGACTTCATCATCAGACCTTGAAACCTAATCGTGGTCAAAGTTCATTACAAGACTTTTCTAAGAAATCCAAAACAGCTATGATACGATTTTCCATCATGAAGTTCCAGTTCATATCTTCCGGCTTCATCATCAGATCAGTTCGACAGTACCATATTATTGTATTGTCATCAAAACTACATATATCTGCCAATTTTCATTACGCCACGACCCTTGGAAGATGGTTAAATTAGATACCTTAGATTCCATTACATAGTTAGTTACATACAGGTCGACCTAATAAAAGCGTGTTAAAAATGTTGTAGTTTTAATACATTTTTTTGTGATTTCTAAGTTATATGTGCAGTACCAGAAATGACCGTTATGTAGAACATTTATCCTTCCAGATCCATCATTCTTACCTGTCGTATACCAACACGGTTCGAGAACAGCAATGTAGGTGATTCTCCGGTAGGCTTACAAGATCTTCCATCAGGTCTCAGAACGTATCCAGTCATGCATCCGCACTTGAAACTACCAACCGTGTTCGAACAAGTTTGGGAACAAACCGGGTCTTGTTCGTACATGCACTCATCGATGTCGCGACATCTAGCAAGAAAACAGACCGTGAACCACAACACTTAAAGGTTATCGAGAAGAAATGGGGGCAGTCTTTTCAAAGTACAGACGCCAGCATATGAAGCTACCCGAAACTGTCAAATTTTCCCAATCAACCTTGAACCTAATTTCATTAACAATAAAGTTGAAAATCTATTAAAGAAATTTGACAGATTGTTGTAGCTTGATGTGCTGGGGTCTGTACATTGTTGGTGATAAATTGTAATTATTTAAACGTATTGTGCAGTCTAGGTATAAGTTATGAGTCTGTCTGTCCGAGTGAATACTACTAGGTACGCGTGCCTTATCTTCGACCACATCATCACTTACCATCAGGTGAGATGGTGGTGAAATGAGAGCCTATTATCAATAAAAAAATATTCTTACGTGTGATTATTGAATTCCAAAAGGAAGCCCAAAGGACAAGTGCATGCCTGATGTCCCTCGTACGTCGTTATACACATTTCAGGGTCACATTTATCTTCAAAGGTGCACTTCCTCTTCACTGGGCACCTGTCTTCATCGTCTCCTTCAGGGCAATCCTTCATTCCATCACAAACGTGTTTTCTATTCACACAGTTCCTAAAAGCATTGCTTATGAGGTGGTCTTGAGTTTTGCAAGTGTACTGATCCTCTTCGCAATGTACTTCGCAGTTCATTTCATCTTCACCGTTCGTGCAGTCCCGGACAAGATCGCAGAGCCAGGTTTTCTATACAGAAAAAACTAGTTAAATCCATGGAAATTAATTTCTTTTGTCATGTTACCTCGTTAATCGAGTGGTATGAGCACGCACCCAAAGGTTAATGGAGATATTAACCTTTAGTTATTGAATATTTTCTAAAGAGGTTATTTAAATGTCATTTCAATACTTATGTATTAGTACCTACTGATAGAGGCCTGCTCGTAATATACTGGTATTGATGCATCTGTTGTTTATACTAGAGAGGATTTCTTTAACTGCAGGTGGAAAACCTTATGGATATCCTCCACCCTGGGGAGCGAAGGTCTGTCAGAGTCTAGCTGACTAAACTGGACTAAACCTACCACGTGTTTATTGGCACACTTGCGCTCTGGACTGGGGTAGCAAGTAAATACTCTTTAACACAGTTCTTTAACACTAGAGTCTACCTCAACATGGCGGCTCTAAGCAATAGGGTAGTTTCCTGTGTTACAAAATAATTATTTTATTTTCAAAAAATATGGGCACGTATTTTTTGCCTTTTCAAGTCAAGAAAAATTCACAAACGTAGAAAGCTTCAAAGTACAGGAGTGGGGGCTGCTAACGTTACACAGTGCTAAGAATTATACCGGAGTGTGACGACACGCGAAATTTCAACTCGCTGTATCGTCTTAATTTTTCAATTTCGTGAAAAAAAATAAAAAATACGTGTACAATGTTTTTTTGTTAAACTACGTGACAGACTAAATAAATATTTTAGGAAACTACCCTATTGGTGGTATTTACCCAGGAACTTACTAGAATGCATCGTCGATCAGCGCAAGTAAACTCATCATCAGTACAGTTGCGCATGGAGTTCGGTTCGCAGTTGAGCTCATCGCCACTGTCCGCACAATCCCTTTCGGTGTCACATCGCCAACGGTCAGGAATGCATTTACCGTCGCTGCATCTGTTTCAAAAGATTTAATTATTGACTAACAATATATTATGATATAATTATTGATTGTATGTATTATCTACACATTTATTTAAACATGTGAAATCTCAGCAGCTTGGAAAGATAGTTTTTCTAATTGCAATTGCTTTCGGTTTTTATAAGTTTTTAAACTGACATGGCAATTAACAGTATCATTATAACTTAAAACGAGTTATTTACCATGATTATAAATGTTTCGACTTTACGATCTTTCGGCAGTTTCTCGATGGTTTTTTTTGCGTCCGACACCGCTAACTCACTCACAACACGATTCTGTTCCCGACACACAAAACTCACCATGTCCGCTTGAGAACTTTTTTCGGCACTTTTACGGTTTTCACACAATTGTAACATTGCATTCCAGGCTTTTGACAGTTGAATCCCCTCTTCCCGGTTGAAACAATTCATAAACATGGTAATTCGTTTTAAGTCCAAATGATACGGTATATAAACAATGAGCTCGTATTTAAGAAACACAATGAACCTCAAAAGTCAACATTTCAGCTGTTTACTGTAATTTTTAAAGACTTACCTAAATTCTCCAGCATTGCAGCTCCCTGGCAGCATAGGACAGGTGTCTTCATCAGTCCAGTCTCCGCAATCATTGTCTCCGTCGCATTGGAAGTCCTTGCGGATGCATTTCTTGTTGTCACATTGAAATTCGTTCTCACCACAACGGATTAGATCGACGGCTGTTAAAAATAGTGAAAAATTATTGTTGTTAAATGTGTATTGGTGAAACTCAATGCATAAACCTAGTTTTATAAACAATACATATAATAATTCAGTGTATTACATTCCCACTGCTAAGACAAAGGTATGCTCTCTATGAGTGAGATTGGGCCGTAACCCATCACTCGAGTCCAGTGGGGGTTGGTGGATGTCACAAGTGTTCGGATTTTTAGGGTTCCGTAGCTGAATGGCAAAAAACGGAACCCTTATAGTTTCGATATGTCTGTCCGTCTGTCTGTCTGTCTGTCTGTCCGTCCGTCCGTATGTCACAGCCATTTTATTCCGAAACTATTAAGACTATACATGTGAAACTTAGTAAGTAGATGTATTCTGTGAACCCCTTTCCGATTTTAAGAAAAAAATTAAAAAATATTTAAAATAAAGGGGGGTCCCGATACATGGAACTAGAACTGAAAATATTTTTTTCCATAAAACCTATGCGTGTGTGGTATCTATAGACAGGTCTTTAAAAATGATATGAGGGTTTTTAAAACCACTTTTTCATAAAGTCAATCGTTTAAAAGATATAAGCTTCCAAAGTGGTAAAATGTGTGTGTCCCCCCTCTAACTTCTATAATAGTGGAGTGAAAAATCTAAATAAATACATGTCTGTAGATCTTAATGTAAACTTTCAACCAAAATTAGTTTGAACGAAATCGGGTCAGCAGTTTTTGAGATACAGCATATGTTCTAAAACCGCAAATATAACTTTGTAATTCATACAAACACTATGAAAAACAAAGTTATTTAGCGTAATTGTAAAAATGTAAATAAGCTAGTTTTAAGAAATTTTTAAGGTTTTTTTTATTCGTCAGATAAATATACATATTATATTATTATAGTTACTACGGAACCCGTCATGGGCGAGTCTTACTCGCACTTGGCCAATTTTTTGATCCTAGGACAAGTCGGTTTCCTCACGATGTTTTCCTTCACCGATTTGAAAGCAGTGGTATATATAAATTACACAAAATATGATCCTGAACCTGACTGGGTCCAAACCCACAACCTGCAAGTCGGGACCGTTACCACTGGGCCACCACTGCTCACACTTTTAAAGGTTGTCATTTATTGATGATAGCTTTTATCAACCTGCAAAATGGTCATTAAATACTAAAGGATCTGTTATAAAAGGAATCCTTTATCTATATGGATGGTTAAACTATTATAAATATGTGAACTTACGACAGTCAGCCTCGTCGGAGCTATCAGGACAGTCGGCTTCCTTGTCGCAGCGCCAGTGCTTCGATATGCATTCTCCAATAGCGCACATGAACTGGTGCTCTCGACATCTGTGTACAACAAGAACTATACAGTACGACTGAAAGATATGAGATAAAAAAGTTTTAGTATTAAAGGCGAGTTGATACCAGTAGGGGGTGGGCGTGATTTCAGTTGTAACCCAGGCCCTGACTCATGGTACTACTAAGAACTGCGTGGTTTTAGTCGGTATAATTCCGATGAAACACCGTTTTAGTTGTTCAGTCTTTAATTGTTTCTGATATGGTGTACAACAAAGAGTTTGTCTATCTATCTTTAACGCTCCGTTCTCCCCGGATAGAGACTTTAGTATCCTTTGAGGATTTTTAAACAAAAAACATACTGCGTTATACATTAAGTACAAGTTCCTACTGATCTAATGTGCAACCTTCTCATGTGATCGTCGGTTCATAAAAATAGCCTTTATATTTACATAGTAACCACAACAAAACAGCATTGTAGAAGAGCCTGGCCGGTATGAAAAAGTGAACTATGTAATCGTTTATTGGAGTAAAATTTTTTTCAGAGAGCTTAGTTTTTTTTTTGTATTTTGCAATAATTACTTAACTTTTTAGGTATCCCACATAGAAAACCACTAATAAAAATGATCACGCACTTTTGTAACACCTGTATTATCATTGGTCTTAAGTGGATGCTAAAATTAGGTTCAGCAGTTGCACCGCTAATTTTATACAGTAACTCTTAGTACAAACATACGTAATTGCTACAATGCAACTCATTCAAAGTCAATTCATAAAAAGTACCATAATCCTACGTATCTATACCATCCAAGGTAGCGAATTGACCTAAAAAACATCACAAAACACATACCTAGTCTATAATACTAGGTTTCGGCTTCGTCCCAGATTCTCATCATAAATAGTCATCATATTCGCCTTGTTAAACGTAGACTCAATTTCTGATTCCTAATTGTATGAAAAAATTAAAATGTTGAAAGCTTTTATCATGAAAGTTTAACATTTTTTTTATTCTCGAAGGTTTATCATTTGAAGAGGATCTATAGTACTTAAATAGCATAAAAACAGCATTGTTGCGTTCGTTGTTGTCAAGGACTAAAAATAGAACATTTTTCTCGTTCATACGTCACATTAGCGTCACTAAGTTGCTGTAGGTGTAACAGTCATGTTAATCACGTCGATGATTTTGTTCTATAATGAGCCCGCCCACGGAACTGGGATATATCGGGTGATTCTCCTTCTAGGGTCGCAGGGAGCGTAGGCGCGTCGCCATGGCAACCTGCCCCGCCCCCCGGCCCCGCAAACCCCGCGCGCCCCTCCAGCCCCGTCGTATTGATCTACCGACCGCTACGGCCTGTACCGCGCACTGTAAAATAAAATCCTGAAAGTCCCGCCTAAACTTTTTAAATGGTTGTAAGGGACTATTCTGAACCAACGTCCGTCCGTTTGTCTTGTAGTCCGTTCCATCATCGAACTACAAGACAAACGACGATGCGCCAACATTACCATCAGCTGAGATGGCGGTCAAACGCGATCCCATTATCAATAAAAAAAACGTTCTGGGTTTCTACAGCGAGCTGCTTCGGATTCTTGGATGTTAATTTGATCTTTAATAATCTAACATAATTATTAATACTTTTCAGGGTTTTCGATATGAAATTTCATCCCGCGGATGATTATAGTTATCATTTAAAACGATCTCATCACAATATACGAATACTAGATACATTCAAATAAATCAGATGTTTATTTTTAAAGTACCTACTGCGTCGTAACAAAAAATGCTAATACAGATATGATATATAACTTCACTAGATATGTATAAAATTATAAATAAATCACCACCTACGTCAACAGATATAGAATAGAACATCAACCTCTTCGACGTCTATGTCAAATTGCGAGTTTCAAAAACCCACACTATAAGGTTAAAATCATTGGCAGTGTGCATTATTTCCTCCCACATAATGGAGATTAGTGTGTCTTGTTTTTCCCAGAGGTATAAAAATAGGAACATCCCGAATACCAACCCAACCAGAAAACCTGCAATCACTAGTCTGAGATTGGCATGCCTGAAATATTTACTTCGGATACCTAGATAGAGAATAGTGCAGTAGCCAATCTACATCTAAAATTACAATATTCATCAGTTAAACGTGATACCGTCTCTATTTCTTGGAACCACTCCTCTGAATAACGTCACGAAGCTGACGTTATTAACAACTATTAAGTTCCATGCATCAGCTTTGTAGAACCTACCCGTGGACCGCGAACCAATCAAGAGCTATAAATATATTACGTAGGAAGTACACAGCGAAGAACATCACTACCTATAAGGCACCTACCAACAGTTCTGCCTTCTTATGAGTAGGTTTACTACACTTCCGCCTATGGTTAACAGTATACCTACACAAGAAAATAGCGTCTAATTAGGTTAAAAATATTTTTTGTAAATACATCTATCTTATTTTCCTTTTTCTTGATCTGATTTCTATCTATCTTTGAGTTTATTATATCTTTTGTACAAAACTGATTCTTACTATTTTTGTTATAGAAACTATTTTATCTTTTTTGTTATAGAAAATTAAATGAATAATTTCATATCAGATTAAAGCTAACAATGAAATGGACCTATTCATATTGTTTTTTTTGTTTTACTTATGGCAAAGAGGAACGATTTTTCTAATCAATTAAAAGTTTTCATAGATCTAAATCACGTCTTGTCTGTGTGAACGCAAGTGACGCACCAAACCTAGAAGTTATACGAGGTGACGTAATTTGTCAGTAGGGGATGTCATAACCATAGATAAATGTATACCAAGTAAGCAGTATGTTTATGTGGATGGCCATTCTGAACACTCAGCGCATAACTCAAAAAGTTTATGGTGTTAAGAGGGGTTTCATTTGTAATATTTATTTAATTGAGCAGGTGCCAAACGTAGTAAAACACCTAGGTATTACGCTATGAGTACCATGCCACATAAACTAAGGTTTATACTTAAAATAATAATTAAAATTGTTTGTAGCCTGAGATTATTTGAACACTTTACCTACCTTACCTTTACATAAAATCAAACATCAGTTTATGTACTTATTCAAAACTGTTGTACGCGACTTTATTTGCCAGGAAATTATCCCGTATAAAACCCAATCAAAGGGGGAGAGGGAGTATGGAACTTCCGGAATAAAAAGTCATGTATTGCCCTATAACATCCTCTACTTTCCAATGAAATTTGCATTAAAAACGAGATGAGCGTAGGCGAGGTTAGCGCAGTGGTTTAGCGATTGGCTGCTACGCTGCGTGCCCCGTGTTCGATTCTCTCACCGAAACAAATGTTTTCATACTGTAGGCTATGATAGTTGATCCAGCTTTGGGCGTTTGTGAAAATGCAGCCACGATACAGGAGGATCTTTAGTGTGGGATAATGTTTAAAAATAAAAATCGGTTCAGACCAAAGACAGACAGACAAAGACTAAAAAGTAACTTAATGATTTAGTAACATGTAAATAACTGTAAGTATTGTACTTTGTAAGTATATATATAAACAAGTATGTAAGACGTTGGTATAAAAGCTACAAAATGCAAATAGGACGTCAGAGTGCTATGTACAGCGAATGTATTTATACCTATTAACATTCTCGGCGCTGGATTATTAGTTCGTTTCTTTCTAAGAATAAATACATGTAATCACTCTGACTATGTGCTTGATGGAATAAGATTGTTTTTTAACCGACTTCTGAAAAAGGAGGAGGTTCTCAATTCGGATGTTTGTTTGTTTTTTTTTTTTTTTTTTATATTTGTTCGGGCATAGCTCCGTCGCTTGCCAACCGATTTCAAAAATTCTTTTTTGTTGGAAAGAATATACTTCCCAAATGGTCCCATGAAAATTTTATCGAAATCGGACAAGCCGTTTCTGAAAAATCAACAAAAGTCTAAAAAAAATATTTACATTGATGATCTTTTCGTTTACTCCGCATTGTGTTTTTTGTTCGCGCGTTTTTATTTTTTTTGTAGTTGACATTTTGGCTTCTATAACTGGATTAATTACAAATTGACCCACTAAAAAGCGCGAAAATAAAAACTTTTTTGCAAAAAAATAAAACCGACTTCCATATCAAAACACTACAAAGCCAAAAATAATTTTAATTTCGGAAGGCGGTGTGAAAAAAAAAGAAAATACAAAATCAACAACAAAGTCGGTTTTATTTTTTTGCAAAAAATTTTAGAGTAACTTGGACCGTTTTGAATTACCCTCAACACGAATTTAACTTGATTACCGGACTAATAGTATTAAGCACATAACATGAATTACCGCTATACACGAAAACTCTTAATTTCCACTCTACTTCATCGTTTCTTACCTACATAGAGAATTGTGTGTCACATATTTGAAATCATTATGTCTCAATTAATTGAAATTGAAAACCATTTATTCGGTGATAAACACACACAACAACAGATAGTTACAAACATAAAAAATAGTAATTAGTAGTTACAACTTTTGGGCGAAAGCAGAACATTAGAGAAAATTGCACGATGCAGTATTTCTTATTTTAATCAAAAAATTCTGTAAATTATACACAATTTGCGTTCATGCCAAAGATACAGAAATCAAAAATATAGAGGTCGTAACTCGTACGTATATTTGACTAGTAACTCCTCCTAAAACGATGGACAGAATTAGATGAAATTTTGTGTGTATATTTTAATGGGTTTTCAGATGGTTTGAAATCCGGTAGGTGGCGCTGTTTCTTCGGGCAGAACATGAACCTAAGTAATCGGAGTGAACACTTTAATTGTAACCAAACTTTACTTCACTTACTTGCCCTTGGTGCAGCTGGATTCATCGGAGTTGTCTCGGCAGTCGTTGTCCCCATCGCACACCCAGTCCTTGTGGATACACAGTCCGTTGGCGCAAGTGAACTGATCAGCCGTACAGTTTATAGTGCCACCTGGTGGAATAATACATCATTTAGTCTTTAATCATGTATCACAAATAGTATACTACAATTTGAAAACAACCTACTTTAAAAATCGCACATTTAATTTAAGTGGGATAAGTTGTATCAGACGACAGTTTTCAACGCAGTTATTCGAAATTTATTTAGTGAGAAATGGCTTGATTTCTTTTTGCATTATCAGGATCATCGCTGAGAAGTGGGAGCTGCCCACCCACCAACATTATAAGCACACGTGTGTGGAAATACACATACATACAGTTTTTGCCTTGTTAGTGGAGCTATTAGGAACAATAGCTTCTGCAAAGTGCGTCTGAATTTAGTAATAGTCGCCATCAGAGTTACGGAGTTGTTTGTTTTGAATTGATGATCCTTTCCTCGTAAAGATGGATTGTTTCGAAGAAGAAGTTATAGCCAGAAAGGAGATAGTTATAAGGATTAAGCCATAGGGGCAAACAGAAGGACTCGCTGTTCCAATTCAAAATACATTAAGTTAAAAAGGACCACGATGGGTACTTTAATGAGAGCACCAGCTTACCGCAATGAGTTTCGTCAGAATAGTCGCCGCAGTCGTTATCTCCGTCGCAGAACCAGTCGATCTTGATACACACGCTGGTACTGTGGCAGAGCGTTCGGTTCTGGTTCTCGTCACACGCCGGTACGCAGTTCTTTTCGTCTTCTGCTTCTGCGCACTCCACTCTGCCGTCGCAGCGGCTTGCCATCGGTATGCAGGTACATGATTTCTGTGAGACAGATAATTTATAGAACGAAACTGACAGATAGACAATAATGATGACCGTGTCTTGACCGTGTGTCAAACAATTAAAAACAGTGTTGGGTGTTATGAACGTATTTTACAAGAACGTAAAAAAAACGCTGCCCAAAAGACAATAGATGTATTTTTCCGTATGAATAGTATGTATTGCATAAAGTTTTCTTAGAATTAAAATGATTGATTAAAATTATTCGTATTTTTTTTGTATTTAATTTTGACTACCTATGTTTAATCATAAACCTCGATATACGCGAATTACAGTTAACGCGGTTTTTTCCGGAACGTATCCCTCGCGTAAAGCGGGGTATTACTGTATTGTGATTTGTGTTGTGCAACAAAATTAATAATAAATTTTAATTTTATTCATTTGTTTACGATGAACACTGGCAAGACGATGTATCGACTTGTAACATACAAAATGACTTGGTTGAAGCGGCGACAAAAACAAGACACTACTGCACTAAAAAGCAAAAAATAAAAGTACTAGATATTTAATTGTACGTTGAAGAAAATGTGCACAAAACTGTTTCATTGGATGTCTTATTTCGTTTATAATAAGTGCTAGTACCTACTTATCACTCCTACTTTAATTATAACTCCAACTTTTTGAAGTCGTTTAAAAAGTAGGTTTAATTGAGAAAAAGTGGAGTGACAAAAAAAAACAATGTTTTCTACCTATTCCAGGTTACTCAAGGAAGTGTAGGAATAATGGCCTACCTATACATGGTACACAGAGGGTTGTTAAAGGACCTTCAGCTATTTCTTGTAAAATACATAATCATTAACTTCTTAAAACTATGCTCCTACCTGACAAGAGAATTGTTGATTGGCACAAGGCTGGTGACATCCACCCACTTCATCTTCTTCCCCTGGGTTCGTGTGGGATACCGTGTGTAGTTTGAATGCGGGACGATCTGTGGGCACCAAGATATCGTTAGTTAAGTACTTCTCGGTTCTTAGGTCCTCAGAATTGAGACTCCGATTGACTAGATGACCCCAGGGAGGTTGATGGCTCAGTGGTCACGACTTGAAAGTACACAGGTAAATGAAGGACCGTCTGGTCGTATTTGTGGTCTTCGCAGGAAGGTGCTATAATACTCGTTGTACAGGGAACTTCGCAGTGAGAGACCACTGCGGAGTTCCCTGTACAGCGTGAAGAAAACCAAGAGCATCTCTTCATGTGCTGATGGTGACCACCGAAGTGATTTTAGTGAGGTAAAATTCCAAAACTTGTCAGTCTAATAATAATTATTCAGGCTATTACGTTCCACCACGCGGGCCCATTTCAAGTTGTTGGATGCCACATGACCTCGAACTTTTGGTCCTAGGTCATGCTGGTTACTTCGCGATGTTTTTCACCGATTTGAGAACAGTGGTGCTGATATAAATTACACTAAGTAATATACTTGACTGGGTTCGAACCCTCGACATGCAATTTGCAAGTCAAGCCCGTTACCATTGGGCCATCACTGCTCACTCGTCTGTGTAATCACCAGAAACTTGCTTTTTTTAGGTAGGTAGTCCAACAAATAAAAAAGGTACTTAACGAGTTGAGTCGCGTCGAATTCTATGATAAATCTAGAAGGCTTCCTATTTTTAGCAGCTATCAACTATTTTCAATTAATATTAATAGATAGCATTTTATTGGATGACGGCATGTCGGCATGTATTCGACCGACTTCCTTCTTGACCTTGAACTTATCAGTGCAGTTATATACTAGTGTTTGTTTTCTTCTCAGTTTTCAATTTACCTATAATACATACTTATTTTACTAAGACTGGTAAAATATAACTCAGACTATACATAGTTACATACCAAGATTATTGTTTTTTTTTACCTTTTGTTTATAAACATTTGCTATACTTGCGGCCATAATAACCCATATCTTGATTTATAAACTTCATATATAGAGTTATCTTAAATGTTACAAAGAGTCCAAATATTATAAAGTTCTAAAACCCATTTTATCAAAGGGCTCAATTTCCTAAACTAAGCAGAAAACCTGACTGTTCTTAGGAAAGAATATCCATTTATAATGGATCTGATAGTCCTTGAAGATATAGCTGTATGGATAGTATAGACTAGTAAAATGTCTATTGATATATATATATATATATATATAGATCTAAGAACTCTAAAACAGATAATGTGACTTACGGTGCCAATTTTCAACGCGCGTATGTGGGTTGTGGGGCCAAAAGGTCTGCGGTGGGGCCAGGCCCCCGGGCCCCATAGCTGGTGGTTGGTACACGGGCACCCGGCCCATGGAGCGCAGGTCAGGGGGTTCCGCGGTACCATTAGCAGGCCGCGCGCCCCTCAGCGCCGGCAATGCATCATCCGCTTCTACTGCTAAACAAATTAATGACAAATATGTTTATAGTTAGCAAAGGATATAGAGAAGACAGCACAAGAATGATTCCTTATTTAAGAAATGGGTCCTATAAGTCAAGCTGGCTTGCAAATTCGCATTCCACTGCTTTTGCGAGCAAGCTCAGGACAGCCTCGTTTGTTAAAATGATCTTCAAAATCCTGATAATGTAACAAGACCTGTTAATGTGACTAAAAGCTCCTGTGTCTGTTTAGGCTGCCCGGGCGGACACAAAATCATCAAAAATCTATTCTAATATTTATTTTGGTTTTTACGAATCAATCTTGAACGGATTTGATATTGGTCAGCAAGGCTTTTGTCGGGAATGCTCTAAAGAGATACCGCTGCCCCGGAACGTAAGGGCAACTGAAGAAACAGGGTGAGTCTTTATTCAGTAGATGTCTGATACTACCATTCCCAGAGCGGGAGGATTTATTTAATGATAGATAGATAGATATATTCTTTATTGTACACCATAACAGTAAAAACAAAATTATGGACTTACAATTAAAAAAGGTGATTTTTTTCTTAGAAAAAAAAAGGCTTTTAATCAACTTTTTCTTAGCATGTCGATGGCAAAGGTTTAATTAAGAATTGGGCAATAAGTTTGGCACCGTTGGTAGTTTCCATCGACCTCTTAAAAACAAGCTTTTAGTCATATGATGAAATCTAAAGGTAATCGATTTCTTGACATTGTATTCATTGGTTTCATTTCAACAAGATGTTAAACATATTCTTTAAATATTTGTACGTTGAAAACAGCAGAATATTCTGGACAACATATGTGTTACCAGCTCGATAACAATATTCTAACAAATAAATAAATCTATCAATGTAAATACACGCACATAATACCGTTCAACTGTTTTTATCTATTTTTTTTTTCTTTGTAATCTTTATTACAGTTTGCCCCTAATTTTTTCACATTTTCACTCGTTCACTAACCTTAAAGCTCAAATGTCTAACTAATATAACGAGGGTGGGCGCTAATACCTATAAATACAAGATATTAAGTTATCTTAGTTTAGGTATTGGCTGCAACTCTTACATAAACATATGTATTACCTTAAGGCCTATTTACATTGTAACATTGCCATTTAGCTTGAAGGTGCAAATAAACTATTTTATTTTATTTTTATCTACAACGTGTAACAGAATAAACGCAATTCTTGAAAGTAGTTGGTTCAGATTCGGCTTCTGAATTGATTTCCGCCATAAAAAATAGGTTTTAAATTTTGACGGAAAAAATCTTTCATTTAACTTAAAATGGAAACACAGTATCATAACAAATCAATACAATCCTTAATTCAAGGAAATGCGGTCGTGTGCGTGTCGGCCGCTAACATTGCATGAGTGTATGCGTCTGCGTAAAGATATTGTATGACGCACAATACATACGTTTTGCATTTAGTAAGGATAACTATTTTATAAAAAATGTCTAGGTTTGGTTTCAATTTATTTACTTACGGATGTTGTTTAGACTTATGATTTAATATTCTAATTGGGGTGTCTGAGGTATTGCGCTTAATCTGTTACACCTTGTATATAAATCATGTAACATACCACATAGCCAGATGAGGGTGAAGCAGGCGTAGTAGGTGATGTACACGAAGAGCGGCGCAGGCATGGTGGAGGCGTCGGCTGCTAGCCTGCTCGCTTAGGTGACTTGGTTGGCCGCGCGGCCTGTCACCCGCGCCGGGGCCACCATGACGTGCCGACACCACACGGTCACTCTGCATCAAATGTCACTCATCAGTTGAACTACAGAGTCCTTCGACGTACAAATTAGCTACAAATTTTCTCACTAGATGTAGTTTTTGTCACACGCCTTGCGAAGCTTTTATCTTCAAAACAGAATGCAAATACCACTTGAACTGAATGAAAAACTTACTTAGGAAATGGAAGCTTAAAGTAATGGATATCATCTACAAATCGCATCAAACATGCCTCGATGATATTTTTGAAAAGCAAAAATATATACTACGTACTGTTTACAAATATTATATTAAGATGACTAAATAAAACCAATCCCAAAAATATGGTTGAGACTAGCTCTATTCTACAATGGCTGAAAGAGAGGTGAGGCTTTAGCCCAGCAGTGGCATGACCCAAACTGACAGTAACAGGTGGTCCATAAATCCAGTAATTCAAGCAAATACAAAAGAGTATCTAAAGTTATAGGAGGTCTGATGGTATTGATTCATTGATAGAAAGTACTCTGTCAAGAAAGTACTTGGAAGTTGGAAACAATCAATAAGAATAAGAATATTTATTTACATAAAACATGGTACATTATAGGTCTTAATATAATTACATAGATCATTCATGTTTCGCCATTTATTGGCATAATAATAATTTAAGTTATTCATCCCAAGTTATTTTATCACCTTCAAATTATTCTCCTTTAAAAACGATACGAGGCATGCCTTTTAAGTTTTGTCGTTTGAAGAAAAGCACAACTAGAACCTTATAGTACTTTTTATTGTTTTTCAAAGTATTCACCACGTAGCTTAATACACTTTTCCAATTGCTCAAACCAGTTATTATAACATTTATTCCACTCTAAAGTAGGGGTGTTCAAAATAGCTGACTTGAAAGCGTCGACTGCTTCTTCACCGGACTGGAACCTTTGACCACGAAGAATTTTCTTAATTTTAGGAAATGTAAAGAAATCGTTAGGGCTTAGGTCAGGACTGTAATATGGAGGATGGTCAAGATTTTCTACTTTTTCCTGCTTCAAATACTCAATCGTTTGACGAGCGCTGTGTGAGCTTGCGTTATCGTGGTGCAGGATGATGCGTCGCTTTGAGTTAGATTTCCGAAGTTCGGTGATGACTTGTGGTATACCACTCTACGTTAACCGTTCTACGATCTTCAAGTACAATAGTCGCAACATGGCCGGTTTTTCCAAAGAACGTGGCCACATCTTCTTTGAAGTGCTTCGAGAACGAACAACTTTAGTCGGCTTTGGCTCGTCTTGCAAGACCCAGATTGTAGATTGTTGTTTGGAATCAGGATCGTAGGCATAGATCCAAGATTCGTCACTACTGATGATGTCGTAGACGTGATTTGACTCTCCTCGGTTGAACCTTTGCAGAGTTTTATTACAAGATCTTCTGAATGGTTGTCCCTGAGATGCCTAATAGAGCCTCTATCTCTCGATATGTCACATGACGATCTTCGAGAATTATGTGTCTCACAGCAATGACGTTATCTTCAGTGAAGGCGGATTTTGGGCGTCCTTCACGAGATTTGTCACTAACACTAGTATGACCACGCTGAAATTCTAAATACCAGCGTTCGACAGTCCGCAGACATGGGGCTTTATCACTGAACACAGATGTCAGCTCTTCAAAACACTGAAGCCGTGTCAGGCCTCTTCTAAAGATGTAGAAAATTATTGCACGAACATTTTCTTTAGAAAGATTCATTTTCGTACGTAACCTGACAGATTCCAATCGACGCTGTGACTAAACAATAGCATTAATCCTAATACTTTCAACTGTTTTGAGATTCAAAATTTAAACAAATTCGAATATAGAACAGTTTGTGTCTCTTCCAGCGACGGTACAACGCGACCGCTTCGTTCAACTCCATGCTTGCATGCAAATGCTCGCGCGTTGGTACGCTCTTTCTGGACGCAACGATCGCGCGTGATTCGCACGAGAGAATCGCGACGAATTCGCCCTTTCTGGACAAGGCCTTACGGCAACGAATAATCCAATCATAAAAATATTTTTCTCGACCGCTTTGGAAAGCTTTGTACCAATTAAAAGCACGTGCTTTTGATATAGTCGATTCATCATAAGACCTCGGTAACATTTTCAGGGATATTGTTAGACTAAGTCTTTGTTCGATGTATTTGTTCATTATGAAAATCACATATTCGTTATACTAGGTATGATTTAACTAAAAACAGCACTGTAAATATTTTAAAATCTAAATGATAGACGCAACTCATACTTCGCGCCAAAATGGAAAACAGTTGTGTCAATCTTACAAAAAAAAACAAAATATTGAATTTGGAACCATAAACAAATGAACCATTCCCAATACTATTCTGACAGAATGTAAGTATCTACTGTCTTCATACTTGCGAACACTTAACAGCTACTCCTACAGATTCAGGAATGAGTTATTTTACTGTGCAAAAGAACAATAGAAGAAATAAATAAGTCTCTTTTCAGTACCTATATTTTCAATAAGCGCAAAAACGTTGGAATATTGTTTAGTTGATTACATCTCATTGCTACCTTTCAACTGCATCATCAGCCCACACTATGGTACTATATTATTATATTTACATAAAGAAACGTCACTTTGATATATTTAGGCTTAATCAGATACTGAGAAAGACTTAAAAATGGATTTATCTCAATTGTAGGTACCTATAAAAATACCGGACAAGTGCGTGTCGCGCCCCGCACAGTCTAAGGTTTCGTCGTTCATTGTCCCGTAAACTATGGATAATTGCAAATTTTACTTCAATATTAAGCAAGTTACCAATGAAAAATAAAAAAAAGATAGTCGACAATTTCACATTTTCTTGTTAGGCTTAGAGATTTTAGTTTACCTTTTGACAGACCCGAAATTAACGTTTAGGTCGGTAGTAGGAGGGTGTAGGGGCTTCAAATAAATTCCACTTCTGTACTTATTTTTTTAGAATTGGATTATTAGTTCTAGAGATTACAGCCTACATACAAACTTACGAACAAAGGAGATGTTCCAGAAATGTATGAAGCCTGAGTTTAGCATGACTATGTACACCATATGTAACTGTAGCTGTAAAATGTAGTAACCGCTTTTTAATGTTAGTTTTCTATAATTTCTCTTTTCTCTCGTGTGATAATCAAATTAACTCGGTCAACAAGAGCAACATAAAAACTATGGTGGTTCAGCCATGTTGCTGTTGTACAGTGATGCACATGTCATTTTGAAATGTCAATGATATATATCGATTATTTTATGAAAAATTATCGATATTTTAATATATCGATGAGATGTCAAAAACGCGTTCCGTAAATATTTGAAATCTCAATAAATCGATAAAAGATATTCTTTTTTAATACACTTTAGTATAATTCGTGTTACTTACACTAATCTTGTCATATCCACGAAGTAATTCAAATGTTGATCACCAGATCGTCAGCACGTTTGCTCCATAAGAATATGCATATAACTTCAGATTCGTTTTTTTTTTGCCACGAGATCGTGTAGTGCCAAAAATAGTCAATAGAAATTTTAAATTTTCATATTTGTATTGGGTCGCCTAAAAAGGGCACCATTTCAAATCCACCACAATACCCTGACATTTCTTTTGTTGCGTGCAGTTTTTAAAACGTCCGCCATCCGATCTACCGCGGTACCCTATTTATGTCACTTCTAACAATACCGTAGACCATATATATGTAGAGTACAGTATAGTATATTAGTTTAGTAATCAATGAGACAAAGCAATGAGTGGGGATTTGTTTTAGGGTCTACCTTTTATAGAAGAACTTTTTACGTCATAATATTATTTTGCATAACAACGGATAGCATAATCTTCATTTCGCAGAAAGTTGTTTGGCATACACTAATTTATCTTAAGTTCGAATCTCATAATTTTGTTAGTCAGAATCATCTTTAGGCATAAATTTCATGTCGCAGCATCGTTTCTGTCACGGCTCCGGCGCTGCGGAGTTTGGGCGGCCCCACGCGAGCTTATCATCGCGGATGGTTTCAACGCTCACCACCGCAGCTTCGTCTTGCTGGCGGCTTAGCCGGCCAGCCTCAGCCGCGGTGACGGGCGTTCAAACCACTTGCACCTCAGCTCGCGGGCCGCCCTACCCCTCTGCGCCTTCGCGGGCTTGAATTAGCTAAGTGTGTAAAGTCGATTTTGCGGCGATTCGCAGAAAAATTTAGTCACAGAAACTGTGACTAAATTTTTTAGCACAACATATTGACTTTTTATGATACTATTTTAATTTAACATTGAAAACTTTTTTGCAAAAAATAAAACCGACTTCCATATCAAAACACTACAGAGCCAAAAATAATTATAATTTCGGTAGTCGGTGTTATTGATTTTGTATTTTCTTTTTTTTTCACACCGCCTTCCGAAATAAAAATTATTTTTGGCTTTGTAGTGTTTTGATATGGAAGTCGGTTTTATTTTTTGCAAAAAAGTTTTTATTTTCGTGCTTTTTAGTGGGTTAGTGAATTTTCCAAATCGGTTCGTAAATGACGTTATGCGCGAACAAAAATGCAATGCAGAGTAAACGAAAAGATCATCAACATAAATATTTTTTTAGACTTTTGTTGATTTTTCGGAAACGGCTTGTCCGATTTCAATAAAATTTTCTTGGGACCATTTGGGAAGTATACCCTTTCTAACAAGATAAGAATTTTTCAAATCGGTTGGCAAGCGACGGAGTTATGCGCGGACAAACATAAAAAAAAATACAAACATCCGAATTGAGAACCTCCTCCTTTTTTAGAAGTCGGTTAAAAATGCTACCATACCGTCTATATATTTGTGACTCAAATTCCGTAAGTTATTTGGTAAATCGGCGAAATATAGTTTGGTAAAATAATACCTATGACACATGATACTTCGATGATCTAAACATAAAATGTCAAGTAATGCATATAGCAAAAAGGACGTCGTCGATCAATAGGTTTCGGTAAAAAACTTTTTACCAAAAAATTAAACCGACTCCCAAAAAACACTGCAAAGTGAAAAATAACTTTAATTTCGGTAGCCGGTGTCTTTAGTTTTGTATTTTCGTTTTTGGCACCGACTTCCGAAATTAAAGTTATTTTTCACTTTGCAGTGTTTTTTGGGAGTCGGTTTAATTTTTTGGTAAAAAGTTTTTATTTCACTCTTTTTAGTTGGTTGATTTTTAATTTACCTAGTTACAAGAGCCTAAATGTCAACTACTTATAACATTTTATAAAATATATATATATAAAATATTGCTTTTCCCAATGCTGGGCCGTTAATTTTTGAGGAGTTCTCCTGGTACTTCACCATCAGCTATACATCACCATATGCATTGTGACGAGCATAAAGTGCTTAATATCCATATTCAAGTAATCGAATCGCAATCCACTCAATACTTATTATTGAGTAGTTTCGGCGGCCATCTGTGGTCTTCATCATCAGTTCCATTTCCCCAAATGGTACTTTTTGAGAGCAACTGTACAAGATACTATAAGAAATACCCAAAACGCCATAGGTGTGCCTATAATATTTGAAGAGTTCCCTCGATTTCTCCAGGATCCCATCATCAGATCCTGACTTGGTGACAAATGGTACCAACTTCGAAGTATACCCTATCAAACAAAAAAGAATATTCCAAATCGGTTCAGCCGTCTTCGAGTACTCGATGATCATACATTAAAAAAAATATATATATATATATACGCGTCGAATTGATAACCTCCTCCTTTTCTTGTCGTCGGTTGAAAATGAAATTCTAACAAGAAAAATTCTCGGTAAAGTGATCGGTTCCCCAAATAATCATCTCTCTAAATAAACATTATGCTAAACGAAACTATACGTAATATTAAATATGGCAATGGTAATTATGCCAAATAAAATTCTGCCATTATGCCAAACAATAGTTTGCTGCCTACCCTCATGGGAGAGAGGCGAGAGTTTTTATGTTTTAATTTGTGTTGTGTAAATATTGTTTTAATTTTCCTATTTTATTTGTAATATTTTATTGTCAATTTGTAATTATTTATTTTAATGATGTATTTTAATGATTTATTTTAATGATGTATTTCAATTATTTCCATTCATGTTTTATATTTAATTTGATGTAATTTTAAATAACAGAGTTTGGTTCATTGCATATAAGTTGCACAACCTATTGAGAAGAAGACACTGACTACCGAAATACAGGTATTGTGTACCTAGCTCGGTAGACAGGGCTTCACAGTCTGTAAAAAATTGTTATGCCAATAAAGAATTATAAAGAATTATGAATAGTTATGCTAAATAATTTTTATGCCTTAAAATATTCGATTAAAGAAGATTATGCTAAGTGTGTTATGCCAAATAAATTTCGGAGTATCAAGATTCTGCCAAATAGAAGGAACCCTTTGTTTTAATATCGTTTGGATAATGCTGCTGCTGCGATGACTATAATCCAATATAGGTATAGTGTGGTTTAGAAAGAAAAATCCTACCTGCGTTGTCCGAACCAGGAATTAGGTGCTGTCCGTAGAGATAAATCTTGACAGAAAAATAATTGCTAATGGACTGAAGACACGAATGCTAACGAGCAATTCCACTTATAAATGACATGGACAAATATTAGGCGACATTTCTTTCGCTACATGTCACAATTCGATCCAATATTTCTTCATTTCTGTACCGATTCAACAAGGCAACGCAAGTTTCAACATGCGTTTCTTTCTGCAGATCAGTCAAATCATGAGGCACATCTTATTGATTTGATGCAAATGAGTCGTAGGTAACGTTAAACCATGCCACTACTTCGTGGGTAGTTTGTGGGGGTCTTCAACGTGGTTCTTTCTTCAAGTCGAAGTTACGAAGAAGTTAGTTTACGAAAACGTTTAAACAAAAAACGCACGGTACGGTCATTACCAGTCTCCTCTCCAAACGCAGCATTGACATTGCGAGCCGTTTCTGCCGCGTTAGTTCCGCGTCGAAACCAGTATTAAAAGATTACGTCTAAGCTGATTAAAACAACATTTGATAGTTGAAAAAAGTTTCACTCGGAAATCTCACACCATGAAGTTTTTATTTAAATTCAAATTATGTATTCCTAAATAACGGCAATTTCATACTTTAACCCCTATTATTATTCCGAAATCAATGACTTATGAAAAAGGCCTATATTTTTGCCTATTTTTAGATAAGTATCTATTTGATTTTGGTGGGCAGGGTTGACATGACTAACAAAAATACTAATTCAAAACTAATTGTTTCGCAATCTATCTATCTCTCTCTTTCTGAATCCTGAAATGGTATCGGCTAGTGACTAAATATTTTTAAAAGCTTTTCCAACGAATCCCAATCACCGAGATAGTCAACCAACAAAAAATCATCACCTCTACACGTATACAAAAAATATTGGCAAGATGATCGTTAAATTTTGGCTTTGGACTGCCCAGAATCAAAGCTCCATAAATAACAGCGGGGACCGAGAGCTTAACGAGCTTTTCAAGGTATGTCGGGTTGTTAAGATGATCACCAATACACGTAAGTAAACGTGCTGACATTTTATAAGTGGGCATGAACGTAGGCGTATGTGAAATAAAATCATATTCAATATTGTTACTTTAGCTTTATAATCAGCCACCTACTCCATAGAAGTATACAATTGACTTATATAATAATTGTGAAGAAAATATAAATCCTTATGAGTTTTAACATACAAAGAGAACATTTCATAAGTGAGTAGGTACCTATATACCAGGCGCGTGCATAGGATTATGACAGGGTATGCGGCGGAGTAAAAACACACAAAAACTTCTTCTTTTATAGATTTTTAGCATAGCCACAGCCACGCATCGCCACCATGCTACGATGCGTGGCTGTGGCTATGCTAAAAATCTATAAAAGAAGAAGTTTTGGTGTGTTTTTACTCCGCCGCATGCCTTGTCACAATCCTATGCACGCCCCTGCTATATACCTAAGTCACCAGGTCATTTTAAACATGTTTATAATAAACAGTGATCGGAATAGGCTGAGTATATTTACTTAAAGTTTAAAGAACAGAGACGGAAATCGGAGACTTCCATAAGACAATATTTTTTTTTACCGGTAAATTTGCTGGAACCTTAACTATGTAAATTTTTACATCAAATTAAAGCTTCTATTAGTTTTTTTGCTTATAGTATATATAGTTTGCTTATAATACCGTAGAATATAAATTGGTACATAACAATATCTACATGTGAAATCGATAATATTAATCATGAAAAAATGTATTATTTAAAATTTTAATTATTTATTAACATAACCGAATAGTGACAGTACCGCGGCGAAGGGGAGGTCATTAGATGATTTTCCCACCGAAAAATTAGGTTATAAACTATGTGTGCCATGTGTCGTGCAATTTTTAGGGTTGGACAAGTAACCCTTATAGTTTCACCATGTCCCATGACCGCCAGTCTGTCTGTCTTTTGTCCGGCCGTTTCTCCGCGGTTTAGCTCAAAAACTATTGATACTAGAACGCTGATACTAGGCATGCCTTTTAAGTTCTGTCGTTTCCATATTTCCCGGCAATTTTGAATTGGAACTGTTCTATATTCGAATGTGTTTAAATTTTGAATCTTAAAACAGTTGTAAGTATTAGGATTAATGCTATTGTTTAGTGACAGCGTCGATTGGAGTCTGTCAGGTTACGTACGAAAATGAATCTTTCTAAGGAAAATGTTCGTGCAATAATTTTCTACTACTTTAGACGAGGCCTGACACGGCTTCAGTGTTTTGAAGAGCTAACGTCTGTATTCAGTGATGAAGCCCCATGTCTGCGGACTGTCGAACGCTGGTGTTTAGAATTCCAGCGTGGACATACTAGTGTTAGTGACAAATCTCGCGAAGGACGCCCAAAATCCGCCTTTACTGCAGGTAACCTCATTGCTATGAGACAACTACTTCTCGAAGATCGCCATGTGACGTATCGAGAGATAGAGGCTCTATTAGGCATCTCAGGGACAACCATTCAGAAGATCATGCATGAAGCGCTTGGTGTGAGAAAGCTAGTTTGCCGTTGGATACCGCATCTGCTTTCCGACGATCACAAGGTGGCCCGCGTCAGATGGTGTAAGAAAACTCTGCAAAGGTTCAACCGAGGAGAGTCAAATCACGTCTACGACATCATCAGTGGTGACGAATCTTGGATCTATGCCTACGATCCTGATTCCAAACAACAATCTACAATCTGGGTCTTTCAAGACGAGCCAAAGCCGACTAAAGTTTTTCGTTCTCGAAGCACTTCAAAGAAGATGGTGGCCACGTTCGTTGGAAAAACCGGCCATGTTGCGATTATTGCACTTGAAGATCGTAGAACGGTTAACGCAGAGTGGTATACCACAGTTTGTTTACCACAAGTCATCGCTGAACTTCGGAAATCTAACTCAAAGCGACGCATCATTCTGCACCACGACACCGCAAGCTCACACGCCGCTCTTCAAACGATTGAGTATTAGAAGCAGGAAAAAGTAGAAATACTTGACCATCCTCCATACAGTCCTGGCCTAAGCCCTAATGATTTCTTTACATTTCCTAAAATTAAGAAAAGTCTTTGTGGTCAAAGGTTCCAGTCTGGTGAAGAAGCAGTCGACGCTTTCAAGTCAGCCAATTTGAACACCCCCACTTTAGAGTGGAATAAATGTTATAACTGGTTTGAGCGAATGGAAAATTGTATTAAGCTACGTGGTGAATACTTTGAAAAACAATAAAAAGTACTATAAGGTTCTAGTTGTGTTTTTTTCTTCAAACGACAAAACTTAAAAGGCATGCCTCGTATTTGGCATGGATATACATATTAATCACACCGATAAACTGATAAAATAAAATTCATTATAGAAGTAATTTTTAGGCTACACGTAAAGAGGAGAAGATTTTTTTTATCTCGTCTACCCCATAGTGTGGGGTATTGTTGGATAGGTCGTTTAAAAATAATCTGAATGTAGACAGACCAATTTTAGATTGAGTGATCCGTTTCGGAAATATTAAACTTTAAAGTACTAATTTACGTTCGAAACGGCAGTAGAACCTGCATATAACGAAGGAAAAAGGAAAACTACCAGACCTAATTTGGCTTCACAAAGGACATCAACCAATTTGTATGGCGTTTGGGCTTGAACATGAACATAAAAATATTGCATTGTTTTTGATTTTATTGAGTGGCTTACAGTACAAAGAAAACATATAGATAAAAAGTTTTGTATCAAATTGATTAATATAATACAAAAAAAACTTCAATTCTTTAAAATAAATCGTTTATTTATAAAAGTTTCATATGTTAATAAAACATGGTCTAAAAACTGAGCAGGTGGAGTTACATTTTCACACCTTGCCCAACTTAAATACCTTATCACAGACATGATATGAGTGCAGCAACCTACAGTCCTTCGGCCGAAATTTTTAATATTATTTATTTTGACACTCTCGAATAGAAGCCCATATTCAATAAATATTATTACTAAATTATTTATGAATTCTTTTTTTTCCAATACGGCTGTTTGCGGTTACGGCCCATTTTGGTTGATGTCCTTTACAAGTAATACTCAACCAACCGTACCCTTTCGGAAAAAATCCATTGAAAAATATTTAGATCAAGTTCTTCTTTTTGTAAAACAGAACGGTTTATTTTTGTTAGAGCATGGTCTCCCACTTGGCGTTGTAGTAAACTACGGAACCCTACAGTGTGCGTGGCACTTGGACGGTTTTTTTATATTTGATAGGCTCGCGTTTGACCGCTATCTCACCAGATGGTAAGCGATAATGTGGTGAAAGGTGAACTTACCTTTTTTTTTTCTTTTTTTTTTTTTACTCTTACCTAGAAGTACCTATTCACTTTTGGCTTGAATACCCTTATATTGGTTATAACTATTAGAAAACATAGACTCAGGCATTGATGTATTAAAAGGAGCGAGATACGGTACTATAAGATACAGCGTTTGGTCCTACTAACCTATGTGATTGCCCGTAGTTGGCGCTCAGTTGCGCAAGGAACCTTATTGATCACACAGCTCAAGAAATTCTCGTCTCTTCGTGTTTTTAAGGATTTTTTGGAATAAATATGCATCAAAATGACTTCTTGTGTAGCTAAACAGTATTTTAATTACACCAGGAAGAAAAATAAGAGACATGGGTCACGGGATCACTTGCTGCTTACTTACCTAATACATGCAATCTCATTTCATTCATAATCGCAAACATTCGGCAGCTGAGGCGATTTCGCTCGCACTACAGCGCCGTCTCCTATAAACTAAACTGAACACAGATGTGTGAGTTTCCGTGCATGTATTAGTGCGCCGAGCCAAGGTTTACTGATTGCAATGCTAGAGAGTAATATATCTTCCTCCTTTTAATACATCAATGGACTCAGGTAGGGAATTCCACTCCTTAGCTGTACGGTGAACTTGCGCTTGATACGAATTGAGCTGCTGTTTCGGTGTGAAGTACTGTCCTTGTACCATTGCTAGGATTCCTAAATTTTTAGCTGTCCAAATCCCTTGAGCCATTTAAGCGTCATGAAACACAAACATACCAACTTTCACATTTATAACTATAACTATCGAGTTTGGATAGGATTATTATATTGTTTTTAACATCATTTTAGTGTTCCCTTAGTGAAATGAAAAACAAAAGAACCCTTTAGAGATTCATCATGTCTGTCTGTTTGTCCGACCATATGTCACAGCAACTTATGCTTATGCCGAAACTATTAACACTATTAACACAGTTGAAACTTAGTAGGTAGATGTAATCTGTGAACCGCTTTACGATGTTCAAAGAAAAATAAAAACAAACACTATAAAAAACAAATATATTACTTGCGACTCTCAATATACCTATATCCCTTATGTATTGCAATTCCAACTTGGCCACTTATCACATTAATATCGAGTTTTTACAATTTTCTTGAATATATTACTAAAATACGGTATTTGCAATAATCCTTCGCCATTAAATAGGCATGTTTTTTTTTAACACGAGTGTGCTTTTTGATAACGTGTCCGAATCAATTGTATAAAGCAATGTAACCTAACAACATACAATAAAGCATCTCATTTCTTCTACGCAGCACAAACTTATCGAATCACTAACATTTATTATATAAGCTAACTGTTGCCCGCGCCATCATTCGTGTGGACATTTTATTAAAATCCTCATAAAATCAATCCTCGTAAATCGTACATTTTCCCGGAATAAAAAATATCATAATTATTTGCCCTGTCATAGAGGGGAGGCCTGAAATGAAATGAAATGAAATGAAATGAAATGAAATGAAATGAAATATTTATTTTGTAAATTGGTTATAAATAACACTTTTACACGTCATGTTTTTTTGCGTGTTAAGTTTAGCTAGATGAGGCCGGTATTTCCTAACTGACTACTCTGAGAAGAAACACCGAAACAAACTCAGAGGTCATAGTCTCTTTTAAAGTCCAGACAATTTGTATTTGTATATGAGAAGCATGTAGGTTCATGTCTGTGGTATTCTTTTGAGGAAATAACCACGCAAATTTGAGCGGACCTGTCCAGACAGTGCAAGCATTTGTCAGTTATCGTGTAGCTCAACTTAGAACTTAAGGAGCTCAACAATTTGACGAACAATACCAAAGTAAGGACCTTTGGGTAGGCCACACAAGTACTCAAACTGCTTGACATCATTAAATAAATTATAGTGAAAGCAAAAACAATGAAGAAAGAATAACCTACATCGTCCTCACATTTACAATAATGAAATAATTATATATATATAAAAAAAAAAAACAACAATATAAAAAAAACAACAAACAAGAACAAAAATTAATAGGTATATACAATACTTGAGAAAGCAAAATTTTAATTAATCAAAAATAAATCATCAATCATAATTTTAAAAAGAAATAAAAAAGGCACACGTATATCACTGGAGCATCTCATTCCCAAGCCTTCTTGTCCTCAATATAATCTTTAACACTGTAAAAAGCTTTCTGACATAGCTTACGTTTTATAAACAATTTGAATTTATGAATACTTAGTTCTTGAATATGGCTAGGAATTTTATTATAAAAACGTATACATTGGCATCTAAACGAACCACCTATTTTTTTCAACCTTGTTTTAGGAATGACATATTTGTCTTTGTTCCTTGTATTTACACTATGAATATCACTGTATTTTTTAAACAGATTAATATTTTTGTGTGCATACAAGAGATTCTCATAAATATACTGAGATGGCACAGTCATAATATTAATCTCTTTAAATTTGTCTCTTAAGGAGTGCTTAGGACTTAATTTATAAATTGCACGAATGGCCCTTTTTTGTAATACAAATATTGTGTGAATGTCGGCAGCATTTCCCCAAAGTAAAATGCCGTATGACATCACACTGTGAAAGTAACTAAAGTAGACTAAACGTGCTGTTTCGATATCAGTTAATCCACGTATTTTTCTAACGGCATATGCTGCAGAACTTAACTTTTTTGACAATTTATCTATATGGGGGCCCCACTGAAGCTTCGCATCCAAAGTTATGCCCAAGAATACTGTGGTATCTTCGGGTTTCAATATTTCGCCCTTTATTGATACACTAGTATTCACTTGTCTAACATGAGGTAACGTAAATTTTAGGCATTTGGTTTTTTTCTCATTAAGAAGAAGATTATTAACATTAAACCAGCTAACTACAGTCGCAAGGGCTCTGTTTACTTCTTCAGTAACCTGCTGTTGACGTTTAATTTTAAATAAAAGAGAAGTATCGTCAGCGAATAACACTATGTCATGATTTTTGATCAGGTACGGCAAATCATTTATATAAATAAGAAACAAAAAGGGACCTAAAATTGAGCCTTGGGGGACCCCTATCTTGACCACAGATCCCGGCGATCTTTTGCCGTTCACATCGACTCTCTGAATCCTTTCACTCAAGTATGAGGTTAAAAGATTCAGAGAGGAGTCCCGGAATCCGTAGTGGTGCAGTTTCCTGATTAATGTCTCATGGGGAACACAGTCAAACGCCTTAGACAAATCGCAAAAAATGCCCAACGCATCGCATTTATCTTCCCATGCATTATAAATGTGTCCTAAAAGTTCAACACCGGCATCAGTTGTTGAACGACCCTTTGTAAAACCAAATTGTTTATTATGTAGCAATTTGTGTTTATTAAAATATCTTTGCATCTGCATTAAAATAATTTTCTCAAAAATTTTACTGAAAGTGGGCAGTACAGAAATAGGTCTATAATTAGTAGGGTCAGATGTACTACCCGATTTAAATAGTGGGATTATTTTACTATATTTCATTAGATCAGGAAACTCACCGCAATCAATACAATTATTAAATATAACAGCTAATGTAGGAGCAATAATGTGTATAATTGACTTAGTAACTTCAACAGAATTACCCCACAGGTCTGCAGTCTTTTTAATATTCAAAGAATTAAAAGTTTTGATGATGTCATTAGAAGTAACATGTTGGAATTTAAACTGGGAACTACAAACTGGCACATTTTTTTTAAGTAATGTTTCTGCAGCAATGGGAGATGATTTTAGCGACTTGGTTGTCGATACGGGAATGTCAGTGAAAAAATTTTCAAATTCTGTGGCGACTTGCGAATCTAATGTTATTATATTATCATCAATAGTGAGGGTGTAATCAATATTTCGGTTGCAAGACCTTCCCGTTTCGCTTTTTATAATATCCCAAGTCGTTTTAATTACATTACTACTATTTTTAATTTTAGAACTCAAGTAGCGAGACTTGGCAATATAACAGACTTTTTTAAATAATTTAGAGTAGTTCTTAACATATAAATTAAATTCTACCGAGTTAGTGTAAGTCCGCTCCTCATAGAGTTCATAAAGCCGATTTCTACTTTTATAAATACCAGTGGTGGCCCAGTCACTGAAAGAAGTGTTACTATTTACTGAAGCAATTTTGGGAATAAATGTGTTATCGAATTGTTGGCAATATATTTTGAAAAAATCATTATAATGTTTATTAGGGTCCTCATTAGTTAACAAACAGGGCATTTTATTTAAGAGTTTAGTTTTGAATGCTTCCAGGCGATATTTAGTTTTTGGATTTACAGTGATATTCTTTTTTAACATTTTATTGACTTTTTTTGGTAAAGTAATTAATTGCCCACAATGATCAGAGTCTATTAAATTAATTATTTTTTTGTGAGTCGGTACAACATCCGTAAAAATATTATCTAAGCAAGTGGCACTAGTAGGAGTTATTCTAGTGGGCTCCATAAATAGGTTTACAAGATTGTATGATTGGAATAAACTAATAATGTTAGTGCTCAAACCAGAATTTTCTAATAAATTAACATTAAAATCACCACAAACAATGACATATTTACTCGAGTTACAGATTTTATGCAAAACTTCATCCATTACTTTTTCAAAGCAATCGTACAATCCTGAAGGTGGTCTGTACACACTTAATATAATAAACTGCTCCAATTCAATACAGGCTATTTCAATAGATCGTTCAACAGAGAGGCTCACAATATCCATTCGGTTCTTGAATTTAAGATTATTACTTATTAATATTAAAGAGCCACCATGTATAGCATTCACTCTGCTGAAAGAACTACCAACCTGGTAATTATTATAATTGAAAATAAATTGATGGCTTTGAAGCCAATGTTCAGTTAGGCAAAGAATATCAATATTGTTAAAATTAAGAAAAAACTCTACTTCTAAATCTTTGTTTAAAAATCCTTGAATATTTTGATGTACCAGGTTAATAGTATTTATTGATTTTAAAACTATATTTGTGTCCTCTTTGCAGTTTAAAAGTTCATTACTGCTAGAGATTCCCTCTGTTGTCAAAATTTCTAATTTAAATTCTCCGTAGTAAAATTGTTTGCAACCAAGCAATTGGTTGAGTTATGTAAACTGTCAATGCAATAATTAATTTCAGTATTATTAGATACCCTAGATAATACTGAATATTCACTTAACCTAGGATCAGTAAAATTATCAATAAATGAGTGTATATTGTACGCTAACAAAGTAGCCAATAAATGTCGACTTTTTTTGGGAAGATACATATATTCCCGAATCAAAACAAAATCTCTAACAAAATTGTTAGTATCAAAATACAATAAATGGTCACTATGACGGCATACTAACATATGCATCAAATTATTAAGTCTAAAAATATATTCATTTTCTATACATGTCAAATTATTAGAATAAGGCAATGCACATAACATTAATTTGCCTAATTTTAATTTAAGGAGGGTGCCAATACCATTAACAATGTCCTGTTTTGTCACATTAAGGCTGTTTCCAAATAAAAGAAAAAAAATAAAAGAATGACTGTAGTCTGCTCATTCAAATTTGATTGTGTAATTTTATGAATAAGCTCAGTGAAATGCAGGTTATGGTAACAATGACTTACTATAGTATGATCACAATAATTATTTAATAGTGAGCCAAAACCTGTGCCTAATCTATCTGAATAAACTAAAATGTTACTTTGAGCTGGGCTTGTGGTTTCCAAAGTATGAGGTAAAATGTGTGAGGATGCAGGAATAATCTGTGGTAACATGATGGCCGGGTGATTTGAAGCACAACTACAGGTGAGGTCATTAGTCAATGACTCATACCTCTCTGCGTTGTGCTTAACCAAGTCCACCAGGTCACAGGCCTCCTGCATGCGCTCATTTAACATTTTTTGGCTAGACTCATACTTACAAAAAATATCCTTTAGTGTATTTTCCCTACTCAATAATTCCTTCTGAAGGTTATTTATGTCAATATCATACATTTTTCTTTGACTATCCAGCATGCAACTACATTCCTTTAATTGGTTGTTTAGGATAACACGCTGCTTTCTAAGTTCAATGTTATATTTATACACACTTCTTGATTTTAAAAGTTTCTTGTACTTTTTAATGTTTCTATTAATTTTAATATACTTCCTTATTTTGTTGTGACTACCTAAAACAGGACAGTTTGTTAATGTATCGTCCCCAGTTAAGTCTATGGTACAGGTGGGCTTCTTACATTCTAGTCCGGATCCACTACCCACCAGCTCGTCGAAAAGGCTGTTTGTGTTGGCCAATTGTTCACTGGCTCTCAAGGTTTCTATATTAGATATTGTGCTATGAGCCTTGTATAATTCCGCTTCAAGTCCTGATATACGTTTCAGTGCCTGATCATGTGTGTCACTGCATTCTTGAAATTCAGACATTAGATTGCGGAGATGGTGATGCTGGTCCAGTATGTCCATGTGCTGGGTGTGAAGTTCCACGAGCTGTCTCTTCAGTTCTGTGTTTTTGTTGACTAACTTCCTGACTTCCACCTCGCTTTCTTCTCTTTCTTGCAGCAGGTCACTGCAGGTCTTCTTTGAGACCTCAAGCTCCTTCAGTGCAGCAATCAGTTTGATATTCATGTCACGTACAGTAGCTCCGCGGGTCATCATATTGAAAAAGTTGACCAAACCGCTCCTGGAATGTGACAAGAATCAACTGAGTATTTTGGGGATATACTAAGGAAGTTTAGAACAGTAGATGTTAGAAGGAAAACAACTAAGGATTGAAATTAAATGAAAAACCAAAAGAATAACAGACAATATTTTTTTTTTTTTTTTTAAAGTAGGTACAATGAATTAGAAAGTAGGTAGCAGAAAAAAGAGAAAATTATACTACTATTAACTTCTTATTTATGTTTATTACATGTATACTATATAACTATCACATTACTTATTGGTTTTCTAAGAAAGTCATTTGCTTAGACAAAGTTATTGGTCTAGCTTAAATAATAAATAGTATGTAATGTTATACATGGGTTTCTTGCTTTTACAATAGACAAAGTTACTGGTTTAAATGAAGTTAATAGATGATTAATGAGAATATAATAGTGAGAATGTAACAGTAATAATGTATAGTAAATATGCAGTGTAACTTTTGTCTGGGGCGGATGTTTTCGTCATCGATTTTGCTTCCACAGTTTGTCAAGCAAAAGGAGACATAAACGGTGCCAATGTATGCTGGACGTAGCTCAGATATCTGAGCAGTATTTAAAGGTGTTGAGAAGTGTATATAGGTAATAATAATATGAAAAAATATACTCCCCGGGTTTGGTGATTTCAAATCCAAACTGACAGCCGGTCCACGTACAAAAGTTATTGTTTTATGGATTTTTGAAGTTTTTTCAACAAAAACACGGCAAAAACACTGACTGAGTCACTTTATACATTTAATCTAAGATAAATAACACATCTAAAACTAGTTACTACACAATTAAAGAATATTTATTAAAAATTTAACTAAGAGACCGTTTTTTCACGACCTGTCACCAGTGTTGCCAGCACGGATCTGTGTCTGTGACCCAGCAGCGGGAACATAATAGGTTGAATTATTATTATAATTTGCTTATCCAGACTATAATTTATCCATGTGCCAAATTATGTCCAGATTCGTTCATAATTTGGCGTGATTGAGATACAAAAATAAACATATAAACTTTCGTATGTACGTATAATATTAGTATAGAAATATATGTATTAGTCAATTGACTTCGTCCTGAGATAGCAGATAGGTCAAGTGATAAAGAAACATGAATGTGTTGGTGAGCACATCAATGCAGCTAAAACGTCAATGACAGTAAGTTGTATCAATATAAATCTTTAATTTATAAGCTTTCTCCGAACTATTCTGAGCTCGGCTTCTAGTCTAACGTAGCTACATATCGCTTCTAGTGTCAGTATGCAGCTGAGTTCTTGCATCGTATCAAGAGTCGAATAAAGCAGAAATATTTCTACTCTTGAAATTACTACAAGATCTCTTCTAGAATAAAATAAGAAAGCTAAGATATTTCATATGGAGTTAAGATCTCTGGTTTATCATGTTTTGGTGAGAAAAATGAGACAGACTTCGCTAATTGTCTTGTCTGTATGAAAAGCTTTCCTCTGACTTTCAGGCATCTCTTAGACAAAATACAATGGATACCATCCAAGCTTCCACCACTATACGTTCTACCCGCCCCGCAGCTTTTTATTTTAATTACGAATGGTACCCGCTCTTGGCCTCGATCACACCAGCGGGCCTAGACAAAATCCATTTTCTGTAAGCGTTAACGCCAACGGAAAAATTAAATTGCATGGAGTTGACATTTGCTAACCACATGTCACGTGATTGTCACGTGTTAGTAAATGTCAACTCCATACAATTTAATTTTTCCGTTGGCGTTAACGCTTACAGAAAATGGATTTTGTCTAGGCCCGCTGGTAAGTGTAAGATGAGGTCTACGATCGAACGAGCGAGCCCAGAAAATGCCTATTCACTCTTGCTTTAAAGGCACAGAACAGACAGAATTCAACGTAGTCCACGATAAGACTGCTTTGGCAATGATTCTTCTTCTTTCTGCACATGTGGCTTCCCTGGCTTATTGTGACTGCGTTATTGTATAAAAGTCTATTAAAAACTCCACTTTTTTGTGTGTCTGCTTGTTTTTGTTATTTTATTTTACTTATATTGTAATATATAATTTATTTAACTCAAATTATCCAATATTAGAATACAATCTTTAATTCTGCCAAATTAAATTTAATTATTTATTTATTAAAACTTTATGCAACACAAAATGTACAAAGGCGGACTTAATGCAATAGGCATTCTCTACCAGTCAACCATGGGTGGTGAAGAGATAACATGGGAGGTGCATAAAAAAAATAAACTAAGTAGATAATATTTTCAACTTAAAAGTTTTATTACAAGTGTATATATATACATCGGGAACGCCGCAATTGCGGCGGTAAGACCCCTCTTTGAGGAGTGGCAAGATCGGCGTCACGGCGTCCTGACCTACCGCATGACACAGGTCCTCACTGGACACGGAAGTTTCGGGAGGTACCTGTGTCTGATGGGAAAGGAAGAAACGCCTGGGTGTCACCACTGCGAGGGTCGCCCTAAGGACACAGTAGAGCATACGGTGCAGGACTGCCCCGCTTGGGCAGAGCACCGACGTGTCCTCACGGCGGTGATAGGCGGAGACCTCTCGCGCCCGGCATTGGTCGAGGCCATGCTGCGGGGTGAGAGGGAGTGGGAAGCAGTCGCCTCCTTCTGCGAAGCAGTCATGCTTCCGAAGGAGGCGGCGGGCCGCGTGAGGGAGAGGATGGCGTCCTTCCTCCAGCCCAGCCGCAGTGGTAGACGCCCACGGCGTCGGACGTCGGCCGACGATCTCCGGCCACCGTAGGCGCGGGCATGCGGACAGCGAGTAAAGGGCAAGCGCGTTGTGTTCCACGCGTGCCTCAAAGAGCGTCAGCCGAAGCCTGCCGGGGTCGTGGGACTTATCCCATTACCGTGACCCCGGTACGTAAAGGGTTATTGAAGGAACACCGTGGATTTTAGTCAGTAACAGTCTGACAGTCCCTCCCACCCTGCCCGGGGTGAGAGGACTTATTTGATAATTTTACCACGTTAAAAAAAAAAGTGTATATATACATATACTTCTAACTAGAATAAACTTACAAACATATTTATCATAATACATACCAAAAATATATAATATATATATATTAATAAAAAGTTATAGAAAGTGGGTTCTGAAAACTCTGCTTCCACTATTTGTTAAGAAAATAACCCCGTAACTTTCTCTTAAATGCATATTGATTGGTGGCCGTCCTGATATCGAGAGGTAGTGCATTCCACAGAAGAATAGCCTGTATATAGAAGGAAGAATGAATAAAATCAGAAGTATGACTAGGACAGAGTAAGAGAAGATTATTGGAAGAGCGCAGACTTTTAGCGTGTGAGGAACATAGAAATTGAAAATGAGAAATAAGGTAAGAGGGAGGGGTAGGAGAGTTCAGCAAAGAGAAAAGCGTAGTCAAAGCGCGCAAACTTCTTCTCTGGCGAATGGGCATCCATTTGAGCTCGGTTCTGTACCTCGATACGTGGTCATATTTTTTAAAATTAAATATGAACCGGATACAGTTATTAAGGAGCCTATCGAGCTTATTCAGCAAGACCGCATTCAAGTCAAAGTAGCACACGTCACCATAGTCGATTACAGGGAAAATTAAAGTTTGCACAAGCATTGTCTTGGTTTTTGCAGGTAAAAAGTTCCTCAGACGGTACAGGCATCGCAAAGTCCCGTTGACTCTTTGACTGACACTGCAGACCTGACTTTGCCAGCTAAGCATAGAGTCAAGATTCAAACCGAGATCTTTAACGCAAGAGCTAATAGGGATGACGGCCCCATTGAAAATGATTGGAGGGAGCAAACTTACTGTCAATCTACCGATCATACGCGAGCTTCCAATCATAATGGCCTGACACTTTGATGGGTTTACAGACACCCCAACCCAATCAGACCAGCTTTTGATAGCATCTAAATCTCGGTTTACATCTCCTATAGCGTCTGATAAACTTTCTACCCGCGCAGATGCATACAACTGCAGATCATCAGCGTAAAGATGATACGAACACCGAAGATAGAGAGTTATTAAGTTTATGAAGATTGAGAATAATAACGGAGAAAGAATACCGCCTTGTGGGACACCAGCATCCAGGTCACGCCAACTCGAAGAATTCTCATCGACACGAACCGACTGCTGACGTCCCCGAAGATAAGAAGAGAACCATTCCAGACACTCGGAAGATACCATGAGACGTGACAGGATAGATAGGAGAATATCATGACTGACGGCATTAAAGCATTGGAGAAATCAATAAGCACCAAAACAGTAACCTTTGTGTTCTCCATCGCCTCTCTAATGTCCCCAGTCACTTTAAGGATAGCGGAAGCCGTACTTTGGCCTGGCCTAAATCCAGACTGGAATGGACTAACAAGATTGTTCCGGTGAATAAATCCAGAAAACTGTCTATGGACGCAGGCCTCTAGTACTTTGGACAGGAAAGGAAGAATGGAAATTGGTCGAAAATGGATAGGCAAGGAGGGATTGGATATTTTAGGAAGTGGACGAACGAAAGCAATTCGCCACAGGGTTGGAAATTGCCCGGAATCGAGGGAGAAGTTGATAATATGGGCAATTGGCAGAAGGAGAGAGTCAAGGATCAAGGTGATCATATAACGATTGATGTCATCATAACCCACAGCCTTAGATTTAATGGAAAGGATAATCTTTTTGATATCATCCAAGGTTGCCGGAGAAAAACGGAATGGTTCAATGATTGGACATGGTAGACCAGCAATGTAATCAATCGTCTGAGATAAAATTTGGGAATCCAAATGACAGGTAGTGGTAAAGTGACGATTGATATCATCGAGACCGATCGTTTTAGGAAAATCCACATGACGTGCTCTGCCGACACCAAGAGTTCCGAGGAATTTCCAGATGTCAGCAGGAGAAGAAGAAGATATATTATCGAGAATGTGGCGGCGTTTAGCGTTGCGTATCATCTGATTACACCGATTTCTTGCGGCTTTAAAAAGGTCCCTTTTTTCAACACAGCTATCCTTCCTATATTTACGAAAAGCACGATCTATGTGAAGAAATTTATGTGTTTTGCTTTAGTTTATTAACAGTTAGGTACTCGTAAAGATAATTTCTAATGTGAATGCGTGAACACTATAAACTCTGAGATTCATTTCGGACTATGAATATTACATTGTATTATGTTAACTGGTCTCTACTGTCCTCTCACATCTAAAAAAAATTGTGCCTATTATGCGAAAATTGTAAAAATTAAATATTTTTTAAAAGAGTAACCTGAGTAACCGTGAAGTTTCTTGCCAGTACTTCTCCATAGAAAACGACCAGTTTCAAGACATTTTATAAGCCTTGTAGGCCTATGTGAAATAATAAATTGATTGTTTTTTTTTTTATTTTTTTTTTTAAACATATTGGAGATTCCGGCAAATACGTGACTGTTTATGTATTTACAGCTTGCTTTACCGGAATTTGCTTTCTAAACTCCATAAATTATTTTCCTGTCTACTAAATTTACTTCTTCCCATTCTGTGATAATATGCTACTTCACATAATGCGTTATCCGACTTAGCTTACGACAATGCAATGGACAGTGAAAATGTTAAGATATGAAAAGGCAACTGGACTTTTATAGCAGTTAAATACATGTAAATAAAAATTGAGGGAAAAACAGCGCGTGGCAGGTCACCATTGCGCTGGACCAACCTAGTCAAGACCGCACTCAATGGTCCACTCCATGTATGCACAAAAACTGCAACAGTAGTGAAAATGGCGAAGGATTGTAAAGCAGGCCACCACCCTTTGAGTGTACATGTGTGTATATGACGACGTAGAAGAAATATGTCTATTCGTCTTATTCTATGGTAGGGGCGTAAACACGACGATAACTCAGATCTTCGTACGTCGTACATCATTGATAAAGTTTTAATCATAGCAGCAAATATTCTTCCAGAATAATGTTTTGTAGATACATGTATATTCGTCTAAGCTAGGTGAATTACAAGTAACATGTTTTACATGATGTCGCCATCAGAATTAAGTCATAGTCCATAAAGCGGCCATATTGGAATTGTTAAGATTTTATGGCACGCATGCGCGTAAGAAAGCCAATGTTACTAGCTACTTGTTGATCTGGTTTTCATTCACGACGCACGAAACCGCGCATTCTACGCAGTTAGGATGTCCTGGGCTTTGTTGTAAGCACACTAAATGCCGAACTTTAAGTTTTATAAAGCTTTTTCATACCACTAACTGAACATTCATCTTCCAAAGTATCATTTAGCAAGCTAAATATCTCTATATATAATTCCTGAATGTTCAAGCTAGTTCAAATTTAAAACAATCAAGTTAAAATAGGACCCGCACTAACTAATCAATGACATCCCAGAAATATCAATAATCAACGAAATATGGGCTTTTATCACGATAAATAAGCTCTTTTGGTCACTAAAATTCATTAATTTTATTCGTGATAGATCTATAAATAGCTTTAAATTATGCGTCCTTCTCACACTTTAATAACTAACGTAATCTGGCTCATGGGGGCGCATCAACCTTGCGACTATACCTATACTAACACACGGAATTTGTATCAAATATGTATAAATTCACATGTTGAAAAGCACCATTCCATTACAAGTTCTGCATTCACTGAATCAAAAGCTTCCAGGCGAAATATCTAGCCAATACAGGACTCGAGTCAAAATCAACTGTTTTGCACCGAACACGTCGTACATCAAGATACAAATAAAACCACGTACCTGCCTTGCAATGCAACCTGCTAGAGCCTTGACTTTAACTTTATATTCCAGCGCAGATGCAATTCATAGGATATAATTAGATATTAATGTTTTATAGTGACAATATTTAGGAAATACGTTTGAAAATTGAGCGATCAATACAGGGAGGGGGTGAAATGCGCGGAGGTTGTGCCCACGCCCGCCCCCGCACCGCGCTCCTCTCCTCCGCGCCCTCCAACCGCCCACGGGTCTGACCATGAAACTACAGACTACGACGTCAAATGCTAAATTTCATGAAAAAACCTGATATATTCAACTTATCTCATAGATACATCTATCAAGGCCTGTCTAGAGTCTTAAGCAGTAAACATCCAAAGAATCGAAATAAAGCCTTCCACATAAATGCAAAAGCTCTATTTCTGGGAAGTTCTTTGATTTAAACACAATCAAGTACAAAATAGTCAGAGCTTTTGCATATAACAAGCAATTACTTATATCTTAAGCAAAAATAAAATTTAAAAAAAAAAACGAGGTACCTTAAAGCGAAACAGGATGTGACATATCCCGATGGAGGACGCACAGTTGGCACTTAACACAATATTCTGAAGCAAGGATCAGTACAAACACAGCACTGTAACCAGAAGCACTAAATTGTTTTTATTTTTGGTATTTTCCTTATGACCCGTGGAGCTCCCTTCAGAAGTGCTCGCTGCGCGCGACTGGGATAGGTACTAGGTGATCTGGAGCCGCGTCCCCCCCGCGCCCGCGCTATCGCCCCGCGCAGTCTGCGACTTGTCGATGAATGGAACCCGCCGCCCCTTGCTACCTTGCCTATATAAAATCTCTTTCAACGCTCCCCTACATTTGTTGTGCATCGCCTACTGTGAATAAAGCTCTATGAAAATAAAGTGCTTATAAATATAGTTGGTAATTGCATCACCGTCAAAGTTTTTCTGCTAACCCGTTATAGAGTTTTATCATATCAAATCTATTTTTAAGGCTTTCAATATTTATCTCAATATACTTTGAACTAAGTCAACCTAATTATATACCTTATAGACACTTACATACAAGGTCCCATTTGAATCTTGTGTGACTGAAATAGATAACCTTTAAAACAACATCCAATAAATATGAAAATTGTATGCTTATCACATATTTATATAATTTCAAAGTTCAATGGTTCTTCATATCTTATATTGGCTGTAAAATAGGGAAGACAGAGCTGAGCTATCGCAATAATATTGCCTGAAACATTGTTGTGATTGATAGACCTCATGATTCAATTCCTTCGCATTATTGTTAACAATCCCGACGTCAAATTCAGAACAAAAAAATTAAGTGAACACCTAATAGTTATAAAAGGCCTTTATGAGTGGAAATACTCCACTTATATAATATACTAGTACTCACGCGGGGCTTCGCTCCCGTGGATTCTATCACGGTAAAACATAACTCTCCTTTTTTGCAGTCGGGTAAAAAGTAGCCTATAACCTTCCTCAAGCTTCAAGCTACTTCCATACCAAATTGCATCCAAATCCATCCAGTACTTTCGACGATTAGCGCGTTCAAGCAAACAAACAAACAAACTTTTCCGCTTTATAATATTAGTATAGATTTTACTAGCTTCTGCCCGCGACTTCATTCGCGTGGAAGTCTTTTCCTTTTTTGATAAAAACCCTATGTGTTAATCCAGTATGTCAACTATCTACTTACCAAATTTCATTAAAATCCATCTAGTAGGTCCGCAGTTTAGCATGTACAAACAGACAGACATTTTTAATTTTTTTTGCCGTGTTACCGTTTCTTTCCCCACCTCAATTATTATTTTTGCATAAAATTTTAAATGTACAGGCACACTTTTTTACTGTTTTATCATATGTATAGAAGAACAAGTATTTTTTTATCTTTATTTATTGAAATGGATTTTATCAGACAGTGATAATGTCTCCCACATAAAAAGAAATTAATATGTTTAATTGTTCTTAACATTTCACTGCTGACTATAAAATACGACACGACACGCAATATTCCGTGGCAAGATCTAGGGCATATGCATCTAATAAATAATTATATTATTCCCCGCAGAATCCGCGTAAACAACTACATAATGTTTGTATTATTAAAATAAAATATTTTTCGGGTAAAATCCGAATAGTAGTTAAAATTACTTTAAATTTGGAATTTACCCATACTCACCTAGATCTACCTAATGCTTACTGGGTAATTTTAGGTTAGATATATTTTTCATCTTGCTGGAAAACTTTCATGTTGCAGAAGGCGGCAGCGGAAAGAGAGGCAGATTACGAGCGCCTTCCCGGTCCACCCAAAGACTGGTTATATACTCTCTGGGTCCACCGGACGTACATCGGGCGTCAGCAGAGGGCATCGTGTATCTTATTAATAATACTGATCCGATTCAGTCTGTCAGTAGCTGGCCTCCCCATTTGACGCCAGAAGCCGAGGTTCGTACCCCAAAGGGGGCGACCTTAACGCGTAGTCGCCTAGATTAATAATAATAATCTTCCACAACTTTCACACAACGCCATCTAGTCCCAAACTAAGCAGAGCTTGTGCTATGAGTACTAGACAACTGATAAACATACATATGTATTTCTAAATACATACATATTATAGACAAATTACACCCAGACAAAGAACAAATGGTCGTGCTCATCACACAAACATTTGTCCTGGGTGGGAATCGAACCCACGGCCTTGCGCATAGCAGTCAGGATCACTGACCACTGGACCAACAGGCTTAATATAAGCCTTGGCTGGAGGCGTCAATTATAATTTATTAAGAGCAGCCACAGGCAAGTCCGGTTATGCAACTGACATCCTCAGAGGATGACATGCGAGAAGCCAAACACATAAATAAATATGTTTTCATTAGTATCTAATTTCTTACACTCATCGATACAGATTATTATATTATATACTATATATAATTTATTATATATGTACCTACTTTAATTTTTTATATTATATATTTAAACTCGCAAATATTACAAAAATCTAGTTGTCTTGTTTAAGTAGTGACCTCGTATTATTCTTTTTACCGAACGCTGATTGTGGTGACATCCACATTCCGCCAATCTTAAACTTGTTGCAAAGAAACTTTACTCAATACTAGATGGCGATACAAAACCGAAAACCTCAGGTTTGAGCTTTCGAAATTTGTACAACGTGAAAAAGTAAGATGGCGTTTCACATGATTCACTTTATAAAGCTCCGTCATGTAACGCGGCAAATCCGGTAGATGCAGCCTAAAATAATAATCTAATTATTTCAGACTTAGGGCCACTTGCAGCAACACTTTAAATCGAGATTTACTGTAACAAAAACTCGATTTAGGTCTAAATCTGATTTAACGTCTTGCTCACTACTGATTTAGCTTAAAATCTCGATTTAAATTGGCGTGAAAGTTAAACCAAGTGCAAGACAACACTGATGAGATTTAAGTTAAATCGGATTTAAGAGTTAAATCTAGCGTTAATAAAATCGAGATTTTAGAAATTTTGCTACAAGTGGGCCTAAGGTTTATATTAGTTAGTAGAAATACATAATAATAAAATTATTATAGTGTGTTATTTTAGTAAGTTTTATTTTCTAGTGATCACCGATACACGACGCCCTTCGGCTTAATAAGTTCTTCCTCGAGGAAGGTTTCACTATGCTTAGTCGGAACCTGCAGCAGGAACGACTTAAAGCTTCTACTTCAAGAAGCTTTACTTTCATAACATTCATAGATGCAAAGACACTGACACGAGGAATGGCATACAAAGAATATAATATAATATAATCTTTTCCTTGACTCCCGTGCTAGGTGATAAAGCTCCTGTGTTACAGGAGCCAGTCCCTCTCCCGGGAGGAGATGCAAAGATTACATAATTTTGAAAAATCTATTTAAAACTTAAAGATGAAACAAATATGATATCAAAAAAGTTGTTAGCAAACTAAGTAATGTAATAAGTTTATGTGAGTGCCTGTGCGTGCTTGTGGGTGTGTGTGTGTTTGCGTGCGTGGGTGATTGTATCAGTATGCGTGTACGCGAGTGTGTATTTTTGCCTGCGTGACTACGAATACGAAATCATATCTATCATTAAATTACCATAAAGGCTTCTAATATAGACCAACCACATTATCAACCTTATGTCGGACAATTCAAATTTGCGAATGCATACAGTAGCGACATCCATTTTTAGCTTTTTGACTCTTGAGGCAAGGAGCTTCATCAACCAACAACAGATTGGGAAACCTCGACGTTAGATGGCAATGCTGAACAGCTGAAAAGGCTTTGAGCTTTCATAGTATGTATAACGAAAAGCCGCAAGATGACGTGACGCAATATTAGCTTAAAGGGCTATTAAAACAATAAAAAATATAACGTCACGGTTAGCGCAGTAGTTGAGCGACCGGCTGCTGCGCTTGATATAGCGGGTTCCATTCCCGCACCAGAAAAAACTGTTTTAAAGGCTTACAAACAGTTGTTCCAGGTCTGGGTATTTGTAAAATTGCACCCACGATACATTCGAAATTCCTAGAAAGGGTCAATTTTTTTTATTAGACATTATAATATAATTCGTTTTAGGATAGATTTCTTGGAACCACATTTATGAACCTACGGCCTTTTAGTGGTCTGCAAATTAGATGTGTAATTGGTGCAGTTATTGTGTCTCAGTTGTCATAACGTATTGTTAATTTACCGGATCAAGATTTGGTCCGTAATTAAAGTAATAATGGAAGGTTTAAAAAATCTTGCTACGATAGGAAAGGACGTCTTGATAAATAAAATATTTTTTTTTAATAAATTTTATTTTACAACATTATCTTCAATAAGCTATAACTTGCTATCTTCTATTATAAACATCAATGTTACTACTATATAATTTACCACGTTTATACTATAATTGAATTTATTTACAACGATCTCGTTAATGACTATTTTACATTTTATCCTAATAGAAAAGTTTAAGATAGGAAGTGACATTAATAATGTGTTGACATAATTATCTAAATTAACGTCATAAACGTCAAATAGGTGATTTTCCAATCGTTCTGGCATGAAATTATATTTCATTAGAATTTTGTTATAATTAGTTTTTATTTATTTTGGTCTCCTAAGCAAAGTCAAACAAATAAATTAAGACATTTGTATTGTTTTTCTTATAGATGTAAAATTGGCAGTTTCATTACAATAAAATGCGATATATTCTATTATCTACTTACATTAAAAACTACTACATTATTATTCTCAAATCACTGAACATCAACATTCGTACTTTATTTTTAAATTTGAGAAACACGGATGTCCACAAAATCGACAGGCAGACTGTGAAGAGAGAGTTAGTTTGGCAAGATCTCTAGAAGTTACATATTTGCCCTGACCTAGGTAGAAATTTCTTTGGCAGATCTAGTTCTCATTGTAGGTCTTCGTCTTCCTAGCGTAGCGCGGCCTTATTCCAGTCCATTTAGATACGACACTGAAACTACAGACGACATTGTCAAAATTTCACGTCTTTTCAAACCAAACTAAAATTGCAATTATATTTCTAAATTGCTGATGTCTCATTTTGATAAAAAGACATTGTCCTCAAAAATATTAACATTCATACTCTTAATTAACAAATATTTTACGTAAAATTAATATTTTCATATCGCATAAATTCGTTAGATTAATTACGAGTAGGATGACAATATGTTTTTAATTTGATAAAACACTAGACTATTTTTTGGAAAATTCAATCGAAAATATAAAAGACCCAGTAGACGGCGTTGAAGAGTAGGAAACAGACAGGAAAGATGACTCGTGAGTACGTGTCTATGACATTAACGTCTCTGATCTTGGGCATAGACGCCTTGATGACAGTCGCGCCTCGCCGAAGAGCATGCATCACTTTGGGCTTCCCTGTTGATCCGTCTGCAAGGAAAAACTGATTTTACCTTGTTGAAATGCATGAAAATTGAACACGATTATTCATAAACGTGTGTTGTAACATCATTTTCATTAAATTTCTACGGAAATGTCAAAGATAGAGTCCGTTTATTGTATTATTAAACTAATAGTGCCCGCGACTACGTTTGCTGAGAGGATCCCGATTCCGTAGTATTCTGGGATAAAATTGCCGAATTTACCCCATATGCTGCCCTATAACCTCTGCTACATTACAGTGAAAGGTCGGTCGGTAAATCGGTTCAGTCATTCTGGAGATTCGCCCGGACAAACTGAAAGACAGATTTTTTTTTTTAAAGTTTATTTACGTTTTAGTATCGTGTAGATTACTTTGATATCCCAGACAGCCTCTTCAATTTTATTTATATGTATGAGTATACTTATAAAAGATATCTAGTAATGGAATCCATTCTTGGTAAATATGAAGGAATCTTTATTCAAAGGTTTTCTGTACATACATACAAACTAATGGGTATATACTCATAATAGGTATGTTCTATCGCATTTTTACTTTTATGCAGCATTGCCACTCTGCCACTCAATCCGATCTTCTGTTCATAAATAAACTATTATCCATTAGCTCGCTTGCGACATTTCAATGCTCAGTAATCCAGCTTGTCACTTGTACAGGAAGTCGTCATTTCAAACAATCTTTAACAATTTAGCACGACAGATTGCATTCAAGGTCGACGATGGATATGATCAAGGGTTCCTAGAATCTGATGACGTTATCACGTTCCTACGTGACGTTGGTCACGTGAAAGGAGGAAAGGATAATGAGGAAATCTTTTAGCGTATCGAGCTTTCTAGAACGTCTATGTTATCTGGACTAGTTGCCATAATATGACTGCTACTCCTAGAATGAATACGTTCTTTTACGTCATTTTGAATGCAAGGATTATAAAAATATTGTAAATTTTACAAAGTGGCATTTTCACAAGATAAAAAGTAACTTTGTGTTATTCTGATCTATAAGTTATATAACTGTAATTTTTCCTTTAAATCCGTTCTATAATTTTTGCGTGAAAGAGTAACAAACATTCATCCATCCATCCCCACAAACTTTCGCAATTATAATATTAGAGTAGGAAGTAGGACAGTAGAATGATACATTTTCTTTATTTCAGAATACACACTTCTGGAGTTCCTAGAATGTGGTCTCGTTCTGTATCGTAGCGTGGTGTGATCGCGTTGTAGGCGAAGGGACGGTGGAGCTCCGGTGGCGGCTGGCAGTGGCTTGGACCGGAGCCCTAGGAGAGGGGACACGCGCCCTGTGCTCGTCGCACATTCTCGAAGCGCTATTATCTCCTCAGGGGAACGTGGTCCTGCAGAAAAGTTTTATTTATTTTATATTTAAATAGATTTAAAAAGTTATGCAAGTTTGACAGAGACAATGACTTTTTATGGAACCTGCTGAATGACGGCTTTATTGTGAACGAGTAGTATTGAAATATATTATAAATAATATTTTGAATAATTTATCATTCTGACCATATTGGGAAACATAGTAGCTGATTGTTTTAAATTGTTGCTATACTACTATAACAATTTGAAGGAGTGAGGCATGAATTTCAAAAAACAGTCGTCGCATGTGAGTCTGACTTGAAATAAACTTATTCGAAGATACTAGTTGAGAAATATTGCACTGGTATAAAAAATATAAAATGTAATGTAATTAAATAAAGCAAGACTGATTGTGTTCAGCTTTTCTGAAAAAGTTGATAAGAAACCTACTACCTACAACCAATCTACCAATTTAGGGTTCAAATCCGAAATTGTATATCTCACGTAGATGAAAACGACTTTATGAATATTAACATATAAACTGGCGCCCATTACCTATACGTATATTGTATTTACAAAAGTATCATGATTAAACTCGTACCTGAACATTTCAATTCCTTCTCTAGACTAGCGCTAGTGGACAACGTGTCCCTATTCTTTAACTTAGCCCGCTTCCTTGCGCGTGCACCCCAATACGTGTAGTTGACGGCGGCGTACTCCAGTAGTGCAGCAAATACAAATACGAAGCACATCACTAGGTAGATGTCGATAGCTTTGACGTAGGAGATGCGCGGGAGACTGCTGCGCACGCCCGTGCTTATCGTGGTCATCGTGAGGACCGTTGTGATTCCTGGACAATTCGAAAAATAAAAAGCAAATTAAAACTAGTCTATTAAGAGTTGTAATAAGGTTATTAGGGATAACAGCCGATGCATATTACTACTGGTTATATCTTAATCAAATTGTTTTTCAATCCTTTTCCTGTATGCCATCTTAAACCATCGATCTGATTGTGTTCAAAAATATCCACATCCGCGTGTAAAATTTCTATGCAAATAAAGTCGCAGGCTCGTATTAAAAAACCTTAAATATGTATTTTTTACGTAGGTACTTATACATTTGTCGGTGAAATTTATTTATAAAATTATTTTTATCATGATATACATGTTGATAGTATTGGGGCCGAATTGTTGGTGTAATCTTAATTTATACAATACTAGAATCGCGTGATCGATCGCATGGAAAATCCGGTAATTTTTCCGGGATAAAAGTAGCGTTTTAAAAATGTTTATCCAGGTTTTCAACTCTATAGCATGTTTCGTCCATGACCCTTAAGCCAAAACCAATAACTATATTTACGTGACTGTAACACAAACCTATTTCAGAAAGCGTGGTTATACTTAATAATGTTTCGAAAATTCAATTGCATAAAGCGATAAAGTTTAAGACAACATACTTTTCCAGTTAAAAAGACGTTGACCTCTGAGTTGTTTCAGTGTTTCTTCTCAGAGTAGTCAGTTAGGAAACACTGGCCTCATCTTGTTTACATTTACGAAAAAAAAGACGTGTGAAAGTGTTATTTATAACCTATTTACAAAATAAACATCATTATTTTAGTAGTACGGCTCAGTTTAAATCTATGATTGAACTTAAATTTGCTATATTTTGTGTACTGTACCTATATAAGATAAAGGATATCGCCTCTAAATATGTTTAATGCATTTCTTATAGGTAGTATTATAATTATTACATAACCTTTAATTGTTTTCAATGTGATTTAATATATTATAATATCGGCTAGTAACTAATAATTATAAAAATCGTCTGGCCAAAAAGTATGCACAACCTAAACAAATAAATAAATTTCAAACATATATTCACAAACACAGAAATACATACCTAACGCAACTCTGGCAGACGTAGCTTCATGATTGATCCAAAACGAGACCCAGGATAGCATCACGATAAGTATACTTGGCAGATAGGTCTGGAACACGAAGTAGCCAATATTCCTGCGCAGTTTGAAACTCAGCGATAACCGCTGGTAGACGCCCGTCGCCAACTTCTCCTGCGGAATGTGCCAACTGTAGCGGTTACGTGGTCACCTTAGTCGAGATACTAACGGTAACAACTTGTTGAAGTATTATATTTATGTAGGATATTAATACAAAACGAATAATACAATTAAGAAACTAATTGCGTATGAACGCAACGATGAGTGAATGACAGAGTAAAAGAACGAGCCAAAACAGTTAAGATGTGAAATATTTGTAAAAAGTTAATAAAATTATTTAAAGAAAAGTTATTATTAAACGAGTATTATTTCGGTCATCCACACGACTTTTTTTATTTATTTGGCGCGTTGAATTGTTAATAAAATGCGAAAAATTTTGAACACATTTCTGCCTAACAAAGTTGGTAAAGCTTTTTCAAAAATTCCTTTGAAAAGTCAATAGGTAACAACATAAATCCGTAATTCAAGTTGTACCTCGAGTGTCCCTTACAATTATTTCAGAACTATGCAAGTGAAACACAGACAGATAAATATTTTCAGAATAACAATATCAAGAACGTAAATACTTCAAGGACATTTTTATAAAATTTATACTTTACGTCAAGTACATTGATTGGAATGCCTATTTTGTAATGTAGTTGTGAGTGAAAATGTTTTTACCTTCCTGTCATTAGTTTCATGTCCGAGTATGGTAAACTGTGGTAACTCAGCGTCTTCTACGCCTCTGACTGGCGTCTCTTTCCAGTACATCACCACATCTGACACCGTGTATCCATCTGCATAGAGAGGTATATGTTAGCATACTATTCCAGATTGGTCTGTCTTACGGCAACTTATTACACCGTCAACATCTGACTCACAGTCCTATATAAGAAAGATGAGCTGTAACTCAATTCGAATTGCAAAGTTTAAGGTTTTGTCTTCAATGAAGACCAGTGTAATGACGCCCAAACAGACCAATGAAACTGATTGTTACCGTATCCGAAGCAGTTTTCGTAAATGCCAATCATTGCCATTTGCAGCCATGCTATCATTCAATAATTTTACCAAAGGTTAGTAACATATACATTGCATCGCCAGGGATTATGATTTGAATGAACAAGGAATGTTTAGCTGTGGTTTATTATGTATGTTTTACCACAAAATGTTCTATGAAAAGTGGCTAAAGGCTGTACAAAGCTCGAGCATGTATCTATGGAGAAAGACGCAGGTGTTATGACGGATGTCTGCAAAAAGACACGAATGCGGGACGAAGGTGTCGGGTCGAGCACGAAGCGGCAAGCTCAGCCTGGTGATGTATTACAAGTGTATGAGTCACACAGCTTTCAATCTCGACGGTGCAGTTCTGGCTGTCGAGCGGGTAGTAGTGCAGGTCCATCATGCAGGCGAGCGTGGCCGTGAACCGCATGCCGTACGTGATGCTGCCGTCGCCGCCAAGACGCACCAGCTTGTTGCGCTCCGTCACGTCGTGCAGGAAACTGCGAACAGACATTGGTTTATGTGACTCGTTTTTACAAGTCTATTTGGGTCCTTCTCAAATTTTGCGCAGGTTTATGCGACTTCGCAAAAGTTTGAAATCTTAACACATACTAGAAGGCGCGCAGGGCTTCGCTGCCGTGGACTTCATCACGATAAAAACATAACCCTCCTTTTTCAGTCGGGTAAAGGTAAGAAAATAACCTTCCTCCAGCTTCAAGCTACTTCTGTACCAAATTTCATCCAATATGTTCACAGATTGGCGCGTTTAAACAAACAAACAAACTTTTCCGCTTTATAATATTAGTAAAGTTAATGTGTGTATACCTTTACTGTGTACGTGACAAAAACATATGCATTTTGGTATGCGGATTTTACTTTAGATTTACTTTCTATTCCCAGATTTTATGGCCTGTGGGGTAAAAAATATACAACTCTGTTACTGTCCTAAACATCTGCAGTTACTCTAGTATCAATAATTACCACTCTGTTACTTAAAGAAAGAAGAAATGAAACAACGTGTTTTACATAACTACATGGTATCATCAGTGTACTATTACTAATCTATTTTCTATTGGTTCAACAAAATTTCTTTAACTGTATTCTTACTATCAAAATCAGTTTCTAACTTCGAGCACAAGTTAACCTGCGCAAAATTAGACACTAACCTCTCGACCTTGTGTATGTCATTAGTTCTTTAATCCGGGGGTGTCCAAATTGACAAGTGGATACTGTCAAGATTAGTTTGAGTACGACTCGTGTAATTTAGATGGGGACGGCATTTCAATATACCTATGAATAAAATTTAAGTGCCTGTCTGTGATTTCCACAAATAACTTTGTTTTCTCAAGTACCTATAGTTATTTACACGATACTAAAAGACTACGTTTATTTTTATTTTTTCTGTTTGTTAGGGCTTATTTCTGGGACGACTGAATCGATGTTAATGCCACTTTCACTAGAAAATAGTAGAGGTTATAGAACAACATATTTTTCTAATTCCCACGAAATTCCCCCGGGGTCGGGAAAAACTTGTTATGCGAACGGAGTCACAGTCAGTTGTAAATATGTTCCCAACTACACCCTCTAAGCATTCTTCCAAAATTCAATGTTCTTTGCCACATTATTATTCACAATTACCAAGTTATTACATAAATTCCAGTTAGATATAAAATCTTGTAGGTTCCAAGACGATTAGGTCAAGGCATCTGCGACCAAAGTTGATGACGTTCGGAAAAACTTGACCTAGTACTAGATACAGTGACTGCATAATATATGGTAATATTTCAACGATTAATTAAGGTCTTGAAATCAACATAAGTCATTCATAATTATGTCTGTTAAAAATATGAAAAATGGAAAGGTCTAGGTGGAAAATCATTCAAAGGTAAGAAAATATCTTTGCACTGTTACATTTGAGATTTTGTCCCTCTAATGGTAAAGGAACAACAGCCCAGATGCAAGGTGGGTTGGTATTGAAAGCAAGGAAACCACAAACTGTTTCAAACAACAAAAGTTTATTCCAACAATGTAAAGGTAAATATATAAAAAAAAATGTTACTGCCACCCAGCTTAAATTTTAGTCGGTGGAACTTTGGATTGGAGATAATCGCAGTACTGTTCTTTTCTTTTAAAGTTTAAATTAAAAATTGTCTTTACTTTTTACTAAAATATTAAGATACAACCTTCCAGTTTTGTGAAAGTGGATTGTGACTAAATGGCCACCAGGGACTCAAATAGTCCCGGATCCCTGAGCCGACGAAGATGTTCAATATTCTTCCAGCTAAGCGTAGTTGTCGAACCTGAACCCTTTAATTAAATTTATTGAAGACCGGCTTCTAATTTTGAAAACCGGATAGGTGATAAACTAGTTCCTACATGAACCGGTAGGAAATAAATTAAAAGGGGTAAGTTTATCTATATAAAAAAAAGAAAAAGAAAAAAAGAAAATATTTTTTTTTTTAATTTAAACTTTAAAAGAAAAGAACAGTACTGGGATTATCTCCAACCCGAACAACCGAAGTTCCACTGACTGAATTTTAAGCTGGCTGGCAATAACCCCTTTTTTATATATTTACCTTTACATTGTTGGAATAAACTTTTGTAGTATGAAACAGTTTGTGGTTTCCTTGCTTTCAATACCAACCCACCTTGCATCTGGGCTTTTGTTCCTTTACCATTAGAGGGACAAAATCTCAAAACAGAAAATCAGAAAACATAAAATCCTTACCTATTCTTGTCGTTAGCGAAAAACGTATCAGGCACCCAAATCTTATCGGCGAAATCTCCGGACAGCGTCAAGACTTCGTCCGGAAGACCGAAAGCCAGCCTTTCATCCTTCCAGTATTGATTCAGATAAAGGGTTATTGTGTAATCCTGAAAATGTTTCGGAAGATGTATATTACAACAACATGGAAACGGTAAGTACCCACTTATTGCATTGTAACGACCATACAAAACCTGACTGCTGTTTCAATGTTTGCGGAATGTAGTAGAAGCCTAGTCCATTCTTAGCAGAAGTTCTTAATGTTTATAAAAATTGACAGCTTGTATATTATTTTGCAGGTAATTGTTGATTTAATATCGGTAGACATATTGCATAAATTATTCGTGGTATTCAAATAAGATGATGATTGACAGAGAATTAGTAAATGGAAGGAGTCCGAAATCATTTCACATACAATTTTATTTTAATTAGGTGAGTCCCAAATCGTCCACCCAAGCGTCGTGCTTTGGAAGATGATTTCGGACACGCCTAAAAAACATCTGAAATTGTATGTGAACACTGATGGGCTAGCTACATATATAGCTCATGAGTTGACATTATTTTTGTCTAAATGTGATGATAAAACATGAGATGTATGTGATAGTGGTGAGTGGGCGGTGACCTCTGCGTTGGCAGGCGGCGAGTGGCGGTAGAATGTAAAGGCGGGCATCGATTGGCTGAGGCAGCACTCCGCCCCGCGGTCACCGGCGACCCTCGATGTGTGTCAAGTGACCGCGGCCTTGCTCTCTTTCCGCAGCTATTAAAAGCTTAATGAATTACGATGGACGACCTCCTCGAGAGACAGTCCTTGATACGACCCAAAAAACATCCTCAGCGGATCTGAAGAAGTGCAGACAAGGTCGTCATATCGTGAGGTGAATGTCTGCCGCAGCCAAACCTCAAGTGGATCGCGCTATCAATCAATCTAGTGGAGCTGGTTTACATAAGTCAAATGATAAATCTGGTGCATAGTAATATGTGGTGTAAAAAACAAATCATTCCAACTAATATGACATTTTTTATTCTATACCTTTCTACGTACGAATTACAAACAGCTTCTCTCATGGCTGGTGTTTAAGCGCAGTAAAATGTATGCTATCACAATATAGCTAACTGCTACAAACATTGTAATGTCAAGTCAACTTTGTTAAGTATTCATCACATAATATGCCATACTTTGTTAAATAAGCATTGCTTCTATAATAAACTAATAGATATGCTTGGTTGGCATAAGAAAATTATAATTGATTTGGATAATCTTACATACAACGTTGATAAAAGCGAAAGGCATTAAATGAAACCACACTTACTATATATCATTTTCAGGCTACAAAAACGAATTAGGAATGATTCCTAATTCGTTGGGCTACACACAAAAATTAGTTAAACTTTTGTTAATAATAGTTTCAGTTTAACCGTAAGCACGTATAGTATATGTGGTTTAATTTAATGCCTCTAGCTTTTATCAACGTTGTAAAAGACATACCCAGTAAAATCGTCAGAGCTTAACTTACCATATTCACTTCAGAGATTGCGTCAAAACTAGCAATCGTTAGATCCATGCCAACATACAGCGGATCTCCTGAAAAGCAATAACATTTATGCAACGAGCCAACACGCTGATGCGGCCGTACCGCTGTCAAATCAGGCAGTCTTTGCAGAGCAAACTCAATATTATATAGAATATTATGGTCCAGTACTCTTAATATCTTGCAGTCGCAGAGCACACGTCTCCTCATAACATATGCATTATACACACTATGTATATTATTAACTGCACGTTCAAATTGCATGTCGATATGTATGTTCGTAGATATGTCATATACAAATAATATTATGATCACGTGGTTCATATTGTGTGGTCTCTATAACGGATGGACCCCAGTGAGCTTGCACAGGATTCAATTACGCTGTTTTGATTAGAAATAACTTAAATGTGTCTAGACTCAAATCTGTGTGCATCTTTCCTCAAAAGATCGGCTCAGACACACTACAAGATTTTCATATAATTTGACCCATACAGATTTTATGGACTTCAAAAGAGACTTTGACATCTGAGTTTGTTTTGGTGTTTCTTGTTAGGCTAGTCAGTCAAGAAAAATGGCCTCATCTAATTTAAATTAAGGAAAAAATACATGTAAAAGTGTTATTTAAGTAATAACCAATTTGCAAAATAAATATCATTTATCATTTAGGATGAAATTCGTTTGGACCAGGGTCAAAATTCCTACTATGTAACTAGTTAAGGTAACTAGTAAAGGTAGGGTAACTAGTGACTCGCGCCCGTAACCACTGGGCCACCACTGCTCTCACAATTACTAAAACAAACAAATATTCTTACCACCGAAGTTAGGTCGCAGTCGTATGTCGTAACCGTCAAGAATCCGAGTGACGGTATGCGTTACGTTCTCCAATCGGTCAATTGTGGTGCGCTCGTTGCTGTAACAAGACAATAAATATATGCTCGTATTTATTTCATTCGTTTAATTTTTTTTTATAGTAATATATAATAAACTTTTTACCAAAAAATTAAACCGACTCCCAAAAAACACTGCAAAGTGAAAAATAACTTTAATTTCGGTAGTCGGTGTCTTTAGTTTTGTTTTTTCGTTTTTGGCACCGACTTCCGAAATTAAAGTTATTTTTCACTTTGCAGTGTTTTTTGGGAGTCGGTTTAATTTTTTGGTAAAAAGTTTTTATTTCACTCTTTTTAGTTGGATGATTTTTAATTTACCTAGTTACAAGAGCCTAAATGTCAACTACTTATAACCTTTTACAAAATATTGCTTTTCCCAATGCTGGGCCGTTAATTGTTGAGGAGTTCTCCTGGTACTTCACCATCAGCTCTACATCACCATATGCATTGTGACGAGCATAAAGTGCTTAACATCCATATTCAGGTAATCGAATCGCAATCCACTCAATACTTATTATTGAGTAGTTTCGGCGGCCATCTGTGGTCTTCATCATCAATTCCACTTCCCCAAATGGTACTTTTTGAGAGCAACTGCACAAGTTACTATAAGAAATACCCAAAACGCCATAGGTGTGCCTATAATATTTGAAGAGTTACTTCGATTTCTCCAGGATCCCATTATCAGATCCTGACTTTGGTGATAATGGTACCAATTTCGACGTATACCCATTCGAACAAAAAAAGAATTTTCTAAATCGGTTCAGCCGTCTTCGAGAACTCGATGATCATACATAAAAAAAAAATATACGCGTCGAATTGATAACCTTTTTGTCGTCGGTTGAAAATGTAATCAATATGTATATATAATATAATGTATTTATTTTACTCTTACCATAAAAATATAAAAAACAGATTATATCTATAACTATTACGGAAGGGCCACTCTTGACCTCGATCTCGCCTAATGATAAGCTAACGTCTAAGATGGGACGAGCGAGCCCAGAAGATGCCTATTTACTCGTGCTTTAAAGGTTGAAAGGTCATAAGTGGCAGGGAACACAGAAGCCGGCAGAGAATTTCACAGCTTGGCTGTGTGCACAATAAATGTAGACAATCAATACATCATTTCAAAAATACCTGAAAATATAATAATAACTCAGCCTTTTAAGTTCCCACTACTGTGACACTGGCCTCATTTCCATGAGAGGGAATTGAAATAAATGGGCTGCATTATAGTATTGAATTATTAAAGTATAGACTTGAAAGTATTCAATGGAAACGATGGATAAAAAAATCTTTGTCTATGTAACCGAGGAATGGTATTTTTAAAGAATGCATTAAGTTAAATTTAAACTTTGAAAATATATTTTGACCCAGTTTTTATTATGATATAACATTTGCGAGCCCAAGAATATCAAATTTTAATCAGTGTTATCTTATTTTTGTCACAGCGTCCATTGCAGCAGTCTCTAATGACTAAAAGCTTCGCAGCCGCTGATCACAAGATAATGATCTAAAAATTCTCAAATTTCAAATACCTCAACAATTTTAAGGTTAAGGAAAGTTATCACCAACTTTGACGGTGCGATTCTACATCATCATTTCCGTAATAAACAATTTTAAATACAAAACATTTTCACAAGAACCGACTTCCAGGAAAAAAAATGCAAAATCTATGCTATAAACCAAATAAAATATATTATCTATACTAATATTATAAAGCGGAAAAGTTTGTTAGTTTGTTTGTTTGTTTGTTTGTTTGTTTGTTTGCTTGAACGCGCTAATCTTCGAAAGTACAGGGTGGATTTGGATAAAATTTGGTATGGAAGTAGCTTGAAGCTTGAGGAAGGTTATAGGCTACTTTTTACGCGACTGCAAAAAAGGAGAGTTATGTTTTTACCATGATAGAATCCACGGGAGCGAAGCCCCGCGTGAGTACTAGTAAATATTATAAAGCGGAAAAGTTTGTTAGTTTGTTTGTTTGTTTGTTTGTTTGCTTGAACGCGCTAATCTTCGAAAGTACTGGGTGGATTTGGATGAAATTTGGTATGGAAGTAGCTTGAAGCTTGAGGAAGGTTATAGGCTACTTTTTACCCGACTGCAAGAAAGGAGAGTTATGTTTTTACCGTGATAGAATCCACGGGAGCGAAGCCCCGCGAGAGTACTAGTATATTATAAAGCGGAAAAGTTTGTTTGTTCGTTTGTTTGCTTGAACGCGCTAATCTTCGAAAGTACTGGGTGGATTTGGATGCAATTTGGTACGGAAGTAGCTTGAAGCTTGAGGAAGGCTATAGGCTACTTTTTATGCGACTGCCAAAATGGTGAGTTATGTTTTTACCTTGATAGAATCCACGGGAGCGAAGCCCCGCGTGAGTACTAGTTAAAAATAATTTAAGTAATTTTAATTATTTTGCGATTCGTAGTATCATTAATTTACAGATTACGTGGTTTAATTTTAAAGAGTTCTGATGAAAGTGCGCAAAGCCCAGTAGGTTCAGGTCAGAGTCGTGTATCTTGGCTTTGATATAAAAAAATAATCTATATACAACGTGTAACGGAAACCCCATATCTATCCAAAAGGGCTGAAGACAACATCTGGTATGGAGTCTCTATGCACAGTTACAGCACAAAATAAATGACTCAAAGAATTGATACCAAATTATTGGTTTCATATATTTCTTGAATACCAATCATAACAAACGTGTCACAGCACTACGAGGGTCAATAACTTTCCACGTCACTTGCCAATAACACGATAATTCTTTTCGTTCTTCTTAATTTGAAAAATTCGGTCTCTGGTATCAGTGTATTAGAATTTGTAATAAGTTCTACTTCTACTGGTATGTATATATCCTTTAAATTACACTTTTATACTTGTATAAAAGCGAAATACCACTTGCTGATTAATCACGAAATCTCAGAAAATACAAGTAGTAGGCCTCTCAAATTTTGTATGGGGATTCCTTTTAGTACGTAGATGCTCGCTAAGACGGAATTTTGCGAAATTCCCACGAGATCGGGATTTACAAGGGAAAACCTTCCCACGCGAACGAAGTGGCGAGCAACTACTAGTAATTATATATATTTTTCTCCTTTATTTTACATATAATCTCTCAAAAATTACATTTTTAAATATTTTTCTAGAAAAACTTACAATTTTTTTTATTATTATTAAAATAATTATTTGAATTTAAAGAGGCCATTGGTGTATTATTGAAGTTCCAGTTTATATCTACTGCCAAAAAGATTTATATCTTCATCAGATTCTCACTAGTATTAAACATGGATCCGTTCAAATTACTTACTGTAAATTCTTTTCAATATTTAATGTGTCATCCAAATAGTCGGCAATTAGTGGAGGTATCTTGCTGAACAAATATACAGGAAGAACAAAAATGTTTTAATCAATTCTTAATTTCCTCCTGTCATTAAAAGATAATTAAACAAAAAAGTACATTGCTCCACGCTAGTAATTTCTCGTTACTGCATTTTTACAAATACCCAGACCCGGAATAACTATTTGTTGGCCATACACCCATTCGCCCTGTATGTATGTATGTATGTCGAGCAGGTATCCGCAACTCCACGACAACCCCATTTGCCCTGATGCGAGTATCAAACCCGCGACACACAGATCAGCAGCCAATCGCATAACCACGGTGTCAAACGTGTACTAGACTAAAAAACACAATTTTGAAACAGGAAAGTCTTGTTTCCAACGGAGCACTAATAGTTAAATGAAATTAAATAGATTTGCGAAAACATTCTCTCCTAAAAAGATCTAGAATATTAACAAGCACATTCCCGGAGAAACAGCGATAGTTGCACTCTTACAAATATTTTGGTACAGTATTCAGTTCTATGTATTGAAAGGACGACAATAATTCTAGATATCAAGCACAAAGAAACTATGTATGTGATACTAAGTATCAACTAAACATGCACTGTGCGACCACTAGTACCAACAAATATGAGTATGTTTATTGGTTGAATTTGGCCGAAATACGACCATAATTTAAAGTATCTCAAATACATCTGTTTAGCCTTAGCTCGTCAATTATCTGCTTAGCCTTAGCTCGTCAATCAACTGCTTAGCCTTTTCCCACCTATGTTGGGATCCAGTCTAACCGCATTCGGATGATAACCCATTGGCTAGACAAATTGCTGCTGCAAACTGTCTTCATCGGTGTTAGGCGTGTGATTAGATTTTAGGTTAAATAATTAGAATAGGAATAATAACATAGGATTCCAGAATATTATTACTAACATAATGAGTAATTATACTCGAAGAGTAAACATATAATTATTAAAATATAGATACCAACACCAAAGTAAATTGACAAATGACTTGTATCCTCAAACACGATCACAATTAACTAGCCAATGCTATTCATATTTGGAATCTTGCTTCATTCGATGATTGGTTAAATAATTGAACGCCTAGCAATAGTACCGAACTACCTCGTATGAAATAAGTATACAAAAATGTGATGTAAAGTTTCGTTTCCCAAAAACAAAGTTTCGTTCTTCTTTAATAGTATTGTTATATCTACCATAAACAAGAAAATCAGTTTAGTTTTAAACAAAACACCTGGAAATTATATAAAAGGTGTTTCAAGTGCGTTTAATAGATCGTTATATTCTATTACTGATTTACGGTAAATAAACAATTGCAAAATAAATGCCATTTTCACGTTTCATCCGCAAAAAACAACTCAGAAGCGCTAAACCGAACACTTACTAACGTATGAACGCAATTGAGGCCATTAATTTTAGTTCAGTAACTGATAGGACTTCATCAAAATACCTGAAAAGGGAATATTTAAACTTTTATGACCGTATATCCGAAAAATAACATCACCCTTTAAATATAAGCACGCACGTATGAAACTTCGAAAACATTCGTGGCAAAAAGTAATTACATTTTTGTCACTGAATTTTAATTTACATGGTTCTGAAACCAAACGAAGGGCTCACACCATCTTCTAGATATTTACATTGCTAAAACATTTGCCTATCTGCATGAAATTACGGGTACTAAGGCAATCTAAATGAGATTTGTGAGCGGGTTTAAACTGAATTGGCATTTAGCGCGGGGTCGGACGAACCCGGCATTAAATTAATTCTCTAGAAATATACTGTAGAACTGTTTTAGTTCAGTTGACCCCAGTACTAGCGTGTATTTCTGTTAGTGTACAAACATGTAACAAAGATTACATTGTGGCGCAGTGTTTTTGTATAACAATAGCTATGGAAATAACAACTACATTATACATTTATCGATAACTTAATTTCAGGTAAAGAATTAAGCTTATAAAAAACAGGATATAGTACCATACGATTACTTTATTGAGTTCGCTCTAATTTGTGCTTTGAAACACAGTAATTTCAAAAGTAAGTAAATGTAACAATTAAGTAAAGTATATATGAGCCGACGTGATCTAGAGTTGCGCCCGTCGGCTGCGGAATGCCTTTGTTCTAGACATTTCCTACTTTGCGGTTTCTCTGTTATGATTTTAAATTAAAACATGCTTGTGGCAGCATTCAAGATAAAACTTTTATAACTTTCAGCCGCTTTTAATGCCTGTAACTTTTATTATATGTAATTTTAGACACGGTCATAAATCGAATTAAGTTTGTTTATTTATCAACTGATCCCTTTAATTAAACTTTTGAAATCATTTCGACTTTTTTTAAACTTCCCTACATTACGAAACATACTTCTGTGAAGTTTTAAAAGTGAAAATAAAGTTCCTCTATTGAATACTCACTGTGCGACAGCAAACCGTAGAACTTGTAGCAGCAGTAGAAAAAACGCGTGCGCGTGCAAACGGCGCGTCGTGCGGGGCGCGCTCATCGCGCGGCGGGGACGCGAGCACGCGCGCCACGCGCATCGCGCGCTCACCGACCTTGCCCGGCACGCGCTGCCTCGCCACTCGCGCACCTTACAGCCCACATACTTCCTTCATGGTGGAGATCGTTCCGTGAAGTAGCGGTATCGCGCTCCAATCTGCGACGTGCTCGTGTGGCGTGAGGCCGCGGCGGCGGCGGCGTGCGGAGTGTCGTCGCGCGTGCGCTACCCGCCGCGTCTTCATACTCGCCATTGGCGCGAATTACTTCCCAACTTGCTGCTTTTTGCCACAAACTATTCTAGCATAAAAATGTTCTTATAATTGTCGCTTACTGTGTTTTCCATCTGCTTCTATTTACCCCCGTCCCGAATTGTCGTTGGGTCCCCTTTTCGCAATGTTCTTGATGTCGCTCGGTGCGGCCTGCGGCTGTGAAAGTCCTTGCTGTTTTCGACATGAGGGGTGAAACTTTTTATATCCATCAAACAATATTAAGGTGAAGACAACTTAATAAAATAAAATTAATGGTTTCCAATGTTATTAAAAAATAACTTTCCAACAAACTTTTTTCTAATAAATAGATTTTCGTGCAAATGAAGCGCAGTAACCTATGCGTCAAGCTAACCAATCACATACGAAACACCACACAGCGCTCTAAGACGCCAATTCCTAACATTGCTAAAGAGGACGCTAAGTTGAAGTGGATCTAAACTGGCCACGTCTGCTGTATGCCTAATGAGTTGTGAGCCGAAATTACCACTTTCTGGAGCCCTGACACAGCAGAAGGCAGCACGCGGCAGACCTCGTAGAAAATGGCGACGACCCGGACCAAACTAACGACCAGCGGTTTACTTTGCACCTGGACAGAACCACCTGGAAATCATTGGGAGAGGCCTTTACCCAACAGAGAGATGATGTAGGCTAACAGCATCAGATTTAGGATAGCAGGAGTTTAATTAGCTGGTTCCTGGAGCACTATTTGCATCAAACTGAAACTCAAATATTTCACTTCACATAGGCCTACGTAGGACCTTACAAAACTGAAGTAGCCAGTTCCCATAGACAAAAACTCCACGGTTACTTTTTTCAAAACGTAATTGATTTTCATTATACAGTAATTGTATAGGTATAAGAGGACAGTCTAGACCAATTAACACAGTACAATATAATGTACTTGTGTAATGTAATTATTAAAAATTTACTCTAAGAATCTACAGTCTTCTCATATTCACATTAAATAGTGAAATCTAAAGTAAAAAAAAAACGAAAAAAATGTTTACCAATATCTGAATTCAATCCAAATTCTAAGCATACACAGGCACACGCGCACTCGTAGGTACAGCTGATGCAGAAAGTGGCACACGGTGTCAGCAGGAGGTGGCGCAGGAAGTTATTTGGCGAGGCCGGCCTCACGCGTCCGCTTCGAGATTACACGGCACGCTTCTCGAGCCGCGTGTGATAATCACTTTGTCGTTCACCTGTACCTTACGTGGTAAGTCACCGTTTTTCATGATAGAATTTGAGTCTAAAGAAAAAACTAAAAATAAAACGAGTATTTTAACAGGATATCATCGTGTGACTTTCTGCCTATATGTTTGAGACCCCTAAAACTAACGGTAATAAAATGTATGAAGAGCAGTATCGGCTCAATGGTTATGGCCTCGATTAGCGTGATGCAGGAGGTAGGTTTGAAATGAGGCACATTTACGTTAAGATAAAAATAAGATAAGATAAGATAAGATATAAATTATCACCACTGCTCTCAAATTGGTGAACAAAAACAACGCTAGGGAACCGACATGTCCTTTTTTTTTTTTTTTTTTTTTTTTTTAACGTGGTAAAATTATCAAATAAGTCCTCCCACTCCGGGCAGGGTGGGAGGGACTGTCAGACTTTTACTGACTAAAATCCACGGTGTTCCTTCAATAACCCTTTACATACCGGGGCCACGGTAACGGGATGAGTCCCACGACCCCGGCAGGCTTCGGCCCTCTGCAGAGGGGGCCTCGTCATGTTGCTGACGCTCTTTGAGGCGCGCGTGGAACACGACGCGCCGTCGACCCGGGCATGGTCCATGGTCGGACAGCGAGTTGCCCTTTACTCACTGTCCGCATGCCCGCGCCTACGGTGGCCGGAGATCGTCGGCCGACGTCCGACGCCGTGGGCGTCTACCACTGCGGCTGGGCTGGAGGGAGGACGCCATCCTCTCCCTCTCGCGGCCCGCCTCCTCCTTCGGAAGCATGACTGCTTCGCAGAAGGAGGCGACCGCTTCCCACTCCCTCTCGCCCCGCAGCATGGCCTCGACCAATGCCGGGCGCGAGAGGTCTCCGCCTATCGCCGCCGTGAGGACACGTCGGTGCTCTGCCCAGGCGGGGCAGTCTTGCACCGTGTGCTCTACGGTGTCCTCAGGGCGACCCTCGCAGTGGTGACACCCAGACGTTTCCTCCTTTCCCATCAGACACAGGTACCTCCCGAAACTTCCGTGTCCGGTGAGGACCTGCGTCATGCGGTAGGTCAGGACGCCGTGACGCCGATCTAGCCACTCCTCAAAGAGGGGTCTTACCGCCGCAATTGCGGCGTGCCCGAACCGACATGTCCTAGACCAAAAATTCAAAGATATGTAACATCCACCAAAACCCACAAAACCTGCGTGGTGGATTACGGCCTCACACAGAAGAGGTTTGTGTCCTAGCAGTGAAAACATAATAGGCTGAATTATTAAAATTAACTAACTTAAATTCACTAAATATCTTATCCGCGCGTATTTTTTATGAACAGCAATTTGTTTGAGCAATGAACACATTTTAGATCGCATTGATTTACAAGATTGATTTTTTTCACAACTGACTGAAAAAACAGTAGTAAATCTGGATATTTACATCTATAATTTCATTTGCATTTTTGACTTATGACATATGACTGACAGACGGACAGACGTACAATGAAGTAATCATATAAAGGTTCCGTTATTTCCTATAGAGGTATGGAACCCTAAAAATAAACCAAATTACAATAATACCCTCTTCGAATACATCCAACATTAAATGGTTGATCAAAACAGCTTAGCAACCACATTCTCGCGAACGCTTATGAAGCAAACTCAAATTCATATTAAAATATCGGGTTTTTTCGTATTACATCAATGCTAAAGGTATTCGTGTCCCAATCTCGTTTGATCTCATCTTTTTTCAGTCCAATAAGTATACGAATGAGGGATATCATGGATTACGTATGAAGACTGTAACTGAACTCTCCGTCGATATGTTTTTTAATGTTCGTAATCTTGTGGCTTCGTGAGACATGTACTTAGATAGGTGTCAAGTGATTGAGAGATATTTTTAGCCCTTTCGTTATTCATTGTCGTTCCTAAAGGGGTGACAATGATGATGAGCATTGTACGTAATGAGAACTGACTACTACGAAGTCCGCGCGCAATTAAACGAAGTGCTACGGGGTTGCTACGAATTTGCTACGAACTTGCTACGTAGTGCTACGAATATCGGATAAGTGCTACGTTGCTGGTAAAATAATTACGAATCTCGCTTGACCACTTAATAATGAAGACTGCCACAGTTTTTCTTATTCAAAATATACGTTAATTGATAATGGGTTGTGTGGAAAGTTAGAACCGATTTCTATAAGGTCCACTTGCAATTAAAACGAGTGCTACGCTGTTGTTATGAAGTGCTTCGATGCCAAAAATGTTCTACAACTAGAAATCTTCATTGACCAAGTAATAAGTTTAAAAAGCAATTAACTGAATCATTTTATCACCTTAGACAACGAACTACGAGTAAACTTCGAGGACTGCGTCCGTAGAGAGCCCAGAGCTTCGATCAAGGCTAATAGAATCTCTAGTTTTTGTTAATGTACAAACGAGGATACAATACATTTAGCCTTTAGTTAAGAATATACAAAACACCTGACCGTGTTCTTGAAAAAGTATCCTACGCACGTGACCTCTAAGGTAAGCAGCTATCCTGATGTCGGGATTGAAAAACATCTGAATGTAGTGGTTTGTTGTGCCGCGCGATCGTGCGACCTAATGATAGTGATTTAACAAAGACGTGCCGCATATACTCACCCTTTCATACCTCTACCAAAGGTTCAAGAAATATTTACCGTATATAAAATTTGGTGCCATTTTTTTCACGAGGTGTCATCATCGTTTCAAATGCTATTAGGAATTTCAATGATCTTTATCTGTCAAATGTCACTCAAAAAGTACGGTTTGGTTTCAAATGCTATTAGGAATTTCAATGATCTTCATCTGTCAAATGTCACTCAAAAAGTACGGTAGAAAAATTAAATAAAAAGTTAAAGTTAAATGGTGAAAAATAATAACGGTTTATTTTACTTTGTTTAACCGAGTCTCACATCAAATTCAAATATAATATTTAGTTATTTAATGACATAATTCGTTTTCTTTTTTATTCATATTTTCCTCTCTTATTTTCATTGTTGGCACCGATATGCCCGAAAATAAAGAGAACATATGGTGCAAAGGCCCAGAAGTAATGTCAAAATTGTGAAAACTTTATTTTATTTTTTATAATGGGCTCGCGTTTGACCTCCGAAATATGGAAAGGGGAGTAGTTAGTAGTTAGTTTTTTTTCGCTCAATATTTTTAAATAAATAATCTAGTAAATCCTTGTTTAGTTCACTCTACCCAAATAGTTCGATTTGACAGCTAAGATGTCACAATATGACGCTAAGTTTTTCCTAATACCAGTTGAAACGCACTGTACATACATTTCTAATCAAACGTCAGGATGATACTTCAGAAAGTTCCATTTATATCAATTTTTGAATAACTTGTCATATCTCTAAATTATCCTTATGAATATAAACCATACTAAGCTTCTGACCGCAGCTTTGGTCGGGTTAAAATTGTTTTGCTTCAGCTAAAAAAACCTAGTCTATATCACTCTTCAAGCTTTAGATACATAGATAGATAGAATACTCTTTATTGTACACCAATAATTTAAACAAACACTTGATTTACAATAATGTAAAAAAATGGTTACAATGGCGGTCTCATCGCTGATAGCGATATCTTCCAGACAACCTTTGGATGGACTTTAATAACATAAAACAAAGAGGGGAGGGGAAAGTCAGTGTACTTACTTTAAATATATAACATACACAAAAAGTAACTAAAGTAGTTAATATAATTATATATATAGGTATACATAATACAATACAATACATAAATAAGTATAAATAAATATATGTGTTTCATATATATAAATATGTCATAAGGAAAGAAATACAAGGTAAAATCATAGGAGTGTATAAAAATGATTGACAACAGAGCTTTTAAAAGCAGCAAGTGACTGCGCTTGTCTAACTGACAACGGCAATGCGTTCCACAGACCTATCTCCACATCAAAAACCACCTCGATCCATTGCTCTGTTTCGGCGTGAAAGAAGGATAAACAAACATACTTTTACTTTCTAATTTAGTATGTATGGATGGAATCTCTTGATGTAGTTACCATGAATCGTTGTAAAAAAAAAAGTGTTGGTATGATACAGTGTAAGTTGTTGTGCCATTACTATAATTATACAAATAATTATATTATAATATAATTTATAATATTTTGAATCAGGTGTGTTTAAATTATTGGTGTGCAATAAAGGGTATTTTATATATCTATAACAATTTTATTTCGGATAACTATAAGATTCATATTTTACCATAACTTATACAAATATTATAACGACACAAACGCAACCAACTAGGTAATCGGTCTTCGCACAAAATGTCTTAACATAGCAGAAAAACCATTTAGGATGCTGTTGGGATTGTTGTTGTATAGAATTATTCTTTTCTCCGTTTTCAATCAAACGCTTCCAACGGACGGTGTGTCACGTCAAAATGGCACCATTATAAACGCACCACAAAAAGATAACTCTCTCTAAACTACTGGTAAATCTTTTGAAGCACGTATATCCATAATTATTTAATTATAACTGTTGTCAGATACATACGCATAAAGACCTACACACGCACACAATCAAATATACACACATGAAACATATTATTTGTTTAGTTGTATATACATTCAAAGTATTATAAATTTAAGAAAATAATTTGCTAAATAATTGTCACTGCTTAAAGTTATGAAAGCGCAGTCTCCTATTATAGACACTATAAACTAAAAGGATCGTTATTGTGATTTTCGTACCGAATAATGATATTATTATAATCTATATTTAATTATTATTATTTACATTAACACATTTAACATTATTGCATAATTCTTCTAATCATCTGTACCTCATCGCCTTTTTCGACTATTAATCACAATGCATAATTTTGCTATTTGTTCGTGCATTGATAAGCTTAGTCACTTATTCACGGTATGGCTAGTTTCTGTTTTATCCAGCACGCTTTATGTAAAACCCTTGGAGAACTCAAGTTTTCAGTGCATACATTTCTAGTTTAAGCTTGCGTATGTGGATAGCTGTAGTGTCCCTCCGTGAGGTCGCACCAAATTAGTTACAGTTTTACTTTAAACTAGCCGTACCTGTGACTTTCTTCGTGAGAGTCATTGCGGTTTCGCCTGCATAAATCCCGATGCCGTGGGAATTTCGGGATAAAATAGCCAGTATGTGTCTATAATCTCTTCTATCTTCCAGCGACAATTCTATTTAAATCTGTACGATTTATTTTCGGATGAACAGAAAGATTTTTGTGTTTTTGTTATTATCATGTTAATGTATATGCAGCACATGCACATTAATGTATATGTATAAGCACTTCAGAAAATAAAGTATTTTAGAATTAGCAGACAGATATACTTGAATTTATATATATAAATACATAAAAACCTGCATCTGTAACTATCTTGATTTGACATCAGTTTTAACAAACACTATCTAAACATCAGAAACTCGAAACAATAAACATACATGGTAAATATCCCGTTTTAACTTCTGATGATACTGTTAACAAAAACTTCTCATTACATACATACACCATTTACCGAAGGTCGCTTCCAATTAACATTTATCACAAAATGTAATTGATTCAATTTCAATTAATCGTGATCTGCAAGAAATCTGTCTTGCGATGTTATTGGAAATTATCCATGTTAGTCGACTTCGATACTTCGTGGTACAGAGGCTTGGTACATGAGATACAAGGAGATGTTTGGTCTTATTTGAAATCGCCGTCACTTCGACCCGCCGCTGTGTATTATTTCGGAGGTCACGTGGGCGATAGATGTCGTTCCGACCATTTACCAATGCCTCTGAGATTTGGGCCTTATAAATATATCCGTGCGCAAAACTATTGAGTGCGAATGAATGGGAATTTATAGAAGTGTGTCCACATAAACATAGAAGTTTGTTGGACTTACCAACAATACTTTTTTGGCACGAAGGATGTATGTACCTATTGAAATTGATATTCTGTTAGAAATAATTCAAAATAAATCAAATCGAGGGGTGAAAGGCTATTTGGTTTAAGCGACATCTAGGGTGATATTGGGTTATATATTCGGAATCAGCGAATTTTTCACCGTCGAATGATGCCAGATTCATTAAAATTAGAGAAAGTGCTCTGATTAATTTTAATGAATCCGGCATTTAAAACAATACTATTTTGGTGTTTAAAACAATAATATTTTTGAGTTGTTTCCAAAGTTCCAGTGTATTAACCGTTGTAGATATTGCATTTTTTTTTAAATTATGTACTTGAACCGTGCAGCCATATTAAAAACCGAGAAATAAACTCCCAAATAAATAATTCAATAAGAGTTAATGCGTTTTTCCTGTTTCTAATTTTTATTATTATATATATATATTATATATTATGCCGAATTGCAAGATCATTTAGATGAAAAGAAGGCATCAAAGAAGCGGTTGAAATGTCATCGACAATTAGGAAAAGAAAATTTTTCCTTTCTTTGCACATCTTTTGACCTCCAGAAGGTTCTCAATACGCCTCGTGACAATAACATGTTACTGTTTTATTTAAGAAAGTATGCCGTTTTTAATTTATGTTTCTACGGAAGCATCACGAGGAATGGTTTTTGTTTCATCTGGGGAGAATCTGAAGCAAAAAGGGGTACAAATTAAATTGCTACTATTATACAGAAATACATAGAGAATATGGATTCTCGAGGTACCATTACGTCTTTGATCTCGTATTCAGATTCTTGTCCTGGACAAAACAATAATAAAATAGAGCTTGCAGCAATACATAATGCTTTATTGAAATAGAGCAATTTACATGCAATTCAAATGAATTACCTTCTCCCTGGCCACACGGAAATGTCGGTAGACAGCATACACTCTGCAATCGAACAATCCGTAAAAAATATTACTGTATGGGCTCCTTCGTAATGGGCTACAATAAAATATTTCAAGGGCCTTGTAGGTAAAATTAGTAAAATCCATACAGCAACATTTAAGAAATGTCACCCAAATCAGATGAAAGTAAAATTTTCAATGAAAGATAATGCATCGAAAAGAGATCATACAAATTAATACGAGACCTAGAGCTATCAATCATACACACATTTCTTGATTGCCGACTACCAAAGCCAAATACATGGACCTAAAGAAATTGTGCGACATTGGGGTTATAAGATATTTCATAAAGAATATTTAAATCTGCAACACTGTAATTCCAAAGATATGAAATGATAAGTAAATACGTTCTTTCTTATTGCATTATGATTATTAACAGCATTGACTGTGTTTTAAAATTACTACAAGTTTTCTTTGTTGATTTGATATTTTTTATTTTGTTTTTATTAGTTTAAGTTTGTAATTTAAAATTGCTGGTTGTGATTAATTATACTTTTAGTAAGTTTTATGACCACCAATCTCGAGTAATACTGAATAAATAATACCTAATTATAGTTGATGTTCCTACATTGAGACTGATTTTACTTGATTATTATACAAAATATTAATACTTTAACTGATGTTGTTAATTAAGACTAAAAAGTAAATAAATATAATTGATTTTCCCATTGAGGCTGTTCTATATAATTATTATTCTAATTAAACACACTAACTGATGTTGTGTTATGTGTATTTAATTATTTATTTAATATAAACACCTTCGATTTTCGGTGATTACGATATATCCAGGTTGTTTTAACAGCCATTGATCGTATTAGATCAAACGTTACAATTTCAATATTATATGTCACATAAGTAAATTAGCCTGCCAGTCATTTAAGTCTAAATTGGTAGTTGAGATAAATAGCTTGCTACTATTAATTTTGGGCTACGTCACGTCATACTTTTTGGCTTACTCTGAAAATATACTGTGTCATCGCTTATTTTTTTCTCTGTAGCCAATTGTAGTTATGACATCACTTAAATCTTTTTTCCATACTCTGAAAAATAAGTGCTTAAGGCAGTTCGTATTAAGCGACATTTGCCTTTGTAATTATGGGTCCGTTTTATTTGGTATTAACATCAACAACTCGATGGTTTTAATTGAATTTCAATCAAGTTTTTTTGTTGTGATATTATTTCCAAAATTTCAAACTTTAAATGGCTCTCCTGTAAAGTTACAAAAATGTCGCTTAAACCAAATAGCCTTTCACCCCTCGAAATAAGAATAGCTTTATTCCTCTTACAATCATTCAAATTACATAATATATCATAATTGCCTTTAAAATGACATGAAATAAATTTCATTCAATATAAATTGATTTATAAATTCACCTAATTATAAACAGATCAAATTCATATAATATAATAATGATGTGCTTTATAACGGATCAATAAAATTAATATATAAGAAAGTTACGTAGAAGTTAAGGTTCCGTTCTTTTCTTTTGAGGTACGGAACCCTAAACGTTTTTTGGGTTCACTTTGCTGTCCGCCTGTATGTCAAAACCATTTATTTCGGAAAAGCGTGGAGATATCGAGTTGATATTAAAACTATTTAGGTATTCAGGTCTCTTTTTTATTATTATGATCACACCTAATGGTAAGTGTAAGATGAGGTCTACGATGGAACGAGCGAGCCCAGAAGATGCCTTTTCACTCTTGCTTTAAAGGCTGACGGATCATATATGTGGCAGGGAATACAGAAGCCCCTTGAAGCTATGAAAAATCAAACTTCTCAATTAATATAAAAAAGATATGCCCGTTTACCTCGCAAAAAACGCATAAGTATTTGGAGACTTTCAAGGGTCAATCAATATAGGGGTACTTCCCGTTAACCGAGAACTAAGAAATTTCCCGCGTAACATGGGCTTGTGGTGCATATTCCAAAACATATTTTATTAATCTTTTACGACGCACAAGTTCTTATTTATAATGAAATGTAACAAAATATATACCCAAACCCGACTCGCACTTGTTCTGTTTTTTCATTGAATATCAGTTAAATAACTTGTTGTGGAAATTGTCGGAGGCCTTCCCCATTTCCTTCTACGAGTCCCTATCTCTTGCCTTTCTTTTCCAGTTAGAAAGAATGTAGATATTTATTTACTTTATTTTCGTTGAAATCTCCACGATACAATATTTTAGGATACTCTATTCTACTTGTTATGAATAGAGTATTCTACTTCTCTATTCTGTTGTAATTACACGTACATATACGTATGTACGTATTTTTCATAGGTGAATTGACAAAACGACCTACATAAGAACAAACAAGATTCTTCAGTAATTTTCGTCGTTTCGCAAGCTATCGCTAATGGAAACTCTAGATGGAAAACATAACCTGAGTCGATCGTAAAATGTTTAAAGATACAAAGTAACAGCATAAATAAACACTTAAATAGAATACAGTAGAATAAAATGTTGATTGAATTTGATTTCCATTATGAACATATGTAGGTATGTGTATTATTTGTTATACAGGGTTAATTGTAAAACACCGAAAACCTCTCGGGACTATGTTACTAACAAATGTTACAAAGTCTATGCGAAGCAAAAGAAAACTACTTATACTATCACTTTCTTTTGTTTCGCATAGACTCCGTAATATTTAGGGCGTTCAATTTAAATATTTTTATTTTTGTATGAAAATCTGGAGAACTTAAATATGACGAATTTTTAAAAGTCATAGAACAAAAGTTGTTGATTATGATGTTAGTAACATAGTCCCGAGAGGTTTTCGGTGTTTTACAATTAACCCTGTATAGATTGTTAGGTTTTTGGTGGAAGCAGTGATGGCCCAGTGGATACAAGGACGACTTAAGAGTAAGGTCGTGGATTTGAACCAAGGCAAAAATCATCGTGAGAAAATCGGCTTAACCTAGGACTGAAAAATTGGAACACATGCGACATTCACCAACCCGCACTGAGCCCACGTGGTGGATTACGGCACTTTCCCTCTCATACAGAGGAGGTCTGTGTCCCAACAGAGGGAACGTTACAGACAATAATGTTATATACCTAACTAGTATTTGCGTGTTGCGCGAGGTGCAAGCACCTCGTGTGCTTGTGAAAGAAAAAAATGGGGGGGGGAGTGATGGGGGGGACTGCACAATTATTTCGACTAAAGCATTGCCCCTCTAAATGAATCTGAAAAAAAAAATGTTCCAAGTCTCTTAATTTCCGAGATCCGCCTAAAGGGGGTGAGAAGGGGGGCAAGGGGGGCGACTTTGAAAAATGGTTTTTACTTTAGCGAGCCTCCTCTATACGAATCCGTAAAAAAAAAAATACGGGTCTCGTAGTTTCCGAGATACGATAGGGAGGGGGGAGAAGGGGGTGAAAAGGGGAGGTTTGGCACTTTTCCCGTAGGTTTGAGAGTTACTTGTTTACGAATCTGTCAAAACATCCCCACCATCCACCATCTGGGAGAACAATTATGTCAATGAGTCAGTCAGTCAGTCAGTGAGTGGTAATTTAGCTTTATATAGTATAATTAAAAAATAATATAATAATAATACGGATAGCAATGCCAAAATGATCATCATTATCTGCTTAGCTTTTTCCAAACTATAACGGCAGCAATGCCAAAATTATCAAAGCTAATTAATCTATAATACGTTGGATCAGACACAACGTAATAAAAATTCCTTTTCAATCAATGTTCACAATGGAAATGAAATTGAATCTTTGTTTAATTGAACTGTAAAATGTTTTGAGATTTTACAACTTTCAGGATTTAAATGAAGTAAACATTTACTAAAAGCGTTAAATAATTATAGTCTCAATTTGATGGTGTCGATAATGTATAAATTAAAGACCTCTTAATACGATGTCACCATAGCATGACCTGATTAAACATCATCGCATATATCGAAAACCCTTGATTAAAGTAAATGTTAAAATTGGTTTGTATAGCACGTGTCCAAAAATTACACCAATTAGAAATATGGGAACACTGCATATGGTTAGAATCGAAGCAATTTTTCAACATATTCCATTCGACTGCTTTAAGAAAACTGAGGCTTTTCTTAATAACAAGGCATCGCTCAACGGATTGAGAAATCCTATTATCGGTGGAGGCGCTTGGTGCGTTGGAGACCACAGTCGGAGCAATCAGCCTTAGGGATCGGCCATTTGGACGCCATTGTTCTGTAGACAACGATTTGCATTTACGATACCTGACCGTCTGTGTTATTGAAGTTTTGGTGGAATTCTAACAATTACATTTTCCAACTTAATCATATTTTGAATATACTCGGCCGCGTAGGTGGGCCTACCCTAGACCATATATATAATATTGAAATCACGAGAATTATGCATATGAGATTATCTAAGAAATAGAAGTCATAGGTACCGATTTATATCAATCAAAATTGAACTGGCTCAAGACAATATTTTGCGTGAACTTGATGACGTTACAGAATCTTGTATCACATTATTTGCCTTAAAGATCGAATAAATGAGAAACCAGTCTAATTTATTCCACATTCAAATCCAAAACTTCTGACCGCAATACGAATTTCCCAAAATCTGAAATGATTTCTCGTGGTTAGTCTTCACTATCTACCAGGGACGCATGCGCGCAGACTCTGGGAGTCTGTTGTGACCGCGGCTTGGCAGCGCGCGAACCGCCAACAAAACGCGACCGCTCGCCGACGCACGCCGTGCGCGCAAACACACACGGTTACATTTATGTACAATATAAACAAAAACAAAAAAATAGACGTGCCAAAAAAGATAAACGTCCCGCAAACATGCTGATTCCATATCTCGCCGTCTTGACCCTCAGGTGAGTAGCCAAACTATTCACTTACAAAGTTGTTTGAAAGTTATTTTTGTGTTGTATTCGCGTTTTTTTTTTTCTGTGCCATAGACTATTATAAAACAGGATGTATGGACTTCATTGTCCGCCTCATTATTTTTTAGGGAAATCATGTGATAAAAGTTTTGATTAGTTATGTGAATTTGAGTAAGAAATGAAGGATGTACTGTGTTAATCAAAAGGGGATGGGGATAATGATTAATAGGCAACATAGTATGGGAAAATACGACATTTTGCGCCAATGCCTTACAGATTAAGAAACAGGAATGGTGATGCACGTGATTTATAATCTACTAATTGGCACAAAGGGTTAGTAGCAATAAGCTTTATGTTATTCAAGTATATATGTATATTTATATATATACATATATGGTATACTGAAATGGTTATAATGTGGAAGTAAGAAAAACACTAGATATACAAGTTGTTGATAATGTAATTACGAAAAGCCCTCGTTAAGTTTCGCTCTAAGCACGTTCGTTTTCACTAATAACTTAAATGCTTTTTCTATGTTTTTTGTTTTGATACTGAAGTGATGCGTTGTGTTTACACGTTGTAGTTAAACACCTTTTTATTATATCCGTGTGTGTATTTACTATTATCATAAAATATAATTATTTGAACTAAGAAAGCAAAATATCGTTAATACTTTACTAACATCAGAGTGAAGGAATTTGGAAGTATTTTCGGGGATTTTTAACCTAGTGTAAACTGTACAGTTATTTATGTTAATTTATTGTTATATAAAACAAAACGCGGTCCTGTTAATTAGTGGACTTATATACGTGTACATATCGGGATAAGTGTAACGTGTAAGTGTAAAGTGTAACATCATGCATTGCGTTATATGTGCTGTCTAGCAGACGAATTTTTCAAAAATGTAAAGAAATGTAACAGGCATTTCCCTCAAAATACTTCGGGATTATATAGGAACAGACTAAATAAGAAAACATTTACTGCAACAACAATATTGATTCATTAACACAATTTAAACAGTTACAAACAATGAATAAATTACGTTGTTGAGGCACATTAATTTATTATTAAACATAAAATGATTGCTATAAAATTGGATATTTAAAATAATAACTATTACATTATTATATGATACAATAGTAAATATTGTATTAAACGGCGAAGTGCCATCGTTACATGGAGGACATCCCACCCTCAAGCACAAAACGTTTTGGGAATACCTTCATTGTGCGTACGGCTAAGGAGTGGAATTCCCTGTCTGTGTTTCCCGACAGTTACAACCTGGGAGTCTTTAAGTCCAGAGTGAATAGGTTACTTTTAGGTAAGCGTGCTCCATCTTCGACCACATCATCACTTACCATCAGGTGAGATAGTGGTCAAATGCGAACCTATTTTCAATTAAAAAAAAATATATTGATATTTAATTAGAGGTTTTAATGAAACATTTTACTTCATACTATGCTTAGCTTTATTATGTTTGCTAATCTATAGAAACTAAAAAAATGGAACTATCTTACTGTGATTTCAAAATAACTGCGTTATCTCAAGTGATTTTACTTATATGATACCAAAACACAAACAAAAATTTGTACAATTTTAGTCTGTCTGCCTTTCTGTATATCAAGCAATGCTTCACGAGGTCGAGCATGAGTGACCATGACCATCGTAACATATCAAGAATCCTCCGTGTCTCGGAATATACATTAATCCGTTGGTCCCAGCTATGTTTGAATATCTTTGCCAATCGTAACGGGTCGGGCACGCTGCAATTGCGGCGGTAAGACCCCTCTTTGAGGAGTGGCTAGATCGGCATCACGGCGTCGTGACCTACCGCATGACGCAGGTCCTCACCGGACACGGAAGTCTCGGGAGGTACCTGTGTCTGATGGGGAAGGAAGAAACGCCTGGGTGTCACCACTGCGAGGATCGCCCTGAGGACACAGTAGAGCACACGGTCCAAGACTGCCCCGCCTGGGCAGAGCACCGACGTGTACTCACGGCGGCGATAGGCGGAGACCTCTCGCGCCCGGCACTGGTCGAGGCCATGCTGCGGGGCGAGACGGAGTGGGAAGCGGTCGCCTCCTTGAGGGAGGACTTATTTGATGATATTACCACGCAAAAAAAAATCGTAACGGGTAGTCAGAATCCAGAGCATCATGAGACTGGTCTGGCCAAGGGGTACAATTTTACCCAGCTCCCGGGTTGTGAAGATAGGCAGTTGCTTTATTTAAAAAACCTAATACTTAGTTCCGTCCGGTTAGACTAGAAGCTGACCCCAAAATAGCTGGGAAAAGGCAGAGCAGATGATGATAGTGGATTCTGTATGTTCCGGGTAGTCTCGGGATCTTCACGTCCCGCGTTTATAACCATAAATCTTTAGCGAAAATAAAATTAACGATTCTTTAGACCAAAAAGTCGATCCTTCCATTAACCGATCTCAGATAGCCACTTGCCATTGACCTAGTACACGGATGCTTGATTAAATTAGATAGGGATTATTAAATTATGTTTTACAAAGTCAGGTGTTATTGCCGCCCACGATATAGCTTAATATGCCTACACACACAAAGGCCCTGTGCCTAGAACGTCGGGAACACTAACTATGTTTGAAGTTATTTGAAGGCTGCTTGTCTCCAAGCCGATCCACCCAGGTATGCTTTACTGAGCGGAGAATAAACTTTTAATTGCTTCTTGGTAACAATTAACGGACTATCTTGTCGCTTAAGGATTAGTTAACTATAGTTAGATGGCTACACTGAAGAGCTTATCTTAGTGACAAACACATTTACCTAAAACTAATAAATAACGCATATATTACTTGGGTTACGGAGACTGGCAAGACAGTATCTGCCAGATAAATTACTCCGGGGTTGCGGGAATGTTCTAACGAGATACCGCGGCCCCGAAACGTAAGGGCAGTGAACGAACAGGTGGGTTTTTAATCAGAAGAAGTCTGACACTCCCTTTCGCTCCACACAGAGCGGGAGTAGTCATTCGATGATTTTACCCACAGAAATCAAATTATTTTATCTATGATTTTACCACTACAAATAAAAACGATTAAAAAACTGCATCAACTTAATATCAAAAATACTTTTTCTGTATTTTTTGTTTGATTGCTACAGTTATTATATAGAGGTTATTCGATGTGGAACACACTGATTATACAGCATTTTTAATAAAGTACGCAAAAATAAATGAACCAATTTAGTAGGTACGTACTTATTTTTCAGTCAGTAGTAGGTTATTAACTCTATTGAAACGACAGCAACACGATTATCACGGTAAGTTTTTTCAAAGAATCGACCGGTTCGTTTTCAGCACAATCATATTCGGTAATATTTGGTTATAAAACCTATATGAATAACTGAATGGAAATTCTGCTTTGATTCATAATTACCTCTTTCACGTACGCGACTAGTCTTTCAATATGTACATAAACTAATTTAAGTCAGTCGCTTTACTCCACGTTTTAATTCTCGTCTAAATTCATTATGGTTCAACTAATTTAAATAAAAGGCAGTAGCACTGTACTTAATAGTGTGCACGTGATGAGCTGGAGGTAAATTATGCTGTTTATCTTTAAAATACTTTGTTTTCTCCTTTCCGTTTGTGTAAGGAAACCATAACTAAAAGAATATATATGGTTCTATCTAGTGTTGCCCAAACGAAAGTCTCGCAAGAGTCTTGCAATTAGCGATTATCCTAGCGAACAATGTAACAGAGTCTGTTACATTGTTCTGAGATCTCAACTACCGTTTAATAAATAGCAATAGGATAATCGCTAATTGCAAGACTCTTGCGAGACTCTCGTTTGGGCAACACTAGTTCTATCATCCGTCATACCGTGCCTACCTAATGCGATTACGTACCTACTAGTGAGCTAATAAATCTGTTAGTCGTTCACAAATCCGCAAACTGACCTCGGTAGGAGAAACTTAAACATAAATAAGTACGGATTGATATTTATGGCTGCTATAATTATAGCCACGAGCTCCGTAAATGCTTCATTGAAAACCAAACTTATTGCATACATGTGTAATTTAAATTATTTGATCTGTGTAAATGAAGAACTCAATTTGGAAGTCCACATATGTGGAGATATTGGCAGTATAAGCTGTGATGGTCCGTGCCTCAGTAAAGTCTCTAAGATTAAATACTTAGGCGTGATGGTTGACCATTTTCTTTCCTAGTACCCTCAACTTGAGTATGAGATTGGCAGAGTTAGAAAGCTTACCTTTTTTTTTTAAAGCTTACCTGGATATTTAAAACACTAAAATGCGTGGCCCCGACTAAAGTGTACAGGAGTGATAATAGGCGACCTAGAAACCTCCTTAACGAAATTTATATTGCTCTAGCTCGGTTTTTTTTATTGTATCCCTATCTGGGGTGGCGCAGCTAAAACTAGCTTTATGAACGTGGAACGTGTACAACGAGCATTAATAAAAGTTATGCATTTTAAAAACAAAAGATACGCAACTAAACATCTACACTTCTGGACACATCTATTGGCCCACCTTAGAGTTTAGGTTTCGATGGCCCCTACCGAAATATGATTGCTAGATTGAACAAAAACTGTTGATGCAGTTTTAAACCTGATACATTTTACCATCTTTTTTGATCGTATAGTTTTAAATTTGAATTCAGAATACCATACGACATGGACCTACGCCTAACAAGTCGGATATGCGCCTTGTTAAAGGCAATTAATTTTTGAATAAAAAACATGTTTTATCAAATAAAGGTTTAATTTAATAACGCGTGTTGCCTCCATGGGCATCTACCACAGCTCTCATACGATTAGGCATAGAGTTTATCAACCGCTCTATGAAATTTTGAGGGATCATCTCCCATTCCTCTTCTATGGCAGTTTTCAACTCCTGCATCGTCTGGGCAACTGGCTGACGAGCCCTAACACGCCTTTTTAGCTCGTCCCACATGTGCTCAATGGGGTTCATGTCTGGGCTTCTGGCTGGCCAGTCCATAACTGTGATGTTCACATCCCGAAGATATTCCCTGACGATGCCGGCCGCATGGGCTCTTGCATTATCATGCATAAAAAGGAAATTTGGGCCCACATAGTCCGCGTATGGTATCACGTGAGGTTCTAAGCACTCACGAATGTATCTTTCAGCATTTAATGTTGGCAGCCGTGGTCCTGTAACAACCTCAAGTTGAGTTTTGCCGCTCGCGGATATACCGCCCCAGACAGTCCATGAGCCACCGCCATAAGCAACCCTCTCTTCAAAGCAGCATTGTGCGAAACGCTCTCCCTTACGCCGGTAGACCTTCTTCCTTCCATCATTGCCATGTAACACAATTTTAGACTCATCAGAAAAGAGTACACGGCTCCAATCTTGCTGTGTCCAATTTAAATGACTGCGTGCGAAATGAAGGCGCGCTGTTCGGTGGGCTCGCTTTAGTTTGGGCCCATTAGCTGGCTTGTGTGGTACCATATCGCGTTCTTTTAACCTTCTCCGAACAGTTCGAGCGCTCACAGATACTCCGTGGAAGTCGCGAAGTTGGTTTTGTATCTCAATGGAGGTAAGGTGACGATTTCTCAAGCTGGTCGTCACGATGAATCGATCCTGCCTTTCAGTTGTGACCCGAGATCGTGGCCTTCCTTGGCGACGAACAAAGCCGCCAGTCTCTAGGTACCTCCGATAAACATTTCGGAACGCAGATCGACTTAAATTAAGTTGAGCACTCACGTTTCTTTGGCTGTGTCCGGCCTGAATAAGTGCCACAGCTTGGGCGGCGACTTCAGGTGAAGTATCCATAGATTATTGATAGAACCTCACCTTAATGTTAAGAATAAGTAATGTTTGTTGCAAAAGCAAAGATATCAATCACTTTTTCAAGAATTAAATCCAAGTAAACCAATAAAACCAAGTTTTCTTAGTATTCGATTGTTTGATATCAACAAACAGGCTCCAAATTGTCTTTTGTTTCTTTAAATTCTGTGTTCGAAATTCAAAAAAAGACTATTGAATGAAATTGTGAATGTGCCAGGTTCAAAACTGCATAAAAACTTTTTGCTCGACCTAATATAAAATTTTAGCTAGGACCAAACGAAACTGAAAATACAAGGTGGGCCAATAGATGTGTCCAGAAGTGTATATGTATAAAACAAGTAATTTACTCTCAGTTAGAAAATTATACATAACACAAACGGTACAAAAAACATAAAACCCTCGCATATAATAAGAGCAAATAACAAAAAGAAGAAAGGATATAATTGCTGAAGTTCGAAGTGATATAAAACCAAATTCGCAAGCAGACAATATTATTATCTCTCAACTCAACTATACAACTTGATTAACAAAACATTATAATACACAACAGAAACCACTACGACTGCAAAAAATGGTTCAAAACTGGATTAAGTCTCTCACTTATGAGGATACGGAAGCTCTTCTGGTATATCATGAGTAACATAATCACACCCCACTCGACTACACACAACACTACTATTCTAAAAGACACGGAACACCACACAACATCACGCTACATCACGCCACTTAACGCTACAACAGGCCATAACATACGACGCTACACCACACCATACGACGCCACACCATACCACGCCACGCCACACCACTCCACACCAAACTACACACCGCCCCACATCACATCAAACCACACTACATCTTACACACACCATAAACAAATAACAAATTAAGATAAGATGTAATGTAACCTTTTCATATAACTATACTATCTATAAATATATATACAACGTGTAACAGATTAAGCGCAATACTTCAGACACCCCAAATAAAATATTAAATTATAAGTCTAAAACAACATCCGTAACTGAATAAATTGAAACCAAACCTAGGCATTTTTTATAAAATAGTTATCCTCACTAAACGCAAAACGTATTTGAGTCATACAATCTTCTTACGCAGACTCATGCAATTTTAGCGGCTGACGCGACACACACACAATTTCCTTGAATTAAGGATTGTATTAATGTGTCATGATACTGTTTCCATTTCAAAATTTACCACCTATTTTTTATGACGGTCATCGATTCAGAAGCCAATTCTGAACCAACAGCTTTCAGGAATTGCGTTTATACTGTTAAGTACACGTCGTATATATTTTTTTAGTATAATCATGTAGTTGCTAAGATATGAAAGAGGGGAGTCATTGAGGAGGCACAGGCATTGTTTTCCTAAAAGGAGGCTCCAAACACAAATCATTGTAAATGAAGTTCTTGGTGTAAATGAAAAATATTAAGTATCATTTTTTAAATTTCATTTCAATTGTTATTGTTCATTCCTACAAGTAACAAAGCTGAGTTACAAAGAGGAGTTTGGAAATATTCTTTTGAGGAAACTTTTGGAGTTGCGATAAGGGATTATAATATCATCGACAACAGATACTCGGAATACCGGCCTCAGTCCATCGAGTTATTTGCTTTTATCCCTCACTTTTATAGGCCAAATAACTCTTGAACTATTCTAAGCACAGAATTCGAATGCTTTTCAAAGTATTTGTACAGACCAGAAACTGTTTGTAGGTATAGAGCCCTTGTAGGTATAAAAATCTTGTACTTGGGTAACACCATCCATTCGATATCTAGTTTACATTCAAGGGATAAGGTAAATGTGTTTAGCCACAGTTTTTCTATCTATACTAATATTATAAAGCTGAAGGGTTTGTTTGCTTGAACGCGCTAATCTCAGAAACTACGGTTCTGATTTGAAAAATTCTTTCAGTATTAGATAGCCCATTTATCGAGGAAGGCTATAGGCTATATATCATCACCCTAAGACTAATAGGAGCGAAGCACTAATGAAGAATTTTTCAAAATCGGGGGATTTTTTTTCCACGCGGACGAAGTCGCGGGCGGAAGCTAGTCATAAATAAATCAGAGATTTTTTTTTTTTTTTATAAACAGAAGTAACAATATGGGTAGAATTCACAATCTTGTTAACGCCACCAACTAAGCTAAAAATGCTTGTGTCTGAAATAGACCTTTTTTTTTTTTTTTTGGGGTGGGAAAATCATCAAATGTCTTCTTCCGCTCTGGGTCAAGCGGAAGGGTGTGTCAGATTTCTACTGACTAAAAACCCACCCTGTTCCTTCGGCTGCCCTAAATTTCCGGGGCTGCGGTAACTCGGTAGAACTTTCCCGCAAACCCCGGCAGGCAATGGCCCTATGAGGCCCCGTCACTGGTGTTGACAGCTCTTTGAGGCGCGCGTGGAACACGACGCGCCGCCGACCCGGGCCTGGTCCTTACCGGACGGTGAGCGATCCTTGCTCACCGTCCGCAGGCCCGCGCCTACGGTGGCCGGAAATCGGCTCGTGATCCCCGACGCCCGGGGCGTCTCCCGCGGCGGCTGGGGCGCGAGGAAGAGAGTTGCCTCTCCCTCGCGCGTTCGGCCTCCTCCTTCGCTAGCATGACTGCTTCGCAGAAGGAGGCGACCGCATCCCATTCCCTCTCGCTCTGCACCATAGTCTGAACCAGAGCAGGGCGCGAGAGGTCGCCGCCGCCGACCGCCTCTACGAGGACACGGCGGTGCTCCGCCCAAGCAGGGCACACCTCCACCGTATGCTCCACCGTGTCCTCCAGGTGGTCCTCACAATGACGACACCCGGGCGTGTCCTCCCGCTGAATCCGAAACAGGTACCTCCCGAAACAGCCATGTCCGGTCAGCACCTGCGTCAGGCGGAAGGTGAGGACGCCGTGGCCTCTCTCCAGCCACTCCTCAAAGAGGGGACTTATCGCCGCGATTGCGGCGTGCCCAGCCTTCGGTTGCGACAGCCGCACTTTCCATGCTGCCGTGAGATCGCGCCGGAGTTCTATCCGCTGAGCCGCGACTTGCCGCGGTAGCGGAGTTTCACCCCGGCTTAGCACCTCTGCGCGCAAATTATGCACGTGCGCGAGGGCTACCGCCTCCAGATCCCACGGCAGCAATCCGGCAAGGAGGTTCGCCGCCTCCCCAGAGATCGTGCGGTATCCCCGGATCATCCGGATAGCCATGACCCTCTGAGACGCGACCAGCCGGCCAGCTGGTCGCCGCTGCAAATTGAGCGCCCACACAGGGGCCCCATAGAGGGCCATGGACCGCACGATCTCCGCATAGAGCCTCCGGCAGGAGGCGTTTGGCCCCCCTAGATTGGGTAGGAGCCGCTTGAGTGCAGCCCCCGCCCGGTCCAGTCTTGGAGCCAAACGTCGGAAATGCTCGACGAAGTTCCACCGGCTGTCGAGGACGAGTTCCAGGTACTTCATCGTCGTCTCGACGCCGATGCAAACCCCTCCCACCGTTATCTGGGAACCCGAAGGTGGAGCGTTCCGACGGCCATGGAAACAGATGGCCTCGGACTTGTGCAGGGCCACCTCGAGTCCCAGTTGCCGGATCCTCTCTACGACTGTCGCAACCCCTCGCATCGCCAGTTCCGCCGCCGCCTCGTGCGACCCCCCATGTGCCAGGACCAGCGTGTCGTCAGCGTAGCAAACTACACTGACGCCTGTAGGGAGGTCGGCGCGCAACACCCAGTCGTAACCGATGTCCCACAGGGGTGGCCCCAGAACCGATCCCTGTGGGACACCGCACGACATCTCTCGCCGATTCCACTCTCCCTGGTGACCAGGGTAGATGACGGCTCTGTCCGTCAGGTAGGCCTCGACCACACGACAGAGGTAGGTCGGCATCCGGTGATACCGGAGTGCCTCCCGTATGCAACTCCAGGGCAGGGTGTTGAAGGCATTGGCGATGTCGAGAGACACCGCCAAGACGACCCCACCCCGGGACACCGCAGCCTCTGTCGAGAGAGCCCTCACACGCATGATGGCATCTACCGTAGAGCGTCTGAAATAGACCTACGGCAATATTTCAATAGGGGTTCAAACCCGCGACCTTTCAATCATAAGTCCGACACCATTAAGTTATTGACGCTTTATTATGAAGTCAAGGTTTAGAAATAAAAGACTTATAATTCTACAGCCATCTCTATATACATATATTCAGTGCATGACTATTAAGACGAACGCCTTCGCAATGTTAAGATTTCGAAAATATCACGACCACAATAAAGACGTAATACTTATGTATACTTCGGCGTGACCAGACTCTTATAATAGAGGTAAACATGAAAAAGCTTTACGATTACGGGGATCTCTTTCATATGTATAAGTCAATATACAATAAAAACTAATAAAAAGGTATAAATAGTCATGTAGTAGCTCAGAAAGCTTTTAGGACTTTGCATTATAATTGTGTTTGTAAAAATGGAAAATAAAAAATACATTCCTTTTGATATTTTTACATTTTTTGCACACCTACCATAAGTATAATACGCTCACAATAAATGTCAATATTTTAAACCGCACATCTTTGGCAACCATGGAAATAAATGTTAATGTTTCAAATATCTAATAATTTGTTAATAAAAGTTACAAGTCCAGTAATCATTATCACTTTGTTGGGATCGGCTTCCGGAAACGGATGCAGCTGTGTAGTTCCTCCACAACCCAGTAACTGGATTCCCAATATAGTAATAAGATACAACATAATGTATATCACCTAGTTCACAAACTAAGCCTATAGCACAAAAAAAGACTTTTTTATTGGAGCGTTCTTTTTTAAATTCTTTTAAAATTCTTTAAATTCTAAAATTTCAAACTTAAAAATATGTCAGAAGTAGCTTGGAGCTTGAGGAAGTATTACCCGACTGCAAAAAAGGAGGGTTATATTTTTATCGTGATAAAATCTACGGGTGCGAAGCCTCGCGCCAATTGTAGTAAATCATATCGGTAATAAGGTTTGATAACAAATATCTAACAAACTTCTAAGAATATCTTCTTTGTAATATTCGTCAAGTACATTATTCAAGATTACTAACGTGTTCAATTCTTTCACAAGTAGTTTAGTTAAACTTATACCTAAACAAAACTAGGACGAGGTATTGAACGTGTTTGCAGATTCATTATCTGCTAGACTTGGGGCTGATTCTGATTTCCCGTTCGCTGTTTTTATTTATTTGTTTACAGTCAGCGGTTCGTTGCTTGCCATTTATTTAGCTTGTTCAAGGGTGCTAGAGAAGATACCTGTGCTTTTATAGATTCAACTTCGATGTTTATTTAATTTATCTTCTAATAATAAATTAATAGTTTAAAAAACACTAGAAAGACACGCTTTTATAAATGCACGTAAAAACAAAAATTTCTTTAGGTTTGTTATAACCTTGAAACCTGATCGTGTTCAAAGTCCATTACGTGGCCTTTCTCACAAGTGCAAACACGACTATGATACGATATTCTATCATGAAATGCTAGTGCCTATCTTCCGGCTTCATCATCAGACCTTGAAACCTAATCGTGGTCAAAGTTCATTACAAGACTTTTCTAAAAAAACCAAAACAGCTATGATACAATATTCCATCATGAAGTTCCAGTTCATATCTTTCGGCTCCATCATCAGATTAGTTCGACAGTACCATATTATTGTATTGTCATCAGAACTACACACAGCTGCCAATTTTCATTACGCTACGACCCTTGGAAGATGGTTAAATTAGTTACCTTAGATTCCATTACATAGTTGTTACATACAGGTCGACCTTGTAAAAAAGAGAGAAGAGCGTAAAGTTAAACGTCACCTGTTTAGCCTTTTCTTATTGTATTGGGGTCGGCTTTCAGTCTAAGCAGATACAGCTGAGTACTAGTTTTTAACTTAGAGTGACTGACTATTTGACCTCCACAACTCAGTCGCTGGTTAGCACGATACTCTTTGGCAAGACTGACGTCTGATTTTCTGATAACTCGTAACTGTAAAACTACGTACTGTCAGCAGTATCAGCGATGCAGGGCCGGATTAACCATCAGGTGGAGTAGGCAACTGCCTAGGGGCCCCGCATCAACTAGGGGCCCAGGCCCAGTGCACGCACCAAGAAAACATGTTTCTTCGAACGAGAATTCGATGTGTGTGTGAATTTAGGGACCTCACTGTTATCTCACAAAATACAAATCTTTAGATTTAGTAGTAGAATTAAAACAATTTTAGATCAAATCTGGGAATAAGTAAACAAATATATTAAAAAACTTTTTTGCGAAAAATAAAACCGACTTCCATATAAAAACACTACAAAGCCAAAAATAATTTTAATTTCGGTAGTTGGTGTTGTTGGTTTTGTATTTTCTTTTTTTTTTCACACCGCCTTCCGAAATGAAAATTATTTTTGGTTTTGTAGTGTTTTGATATGGAAGTCGGTTTTATTTTTTGCAAAAAAGTTTTTATTTTCGTGCTTTTTAGTGGGTCAGTGAATATTCCAAATCGGTTCGTAAATGACGGAGTTATGCGCGAACAAAAAACGCAATGCAGAGTAAACGAAAAGATCACCAACGTAAATATATTTTTAGACTTTTGTTGATTTTTCAGAAACGGCTTGTCCGATTTCGATAAAATTTTCATCCATCTATTTGGAAAGTATACCCTTTCTAACAAAATAAGAATTTTTCAAATCGGTTGGCAAGCGACGGAGTTATGCGCGGACAAACATAAAAAAAAATACAAACATCCGAATTGAGAACCTGCTCCCTTTTTAAAAGTCGGTTAAAAACCACAGCCCTTAATGTGCGTTTCCTCAGTTCACACACGATTCGGTCAGTCAAAGTAAGAAAAGGGGCCCCGAGAATGCCATTGCCTTAGGGCCTCTGACAGGGTTAATCCGGCTCTGCAGCGATGTACAAATGACAGCCGGGACCAACGGCTTAACGTGCTTTCTGAGACGTGGACGAATCTCAATATGGTGGTCATACATCCACGGGCCGACCCCAGCAAGCGATGATTAACCTTGAAGATCTAATAGTATCTACAACTGTTATCAGTCCCGAGCTCCTCAAGAGCATAAAGGACAATGAAAACAAAAATTCTTCCAACAGACCTGCTATAGAAGAGTTGGCTGGGAAATATATTTAGACCAAGTATTTAAGAAGACAAATACCTTTTTTTTTTTTAGCGTGGTAAAATTATCAAATAAGTCCTCCCACCCCGGGCAGGGTGGGAGGGACTGTCAGACTTTTACTGATTAAAATCCACGGTGTTCCTTCAATAACCCTTTACGTACCGGGGTCACGGTAATGGGATAAGTTCCACGACCCCTCTGCAGGGGGGGCCTCGTCATATTGCTGACGCTCTTTGAGGCGCGCGTGGAACACAACGTGCCGTCGACCCGGGCATGGTCCATGGTCGGACAGCGAGTTGCCCTTTACTCGCTGTCCGCATGCCCGCGCCTACGGTGGCCGGAGATCGTCGGCCGACGTCCGACGCCGTGGGCGTCTACCACTGCGGCTGGGCTGGAGGGAGGACGCCATCCTCTCCCTCAAGACAAATACCTAAGGGCGCTTTTATTAGCCAATCCGCTACAATCCATAAAAACGTATAAGTAGATATAAATATTGTTGAGATTTTGATTTGTATGTAAATACTCTGTTTTGTATTCAAATGCGTACGTAGGTACTTTGTGTAATGGTAACTTAGAACCATCGTATTTTATTCAAGTATCAACCTTTCCAAAGCCTACGTGTCTATTTTCTAATATCGCCCCTAGACTTATCTTGAATCCTAAGGTGTAACTTATACTATAAGAAATACAGCATTGCACACCACAACACGTACTGCAATAGCAGATCTTCTTTTAAAATAATAAGCAACTTAATGCTATTCATTCTGTAATTATTCTTTACTCTGTGAAGCATTGTTTTTAAATGCGTATAAATAATAACATTATTTATAACTGGTATTAAATATTTTTCCAATTATTAAGATACTTAGGCAAAAATATAAAGGTTTAAATGTAAAATGATAACTTTTGAAGGAACCCACGGAGACTTGACCCTGAAACTAGATCCCATCTCCAAAGCGGTGACCTACCGTTCTAAGAGAAATGTTTACTAAGTAAATATCGTATATACTTATTTAAGTTAATTGCAGTTCTAGAATCTTTAGTTAGATAGAACTAAGAATTAAACATATTAAGTACGTATTCTTTAAGGTTTTAGCAAGTTTCATGTCTAGAAAACTAGACTTCCTTTCATATAAAAAGAGAATAACATAATTGACAATTTGTGTTTTATAAGAATCAGATAAAAAATACATTACGGATCTTCTGGGATTTTCATTAGCGGTAAGGTAAACTAATCGGTCGTGAAATACTGACGGTGATAACTGCGGTCACCAACATGTCGGAAGTAGTCTATCAACATGCATCATCGTTTGACCGATATACTCGTATACACTCATAGACAACGTTTATTTTTTGTAAAGAACGATAGCGAACGAGAAAAAGAATATTTTACCTACCGATTTTTCGCAATAAGCTTTCTTAAATATGGTTCTTGATTTGGAAGAAAAAAACTTGTCGTAATTAGCAAACATCATTTTCGCATATGGAATATTTTCTTTACGTTAATGTTATTTTAACTGTCTAAAGTATTATAGTAGATTTCAATACTGCCTTGTCATTGAATTTTTTTACAGATTAGTTTTGAAACTGATGTAGCTAAGGCGTTTGACAAGTTATTTAAAGTTCGGCTGAACACAATTTAAACAGTAGGTACCTTGAACATTCTATCTCCGGTAACCGGATACTTTTTGAAATTTGAAGTGATGTAAAGTATGAAACTCAGTTTACGTCTTGCGTTAAGCTTAAACACATTGTGTACATACAAGCTTACGTTAAATCTGCACTTTAAAGTATTTTTACGACCGTGTTTACAAATTTAAAAGTGAACGGGTGTAATGTTCTGAAAATTGCGATAGCACGTATCACCATTCATCTGTCATGTGAGATATTGACAGTTCAATCATTACAATAAAAGTAGGTACCTAATGTGCGTAAGCCGTGGAAAAGTCAATTTCCAAGACCATATAACAATTTAACGTAGGTACTTATTTAAAGAAAATGACTTGCGAATTATGTATACTGGATTATGGAACTATGTTAGATCTAGGAAGGAGTCCACACATCCGTCCTACATAGGCTGCGTTCACACTCACTGTACAACGTCGCCGTATCTAAACCCGGGGTCGCACTGCCGACTATTATGCTAGGCGTCTGTCTAATGACGAGAACCCCCCTAATCCGTTTACTTGCCGTTAGCGAAGCAATTTAGTAACCATACTCCTTAATCCTTAGCTCACAGGGAACATAATTGCATGGTAAACTTGAAGCTCATAAAATAATAGTTTTATAGAAGGATGTTACTGAATCTGGAGTATTTTAGGTAGATCTTAACTTTGTAACTACTTGCAACAAACGATCATTACCGCTTTACGGTGTGGAAAACTACTTCAATTTGCCAAAGCTATTCCTGATGGACTTTTCTCGTTTATTATTTATTATATTAGACGAAAATTCTGAAGAAAAAAATACAAAATTGCGAAGTAGGTACACAAAATGAAATTGTTTTGGTTCAAATGATATGAATATATACTTCTACGAGCACAAACTTATAATTTATCATTTCGAATATGTTTATCTCATTTCTCTATAAAGAGGTTTATTTCTGTAGGTATGGGCAATGTTTGCCTTTTAACGTCGTAAATAAACTATTTTGATTCATTGACAGCGATAAAAAACCGACGTAAAAGACGCGTTCAACGGAAATTACAAGGTACACTATCTAGCTAGGGAGTCAGGTAACTAAATCTATACATATATGTTATAGAAATATATTTCAACTACAGGACCAACGTTCAAGTTTTATTAACTTATTTTGCATAAATATACATCTGATGGTCCTAACTTAATATACAACATACCTACCTACCCTGGCAGATATGTGACCGCTGCAAGCCAAAGTTTTGAAAGTTTAAGTAATTCATTAACTTTACATATTGCTCTTCCATCGCATGAATGTTGCTGTTGTGTTTCTGTAATAATTACAAGTTTTTAGGTAGATGTGATATCTTAAACATCCTTCCCCGCGCAGTTGGGGCATATATCCAACAACGAAAAATGAAAATTGTTTGATGAAAATATTTGGCGCCAAAATCTTGCTTATATCATACATCGCTCATTGTCGAATGTCGAACACCTCCGTTCCCCGCACCCCGCACCGGGGCGCTTCCCCATCGAACACAATACTCGTGATAGATTGGGAAATAACATTACCTAAACGTACAGACACACATCTACTACGGCTTATGTATATCTTATACGACGGTTCATGATTTATTATTACGTAATTTGTTATTTCATTACTTGTTGTTGATTGCTCCGCTGTCAGAAGCTTCGCATTACGAGAAGATTTCTAAAGAAGATTTCTAAAAAAACTAGTAAACGAATCTAAAAATAAAGTATTAAAACACCACTACAAAATATTTTCTAAAATTCTAAAAAAATGTGTAAAAGCTTCTAAAACACAAAACTATTCTCAAGAAATGGACAAATCGAAAAATAAAACAAAGACGATGTGGCAAATAATAAAACGCATAGCACAAAAACCTAAAAACACCCACAGAGAAAACTTGGAATTAAACATAAACAACAATTTAACAAAATGTCCCTTCACTATCGCAAACGGATTTAATAAATACTTTGCTGCCGTAGGCTGCCCAAACATGCAAAACAACAATACGCGATCATCCAACGACCACACAGTAATTACTCCCGCCATCAACTCTATGTTTCTAGAACCAACTACAGAAGAAGAGATATTCAATATCATCCAAAACCTTCCTAACAAACAAAGCTGTGGCATCGACGAGATACCCCCTACATTAATAAAAGCATGTATTTTAGAACTCACCCCTCCACTAACATACCTAGTAAATCAATCTTTTGAAGAAAAAACTTTCCCGTCCCGACTTAAAATTGCAATTATTAAACCAATACCAAAAAAAGGCGGAAATTCCAATGACCCTAGCCAATACAGACCAATAGCGCTTCTTCCAACATTCTCGAAAATATTCGAAAAAATAGTTACCACGCGTATGTGTAAATTCTTAGAAAAATACAACATTCTCGACAATAACCAATTCGGATTCCGGACAAATCGATCAACGACTCTAGCCGTATATAAATACACACAAGAAATATTGACATATATCAAAGATAAAAACTATGCAATAGGTCTCCTGCTCGATATGACTAAAGCATACGACAAAGTATCCCACTCAATCTTACTAACGAAATTAAATGGAGTTGGAATCAGGGGAGATGCACGCGACTGGCTTAAATCGTATCTCGCTGATAGGAAACAGTACGTGGAGATAGAACACCTAGATGGAAAAACATGTGAGCTAAAAAACGTGCGCTCGGAAATCCTAACCACGAACTGGTCTATTCCACAAGGTAGTGTGATTGGGTGTATTCTTTTCCTCATTTATATTAATGACCTGCCGAAAATATGTAACCATCTCTGTGTGTTATTCGCTGATGACATCTCCATCCTCTTCAAAAGCCCTTCAAACAAATTAGAATATAACTCCCAAATTATTGAAACATATAACGTAATAAAGTCTTGGCTCCTAAAGCACAACCTTGAAGTAAACAACGAAAAAACTAAAATCATACAGTTCAAACCCTACCAAAAACAAAAGATTAACTTAAAATCCATAACTAACAATATCCAAATTGAAGAAGTTGAAGAATTTAAACTATTAGGTATCACATTAGACTCGCATTTAAATTGGAAAAAACATGTCGACGTAACAAAAATTAAACTAGCACAATTTTCATATGCGCTTAGTGTGCTAAAAATAAACACTAACACTAAATGTGCCCTAACCGCATACTACGCGTATGCCTACGCATGGCTACGATACGGTATCATAATGTGGGGCCACAGTGTAGATGCCAACGATTTATTTATTGCCCAGAAGAAATGTGTGCGTATTATATTTAATGTTAAACCTAGAGATAGCTGTAAACCTCACTTTATACAAGGAAAATTGTTAACTTTACCCTCCATTTATATATTAGAATTAGCCACTTTTGTGAAGAAAAATATAAAAATGTTTAATTTTGATAAAAACGAGCGTCGCAAAAATAAGTTGTTACTACCAGCCCCTAGACTACAAATGTATAAAAATAGCCCAGAATACCGCAGCATCCAAGTTTATAATAAACTACCTAAATGTATAAGGACCACCAAAACACTATGTATATTTAAGGCTAAATTAAAATCATTACTAATAGAAAAATGTTATTATAGTATTCTAGAATTTATGGAAGATAAAAACCTCTAAATTAATATTACTTATAATATATACTCTTATTCTATATAAAATTTAGCATTGTCAAACTAGCCATAGGATTAATTTTAATAATATATAAATTGTATGTACCTTATTTTGCAACATGTTAGTTTTAAGTTAATTTGCTGCGCCCTCTAACAGGGTAATGTATACATTAGTTATAAGCCATGCCTGTAACTGCGTGTACATTGTGCAATGAATAAATAAATAAAGAATCTCGAAATTTGATTCGTAAAACTTGTAATCCAATTCATCTAGAAATATTTCGGAATCTACCAATAAATACAAAGATTTTGTAGCAAAATCACATGATTGGTGGAATAAAATATAAGCGTTTGGAAACGGGAGCTACTTTTGAATTAGAAATAGAGCCGGTACAAGATTTAGTTCTGCACAGAGGCTCAGAGCAGTGTACGGAGCTTGTGTACGAACACCGCCGCGGGATAAACGTAGTCCCGGAATCCACCTTGCGGCACTCCGGAATACTGGCTTAAAACTTAATAGAGCGGAAGTCCTAATAGATTTGCTTTTAATTATATTTTTTTCTAAATCTTTTGATATAGTTGATTATTAATTTTTCGTAGGATTCCGCATATTGTTTTACAGCAACAGATTGTCAAAAAAGATAACATTGGAAAATATAATATTAACTATGAAAAACTTTCTAGTTTCGCTTATGTTAGTAAAGTCCAAACATATAGGTATAGTATATAAAGTTTTCGAATCTACATAATATATTCGTCAAAAGAATGATTATTGTGAAAAAATATAAAGCAATAGGTCGACTACAACCCAAAAAAATCGGTCATATTTTAAGTTGAGACCCCAATCAAACACTGCTTTGCAAGCTAAATAACCCAAGATAAAATAGATGATGACCGAATCGCTCACACTTAATGCGCTTGTTGCGCTGCATACAATAAAGCGCTTCTGCCTCCAACAACGCTTAGCAACAATATCGTACCCCAACTTGCTTATCGCGACCCACGATGCGTGTAGAAAGGTCCTTTCATGTTCCAACTTACATACTTAAGAGCCTGGAGATTTACGAGAGCCCTTGCGATACCTGCTTAGTCGATGACGAAAGGAAATCTTCAGACAACTTAAATATAGGTCGTAAAATAAACATCGATGGGCACCTAAAATCTTTGCCTTTATTGAGAGTTGTATCTGTGAGAGTTGCTCAATTTAGATACCTACTGCAAACGTTTCGATTAAGGAACCGCCAGCCCATACTGATTAAAATTATCTCACGTAAGAACAAGTAATAGTGACGAAAGTGATAAATAACTCAACCTATATTTTCGTTCTTTGTCGTTAGTTGGAAAACCCTCTCAATCTCTCATTCCAACTTTGATACATGTGTTACCACTAAGAACACAAATGCAGACATTAAAAATATCACAGCGTTACGAGATAGTCAGCGCTTCAGTAATCTATCATATCCGTGCTACGTAGAATGCATTAAGCCATCAAGCCGAGCCGTAGCATAAAATGTGTTACAACATATGCCAGCGACAAGAAAACGTACTGAAAATATGAATCCTCGTAAGGTAACGTGTCATGCTGCAGAGGTTGAGCTAAAGCAAGGGCACGACTCGGCGCAAACTTGACAGACTGCCAACTATCGACCGCTGAGATGATGTTAGTCAATGTCAACAACCACTCCTAACGATTCATTATCACTTAGCGGCTTTTAAATGGTTAGACACTATTTATAGGACTGCTCTATCAGTCTTCAAACATCTGTTATGTGGGGACTCTTGACGTGAAGTAAGCAATATTCATCGCTGATAACATCATCGTTTATGGCCCACTGCTTGTCATGTCCATCGTGCACGGCCACCTAAACCATTCAGTATATTAACGAGGCCAATGAAAGGGGTGTGCAGGTAGCTACATATTGCTCCAGGGATGTTTGAGCACAGATTCGAAAAAAAGGACATTATTTACCATGAGAATAGATATAGAGGTTGTGGAGGTTTAATAGGAGTGACTGCCTACTGAGTGCTAAATACCTTCAGTAACAATATAAAATGGTACACCTTAGAATAATTTGACTATTGTATATGAACTGAGTAAATTTTTCCCTATGTGTGAAAACTTTAATAATTAGAAGGTGAAATCTTTAATAATTAATAGATTAAAGATTTATGGAACGTTCATACTGTTCAAGTTAGAACGTATTTCCCCAAAAGCAGAATTATGAATCAGTATAAAATACATAAGAGACGTTCGACTAACAGAGTCCTTAACTCTAAAATATTCCACTATTTGTTAAACAAAATGAAACTACAAGTTTCTGAATCTGAAATCTGAAAATCGAACAGCATTTAGTATAATCCAGAGACTTTAAAATCTCTTATAAATCCGATCGCGATGGCGCTCTAACGAGGGAAAGCTTGTTGAACTGCTCTCGAGGAACCTCCGCACGAGTTAACACCTCACGGCTCGACCAGAATGCACCACACCGCTTATTTAAGTACAGGGAATGAATCTTATACCCCCTCACCTAACTCCAACTGCATTTTTCATACTTTTCCTACAACCCGCCTCGTGCTTTGTGAGGAAAATAAAGTTTATCGTAATATTGTGAAAATGAGGCTGTAATACAACTATAAAAGATGGAAAGAGTTTTAAAATGTGTTTATATTGTAGCGTGATACTAGTACCTACTTTGACGCCATGTTATTTTGTTGATCGTGCTCTTTCTTACAGAAAATTCAGACATGATGTAAAAATCGTTATTGAATAAATGAATATATATAAGAAAAAAGTTCCTGAAATCTCTAGAAACAAATACCTTATTTAGGTACTAAACAGTCTGCCAGCTATTTATTTATTTTTATTTATTTAAGAAGTATGGAGGACTAACAGCTATTAAATACAGAAAATAAATAGTATAGTAGACAGTGAGCCGATTAAAAGTCCTCACGTTTAGAGGCAGGAAAATCTTAAATTGAACAGTTAAAAGGTAGTCTTAGTATATTTTTTTTTAATTGGGAATGAAACCAAGAAAGGCCTATTTAAAAATAATTTGTGAATATTTTACATGTCGCACGCTTAATCCAATACTGTCACTATCCCAAAAAGTTAACTTTTCAGGAGATGCAAAAAATGGAATGAGAATGGGAACATTTTTGTTTAGTGACGAAGCGGACTACTGCCCGTATAGCGGTTATTTCTGTTACTTTTAGACTAGTGTAAGCGCGATTACGTGTAGTTCTACGTTTCCCAACAGATGACATTAAAAAGTCGATTTACGGTTATGTGAGTTTTAGGTATTTTATTTTTATTAATATAGTTGTGTGTGGAGTGGGTTCACGACAATAGTGTCCGACACCTAACCCATTAAACTACTGACACTTGAATGATGTACAGACGCCAGCACATGAAGCTACCCGAAACTGTCAAATTTTCCCAATCAACCTTGAACCTAATTTCTTTTACAATAAAGTTGAAAATCTATTTAAAAAAATTGACAGATTGTTGTAGCTTGATGTGCTGGCTCTGTACTAAAATCAATAAGTAAATAGTAGCGATATAACTAATAAGCCTGTGCATGATAATAAAACTACTGTTCTATAAATCTTGGAACAGCCATATAATCTTCAAAAAACTATGACAGCACAAAACTAGTGGAGAAACGATCAGTCAAACGTTATGTCGCCAGAGTACACGACAACAACCAACTTGCAAATTATCTAGCCATGAGCGATGGCTTTACATCTTCCTCTAAACATGAAAATATGGCAGTTGTCCTTCATCCATCTTGTTAGTGACCAGTGTGTCAAGGTTCGAGGTTTTACATAACTTTTTTTACATACCATTTTCTCTTAAGATATTATATTTACAGCGTGTTCCAAAAATGCGCAGTATATTTTTATTGGTATTGTTCTAGTATAATACCCAGTAAAAAGACAATTGCCATGATATTTTTTGTCATAATTGTAAGAATAATTCAAATATTTGTTTTAATCCCTCTCAAAACGGTTAAACATCGTGTGAATTCCATGTCCTAGGCTCGATAAATCCTAAGACATGTCTCATGAGACATTTACCAACCTACACCAGGGCCGCATATTGGATATATGCCCATACCTTTTCATAGAATAGAGGCCTGTAACCAAGCAGTGAGAACATTTTAGACTGGGATATGATAAACTTTTATTTTCTTTTTACCTTTGTTGCAAGTCTATCGGATTTCTATCGGTTACATTTCGGGGAGTGTGCGATGAAATTACACAATCTAATTCCGCCAAGCCCGTTCCTTCATCGGACTACAAGACAAACGGCGGCCATCTTTACATGGTGGACATCCCACCCATATGCACAAAAAGTTTTGGGAATAACTTTCATTGTGCGTACGGCTAAGGAGTGGAATTCCGTGCCGGAGTCTGTGTTTCCTGATCGCTATAACTTGAGAGTCTTTAAGTCAAGAGTGAATAGGTTACTTCTAAGCAAGCGTGCTCCATCTACGACCACATCATCGCTTACCATCAGATGAGATGGCGGTCAAACGCGAGCCTACTATGAATTAAAAAAAAAAAAAACAAAAATCTATGGCGGAAATAAAAAATGTCTCTTAAGTGTGACCTCCCTGAAACAATCTCTATTTTTGATATTCCATTCAGCATATTTATACATACTTTATCACGATTAAAACATAACCATCCTTTTTTGCAGTCCTTTCAGTCTTTTCCTCAAGCTTCAAGCTACTTCCATACCAAATTTCACCCAAATCCACCGAGTACTTTAAAAGATTAGCGTGTTTAAACAAACTTTTTGCTGCTTTATAATATAAGTAGATTTGTATGTATTGGTGAGCAAAATTTAAAGTGCCAAAGCACTAGTTAAACCACCCTTGGCTTAAATATTGTGACCTGAAAGTTGATAAAACCACGATATTTTATGGCAACTCGCCAAACTATACAATACATATAGTGGAACTACAACAATAACAGTTCCTTCACAACAGAAACCTTCGAAAATCGACAAAGCATATTTTAACCAAGTATTTTGTCAACACAAAAATATCCTTTAAGTAATACTTATTTAATAAATAGCATATAATTGGTTCAAAATTGAAGTGTTGTTTAAATAGAACTGTAAATCATAATCCATAATCATAATAAAAATATTGATTTTTTGTACCAGACATTCCTTCAAGTTTAGACCAAGATATTTAGATTATTTCAAAATGTATACAAAATGTTGGTCACGAATTCTCTATAGTAGCAGAAACCAACTTAGAATATAAAAATATTTTTTTCTTCATCAGGCAGAGATGAAGTTTTCAACCTATTTGCATTCAACCCCTATAATTTGATTAAATAGGAGGTGTTTTGGGAACATAATTCGTTAAGACATTTTGTTCAGAGTTATTGCGTATTTAATGTATAAGGACATACATATTTTAATATCTCATGAAATTATGCATCTGAAGTGCGTAAGTGATTTATTTAATGGCATCCCATAGTCATAGCTTCCCGGGTTAGCGAGAATGTGCCAACGAGATACCACAGCCTTGGAACGTAAGAGCCACTGAAGGATCAGCGTATCTTTAGTCAGTAGAAGTCTAGCACTCCATTCTGCTTCACCTCGATCGGCAAACGGCATTTAATGACCAACCTAATCCCATTGCTTTTAATAACTATCGAAAAAAATGATCGACCCGTAACAAACCAAACTCAAGTCAAGTAATGCGATTGGTTGTGAAGTCTTTCCGTTGTCTTTCAAACTGTCACTCCGAGACGGTAATCGGTTTCGATAAACAGCGCAGCATACCCGCAGTCTTAAATATAATTTATTTTAGAAACCAATACTGTTCACGTGTGTACACTGCGTTTTATATCTGAAACAGCGCTCGAGACACTCGGCTCCCCGAGGAATTTACCCTTTTCTTCACTAAAAACAAATACCTATGAGCACCGGTCTACCTGCCCGCAGCCCGCCACGACTGTATAATATTCTAATAATAATATTCGCCAACGATGACTGCAGAGGTCCTAAGAATTTCCGACGGTGAAATTCGTTTCCATTTGCTGAACTAAATATTGTGTTTAAAATGTCTACCAGAAATAAATTAAAAACTATTTTATTTGATTGAACCTTATGAACTGTCACTAACACTGACATATTTGTCGATAGAGAGTGGTGTCAAAAACGTTGATATTGCCACCATAACCTATAAAAGCAAAATAACAACATAGGTATAATCCTAGAGGTGCAGGCGGAAAATTAAATAAAGAGAAATAAATGTCTCGAAATTAAACAGAGCATCGCGGACTGCAATTAAAATGAGCCGTAAAATGATGTACAACTATATACGTCAAAAACCATCTATTATGCAAATGAGTGCCGACCAGCAATGAACCTCAGCATTTCGAAAACTCGGTCACACCATGCCATCGGACAACTGATCACTGTCGCCCGTACGCCATCAAATATTCCACACAAGCAATGGACAAGCACAAACCTTATAATCGTTACAAATTTCTTGCTTCTACTAGAATACCTACTAAGTCATATACCTACACTTTGAAAATGCCGCTACCGCTACCGCTTGTCCTACCGTGTACCTCAGACAGATGCACCGCACTTTTGATGTGAATAATTTCTCCGTTAGATAATGCAAATACTCTCTATCATCGAAGGACATCAATAGTTATTTGTGCGATGCTTTAAAATATTGGCACCTGACGTGCATAAGAAGTTGTTTACAAATGTTGATCTTTGGCTATAATGTCCATGTTCCATATGTAGGGCACGTTGTGATGGCTATGGGATATATCCTGGAACAGCTGGAGATCGCGCGGCCTCCACTCCCAAGCGGGGTGGTGCTGGCGGGCAATTTGCTCGTGTTGTCCGGCCCAGACTCGTACCACGTGCCAGGTCGACCGCGCCAGGCTGCTGTTAATTTAATATTTTTAATTAGTAACCTTCTTGTATTTATTTATGATATCATTATGGTATATATCAGTCCTCCACCAAATTCAACAAACTCTCGACGGTCTACCGCCACATGAAAGAACACCTTTCTTAAAAATTTTAATCTATGAATAGAAATAAAAACCCTTAATTTAAAAGAGTGTTGTTATTAACATCTAGTGATGAGTAATTGAGGGGCAAGGTTCAGCATGGAACCAGTTTCAGAGTGATAAATAATCCTCTTGCAACGAGTAATTAATGAAAAAGGGTTTAGGTATTATACCAGAATTTTAATTGGTTACGTGGTAATGTTGGCATAAGAAAATTAAAATTCTTCCTCGTGACTGACTACGCAAACTCTCAACAATTAAGTTTGTCACTTATAGCAGACTTAATAAGGATTTTTAAACTTAAATAAAAGCTAAACTCAATTTAATAAGACATATTTAGATTAAGCAAGAATATTTGACTTACTTGATTAAGAACGAATTTTCGTAACAATTTAGAGAAATCTATTTATTTTCTTCTGTCACCTCAATAGTAATCACGGAAATACCTTTAGATATTATTAGGTAGGTACCGGCATGGTTTTTAAATACTAAGATTGGCTAAATGTGATTACTGAATTGAGAGAACACTGTATGCTTTATGCAGACAAAATACCAGCCATTAGGGCAAGCGATGTAAGGCTTTAAGTGAAGCTTATCGCAAATGTATGAAGGCTTCAGTATCGCTTTGTGTCGAACGAGCGATTTCGAAACAAGCCTCTAACAGACCCATTCAGGCCGGGATCCCACTGGAATAAGGACTTCGCGCGTCACAATGGAGATGTATGAAAAATAATCATGAACAAATCTTTGGGGAAGGGTAAATTTAACTGTGGGTTACATCTAATGCAAGATATTTGTATCGAATCAATTGATAATATGTTTTTATGCAAACATGTATATATTAGAGTGTCACCTAGTGACTAAAAACATACATACCTATAGTAGCAATAATGTTTCTGAAAACAATCCGTTGTCCAGAATGTGTAGTCAATATAATGTAATATGTTCTAATTTTGATTTGTTTTTGAATAATTTTAACGAATTTAGAAACTGGCTGTATAAAATGTAATTACAACCATATCATTTTGTAACTAATCCCAACCGTCACTAATGAAGTAGGTATATTAGACACTGAATGCTGTTTAAAGTAATAATTGGACTTCAGATTTATGTACTGTATATTGTTATAGCTGTACTAAATGTCTTAGTCTGTAGTCCTCTGTACTTATTAAAATATAATATAAATTGTTTGCAGTTTACTTAGAAATATTTTAGTTTTAAGTTAATTTGCTGCGCCGTAACAGGGTTATGTAGCCATCAGTTATAAGCCAAGCCTGTAACTGTGTGTACTGTGTACACAATGTACATTGTGCAATAGTAAGTAATAAATAAAGTAAGTAATAAGTAAATAATCCCTAACCTATCATCTGCCTATTATTTGTTTATTTTTATAAATAACATATTAAGAAGGATTTTTCCTAAAACATTCACTCTTGATAACATTTACTTAGCCGCCTTTCAATTCTTAATTATCCTCGAAAATATAGGCAAACAAAAGTCTATGTACTCGTATGATACTTATAACATATTTTTTATTGATAATAGACTTTCGTTTGACCACCATCTCACCTGATGGTAGGTGATGATGTGAACGAAGATGAAGGACGCTTACCTAGAAGTAACCTTTAGACCCTTGAATTAAAAATCCACAGGTTATAGCCATCAGGAAGCACAGACTCCTGTAGGTGTACAGAATGTACAACATATGGTATTAGGAATGGTAAAATATTTAATAAGTTCGAAAGCAAGAAAGACGATAAATTAATTTGCGCAGTCACATGACTCCTAAGAAAATGAAAATGAAACACAAATATAATTTGAACTAGAGGGAAAACATGCGTCACAAATACGCAAAGCGGTTATCGCTCAGCATTATGCCTCCATGCGGAACAAGTTCCTACCTAACGACAGATAATAATCAAAGGGCGAAGTTCACTGCAACATCAGAAGTGCGATCTCGTCCTGAGTTGTCAATTTGGCACTTTCTGTACCGCGCTGAGGGCCCTTAATCCTTCGAGAGCCCTCGTGGCCTCCAATGACGCCTCGCAACCACTTTTTATCGCTGCAACAAAGAAAAAATAATTATTTAAGGTCACTTGATGTGAAACAACTTCGTTATTTTATTGAGTTTTTCATGTTGAAAGTTGAGTATTTTATGTTGAAACAAAGTCTTCATTATAAGCAAAGTAAATACCTACATAACTCGATTTTATAATAACTAATAATGTACCTTTTAGCTCCCTTTACCTATACATCTCATCGTTTTATTAAGCATGAACGTTCTATCTTTACAGACAACTTAATAATGTTTTAGTTAATCTAGTAAAGTCTATTTTAAGTGTGCTTCGCTGCCTCTTTCCTCTCTGTAACTATTGGATAAAATATCTTTTGAAATAAGCAGAACCTTTTTAATTTATTTTTCTTTTATAATAAAATAATTAAATACAACGTAGGTAAAGAAGTCTGAAGAACGAAGTTCATACTGCGTGTAAGACCGGCAAAAAATATAAAACCTATTAAGCACAACACAGCAGCTGTGATAATTCGTAGGGATCACCACCTAGTCATGCTCCTAAGTACTGGACCTGCAAGAAAAACTACACAAAATTCAGTTATAAAACAAGAACTTATGGAGTTTTGTTCGCTCTCGTCCTAATGATAGTTTTTACCGTATCTTTGTGTTAGCGACGGGCGGTCGCCATCGCTGTCGCCCTAACTGGATGTTACAGGGCATGAGTCGACGCTAACTAACTTTTAACTCGATACATTATGATTATAGAACTGGCTCACAACTTCAAACGGGATAACTGAGAAGCTTTCAGCACAGAAATTCTTCAACGGGATGTTGATTCTGTGCTTTGCAGCAAAAATCAAAGTTTTCTGTACATGATTCCCACCTGCCTATTAGGCATCTATATTTACATTAGTAAGCATGAGAAGGAAAAGCTTTGTAGCCCTTTTTTATTACGCAATTATCCATACTAATATTATAAATGCGAAAGTAACTCTGTCTGTCTATTACCTTTTCACGCCTAAGCCGCTGAACCGATTTAGATGAAATTTGGCATGGGTTTAGGACCCTCGGAAGGACATAGGATACTTTTTATGCCGATATAAGGTTCCCGTACGATAGTTTTCGAATTGCACGCGGACGCAGTCGCTGGTAAAAGCTAAATTATATTTGATTTTTAAAATTGGTATGGGGATAGTTTAGGATGCTGGGGAAGACTTAGGATAGTTTTTATCCCGGAAATCATCCCTAAAGGATGTAAAAAGGGTGCTGGAATTTCGTATAGGGAATCAATAACATACTATACTATATAATATCCATACTAATATTATAAATGCGAAAGTAACTCTGTCTGTCTCTCTGTTACCTTTTCACGCCTAAACCGCTGAACCGATTTAGATGAAATTTGGCAAGGGAATATTTCAGGACCCTGGAAAGGACATTGGATAGTTTTTATCTCAAAATTCCCACGGAATCGGGATTTACGCGGGAAAAACGCGACAAACGCGAAAAAAGTCGCGGGCAAAAGCTAGTTTAAAATAAATACGAAGACGAAGTAGTATTAAATTTGGCATGGTTAATGTTATATGGAGAAGATATGCAGAAAGATGATGATGAAGATGATGGCACGCAGATTTGCTAGGTGTAGTTTAGATGTAAAGATCACTCTGTTTAAAGCATACTGCCAAACTCTCTACACCTGCAATCTGTGGGTCAACTACACGCAGCGGGCCATCAACGCTCTCCGAGTACAATATAATAACGCGTTCAGGGTGCTGGTGGGGCTCCCACGCTGCTTGTGCGTCTGCGATGTTTGCGCGCACAGACGGCTTCTACACTGTGTTGCGGCGCCGCATCGCCTCGCTGATGTTCCGTACGCGTGGGAGCGCCAACACCATCCTGAACGTGCTCAGCCACAAGCTAGACAGCCCCCTTCTGGGACACTGGGTTCAAACACAAGTGCGCGTGCCCGGTGCCCCAGAGGGAGGCAAATACTTAAATTAAATTTATGTGTATATAATAGGGTCATCACCCTCATCTGCTTAGCCTTCTCCTAACTATGTAGGGCTTCCAGTCTCACCTAGCTAAACACTAGTTTAATACATGAAGCTACTGTCTATATGACTTGCACAACCCAGTAGCTGGATAACACGTTAATTCTTGGCAAGACCTGTGTCAGATGTTCTGGCTTCCGACTACCCGTAACAACGACGATGGTTTCTTAAAATATTCTATTTAGTCGAGCACTTAGATTACTAAAAGAAAATATTGGTGACTTTTTTCATGTAATGACAAAAATGTAGACGATACAATGAGTTGAAATTTGACGTGGCGTCACGCCGTGTTATACTTTTAAGCACTTTGTGACCACCAACTCTTGAACACCTGAAGCTTTTGGTCTTTATAATTTTAATCTCTCAATGAAAATCTAACTAACGGACCAAATAGCAGTCCTTTTGGAACACGGTGAACTATTTTCAACCGACGACAAAAAGAGGAGGTTATCAATTCGACGCGTATATTTTTTTTTTTTATGTATGATCACCGATTACTCGAAGATGGCTGAACCGATTTGGAAAATTCTTTTTTGGATTGAAAGGGTACACTTTGAAATTGGTCCCATTTTTATAAAAGTCAGGATCTGATGATGGGATCCTGGAGAAATCGAGGGAACTCTTCAAATATTATAGGCACACCTATGACGTTTTGGGTATTTATTATAGTAACTTGTGCAGTTGCTCTCAAAAAGTACCATTTGAGGAAGTGGAACTGATGATGAAGACCACAGATGGCCGCCGAAACTACTCAATAATAAGTATTGAGTGGATTGCGATTCGATTACTTGAATATGGATGTTAAGCACTTTATGCTCGTCACAATGCATATGGTGATGTAGAGCTGATGGTGAAGTACCAGGAGAACTCCTCAACAATTAACGGCCCAGCATTGGGAAAAGCAATATTTTGTAAAAGGTTATAAGTAGTTGACATTTAGGCTCTTGTAACTAGGTAAATTAAAAATAGACCAACTAAAAAGAGTGAAATAAAAACTTTTTACCAAAAAATTAAACCGACTCCCAAAAACACTGCAAAGTGAAAAATAACTTTAATTTCGGAAGTCGGTGCCAAAAACGAAAATACAAAACTAAAGACACCGACTACCGAAATTAAAGTTATTTTTCACTTTGCAGTGTTTTTGGGAGTCGGTTTAATTTTTTGGTAAAAAGTTTTTATAATACATTCAAATGATGTAAATTATGTTCGAATAAAATCTAGTGGTCACCACTCTAAGTTACCATATTTACAAGAAAATGTTTTCAGAGACGGAATGAGCCATATTAAGTTTTCGATATAAATTGAAAAACCTACCTCTCTTTATTTCCCATACTCTTAAATAAATTATTAGTCCGGTGTCCGGTCCAACCATATTAAGAAAAACGCGCTAAGTATCCTCAAAGGTGGCTTGGAAACGTGTGCATACTATGACGATTACAACTCTCAACTTTTTGAATCATAATATCTTAAAAACGGTGGCTCTTAGGAAAAAAGTGTTAGACATTTTTTATACTTAGATAATTATCTGATCTACAATTTTTGTCTGGGCTAATTATATATAATTATAGATACCGTTTTGCTGAAAATCGCGAAAAGCGCGTATTTTTTACCCCAATTTTTTTCAGGGTTCGGGTCGATCGATTATGAATATAGATCGGAGTAGGTAGATTGATTTTACGTACTTGCATCATGAATAGTCATAGAAATCATGGATTAGCCTTTTTTCCGGGATTTCATTTTGGTACTTACGGGATTGAATCAAATATTGTGAATGTAAAGATTTTTAAACTACTACATTTGAAATTTATAGAATGCGATAGTTAAATGTTTAAAATTGTTTTCTTTTTCTTATTTATCAAGTAATAAAGTGAATCTTACTTTTGTGCGTCCATTCGAAACTTACCTATGACTAATTTAGTAGTTAATTCTTGCAAGTTTATTATCTGCTGCTTGTAATTATAATAATTCTTGAATAAATAAATAAAAATAACTTTTTATACTCCATAATATTATTTCGCATTCAGTGCAATAACTTTTTATGAATATGAAAACAGGTAAAAATTAAATTATATATATATATATATATATATATTGTTGTCGTTGGCTCGACCACTGTGTGTGTAGTGACGGAAGCCGCGAGGCGTCTGCTCGTTAGTGCGACTGTATTGTATGATACATATTGGTCGGATCACATGCCTGTGCAGTTAAAATATAATTTTAATATGATAAGACCTATAATTGTGTCTCCCTGTCTGAGTAAAAATGGTACGATATGGGGCGAACGGGACACTGGGAAAATTGATAAATACAAAAAATTATGTCACACTAAATTAAGGGAAATTAATTTTCCGATGGAATTTAAAGATTGTGCTAACGGGTTTTGTGCGAATGTTAATCACAAATGTATACTAGATAATATGTATAATAACATTGTGCGTATTCTTACCGAGGCTGCCCAATGTCCCAGTAATGTCGGCGTAGGAGGGGGAAGAGGGGAATAACGTGTTGTCGGGTGGAATAGGCATGTTAAGCAGGCTCACGCGGATGCCCGGCTTGCTTTTCGAATCTGGAGTATGTCCGGTAAACCAACTTCTGGTCATGTGTATAAAAATATGTACGACACGAGAAAGGTCTTTAAATCAAAGTTAAAATGGTGTCAGAATAATCAAAATAAAATAAAAATGGATATTCTAGCTGAGAATCACAGGTCTAAAGATTTTTCACGATTCTGGAAAAACACCAACAGGTTGAACCCGCGGCCGGGCGTCCCTGTGAGTGTGGCGGGGCAAAATGAGCCTACCGCTATAGCAAACTTATTTGTAGAACATTTTAAAGTTGTATCCCCTCTTGGTACCGCATCGCAGGCGGTCGATGCTGAGGATAGTTTGGTGGAGTTAGACGTCAAATTTACAACCAAAGATGTTTCGACGGTAATAAAAAATATGGTAAGGGGGAAGTCTCCAGGGCATGACAACCTCAGCATCGAGCACCTGCAGCACGCGGGAGTACATCTGCCCAGAGTGCTGGCGATGTTTTTCTCGCTTTGTTTGAGCCACGGCCATCTGCCCAGCGATCTGATGAAAACGGTGGTTGTGCCTGTTATCAAGGATAAGACAGGGGACACATCAGATCTGGCCAACTATAGGCCCATATCGCCCGCTACTGTCATTGCTAAGGTGCTGGACAGTTTGCTTGATAGACATATGGCAACTCGCATTGAATTGCATGATGCGCAATTTGGTTTCAGACCTGGTCTATCCACAGAAAGTGCTATACTGTCTCTTAAGCATGCTGTCCAGTATTATACGTCTAGGAAAATGCCTGTTAACGCGTGTTTCCTAGACCTGTCGAAAGCGTTCGACCTAGTGTCGTATGAGTTGCTGTGGCAGAAGCTGCTATGTGATACTAGGGTAGATAGGGGAGTTATATCAATACTAAGGTATTGGTATAACTACCAAACTAACTGTGTACGATGGACAGGTTCGTTGTCGGATGTGTATAGGCTGGAATGCGGAGTGAGACAGGGCGGCCTGACCTCTCCTCGCCTCTTCAATCTGTACATAAATCGGTTGATGGTTGAGCTCAGCAACACTTATCAAGGTCGACGTTGACGGAATTTGCGTCAACAATATCAGCTACGCTGATGATATGGTGTTGCTGAGCCCATCGATTAACTCGATGATGAGTCTGCTCACGATATGTGAGAGGTACGCGGAGACCCATGGGCTCAGATATAATGTTAAGAAAAGTGAAGTCATGGTATTCAAGGCAGGCACTAAAACCTACCCGATTGCGTCACAGCTGAAACTTTGTGGACGACCCTTGAACCAAGTCACATCTTTTAAGTATCTGGGCCACTGGGTTTCCGATGACCTAAGAGACAGCCGGGATATTGAACGTGAGCGCAGGGCGTTGGCTGTCCGCTGCAATATGTTGGCTCGCAGATTTGCGAAATGCTCGACTGACGTTAAGGCTACGCTGTTTAAAGCGTACTGTCAGTCGTTTTATACATTCAGTCTGTGGGTCAACTACACGCGGCGGGCATACAGCGCTCTGCGCGTTCAATATAATAATACTTTCAGGGTGTTGATGGGTTTGCCGCGCTACTGCAGTGCCTCTGGCATGTTTGCAGAGGCAGGTATAGATGGCTTCCATGCCATCATGCGCAAGCGATGCGCTTCAATCATGCGCAGGGTACGCGTCAGCCCCAACAGCATCCTGAACACTATAGCAAACAGGTGGGACAGCCCATACTGGGACATTGGATACGCCCACATGCCACTGTGGCGTTAAATAATTAGTTGTTTTTGTGTTTCTGGTAGTTTTAAGTACTAACATTAGTTTTTATAAGTTGTTTGTGTACTAACCAAATGGATTCTGTCTGAAATAAAATTATTTTATTTTATTTATCATTATTATTAACCCCTCCAACTAAGCTAAATATGCTTGTGTCTGGAGTGGGTTCACGGCAACAGTGTAATGTATGGGGTTTCAACCCGCGACCTCTCGATCACAAGGCTGACACCTTAGCCATTAGGTTATTGTCGCTTTTTAAATATAACCAATGTATAGACAAAGATTCTTCACTGTTTTTATATGTAATATTACATCTCCACTAACGACTCAACATATTCTAAGCATACATCATAGCAAGTTAGTGGTGTGAAATATTCAGTTTATAGGTATGTGTTCAATCAATCGCCTGGAGTATCGGGCCCTCCACATTGATAAGACGGTTCCTTTGACGCGGCTCCCTTTGAGGTGAACGCGAATCCGACAACACTGATAAATGTATTCTAAGAGTTAGAGCCAATTTTAACTTTAGGTATGTAGAATGTGTATGAATAGACTTGTTATGTGTCATAGGTATTTATTAAGAAAGTTTTCGACTCAAGTACTATTATGAACTACCGACTACTGTAGGTACAATCGACAAATTTGAATCATGACCCACCATAAACTTATTTTCTAACAGACCTTCAAATATAATTTGGTTGACATTCGCTTAAACAATCGTTTCCATGGTTACGACCTTTTTTTCCGGGTGGGAAAATCATCGAATGACTTCTTCCGCTCTGGGTGGAACGGTAGGGAGTGTCAGACTTCTACTAATTAAAAACCAACCCTGTTCCTTCAGCTGCCTTTAAGTTCCGGGGACACGGTATCTCGTTAGAACATTTCCGCAACCCCGGCAGGCAATGGCTCTATGGGGGGCCCCATAGAGTCACTAGCGCTGACGTTTCTTGTTTTGCACGTGGAATACGACACGCTGCTGACCCGGGCCTGGTCCTTACCGGACGGTGAGCTACCCTTGCTCGCCGTCCGAAAGCCCGCGCCTACGGTGGCCGGAGATTGGCACCTACGACGGTAACAACCTACGACGACGTATTGACATGGCTTACTTATTATTTAAAACATCCTCTTTGTGGCATGCACTGTAAAAGAGAGAAATCTTTGTTATTTTTACTGTTTCAAGCGATTTATCGTCAAAGTCGTATATTCAAATTTGTCGATTGTACTTACAAAATGTATTTCTTACAATCACGGTAATTATAATTTAGTATACGATACATGGACAAAACAAAATCCTTTTGTTTAATAGCAACTTGTTACGGATGCCATGAAACGTCCGTTTTCATTTACCTGTAAAATATCTTATGCCTTAATAGAGCAAAGCACAATAGAATAGAATACACAATAGAGTGTTCGATTTTCAACTCTCTGCTCAGCACCTAGAATTGAAAATTCCACAGTGCAACAGCATTAAAACATTAATTTACATGTTACATGTTGTTATTAAAAATTGGTGTGTTGCAAAAGTTTATTTTTTATATTTCATTCTTTGCACCATTCATATTTTACAAGAAAAATCATTATGCGTTAACAGATAATTTATTAGAAATTGCTAACTTCACAAGGTATATGTTAACAAATATTTTTTGCCATTCAAATATTCGCTAACGTAGGTTTTCTCAACAAGTTAAGCCTTAGTTTAGCTAAATATTATATACTGTATAGCTGTCGCCAAATAACTTGGCAAGAGTCGTTAAATGCGCAGAAGTCGATTTTTAGGTGTCAGCGGTTGTCAGCGGGACGCGGGGTATGACGTAGCGCCGCTCCGAACGCGCGATTGGTGCGTTAGTAGTTCTCGTTCAATTTGCTCCCGAATACACTTGCGTACACGAAAGTTGTACCCTTTGTTTTTGTTATGAGTTGTTGTTTTAAATTTAGTTTTTGTTACGTTGATAACAATGCCAGGACCAAATACCGTTTTACGCAAACTATTAAAACGTCAGAAAGAACAGTTAGACACTATAGTTAAGGAAGGTTGAAATTCCGAATTCGTCACTGTCTTTAGGACACCGGGAAAAAAGAAGAATAAAAGGGGTAGCAGTTTTATTAACTAACTAGTACTCACGCGGGGCTTCGCTCCCGTGGATTCTATCACAGTAAAACATAACTCTCCTTTTTTGCAGTCGCGTAAAAAGTAGCCTATAACCTTCCTCAAGCTTTAAGCTACTTCCATACCAAATTGCATCCAAATCCACCCAGTAATTTCGAAGATTAGCGCGTTCAAGCAAACAAACAAACAAACTTTTCCGCTTTATAATATTAAGTATAGATTGTGACGACGAAAACATATTATTTTTAACACGGAATAGAAAATACAGTAGAAGTGCCGCTCAGATATCGCACGCGTGTCAACATTAAGCACAGATGCGCGACATTAGCTTATTCGCCGTCAGATTCATGTCGCGATTGGTCGTCTCTAAAATACACGAAATATTAGAAATTATGCCTTGTTGTGCGGTTTGGATCTGCGAAAACGAAAGCAGTTAATAAATTGTATCTTGTGGAGGCGTATCGTATCATCGATAAGTATTAAAGTTTGTTAATTTTAAATATATTTGATTTTAATGACAGTACCACATTTCATGACTTCAATGCAAACTATAAACAACCTTATTTTCATTTGCACAACGTTTAAATCTACTTGGTCGTTATCTGGAGGAACATACTATAAATTCTAGTAACTTCGACGCTACTCAATTAGGGATGGGACACATTCGTAACGTAGGTCTGTATCGATATTTTTATTTATTTCTAACTCTTCATTTCATAGCTGGCACCATAATTCAGAAAATTGATTTCGGACAGTTTATGTGTATAATTTATAAATGTTTAACTGAGATTGCACAGAAATGTCGACGTTTTAACCACACGTAGCCTGCATCCGTCTGTAGTAGATACGGGTCGCTAATCACACCGCCTATTGGACACTCATTTTTATAAATGATTGTCCTGTGGTTAATTGAGGTGTACAATAAAGTATATAATAATAATAATTACACTAATATTATAAGTTAAAAGTTTGTGTTTGTTACTACTTCACGCTCGAAAGGCTGAACGGATTTCAATGAAACTTGGTACACGGGTAGACCATGTCCTGGAATAGAACATATGATTTTTTCCTGAGACTATGTTCCCTTGGGATAATTTTCTACTTTCACACGGGCGAAGACGCTGGTAGCAGCTAGTAGTTAATAAAGATAACATCAAATAATGTAAACCGTAACACATCAATTTCTGGATATTGACCTCAAAAAAAAAGTAAAACAGTATTTTAAAAATTTCAGTTTTCCCCAAGATCCTTTTATTAAGGAAAATGGATGTTTATTGGGTCGTCAATATTCCAAAACATAATCTATCATCAGTTAGGGGAATTTCCAACGTCTAATCATATTACCGACTTAATGAAAGCCATCACGACAAAATATATTAATATACGCTTTCATCACCCATTAAAATTAAACATAAAACTATCAAAACGGCAATTATTAAACAAATATGTATAATTTCAAGGTCAATAAATATTTTTAATACTATCTATTAACATTTCATTGAACACTAGCTTGTGCCAGCGGCTTCGCCCGCATGAAATTAATACTTTGTTATATGATTATAAATCATATAATAAAGTATTAATTTCCTTTGCCTATCTATAGCACTCAAGAATAATGCAGCTACATATTAGAGAAAGAATTTTCAGAATCGGTTCAGTAGTTTCAGTTTCACAAACTTACAATTTTTACCTCTTTAATGTTGAAATAGATTCCATTTTTGTGAAGATGATCAACCTTTTTCCGTTACTGACCATTTGTATGATGTCGATAAATTATTACATTGCTCATACGAATAAAATACGTAACACCGATATTAAAATATCGATATTTGTCTACATCTCTATCTGAGTAGCAAAAGACATTACATGTGCATGCAAATATGACATCTATTTCAAAGTACTTAGCGTTCCGAATAGAATAAATTGGTTACAGTGCCATCTAGCGTTGAGTAGCTGAACTCGTTGTAAATTGTTCGATTTATGTTTTTGAAACGATAAACGCCTTTATTGATTATGTCATGTCAAATAATAACAACTTTCGGTCGTTGTAATAAGACTCAATATTTTTGACAGCATTAAGACGATGATTATAGTTAAAGTTGCGTTTCAACTTTGTAGCCAATTATATCACTGTTTTTTATGTTTGTAATGGACATTTTGATTTGCAAATGTGTAAGTTTGGCGACACTGGTTCTCGTTTTGAGAAAATGTAGGGGAACTTCTACTTTATTTTCTGTTCTGTGATTTTTTATGTATTTTTAAATACATTTTTTCACTTTAAATGTATTTATGTATTATATCTATTTTATTTATAATACCGAATTAACGAATAAATTCCTCTTCTTTCTTTTACATTCTTCTGAACAGATATGATTAAAAGTAAATTATGACAATAACCATAGAATAATGGCAAGCAGTAAAAGTGACCACTTTTTTCTTCCACTAAGTGCACGATGCGCGAACTTACCCCCACTACGCCAAAACCTTGCCAAGTATACCTTTTTGAATTCGGGTGTTTTTATTTCCACAACATGAGTAAGTTTCATTTTTTTATGTGTCAGTAAAATAAAAGAATATAAGATCAGTAATATTATTTTTCGAACTGATCATCACATTTGTATGGTAGAAAGCTGGCCACCGCGGCTCCATCAGCTTGAAATTAACTCTCCCGACTTTACTTTATACATATGTATCTATATAGCTGATGACATCGCAAATTTCTTTAATGTTGTTAAATAGCCTAAGTATTAATGAGCAATTACAATTTATGAGCTATATTACTGTAAAGTTTCAATAGTTTAGTAGGTTTTGTCTGATAGAATAAGAAACATTAACTTTCACATCTTATTACAAGGAAACAAGTTGAAAAAGCAAGTAGGATGCTAAGTTCTTTTTGTATCTCTATTTTATTATAATTGTTTAAACTCCTCCGGGATCATTTAAATTCATTTGTTATTTTTGTTTTGTTTCATGTTTATATCGCTATACCATTTAACCTATTGTCATGGGGAATAAACTGGCTCCTGCAATACAGTCAAAACTAGCGCTGGAGCCAGGGAATCGTTTAATGTATTATAACGAAACTGTCAATAAATTATAGAACAATAGTGCCACATAATACCTCAAAATCACTTCAATAATCTTCTAGGTATACCAAACTAAGAACTAATTATTACTATAAATGGCACTAGCAGCTGAGCGGAAAGCGCGGCGCGGGTGCAATTAGAAACCACTCCCTTCACGTAGTGCCGCTAAAACTTTACTTACGAACTGACAAAACTAAACAAGTACGATCTTTTTGTTAGTCATTATAGTTGGTGTCTTCCTATTTCAAGTGCCTTTGTAACCCTAATCACTTCTTAGCTACCTGGATGGATCTTCTAGCTATCCGAAATAAAACGATTGAATTGAATTACAAATTATCGCTTAACATCAGGTGAGATGGTGATCAAACTCAAGCCTAATAACAATATAAAATTTAAATAAATACCAGAAATATATTCTATCGATCAAGAAAATATGTGACTGATTGCGGGCTTAGGTTAGCTTAATATTATCCTGCCAAATTCTTTGCCTTGAGCCATCTCAAAACATCTCCTTTTCAGGATGGCCAGTGCCAGAGTTTGTAAGTAGCTGCATATTGGTCTAGCATCGAGTCGCAAATAATAATAATAAAATACTTTATTTTCAGACCAAAGTCCATATGGAGACACATTTACACATAAACAAAAAAATAAACACACAAATTTAAAATAAATATAAAATACAATAATAACAAGACAAATTAGAAGAAATATTATAAAATACACTTAAAAAAGTAATTATTTAATGTATGTGAATGACGCTCTGTGAGTCGTCATCCAGTGCCACATTATTGGACTATTCATCCTGTCGGCGACGACAGCTATCAGGCTGTTGGAGCTATCGCGCACTCGCCGCATCAAGCATGCTATACGCGACCGTATTAATGCAAAAAAATCAGGCACACCTGCCTTCGCAAACATCCCCGACGCACTGCAAAAGCGCGGTAGCCCCAACATTACCCTGAAAGCATTATTGTATTGGACTCGCAGATCATTGTAGGAGCGTTTAGTGTAATTGACCCACGCACGTGTACAGAAACTGACAGTACGCTCTAAACAATGTGATCTTTACGTCATCAGTACATCGTGCAAACCTACGAGCCAGCATGTTACACCTCACGGCCAATGCTCTGCGCTCCCGTTCTACATCCAAATCGTCGGACAGGTCATCGGTGACCCAGTGTCCCAGGTACTTGAACCGCTTGACTCTGGTGAGCAACGCGCCCCCTAAGGTGATTGGTGGGACTGTATCGTAACATTTGTTACCGGCTTTAAAAACTAAAAGCTCACTTTTAGTCGCGTTATACCTAAGACCATGAGCCACCGCATAGTCCTCACATATACGAAGTAGCCTCCTAAGCGCGCTGATGGATGGGCTCAGCAATACCATATCGTCCGCATAGCTGATGTTATTAACGCATTGCCCATCAATGGAACACCCGATATTGGTATTGCTGAGTTCACATATCAGTTCGTTTACATACAAGTTGAAAAGCTTAGGTGAGCTAAGGCCTCCCTGTCTCACCCCGCATTCCAACCTGTATGCATCCGACAAGGCTCCCCCCCATTTTACACTGTTGGACTGATTATTGTACCAGTACTTTAGTAACTGAACTACATCTCTTGTTAGATCCGTATTCTGAGTCAACTTCTTCCATAGGCAGTCATATGACACCAGGTCAAAGGCCTTGGATAAATCCAGGAAACATGCATACACAGGCGTTTTTCTAGCTGTGTAGTACTGAACAGTGTGCTTGAGACAGAGGATAGCTGTTTCCGTGGATAAATGTGGCTTAAACCCAAACTGGGCGTCGTGGGAGGTGAAATGCTTATCCAGCTGCCGATCAATCAGACTGTCCAGTACCTTAGCAATTATAGTAGCCAGGGAAATAGGTCTGTAGTTGTTTTTATCACTCGAATCTCCAGTCTTGTTTTTTATAACAGGTGTAACTATAGTTTTTAGTAAATTATCTGGAAGATACGAATGACTTGTACAAAAACAGAACAACATTGCTAATACTCTCGGCAAGTGTTTACCTGCATAACGAAGATGCTCAACGCTCAAACTGTCATGACCGGGTGACTTTCCCCTCTTCAGATCCCTTATAGCATTAGCTATTTCCTTGGCTGTGAATCTGGTAGGCATATCTCTGGTTCCAACAAAAACCTCCGACCCATCAGACGACGCACCTAGGGGAGATGTGACTCGAAAGGATCTACCAAATAGGTTAGCAATCTCCTTAGGATCACTCACACCTTCGACACTCACGGGTAAGCTCGACTTGTAATTCAAACTGTTTGTGGATTTCCAAAAACTACCAAAATTTTTCGCGTCATGATAATCCGCAATGATATTCATTTTTAATTGTTCTATGTTATTTTGGTACCATTTTATTTTACTTTTGAATATCTTTCGACTTTCAACCATTTGTTCGTACAATATTCCTCTTTTTGGTCTACCATTTAAAGTCCAATTTTGAAAATCAAGACGAGCCTGTCGAAGAAGAAGACTGAACTGAAATGACTGATTTTTATTGATTGTTTATTTTTACTAACCTGTACCTGCCATTTTATCTCTTCACAACTCTTGGTTGACTGAAAGAGAATGCCTATGGCATTAAGTCTGCCTTTGCGCCATTACATATATGCTTACTGCTTCTGACTTTAGCATGAGCATGGTATTCCTTTTTAACCAACTTCTGAAAAAGGAGGAGGTTCTAAATTCGGATGTTTGTTTGTTTTTATTTGAAATTTTTTTTTTTGTTGGAAAGGGTATACTTCCCAAATGGTCCCATGAAAATTTTATCGAAATCGGACAAGCCGTTTCTGAAAAATCAACAAAAGTCTAAAAAATATATTTACATTGATGATCTTTTCGTTTACTCTGCATTGTGTTTTTTGTATTGTTTTGATATGGAAGTCGGTTTTATTTTTTTGCAAAAAAGTTTTTATTGATCATTCCAATGCAATAAATATCCATAGAATAGAATAGAATAGAATAGAATAGAATAGAATTTTATTTTGCAAATATGGGTACATAATAGTTCTTAAGATTACATTTAGCTCAGCCACATTTTACCAATCGGCATGCAAACATTTGAAATTATTTATATCATTATTATTTAGATCAATTTATAAATTACTATTATAAAATTTTAAATCATCAACTTAATTAAAAATATATGTTTGTATTAAAAGGAAACTATAAATTAGTGTCATTAGATTATATACCATGTCATTATCATTACTATTACAAATATCATTATTATTACAATTCCAAAAAATAAAAACTTAATCAAAAAATGAGAAATCAAAATGTCAAAGATCAAAATGTCAAAAATCAATAATCAATAATGTCATACAACTAAATTTCAAAAATCAAGATGTCACTAATTAACAAATCTTTTTATCCGATAGGAACTCAGTTACACTGTAGTACGTTTTATCTACCAAAAAATTCCGTAATCTACTCTTAAATTGTGCTGTATTTAAAGCTTTCCAACTACTCGGTAATTTATTGTAAATAATTGGGGCCATGCAAGAAACGCTCTTACGCATTAAAGTGGTTCGACATGATACTTGACATAATTTGCTGTTGTCACGCCTATTCCTTGGGAATACAACAGCCAGGCGCTCAAAACGAGATGGATTTTGCTTGACAAACATAGCTACTTCGAAAATGTATATACAGGGAAGTGTCAAGATTTTATGTAGCTTAAAATAAGGCGCGCAACTGTCTGTCGATTTAAGTTTTAATATTGATCGGAGACATCTTTTCTGGGCCTTAAAAGCTATATCTCGATCAGTTGAGTTCCCCCAGAAAATGACACCGTAGCGCAAGTGTGATTCAACTATTCCGTAGTAAGCCGTAAGAACTGTTTTGACATCTACTTTGTAATCATTACACAAACTCTTCAACAGTCCGAAGAAGTGTAAGTAAAGACGAATTTTACACCAAGCCAAAAAAGTAATAATAAATTATTACTAAACATCGAACAAATTAGAAAACTGTGAAAATCTAAATCGAATTCAACTTATGAGATATCTAATCCCAATTTGACTTTTATAACTTTTGCCATCCATCAAACAGATAATTCACAGAAGAACGGAAAACAAATCGATACGGGGCATAATTTGAAAAGAAATTTCGCGAGCGTTTTAGTAAAAACATGTTAAACTTGCAGATATACTTATAATAATAAAGTTGGTTACATATAAAACATTATATTTTTTGTTAAATTAAACGAGATGAGGCCGGTGTTTCGTAGCTGATTATCCTGAGATTAAAATTCTAAACAAACTCAGACGCGGAAATCTCTTTAAAAGTAGGTTTATGACCGAAGTGCTTTTTTAAAAAAAGAATCCAATTGAATGCACCTGTGCAAACAGTGCAAGCATAATATGTCAGTTATCGTGAACCTCGCCTTAGAACTAAATTTAATACGAAATTACACATTGAACACTAAACAATATCGAACACTTCATACATTATTTCAAATTGAATCGAATCCTAAATCCTAAATGTATGAGGCAGCAAACTAGCAATCAAATCAGTGCACGAGAAGGAGCAATCATTGCATGTCAGGCTGCAATTAGAGGCACATACAGCCAGTTGACTGGGTCACTGCTATACACTCCCATTGATTGCTTCCAACTTGTGGAGTACTAAGATTTAATGCTGGTGGAAGTTTAGTTTATACGCGAAGTAGGTATCTAAAAATTGAATGCTGTGTACCTGATGCCTTTCCCTTATAGTGGAAGACGCCACTGGATGGCTATATCTATATTATATACATATACATCTATGTATATTTTTAAGTATCTGTTTATGATTTCAAAGTAACAGTGCTTTCTCAATTGCTCATAGTTATATATGTATACGATACTTAAAAACACACAGAGTTTAAAAAATGTTGCCTTTCTGACTTACTGTATACCCGGGTTTATCTCTGAAACGGCTAAACCGGTCTTAATGAGATTCGAAAGATCATTGGAAGGAAGAGGAGGTTATAGGGTATTTCTAACGGGTCAGGATTTACGCGGGAAAGACTGCGTAGGCAATCTAGTAGGTAAGTCTCATAATATAAAAAGATATAAACTTACTTTGTAATGTGTAAACATACTACTTACGTACCTACGAGTAATGTCTATCTGAATCAAAAACAAAACAACCTTTCAAAATACAAATACTCGTAGGTCTCACAATAAATATCAGGTGTGTATAAGTTGAGAATAATGACGCTTAGGGACCCCTTTTATCATAAAGTGAAACATAAAATAGCGTATCGGGCTGGATGCCAAGATATCGTTCTTAAAAATCCGTATTCTATAGTAAATGTCGTTGAGAGAAGACTCTCGACACGGCCCCGTGTTACTTAATATTCAAGCAATTAAACCTCGACTTCCGATATCCGAAAAGGTCGTATCTGTTTGTAACAAAAAATTTAAATATTTGTTAGGTATCTTTTTACAATAGAACGATGGTTATTTGCTAAGCGATTAACATTTTATTTTATAACAATTATAAACGCAAATAAATTCAAGTCCAATTAGCAAAATAATAGAATTAGTTTGTGGTTTTATTGAAAGAGGCGACATTTGCCAGACAACCTTCGGATGTGGCTGAATGTCGACGAGGATCCAGGACAAATAATCATAATTATTGTCTCATTATTCTAATCATCAATGGCACTTTAGATTTAATATAATTACTAGTTTTTCCTTCACTTAAAACAATGTTTTTCTTTTTTTTTTTTTTTTCTATGAGAGGAAATGCGGGCCTAATGCGAGTTGGTGGATGTCACATGTCTTCGAATATACCTAGGACAAGCCGGTTTTTTCACGATGTTTTCCTTCACTGTTTCGAGATCAGTGGTGATAATATAAACAACCCAAAGTAATGTTTCTGACTGAGTTCGAACTCACAACCTACAACTCGTAAGTCAGGCCTGTGTCGTGTAACCACTGGGTCACCACTACTCTTACTGTTTTCTTAATAACCGTTATTAAAACTGTCCTATAAAATTAAACATCGCAATTTCAATCTCTGCAGCACTTTTCAAGTTGACGCGAAAGGAGCAATCTACTTGACGACTAAAAATGGAACGTTTCCAATATCGCTGACATCCCTGAAGTCTGCAGACGGCGCTACAGCGCAACACACTCCAAGCATTTGGTCTGCCACCGCTAAAAACCTCTCACACAATACCTCCGAGACACACGACTACTGGGAAACCTCGGATATGTTACTCTCCAATTACATAAACGGCTCTTATGATGAAGTTCAAGCGTTCACTTTGAAACAGAATGCTAAGAGAAGCATCAATGACGCGGTATCGAAGAATATAACGTCAGTTTTAGAGAACTTATTGAAGAATTATGAGAATTCTCAGTTGCCTACACATGGGAAAGGTATGATCAAATAAAACATATACAGAAACGCTCTAGTAAACAATAGTCACTCATTAATCAAATCCGTCGTCATAAAATTTTCCTTTTATAGACAAAACGTTAATCAAACTAAGTATTAAGTTATGTATGATATTGTTGTGACAGTTTTTGTGTACAAGATCCGCCATATATCTCTTAATATTGCGTCAAAAAATATATATTTGATGTATTTCAGGATACCCTACTGTCGTACAAACTAATATTCTTATAAGAAGCATGGGGCCCGTTTCTGAACTTGATATGGTGAGCATAAACATGTAAAACAGAATGTTACACAACGAAATCGTTAAGTAGGTACCTACATAGTATTTGTAGGAAACTTTAGAAACGCTTTTGTTATGAGAAGTAGCTACGGACCTGCTACGAGTCTACGACAAATGTGCTACGACTCCGACATATTCTGACGTAGTGTGTAGACGTAGTTAGTTAGTGCGTAAAGCATCAATTAATTTTTTTGATCGCTTTGACGTTGCAGTAGTTTCGTAGCACAGCTATTTTTATTTTAGATCTAAATTATGTGTTTACTACATGTTTATAAGAGAAAAATGAGTCAGCATTTTGATGTGCTGTTGCTACAAATGCTCTACAGGAGTAAAACGCTTCGTTTTTTTTTCCGAAAACGCAACAATATTTCTAATACACAATATTACTTTTTGCCAGGATTATTCAATGGACTGTTACTTCAGGCAGTACTGGCGTGACACCCGGCTGTCGTTCCTCGGTCCCATCCGCTCGCTGTCACTGTCTATCAAGATGCTCGAAAGGATTTGGCGGCCAGACACGTATTTCTATAACGGAAAACACTCCTACGTCCACACTATAACTGTCCCAAATAAGTTGCTCAGGATTAGTCAGCACGGGGATATATTGTATTCGATGAGGTAAACACACTTTTGTATTTTATCGACTCATAATAGTAGAGGAGCGGAATTAACTTGATGACCAATATTTTCAAATTCTGTTTTTCAATATCTTAGTATATTAGATTTGACAATCTAATCCATCCATGCACACGTATAATTACCATCAATAGTTGGATTCGTATGCTCTCACTGAAGCTTTTTTGATTTAAAATCGCCTTTGCTTGTTTGACGCGTGCAACCGCGTGACACGCACAAATGCGTGTAAACCGGATTTCCATCGAATAGATTTAGAGAGCAGTCAAACCATGAGTTCATCAATCTATGGTACAAAACTTTTCTGCTCGTAAGTCCACATATACGAAAATCCCAATTAACGTTTGAGAATAATTAATTTCATACCCTTTACCCAACCAAAGCGTCCGACATTTTTAATTGGCAAAGTGAAAAATATTCCCTGATCCGATTACTCAGTGGAGTTTTCATCGACCGTTAAATCCGTGGAGATTCTTGTTTTTAAAAATAACCGCCACAAAAATATTGTCTTGATTTATCAAGATTCTTTTTCGTCATCTTCTGGCTGTAGTTTTGATTAAAAACATATCTTATATTTTGCAAAGAAACGATTAATATAACTACACAAAATAAGTAAAATAGACTCGATTGTATAGTTGATATATAGCCATATAGGTTTATTTAGGCCATGGTGTACAAAGAATTTGCTAGACAATGGTTTTATTTGAGCGTTATAAATGACCTACATGTTTTAAATAAAGCCCTGAATAATCCATATAAAACTGAATAAATAAGTTCGTCTAATTTTCGTCGGAGAATATGCTACCGTCCACTCGTTAATCGGTTTAGTTCGGACGAAATTCGGCAGCAGCATTGCTTCGTTGGACATGACACACAGGCTCTGAGGATCCTTTTAGTTAATCTAATGCCATAGTTCAGCATTCCGGACGTTTTCAGCTATTTACCGTTCTACTTTGCAAATACGTGAACTGTTTCTAACTAAAATTTTGACCATTTTCGTATCTCTGATTTGTTTTCGTAAAACATTAATTGTCAACTGACGCGAATTTGGTGTAGTTTTTTTACCACTTATTTTTAAGGCTTATCAGTTCTTACATTTATAGTTAATTGTTTCCAGGCTAACCATCAAAGCGAAATGTCCTATGGAACTCCGCAATTTTCCGATGGACAGACAATCGTGTCCCCTAATCCTTGGTAGCTGTAAGTATATTTACATGGACATATTTACGTTATATAAAAACAGGCAATCTCAGATACTCTTTCTGTGCAAATACATCACTTATATGATGCACAACACTTAATGAAAGATAAACAAGCTTAGTTTGAGGGGTTAAAAATATTACTAGTAATGAGAATTTTACCAACATTATAAGTTCTCTTTAAAAAAATACTAGCTGGTGCCCGCAACTTCTTTCGTATTGGAATTTCGAAGATTTTCCCGCGTTAAAATGCGTCTGTAACCTAGCACTGTTTCTATGAGCTCTTTAGAGAAACCGAAGATTTGCTTCGTGCAAATCAACATTGGACAAAGTTATCTTGAAGAATAACCCCCGGAGATCCGTAGTGCATGGCATGGGCAGTGGGAGGATTAATGCGCCACATTATGTTTAGTAATTCTTCTCTATATATATCGAAGAATACCTACCTCCTCGCATAGGCCATCACCAACTTGCTCTGTTATACTCTCTTGCGGACTTTTACAGGTAATTTTTTTTTGCCGATTAAGTTTAGCTATTTGAGGCCGGTGTTTCCTAACTGACTACTCTAAAAGACTACCGAAAATAACTCAGAAGTCGTCTTTTTTAAAGTCCATACAACTCGTACTACTCTTTTTTAAAGTACAAACAAATAATTCAACAGCATGTAGGTTTATGTCTGTGGTACTCTTTTAGTAAAGAAGCACACAGATTTGAGCGTACCTATCCATACTGTGCATGCACGTGTAGGTTAAGGAACTCAATCATTTGACAAACAATTCCTCAAAGTAAAGACATTCGGGTCGGCCGCACATGTACTCAACTACGTTTACATCCACCCTTAATTTTGGTCCGTTTATCAAGGCTAAGGCTCAATTGGCTGCCAAAAAGTTAGGAATCCTAGCAAAGGTGAGACGGTACTTCACACCGGAACAGCTGCTCAACCTCTATCAAGCGCAAGTTCGGTCGTGTATGGAGTACTGCTCTCATCTCTGGGACGGATCTGCCAAATACCAGCTTGATGCACTTGAGTCTATAGAGAAACGGGCCAAAAGGATCATCGGCAACGAGAAACTGGTCGAGACAAGGCTCCAGAGCCTAGAGCATCGGCAACGTGTTGCAAGCCTGTCAGTTTTCTATCGGTTACATTTCGGAGAGTGTGCGATGGAATTGCACAGTCTTATTCCACCAAGCCCGTTCCATCATCGGACTACGAGACAAACAGCGATGCGCCATCGTTACATGGTGGACATCCCACCCATACGCACGAAACGTTTTGGGAATACTTTCATTGTTATAACCTGGTAGTCTTTAAGTCAAGAGTGAATAGGTTACTTCTAGGCAAGCGTGCTTCATCTTCGACCACACCATCGCTTAAGATCAGGTGAGATTATGGTCAAACGCAAGCCTATCAACTAAAAAAAAACTGTCAGAATATAAATATAAATAAATTATAATGAAAATAAAAGAAAGAAGGAATAATAACCCATATAATCCTCACATTCACAATAAGAACCAATATTATAAAGTAAAAAATTGGCCAAGTGCGAGTCAGACTCGCCCATGAAGGGTTCCGTAGTAACTCCTCGGTCCTACAATCTTGTTAATTTATTCACAGAGCCAACAAGAATCACCCCTACCAGTGCGACATGCCTTGATAATGTTTATACAGATGTATCAGTTAAACACAAAGAGATAATTAATTTACTAGAATCAGATCATAGCGGGCAATTAATTACTTTCGAATGTAAAAATAATAAAGCGGCTAAAAAACATATCACTGTTAACCCAAAAACTGTAAGTCATTTAGAAACTTTCAAAGATAAACTCAGACATAGTTTACCAGTTTTGACGACCTTACATGATCCTAATCATTTATTTAAGGTATTTTTTAATATGTAGGTACTGTAAGAAATTTAATTCCACTTTTTTACCTAAAACCATTTCAATTAACAGTACTGTATCTTTCGGTTGTTGGGCTACCATTGGTATTCACAAAAGTAGAACTCGTCTTTATGAATTGTACAATGAAAGAGCACATATAAACACTGTTGAATTTAATTTGTATGTTAAGAAATATTCAAAATTATTTAAAAAGGTTTGTTGTATGGCAAAAAAAAAGGTTGCCGCGGCTTTTGAATACTTTTTTGCAGAGATCCGGGTATCAACAACAAAATCTTTGGATTGCTCACCCACTGCTGCAGAGTCTCTGCTAAAAGAAAATGTTAAAGTTTGTGATTCAGTATTTAATTTTCAACATGTTTCTTGTAAGGATATAATTAAAACTTTTAACACATTGAATGTAAAAAAGACAAAAGATTTGTGGGGTAATTCTGTAGACATCGTCAAGTCCATTATTAATATTGTAGCTCCTAGTTAAGTATTTATTTTTAATAATTGTATTGATTGTGCCGAGTTTCCTGACCTAATGAAGTATAGCAAAACTATACCATTGTTTAAAGCAGGTAGTACATCAGACCCTACTAATTATAGACCAATTTCAGTACTACCCACTTTTAGTAAAATATTTGAAAATTTAATTTTAGAGCAGTTACAAAGGTTTTTTAGTAGACACAAATTATTTCAATCCAAACAGTTCGGTTTCACAAAGGGTCGTTCAACAACCGATGCTGGTGTTGAACTTTTAGGATACATCTACAATGCATGGGAAGATAAATGTGATGCCCTGGGCATCTTTTGCGACTTGTCCAAGGCATTTGACTGTGTTCATCATGAAACATTGGTCAGAAAACTACACCACTACGGAATTCGGAACTCCTCTTTGAATCTTCTTACTTCATATTTAAGTGACAGGATTCAGAGAGTCAATGTAAATGGAAAAATATCCCCAGGATCGGTGGTGACTATGGGTGTAACACAGGGCTCAATTCTTGGACCATTTTTGTTTCTTATACAACGTGTAATTTAAAGGGTATATACATACCAAGTGCATGGCTTCTTTGGATGATAACAAACGATATGGCAAGGGTTTTGTAATCCTAAGTCTACGTGTGTAGAACTTATTAGAAATACCAATACACTGATACCAGAGACCGAATTTTTCAAATTAAGAAGAACGAAAAGAATTATCGTGTTATTCGCAAGTGACGTGGAAAGTTATTGACCCTCGTAGTGCTGTGACACGTTTGTTATGATTGGTATTCAAGAAATATATGAAACCGATAATTTGGTATCAATTCTTTGAGTCAGTTATTTTGAGCTGAAACTGTGCATAGAGGGAGTCTCTACCAGATGTTGTCTTCAGCCCTTTAGGATAGATATGGGGTTTCCGTTACACATTGTATATATAAATGATCTGCCTTACCTCATAAAGGATAACAACAAAATTGTGTTGTTTGCAGATGACACTTCACGTTTGTTTAAAATTAAACGTCACCAACCTGATTCTGACGACATTAATAACGCCCTTTCAGAAATAGTACATTGGTTTAGTTAATAATCTTCTTTTGAATGAAAAAAAAAACGAAATGTATAAAGTTTACGATGCCTCACGTTAGACAAGTGCCAACTACTGTTTTGGTAAAGGGTAAAGAGTTGAGCCCTGAGAATGCAACAGTGTTCTTGGACATTACTCTAGATGCTAAGCTTCAGTGGGGTCCACATATAGATAAAATATCCAAAAAACTGAGTTCTGCCGCATATGCAGTTAGGAAAATCCGAAATTTAACTGATCTAGAGACGGCTCGATTAATTTACTTTAGCTATTTTCATAGTGTAATGTCGTACGGTATTCTTTTGTGGGGAAATGCCGCCGATATTCAGACAGTCTTTGTTTTACAAAAAAGGGCTATTCGTTCAATTTATAAATTAAGTCCTAGATGCTCCCTCAGAGATAAGTTACAGATATTAATATAATGACTGTGCCCTGTCAATATATTTATGAAAATATTTTGTTCGCTCATAAAAATAAAAATTTGTTTAAAAAGTACAGTGATATCCATAACATAAATACTAGAAATAAACACAACATTTATTGTTCCTTCAACTAGGCTCAAGAAAATTGCGGGCTCATTTAAATGTCAATGTATACGCTTTTACAATAAACTTCCCAGTCATGTGCAAGAACTAAGCCTCAATAAATTTAAATCATTTGTGAAGCAGAAACTTTGCCAGAAAGCTTTTTATTATTTATAAAGACTATCTTGCGGACAAAAATGCCTGGGATTAAGCTGCTCCAATTACATCTGTTGAAATTCTGTTTTGTTTGATTTTTCTTATTACTCATCTCTTTTTTTTATTGTAATGATTATTTCATATACATTTTGATATGACAATATTATTTACTTTTTCAAGTAATAGAATATACTTTTTTATTTTTATACTTTAACATTTTTAATTTTGTTTGTACAAGATGACAATATTATTTTCTTTTCAAGTAATTTTTTTTTTTGTGTAAAAGCAAAAGCTATGTTATGAATATGAGAGCAATGTGGGATAACAACAAAAATTAGATTACCACACTGTCTGGCAGTTTGAGTGCTTTATACGGCACACCCAAATGTCCTTACTTTGGTATTGTTCGTCAAATCGTTCCAGCTCCTTAAGGTTCTAAGTTGAGCTACGCGATATTTGACAACCCAGCAAACATTTTTGTCGTATAATCAAACTTTTATATGACCTTGAGTCTTATTAAAGTTATTTTACAGTAATTTTTGTAACTCTTCGTCATGTACTGGTGCATTATGTATCCGAATAGTCATATACGGTTTTTGTCGTACAAATATATCATATAGACGTTATTTCGACTTTTTTATACAATCGTCATATAATAGCGTCTACGACGACATGTATAAAACTTACATATAGAACTTTTCATCGTGTAAACGTTTTCGTAGTATAAACGTCATAGTATTGTCAATTTTGTCATATAATTACTTTCTAAACATCTGCTAAACGGATAATAATTGTTTACACGTAGTGTTTGTAACCATTGTATATAAGTCGAATAAGTACTACGAGTGCAACCTGTATACATCCTAAAGTATCACAATCATGATAATACGACCGCTATTTAATTAATAGTCATATTAAAGGTTTACAACTTCCTTCATTTTGAAATCAAATTTATAATATTTATTTACTGTTTAGTACAACATGGATCGAAAAAGGTGGAAAAGTTAAAAACAAATATCATTTGCCTCATGCACGTACTTTAATACAAAGTAATAGGGCTCAAGCTGAGAGTGAGGAAAATGAGAAAAGTTCTGTATCACATTTAAATGCAAATTTAACCAATCAATTTAACCAAAATGCTACACTTAATAAATGGTCGAGCTTTTGTGCTATGCTGTCCGGTTTTTCTGCACTAATTTCTGGGATTCCTGTGGTCTCAGTGGATTGATCATATGGTAATTCTATCACCCCAAAGGCTTGAGAAGAATATGGTGTAATATAAAAACTGTCATTTTGATCAAGTAACTCAACACCACTGGTATTTTCCTAAAACAAACAAAATATAAATCATAAGCGTCCGCGTGGAATCAAAATGTCATACAAACCAGGTCGTTCAAATTAATTTGTGTGGTCGATTTTTTAGGTGGTTGGGTTTTTGCAGTAATCTCCTGGTCCGTATCCGTAATGGATAATTTCGGTTGCTTAAAATCTAAGAGCCACGCACCCACTTGCTATTACCGACCTACTACAACTGACTGACTAAGCGAAAGTGCGCGAGCGAACAGCAAAGGTAGATTCTGCGTGTTAGAGGAGATATTCCTGCAATCGAGACATCACGGCATCGGCCGGCCTAAAGGGCGAGCGAGAGCGACATATTGACTCCGTCTAAGTACAGTGCGCCATCTAGTGACTCGGGATTCTAGTTAAAACTCTATTCGGATTCAACAGATAAATTACGCTACTAACTTTTAATAAATTATAATTGTAAATTTTCTAGCATAACAAATAAAAGTTATGAAAAATGCTAAGCTCAGTTTTTAGAGCAAATTGTGTGAGAGACGTAAAAATAATTACAACTGTAGAGATTTTTTAACTCTTGTACCAATAAGTACTAGTAAAATATAATAAGTATTACCTATTAAGTTGAAGCGTGTTTCCAAAATTCTTACAATTTATTTAATGATTGAAATATAAATAGGTAGGTATGATTAACTTTGACTAATTGCAATATTATCATTCGTCTTCTGGGAAATTATTATAGATAGCAAAATATTTGCAATGGGGGCACCAAAATAAACCGTACTGTAATACATTATTCACATTGTTGTCTGTCAAAACAAAATGAAACGGTCTATTTCCACGGACTATCTGGAAACCACATCCATAACAAAGAGAACAAAATATGAAATGAATTAATGTCCACGGCCATTTCAAATATGCGCGTATCATTTCGATGAAGTCCATCTTTGATAAAAACTTATCAACATCCGCATAATTATAGATCATTGTGGGGTTTACCTAAAACAATTATACGAGGCGGGCTTACAACGCCCTTCGGGTGCAATATAACGACGCTCTGAGGATACTGCTGAAAAAGCCTCGGTATTGCAGTGCTTCCGCTATGTTTGCGGAAGCACGTATCGATGATTTCTTCGCCGTCATAGGCAACAGAACGGCATCTATGATGAGTAGGGTCCGCGGTAGTTCCAGCAGTATCGTCAGGGCGTTAGCGGACAAAATAAATAGTCCGTTTATTGTATATTGGGCAGGTGTACACCTGCAATCCAATAAAAAGTAATTTTTGTTTTTTCATGCTTACTAACACATACTAACTTATATATAATGCTTTTTGTACCTACTAACAACCTACTAACATTATTTGTAATGATTTCTATGGGCCCTTGCATGGGCGGATCTACCTATGGGCTATTGGGGCTGTAGCCCAGGGCCCCGTGGATACAGGGGGCCCCCAACCTCCACTGAAAATAATAGGCGAAATTTTGAATTAAAACAAATATTTATAAATTATAAAAATCCTATCATGAAGTTGGTAACCCTGAGATCAATCAACCCGTGTGCACGTCTATCGAACTATGTTAGTGTTCAGCAAGAGGACAATAATACCGAGGCGGAAAGAAATTCAGAAAATATTAGGTTTGAGTTTGAGAAATATGTTGACGAGGGCTTGTGGCCAAAATTGCTAAATAAGGTTTTATTAATGACATCCTCTCGCATGATATGACTTACTTTCAAAATAACTATCCAAAAAATATATATATATTCAGCTTCAATAAAGAAAAATGTTATTCAACCAGCGTTGGTACTGTGTTTTGTTTGGCTTGCAAAATTTTTACTAAAACCCCTTCTATACATATAAGAACTTGTTTAGAAAATCACGAAAATTCTATTGAACATAAGAAATCAATGTTAGTGTGGTTGAAACGAAAAGAAAATAGGCATGTTTTAGACAAGCAGCTTCAGGAGCAATTAAGAAAAGAAACTAAATATTATCACAATGTTCTTAAACGGGTTATGGCAGTGGTAAAATTCTTGAGTATAAGATGCTTAGCATTTAGAGGCTTCAAGGAAGTATTTGGTACTCCACATAATAGTAATTTTATGGGTGCTCTGGAGCTATTGGTAAAGTTCGATCCATTCATTCGTGAACACATTGAACAGAGAAAGATGCGCCTAAAACCAATAATTTCATACTTATCAAAAACAGTGTATGTCCTTATACACTGTTTAATAATGGGCCGACAGATAAATAAACAAATTATAAATCAAATAAATAACGACGACACAAAGTATTATTCAATTGTGATGGATTCTACCCCAGATCTGACTCACAATGATCAACTTGCTATTGTATTACGATACTGTTTTCGGGGAAAAGTGTATGAAAGATGTGTATCCTTCATTACAATTTGTTGTCATACTGGTTTACATTTATTTAATATTCTACAAGATTTTTTAGAAACAAATGGATTACTATTGGATAATTGTAAGAGACAATAATATGACAACGCTGCTAATATGGCGGATCACTACAATGGTGTACAAGTACTACTAAAACAAAAAAAGAATCCGCTGATTATGTGCCATGTATTGCGCATTCCCTAAACTTAGTTGGTGAAGAATCTGTTAAGGTTGCAAAATAAATTGTGATTTTTTTTCCACCCATTGGTGGGAACTGTTAAATCGTAGAACAAAACTCAAATTAACTTTAAAAAGTTTAAGCCAGATAGATGGTCTTGACATTATGATGCTGTCAGAGCTTTAAAAATAATTAGGATGACGTTATGAAAATTTTTAAAAGTTTCAGCGAAAATAAGGATGAGAAAGTTGATTTCCGAAAAGAAGCACGAAATTTATTCAATAAAATGGCGAAATACTGCAATTTTGATAATTTTTTGGGAAGAAATTTTGGAGAGATTTCATTTAGTTAATAAAAAATACTGAGCCCTGGTTTAGATATTTGTGAAGGCAACAAGTTAATTGTGTCATTATAAGACTTCGTGAATAATATACGGCACCAATCAGAGCAGAAACTAAAGGAATACGAAGAGAAAGCTAAAAAATTAAGTACAAGTGTGGAAATAGACTACAATGACAAAAAAACTTATTTTGCAAAAAAATAAAACCGACTTCCATATCAAAACACTACAAAGCCAAAAATAATTTTAATTTCGGTAGTCGGTGTTATTGGGTTTGTATTTTCTTTTTTTTTCACACCGCCTTCCGAAATTAAAATTATTTTTGGCTTTGTAGTGTTTTGATATGGAAGTCGGTTTTATTTTTTTGCAATAAAAGTTTTTCTTTTCGCGCTTTTTGTGGGTCAGTGAATTTTCCAAATCGGTTCGTAAATGACGGAGTTATGCGCGAACAAAAAACGCAATGCAGAGTAAACGAAAAGATCATCAACGTAAATATTTTTTTTAGACTTTTGTTGATTTTTCAGAAACGGCTAGTCCGATTTCGATAAAATTTTTATGGGACCATTTGGACCCTTTACAACCCTTTTTTTAATACCCTTTTCAACAAAAAGATTTTTTCAATTCGGTTGGCTAGCGACGGAGCTATGCCCGAACAAACATTAAAAAAAAAAACAAACATCCGAATTGAGAACCTCCTCCTTTTTTAGAAGTCGGTTAAAAACAAGAGACGCATAACTCCAAAATTTTCAGATAAGTCTGCAGATAAATTTTCAGTGAACGGCGTAGAAAAATTTAAAAGAGACTCGCTAAACGTTGCGTTGGATAAGTTGATTACAGATTTAAATAAAAGGAACCAAGTATTTTAATTTTGCCAATCCCTAGCTGTGAAGCGGGGCGCTCTTTTTCCAGGATGTCATACATAGAAAATAAATATAGGACAACAATGTCAAACCATTGACTTAATAATTTATCAATTCTTTCCTTAAATTCTGATTTAACGAAGGACTTACAATGTGATGAGCAAATAATTGAATTTGCAACACAAAAATGCAGACAGCTTGCTTTATAATTTATATAACATAACTACGCAAAACCTGTAAATTTTTTTGCAATAATGTTATACAGTTGCTGTTTGTATACCTACATATTTCACAAACACTAAGTGATATTAAAAAAATTAAATTATTTTGTCATCCTGTTTTTTCTTGATGTGCATCACAGCAGAATTCTTTTTTGACAAAATGGCTATTAGTAGAGTATTTAGGCCCTGCGCTGAAACTACTTAGGGGCCCCCAAGTTGCTACAGCCCAGGGCCCCACAAATTCACGATCCGCCCATGGGCCCTTGGGTCTGAAATAAAGATAATAATAAATATAAAACAAAAGAGTTATTAAGACTTAACTAAATTATATGTCACGCAAGTCCTTCTATTCTTAAAATATAAATTCTTTGAACTACGTTAGCTAGGCGTTTATTATTTTATTATTGATCCCTAAATCAATTGTCATGTCGTACACATTTACAATGAACATGTAGTTTATAGGTCGGGAAGTCATATAGTTGCCATATAATCCAGTCACTTAATAAATTAATAATAAAAATATGTAAAAACATTAAAATTTTAGAAGCGCATAAAAAATTTGTCTCGAACTTACCTCAAATTAATCAGTAAACTTGAGTGCACAATGATTTAAAACTGATGAAATGGTTTTATCACCTAAATCATCAAAGAAAATAATGCAATATTAACTCAGCTGTCAAAAACACTGCCAAATTATATTAACGTGATATAATCTGTTTTAATACAATTAGTTCAATATAAGCATCATCTTTAAATGACAATAACACAACGATAACATTATATGAAAGTCATATTGTGTGTCATTATTCGACACGAAGTCGAATACACGCCGTGAGAGCTATCATTATATGACACGTAGTCAAATCGCCGACGTGTTTAAGACTACTATGCGACTAAGTAGGTATTTATATGACTGTTACACGAAACTCTTAGAGCCTTTAGTTGAATAAAATGGGCCCTAATGCCGTCGAGTAAACGTCCTTATGACATTTATACGATAATACTAAATAATATTAAGTTGCCACCAAAACGTCTACTCAACGTCGTAAATGTTTGTTGGGAAATGCTTGCACTGCTTGGACGGGCCTGCTCAAATCTGTTTGATTCTGTCCTCTAAAGGGCGCCACAGACATTAACCTACATGGCTCTCATATGATTTGACCACTACAGATTGTCTGGACTTTAAAAGAGACGTTGACCTGGTAAAATTATCAAATAAGTCCTCCAACCCCGGGCAGGGCCGGAGGGACTGTCAGACTTTTACTGACTAAAATCCACGGTGTTCCTTCAATAACCCTTTACGTTCCGGGGTCACGGTAATGGGATAAGTCCCACGACCCCGGCAGGCTTCGGCCCTCTACAGGGGGAGCCTCGTCATATTGCTGACGCTCTTTGAGGCGCGCGTGGAACACAACGCGCCGTCGACCCGGGCATGGTCCATGGTCGGACAGCGAGTTGCCCTCTACTCGCTGTCCGCATGCCCGCGCCTACGGTGGCCGGAGATCGTCGGCCGACGTCCGACGCCGTGGGCGTCTACCACTGCGGCTGGGCTGGAGGGAGGACGCCATCCTCTCTCTCACACGGCCCGCCTCCTCCTTCGGAAGCATGACTGCTTCGCAGAAGGAGGCGACCGCTTCCCACTCCCTCTCGCCCCGCAGCATGGCCTCGACCAATGCCGGGCGTGAGAGGTCTCCGCCTATCGCCGCCGTGAGGACACGTCGGTGCTCTGCCCAGGCGGGGCAGTCTTGCACCGTATGCTCTACTGTGTCCTCGGGGCGATCCTCGCAGTGGTGACACCCAGGCGTTTCTTCCTTCCCCATCAGACACAGGTACCTCCCGAAACTTCCGTGTCCGGTGAGGACGTGTCATGCGGTAGGTCAGGACGCCGTGACGCCGATCTAGCCACTCCTCAAAGAGGGGTCTTACCGCCGCAACAGCGGCGTGCCCATTGAATGTGGCTAGGATTTTATTATAATAAACGTATACATACTATTGGCTTCTAAATTAAATGTTTTATATTTCTATATAAGAACCTACTAGTATATATAGAATACATGTACATATTTACAATGAATAAAAGAAATAATAACATATTATATATGAGTAGGCTGATATTATCAGTAACGTTTTTCTTTTTTTAATTTTGTTGAATATTCAACGAAAATATCGGTGCCGCCGTCTTTTATTTAGGGAAACGAAAAATTGTATTAATTATCTTATTTTAAACTAACTACGTCTGGTTTTTATGTTAGTTATTCCTTCTATTTTTATTTAAATGTTTTCTTACAGATGCATACTCAAACCAGCAGCTGGTGTATCAGTGGCAAAACTCTGAGAGTGTCAACTTCGTTCCCGGCATGACCCTCTCGCAGTTCGACCTCATCAGTTTTCCATACAGAAACTTTACGTTTACTAGACGCGAAGGTAAGAAATATGTACAAACCTGTAACTAGGTACTTGTACGTAGGTATATATGATTGTACGCCAGATCATGCATCACATTTATGAAGTTCTCTCTTTGTCTAATACTTGTTCGTATAAAATAAGAACATTAAATAGTTATTTGCGCGTGACTGTACGGATTAAGTACTACAAAGAAGTTCTATTCATTTAGGAAGAAAGTTTGTCTGACGCAAACAAGAGTAACCTCCCTGATTACGCAGCCTATACAAATAGAAATGTATTTGTACATGCGGAACATCATATTCTCGTTGGATTATATCACTATATTGGAGGATAGTATGAGAGGTTCAGATATTATCTGTTTTTTATTAATTTTTAATAAGTATTCTTGAGATTCTGTTAACGTTATGGATATTGGAGGTATCGAGGTGAAGGCCTCGATCCGGCGTCCCGCGTCCCGTCTCCTCTCTCACAACAGTGCTTTCATCTCACTAATCACGCCCGGCGCCGCACGGTGGGCTGAAAAACGGCTTTCATAGACTTAGGCATTTTATTTTGCAAGTGCCAGTTTTTGTGCCGGATATCACTTCTATTTGTTATAACAATATACAAAAATGACACCAGAATTGATTCTGCACAAAAACGAAGGAATTATAATTTTTTTACGAAAATTTTGTATGGAGCTAGTATGAAAAATCGAAATATCTCTGAAACGGCAGCGATAACCGTAATATCCTTATAGGAGGTTTTAGTACTAATTATTTATGATTTTTTGACATACGTTACATAATGGTTGTAGATGCCTTTTTTTTTTTTTAAATCGTCAATTTTGTTTTTTTATTTTTACATATTAAACGTTCCTTTTAGTGTTTAAGTTGAAGAATTCAGAGCTTTAACAACTCTTAACATAAAATAGCATCACCCCTATAGACCTGAAGGACTAGACAGAGGTGTGTAGTATCTTGTTGATCTTGTAAGATTTCCAACAATACCAAATAGTTGAATATCAGTGTCAAAGTGCCCATGCTGTCGCTTCTTTTAGAAAGATAGGGGAATGAAATTGTTAATTGATCATACCCTAAAAGTATGATTACAACATAACCGGACACATAATAATATCGACACAAAAGGAATTTTAAAACCTTGCATACGTTCAAAATACAAAATAACATATTGTGTAGTCATCTAATGAGTCTGATGACAAGTAATTAAGTAATTAGAATGATGGTTGTAGTCTTCTGATTCTAATGAGCCTATTAAGTGATTAAATGATTTGAAATATCTCGCAACAATACCAACTAAGAAGTGCATTCACCTTTTTATAATTAGTGAGCTAATGTGATTTGCTAATGTTGATTAGTTCTACTATGAGTTCTACGAAATGTTTTTGACGATTATAAATTTTTATTATCATATCTTTTATAACTTTAATGAGGGTAGTTAACTAATTATTGACTTTATACAATAAAAGGGCTATAATTTTGTTCCATAATTTAGATTGTTCACAACCGTGTAACTGCTAACACTAAAACTATTTGCTTTGCGACTACAAAATCTTAGAATGGAAAGTTTAATCACCAACTTAGATTTGTTTGTTCTTCTAAAAAGTGAGTGTCCTTCATTTAATCATGAAGTATTGTTTAGTGCAATTGTGTCCCGCATAGGCGATTGCCTTTCTGCCGAAGATCAAGTAACTCTCAAAGAATTTTGCCGGAGATTCACGCGAGCTGCTTTAAACAGGTGGCAGAAATCTAAACGATTCTTTGATAAGTTTAGAAATACGTACGGAGAGTGGTTGCAAGCAAATATTGATTGGCCGAGTTGCGTGCAAACTTTAATAAATCAAGAACCAACTGTTGATGAGATACCAAGAGCACGCTCAGTCTCTCCAGAACCTTCGACATCATCGACTGTTGGAACAATGACAAAAAGGTCCCGAAAACCATTCAAAGATCTGGGAAGCAAACAGAAAAAGAGAAGATCTAGTGAGCACATAGGCGAGGATTCCTGTGAATTGGCATATGCAGCTGCAGCACGTTTAAAAGAAGAAGGTTATGAAGATATCGCATCTGTAATCAATTATATGATCAAAAATCCAGAAGCTGCCGTTAAAATCAAGGAAAGCATTAAGAAAACAGTAATATTTACACCAGAGAAAGCACTTGGATTGCTTCTTTCACTTAAGCTTTCAAAGTGGCAATATATTACGTTGCGAGAGACTGCCATTCGGGAAGGTGCTAAGGATATTTACCCATCCTACTATAAACTGCAACAAACTAAGCTTGCATGCTACCCTCCTAATCAATCAGTATCAGTTACGGATTCATCAGCTAGAATTACACTTCAAGCTTTACTTGACATCACGGTGAAGCGGATTCTTCAAAGTCTTTCTGATAATGTGGAAAATAAGCAGTTAAAGCTGATATCGAAGTGGGGATTTGATGGTGCTTCCAATCAAAGCCGATACAAGCAGAAAATGGACGGCGAGCATGATGATTCAAGCATTTTCATGACCTCCTTGGTGCCACTGAAACTGACAGATGGAGATAATACTATATGGACAAACCCGAAACCATGCTCAACTTTTTATTGTCGTCCGGTTCAGTTCACTTTTGTAAAAGAAAGCCATGCAGTTGTCATTGATAACAAAAGAAAAATGGATGAGGAAATTGAGGCCCTTGCCCCACAGAGTGCATTAATAGTAACAGGGTGACTCATAAACTAATGATGACAATGATCGACGCAAAAGTCTGCACGTACCTTTCTGAAGCTAGATCAAATGCATCATGCTACCTGTGCTTAGCAAAACCAACAGAAATGAACCACTTAGATGCTGTAACATCAAAAACTGTGTGTTCTGACATATATGAATTTGGCCTATCATCCCTACATGCCCGTATAAATTGCATGGAATGTCTGTTACACATTGCGTACAGACTTGACTTCAAACAGTGGGCAGCAAGAAGTAATGAGCATAAAGATATGTTACAAAACAGAAAAAAAAACATTCAAAATAAATTTAAAGAGGAGCTCAATCTGTTAATTGATATAGTAAAACAAGGCTCGGGAACTACCAATGACGGGAATACCGCAAGGAAGTTTTTCGAGTTTCCCAATAAAACTGCAGCTATTACTGGGTTGGATCAAAACCTGATAAAAAGATTTGCTGTTATTTTGCAAGCAATAACATCTGGTGAGAAGATCGATGTCATCAAATTTAAAGATTTTGCTCGCAAAACAGCAGAAAAGTACGTGGAATTATACGACTGGTACTACATGTCATCAACCGTACATAAACTATTAATACACGGAGCTGACATAATCGAAAAAAATGATATTGTCCCGATTGGGACTCTCTCGGAAGAAGCCTCAGAGTCTCGAAACAAAGATTTTAGGAGGTTCCGGGAACATCATTCGCGGAAAAGAAGCAGGCAAGATTCTAATCAAGATATCCTAAATATGCTTGTTGTTTCTTCGGATCCTTTTCTAAGTGCACAAAGGCCGAAGTTAGATGCCAAAAGGAAGACAACCTTTTTTGCTGAAACTCTCGACCTAATACAGTTTCCGGAAACTGAGTTCGAGTTTGTAGGTATATCCGATCTGGATTCTGACTCGGAATTGGAGTCCGACAACGAAAGTTGTAAAGAAAATTTGTAAAATTTAATTATTTTTCTTTATGTTTTTTGTTATTTATGTTAGTTTATTGTACCAATATGTTTAGTTAATAATTTCATAAATTATAGTTTCAAATATGTATTTTGTATAATTGAATTTATTAGATATTATTTTTGTTACTTCTGTTTTATTTAAATTACCTATCAATAAAAAGTTTATATAGTCTTTTTTTTTCACATATTCTTAATATTTGGGGAAAAAGCATGCTTCCTAACGATGTTCTTAACTTTGACACAGTTCATGGATCGTTTTGAACAGTTTCATATGTTAAAATAAATAATGTTAGTACTATAATCCCCTATAAGGATATTATTATTATTATGTGTCCGGTTATGTTGTAATCATACTTTTAGGGTATGATCAATTAACAATTTCATTCCCCTATCTTTCAAAAAGAAGCGACAGCATGGGCACTTTGACACTGATATTCAACTATTTGGTATTGTTGGAAATCTTACAAGATCAACAAGACACTACACACCTCTGTCTAGTCCTTCAGGTCTATAGGGGTGATGCTATTTTATGATAAGAGTTGTTAAAGCTCTGAATTCTTCAACTTAAACACTAAAAGGAACGTTTAAATATGTAAAAATAAATAAAAATATTTTGACAATTTTTTTAAAAAAAAGGCATCTACAACCATTATGTAACGTATGTCAAAAAATCATAAATAATTAGTACTATAACCCCCTATAAGGATATTACGGTTATCGCTGCCGTTTTAGAGATATTTCGATTTTTCATACTAGCTCCATACAAAATTTTCGTAAAAAAATTATAATTCCTTCGTTTCTGTGCAGAATCAATTCTGGTGTCATTTTTGTATATTGTTATAACTAATAGAAGTGATATCCGGCAAAAAAACTCGCACTTGCAAAATAAAATGCCTAAGTCTATGAAAGCCGATTTTCAGCCCACCGTGCGCCGGGCGCACCTCCCACAACCCGGCACTTTATCCTCTTACCGCTTAATGTGATTCCGCACATGGGTTTCGGTATGGAAAATACTTACCTCCCAAACTTTATGTGTATATTCACGCCAAACAGGCAAATTCATTAAAACTTGTTATGCAACTATAACTGAACCGCGTAATATATTGTACATACTCATTTTATTCATTTGTATTTTTTATTACGGCCGCGAATCGAAATCGATAAGTAAATACATTACGGAGGGATTCCTAATGTACTTACGTACCTACATCTACGGAGAGACACACTCAGCCGTAAATGACTTTACCGTGTCATATTTACCGAAAATTTCTATGCTCAAAACACGTAGCGCTTAAGCATTTTCATCTCAAATTGCCTCGCAAAATAGACCTCAAGTGCTTCTTTTATAAATATGATTTGCTTTTTTCGTCTGGAAGGCAAATACAAAATAATGTTAAACGAATTGTAGCGTGTCGCGCCAATGACACGAATCGGCTTTTACGCGTCGAGGAATTTACATTCGCACAAACGGCTCCCGATATGAAACGATGTAAGCGGCCATTGCTTTTTAGTGTTCAATGTGTTGCTACTTATCTATCAAATATTTTAGAAGTTGTATAACATACGAGTAATCTGCAGCATTCGAATTTGAAGCAACAGAATTCCATTCAAGTTTCACCCTTACATTCTCTACAACATTCAAATCTTTTCAGGCGAATATTCAGTGCTTCAGGTATCGTTCAATCTCCAACGACATACGGGCTATTTCCTCATACAAGTGTACGTGCCGTGCATACTCATCGTGGTCCTTTCTTGGGTGTCCTTCTGGATTCATCGCGAGGTAACATGATAACGCATTACATTTTATTCAGTGGCCATACAATGGATTGGTCGTAAAAATTCGCTTTGCGCTTTTCAGGCTACTTCAGACCGGGTTGGACTGGGGATAACGACAGTGTTGACTCTGTCCACGATAAGTTTGGACTCACGCACTGATTTGCCTAAAGTAAGATATGCTACTGCTCTCGACTGGTTCTTACTGATGAGCTTCTTCTACTGCATTGCTACTCTATTGGAATTTGCTGGCGTGCATTATTTTACTAAGGTATACTTACATGGTATTTAAAGTTCGTTAAGCAAATTTTTTACACTTACTTGACGTGAGATTATGGATGGTTTCAGGTCGGCTCCGGTGAGATAGTTATCGATGATGCAGAATGGGAGGAGCTAATAGAAGAAGTAGGCGGTGACGCTTTTGCTGCTCGACAACTCGCGGTGCGCCGACGCAGCTCAGCTCGATCTACTACGAACTTTGTAAGTGTTAGGAATAATTATAAAAAACCATATAGGTAAGTATATCGGTTTCATTCCGATACCGTAGATACATCAGGGAACAACCGCTGAATATCAATTGATTTTCTCCATTATCTACAGGGACTTTGCTCTATTGTCAGACTTCTACCTCAAAGATCGACTACTAATGACTTACTGGTAGCATAAAGAATTGGAAAACAACTTGGTTGAGGCAGTAGATATGCAAAATCAAAACTTCATCTCTATCCCAACTGAAAATAATCCAATTCCCAAGCTGATTAAATAAAAAGAATATAAATAATCATGCAGATACTTATCTCATTCCAGAGCTTCACCCTACCAGCTCAAAGCAACCCTGAGGAGAGCGGTGGTCAAGCCGAACAGACAGCAGTTCGTCTAACCATGGAACGTACCACCCAGACGGAGAGGCGAGTGCCGCGCTGGCGCCAGTTACTATACTGTCTCGCCGGAGACGACCGGTACAGGCGACAGAGGCAGGTTGAAGCAGGTAAGATTTGAATCTGGCGGCCTCCGTAAATGGCCCAGGCACGGCGGACTTGAGATCGTCTGCCGCTCCCTATAATACGCGACCCGAGGTGGTGGCACGTATTGTTCCACGTGCGCCCCTCTAAGAAGTTGCAGGAGAAGCATCCACCTCATTCCCCTCGCATGACCAGACGTGGCCAGCATTAGGCGGGCCGGCTCCAGTCGAGAGGCTCGTTGAAGTGTTCTTAAGTGTCTTAAGAGCTAAGTGTTCCCGCAGCCCCCGGCGAACACGGGGTGGTTCATAGTTAGTTAGTCTGACAGATCCCTTCGACCGCCCCAGGGCGGAGAAACTCCATGAGGACTTCCACGCTTATAGCAAAAGAAGATAGAATTTGATAAATTACAAGGGCCAACAAAATTGTACTTTTGTTTTGATGCAGCTAAAACAATAACTATGCATTACCCTCTAAGAAACTCTACTAGGTATGTTTATCAGCTCTAGATTTTGAATACCTTATATGTTGTTAGTCATAGATTTTCATAGTTTTTGCATATTTAATGACTTCGTACCTACTTACTACATAAGAGCCATTTAAAAAAAAAATTGTTGTAAGATTCAATCCCGCATAATATTTAAGAGCAAATTACTAACCTAATAATATAATCCTGATAATAATAGATATAAGAATAATATAGATAATAGATAAGATAATCCTGGCTAACAGATTTTGCCTATGCAATAACTGTCAGTTGGATAGTCAGAACAACCAACCATAATAGGTACCTAACTAATGCGGCGGAATGATCTTCCCGGGTGAATAACATCGCCGAATACCCGACATACTTAATATGCCAATCGTTATTCCTCATGATAACTTCGTCCATTATTGCTCAGATAAAACGCTAGGTCAAGCCCATGTAAGTCCTGGAAAAAGAGTAGTAAAATTCCTTATGGCATAATATCTTCCTTTTTTAAGTGGGAAAATCATCAGACGACATATACATATAATATACTAACTAAACGCCAAAGATATACTAACTAAAAACCCTTCTGGTTCACTTACATGCCTTTACGTTACGGGGCCGCAGTATTTCATTAGAACATTCCCGCAAACCCAGCAGTCACAGCTTTAACGTTACATTATATTTTTAACCGACTTCTAAAAGAGGACGAGGTTCTCAATTCGGATGTTTGTATTTTTTTTTATGTTTGTCCGAGCATAACTCCGTCGCTTGCCAACCGATTTGAAAAATTCTTTTCTTGTTAGAAAGCGTATACTTCCCAAATGGTCCCATGAAAATTTTATCGAAATCGGACAAGCCGTTTCTGAAAAATCAAGAAAAGTCTAAAAACAAAATTTTACTTTGATGATCTTTTCGTTTACTCTGCATTGCGTTTTTTGTTCGCGCATAACTCCGTCATTTATGAACCGATTTGGAAAATTCACTGACCCACTAAAAAACACGAAAATAAAAACACATTTGCAAAAAATAAAACCGACTTCCATATCAAAACACTACAAAGCCAAAAATAATTTTAATTTCGGAAGGCGGTGTGAAAAAAAAAAAGAAAATACAAAACTAATAACACCGACTACCGAAATTAAAATTATTTTTGGCTTTGTAGTGTTTTGATATGGAAGTCGGTTTTATTTTTTGCAAAAGTTTTTAATTATAGAAAACTAGCTGAACCGGCAAACTTCGTACCTGCCGCCATATTTTGCTTCTCGTTTTTTTTTTTTAATTTACTTATATACAAGCCTTGCCCTGACAATAACGAATACAAAAATATATGAAATTTGGTGCAGTCGTTCGGAAGATATGCGCGTACACATATTTCGCGATTAATTTTATTATTAATCTATTTCTTCATTGTTACAGGCATCCGGGGCCATATAAATAGCGTGTCTCACATCGATAGGGCTGCACGAGTCATGTTCCCGGCCTCCTTCGCTCTGCTCAACTTATTTTACTGGATGGTCTACGCTTTTTCCAGCGATGACTTCGCATGGAGCGATAACCCCATGAATACACTGTCTCATTAGATATATTATGTTTAGACAAACGTTCTAAGTACATACTTAAATTCATTGTGTACCTATGTTTATAAAGCTAGGGTAGTAGTTTGCCATTATATGTAAATGTAGATGAATAAATGAACACAGGTATTTAGGTAGATCGTGAGTATCGGCTCCTAGATCGTGAGTACATTTTTACCAAGCCCCAGACCCGGAGACCCGGAACAACGATTTCTGGTACGAGAATAGAACCCGCGGACCCTCAGCGCAAGACCCAGTTACGTTCTTAATTTAATATAACCGTATATAAGGTAGTAATAAATAGATCTGAATGCATTTCAAGTGTTTTATTATATTCAAAAACTAAAGCCAGTAGGTATAGGTATATTGAATCTTGTGGAAGTCGGAACTCTTGAACACTTTTATCTTACTATTAATAAATACAATGCATTTCACTTTTAATACAAAATATAGAAGTTTACGAAGTATAAAACATTCCTTAGTCTTGACTGTAGGCCTATTATATTTATTCAGTGGTTCACTGTGCAATTTCAGTGCTAAAGGATACATTTGAGAGGTAAGTTTAAGGTACAATTATATTAAGAAAGAGGACATACGACAGCATGTCTATGAAACAACCAGTACCTAACGTTCCATTATTACATTCCTTTTTTTATGCACAACTCGTTTTCCAGTGTTTCATCTCATCATCATGGATAATATTAACATCATTAAGATCTGAAAGTTATCACAGCCTCCAAAAATGCACAGCGAATCTTAATTTGCACTGCTCCGGTGACGATCACTAATCAGAGCCGGATTAACCCTGTCAGAGGCCCTAAGGCAATGGCATTCTCGGGGCCCTTTTTCTTACTTTGACTGACCAAATCGTGTGTGAACTGAGGAAACGTACATTAAGGGCTGTGGTTTTTAATATATTTGTTTACTTATTCCCAGATTTGTTCTAAAATTGTTTTAATTCTACTACCAAATCTAACAATTTGTATTTTGTGAGATAAAAGAGAGGCCCTTAAGTTCAGACGTACATCAAATTCTCGTTCGAAGAAACATGTTTTCTTGGTGCTTGCACTGGGCCTGGGCCCTAGTTGATGCGGGGCCCCTACTCCGCCTAATGGTTAATCCGGCCCTGTCACTAATTATCACAAATTCGCGTCAGTACATAGGTTCACCGTACCTATAAAGTTAAAAGCATAAATAGCGTAGAAACACCGACGTTTTGTCACCTAGTGCAACTATAAGTATAAAATGTGTGCTGAAAATGTAGTCTCTCATCTGTTTCTTACACTAAATATATAAGTATTTACTTAAATTCACAAACACACATGGGGCCATTCATCGTCATAGAAAGGCTTTGTGTCCGAGCAATGGGAACGAAATAAGCTGAATTATTGTATTATTTAAATTGAAAAGCCGGTGTTATGTAGTTTATAAATACGCACTGTTTAGTATTACGTTAACAGAGTGTATTTATAAATTTTTGTGCAATGTTGTGCCACAATATTGTATGTCAATGTTTCTAGGCTATTTCACCAGTCGATTCGTCAACGAGGCAAATTACCCAAACTGCATACATCCCGTGTTTCCGCGGTCGACTGAAACCACAAACGGGCAAATCACTCGCTAAAAATGTAAGTGTACAAATATCGCACAAATATTTAAATTCCCAATACTAACGTGACCGCGAAAATAACCAAGTATGCAGTTAAGTATTAGATGGCCGGATTTATTATCATACAAAGGTCTGCATGCAGCACGGATACATCTGATGAGGCCATAAAACATACAATGTGTGTTTCCTTTAAATAATCTGCACACGACAGCAGATTAAAAGAAAAAGATAAATTATATTTGTATGATGTAACCTAACATCTTTAGTATAGAGAGAACAATCGATGTTAAATATTATATAATATCTGTCTAGGTATACATAATCATATTACACTCCTCTAACAAATATCACAAATATACATACATTATCATAATCGTCATAATTGAAAATGTATTCAAGAAGGAGTAAATTTCGAAGAGAGCTATATAGGCTAACTAGTATTTCTGTTGGTCCAACATTCTGTAAATATCTAATTCACTTCGTTGCAAAACTGCCAACCTTTAGTCCGCCATTTAAAAGTAGAAAATAGACATTTTGAAGGCAATATAGTTTAAATACATAGTGGAATGTATAGATTTATGTTAAGGCTTTCATCATAAGTATGAAAATTACCTACTACGTCAACATTACATGGCAAATATTGATTTCTGTAAAGTTAATACATACTTTAGAATATTTCGCGTGGGCATTACTACAGTTATTAGGAAAATAGTTCACTAATAATGCTAGATGCACCGCACATATTATCAATACATATATATATATAGTTTTTAGCGAAAGTCATATGAAATTAATTCATCAACTTTAGATTCATGCTTAAAGAGTTTTACGTAATGAGCAAACAGTATTAATATATGTCCCGTAAGTAATTATGTGTGAAGGAAACAGGAATTTAAAGGATGGTGCGTTCATATGATATTTATTATCAGCGGAGCGATACATATCCTAATATAGAACCTACTATATCGCCGCTGCGTCATTAAAGATATATTTTTCCTTAAACAATCTGAGCAACGGTAGCTTTAAAAAATCTGATTATTTGATTTTTACTTATAATGAACGCCAGCATCATACAATGATTGCAGATAATATGACTATTCGTGTCGTTATCTGAATCTATAAAATGCGTGTTGTATCAAGTACTCAGATCCACAATTATCTTACCAAAGTGTAATTGTTTAATAATATTGAAACATAGACTTGTTTAATTCTATAATATTAATAATGAATATGTATTGCAAAGGACCTTAACTCCTACGGAACCCGATCTATTAAATTGACAAAAGAGTTGTATAACTGTAAGCGATGCGCTACCACATACACAATATAAACATATCTACTCGCTACAAAGTATTAGTACCATTTACTTAAATCTAAAAACATCGACTCAATTACAGTTATATAAATATAAAACTTTATTTACTAGCCCAAGTGGGTTAATATTCACTTTTATATACAAATATAATTTTATTCTCCGTAATATAAAGAAGGTAAATTTTAATATACAAGTCATATAAATGGCGATGATCCAATTTTTAAATCTAAAACACAGCTGCCGTCAATCAAAATAAATGCTCTTTCCAATCAAGCTCGGCTTACGTCAGCGCTATACAAATTTATAAACTACAAACAAATACATCATAAAAACTGGACCATTCCCATCGAATTTAGAAGACTAGAACACTGGTCACAGATATTTCGGTATAGGCAAGGAGATTTTAGTTTTTGATCACTCATTCAAATTAAATATCCACACACTCACTGACACTCTCTCACACACATGTCATCCACATAAGCTAATTACAATAAATTAATAGCCTGTGCAACCCCGAGTATTATCTCAAGCTCTTACATCTGACTTACAATGGACTGCACACAATAAATAAGAATTTCATATATTCACATCTCCAATATAAATAATTAAATCACAGATTCTATATTTCATTATGAATATTTTTATCTACGTATCTTTTCTACCTAAGACGAGATAAACATTCATGTTATCTTTACCCTTTACGTACACGCTACCTCTGGGTTCGAACTCGTATCGTGCCGACAGCACGGGGATACATGCCTCGCCTACCTGGATCCTCTTGGGTACGCCCGTCGAGTCCATCCGAGACGCTATGTTCACAGCATCGCCCCAGATGTCATAGAACAACTTAGTGGTACCGATGACGCCCGCCGTAACATCTCCAAAGTTATACCCGATGCGTAGAATAAAGTCGAATTCGAGCAAGTCTTGGTTGAAGTTATCAACAACTTTCTGCATCTCTAGCGCGAACTCCATCAGTTGGTAGAGGTGGTCGTGCGAGCCCCTTGACGCGTGTCTCAGCTCGGGATTCAGCCCGCTGGCCGCCATAAAAGTACTTCCAATTGTTTTAATCTTCTCCACGTGTTGAAACTCCGGCCTCTCCAACAGCTCATCAAAGTCCGCTATCAGTTCATTAAGTACCCGCAGATATTCCTTCCCTTTCAAATACGACTCGTCGTACATTTCATTAAAGTTTACAATACTGGCAAATATAATCGCGACATCTTTGTGATTTTCAGAATATTTAGCTGTATTTTTGAGCTGGTCAGCGACATGGCGTGGAATGATATTGTGCAGCAACCAGTCGGCTTGATTTCGCATATTCTGCACTCTCTGCTTGTCGCGGTTGGCTACGACATTACTATAGAAGCTTAAACGGTAACTGATTTCAAACTCTCTGTTCAAGAACCATACCAGCATCAGTAACAAAGCTACATCCAAGTATAGCTCCGTCAAATGCAGCTTGTGTTGGTGACTATCAAAGCCAATTGTGCCATTGTTGAAGTCCTCCGAATCGATCATTGAACTATTGAAGAAGCCGTAGTCTGATATATTGTGAGCAAACATTTGTGGGCTTAGCTTTAAAGTAATATCAGCATTTTTCAGCAGTTGAGTATTAGCTTCGTGACAACCTAACACGGCAAAAAATAGGAACAAACCAGCATAAAGCGTCACTAGAGTATTTTTCACGAGCCAGTTCATCTGAGTGAAGTTGCAGAAGTGCACTATACTTATACACAGCAGGTACACGTAGAACGACTGTTCACCTCTCAGGATCGTCATCGTGGTGTTTTCACACGAGAAGTTGATGAGCACCGCCAATATCGGCAAACTGATGAGCAGCCCTCCGGACAAGTGCCACGGGAACCAGTTCGACAGCTTCCTGAATATTTTGACCGACCTGGAGATGGACTCTGTGATTGCCTCGTGATTTGTCTTCCACTTTAGATAATGTCTATAGGAACAGAGTGCCATGGCCACGATTTCTATTATCATGAAAAATATGAACCATCCTATAGAAGATTTCCAGTCACTGTATAGTGTGAATATCGAAGCTGTGACTGCTAGGAAAATGATGGCTGAGACTAAAATGTCTAGAGCTGTGTTGAATCTTGAAGTGGTGAGCGTGGGCGGAAAGTCTTCGCTATCGTCGCTCCTATGTGCTTTGTCTCTGTAGTGTCTTTCTATTTCGGAGGTTTTGAAGAAGAGCGTGAATCTGTTGAGTGGTGGTTGTACGAAGTAGTTGATGCCGGAGCGCGCGTTGTCCTGTACGCAACGGATGAGTTGTAGGTCGGATTGTTTGCGCAGTTTCTGTAGGGATTGGACTTGTTCGGTGTTTAGCGGCGGGGGCAATCGGCTGCGGGAATGTTCGTTGAGGGAGGACTGGCTGGAAGTGTAGTAGCCCGACACGCGGTGCTGCATCATGTCGGGATGTGAATTCGCGATGTGGTTTAACGCGTAGATCTGTAAATATAGACCAACAATTATGTCACTTATTGATGTGATAAGAGTTGTGACAGTGATAATACCCCAATACGAACAACGTCAAACCGCATGCTTGTTAAAAGCATACGTAACTAATGGAGCGCATGACGCAAGCTCCAAACGCAAGAGAGGTACCGATGTAATTAAAGCTATAATATTGACGCATGCCAACGCAAGCAGAAAAACGAAGTTGATTTTCCTATTACTGCTGAAATTTACCAATTTTAGTCATTTGAAATTACTATAGGTAAAACGGTGACAGGCAAAAATAATTCGTTTTGTGGTCACTGAATTATCCCATTATAAATGGGTACATGTCAAATAATTATAAAACAGGAGCGAAGTCAACCTTTGTACATTTTGTGCTGCATAAAGTTTTAATAAATAAATGACAATGGTACAAACTTCGGAATGCTTTATGCGTTGTAATAAATTGCAATCTCGTTACTTGAGTGGTCACAAGCGCGACTGGATTGATTGGATGTTGACGCTGTGACACCCTGTGCTTCGGTCTTCGGAAATATTTTTTTTTATGTTAGGGGTCGGCTGATGATAAATTGTAATAAATATACAATGTATCTTAATTTTTTCGTTAAGCCGGGTCCGCTGCGCCAATTTTCTAACAAATACATGTTAGCAAAACATGTTAGTAAAACCACCCGTCCGCTGCGCCTATTGTTATAATGTTTTTGTTTAATTTCAAAAATGAGTTCCGACGAAGAAGACGTGAAAGCTGTTATAGCAATAGTAGATTTAGTTGACATTTGAATGTGGCAATTCTGTCTCTGAGATTAAAAAATAGGGATAGTGAGCGCGAACACAAAATGCGTCACTTTCCCCCTCCCCGCGGGCGAACGCGGGGTTGTATCCATTCGTCTCGGCAAACATGTTATTGTGTTTTTGATAACAAAACTGTTAAGCCACGCCTATATTCTGTTAGCAAACAATGTTATACTGTTTGCAAACACGAAAACACGTCGCAGCAGACCCGGCTTTAGACCTGTTCAGCTAACCCAAATAAGGAAACCGGTAAGGAAAGTCTCCCGCTCTGAGTGAAGCGGAAGTCAGACTTCTATTGACTAAAAACCCACCGTGTTCCTTCAGCTGCCCTTAAGTTCCGGGGCCGCGGTATCTCGTTAGAACATTCCCGTAAATCCGGCAGGAGCGTCAATAGCCTAATGGCTAAGATGTCGGACTTGTGATTGAGAAGTCGCAGGTTCAAACTCGGGGTTGAACAAACCCAGTCCAGACACAAGCATATCTAGCTTAGTTGAAGGGGTTAACATGACTGCTAGTAAAAATAATATGAATGCGTAGGTAGCATTCATATTATTTTTATTGGCAGTTCTCTTAAAAAAGTACATATATCGATATTTGTACACATGAGAGTAGGTAGCTAAAGATTATTTAAAAACTAAACGAAGTGTCTATCAAGAATGTATTTCGGTATACTGGTCAATATTTCTTATACAGTTCAACGGTAATTCAGGCAAGACTTTTGTGGGTACAAGAAAGGATACCTTACAAACTGACATAATAAACTAAAAAACAATGACTTCTCGTAATATAATTAGTAGATATAATTAATAACGAGTTTTCCTCAAGATAATAAATTCAAATCTAGGAACCAAGTTATTTTCGTCACTCGTTGACACCACGAAAACCCTTGACACAGAGAAGTGCGACATTTGCTGTGTTTATTCGTTATGACGTCAGCATCACTCACTGGGACAGCGTAAGTAAAATGTAACCCGACTCCTATGGAATGGAAACGTGAGTGTGCACTAACTATTCACCCATTATTTTATCTTACGTATAAAATGAGAACAGACACTTTATTATAAAAAGTACAAACTCTAAAATCTAAATTTCACTCCAACGGAACATAAACAACATGGTCAAGCAGATTTGAACCCTAATGACTGCACATAAAGTTTAAAGCTGGTACAAATTACGATGCAATGGTATAACGGGCATGCTTTATGACTGCAGCGCTCAGCTCTAGGGGCATATGTTTATAATTTATTGAAAGCATGTTTACGATACGTTGCCATTTAGTGAAAAATCTCAGCGCTTTAACTCAAATCTGCGTCAAGTTTATTTATGTGTAAGAAAAATAAGTCGGTATACCTACATGCATATGTACATGCGGGATTAATGTAGCATATTTTACTTACGTTATAAGTAAAAATAGGAACATCAAAGTTGACCTGTTGCTGAATGCTGGATCGTCGGCTAGTGCTTCTGATGCCGGAGTCTTTTCGGCTGTTGACTGAGGGACAAAGGCTGATGACGTCATCGGGAGGGCGGGAAGTCTGCGGCGACGGAAGAGGCAAATTCAGTCTTCGTTCCTTCGGACGAACCAACTCGTCCTGCGTCGTGATCGTAGAACTGCGAGCACGACACACTGGCACCTACAATGTACAAAACAACATTATATCAGAAAATAGGTTGCTATTTGTTAAGTCCTCGTTACCAGCTAACACGTGTTAAATGTATGTGTACACAAGTTTCCTCGGTTATTGTATGGGTGATAAATAATTCGCACTCGGTACGAAATCTGCAATCATACTATACAAATACCGCAAATATTAAGTTCATGAACTGATTTGTTACAGCAGTTTGTTTAAAGACTAAACAAACTGTTGTGACAAATCCGACCCCAACATATTTAACCCATTTAGACCTGAAACTATTTTTTTCTAATTCTAGTATTTTTATCTATTTTTATTAGATTATAGGGTGTCATAGAAGAGAAATAAAATACTCAAAAAAATATAAATTCCATAGGGGAGGTGGAAAGGGCCGTATCGTATATGATACAGTAGGCTTATCCATATGCAAAAATACCAAAGCTAACACGGAAAGTATTTATTGATGTTGAACAGCACATAATAATATTTTTTGGTGTGATACGTAAGGAAACAGTCAATATGTAGTAACATCGCACTTGACGCATCTTGCAGGACACAATCGATAACAAAATATCTATAGCACACTTCATTTCCTCTATTTTAACATCAGCAGGAAGATTCTTCCTCCCTAAGTATTTGTTAGTCTCAGTAGCCAGTAACTGATAAATTTCTTCAGAAAAAAATAATGAAAACCACTCAATTGGCGACCTTTGTTGAGGAACATAGAATATGGGCATCCGTTTCGGAGTTACCTCAATGTAGTTATTTTTTCTCTAATTATATTTTTTGGCTATTTTATGTAATGGCTCGCATACTTTTGATTCTCGATCTGCTTTGTTATGTTCGTTGTATGTTGAATGAAAGACGACTTTGTGGACTTATATTTATATTGGTTAACACATTATAATCAGACACAGTACAGAGTAGTTTCCCAGACGGGGGTTTCAGTGGTAAGTGAGACCGGACATAGATATCTTACCATAGATAATGAATAATGATGTAGACAATATTTACGTACTAATTAGTGATGCAACATCCCCCTTATTAAGTTTAAATTAAATACTAGACTGACAATTTATTTAACGCTACTGTGCTTACAATTATTTGACAACAACCTTAATAATACTTATGGTTACCTTACAACTAGACAACATTCTTAGTTAATTAGTCAATTTCTTCAATCAACCTTCTTGTAGGTTTAACAACACGACCAGACCTTGTTGTTACGCTTGAGGATGTTTCGGATGAGGATTCTGGAAGTCTAGACTCCTGTCTGTCACCTCCCTCTCCCCCTTGCGACGAGTTAGATAGCATAGGAGGATTTGCACTGTTGTGTGAATACTTATGTCTTAAATGTATTCTATTTCTCCTATACCTAACACCATTGACATCCTCAATGACATATGACCTATTGTTTTTCAGTCGTTGCTTGACTGTCGCTTGTTCCCAGTTGCTATCTGGTTTTCTTTTAAAGTAAACATGGTCATTGTGATGTAACATTGTCATTGACTTTGTGTTTTTATTATAGCACTTGGTTTTCCTTTGATTGTTTTTCTTGACTGATTCTGTATATTGTTGAAATGTTACTACTTTTGGTTTCAATTTGTTGCATGACACTGGAATGTTATCTCTTAAATTTCTTGACATTAACAGTTGTGCTGGTGATGGCAAGTTATTTTTTGGTGTGTTTCTATACTGTAATAAAGCTATGTATGGATCTGTTCTGTTTTCTTTGCATTTTCTCAGCATGTTTTTTATTATTTTGACTGAGCTTTCTGCTTGTCCATTTGACTGTGAATGATATGGGCTAGTGACAACATGTTCTATGTCCCATTCATGTAGAAAATTTTTATATTCGACTGATTGGAAAGGAGGTCCACCATCTGACACTAACGACAATGGTATTCCATGACGTGCAAAAATTGACTTTAAATGTGTAATTACATTTTGTGATGTGCTATTTTTATTTAATAATGCAATCTCTATGTATTTTGAATAATAATCTGTGACAACCAAATAAACTAAACTATCAAAATGCATTAAATCAACACCAACTTGTTGCCATGGATACCTACATATTTCAAAATTTTGTAGTGGTTCTTTTTGATTACATGGTTTGAATTTAGCACATATGAGACATTGTTCAACTACATTCTTAATATCACTTGACATATTTGGCCAATATAGTGATTCTTTAGCTAATTTTAGACATTTATTTATACCTTGGTGACCTTTATGAATTTTTTCTAACATTTCTTTGTACATAGACTGTGGTATTATTAATTTTGACCCTTTGAAGACTAATTCTTTGATTACATGTATTTCACCTTGAATATTCCAGAATGGTTTCACCAATGGACTGACATTGTTTTTATTTTTTGGCCAACCTTCTTTATAATATTTTATTAATAACTGCAAGGATTCATCAGTTTTAGTTTCCTGAGTTAATTTTGTGCTATACTCATCTGTAATTGCTAAGTTAGCATACATTAGATTGACATGACATGACATTTCTGATTCATTTTCAGGTGTGTAATGATCTTTTAAAGCTGCTCTTGACAAAGTGTCTGATATATACATTTCTTTACCAGGAACATGTATAACCTCTAAATCATACTTTTGTAAAGTTAACATCATACGCTGTAATCTAGCGGGGACATCATGCAATGGTTTTTTGAATAGATAGACTAATGGTTTGTGGTCAGTATGCACTGTGACTCTATTTCCATATACATACTGGTGAAATTTTTCACAACCAAATTGTATTGCTAGTAGCTCTTTCTCAATTTGAGCATACCTTTCCTGGGTTTCTGTTAAAGTTTTTGAACTGTATGCAATAGGTTTATTTTTTTGTAATATGACTGCACCTAATGCTGACTTTGACGAATCGACTGACAAGACTAATGGAATCTTGGGATTATAATGAGCTAAGACTGGTGAGTTGGTAATCTCATCCTTTAATTTTTTAAGACATTCATTATGATTCTCATCCCATGTCCAGACTGAATCTTTCTTTAATAGATTTCTTAATATTTGAGTTTTTTCTGACAGGTTACTTATAAAAGGTCCTAGATAATTGATCATACCTAGTATTCTTTGTAACTCCTTGACATTTTGTGGTGAAGGCATATTGACTATGGCTTTGACTTTTTCTTGGTCTGCTCTTGCACCATCTTTACTGAAGACATAACCCAAAAAACATACTTCTGAGACAAGAAATTTACATTTTGATTTGTTAAATTTTAAATTGACTTGACGTGCTCTTTGCATGACCCTGTGTAATCTCTCATTATGGACCGACTCATTTGGTCCGTACACCAAAATATCGTCTATGAATATTAAAACTCCCTCAATATCACCAAATAAATTCATCATAACTCTTTGAAAGATCTCTGATGAGGCATTTATGCCGTATGGTAGTCTTAAATACCTATATCTACCAAATGGTGTTTGAAAAGTACATAATTCTGAACTGTATTCGTCTAGACGTAACATCCAAAATCCAGAAAATGCATCTAAATGAGAAAAACATACAGCACCTTCGAGCTGTGACCTAATCTCATCAATTGACTTGAGAGGATAAAATTCTCTCATAATGTTCCTATTTAAATTTCTAGGATCAAGACAAATTCTTAACTGACCTGAACTTTTTACAGTTATGACGACTGAGTTGACCCACTCTGTAGGTTTAGTGACCTTAACAACTACTTGCATTTTCTCCATGCGATCTAAATCGTCGCGCAGTTTCGCTTGCAATGCAAATGGAACCTTCCTGGGCGGATCCACGCATGGTACTGCATCGGGCTTGAGTTTAAGATGACAGACTGGAGGTAGACACCCAAGACCCTGCATCGGACGTGTTGAGCCGGACACCTGTAGCGATGAGACTGCCCACAGCGACCACATGTCTTCGAGTCGCTGTTTGAATTGGTTGGTGACTTGCGACTGCTTGATGCTGATGCTGACCTGCGACCGCTTGAAGGTGACTGGCGACTGCTCGAAGCTGATCTGCGACTGGAAGCTCGCTGTCGACCATCTCCTCGATGGCTCCTACGACTAAGATGCATGACTTCTTCAGTGGAGACGCTGCCTTGGACAATTTTCTCTGCATCCTGCTGTGCGACTATGAGTGTCCTCGCCAGCTCTTGCATCCTCTGATATGTCAAATCAGGTTCTTGCAGTAACCTCTGACGTACATGTGACATGTCAATGTTCAGGTTTGCGATAAAAATATCTCTAATAAGAGATTCCCTTAGAGTGCCGAATTCACATTCTTGGCTTTTATTTTCGAGATCTGTGATGAAATCGTAGATGTTTTCAGATTTTTCTTGTCTGCGTGTGAAAAATAAATATCTGCACATTGTCACGTTTCTCCGGGGCTCAAAAAAGTTGTCGTATTTTTTCTTGACTTCGTCTAGCGTGGTTTCCTCTATTTTGAGGTTAAATGTGTTGAAAATATTTAAACCACGCTCTCCAATGGAGTGTAGTAAAATGGCGATTTTCCGTTTTTCGGTTGACTTGTCTAAGCCCGTGGCCAGCAAATATAATTCCAGCTGCTGCCACCATTTCTTCCACGCCTCCGCATTATTATTCGCAGAATCTGACGAGATTTGGAGATTTTTCACTGACGTGTGAAGTCCGCCATTTTCACCGACGGCGACGCTTTGATTCGGCATTTTTCTAGTTTCTTCGTTTTTATTTCGTTTTTACTTCTGACACCATGTTATGTTCGTTGTATGTTGAATGAAAGACGACTTTGTGGACTTATATTTATATTGGTTAACACATTATAATCAGACACAGTACAGAGTAGTTTCCCAGACGGGGGTTTCAGTGGTAAGTGAGACCGGACATAGATATCTTACCATAGATAATGAATAATGATGTAGACAATATTTACGTACTAATTAGTGATGCAACATGCTTCAGCTCCAGCGCTAGACTGTTGTCCTTCAAGATCTTTTTCCAACGTTTCTGTACTTGCTTGATGTAGCTCTGCAGTTGATCTCAACAAGCTTGGTGGTAGGTTGTTGATTCGGACGCTATCTTCATCCCCAGAATCTTCATCTATCAATCCCTCATTTGCATTTACAGGTGGAAGCAAGTAAATATCATTTATTGTACCCGTATTTTCGATTTCGTCGTCTTCTAAAAGCGTAACTATGTCGTTCAGTGACAATAATCTGAAAATCGGAAAAGATAGTTATAACATGTATATAAGCCTACTGTATCAAGTACGATACACTACTTTTCATGAGTAAAAAAAATACATTAACATAAATAAAACGTTAAAAATAACTTAACAGATTTACTCTCTGACTTTTGTTTTTACTGTAAATTGATAAAAATATCGAATGTTTGGGATATAATAATGAATTCTTACCGTTTTGATGACATCATAAAATTGAAAAGAACAAATCACTATTAAAACAGGTAGGTATGCACTTTCTGAAGCCAACTATAACACTAAAGCAATTTTTGTAGTATTGTTTAGACCTTCCACTTGACACTTGCACCAGACGTAAACAAATTCTTATCAAGGGTACTTCAAAATAATTTATGATTTCTGGTGTATCGTATGTGAGACGGTAGGTCTAAATGGGTTAATAAAACAATAAGCAGATGACGATGAAGACTTTTTGTATGAACAAAGCCATTAATATGTTTCCTGGAACGACATAAACAAATAAACTTGAAGCCGCTAATTAAGTAATCTTAAAAACATTAGTGACTTATTTGAGGCTTGCACAGAGTTTTCCGCGACCGAGAAAACTAATTTAAATAACACATACAACTACTGAAAGTTACAAGTATAACCGACGGCGGCGGCATAGTTTGTAAACACCGACTAGTCAACACGGCGTTATTATTATGAAAAAATATATTACAATATGTGCACTCCCATCAGTCCCATCCGAACTACAAATTATCCCTATTAGAGGAGCAACGGGCAACAACATAATAATTATTACAAATGAGTTACGCAAACGTCAATATCTGTTACGACTTACATTGCTCCAGAGTCAAGGGCGAGGTTATAAAGTTTCCATTTCATAACTAAAACTTTTGATAATCTAACTCAGATATAAACCCGAAAGATACGATGCTATAAAAACAAACATCGCGATAGTTCAAATATAAATCTATTAACATTTTCTGCGGAGCGCAGTAAATGCGCGGCCTTGGTATGCAGATCTTCTTAAAACATTTCTTATCAGAATCTATGGTATCAAAAGTGTATTGACTTGGACGTGTCCCAATGGCCGGTGTCGTTACAGTCGTTAGCAATATTAACCAAGATCCGTGACTTAAAGCACTAAGTGTGACACATAAACACTTCATACTTACTTACTCGGCGAATATCGTGGCCATTTCTTACAACATTAATTTTATAACGGTATTTGTATTTACTAAAACATAATTATACCTACCTCGATATTGTTTGATCTTCCATATTGTGACCTGTAGCTGCTACTTCTGGCGAAAGGTGACATGTTACTCCTTGACTGGCTCAAGTAAGATCGTATATCGATGATCTCCCTCTCGAAGGAAGCCATGTCATGGCTCAGGGGAATGTTCAGCTTAATGGTACTCTGCGCAGGCCTATTCTTATTGTCTTGAGATTCTATTACAATAGGCACTTGCTGGTAACCGTTGCTGGACTGCATACCAGACCCCGCGTCTCCCCTCTCCAAGAAATGTATAGATTTGTCAGTCAACTCCTGCTTTTTCATCTCATGAAGCGGCGTATCAGAATGCTTCCGTAAAAATCTAGGCACTTTCCAATTCTTCAATTTAGTTGTGTATTTGCCGTAACTCCCTAAAATATTATGATTTGTTATTTATTATAATGGCAATGGCGAGAAGAGCTCGTAAGTGCGGAGATCGTGGCTTTTGAAATGGAAATACCGCGGCACTAAGTCGAACCGCGCATATGCATTAGGGAATAGTTCCCAAAAGCTGACGTAAGGATGCGACCACATCTTGGGTCGTGGTGGATCTCACCCTGCTCTCCTTGACTAACATGAACTAGCTCAAACCGAAAATACTGGATTCCTAGACTGATGTAGATTTTTAAGCGACTATATCCTGGCTGCGCATTGGTGACCTCTTTGGGAAAACCGAAGGATTTGGCTTTGCGATTTTCCGGATGAATAGAATATATCGTAAAGGCTGGCACGGTTGACATTTGTCAGGCGTGTGAACGACCGGGAGGTCTCTCCGATACATTATCTCCGGTTATTCCCGTCTAGCTAATGAGGACTATTTGCATAAGCACCACATTAGTACATTTCGGGTAACCGGCAACAAGCTCTTAAATACAATTTGATGGCATAGGAAGTGCTCTGACCGGGTGGATCAGTATATTCCCGAACAGTTCAGTTCAGTTCTCAATAATGGCAATATTTCATAGTGTTGAGATAGATCTACCATCCAAGCCTGACATAGTGATCATGGTAGTAAACTATGAAAATAGTGGTACCTAGGTCGCGACGTTGTCGAGATGTGAACGCAGTATTCATTGTGCCGATATTCGTGACGACCGATGGTAATATTGCCAAGAAGCCCGATGCATCATCGGACTACAAGACAAACGGTGATGCGCCATCGTTACATGGTGGACATCCCACCCATACGCACAAAACGTTTTGGGAATACCTTCATCGTGCGTACAGCTAAGGAGTGGAATTCCCTGCCGGAGTTTGTGTTTCCTGATACCTATAACCTGGGAGTCTTTAAATCAAGAGTGAATAGGTTACTTCTAGACAAGCGTGCTTCATCTTCGACCACATCCTCGCTTAACATCAGGTGAGATGGTGGTCAAATGTAAGCTTATCAATTATAAAAAAAGAAATTCTAACAATATTTAAGGAGGCTTTCGTTGGGCAGCTGGATCAAAACCTTTATGCAGACAGCAGTACTTCTGGATTCGGCACGTATTGTTGTTGTTGTTAAGAGGTTGTTCTCTTGAGCCCTGACCGTCGCGTTGGTGGTTTCGATAACGACTAATAGGCTACTATTATTTATATTTTTATACGCTAGTTTAAAAATGTATTGATTGTGTTTCGTTATTATAAAATTTTACTATAATACCAAAATCATCCATACGCCGAGCTACACATTACGTAAAATACTCATGCACAACATTGTACGAGTGTGTCCTGTCGCCGATTGTATTCGAGCGTGACTTCAAACTTATAGTGTTATACGATACAAATAATGCAATGCCAATTAACAGAAATCTAAATAAATAAGAAACGGAAATGCCATGAGATTTTGTTGCCAGACATCATGCGGATGCAATAAAAGAAATTCCCAATACTAAAATCAATTGACGTTTCAATTTTAGAATTATATCTTTTACTTCTAGCTATTTATGTTGCAGTCGCTCGGCAACATTAATATCGTTCTCGTTAAATTGCTACTATTTCTGTTTGCAATGAAAGCAGGAGAAATTCATAGTGACTTTAATTGCTCGACCATAAAATCGAATTCTGCTGCATGTTTACAGTTTATTAGCTCGATATTACTGCTTATGCTTAGAAGCAATGCCTACTGTCGATTCATTTAGAGCATGCGAATGGACTATTAAAGAACTGTTTCTGAATTAAAAATTACACTTTTTGTAGACTTTAAGTAGCTATCTGAGAGGATGACCCACACAAATCATCCCACTGATGTCGTGATCTGAGTGACAAAGAGCATCACCTTCACGTAATGAAGTCACTGTATATCTTATCAGCTTGTGCCTTATTCTTGAGATAAATAACACTTTTCTTCGGAACAATTTACAATATATTATACTAGGTACATTTCAAAATACGGATAGATATTATATATAGTTAGTTATATATAGTTCTAAGCGCAGCTTCTAATTTATAGATCGTTCCGTTACAATTGGGATATATATAGACAAGGAAATATTCGGTATATATGTGGCAGCAATATTTTTTTTACGTTGGTAATAACTAGCATCAGCATTGTCTGGCGATCTTTAAATACGCTAAATTCGTTGACCTCCCTCCAAATGATGTAGCTCTAGATAACTGGTAATAAAAAAAACTCACCTACAGAAGTGGGACTCTTCGACGAGCTGTCATTAGTTTCGGGGAATCCCTTGGATTTTTCGTTCAGTTCTGTGTCCGAATCCAGTATACTGGGCAGTGAACTAGCCTTGGTTCGGAAATGGAATGCACTTGGGGAGAGGAAGTTTTTAGAATCTTTTCTGGTTCCTAATCTGTCATCGCCTCTAGGTGATAACGGTATTGGGGAGTGATTGCAGGATAGGACGGACTGGGGAGATGCTGCGGGGGATATAATTAAGCGTAAGTTTATAGGATTGGAGGGAGTGAGACAGTTGTCATGGTTATAAGGGGAGTACAGCTGACGGCCTTCGATAAAATAGGTTTTATGACCTAAACAAACAAAATTGGCTTTAGAATGTGTCCACAATACAAATGATCGTGCAGTCGTAAATCTATTTATGATTCCACTCACCAAAGACGTCATCCCCCTCTTCTAAGATATAGGAACCTCCAAGAAATTTAGCAGTCTCTTCTGATATGTGGACGCGACCTGGCTTCCCAGTGGATTCCATTTTGTTGGCAAAGCTGACGTCGTTACTCCAGACATCGAATTTAAACCGGCGAGTGCCCACGATACCGCATAGTACGGTCCCGGTGTGAACCCCTACTCGCATATTAATTCCCTCGCCGCGCACTCTATCGAATTCCTTTATAGCATCTATCATTCCTGAAATATTTATTATATATGTATTAGGTGTGGCACCGTTATGGTATTCATACACACATGTTCGGATATAACATTTAAGTCTCGTGCGCGATCTATCTCGCTCATTCGATTGAATCAAAAGCTTTCTTTAGATATTTGATAGTTTCTTAATATTAAATTCTGTTAAGAATACCACTTACCGAGTCCCATTTCTACACAGCATGTTGCATGGTCTGGCCTGGGCTCAGGGCAGCCTGATACGCAATAATAACAATCACCCAAAGTAGAAATTTTCTCACACCCATGATTTTGGCATAGCTCATCAAACTTCTCAAATAGGTCATTTAATATATTAACTAATTCTTCAGCACCCTTATTACTTGACATCTTTGTAAAGCCGACAATGTCAGCAAATAGTATACTGACATTATCCATTGAGCTCATGTTGAAAGGCCTAAACAAAGACTTGATGTCTGACGCGCCGGGGTTTGAATGCCGAGGTTTGAGCGGATTGTGTGTCTTTAAACTAGCCTCTGTGTCAAGAACTTGCTCCTCCAACAACCAGCTCGCCACTTTAGGCGGCATCACAGAATGTATCATCTTTTCTTTTAGTTGCTTCTCCATTTCCAGCTGCTTTCTTACCAACAGGCTCTGACCTACTTTCATAAATGTGCCGCGCATTCTCACAAAGGTCATAAGGTATATATGTACACCAATTATGTGAACACAAAGCTGCAGTAAAATTCTTACAAACATTCCAGGGCATTGCCATTCTTGCTCTGACAAGTGTAACACAATATTCAAGACTTCAAACACTATTGAATACAAAATTCCAATGATAACACAGGCATAGAGTGGTAATGGCGTAAGTGTGTATATAATCAGCAATATTTCAATGCACATGGTGAAGTGTCCCGACTGACTGATGTCGGCGGCCTGAGATAATGCTGTGTCTAGACGTGTGGTGAGCGTCACCAGTGACAGGCTGAGTGTACACAGAGCGAGTGCCATGACCAGGGAGAGCTTGAAAGTGTACACTTTATATATATTTGTAAATGTTACAAATAGCATAACAGATGTTATCAATAGAACCCCAGCAAATATGGAACACAAAAATGGCCATTTCACTGTTATGCCATTCAAACCAAGGGCCACAAAGTAGACAAACCATGATATAGAAAATATCAAAATGTATAAAAGTGCAAATCTGAAAAAAGAAAAAATAAAAAAACATCAAATATGTTTAGTTAATGATAATAGTTGTGACATCAAGCAAATTATCAGTAAACTCACATTCATGCATGAATGTTACACATTTATAAATGGATTTAAAGTGTGAAAGCACTTACCTAAATCTTAGTCTTATTTGTCTAAAGGAACTACTTCTGTATTGGCCTTCAAGTATCTCCGAATCAAATCGAGGGTTCCACCAGATTCCAGTTGCAGCCCTTTCGAAGGCAATGGGTATAGTGAGACCACAACAGTTGGTGGTGGGGTTGTTACGTGCCAGGTAAGCTTGCACATGTGGAGCCAGTCTGATCTGAGCGTCCTCCCCCTCCGAGCAGTCAGCATCATGTTTGCTATCAAACTGTTGCGACCCATCACTGCAGCTGACACACCCACTAGGAGCATTCATTTTTTAAGTAAATATATCATTTTATCCATTTTTAAACCACAGCAGTAACAGCTCCAGCCATATTTGAATCTGTTTAGGAAAACAGGCTATTATAATATTATTTATGCACATATGATTATTATTCTTTGTTCTATTTCAGAACCAACTTTTAAATACAATGCTGTGTATCAATATTATTTATCTGATAGCAGGATAAAACTTCAAGCCAAAATAGAACAAGTTCCTTGGTTGTAAACAAAATGTATCAGTTGATTACTAGAGATTTCTGTAATATGAACTGACGGCTAAAATGTGCGCTTATTACTTTATCAGGAAAAACCTTTTTTTTATTCAGAATAGGCTCGCGTTTGACCACCATCTCACCTAATGGTAATGGCTGCCATACATGCTACGGTCCACCGGAAAGGTCCACCTGTGCAGGTAAGCCTGCGCAGGTAGACCGGAATATGTGTGGGAATAGACCTGTGCAGTTTTTTGAGCCTGCGCAGGCGACCGGCGCAAGATCGAAAATCAATTCTTTCGAGTGACACCGCACGGTGTACCAGTGAGTATGAGCATGTCTCCGGTCGCCTGCGCCAGTGTTGCCAATTTAGCGACTTTGTCGCTAAAAATGACGACTTTTGCTTAAGCCTTAGCGACAAGGAAAAAGATTTGACGACAAAAATGATTTAGCGACTTAGCTGACGACTTTTCAAACTGCAAGATAACAAAACATATATGCCCAACACCTTTTTTAAAAATTCTCATTTGCAATTAAATTATCTTTACCAGTGGTAACATTAGAGCAATGTGGTAGGGGAATCCCCATATTTTATTATGTTCCGTAGTTTTCCTACTATTCGGATTCTAAATACTTTATATGCTGTACCTAGCCTGATTTTTAATTCGGTACCCATCATAGTATGTAGTTACAAAGTGTATGAACTGTTTTGTGGTGAACAAAATTATGGATTTACCTCAGAAAAAGAAGCAGTACATTCAAAAATATCGAGAGACATGGGAGACTGAACCCGAATTCAAGGTATGGCTGAAACCAGTCCTTGGAGATTCGTCTAAGGCAATCATTTTGATGCTGACTGTACATAAGGCAACTATGTGTTAATTTATTTTTTAATTATTAAAGAGTGTATTGTTTATGTAATACATTCTTCTTCACTTGCCTCCCCTCATCCCCTTTCCAGGCTGTTAATGGCCTCCAGTAACCGGAAAGTAAGTAAATCCGAGATCGGTCTCTAATTGAATCAGTTTTAGCGACTTCTAGCGACTTAAGATAATAAATCTATGGAGATTTTGCTGGAGTTGGCAACACTGGCCTGCGCAGGTCGCGTCAGTTGTTTTCTAGTGTTTCTTTCGGACGGTTGTCTCGTCGCTCGCATCGTGTTGCCACGAATGCCACTTAATTCAGCAATTAAAAATGGCGCCACCAGATTCAACTAAAAAAAATTTTTGAAGATTTTATAGATTTTTTCTTTTTCAACCGACGAAAAAAACGGAAGAGGTTATCAATTCGACGCGTATATTTTTTTTTCTCTTCAAATATTATAGGCACACCTATGGTGATTTGAGTATTTTTTATAGTAACTTGTGTAGTTGCATTCGAAAAGCACCATTTGTGAAGGGGACCTGATGATGAAGACCACAGATGGCCACTGGAACCACTCAATATACGAGGCATGCCTTTTAAGTTTTGTCGTTTGAAGAAAAAAACACACCTAGAACCTTATAGTATTTTTTATTGCTTTTCAAAGTATTCACCACGTAGCTTAATATACTTTTCCATTCGCTCAAACCAGTTATTATAACATTTATTCCACTCTATAGGTGTTCAAAATGGCTGACTTGAAAGCGTCAACTGCTTCTTCACCGGACTGGAACCTTTGACCAAGAAAAGAAGACTTTTCTTAAGTTTAGAAAATGTAAAGAAATCGTTAGGGCTTAGGTCAGGACTGTATAACATTTATTCCACTCTAAAGGTGTTCAAAATGGCTGACTTGAAAGCGTCAACTGCTTCTTCACCCGACTGGAACCTTTGACCAAGAAAAGAAGACTTTTCTTAATTTTAGAAAATGTAAAGAAATCGTTAGGGCTTAGGTCAGGACTGTATGGAGGATGGTCAAGAATTTCTACTTTTTCCTGCTTCAAATACTCAATCGTTTGACGAGCGCTGTGTGAGCTTGCGTTGTCGTGGTGCAGGATGATGCGTCGCTTTGAGTTAGATTTTCGAAGTTCGGCGATGACTTGTGGTAGACAAACTGTGGTATACCACTCTGCGTTAACCGCTCTACGATCTTCAAGTGCAATAGTCGCAACATGGCCGGTTTTTCCTACGAACGTGGCCACCATCTTCTTTGAAGTGCTTCGAGAATGAACAACTTTAGTCGGCTTTGGCTCGTCTTAAAAGACCCAGATTGTAGATTGTTGTTTGGAATCAGGATCGTAGGCATAGATTCAAGATTTGTCACCACTGATGATGTCGTAGACGTGATTTGACTCTCCTCGGTTGAACCTTTGCAGAGTTTTCTTACACCATCTGACGCGGGGCGCCTTGTGGTCGTCGGAAAGCAGATGCGGTATCCAACGGCAAACTAGCTTCCTAACACCAAGCGCTTTATGCAAGATCTTCTGAATGGTTTGTCCCTGAGATGCCTAATAGAAACTCTATCTCTCGATACATCACATGACGATCTTCGAGAATTAGTTGTCTCGCAGCAATGATGTTATGATGATGGCAGATATTGAAATGAAATATTTATTTTGTAAATTGGTTATAAATAACACTTTTACACGTCATGTTTTTTTGCGTGTTAAGTTTAGCTAGATGAGGCCGGTATTTCCTAACTGTCTACTCTGAGAAGAAACACCAAAACAAACTCAGAGGTCATAGTCTCTTTTAAAGTCCAGACAATTTGTATTTTTATATGAGAAGCATGTAGGTTCATGTCTGTGGTATTCTTTTGAGGAAATAACCACGCAAATTTCAGCGGACCTGTCCAGACAGTGCAAGCATTTGTCAGTTATCGTGTAGCTCAACTTAGAACTTAAGGAGCTCAACAATTTGACAAAAAATACCAACTCACATTGGGCGTCCTTCGCGAGATTTGTTACTAACACTAGTATGTTTGTACCACGCTGGAATTCTAAATACCAGCGTTCAACAGTCAGCAGACATGGGGCTTCATCACTGGACACAGATGTTAGCTCTTCAAAACACTGAAGCCGTGTCAGTCCTCTTCTTCTTCATCTTTGGTCAGGTTTCCGCACTTAGTCTCTGCACGAGACCATTGTGCGTGAAGTGTCAACCTCTTCTAAAGTTGTAGAAAATTATTGCACGAACATTTTCCTCAGAAAGATTCATATTTGTATGTAACCTGACAGATTCCAATCGATGCTGTGACCAGTGTATTACATTCTCTTTGGCTGTGACTAAACAATAGCATTAATCCTAATTTCAACTGTTTTCAAAATTTAAACACATTCGAATATAGAACAGTTTCACATTCAAAATTGCCGGGAAATATGGAAACGACAGAACTTAAAAGGCATGCCTCGTATAAGTAGGAATAATAAGTATTTCATGGGTTCCGCTTTGATTACATGAATATGGTTATTAAGCACAATATGCTCGTCACAATGTTACATATGGTGAAGTGAAGCTGATGGTGAAGTACCAAGAAAACTCCTCAACAATTAACGGCGCAACATTGGGAAAAGCAATATTTTGGAAATGATTATAAGTAGTTGACATTTAGGCTCTTGTAAGTAGGTAAATTAAAAATCGACCAACTAAAAAGAGTGAAATAAAAACTCTTTACCAAAAAATTAAACCAACTACCAAAAAACACTGCAAAGTGAAAAATAACTTTAATTTCGGAAGTCGGTGCCAAAAACGAAAATACAAAACTAAAGACACCGACTACTGAAATTAAAGTATGGGTGGGATGTCCACCATGTAACGATGGCGCATCACCATTTATCTTGTAGTCTGATGATGGAACAGGCTTAGTAATTCCATCGCACACTCCCCGAAATGTAACCAATAGAAAACAACGACTTGTAACTTGTTATCATTGTTCAAGGCTCTGGAGCTTTGATTCAACCAGTGAATTGTTGCCAATGAGTCTCTTGGCCCGTTTCTCTATAGACTCAAGCGCGTCCAGTTGGTATTTGGCTGATAGGTAATTAATAATTTTATAGTAGTATGCTACTATAAAATTATTAATTACGTATGCGGATAAACATCATTTGGGGGATCCTATGATTTTAATATGTATTCAAAGCCACTGCCACTGTTTAAATCATATCTAAGTAATATATGGAATGATTGTTAGCTACCAAGATAGGATCAATTTGATTTTGAGATTTGAAAATGTAGATTACATCAATCCACTTTTTGTACATACATGATATTGTGAGACTGATTTAATTTATTTCAATATCTCCTCCTTTTGTTTAAAGAGTCAGCCATATTTTTGACCAAATTCATATTTTTAATAACACAATTTACTACAATATTAATAACAACAAATAATTTTGGATAAAAGTAAAAACTCTGCCTATTTTTTTAACATAAATAGATTAAATTAGAAGGTATAGATGATATTATCCAGTGTGTGTTATTTCTTAAAATAGGCAATAAAAAACGCATAATTTTTTTATTTTCGTAATTCAGTGCTCTCAAGTTAAGGCTAGAATAAAATATGAACACCAAGTCATAGAATTTTATCTGTTAGACGTACTTCATGAGCACCATTAATATTCTATCAAAATACCAAAATTTACAACCTTAATATTCGAAAAATAAAGCAGCGTTTAAACATTTTTTTAGTTAGGATTTTACTTACCAAATCATTCTCACTTGAAATTTTTGACGTTTATTGATCAAGGTTATTACAGATCAATTCTATGTATATAATTATTTATCCAATATTAAAATAACTACACGCTCACTTTTCTTTCATGAAAAACTAGTTTATCATAATTTATCGGAAGTACCAAAACGAACAATAAAAAAAATCACAAAAGACACACAATCCACACAATACGTTATAGAGATGTTCGCATGACATGAAATGAAATGTGAAATGTCGTAACTTCGTAAGAACACAACTGACAATTTTCATTTTAAAAATTAGGCCTTAGTCGATTTATAATGGACTAAATCTAATCTCGATGAAAAATACATTATTGTTGTGTATAATACATGCAATTAGCCGATTTATGCACGTAGTTCCTGTATTATGATATTTTCCTATAGGTGACGCCAAATAACTTGGCAAGGTTTTGGCGTAGTGGGGGTAAGTTCGCGTATCGTGCACTTAGTGGAAGAAAAAAGTGGTGACTTTTACTGCTTGCCATTATTCTATGGTTATTGCCATCATTTATTTTTAATCATATCTGTTCAGAAGAATGTTAAAGAAAGAAGAGGAATTCATTCGTTAATTCGGTATTATAAATAAAATAGATATAATACACAAATACATTTAAAAGTGAAAAAAAAATGTATTTAAAACAAACATTAAATATAATATACTTCACACTCATAATAATAATACTTCACAACTTTCACACAACGCCATCTAGTCTCAAACTAAGCAGAGCTTGTAATAAGAGTACTAGACAACTGATAAACATACATATATATTTCTAAATACATACATATTATAGATAAATTACACCCAGACAAAGAACAAATGATCGTGCTCATCACACAAACATTTGTCCTGGGTGGGAATCGAACCCACGACCTTGGGCATAGCAGTCAGGGCCACTGACCACTAGACTAACAGGCGTTCTCGTCGTCACAATTAGTTTATAAAACTGCTACGCCTTTTATTCTTCTTTTTTTCCCGGTATCCCAAAGACAGTGACGAATTTGAAATTTCAACCTTCCTTAACTATAGTGTCTAACTGTTCATTCTGACGTTTTAATAGTCTGCGTAAAACGGTATTTGGTCCTAGCATTGTAATCAAGGTAACAAAAAATAAATTTAAAACAACAACTCGTAACAAAAACAAAGGGTACAACTTTCGTGTACGCAAGTGTATTCGGGAGCAAATTGAACGAGAACTACTGACGCACCGATCGCGTGCTCGGAGCGGCTCTACGTCATACCCCGCGTCCCGCTGACAACCGCTGACACCTAAAAATAGACTTCGCGCATTGAACGACTCTTACCAAGTTATTTGGCGTTACCTATACTAATGAATTAAATGGCTTAAAATTGATATTTAGTTGAATGAATTTTTCGAGTTTTTGATGTTGTTATTTCTAGGATTCGACTAAATGAACAAAATACTCTAAAAATATAAAAATAATTAGTCATGTTGTATAAAAACTACATTTGTTATTTGTTTAAGGGTCAGTAGTTTCGGAGGTTATGGTCACGGTCTTCAGAAAGCGTTAAACTGCCTCGTTGGTCGAGAGGTCGCAAGCGCAACTGTTATACACGAGGTCTCTGGTTCCGGGTCCCCGGTCAGGCAAAAAGTGCTACTGAATTTTTCTGTAAGGAATTTCTCAGTAGTAGCCCGGAGTTTGGAAGTTGGTGGTGTGATACCCTCTTGCCTCGGAAAGCACGATAAGCCGTTGGTCCCGACTCCCGTGTCATATGGATGGTGTACCTACTGACCTCCAACTAAAAATATCAAAGAACTTTTGATTCTTAAATCGGTGTCAAAAACCAAAGAAAGCAAACCAGTAACATAGACAGAAACGAGAGTTATAGCGGTACACATATTTAAACATTGGATCTATTTGTAGTTACGGTAGTACGGAAGTCCGTTTCTGTACCTATGTTGTTCAATGTCTAAACACAATACAGCTAGGGTAGCCAGATAAAAGTCTGACACACCCTCCCTTTTTGCTCAGATCGGGAGGCAGTCAACTTCTTATCACCTTTTGCAAAATATTTATTTTCCCGATGCCAATTGTTGAGGGGTTCTCCTGGTATTCCACCATCAGTTCCATTTCACCATGTGGATTGTGACGAGCATAAAGTGCTTAACGACCATATTCAAGTAATCAACTTGCATCCAATGAAATACTTATTATTGAGTAGTTCCGGTAGCCATCTCACCATCTATGATCTTCATTATCAGTTCCACTTCACCAAATGGTGTGAGAGCAACTGCACAAATAACTATAAAAATACTCAAATCGCTATAGGTGTGCTTATAATATTTGAAGAATTCGTTCGATTTCTCCAGGATTCCAATATCAGATCCTGACTTCATGACAATGGAACTAGAAAGTACCCCCTTTCAAACAAGAAAAAATCCATGATGTCCGAGGCGGTCGACTGCCGCACCGCATTGACAGCGATGTGGAGCACCGCTGGGAGCACCCAGACGTAGACATGTAGCGATCCGGAACGTGTTATCACTTAACATAGTACCTATGTTAAGTGAAGGTAATGCTTGTAGCCAAAGGCCCGACTCCCATTCACCCACAGCCAACAGGCGCGAGCGCTCAGCAGTATTGGTTGACGTATTTAAAAGGTTATTCCGTACCAAACTGCAGAGCGGCTCGTCCCATTGTCTCTGGGAGGACGGGTTCTCGGGCAACGCTGTATTCGGGCAAGCCATTTTCCAGGCATTAACTGCATCGATCAAACACGGCACCTCGTAGCTAACCTGAGATTGTGTTAAAATTTTCTTAGTTAAAGTCTCAGTGCTGCGGACCGAAGACAGAAAAGCCGGTAGACTTATACTGGAAATTTTGCGGATGCCGAGCCCACCAAAACGAATGGGTAGTGTGGCTTGTAGCCACGCTCGGTCATCCAGAGCCACATTTAAAATTGAAGTAAGGGTGTTTTTTATAATAAGGTCAATTTTGTCCAACAACTGAGATTGCTTCCATAGTGGAGAAATAAATAAAATTTGGACCAAAACAACAATATCTTATGAGGGTGTAAGCCGAATGTATGTTAATTTGGAAAAATCTTTCTGAAATATCATTAAAATGGTTAATTTTGCTATCAATAAAAGAGGGAAAACTTTCTTCTAAAATTGGGGAGCCTAAGAGGTGCAATGAACTTTTTTGCAAGATTTTGATATCAGGGGCTATTGTATGGAATTTGTTTAGTGTCGCTTGTCTGTCAGTATTTTCACAGATATAGAGTTCACATTTCGAGAGGTTCAGGTCAAGGCCGATGGATTGGAATTGCTCTTTCAGGAAAATAAAATCTTTGATTACGGTGTCTACTTCACCTCCTAGAGTTCCATCGTCTAAATACCACACGTTAAATTTAGAATTTAGTTGTCGAATGATTGGATGGATAGCCAAGCTGAAAATGACTGGTCCGAGAGGGTCACCTTGTTGGCATCCAACTGCTGAATCCAGAACGTGGTCTTTATATAATAATTTGGAGGGGTGCCTGTAGCACTGCCACATAAAACCGTAAATTTCAGGTAATTCTTTTTTAACTTCTGCCAACAAAGTGTCCCTGTTCACAGAATTAAAAGCGTTTTTAACGTCAACCTTGAGGACGACCTCACCTTTACCTGAGGTCAAGTATGTGGACAAGGCATGTACGGCAGCCTCACAGCCCCCTTTGGAACCAAAGCCCAGCTGCAGGGGCTGGAATTTATGGCTAAGCGCATCACTATAAAATTTGCAACATATCTTGGCTGCCATACGCCTGTAAGTGCAACCGACGGCAATGGGACGAATGCCGCCGTCCTTCTTGTGCAGGGCGCATAGGTTGGCCCCGTACAAGACATCAACGACGGCTTCGTTCACGCCGCCGGAGAGCATCAGGTTAACTAGAGCCGCAAGCTCCTTCAAAAGAGACTCACCGGCTTCCCCGGCGCCTGAACTCAATAGGTCTTTTAAATGTTGAGGAATTAGGCCATCAAGGCCGCCAGCAGAGCCACTTCGGAAGGAGTTCATGGCTGCAAACAACTGCGGGGCTGTAAAATTTAAAACAGATGATGCCGAATCGGGGGGGTCAGGAAAGGTGAGATCAACCGCAGGCGCTGGATGTTTACTCTCCAAGGCTGCAACAGTTTCTTGAGAGTAAGGCGCCACCACATCACTGCTGAATAACAGCCTGGCTGCTCTCCTAATGTCACCTTCACTTAATTTGGATTCCACATGTGAACACAAGCTCTTCTGGGAGGGATTGTAGCATGTATGTAATTTTGAATCTAAAATAAAAGTCGAATTGTTGCAGTTGTCTTTTATTTAATTATGTATTGTATTTATATATATAGGTACTTATATATTTTAATTTGTTTTTTCCCTTAAATAAGTATTTTTAGTACACTAATTTAGCCCTCCCCATTTTAATTAAAGCTTTTAAAGTCCTTCCAAAGGTTGTCTGGAAGATATCGCTCTCAGCGGTAAGACCTCCATTGTAACCAAAGTTACAGCAATAAGGTTATGTAAGTGTGTTTAAATTTTTGGTGTATAATAAAGTATATTCTATCTATCTATCTATGTTCAAATAGCTAAAGTGTCGGTCTTGTGATCAATAGGCAGGCGCGGTCCGAAGGACACAGGGGACATACTGCGCTGCCGCGGCAAATCGCAGCACAGCGGACAGAGCTCCGGCGCGATCTCATGGCGGCATGAAAAAAGCGACTATCGCAACCGAGGGCTGAGCACGACGCAATCGCGGTGATAAGTCGCCTCCCTGAGGAGTAGCATAAGAGACACCAAGGCGTCCTAACCTTCCGCTTGACGCAAGTACTTACCGGACATGGCTATTTCGGGAGGTCCCTTGAGAAGACGACCAGGACGACACGGTGGAGCATGCGGTGGAAGTGTGCCCCGCTTGGGTGGAGCACCATCGTGTCCTCGTAGAGGCGATCTAAGACGGCGACATCTCGAGCTCGGCCCTGGTTTACTTGCTTAGCTTGGACCATGGTGTGGGGCGAGCGGGAACGGAAGAACAGACAACTCTCATCCTTACGCCCCAGTGGCCGCGGGAGACATCCCCCCGGGCGTCGGGGATCGCATGCCGATCTCCGGCCACCGTAGGCGCGAGCGTCATGTCCCACGCGTGCCTCGAAAAGCAGTCAGCAGCATTGACAGGTCCCGATAGGACCAATGCCTGATGGGGTTGCAGGAATTTTCTAACGAGATATAGCAGCTCCGGACCACAAGGGCAAGTGAAGGAACAGGATGTGTTTTTTTGTCAGTAGAACTAGAAGTTTGACACTCCCTTCCGCTAAAAATGCAATACAATAGTGTATATTGCGTAATAAAGTCTAATTTACTCCACATATTTTATTATAAGTGAGCCTCTCCAAAATGGCAGGCTACGACCGCGCCTGCCGGTAGGTCGCGGGTTCGAACCCCATCCATTACACTATTACCCACTCCAGACACAAGCATATATTTTAGCTTAGTTGGAAGGGTTGACAAGATTGCTAGTAATGTGAATTCTACCCACATTAATAGTTATCTTTAAAAAAAAAACTTGCCTTTACTTAATATTATAAATACGAAAGTAACTCTGTCTGTCTGTGTGTTACGCAATCACGCCTAAACTACAGAACCGATTTTAATTAAATTTGGTACAGACATAGTCTAGAGCCTGAGAAAGGACATAGGCTACTTTTTAATGCGAAAAAAGGGCTGTAATGGGTTGAAATAGTGGATGAAAGTTTGTATGGAAATTGCTTCATTTTTAAAGCTTGAAACTTATTTTCTAGACTTTTGATTACATATTAATAAATACGACATTCAAATTATGTACCTATGAGTTTTGTTTTCAAAATCACTAACCTAAAAGAAAGTCGTTATTTCGCGCGGACGAAGTCGCGGGCACAGCTAGTTTACTATATATACCTAAACGTTTTATCAAACGAATAGGTCATTTGACGGATAAATCATTGCACCAGCACCATTGATATACTAAAGTATATCAATGACCAGCACACAAAATCAGCTGCCGTTTCAACATTTAACGGATTTTTTATTCTGTTTTTTGCGTTCTTCTTTTGAATGTTTGTCTAATCACACGCGTATGAACATAGATGATAGCGTATGAAGATTTTTTATTACACTCTGAGATGATTTCAGAAAAAATAGGTAAAGTTTTAAAGGGAGCGATGTGGTAAATAATTACACGACGCGGGTGCTCCACGATTGTTGGTAAAGTATAAATACAGGTGTGTGTCCGTTGCTCGCTCCCCCTCCAGCAACGACCCCGCTATGCCGAGGCTCGTACTCCACAGGGAGTGCCCTTAGCGTGCGGTTGTTTAAATGTAAATATAGTATGTAAGCCCTGGCTGGGGGCCTTTAAATTTAGAGGTCACCACAGGATCGTCCGGTTAAGTAGTAACCAGCCTTAGTGTGCTGAACTACGAGAGGCCCTATAAAAAAATAAAAATAAAACGATGCTCGCTCCTTTGCGTCCGCGATCATCGTTGTATTAGGATCTCCGAGTATCCTGGAGAGACCTGTGCGTCTGCCTAGTGCGGAGTTCAGGGTTCTTTCTTTGCTGCTTGTTGGTCTTGCACACGGCGTCGGGCGAGCATAAAAACCGCTCTTTTCAGAGCGAACTAACGTGCGTAGCATTCCAGCGATGCTTCGCGCCATGTTGACGTTATATTGTTTCTTAATGGTTTGTCATGTCTTTTTCAAGGCGGGTTTCTTCTTGGTTTCTTAACAGATTGTCAAAAGCGTAATAAGGTAATGGTTTTGCTGGTAACGTTTTTTTACTGGTGGTTGTGTGACGGGTACTATGTCACGACATCGGCCAGGAGGTATAAGATTATGCAATAGGATATTGGTATTAGTGTAGTGTCACTACAATGTGATCGTGTATTTTACTAATCTTCTGTGTCGTGAAAATTGTTGTAAAAACGTTCCTAATTCACTTTGACATTGCTAGAACACCACTCAGGTAAAAAAAACCGGTTCTTTCTTTCTTTGGGGCTACCTGGAATTCTAGCTCGATAGAAACAATAGTGCTATTGTGCAAAACTGAAAAGGCAAACTGCATTTTTTTTTAGAATCACCATATCAATCAGTCATCATCATTCAGTGTACTGTGTGATCCCGTTCGTTGTCGTACGTAGTTGCACGCGCCTTTACTCCGTAAAAAAACGGAGGAGGTTATCAATTCGACGCTTATTTTTTTAAATGTATTATTACCGATTACTCGAAAACGGCTGAACCGATTTGGAAAATTCTTTTTTTGTTTAAAAGGGTATACTTCGAAATTGGTCCCATTGTTACCAAGTCAGGATCTGATGATGGGATCCTGGAGAAATCGAGGAAACTCTTCAAATATTATAGGCTCACCTATAGCGATTTGAGTATTTTTTATAGTAACTTAACTGTAGTTGCTTTCGGAAAGCACCATTTGGTGAAGTGGAACTGATGATGAAGACCACAGAAGACCACCGGATCTACTCAATAATAAGTATTCCAAGGGTTCAGATCCGTTGAGTATGGTTATTAAGCACAATATGCTCGTCACAACGTATATGGTGAAGTGAAGCTGATGGTGAAGTACCAGGAGAACTCCTCAACAATTAGCGGCCCTGCATCAGGAAAAGAAATATTTTGTAAAAGGTTATGAGTGTTTGGCATTAAGGCTTTTGTAATTACGTAAATTACAAACCGGCCAACTAAAACAAGATAAATAAAAACTATTAAACAAAAAATTAAACCGACTTCAAAACAACACTGCAAAGTGAAAAATAACTTTTATTTCGGATGTCAGTGCTTAAAACGAAAATATAAAACCAAAGACTCTGACTACCGCAATTAAAGTTATCTTTCACTTTGCAGTGTTTTTTTAAAGTCGGTTTAATTTTCTGTTCAAGAGTTTTTTTTTGTATAAAATTCGCAAACCGGTTCAGAGAATTCATCTACCAAGTTTCAACTTTGTAGTCCTAATACTTTCGGAATAAAGTAGCTGTGACATACGGACAGACAGAGAGAATGACCTGCGCCCACGTTCTTGCGTTTGACCCCGCTGGGCTTTCTCCAGGCTATTGGAGATTTCTCTTGGTGGGGATGGATCGCTGAAATCTCGTGAAGAAGCGACGCCGAGTCACGGCGTCGGAGCGAGCTTACAGTTTCACTTTCAAGTAACCACAAAAATGGGTGCGCGCCGAAAAAATGCCAAACTTTTTCGACTATAGTTTAAACAGATATTTTTGTGCAAAGGCTTTTTAGGGTTCTATAGTCGAATGGCAAAAAACGGAACCCTTATAGATTCGTCATGGCTATCTGTCTGTTCGTCCGTATGTCACAGCCAAGTATTCAGATACCATTAAGACTGCAGAGTTGAAACTTGTTAAATAGATGTATTCTGTAAACAACTTTATGATTTATATACAATAATTAAAAAAAAACAATGGCGTGCTCCGCATACATGGAAGTCGTCATCTGCTTAGCCTTTTCCCAGTTATATTGGGTCGGCTTCCAGTCTAACCGGATGCAGTTGAATATTAGTGTTTTACATGGAGCCACTGCCTAGCTGACCTCTACAACCCAGTAGCTGGGTAACACGATACCCCGTGGCTAGACCAGTGTCAGATTTTACTGGCTTATGACTAGCCGTAACGACTTTCAAAGATGACAGCGGCAGAAACGGCGAGACACACTCGAACAGTGGCGCGAGCGGCTGCAGCAGCCGCAGTTCTCGCGCAAACGTGTTGTCGAAGCCGTACTGCCGCACTTCGAAGCCTGGCTGAAGAGAGGAGAGCGCATCACGTACCGGCTCACTCAGGTACTCACCGGGCACGATTGCTTCGGTGAGTACTTGAAAAGGATTGGGAGAGAGGCCGCAGCGAATTGCCACCACTGCAACAGCGACCTCGATTCCGCGCAGCACACGCTGGAGGAGTGCCCTGCGTGGGCTACTGAGCGGCGAATATTGGTCGCGAAAATCGGGCAAGACCTGTCTCTGCCAGCAGTAGTGAGGGCTATGCTGGCAGAGACCGAAAACTGGAAGAAAGTAGCCTCCTTCTGTGAGACAGTGATGGTCCAGAAGGAGGCTGCTGAGCGCGATCGTGAGAGGGCCGATCCCGCTCGCAGAAGGAGGCGTCGAGGAGGCAACCGCCTCGATGCTTAAAACGCCGAAACCCTGCCTGCTTTATTTAAGGCAGGTGGGACTCCGGGATCGCAGGCGTTCAGTGTGGGGTCTCTGTCCGCCTACCAAGTGATCCCTGGAAAGACGGTGGCACAGTGACCACGTGCCACCATGCACAGCGAGACTCTCGAGGGGAGAGGGGAGATCTCTTTACAGTCTCCCCAGAGATGTGCCTTAACAGGCGTTGCACAGAGGAGGCTCCGGTGTGGTCTTTTTAGAGGTAACGGGGTCTTTTATATGTGCTGATGGTGATCACCGGGGTGGTTTTAGTGAGGTAAGAATCCCACACTCCCTGGTCTTTACCCCGAAAGTCCAGGCGCCTTTTGAAGGTTTCCCCCGATAACAAAAAAAAAAAAAAAGGGCCAACGATTTAACGTATTTTCCAAGGCTCGGGGGTATCAGACCGTCAACTTTGAAACTCCGTTTTTTTTCGTATATATATGGGTATCAAATTAAAGGGCTTAATACAAAGATTTCAAAAAGGTATATCATGTTTATCATTAGTGTAATAAGTACTAGCAAAAATAATACAATGGGAAAGTTGAAAAATATGGGATTAGCTCTTTCACTTTCTGAATCCCTACCGGTGCCAATGTGACACGACCGGGAAAACTAAAAAATTGTTAATTAATATTTTAACTAAAAAGTTGAAAAAAAAAAGTTATTTAATAAATCTAAAAAAACCCGACTGCTCAACTGAAATGCAATGTATGTATGTCGAGCAGGTATCCGCAACTCCACGACCATGCGCGTATTTTGCGTAAGGGTAGGATTTCTTTTCACTCAATCCATGCCAGTTCCTCCAAGAAGGCGAGCAACGCCCTTGTTTTGCTTACCATTTCTCGGAGGGTACCTGGGTTGCCGAAGTATTTAGTCCTGTAATCCGCGACTACAGAGCAGCTCAGTAGCAGGTGTACTGCTGTTTCGTCCTCCTCCATGCAGGCTCTGCAGATCGGGCTGTCTGTGACTCCTATTACATAGGTGTTTATTAAATGATCCATGACCGGTAAGGGCGGCTATAAGAAACAAGCACATTTTTATTTTAATAAGTGACAAGCAGGCGGACCCATCCCATTAAAAAAAATGTTCAAATGGGTCCCGGTCCCGCCTGCTTGTCACTTTTTAAAATAAAAATGTGCTTGTTTCTTGCAACTTTTTTTATTGTATCAATTGACCTGTAAAATAATTACCTAATTAAGTAAGGAGTCTTAAACTCGTTATTATCTACCTCTTTAAAGTAAATCAATAAAAAGCCACAGCCTGGAAGCACAATAGCTCCATCAATTCCAGGTAGTCATCCCAAAGAAAGTGAGACTGGTTTTTTTTACTTTTTTAGCTGAGTGGTGTTCTACCAAGGTCAAAGTGAATTAAACACGTTTTTACAACAATGTACATGACACAGAAAATTAGTAAAATACAGATTCACATTTTTTTTATTTTTTTTTTAAATTATGGACCTTTTGAATTCAAACTGAAATAGTTTTGCACTTTCGTACAATACTATACCCTGTTTTTTAATCTCAGAGACAGAATTGACACATGCAAATGTCAAGTTTAGAAATAATGTTGCTCGCTCTTTTCTGCAGTGTTATACATACGATACTGGTTTGTTGAATCGTAACTTTTTACCCGACTGCGCGACGCAAATGAGGGTAATGTGTTTCACAGTCTGTGTATGTATGTAAGTATGTATGTTTGTACCTATGTGGCGATGTACAGGCCAAACGCGTGGGCCAATTTGAATAATTCTCACGTTAATCAATTCGTCTTAACCATGCGAGTGTCACTAGAGAAATGACAGTTAATTATCAAAAATCGGCAAACTATATCAAGTGGGATATCGTTAAATAGGTCTTTTTTTATAAAGAGAACTAGCATATGGGTATAGATTATAATTCACATTACTAGCAATCTTGTTGACCCCTCTAACTAAGCTAAACATACATTATAAATATGTGATTTATTTGTATAAAACTAAACTTATTTAAAAAAGTGACAAGCAGGCGGGTCCCATCCCATTTTTATAAATATAATGTTCGATTTTGGTCCCGCCTTGCGCAGTGCTTGCGTTAAATCATCTGGGCCATTTAGTTGACGACATTATTGATAGGTTTATCATAGAAATAGGTGGTGATTCTGATTATTAAGAATATTCTTAAGAAATATAGTAATTATTGGAATCTGATTAACGAATACCTGTAATTAATTATGATTTTAATAACATAATTAATTAAAGGTATATAGATATCTTACATTATTAATTTTGTATTTCTAAGTTTTAAATTAGCACCTACACATTATTCCAGGATAACGTATTATAAAAAAACTGATACTTGATTGTATTAACGTTAAGTTTCGATAGTGGCACATCACTATTGAATATTTGAAAAAAACTGGCATTCGTCGTAATGTCAACTCACAGAGTGTCGACTTCACAGAGTAGGTACATTATATATAGGCAACTTTGTCTCCAGAATCCACATTAGAGGTAACTAATACTTTAATGATAAATTTTCTATTTTATAAATTACAATGTAAGTATAGGTGCTATAAATGATATGCCAAAAGATAAATAAAACTACTGTACGGACAAAATTGATGCAATAAATAATAATATATAGTAAATAAATAGTTAATAAAATAAATGGTTTTAAAATGTTATTTAGTAACTAAATATACATACATAATATATATTTAAACACAATGACGTTTTAGCAACATACCTTACTAATTACTATAATGAATAATTAAATAATTTAAAAAAGTATCACATTCAACACGCAATGTTCTTCCTCCTCTCTCCTACATTGGTTTATGCTGTGCCCGACAGGGTCCATAATGGGGCGTGCAACTGTCAAAGTGGCGCTAGTAACACACTTACCAATATCAAAGCAGTTTCTCTATGGAACAGTAATGAATTCCTAAATTAGAGACAGTTATTGAGAATTTTTCTATTAAAGAACATGTATTATGTTCTTTAATTGGAAAATTGTACAGAAATCAATGAAATGAAAATAAAAAATATTACCACAGATAACCATAGATGATACAGATAACTATCAAGGATCTTCTACCTACTAACTACAAGTTCCTTGATAACTATATAATATCTCACAATCAAGCTCACAATCTAACTAACACTGACAGTGACAAAGGTTCTTACGGTGGTGGCGCCATCTGCGATTAGCTTTCACTTGCACGCCCCATTGTGACTTATATAACTATGCATAACAACTATGTAACATTATGGTACGCAATAAAGAATTGAGAATTGAGAATTGAAAGTGTATCATTTTTGAGATTGGAACATTTTCATCTCGATCACTGAAATGATCCGGAACACTGATATGTTTCATTTGGATCATCGGCTCAAATGACTTAGTAAACGCCCGCGACGCGACGCGTCATTTATAGAAACGTAACATTCTTACGTTGCTTGCGTTACGGGCGTTTACTATTGAGACATAGAAATGTTTGGAGGCATCAATACTGAATGTTTTATGTCTATATATTTATTGTAATAAGTGAGATTATAAATAAAGTCGATCTTCGTACATAGGATACAAGCCCTGACTGCTATGCGCAAGGTCGTGGGTTCGATTCCCACCCAGGACAAGTGTTTGTGTGATGAGCATGATCATTTGTTCTTTGTCTGGGTGTAATTTATCTATAATATGTATGTATTTAGAAGTATATATGTATGTTTATCAGTTGTCTAGTACTCATACCACAAGCTCTGCTTAGTTTGGGACTAGATGGCGTTGTGGAATATTATTTATTTATTTATTTTATTATTTATGTACACACAGTAAAATATAATAGGACAACATAATTATAATATTTGAGTACAAAGGTACTGCTTATTTCTTAAGAAATTTCTTCCAGCAGACCTGCGAAAGGAGAAGTGAAAAAGAAATGTAGACAATAGTGTGTGAGAACAAGAAGAGAAATAAAAATTAATATGTGAAGTCTAAAACTAAAACTAAAATATTAGGTATACCTACATATACTTATAATGCAATAAAAATAACATATACTTAAATAAATACATAATGTAAGAATATATAAACATATAATATAAATATATAAATAAATAATTAACACAGTTAAGAGGACAGGTAATGCTCTTTTAATCGACATTTGAATAAAGATATAGTTTTTAAATCACGAATGCTAGGCGGAAGTGAGTTCCACAATCTTACAGCATGGACAGAGAAGGAATAAGAGTAGTAGCTAGTTTTATGAGGATGAGATTTAAGGAGGGATCTAAGGTGTGATCTACACGGTACGTCGCTAGAACGAGCGTAAGAAAAGCGCTCACGCAGGTAGGAAGGGTAAGACGGGTTGTGTAAGATGTTGAAGAGGAGACACAAAATCCTAGTGTTCCTACGAAGACGGATTGGGAGCCACTTGAGTTCCTTGCGAAGGTGAGAAACATGGTCATACTTTCGAAGACCGAAAACAAAGCGAATGCACAGATTTTGCAAGCGCTCAAGCTTGTTTAATACCTCCTTGTGGCTTGTTTAAGGCCTCACCTTTGCTCTTCAATCTATACGTCAATGAGCTAATCGAGGCGCTCAGCAGAGAGCGAGTGGGCTGCTATATTGACGGGGTGTGCTTTAATAATATAAGTTACGCTGATGACATGGCGCTGCTGAGCGCCTCGGTCTGCGGTCTTCGGAAGTTGGTTGCCATCTGTGAAGCTTATGCTAAGCGTCATGGATTGGTATACAACATAGGAAAAAGTGAGATCATGGTGTTTGAGGCCGGTGGTCGGAGCCCTGAAACTGTACCACCAGTCAGGTTGTATGGAGTAGCTCTCAGGAGAGTGTTAAAGTTTAAATACCTGGGACATCTCTTGACCGCTGACCTCAAAGACAATGACGACATTGAGAGGGAGCGAAGGGCATTGTCGGTTAGAGCTAATATGATAGCTCGCAGGTTTGTACGTTGCTCACTTGGTGTAAAAATAACCATATTCCGTGCATTCTGCTGTTCTTTCTACACGTGCAGCCTGTGGGCTGCATATACTCGTAAATCGTACAGTGCCCTTCGCGTTCAGTATAATAATGCGTTCCGGGTGTTGATGGGGCTGCCCCGCTTCTGTAGCGCATCAGGGATGTTTGCTGAAGCTCGCGTTGACTGTTTCTACGCGACGATGCGAAAACGATGCGCTTCCCTGGTGCGCCGGGTGCGGGCCAGCCCCAACATAATCCTTCGTTGTGTGGCGAGCAGGCTCGACTGTGTGTTCGTGAATCGCTGCTGCAAGCTCTCCACGTCAGTGTTGAGCTTGTAGCTTCGATTCGCGAACCAACCTTGTAATTTAAGTTAAGTACTAACATAGGATTAAGGAATTTTGTTACTAACCAATTGAGTTTTGTTACTTGGAAATAAATGAAATGAATGAATAGCTCCTCGGTAGCATCCAAATAGCAGGCGTCGGCATAATCTATAATCGGCTGAATAAGTGTTTGTGCCAAAGAAACTTTAGTCTTCAAGGGCAGAAGACTTTGAAGGCATTTCAGCGAATGAAAGGAGAAATTTACCTTTCGGCTGACCTCATTGACCTGAGCACGCCACGAGAGATTGGAGTCAATAACTACACCCAGATCTTTAGCGGTTTCGGTATAGTCAATGCGAACACCGTCGAGATATAAAGGCATCAGAGATGCAACAACAGCCGCACTGTGAACGAATCTGCTGCCAATGATCATGGCCTGGGATTTAGTTGGGTTAATTTGCAAACCAAATGACTTAGCCCAAACGCTGATGCAAGCCAGGTCATGATTCATTGCAGCAATTGCAGAACCCGCGTCAACTACAGTAAAATGACGGTAAAGCTGCAAGTCATCTGCGTAGAGATGAAAACTAGAGGAGATTACTCTGGTAACAAAGTTTATGAAAATTGAAAAAAGAAGAGGAGAGAGAACGCTACCCTGAGGAACACCCTCAGTGAGGCTACACCAATCAGAGAAGGACTCCTCCAGGCGAACACACTGAGAACGTCCCCGAAGATAAGATCCGAACCAGGCTAAAGTGGAAGGAGAGAAATCGATAGATTTGAGGATACCTAGTAAGATGTCGAAATCCACTGAGTTGAATGCGCTACTGAAGTCCAGCAATACAAGAACTGTAAGGGACTTATTCTCCATTGCCCAGCGGATGTCATCAGTCACTTTTAAAAGCGCGGTTACAGTACTGTGACCCGAGCGAAAACCGGATTGAAAAGGGGATATTATCGAGTTTGACGCCAAGAAAAGTGATAATTGTCTATGAACTATGTGCTCAAAAACTTTAGAGAGAAAAGGGAGGATAGAAATGGGTCTAAAGTGGGTTAATAAAGTAGGATTGTTAGTTTTAGGTAAAGGTATTATGTGAGCCTGTTTCCAAACATACGGAAAGGAACAAGAGGAAAATGAGTGGTTGAAGATGTGAGTGAGAACAGGAAGTAAAGAGGAAAGGATAAGAGTAATCATTCTTGAACACAACTTATCATTACCGACTGCTGAAGAAGTAATCGCAAGCAGGGACCATTTTGGTTACCCATTGAAAAGGTTTTCGACAGGGTTTTTCTAAGCGGTTAATCAAAAACCCATAAGATATAGGTAACCCTTTTGAATGGCTTAAAAGACCATTTTGGTTATTTATAGGAAGGGTTTTCGATAGGGTTTTTTTAAGCAGTTAATCTAAAACCCATATGATGTAGGTAACCTTTTAAATGGCTTAATGGACCATTTTGGTTACTCAAAAACCCATGCGACGTGGGTAACACTTTTGAATAGCTAAATTAAGTCGTTCAAAAGGGTTCCTTACACTTTCAACTCTTTTGAAAACGATAACAGCGTAACATTCCAACTCGGAGCAATGTAATATGATATCTCGATGGTAGGCATACGCTCTAAAATGGCATAGCACGCGTTAAGCGTCAGCGGTGGCGGGGCTCCTTTGGGGTTACTTACCGAGAGCCTTGCAAACAGGGATCTATGATATGATCATTATTGCATGTAGTAGGTATAGTTCTTTTTGGCTTTGCTAGGCAGATATCGAAATGACTTATTATTATGATTTTTTCATGTCTGTACTTGTTTACTACTTTATTGTCATTTTTGTTGTTTGAGTTTTTGAAGCCGGACATCTTTTGCGATATTATTTTTATTATTTTGAATAATTAATATTGAAAAAATGCTAAAAACGAAACGAGACGCTGTATATTGCTATTATTTAGGTATGTGATGCATCAAATAATACAAGTAAAGGTACTTTATGTGGAAATTTCTTAAAGGTAAGGTTACATTCTAATATTTAGTTATCCTGACATCTTACTTATTTAAATGTAAAACCTTACAATAGTTAGGTACCTACTTATGTTAAAACAGAAAACCAGACAGTACAAGAATTAAGAAATAAAATCGAGGTAGCGAAAGAAAGCGTTAAACGCAACAGAAACGCATTTCGTAGGTTGCGACGTAATTTTATTAGACGATGTCGTATGTGTATTGTCGCTAGAGGAAGGTATTTCAAACAATTACTGTAACTAGATTTATTATGTTATTATTAAATAAAAAATTATGAATTATAATAGCTGTTTTTGACTATCCTCTGATTCACTTTAATTTACACTCACGGGATAATATCCGTAATTTTCTTTTGTGTTTATGAGCTGGCTTTTTTTGGGAGCTCATAAATAGAAAAGAAAATCACGGATATTATCCCGTAAATACTTTGAGTGTAGTGAAAAACCGTGAAAGTTTAAAACAGTAGGTACTTTAATTTAGACCTTGCTATGAAAAAGTTAACATAAAAAAATAATGAAGCTACAAACAGCTATGTGTTACACCTCGTTTTAATCGTCATTAAATAGGTAAGTTTTTTTTTAAATACAGGGTCATTTTGTGGTAACTAGTATTTTTTTTTTTCAAAATAGGATTGTAAAGTTACAAGTAATTTTACGTGAGATTTAAAAGGTAATCATGGTACCTAATATCGTAAAAGCACTTTTGTAGTGATGATACATTTCCTAGAAGCTACTAAACACCATTTATTGTTTTAAAACAGGTACCCATTTTACTTTAATTGCCTATTTATCACAAATGTTGTTTTTTTTTTCAAGTAATACTCAAATATTCATAACTTCTAAGGTGATTAAGTGAGTACTCAGCCACACAGATCTTTTTTACTGCAAATAACCCCAACTATCGCCCTGTTTCGTTTGATCCACGATAACTGCGGGAAGAAAGAGTAACTAAACCGATTTTGATACGTCTTGTAGAAAGTATAATGATTTATCTTTAGATTATTTTTCATTCTTTTTTATAGTAGGTACCTATGTAAACATTCATATTTGTTGTGTTGTCTGATGATTTCAACTACGTAGTTAGGTATAAGTACCTACCAACTTTAGTGACTGCTACTGGAACTTCTAGATGACTGATAGTTGATGATAGATGATGATGCGATCTTAGCTACAAGCTTGTAGCTGGTTTAACATTGTTAAAATGTCAACCCCTATTTATTTATGTTAAATGATGTTCCGTTGTTTTTTACAGTTATGTTATCTTTGATTTAGTGTACGTATGTGATTGAATGTCTCTTCGTTAACTAAGCCTGTTAAAGTATGAAGGAAAATCAATTAAATATGTGCACCTTTTTTTCATAGTCACACCATACGACCAAAATCCGCCAAATTCTCATTTCATAACTTAATAGAAACACTAGCAATAGTGAGTTTTTTATACGATAATGGCTACATTTTTGTGTACTATTAGGTACTAATGTACCTACTAATAAGGTTTACCAGTGCATTATTCGGACTGTACTAGTACAGCGCGAACCCAAGTGTCCGTAAGAGGTCTTTCAACAAGGACGGGTCGATGTTGAAATTAAATAAAACAAGGTGTATGTGAGATGTGCCGTCTTGTTGGAACCACATGTTGCCCACGTCCATATAGTTTTAATTCAGGCAAAAAGAAATTTTTAATAATTGATCTGTAGCGCCCGTCGTTGACAGTAATGGCCTCGCCATCATCGTTTTCGAAGAAGTACGGACCAATGACGCCGCTGGACCAAGATCCGCACCAAACAGTAACTTTTTGTGGATGAATTACCACCTGGTGAATCTCATGTGGGTTGTGGTCGTCCCATATACGGCAATTTTGCTTATTAACAAAACCATTCATCCAAAAATGCGCCTCGTCACTAAAGATGTTTTTTCAGCCAAAATCGGGGTCCTCTTCCAAACGTTCTGTAGCCCAGTCAGCGAACAAACAGCGTTCTCTATGGTCATTCACTTTGAGCTCCTGGGTCAGTCGGATCTTGTACGGGTGTAGGCCTAAGTCCCGACGCAAAATTCACCAAGTTGAAGTCTGCGAAAAGCCGAGTTCTTGTGCACGGCGAGAAATCGACAGTCTCGGAGTCTCCTGCACACTCTCACGGACAGCAGCGATGTTCTCGGCCGATCTGGCATGTGTTGGTTGGTTGTTTACCGAACCAGTCATCTCAAATTTGGTCACCAAACGTTGGAGAGTCGACTTTAAAGGGCCACCGCGTTTGCCGTAAAATGGACGTAATGCGCGCAACGTTTGCACTAACAAACACTCATTTTGATAATAAAGTTTTATCATTTGGACGTGCTGCTCAATCGTGTAACTTACCATGGTGATTTGGCATCTGTAACTGAAGAAATAACAACGTATTTGACAGATGCCGCCAAAACAACATGGCCGCCACAAACTGTCAACATCGATCCGCCCTATTTATAAAAACATTTTACCAAAAAAATTAAACCGGCACCCAAAAACACTGCAAAATAAAAAAAACTTTGATTTTGAGAGTCGGTTTAATTTTTTGGTAAAAAGTTTTTATTTCATACTTTTTAGTTGGTCGATTTTTAATTTACCTAGTTACAAGAGCCTAAATGTCAACTACTTATATTCATTTACAAAATTTTGCTTTTCCCAATGTTGGGCCGTTAATATTGTTGAGGAGTTCTCCTGGTGCTTCACCATTAACTTCACTTCACCATATGCATTGTGACGAGCATAATTGTGCTTAATAACCACATTCAAGTAATCGAAGCGGAACACATGAAATACCTATTATTCCTACTTATATATTGAGTAGTTCCAGTGGCCATCTGTGGTCTTCATCATCAGGTCCACTTCACAAATGGTGCTTTTCGAATGCAACTACACAAGTTACTATAAAAAATACTCAAATCACTATAGGTGTGCCTATAATGTTTGAAGAGTTCCCTCGATTTCTCCAGGATCCCATCATCAGATCCTGACTAGGTGACAATGGGACCAATTTAGAAGTATACCTTTTCAAACAAAAAAAGAATTTTCCAAATCGGTCCAGCCGTCTTCGAGTAATCGGTGATCATTATAAATATATATATATATACGCGTCGAATTGATAACCTCCTCCTTTTTTGTCGTCGGTTGAAAAGGCCCTTTATATTCAAACTAATGTCTCAAATTGATGTTATTTCAAGTTACACAAATATCAACTATTGAGTGATTAAGTTGAGTTTAGAGTGACTAGCACTATTAAAAAAGTTATAGAAATGTCTGACGTTGTAGCGTAAATTGAACTTTATTATGTAGGATTTAAAGTTATTTTTCTATAAACTCATATTTGTTTAAATTTTTGGCAAATAAATCGCGAATGTATATGTATGTATTCTCTTTTTGTTATTGTTGTCATTATGAAAGCAATTTTATATTTAGTTTCCGTAATTTTAGTTCTCTAGTTATATTTTAACGTAGTTATCGTTTTTTATTTTTTTTTTGTTATATTTTTACTCGAATGTTTACTGTACGTAGGTATTTACAACGCGTTAAAAAACATTATTTGCGTTACTTTACAGGACATCAGTCTACATCTATATGTAGGTAATTGTTGTCTTGTATGACTCATACAAGACAAAACTTGTCGCAAATGCGGGACACACACACCTTAATATGAGAGTATCTAAAATCTAAATATTATAACACGGCACGATAACACGTGTTTCGGCTACATGTCTGTAATGTCTAGTGTAATAAAGTCGATGGTGTGTGTGGTGCTCCATCCAGCACCTACTTAGCACAAGTCTATTGAATAACCATAATAATATGGTAACCCGAAGAAAACCTTAAATCTTAATTTAGGGTTTTAGGTATAGAACCCATTCAATGGGTTATCATAATGTAAGTGTAACCCTTTCACTGGGGTTCTTGTATAAAACCCATTCAATGGGTTATCCATATTGAAGAGATAACCCTTTTAATGGGTTCAAGCCTAAAACCCATTCATAGAGTTACATCACGATAAAGGTAACCTTATAAATGGCTTACCCTTTCAAAGACTTAACTCTTAATCGGGGTTGTACGGTCCCTGCGCAAGAATAGACTTCTTAACGTCATCCTCAGTAACATCGCTAAGCTTATTATTATTAATACTTAAAGTATATTAGTGTGTCTCGGTCTCTTTCTCTCGCTCGCACACTGCTCAGTCGCCACACGAGCGACGCGTCGCGCGAAATGAGCCAGAGCAAAGTAATGTTTCAGATTCAAATGATGCATTTGAAACATTGTTACTGAACCAATCTTTTGAATCACTTCAATGATTCGAATCAGTGAGTCGGTTCCGTAAAGAGTTACACACGCCTAATCCACATGATATGGACAACTTTTTAAAATAATGGGCCACAACTGTGCCATACATTTTTTTTCAGGCTATGGAGTCAAAGTTACAGGTTTCAATTAAAAAAAAAAAACAAAAAAGTAAGTACTTATTATGTTTTTTCTGAAATCATTTTAGAGTGTAACAAAAAATCTTCATACACGTGTGATTACACAAACTTCAGAAGAACGCAAAAATCCATTAAATATTGAAACGGTACCTGAATTTGTAAAAATGGGTACAGTATTTTCGAAAATAAATAATAATAATAACTTTAAAATGCATGGCGACCTGAGTTTGAATTGCGATATATGTTAGACCATTATCTGGCCTACAAGGCAAGTTACAAGGCTATCCATTATTTCCGCCACACCCTGTATAAAAATTAAAAGGTTGACTAGTAGAGAATGCCTTGCTACATTAAATCCACCCATGTAACACTATTGCACATAAAGATTAAATGAAGAAATAAACTATGATCAATTTTTATTAACAAAAAATAGTTTACAAAAATTATTTTCTTCATAATGCATTATAACTACATTATAATGCTATGACAGTAATTGATAAAATAATTAGTACTAAGTAATCATCATCATTGAATTTCTTCATTCTTGGTTCTCATATGAAATCAGTTTTCCAAAATAACATAATTAATTGACAGCAGTAATGTTAAATATCAAATAAGTAGCATTAATAGTATTAAACAAGAAATAGTAAAAAAAATATCATTATCATAAAAAAGCAAATTGCAAACTCCTTTGAAACCATATAAACTTAATAATACAATTATTTGGTAACTATAATGAAACATTGTTTGCATACAGTCATTTAAAAATCAACAATGCTGTGCATGAAATATATTATTTTTAATTATCACAATAACATTCTAATAAATAACTAACAGTTAAAGGAAGACTTTTTCACTTGAAAAATATTTCATGCTACTAAAGAAACTTGTTCACATAATTTTTTAATACATTATTAAATGTAAGGCACATTTCGAGCACCATCATCATAATTATTGTCCTTTTTGCAACAACCTGCATTTTATATTAAAATATTAGTTGAAGACAACCTTATCTGACATAATGTAAATACCTATGCAATATATTTTAATAACATGATTTAATTTAATTAACATAAGTCTAAATTATTGCCAATATATGTTAAACATTGCATTTAGAGATAACTTCAAGAAAAGTTGTTCTCTTCCGTAAACCCCTGGCTTCTCAGAAGTTTATCACATAACAAATATTAATATCTTTTTGCAATATCATTAAGTAGGAATTACCAACACTTAAATATTAGTTTTGATTACAGGATAACATCTAATCATTGTACATGCCATCGAGCAAAAAGTCCATTCTTTTATAATGCCTATTCTTCCAAGCTTCTTGTCCTCGTCGCAAAGCCATAAAGCCCAGAACTGCGAACATAGGAACTAATAATATTGAAATAACAAGAGGCATTACCATCCCTGGGTGGCTATTAGTATTCTTTGCATAAGCTTTTTCTTTGTTAGGTGGCTGGAGTTGATTCAATACCAGGGTTTCAGGTGATGATTTAGCTGTCATATTTGCTAGAGTGTCATAAGATAATAGTAGAGGCTTCTTGTGTACTTCAGTTTTATTCATAGCACTTGATAATGCGCTCAGCAGGGTACTATTCAATGTTGTATCAATCAACTTATTTGTACTAATGGTTATGTTTTTCATGGAAACATCTATTTTCTCTGGTGTTTTTGGACCAACGGATTGGGTTGGATTTTCAATATTGTTTGATGTATTATTTTGTTGAGGTTTCAAGTTATCATCTTCGATATAAACAACGCCTTTCCGTGCAACCACGGGTTTTACTTTATTTTTACCCAATTCACTATCCAGGCTCGTGAGTTTGTCTTTTGGTAAGGCTAAAACCGATGACCCAGGCAATAAAGAACCACCTTCACTTAGCAATGTTACTTTCGTTTCATTTGACTGATTTACCTTTATATGGGGAACAGGTTCAGATAGAGTTATGTTTGCTAACTCCGGTTTACTGACTGTCGTGTTACTACTGTTAATAAACGGAATGAACAAAACATGACACAATAAAATATATAATACCATTTTGTATCAAAAGAAAATATATCCGAAATAAAATATCTTGAAATAAACTCATATAGTCACAAAAACATTAGAAAAATGACGTTAATGACATTGATAGGTGTGACGTAGAAAAAAGGAACTCTAAGAATAGTAAGTTTACAAGAACGATACGTTACTTAGTCTAGTCGATTATTTAAAAACATCCATTATTTAAGCTTAGTTACTGATGGGTAGTGGAAAAATTTCGGACGGAAAAGAAAAGGAAAAAAGATATTTTTCCAATATTTTTCCGATATTTTTCCAATATTTTTCCGATATTTTTCCATTTCAAAAGAGCTTATTTTAATACATAAACAAGTTAATTATGTGTACACTGTAACGATATCAATATTACTACTGCTAGTAACAACATGTTAAATTAGCAGGACGAAACGAAAAACAAGTTTTTATCTATTTTTGCAACACCAATGTAATTCACATACAGGGAAATCCCCGTTTGAGTTATTAAATGCCGGTGCTTTTTAGGGTTCCGTAACCAAATGGCAAAAAACGGAACCCTTATAGTTTCGTCATGTTTGTCCGTCTGTCTGTTTGTCTGTCTGTCCGTCCGTCCGTATGTCACAGCCATTTTATTCCGAAACTATTAGGACTATACCTACATGTGAAACTTAGTAGGTAGATGTATTTTGTAAACCGCTTTCTGATTTTAAGAAAAAAAAATTAAAATAAAGGGGGGCTCCCCATACATGGAACTAAAACTGAAAATTTTTTTTTTCATGAAATCTATGCATCTCTAGATCAATCTATCTATAGACAGGTCTTTAAAAATGACATCGGGGTTTTTAAAACCACTTTCATTAAGTCAATCGTTTAAAAGATATAAGCTTCCAAAGTGGTAAAATATGTGTCCCTCCCTTTAACTTCTATAATAATGGAGTGAAACTTCTAAAAAAAATATATGTCTATAGATCTTAATGTAAACTTTCAATCAAAATTGGTTTGAACGAAATCAGTTCAGCAGTTTTTGAGATACAGCATATTTTCTAAAACCGCAAATATAACTTTGTAATTCATACAAACACTATGAAAAACAAAGTTATTTGGCGTAGTTGTAAAAAATGTAAATAAGCTAGTTTTAAGAAATTTGTAAGGTTATTTTTGTCAAATATATACATATTATATTAAATTATAATAGTTCCTACGGAACCCTTCATGGGCGAGTCTGACTCGCACTTGGCCAATTTTTTAATTTAATACCAGTACTACTTCTTAAAGGTATAGGTTAGAAATAGGTGGTAATAAGGACAAACTCGCGTGGAATCTGTACGAAAAACAAAATAATAGTGTATCTTATGAATATTGTAACAAAACATTTCGTTATGCTAATATAATGGGTAATGCGGTCGCACTGTTTGCAATAAATGTCCACAACATGTGAAAATTATTATAAGTTCGAAAATATCGCGAACTTTGCCGGAAGGAGCAGATTACTTGAATAGTTCGCCTTCTAATTCATCCTATCAGTCATATTCTGCAGGATCGACAGCACAGTTTCTGAGAGATACGTGTCCAGCGCGCGTGCTGGTGGGATAGATCCGGTCTCGCCGTGAGGCCATGCTTGGACGCTTGAAATTGTACTTGAAGGCTGTCTCGGGTGATGCCAACTTGGTCAAGTTTAATGCAGCTAAGACCCAGGCGTGTCTCTTCTCCGCAAGGCTCCAAAAAGGAGCCGGCTCCTTTCCATGGTGTAACCGTGCCGATAACTGATCGTATTGAGCTTCTTGGGGTAACATTGACCCTCAATTTTGGTTTGTTCATCGAGGCTAAGGCTCATTTAACAGCAATAAGTTGAGAATCCTAGCAAATGTAAGATAGTACTGCACAGCGGAACAGCTTCTCAAGCTCAAGTTAAATCGTATATGGAGTATGTACCCTTATATTTGGTACGGATCTGCCAAATATCAACTGAACGTGCTTGAGTCTAATGAGAAACGGGCCAAGAGACTAATTGTCAACAATGCACGGGTTCATTCAAAGCTCCAGAGCCTTGAATATCAGTGACGTGTTGCAGGCCTATCGGTTACATGCCGTGAAGTGTGAGATAGAATTGCACAATGTAATTCCACCAAGCCCATTCCATCATCGAATCACAAGACAAACGGTAATGCGCCATCGTTACATGGTGGTCATCCCACCCATACGCACAAAACGTTTTGGGAGTATTTTCATTGTGCGTACGGCTAAGGAGTGGAATTCCCCGCAGGTGTCTGTGGTTCCTGATGGCTATAATCTGGTGGTCTTAAAGTCAAGAGTGAATAGATTACTTCTAGGTAAGCGTGCTGCTTCTTCGACTACATCATCACTTACCATGATGATGGTGAGATGCTTAACCAACGCGAGCTTATTATCAATAAAAACAAGCTAGTTCGATAAATGAGAAAAAGGTTTTGTTTTATTACGGGAAGCCCACTCTTAACCTAGATCTCGCCTGATGGTAAGCAATAGATGGGATGGGTCTACGATGGAAGTATGGAACCAGCAAACCCAGAAGATGCCTATTTAAAGCAACAGCTTTAAAGGGTAAAAGGTCATAAGTGACAGGGAACACAAAAGCTGGCAGATAGTTCCACAGTTTGGCAGTGCGCACAATATATTTGGAGAAGAAGCGCTTGTTACGACAAGACGGTATATCAATCATGTGCGCCTGGTAGACTGGTAGTGAAAAGGAGATGGAGGGATCAGGTCATGTAGTTCCTGCGCACACTCCCCGAAGTACAATCAGTAGAAAACCGAGAGACAAGCAACAATTCGTTGATGAGCCGGGCTATTAAGCTTGTCCACTAGCGCCTCGTCACCTATAAGCCTTGAAGGATATTGATAAATTGATTGCTTACCCTGATAGTTTTGGGTTGAGCATCCACTATGGAAAAAGTTTTTCGTGCTTTGGCACACCGTATCAGTTCCCAAAAATTATGAAGAACGATCTGCTCATATTATTGAGGCGATTTATTGTTTTTAGATACAGATGCAGGAGGAAATGTTAACCATGATTCCCTTTTTACAAATGACGATTCGGATTCATCTTCAACTGAATAGTGGTGATTATTCCTATTCATTTTTAATTTATCATAATATTACTAATTACTAATATTATTATTGTATAACTTCATTTAAATTTAAAAAAAGTCAATAAACCATTTAAGTAATAATTTGATTAACTTCCCTTGGTAATTTATTATGTTTATTTTAAGTAACCACTACAAAATACATTGATATAACTATTTACTGTAACGTCGAAACACTGCTTAGACTACCAGCATTTTCACGTTGTATGGCAATGCTTATTCTTTGGGCAAAGAACGAGCCAGCCCTCTAGTCACGCAAGGAATCGATCAGCCGGCGAGACGCGCACTTGGGCCGTATGACTCAAGCATTTTGACACTTATTCAAAGTAAAATTGAGGTCATGAGAGCCAGAGTGGCCTAACCGTATTTTTGTTAATACTGATTTTAATTGATAAAACTGCTCTAAACGGTAAAAATCATAGCACCACAGTGGCCTAAAATTTAGTTCAACATTTTGACCTTATTTAGACAGTTGAAATTTTTGAGGCCATGAGAGCCAGAGTGATCTAGCTGTAATTTTTTCAATAAGTCGATTTTACGGTTAGGTCACTCTGGCTCTCATGGCCTCAATTATACATTAAATAATATTTTTCCATATTTTTATTTTTCCGAAAAATAAAAGGAAAAATTTCCAAGTTTGGAAAAATTTCCGAAAATTACCCATCACTAGGCTTAGTTGTCACATTTGATTTCACTTACACCTAGATTTGACTTTGAGAGTCAAATCTAGGTGTAAGTGAAAGTAAGTAAAAAGTAAAGCCACTCTCGTGGAGTAAATTAGGGAGTCAATATTGTACTGCATAATGAAGGAGAGGATTTTTTTTATTTTTGTTTTGGCATTGCACTGTTCGTGCTTATTGCCACTGACAATATTTTATTTGATCAAAACGTAGGAATCAAGTACTCGCGAAATGATAAAATAATACAACAGGAAATTTGGAATAGGAAAGGAGATTAGTTTTGTTAAATAAATATAATAATAAATAATAACAAGATAAATGAAAATTTAGTACAACAGAAAACTGTACATAACCATTTAACGCCACCAGGTGGTCCAACAAAAAGGCCGACTCGGTGCATAAACTAAGAAATATGTACATGGTAAAATAAGTACATTTTTTTTAATATTAATGCTTAAATAGCTGTATCGTTATTTACAAGAAAAAGAGCTATAGTTTTATAAATATCTACATTAAAATTAAACAAAATACATGAAATAGTAGTGGGAAAAGGGACTCGGAGGGAAACAAGGTTTTGGAAAAGTGAGGAGTGGTAATAAAGGGACCAGGAAAAAATAAGGTGGTTCAGATCTCCCACTTCAGCGCCACATTCACACGCAGGGTTCTGCATAGTGCCAAGCCTGGCAAGATGAGCAGGAGTGCACACGTGACCCAATCGCATACGTATTAATATTGTTGTAATATTTTTGCTTAACTTGTACTTGCTAAACCAAGGTTTCACAAAAATTGATGGCTGAATAGTACGATAAAATTTCCCATTCACTGATTGCCCGGACCAAACTGACCCCAGGATTCCTGTAAATAAACCCTGGGCAGAGCTGCCAGATCTTGGGAGTTATTTTTGTACGGAAAAACATCTCCACACAATACGGCATCATTATGTTAGAGGGTGTGGATCTTGAACAACCTGTCAGCCGCGTGTCGAATGTCGTGAGCAGAGATTAAAATAAATAAGTCGGGTTTCGAAATTGTGGAACTAATTTACTCAGCAATATTTACATTGTACACAACACGATTATTTCACTATGATGTCTTTGGATTGAATATAATATTAATTGGACAACACAAAACAATACATGTCAGCCTTGGAACGGAGCAAGCAAGAGAGGACCCCGAGGGACGAACCATAGAGTAAGGTATACAGATAACACCAACTGTCAATGTAATGCATAGATTATTAAGTTCTAATTTCTAACACTCCTCCTTATGCATTACATGAGATAACAAGTGGCTTTACACTCTATACAAAAAAAACAACTCTACATTCTTATTTAGTATGACTCTATACATTTGAATAAAGAACTATACCCAAGAATAAATCCTACTCTACATATGTAAGGAAGGTACATTGCAAAATCTAAATAATGCACCTTAACTCCAGATTACTGACAAAATTACCATGCTTTTGACTACACAGAGGCTTGGTTAACACATCAGCAACCATCTGGTCTGTAGGCAGGTATTTAACATTAATTTGTTTTTCCTGTATTAAGTCTTTTACATAATGGTACCGCAAATCTATGTGCTTAGTTCTTTTATGGGAGTATTCTTTAACAAGTAAAAGCTTTTGAGCACTTTGGTTATCGTTAAATACAGTTACATCAAAGTTTTTGTCAATAATTTCTGATAAGAAATTCCTAACAAAACAGATGTCCTTGCATACATCACTAATAGCAAGATATTCTGCTTCTGTGCTAGATAAAGCCGTACAACGTTGCTTTCTAGCCTCCCAATTGATGACATTCTCACCAATTTTTACAACAAATCCAGTATATGATTTGCGGTCGGACAAATCATTGGCCCAATCTGCATCAGCATAGGCAATGATATTAAAATCATTGCTTTTGACAAAATGAAGACCATAATTTATGGTTCCTGCAAGATAGCGTAATACTCGCTTAGCAGCGCGCCAATGACTCATATCAAAACATGTACTGTACTGACTTAACTGACTACATGCATACGAGATATCTGGACGTGTACATACAGATAGGTACATTAGTGATCCTAACAATTGTCTATACTGATAAATATTATCATCTAAACAATCTTTGTCTGATTTGTCCAGTTTGCAGTTTACTGGTAGTGGGGTAGATACAGTTTTACATTCAGTCATATTGTACTTGGCCAACAGTCGCCTTATGTAATCAGATTGATCAAGAATAGTTACACCTTTCTTAATTGAAACATTCATGCCTAAACAATTTTTCAATGTTCCTAAGTGACGGATTTCAAAATGTTCTTTTAAAAGTAACAGAATATTATCTATATACCCATTATGAAAAACATAAATATCGTCAACATATAAGGCTAATATTGTGTATTCATTCTTGGTCCTTTTACAATATACACAAGGTTCACATTTACTCTGCCTGAACCCATTTTTGGATAAAACATCATGGATTTTAATATTCCACATGCGACTTGCCTGCTTCAAGCCATAGATGCTCTTTTTCAGTAAACAAACTTTATTATTATTAGCATCATCAGATTTGAAACCAGCGGGTTGCTCCATATGTATAACTTCATCTAAATTACCATTTAAAAAAGCTGTGGTCACATCTATGTGATCCACATTCAGATCCAACTGATTTGAAATGCTGAATAATATTCTAAGAGTCGAATGCCTAACAACAGGTGAAAAAGTATCAGCATAATCAATGCCTTGCTTTTGACTATAACCACAGGCAACTAATCTAGCTTTATATTTTATAAATTGACCTGTAGCATCAAACTTTTTCTTAAAGACCCATTTATTTTTGACTACATTTAGACCCTTAGGTCGGTCGACCAACTCCCAAACATTGTTTTTGATCATGGAGTTGTACTCACCCTTCATAGCTTCGTACCATTCATCCTTCTCAGGTGAATTCATAGCATCACAATACGTTTGTGGTTCATCTAATGAACTTGCAGCTGCCAATAACGATGACAAATCATAGTCTTTTAATTTTATGGGTAAAATACCTCGAGTACTACGCACAGGACGAGGCATAGACGCGTCGGGCCTTTCCAACGTAATCAGCTCTCCTCCTCGAGATGAAGAGGCCGGCAGAGAAGATACAGCGCCACAAGGGACATTGTCTTCATCACCGTCAACATCCTCAGAGACATCTTCAATAGTACGGTACAGCTCAGACAGTGGCGACCCCGTTGTTGGTGTATTGCCCACATCTGAAACCGAGAGATTCCCATTTGAATTATCTATAGACTTAACATTATCACTACTATTAAAACTAATATCACAGTGTACATTGTCATCATTAGCAGTCGATACATTTATATTATTATTATTTAAATTTTCAATAGAACCATTCTGATTATTATCATTATTAATAAAATTTATCTGGTCATGAAAAATAAAATGCTCTTTGCCCCGTTCACAATTGATCTCCTTTCCAATAAACTTGTCCTCAAGAAAGGTAACAGTCCTGGAATAAACAGCCTTTCGAGGATCAAGTGGATCGATAAATCGGTACCCCTTGCATGTTTCACCATAGCCTACAAAAATAAGTTTTTGTGCCTTGGCATCAAGCTTGCGTCTACGTTGTGCAGGTATGAATGCATAAGCAACACAGCCAAAAACGCGCAGATGACTGAGGTCAATATTTGACCCAGTCCATTCACACTCAGTTATTCTATCTGATAACGCAGAAGTAGGGGACCTATTTTTTAAGTAAATAGCTGTCATCACAGCTTCACCCCAAAAGCGATTACTCAGACACGATTCCTGCAACATGGCTCTAGCTTTTTCAATTACTGTACGATTGACGCGCTCTGATACGCCATTTTGCTGAGGGCAATAAGGTACAGATACCTCGTGAATAATGCCTTCCTTTTTCAAGAAGTGGGTTAAATTGTTATTGCAATATTCAGTACCGTTATCAGTACGCAAGATTTTAATTTGCAAACCAGTCTGTTTTTCTACCGTGTTTTTAAAGGTAACAAAATGGGAACTAACCTCCGATTTATTTTTCATAAGGAAGCCAAATGTCTTCCTCGTCTTATCATCGGTGAAAGTTAACAAGTAGCGCGCTCCACCCCAGCTGCTCACTTGCATCGGGCCACAAACATCAGAGTGGATCAGTTCCAGTGGAGCAGCAGCACGCCTCGCAGTTGCCCGGGGAAACAATGACTCATGCATCTTCCCCGTAAGACACGAGACACAGCTGCCTGGCACGCCGTCTTCCTGTTGAAAAACGACACCAACACACTGATTCCCTCCACCAAGTACAGACATACCTTTCTGACTAAGATGACCAAGACGCTTGTGCCATACACTCATAGGTACGCACGCTGCAGCATTGGCACTCTCTGTTCCCTGCATAGCTGGAAGGGAAGGAGAATAACCTACCCTGGAGGTGGGCCGACTTTGCACTTTAAATTTAAATAGCCCATTACTTTTCCTAGCGGACAAAACCTGGTTGCCTGTGATTTTACAGTCACTATAAATCTTACATACATTATTATGAAAGGTAACAACATAACCTTTATCAGTCATTGCACTTACTGACATTAAATTATTAGAAAGAGAAGGAACAAACAATACATTTTCTAAACTAACATTAGACATAAGAGGAACTTTACCAAGACTTTCACTCATCAAATGCTCTCCATTAGCAATAGAAATAGTGCACTTCTTCTGTTTAGCGTTCTGAACAAGCTTAGAGTCTACACACATATGAGCCGTAGCGCCGCTGTCCACGATGAACTCATCAGAACTACAGGCTGAGTAGGCTGAAGCAAACAAAGAGTGTTCCTCTTGTTTCTCTCCTTTCTCTTCCCGTTTCTTCTTGAAGCACCGCTTGGCAATGTGACCACTCTTCTTACAGTACGAGCAGGTAAGCTTATTTGGTTTCTTCTTGTTGGCTAGGTAAGCCGAATTGTCTATGTTGTTGTTGTTGTTACGACGATGATCCTCTTGTAGCAGTCGAGTGCGCACCACTTCACTGGTTAGATTGTTTGTCAAGCTCGCAGTTTCTAGACTTGAGACGAGCACATCAAATTGTTCCGGTAGGCCAGAAAGTAAAATCTCAGCTATCTCACCATCGTCTATGACTTTTCCTATGTCAGATAGTTGTGCAACAAGGCTCATGACACCTTCGATGTAATCTGACATATTGGGATATTGATTGTACTCAGTCCTATGAAGCTGTCTCAGAAGCAATACTTTCCGATTATTTCACTATGATGTCTTTGGATTGAATATAATATTAATTGGACAACACAAAACAATACATGTCAGCCTTGCTCCGTTCCAAGGCTGACATGTATTGTTTTGTGTTGTCCAATTAATATTATATTCAATCCAAAGACATCATAGTGAAATAATCGTGTTGTGTACAATGTAAATATTGCTGAGTAAATTAGTTCCACAATTTCGAAACCCGACTTATTTATTTTAATCTCTGCTCACGACATTCGACACGCGGCTGACGGGTTGTCCAAGATCCACACCCTCTAACACATTAGCTAACTGGTCAGCTCTCTCATTACCCAGAATGCCACAATGTGAAGGTATCCACGCAAAATGCACTGAATACCCCCTTGTAAAACACCTAAAAAGGAGTTCACGTGTTTCAAATATAATATAAGGATTATGAGAATAGAAAGGAAATCTGGCCAAAGATTGTAAGGCACTCCTTGCATAAGTTAAGATGAGTGAATTCCGTAAGCCCATCATAAGTATATTACTCGACAGCTTGGAATAGTCCGTAACATTCTCCCGTAAATACAGATTTTTTTTTGGTGAGCTTAAGATAACAGCGAGACGCTTGCGCTGGTGAAAACAATTGTGAGAATAAGATCAAATAATTTTCGGATCCAATTTTTGTAATACCGTAATCACGGTATTGGGACGTCAATACCGGTAATAGTAATAGTAATATAGTAATAGTAATAGTAATATTTATTAAGACCAAAAATAATTATACATGTTAACACAATTTTCTAATAACAGAAGGTAAGCTTAATAACAAAAACAATTGTGCCTATTTAATAGCATCTGCTGCCAAACTAGGCTTATAGCCTGTGTCTCAGCATGCAGCGCATTACGCCCTACCCTATATGATCTTACATACAAATTATAAAAGTTTTATTTAGCAATGTACAATATTACTGCAGTAAAACAGTAGTAGAATATATATATTATAATATATATTAGAAGTCTACAGTCCTCTGGGTGAGTGAAGTGAAAGGGTGAGTGTATGTGTGTGAGAGGGTGAGTTGAAAGTTAAAGAAAGCCTGTAGATTCTTTTGATCTAACCTTATGATTACATAAAAAATATAAATTTTCTTTTGTTTGGGTTATCCCAAACAAAGCAAACTATTGTTTCAACCAAAACATATACCCCTACTTTAAGATGGTAAGTATATTTTCTGTTTGATCATAGGATAATTTCCAGAGCCACTGAGATACCGATCTTTTCAATGTTGACTTGTTCAGTGAGTATATGTTAATAATTTTGTTCACCTTGTCATATATAAATGGACCTAAGAAAGGGTGGAATTTACGCATAAACGTTGTCTTTGACTGTACCAACCGCTTACAGACTGGTAGACCTCTACGTCTTGTCACCAGGCTCGGACTGTAGTCAAGGTTACTATGTTGTTTTAATACTGTACCCAAGACAAACAGCTGGCGCACAGTCAGGACCTCACAGTACTCATAAAGTAGAGTAGTTGAGTAACGGAAAGGTTTAAAAGTACAGAGTTTCAGTATAGTTCTTTGTGACACTTCAAGTTGTTTTAGCATCGTTTTCGGTGCTCCACCCCAAGATGTTATGCAATATGTAATCAGTGACTGACAAAGTGCATAGTACACTTGCTTAAGGATAACAGAAGTCACTACATGTCTCAAAGTCTTAAAAATGTACGTAAGTTTTCTAATTCTTTTACTCAACTGTTGAATGTGTTCCTTGAAGCTAACATTTTCGTCAATTATAACTCCCAAATATTTAACGGTCTTTGATCGTTCCAACGGACCACAAGAGCAATTCGAATCAACTGGAGTGTCAAGAAGACAGCTATGCGCAGTCAGATTTAGGTTTACATGGGAAGAAGCACGAATCGAAAAGGTCAGGTACTTCGTTTTAACAATGTTTAAAGTAAGTACATTCTCATGAAGCCATCTTTTTACTTTATCGAACCCCTTTTGGGCCAGCTGATAGGTCTCAATCCATGTTTTAGCAGCAAAAATAAGGGCAGTATCATCTGCGTATGAGATAATTTTTCCATGAAATGAGTTTAAACAAAGGAGATCGTTTATGTAAACGAGAAAAAGAGTTGGCCCAAGAATGCTGCCTTGCGGCACACCGTAGGTCACCGGAAGGTCACTACTAATGAAGGGACCAACCCTCACACACTGAGTTCTACCAGTGAGATAATCGCTCAAGAGGCTGAGCTGTGTCCCCCTGATACCAATTTTTTCCAATTTTTGCACAAGGATTGGGACAGAAACCGTATCAAAAGCTTTGGCGAGGTCTAAGAATATGGATAAACATTTATTACCTTTATCAAGATTCGTGGTTATAAAATCCGTTAAATTGCTAACTGCGTGATCAGTAGATTTACCACGGCGGAAACCAAACTGATGATCGGATAAAATATGTTTACTCTCAAGATAGTTAATTAAGCGTGTATTGATAATTTTTTCTAAAATTTTTGAAAGAGAAGGTAGTATTGAAATGGGCCTATAGTTTTCGATACGGTCTCTGGCCCCACCCTTATGAATTGGACGGATCTGTGATTTTTTAAGTACTGTCGGAAAGCAACCATTTTTTAGACACAAATTGAAAATATAGGTTAAGTGTGGCACAAGAACGATTTTATGGTCTTTCAATAATTGGTTCGACAAATTATCCCAACCTACAGAACATTCATTTTTGAGAGTAGTTAAAAGGTTCATGACTTCATCATCATCGGTATCAGAAAGTACAAACGAATTGAGATTATTTGCTAGGGAACTTATTCTATTTATAGTAGCATTCGTCTGCACTTGAGTTATTTGTTCAGCCAGTAATTTGCCAACATTGGAAAAATAGCAATTGATTTCATTAACAGAACTCTGGGGGGTATCCGACAATGTCAGTAATTCCTTATGATAGCTCACATCTTTAGAGGAATTCGTAATATTTTTAATTGTATCCCACAACTTTTTACTATCTTTACCAGCTCTTTGAACAAGATCTATTTCATATCTACGTTTAACCTTTTTCAAAATAGTGCCACAAAAGTTCCTGTATCGAATATTAGTTTTATTTAAAATTACGTTATCCGGAGCCAATTTTGCCTTTTTATGTAGCTTATCCCTGTTGCGCATGCAGCGTAATAAGCCTTGTGTTATCCACGGTTGTATAATCTTCTTGCGACGTGAAAGAACACTGGTTTCAGAATTTTTATTTAAAGCTGACTTTAATTCGCTAATGACATAACTGATTGCAAAATCGCAGTCATCAGTTTCATAAATAGGGTTAAAGTCAATTTGGCTTATATCCTGAGTCAATCCCTCTTGGTCTATTTTTGTACGTGTTAAAACTGAATATTTACGGGACTGATTCTTTTTTAAACAAAAAATGACTGCTTTGTGATCCGTAAGAGTCGATTGTGGAACAATAGTAACAGAAGGAATCTTAGTTTTCAAAAGCACATGATCTAAACATGTCCCACTAGCGTCACGAGTGATAAAATAATGTGCCGGTAATAAACCATGATAAGCTGTAAGAGAAAGATATTGATTGGAGCTAGAACTTAGATTTTCCGAAATTATATCTATATTCAGGTCCCCCAATATAGCAATATTTTTAAAACCGGATAATTTCTCCAAAGTTTCATCAAGCGACGTCAAAAAAGGGTCTATGTTGGCATATGACGGTGACCGATAAATAGCTAGTAACGCGGTATCATTGTTACCAATTTTAATCAGTAGGCAATTACAATTTTGTACATTAGGTTCCTCAATACAAAAGCTTAGTTCTTCCTTTACATAAACGACAACGCCATCATTTTGGAGGGAATTTAATGCAGTCACAAAAGAACAATAACCACTAATTGTAGGTATAGAAGACACGCATGTCAGCCAGCATTCAGTTAGAATGATTATGTCACAGTCAACCGCAAGTCTCGTTAATAATACCTGAAAACCCGAAAAATTACAATTCAGGCTACGAACGTTTTGTGTGATAACTGATAAAGACTGTGTTGGAAAAATTTTCTTGCAGTCGTCAACTTCACACTCGCAAGATTTCGAAACCACAAAGCCATAAATGTTATTTGAGAGATGGTCAAAGTCAACCATTGTTACGGAAGAAATATAAATTATTCAAATGATGGTATTCCAGTGAAAAAAAATCTGTAAATAAGGTATTAATATTTATGTATTTATGATATACTTGAAAGGTTGCAGCTCTAGAATTATAGAAAATGTTGTAGTTGCAGGATTGAATTCTAATAACCACTAACTTCATAAATAAAAGGGTGGAAATAAATAAATCCTCCTTACTGAAAGAAATAAATGTGTGTAGTGTAGAATGTGTATATATTATTAAGTAATAACAATAATAATACAAATAATAACAGTATTCTATTTTTATGCAAGGTATAGATATAATATGTCGATAATCGGAAAACAGAAGTAAAGATATTAATAGCGCGTGCATGATTAATACGAGCACAAATACCACCATAATAAAAACTAGTCAGTCAACTTTCCTCAGGTTCTCAATATCCTTTTCAGAGGTAATTCTTAAGTGCTGATCGTTTTCTTTTTTTCTTAGGTAAATAACGCCATGTGATGTCCAACAGAAAGAGTAGTTGTGCTGCTTCTGAAACGATCTGGCCAGATAAAAAAGCTTTTGGGACTTCGCGGTGAGGGTTTCCGATATATAAACGGGTTTAACTGGGCCATGCAGGGATAGAGTTGTAGTGTTAAGTTTTTCACCAGGTTTTTTCGACTTATTGTAATTTTTTATACTTTCCAGAATTTTTTCTTTCAATAACACTGTTGTGAGTTCAGCAATGATTGGGTTAGCAGAGTCTTTTGATTTTATTCTGTAAATATCCTTCACACAATTTTGTCCGATTTGGACATTAACAGCCTGTCCGACAAGTTCCAGAAGTTTACATAAGTCCTGCTTTGTTTCACCTGATTTTTTTGGGATGTTACGAATCTCAATTCCTGTTGATCGAGACTTGCGTTCGAGGTATTCATTTTTTTCTTCCAGAGACTCAATAGTTTTTTTGTCCTCTCGACGTTCAGATTCAAGTTTTGAAATTCTGGTTAAAAACTCATCGTATTTAAATGACATCATCTCAACACTTTGTGTCAACTTACTATTTTGCTCTTTAAGGCTATTAATAGTTGCTTGTAGCTCGTCAAATCTAATTACCTGCTCTCGCGAAAACAACTTAAACATCTCTTTGATGGCATCGGTACTACAACTATCGCACTCGTCAAACTTTCTCTTTTTTCTTTCAGTAATATTTTCCAACATAGACCGTAGATCGGGCGCCGAGTCATAGTGCTGAATTCCGACAGCGGTAGAGCTTTCCTTTGCAGCGGCTATCACCTTATTTACGTCCAAGCTTTGCGGCACGGGAGAGGTCGGCGGCGGCGTACGTTTCAACGGCATCTCCAAAACTTGCTAATCGTAATTACCGGACGCACAAAAACACTACTCACTCGGCGTATATCAAGATGATTCGGGGGGAAGCTTTATTTTTTGAATGATATTTTATTGGGAGTGGTATACACCTACACCCACACATAAGTCTCTTCCATGCTTCGAAGCATCTGTAAACAAGAGTTGACAACCTTTCTAGTCTCTATCCATAGTGAAGTTAAAGTTAATGTTATGACATACGTCATCCCGGTAAATGTTAAGGTTATAATGTATGTTTGGTGATATAATTAATGAACTGTAATGGGGCGTGCAAGTGAAAGCTAATCGCAGATGGCGCCACCACCGTAAGAACCTTTGTCACTGTCAGTGTTAGTTAGATTGTGAGATATTATATAGTTATCTGTATCATCTATGGTTATCTGTGGTAATATTTTTTATTTTCATTTCATTGATTTCTGTACAATTTTCCAATTAAAGAACATAATACATGTTCTTTAATAGAAAAATTCTCAATAACTGTCTCTAATTTAGGAATTCATTACTGTTCCATAGAGAAACTGCTTTGATATTGGTAAGTGTGCTACTAGCGCCACTTTGACAGTTGCACGCCCCATTACAAAGGAGAGGATTTAAAGTTTACGTTTTTTGCCCTAATGTGTACACATACCTTCATGCTTTCATGATTTGTTCATCGTTATAAATCCATTGGTTGTAATAAACGATAAAGGTATTTGTACTATCATGAAGTACAAAAATACTATAAATAAATACTCACTACTAGAATTAATTTCTAACATAAAACTATAACACTGTTACACTGCTTAGTCGATTACGAAGTTGCTTTGCTACATGCAAACGTCTGAAAGAGAAAATGGAAATAAAATTGACATTTCTATTTTTTTTTTGTTAATGGCAAGTGGAGCCGATGTCGACTATTCTGCCAAAAAATTGACGTTTATTATGATTAATAAATATTATTTGACAACTGCGACTTTCAAATGACACAAGTTAGTTTTGAGAAAAATATTGTTAATAAATAAATACCAAATTGTAAAAAGTATTGCGTCTTATTATCATTAATATCTTAATATTATGTGTTTTGTTACGAAGTGTGAGGTGGTACCAAAATGAGGACCCGTAGTAATTCAGGGGTGCGTTTGGATTATTACCAGCGGGTAGTGCACAAGTTAATTTTAGATCACCAGCAGCCTGTGACTGGATTGTTCCCTGCAAGCCCACACAATGATCACGCATGGATTAGAGACAACCTGTACTGCATATTGGCAGTGTGGGGGCTGTCCATGGCGTTTAAAAAAATTGCAGATCAAGATGAGGATCGTGCCAAAACATACGAATTAGAACAAAGTTGCGTCAAGCTCATGAGAGGTAAATAATTTCTATTTAGAAACTAGCACTTAATCTTTGCTAGTTGTTTAGTACTGCTCCTCTAACTTGTTTAAACTTTTTTGTTTGTCCCAGGTTTGCTCATGGCTATGATGCAACAAAAAGACAAAGTGGAGAAGTTCAAAAGTACTCAGCATCCTTTGGATTCCCTCCACGCTAAGTATTCCTCCACTACTGGTCGCTCCGTGGTGAAGGACACAGAATGGGGACATCTCCAGATTGATGCCATTTCTCTATACCTCCTAATTCTTGCACAGATGACAGCATCTGGTCTGCAGATTGTATTTTCTTTAGATGAAGTTTCATTCATTCAGAATTTAGTATTTTACATTGAATCAGCATATTGCACCCCTGATTATGGTATTTGGGAAAGAGGTGACAAAACAAACCATGGCTTGCCTGAGTTGAATGCTAGCTCCATTGGTATGGCCAAAGCAGCTCTAGAAGCAATGAATGAATTGGACCTGTTTGGTGCTCGTGGTGGTCCTTCTAGTGTAATCCATGTTTTGGCTGATGAAGCTCAGAAATGTCAAGCTGTGCTTCAATCAATGCTACCAAGAGAATCAAATAGTAAAGAGTTAGATTCTGGTCTACTTTCAATTATTAGCTACCCAGCTTTTGCAGTGGATGATCCACAGTTGATTGCAATAACAAGAGACACTATTGTTACTAAAATGCAAGGAAAATTTGGGTGCAAGAGGTTCCTAAGGGATGGTCACAAGACTCCGAGAGAGGATCCCAATAGGCTTTACTATGAGCCTTGGGAACTGAGAATGTTTGAAAACATAGAGTGTGAGTGGCCGCTTTTCTTCTGCTACCTGATATTGGATTACTGCTTCAAAGGTGATAAGAACAATGTTGCCGAGTACACACAGATGTTGGAGAAGGTGATGTTGAGGAAGGATGATGGGATCAAGTTGGTTCCTGAGCTGTATTCAGTACCGGCAGACAAGGCTGACTTAGAGCAGAAAAATCCTGGAAGCCAAGAGCGGATACCTCTTGGCAGATGTCCTTTCATATGGGCTCAATCATTGTACATCCTGGGGAAACTATTGCAAGAGGTAAATAACCTGTACTGCCCACTGCTGGTAAAAGGCACCCCCACCATTCTTTCCTTTTTTTTGGCTGTGCACCTCTATCTTGCAATTCTTAAAGAAGCCACCCAGGTTGTTCCAACTCCATCTCCTTCGTGGTTTGTCACAGTCTCATATTGCAGTCTTAGGCGATTAACACACGGCACCGCGTACCGCCGCGGTAGGCGGTGAAGCAGATCTCGTGTCGCATTGGCCTGTAATCTAATAAATCCGTAGATGCCTAACACACATACACCGCCAGACCGCGCGGTCGAGCGGTGCTCTCATCGCCACCGTCACTCCGCGCTGCCGTCCGCGCAGTGGGGCGGCGCCTCACACACGGGGTGCCGCATAACCGCGCGGATCATCGTGGGTGCAGAATAGCATAAATGTTCCATTTAGAGTTCTTAAAAATGGATGAACCCAATATCTTCTTATTTTTTTTCTTTCTACGCCATAAAAGGCAGATTGCTACCACCACTTCAGCGTCCATTCTTGCCAGTGTCTGTGATCAAACTGGTCAAAACCGTGTTAAATCCATCCGCACGGACAGGCGCGTATACCGCCTTACCGCACGGGGCACCGCTGCGAAATCCGCTTTACCGCCACCGCCCTCCGCGGCGGTGCGCGGTGCCGTGTGTTAATCGCCTTAGAGCACCAATCTTCTGTTTTGTGTCTCTCCAAATAAAATGAAACTTTTTCTTATAATTTACAGGGATTCCTAGCTGTTGGTGAACTTGATCCTCTCAATAGAAGACTTTGTTCAGAGAAGAAGCCTGATGTTGTTGTCCAGATTGTGATTCTTGCAGAGACTAATGACATTAGGGATAAGTTGCTGGAGTATGACTTGCATGTACAGACTATTAGTGAAGTGGCCCCCATTGAAGTGCAACCAGCTAGGGTGCTCAGCCATTTGTACACTTATTTAGGTAAGTCTTCTAAATATATAAATTTTCTTATTTTTTGCTCATAGTTGTATTATACGGAGTGGATTTTCCATGTAGGTAATAAAAAACAAGAATAGTGAAAAATTATCAAAGATTTCTAAGTCTATATAGATAGACTTAGAAATCTTTGATAATTCACATCCCAGAATTTGTTAATAGTAACAAATTCTGGGATGTATTTATATGTGGCAAACAAAAAATCAATTAAAAACAAACACATGTTTTTTGGTACCAGGAATATTGGATTTCTAAAAATCCAGTTATGCTGTTTTGATTTTCATAAAAATCAAGCCTGATACTATGAGTATTTTCGAAATGCAAAAAGTATTTCTATGTATTATCTCTAAATTAAAAAATGAGTTGGGTCCATTAGGAAGCCAAGCTAATCAACATTATGTAACACTAAGAAATCAGCACACATAGCAGCAAGACATTCACAACAATTGACCCTTTTGCACTATTTATTAACCATCTTCAATCAGTCTCAACTAACACACATTTGACCTTCATTTCATGCAATAGAATTCAGATTTGTTCAAAAACCAATATAGCGAATAGAATTGTTTTTGTAATTCTTGTTATGCAGAAGATGTAAAACTATTAAAATATACTTTTTATAATAACAGGTAGAAACAAGAAATTGGGCTTGTCCGGCAGAAAGTCGCGAGATGTAGGTATTCTAAGTACCAGCAAACTGTACTCTTTGAATGACCGCATATTTGCGTTCACTCCACAGGTATGTTAATATGAATGTATACACTCATCACCTCGGAAATGTTCTTTTTAAACCAATTATGTGTTCTTCCATTCTGCTACTGCAGATGAGGGAGGGGTATACATATACTATATTACTGTAAAATTGAAAAAACCGTTAGATTATAATATATCTCGCGAAAAATTGTGATCTGTACCTACAATACGGTTATATAATTTAATGGATTATTTTTCGTTAAAGGTTCCTTTTGATTACTATCTGTCCCTCATTAAATAGTAGTCGTAGGCGTTTTGACAACGAACCGTTTTCAAAGACCGTTTTACGTTCTGCGACGGCGAAACCGTTTTTACTTCGTGGGCCCAACTAGTCTTCTTTGGCCCAACCAGTCTTCGTTGCTCAAACCAGTCTTCGAATTACATGATGCGATTTTTATTTTATAGTTATGAAAATACAGTTAAGAACTCAATGATTCAACGATCACACTCGTCGCGACGGCGCACGGTGGGCCGATATGAAATCGTAGAAGACTTTTGAGTTATTTTAAAAATTAATTGCGGAAGTGAAATCTTCTATCAAATACAACTTAATAATGTTCTATGACTTTTACGTTTTGATCATTATTTTCAATGTTATTAATATTTAAAGTCTTTTTTTTGTATGAAAAAAAAAAAACAACTTCATGAAAATCTCGAAACTCTCAAGTTTTCTCTCAAGCGCGCTTAATACTGAAGCCACAAAAACTACTCTTAAATGGAGTAGTTTGACGCGCAGCCGATCAGCGGGCCTAGACAAAATCCATTAACGCCAACGGAATAATTAAATTGTATGGAGTTGACGTTTACTAACACGTGACAATCACGTGACATGTGGTTAGCAAATGTCAACTCCATACAATTTAATTTTCAATTAAATGTTGTCATTCAATGAACGCGCTAGTCATTCAATCAAATAGCAGATTCAACCAGATGACTGCGACATATATATAGGTTATATACCTACAATATATTTTGACAAGTCTTGTAGCTGAGGCCATTCAGAAGACAATAATTTTGCGATACTGCCACTGTTTTTTTCAATAGGTGATGTTAAATCTTGACTAAATAGCTAATCATTGTCTTCAAATCTTTGTGACTGCGTTTAGAAATTAATTGCTTTGGTTGACGATTACATACCTTTTACCTTACCTTTACATACCTATATTCTTTTGATAATTACATTTATTATCAGTGATCGGAGTAGGTAGATTGAAATGGGGTCATTGATCCGAAACGTATATATTAATATGGACATTCCTCCGGAATTGGTGGATTATTAAAAAAAAACCGGAACTTATGTAGGAATTTTATTCTGCCAGAGTGGAAGGAGTCATTTGATGATTTGCCATCCTCAAAAAAAGGTAGGAATTGTAATAAAATGAGCAATATTATTCTTTATTATTCTTCATATTTTTTTTAACGGCACACAGTCACGATTTGACAAAACCCAACGACCAATCAGAACAAAGGATCATGGGTGGTACAATAACCGGTTATCAGAACAATGCGTACGCCCGCCGACAACATGCCAGGTAGCTCACTCGTTTACTTCGGTTCGTAGAGTGCGCATCTTTGTTTGTTACTGTGTTGTGAAAACGTTACTTGACCCTGGCTTGTGTACATACTGACTTCTGGAATCTGCTCTAAACCACGATTTGGCTCGAATATACGGACTCAGATTTTTCACTATTGAATTGGATCTACATATTTAAACCAAGCTTTGGTAAGTAATATTTTACTAGTTACAAGGAGTATAAAGCATGTTTGGATGTACTATAAGAATATTTTTAGTATTGTGTTTGTTCGTTTAACCTGCTGAACATACCATGAGTCTTAATATTGTTAAATCTTTAATAGAGTATGAACCAGTGAGCTTAGTGCGAAACAAAATTATGATAATCTAGTAATGTAGTCGCAATTCAGCTAACTCCACTATTAACCGACATTTTACTGGAATCCGTATATAATTTGAATGCCCTGTGTGCTGTGTCCTCTTGCAATGTATTGGTAAAATAAATTACTATAGGCCTTATCTACTTCTCTACAAAATATTGTACGTAACAAGCCCTTTCATTTGATACCCATATTGATGGGATTGAAAAAAAACTAAGTTGTCCGCCATCTTGTAGCGGCAGCTATTTTGGATTGACAATAATATTGAATATACATAATTGTATTGTCACCAGAATCAAAGGCGAATACCAAATTTTAGATCAATCGGTTGACAGGAAGAGGGTGAAATTTCAATGACTAAATTTGATCCACGAAACATAAAACAAACGGAGTAAGCTAAATAAACTAAATAAAATGTATTTTTTTCATGTCTTTGTTTTAGGTGATATATACGAGGTTCCATCTCTACAACAGAGTTCAGATATGGCAAACGTCAAGGCTGAAACTGTAGAAAAATGGATATCCGGTCATCCCGAACTACTTTACGATCACGCTAGTGGTACAATATACTGTTCAAAATGTGAAAGCCATTTGAAAACCATAAATAAAGGAAACGTTAAAAGACATATCGAAGGAGCAGTACACCAGGGAAAGTTTGAGCGGCCCGAAGAGGAATTTTATTTCGATCTTATAAAATTTCTCATTTTGTGCAATATTCCGTCTCAGATGAAAAATACTACTTTTCAAGATTTCTTTAAAAAATATATGTGTAGTACCTGTTGTTGTACGTGTACTAATCGTACTCTGCCAGATGAATCACAGTTACGGAAAGTTTACTTGGACAAGTTTTTTAAGAATAAAATCAATTCGATTCGGCAAAATTATAAAAATGAGAAACTATGGATATCATTAGATGAAACGACAGACTTTTTAGGTCGCTATATAGTCCATTTTTAATAAAACCATTACATCCTAGCAATTTGACTAGACCTTATTTGGTAGCATGTAAAATGCTAACTGTAGTTAATGGACAAACAATCACGCAATTTGTGTTAGAATGTTTGGAAAACTTTTGGGAAGATTCTTTTGAATCGAAGGTAGGTAACATTCTTGTCCTCTGCACTGATAGCGTTGCATATATGCTGTCTGCAGGACGAAATTTAAAACAATACTTACCTGAAATGAAGCACGTAACATGTTTGGCGCACTCTCTTCATCGCGTATCTGAGCAAATTAGGTTAGAATATCACGATGTTAACATTTTAATAGCAAATGTTAAAAAGGTATTTTTGAAAGCCCCAAGTAGAGTCAAAATTTTAAAAGAAAAATATTCAGATTTGCCGCTACCTCCCCAACCAGTTGTTACAAGATGGGGCACTTGGTTAGAGGCAGCATTTTATTACGCTCACAACTTTGAAAAAATAAAAGAAGTATTATCTTGTTTAAGCAGCTTTGATGCGGTATCTATTCGAGAGGCAAAAAATATTATAGAAAAAGAAAATTTAAAAGAAGATTTAAATTACATTAAAGACAATTATTTTATAATTCATTTGTCTTTAAAAGAATTGCAAAAGCATAATTTATCGTTGACAGATTCACTTTTAGCATTTGACAACGTCAGAGATGCTATAAATCAGTGCAATTCAGAAAATATAAAAAATAAAATAGAATGTGTTATGGAACGAAACCCAGATTTAGACACACTTAGAGAATATAGTGAGGCCATTGAAAAAAATGAAGCACATAATTTAATACCTTTTTTAAAATTTGCTCCTTTGACATCGTCAGATGTAGAACGGTCTAAATCCATTTATAAATGGATTTTAGATGTTAAAAGAAATAGGTTGAAAATTGAAAATATAGAGAAACTCATAGTTATATATTTTAATTGTAAAGATCAGGATTACCAGGATGCTGACATTGTAATCGATGAAGATTAAAAATTTGAATAAATGTACATATTTAACGATAAACAATGTTGATTTTTATCTTTTTTCTTTATTCTACCCCTTTTTTTTTGGTCCTAAAATCTGACTAAAATCAACCTGTTCCTTCGTATGCCCTTTACGTTTCAGAGTCGTGGTGCATCCTTAGAACAGTCTCACGACTCCAGCAGGCATTGGCCCTCTATGGGGCCCCGTCATTTATTCTACCCTTAATGCAAATTACCATGACCACTATGAAAATATTTAAATTTAAGTGCAACAATTTATGTCTATCTATAAAAGTTCTAGCCATAAAAGGCTAAAAATAAAAAAATTAAAATTAAAGCTTCGATCGGAATTAGATTGTTTTTATTATTCAACAGATAATTAATGAATTAATTTAGTTTTTATACCTTCCTTGAAATTTTGAATTGAGTAGGAATAATATCACTACCAACATTAACAATGTTTAATTGAATCCGGAAATACCGGAATTACTTTCCGGGAAAATGGCTTATCCATGTTATTCTTTTTGTGTGCATTTATGATACAAGTACCAAAAATCAATCTACCTACTCCGATCACTGTTTATTATACATGTAGACCTACCACATTGTGGTCTTTTTAACTCAAAGGTTGACTGGTAGAGAATGCCTTGTTACATTAAGTCCATCCATCCCCATGTACCACTATCGTACATAAAGTTTAAATAAATTAATATTTTATAACTCTATGTACCTGATTCTCTCAAGAAAAGAGAAGTTCTTTAAGTATAGAAAATAAACAATTTTGATTTTATTATTATCTTTCTAGAAAGATAATAATAAAATCAAAATTGTCTGAGCTAGCAACATTACGCGGGTGGGAAGTGAGGCTGGCGGGGGACGCTTGTCTTGTATTTGGACACAGGGCGCGGCTTGCGATTACAGTTGAAAGCGGTTTCTGGTTCTTTTCTGGTTCGTTCTGTTTGCTCGGAGCAAATGACGTTCAACCAAACAGCTCACGGGTTACGTTCCGATGTATACCGTTTCACGGTTTCACTTCGATAAATTATAATCTAACGGTATTTGTGATTTTACGGTGACGTATACACGTCATGCAAGTATGAATATATTTCATATAAAATTCACTTACTCATTATTTTCTTTTAATTTATTTACTAGTTTTCTGATATGACGCGTTTCTACATCGCGTCCGACTTCGACCTTATGGTTGACACTCTCAAAGCAGAAATTAATTTCTTGAAGTCCTCTTGGCAAAACCTACTCGGGCGACCACTTGTTGTCTTGAGCCTGAATCAAATGCATTTAGGTATTGTTTTATTTCTTTATTATTATTTAAAGTTTGCTTGCTGGTTTTGCCCCACCCATTTTTACAATGATTCATTCACAAATAACATTATTTTACCCCTTAGAATGTTCTGTTAGTTTGGTTGTTAAAGTGTTTTTGTTTGGTTATTTCTTAAGCATTAAAAGCTTAATGCATACATCTCTTACGGTCCATGCATAATTTTAAATCCAATTTTACTATGTTATGTGGAAGTGGAACTATTGGATCTATTAAAAAAACCATATTTCATTATTTGCTAGTTATTTATGTCATCACCAATGATATTTTATAGTACAGATATGTTATAGGCGCGCGCGTCGTGAAGACTCAAACACGAGCTAATTGGAACGTCTTGCAACTAGTCTGCGTCGAACGCAACCACAAGCGTGCCGCACCGTAATACCCGTGTCTTTAGATTTTATTTATGAAAAATGCCATCGTGTGAGTTTCGGAAGTGTACGAATTATACTTCCAAAGTAAACAAAATACAAAGGATCTCATACCACATGTGAGAATGCAAATATATTAAGATTATTTTTTATATTTCATTTATTTTCAAAACTTGCCAATAAATTATGCTTAGGAGCCATATGTAGGTGAAGACAGAGAGAGCAAACTTGTTTTGTCGCGAGAGCGATAAGGATGCTTGCGTGCGGACATAGATTAGTTAAAAGTTTACAAGTGTAAAAGCGATATTGATTGACTTGTTTTAATTTGTTTTGTGTTACAATTTTGTTGACTAAAGTTCATTTGACTGATTATTGAGGATTATAACTGTTTTTTTATTGAATTAGGTTTCCGAGGGATCAGGTTCGATTTCAAGATTGGATCGCAATTGTTCGTAAACAAAAAAGCGAATCAGTCTGGGTAACATCAAAAAACAGCAGGATATGTAGCAATCACTTCCAAAGTACTAACAAACATGTTTCGAAATGTGGTCGAACAATGCTTAAAAAAATGCAGTTCTAATTATAGAGGTAGGTAACTAAAACATTTTATAAAACATAATGCAGCCTGCATAATGTTTTATAAAATGTCAGCTACCTGTTGATTGCATTTTCGCCAATGATATTTTATAGTACAGATATGTTATAGGCGCGCGCGTTGTGAAGACTCGAACACGAGCTAATTGGAACGTCTTGCAACTAGTCTGCGTCGAACGCAACCACAAGCATGCCGCACCGTAATACCCGTGTCCTTAGATTTTATTTATCAAAAATGCCATCGTGTGAGTTTCGGAAGTGTACGAATTATACTTCCAAAGTAAACAAAATACAAAGGATCTCATACCACATGTGAGAATGCAAATATATTAAGAATATTTTTTATATTTCATTTGTTTTCCAAACTTGCCAATAAATTATGCTTAGCAGCCATATCTAGGTGAAGACAGAGAGAGCAAACTTGTTTTGTCGCGAGAGCGATAAGGATGCGTGCGTGCGGACATAGATTAGTTAAAAGTTTACAAGTGTAGAAGCGATATTGATTGAGTTGTTTTAATTTGTTTTGTGTTACAATTTTTTTGACTAAAGTTCATTTGACTAATTATTGAGGATTATAACTGTTTTTTTTATTGAATTAGGTTTCCGAGGGATCAGGTTCGACTTCAAGATTGGATCGCAATTGTTCGTGAACAAAAAAGCGAATCAGATTGGATAACATAAAAACAGCAGGTATTTTTTTAGGCAATCACTTCCAAAATACTAACAAATATGTTTCGAAATGTGGTCGAACAATGTTTAAAAAAATGCAGTTGCAATTATAGAGATAGGTAACTAAAACATTTTATAAAACGTAATGCTGCCTGCATAATGTTTTATAAAATGTCAGCTACCTGTTGCTTGCATTTTCGCCAACGTTGAATTTGTTTGGCCAGTATAGGTACCTACAAAGAAACTGCTACATGACATTTCATTATGAAACCTATAGTTGTGTCATGAAATTGATTATTTATTGATTACTAGCTTTCCACCTGCTTCAACCAAGATGAAGTTCCGATTTGACGAAGTTCTCGAATCATACAATTATTTTATGACTGATCATAAATTATTTCATTAACATAATGACTATTAATTTCTACTTTACTTTTGAATATAACGGGCTTTTTTTTTTTTTTTTTAACTTGGTAAAATTATCAAATAAGTCCTCCCACTCCGGGCAGGGTGGGAGGGACTGTCAGACTTTTACTGACTAAAATCCACGGTGTTCCTTCAATAACCCTTTACATACCGGGGCCACGGTAACGGGATGAGTCCCACGACCCCGGCAGGCTTCGGCCCTCTGCAGAGGGGGCCTCGTCATGTTGCTGACGCTCTTTGAGGCGCGCGTGGAACACGACGCGCCGTCGACCCGGGCATGGTCCATGGTCGGACAGCGAGTTGCCCTTTACTCGCTGTCCGCATGCCCGCGCCTACGGTGGCCGGAGATCGTCGGCCGACGTCCGACGCCGTGGGCGTCTACCACTGCGGCTGGGCTGGAGGGAGGACGCCATCCTCTCCCTCTCGCGGCCCGCCTCCTCCTTCGGAAGCATGACTGCTTCGCAGAAGGAGGCGACCGCTTCCCACTCCCTCTCGCCCCGCAGCATGGCCTCGACCAATGCAGGGCGCGAGAGGTCTCCGCCTATCGCCGCCGTGAGGACACGTCGGTGCTCTGCCCAAATATAATGGGCTAAGCTGAATACAAACATTAGTGGTAATACTTGATCCGTGATTAACCATTATGATGTTTAATTTCTTACCTACGTACTTACTCTTCAATCGAGTGTCCACTCTACGGCTACAAAAATGTTATCCTATGGCACAAGAACTCATTTGAAGCGCAATTGTTAGAATTATAGCTATCTCTTTCACTTGCGTGTTGTTTCGTATCTTTTGTTCTACTTATCAGTAAAACTTGTCAATGTGTGTTATAGATATCCGTGATGTGTGCAGTTTTTACTACGCGGAACAAATTTCAACGCAAATTACTAAGAACGTAACATATCTGTACTTTATAATATCATTGATTTTCGCCAACGTTGAATTTGTTTGGTTAGTATAGGTAAGAAACCGCTACATGACATTTCATTATGAAACCTATAGTTGTGTCATGAAATTGATTATTTATTGATTACTAGCTTTCCACCTGCTTTATCCAAGATAAAGTTCCGATTTGACGAAGTTTTCGAATCATACAATTATTGTTATGACTGATCATAAATTATTTCATTAACATAATGACTATTAATGTCTATTTTATTTTTGAATATAATGGGCTAAGCTGAATAAAAACATTAGTGGTAATACTTGATCCGTGATTAACCATTATGATGTTTAATTTCTTACCTACGTACTTACTTTTCAATCGAGTGTCCACTCTACGGCTATAAAAATGTTATCCTACGGCACAAGGACTCATTTGAAGCGCAACTGTTAGAATTATACCTATCTCTTTCACTTGAGTGTTGTTTCGTATCTTTTGTTCTACTTATCAGTAAAACTTGTCAATGTGTGTCATAGATATCCGTGATGTGTGCAGTTTTTACTACGCGGAACAAATTTCAACGCAAATTACTATGAACGTAACATATCTGTACTTTATAATATCATTGGTCATCACGTTGCCATTTGACAATTTTATAGTTTATCAGTAGAAATGTAATAAGACCTCTATAGGCTAATGCTAGTTGTGTCCATTTCCATTTAAAAGACCTGCAGTAGTGGTAGTGAACTGTAGAAAATGACTAAAATAATGATGGTCCCTTGTGGGTGTAGCTAGGTAGACACCATCCCAGTATATCAATTACAAAATTCTATGGCATATAATAACAATCTGATGGATACACCTTCTGTAATCATTTGAAACTGTATGCCCTTGTTTTTGATTTGCTATTCTTTGGACCCCAAAGCCCTAGCTACGCCCACGCTCCCTTATAAAACAATAACCTCGCATGGGTGTGGTGTGTCATAGAACTTTGACTACGAGGAATACTACATGTCGCGCGACCCGGCGCTGCTCGCGAGCACGTTCACGGCAAACGTCGCGTTCCTTGGCATGAGCTGGAAACAAATGCTTGGCCGTCCGACGATCACGTTGCTCGCTACGCAGTACTTGTTAGGTAAACAATGAATAATGTCTGTCTCTAGAAAAGTATTCTTTCTTGTTTTTTATTTGTCTATGATGGTGCATGGCCAGAATTAACAAAAACCATGAATACAAAGTAAACATAAACTATCAATGTAGTAATACAATTGCAAACAAAATTAAACTGTGTGTAAAGGTATTATGGTTTGAAATATTGTGTATTCTAACCAAGATTATAACTAATAGAGATTATTACTCCGAAGATGTTGGAGATGAAAACGAAAGCAGATACAACGACTAATATAGCAGGATCGGTGGCGCTATTTGCGGCGAGCTAACGCCACACTCGCCTCGCTTTGTATTCGCTTGCAAACCGTCAGTGTGATAAAGCCTTAAGTTGGAATGGGTGTCCTGCAGGGTGGCTAAATAAAACTTGTGTTCTCATTAACAAACACCGGTTTACGGGTTGCTGTGTCAACGTTTCACTAATCCAATAACGAATAAACTTCACAACTAACAAAATTCATCTATCAAAATCACGCTTCCTGAGCTATGGAACTTTGATGACCCTTTATTACTGTAGAAACATTCTTTAACCATTCTTCTATATTTCAGACCAGGGTAAGATCCCTATGGCGATGATAACAACTATGAAAAAACTCAAGTCTGGGTATATAAACGGTACGAGAGTAACTCTTGGCAATCTTGGAGAGTTTTTAAGCACATCTGCCATTACGAACTTGAGTTTCCTTGGCAGTCAAGAGGATGGATATCCTGATAGTAAGTTTTTATTTATTTTCTTAGTACTTTCCTATCTTACTGACACAGATACTAATCTTATCTAAACACTGTTCGGGCACGCCGCAATTGCGGCGGTAAGACCCCTCTTTGAGGAGTGGCTAGATCGGCGTCACGGCGTCCTGACCTACCGCATGACGCAGGTCCTCACCGGACATGGAAGTTTCGGGAGGTACCTGTGTCTGATGAGGAAGGAAGAAACGCCTGGGTGTCACCACTGCGATGATCGCCCTGAGGACACAGTAGAGCATACGGTGCAAGACTGCTCCGCTTGGGCAGAGCACCGACGTGTCCTCGCGGCGGCGATAGGCGGAGACCTCTCGCGCCCGGCATTGGTCGAAGCCATGCTGCGGGGTGAGACGGAGTGGGAAGCGGTCGCCTCCTTCTGCGAAGCAGTCATGCTATCGCAGGAGGAGGCGGGCCGCGTGAGGGAGAGGATAGCGTCCTCCAGCCCAGCCGCAGTGGTAGACGCCCACGGCGTCGGACGTCGGCCGACGATTTCCGGCCACCGTAGGCGCGGGCATGCGGACAGCGAGTAAAAGGCAACTCGCTGTCCGACCATGGACCATGCCCGGGTCGACGGCGCGTTGTGTTCCACGCGCGCCTCAAAGAGCGTCAGCAAGAGACGAGGTCCCCCCTGTAGAGGGCCGAAGCCTGCCGGGGTCGTGGGACTTATCCCATTACCGTGACCCCGGTACGTAAAGGGCTATTGAAGGAATACCGTGGATTTTAGTCAGTATAAGTCTGACAGTCCCTCCGGGCCTGCCCGGCGTGGGAGGCCTCATCTGATGATTTTACCACGTTAAAAAAAAATCTAAACACTGTTAAAAGAGTAGTTACATTTATTTTAATTTATTGTTAAACAGTTCAAAACATAAATAAGAGGTATTTTTTTACTTATGAAATACCTACGTATTTCATAAGCAAATAGACCTCACGATATTTTAAAGCTTGGCTCGATAAATGACATCAATATTTCTTCACGACATTTTTTTAGAAGAACAATATTTTTCGCACAAAGAGCTCCTGCCTAAATAATAACAGCCGCGTAGGTAGATCGTCAAGGTTAAGCAACGCTTGCCGCGGTCAGGCTGTCGATGGGTGACCATCTTAAAATATCATGATTCTTCTGTGCCTCGAAAAGCGCGTAAATCTTTGGTCTCGGCTGTCATTTGTACATATTTGACAGTCGTTACGGGTAGTACGGGTAGTTCAGAAGCCAGAAAATCTGACACTGGTCTTGGTAAGGGATCTCGTGTTCCCCAGCTACTGGGTTGTAGAGTTATAGGTTCATGTAAAACACTAGTACTCAGCTACTACCGGTTGGAAACCGACCTCTACATAGTTGGGAAAAGGGAGCTTAGCAGATGATGAATATTTTGTGCACGAAGTCGTACTACAACCAAAAAAATTATTTATTTCAGAATTAAACCCGGAAGTCCAAAGCTACTTAGAAGAGCATTTGCTGAAGTCGTTTAGCAACAAGATTAGCTTCCTGCCGCGTCCTGCGGGCGCGCGAAATGCTCGCGCTCTGCGCCGGCGCATGTCAGTGCGCGGCGCTATCAAGAAAACGAGATCTATCAATGTAGACTGTGCGTATTTATTATGGTCTATTCAAATCGATATATTTTTCTTTATTACCACAACTTCTACACATAATCGATATTTTTTTCTTGATAACACAACTTCTATACATCATCGATAGATTTATTTAAACAGATCATTATATCCCTACTAATACTACATATAAGTGCGAGAGTAACTCTGTCTGTTTGGTTCACTTTCACGACTTAACCGATTCTGATGAGATTTGATTTGGGCAAAGATAGACCTTAGAAAATGACACAGGATTTGTTTTTTCGCTGAAAAAGACTTCTCGCGGGTGAAGCCGCGGTTAGAAGCTCGTTGCAAATAACTTTTATACTACACCTGCTTGGAAAGTACCTTGATACTTTATCAAATTTACGGTAGAAAGTACGTCATTGCATATCGAACAAATATGCGGGGAGAAAACGAATCTGAGCGGGAGAGAAAAGTGTATGAAAATCCATTTCTTACGTGGTTTTTCTTTTTTAATTTTGGGTAAGACTATGCGCCGGTAACCTAAATATCAAAAGCCAAAAAGTTTTTACAGTGAGTTTTTATCTCCAAGTTCGCAAAATGACACTGGCCACTAGCTGTGTGTTGGATGGTGTCGGGCTGGCAGTGTGACCCTGCGGCGGCAGGATAAACAATTTGAAAAAAGAACATGTGAAAATTGCAGACGCCATTGGCGCCATTTTCAATTTGTAATTTTTGTACAACCCATAAATTTCAATTAGTAAAGATTTAGTTTTTTATTTTCCTCGTAGGTGTAGTATAAAGCACTATGTATCACTCGAGAGAAAGTGCGATTCCCGATCTCGGGTGTTTTAAAGCCCTCGCCTACGGCTCGGGCTTCAAACGACACCCTCGACGGTAATCGGTCACTTTCTCCTCTCGGTTAACAATGTACTATTATTTACAAGTAGGTCAAGTTTATTTTGTTGTTTTACCGGTCATTCTAGAAAAGTATTTGCCATGCATTTGTACATATTAAGACCCGCTTTAACCACCAAATACTCCTTTGTATAGGTACATTGTCAAGAATTTCTCTTTAAAAATGCAATCAGATCAGTTTCTAAATCATGTTATCTATACCTACAGCTGAAACATTGGGTATGGAAGGTGAATCAATTGGTCGTTCGCTGGAACGCAAACCGTCTTGGCTCGACGTGGACCCTGCCACCTACGGCCGCAGCCCGTCGCCCGAAGACGCTAAGCGAAGAGCTATTACTAAGTAAGTTATATTTGAAAAATCCTATGTTTCTAAATGATTTAAAGGAACGGCGATGCGCCATTGTGACATGGTGAACATCACACCCATACGAACAAAATGTTTAGGGAATTCTTTCATTGTGCGTACAGCTAAAGAGTGGAATTCCCTGCAGGAGTATGTGTTTCCTGATAGCTACAACCTGGGGGTCTTTAAGTCAAGAGTGAATAGGTTACTTCTAGGTAATCTTCGACCACATGATCGCTTACCATCAGGTGGGATGGTGGTCAAACGCAAGCCAATAAAATAAAAACTCTACTATACCCGGACTTTTAATTCGATGCAGTAAGCTGACATAAGCTAATGTCACTTACTAAAAGAATGATACCCTATTTAACCTAATAGTGATGGATTCAATCAATCGAATAATAAATGAGCTATTTTTAATCGTGAGAAATATAAATAAATTATAAAATGTATACTATTATATTTTATTTTGAATTAGTTACTAGATTTTATCTATATAATAAAAATGAATCGCTAAATGTATTGCTAAGCGCAAAACGCGAAAACAGCTGGACCGATTTGGCTAATTCGTTTTTTGTTGTGTTTGGTTTTGTCAGGAGAAGGTTCTTATGAATAAAAAAATAAAAAAAGTAGGAAAGGTCTCAAGGGTAGGGGTAGGGTAGGGTAGGGGTAGGGTACGGTACGGTAGGGTAGGGTATGAGTAAGGTAGGGTAGGGGTAGTGTAGGGTTTGGGTAGGGTAGGGGTAGAGTAAGGTATGGGTAGGGTATCGGTAGGATAGGAGTAGTGGTATCGGTTGGGTAGGGGTAGGATACCACGCGAACGAAGTCGTGGCGTGTCAGCTAGTTATAAATAAATCTATTTTTATTAAAAATATTCACATCTAACCAGACAAGATAGAAGCCACTCTTTTGGAAATTGTTTCATGTCATGAATATTTTAATTAATTGCGCGAGATTACTGTTAAAAAGACTGCTCCGCACCACTGCGATCTAAACCCCGTTGGAATGGGTACAGGTACAGGGGCGTATTACAAAAAATAAAAAATATTATCATGCTCTATTCGGTTTATTTTTCACGCCCCTTTATAATCACATTTTACTTTTTGTTATTTTCACACAATATTATTTAAAAATAAAAACTTTTTACCAAAAAATCGGTTTAATATTTTGGTAAAAAGTCACTCTTTTTAGTTGTTTGATTTATAATTTACCTGGTTACAAAAGCCTAAATGTCAACTACTTCTAACCTTTTACAAAATATTGCTTATTCCAATGCTTGGCCGTTAATTGTTGAGGAGTTCTCCTAGTACTTCACCATCAGCTTCACTTCACCATATGCATTGTGACGAGCATATTGTGCTTAATAACCATATTCAAGTAATCGAATCGGAACCCGTGAAATACTTATTATTCCTACTTATATATTGAGTAGTTCCAGTGGCCATCTGTGGTCTTCATCATCACGTCCACTTCACAAGTGGTGCTTTTCGAATGCAACTACACAAGTTTCTATAAAAAATACTCAAATCACTATAGGTGTGCCTATAATATTTGAAGACACGAGATAACACACGCTGGCGTGCGCGCGACGTTGCCGCTCTGTTACCTAGGCATCTAAGGTCAGTCAAATTTCTTTACAAAGGGTGTTTACGTTTTATTCTGATTTGTAAGCTATCTGGGGGCACGGCAGTGCCCCCGCCAAGTCGAGCAAAAAAGCGGCACGGCCGTACCATTCTTTTCTCGAAGCAATTCAGGCCATTTTCGACCCCCTATAACTTCGTTGTGGATAAAACTAGAAGCCTGAATTTTCAGTACCCAAACAAGCATTATATAAACACGGTATATTTCAAATTTCATTCAATTTGAACCAGTAGTTTAAGAATTATAACGAGTCAAATTTCTTAATATTGTCACTCACTGACTGACCGATCATCAAAAGTCTATGGCACTTCTAGCAGACATAGAAGCTAAAAATTTAGAATACAATTAGTGTTTAGTATATGAATCAAGGAAAAACTATAATATTTTTCAATTTCGGTCCAGTTTTCTAGATACATCAACTGCATAAATAACTTTGTAATCCCATATAAATATATAGGATTACAAAGTTACATTTGCAGTTAATTAATCAGTGTACCTGTATAATATAATGAAATAATAGATGTAGATGGGTACTTTTTTTTTTCTTAAAAATAAAATATATCGAATGACTTCTTCGGCTCGGGTGTGTCAGAATTCTACTGACTAAAAACCCACCCTGTTCCTTCGGAAGCTCTAAAGTTCCGGGGCCGCGGTATCTCGATGGAACTTTCCCGCAAACCCCGACAGGCAATGGCCCGATGAGGCCCCGTCACTGGTATTGACAGCTTTTTAAGGCGCGCATGGAACACGACGCGCCGCCGACCCGGGCCTGATCCTTACCGGACTGTGAGCGACCCCTACTCGCTATCCGCAGGCCCGCGCCTACGGTGGCCCGAAATCGACTCGCGATCCACGACGCCCGGGGCATCTCCCCCGGCGGCTGGGGCGCGAGGAAAAGAGTTGCCTCTCCCTCGCACGTTCGGCCTCCTCCTTCGCTAGCATGACTGCTTCGCAGCAGGAGGTGACTGCATCCCATTCCCTCTCGCTTCGCACCATGGTCTAAACCAGAGCAGGGCGCGAGAAGTCGCCGCCGCCGATCGCCTCTACGAGGATACGACGGTGCTCCACCTATGCAGGGCACACCTCGAACATATGCTCCACCGTGTCTTCCAGTGTAGATAGGTACCTAGATATAATAATTATGTTCAAAGGTAACTTGTTAAATGGTCAACGGAATAAAAAAGCAAGAAGTATTAAGAGTATTGGTAGAGTAAATTGCCCGAAATTGCATAATTACTTACTTATGGATTAACTTTAACCGAGACTTTAACGTTTTAAATAAATAGATTGACTAAGCAATCGCAATAAACAATTTAATTTATATATGTATTACTTGTGAGATATATTGTGTTTTCATGCGATGGCCGAGTCAATCTATTCACTTAAAACGCTAAAGATTTTTAATATTGATATGGTCACTATAAGATGTCGTTAGGTTAAATAATTACGTAACAACTTAAGACAGAAGCGGGCCTAGACAAAATCCATTTTCTGTAAGCGTTAACGCCAACGGAAAAATTAAATTGTATGGAGTTGACATTTGCTAACCACATGTCACGTGATTGTCACGTGTTAGTAAACGTCAACTCCATACAATTTAATTTTTCCGTTGGCGTTAACGCTTACAGAAAATGGATTTTGTCTAGGCCCGCTGGTCCCTTAAGTAGGGACTGAATAAATTAATAACCGACTTGGTATTACATGGATCTCACAACTTTTTACGGTAGAAGAACTGAGTTGCGAGACTTGGTTTTTTGACAAGTATTGTTTTTTATGGGATTTAGTTTGTTTGAATAAACATATTTTCTCATTTTTGGCGCTTTTTATTTTTATACCGTATCGAATTAATACTAAACACGTATAGTATACGTAGTGTAATTTAATGCCCCTCTGTCGTATCAACTCTGTATATATACGCGTCGACTTGATAACCTCCGTTTTTTTTCGTCATTTAAAAATGTTTACATCGTTATTCGATTTTATTTCTGAATCGATTAATTTAGTTACATCACAATTTCGTAGTCGTCATTATCTGACAACTCAGAAAGTGTCAGTCTACTGCTTCGAATTTAAAGTCCGGGTATAGGTGCAGAAGCATGTTTTCTATATTTTGATCTCGCTTTAAATGTCATTCCATGTTTTAGAGGAACATCCACAACATCTTTATTGGTCTCTACTCCTACCATTGAAGTGACGAAAGACAAATCCCCATCCCCGCCTGAAGGTGAGCATTATTCGTTTAAAACATAACATATCCTGATAAAATAAACTGAAGAATCTTTAGATTTTTTGAAAAATCTTTCTACCGTATTTTGTTAACGGTATGTTTTTTTTTTTTTTCAATAAGGGTTTGCAACATGATTAGCATATTTTCTCATTCTGCAATTTAGAGGTGTTATTCGCTAAAGCTTAACTTCTATTTGCACGTAAATGCCTTTTTAATGCGAATTAGTGCAGATTCTCTACACAAATTAGTAAGAAAATAACAAAGAGAAACATAGAAACAACAAAAGTAGCCTTTTGTTGTTTCAATGTCTCTGCTCTCTCTATGTTTCTATATTCCTGCTAATTTGCTTTAGTTATGTCTCCAATTTTAAATATACTAATCATCCACAACATAATCAGACTTCTTTTCAAGAAATAATTCACATTTTCCAGCAATAATAAACAAGAACTTAGCCGGCTTAGTCCGAAATCGAACAACCTCGGAATCGAACTCAGTGTACGCCGAGCAAGAGACTGACGAACTGATCACTATGCTGAGAGAGACCGAGAGTTTGGATGAACAGGGAGACATACTGCAATACCTGGTCGATACACATGGACTTGATTTTAATACAGGTACGTTTTGAATAATAATATGTTTATTTGCATATAGTAAATAAGCTATTTAACATTTACATACATTTTTCATTTTGATATAATAGAAAAGTTACATACATAAATGTGTCGTGACTTGCTACTTGCACCCTTGTTAAGTTAATTAAATAACTTGTATTAAAGGCAACAGTCCCACCCCTAGCGCACTTAAACTACATAAAAAAATCAAGTTATGAGGTGCAGAGTAAAACAGCGATAATATGAATATGCACCGTGAAATTATAACGATTGTTTTCCCGCAGCGAAATGGCTTTGTCTTGGTAATACAATCGTTTTATAAACAAATAAAATATTAGAAACAAAAATTGGCAGATTTACCATTGTGAAAAACAAAAGTCGAAATCGACCACGAATCCATAGTTATCCTCCCCGATAACTACGCCGGGCGCCGAACGCCCGCGCGGCCTTTGACCCGCGTGTTTTTTAATCAGCTGATAACTTATTCTTGATAATAATAAGCTTTAGCCAAAAAGTTATTCAAATTGTTCCTTCATAATTTTCCGGGCCTACGACCGTCATAAATACTTTTTAGCTGCAATTTACTGAATACGAAATTAAATAGTAACAATTTTATCATCTAAGAAAAATAATTTTCTGAATTAGAGACCTAACAAAGTATTTGAGGCGTATTTCATAAATTTGAATCAACTTATTTACAATAATTTTAACTAACTTAACTACTTTAAAATGCTCATTATTTACAAAAGTACGAGTAAGTTACCGGGAAGTGTAGGTTCTCGGTAACGGAGTAATTGTTCGAACGCAGTGGGCGTTGAATACACAATCAAGCACGTTTTAATTGATTGTCTTTCAATTTTATTAAGGTGTCTCTGTCACTATTTACGATATTGAAAATATCACAGTTATTAACGCTTCGCGAGTTTCGTGTTGCTCACGATACACCAGGCGCTTGAGCTCAGACCACAAGTAAAAGTCTAACGGAGTTAGGTCCGGGCTAGATCCCAGGTTAGATCCCGTTCAAAGTACTCGATGACTTCTTTGTCGAGCTCTGGCGAAATAACGACCGATCAACCTCTGCCCTGCGCATGTGCTGGTGTCTGGAACTGCCCATGATTTAGTAGCCGCTGTGTCGCCACTACGATCGTCCGGGCCGATGGGACTTGGGAGTTCAGAAGTTCAGAACCCCGCGAAGACGGAGCGACTCCAAGTGTTGCGGCTCCGCGTAAAGTCGCCGGGCAGCATGGGAGTCATAATCAGCTCTAGCATACAGTTGCACCATAGCGACGTACTCCAAATTGCAATAATTGTAATGACGCTGCGTACGACATTCGCGGGATAACTAATTTCGACGCCGTACAAAAGCAATTGGAAGTCGGCACGCGGCATCGTTTGTAATCGTTCTTAGTTTGTAATTTAAGTCGTATCACTAAACACGACATAAGCTCTCGTGTTTTGCTTTGAACATTTAAGTCGGTATTTTCTTTGTCGTAACTAAATTAGTTACGAATAATTTATTCGTGATTTTATTCGTTATTTTAAATAACTTTTACAGCTTCACATTACCAATATTTGGAGACTCTTGTTTTGCGGATCTCAAATATGTGAAAGAAAAGGGGATAAGGCGATTTGGTACAATTAGTATAATCTACCTGATTCCTGGAATTTGATTAAAGGTAGCGGGTAGCGGCAAACAAGAAAAATATTGTTATTAATAAGTTATAAAAAGAATATATACATATATATGTATGCAATGTGTAACGGAAACCTTAATCTATCCAATAGGGCTGTAGAGTGAAGACAACATCTGGTATGGAGTTTCTATGCACAGTTTCAGCTCATAATAAGCAACTCAAAGAATTGATACCAAATTATCGGTTTCGTATGTTTCTTGAATACAAATCAAAACAAACGTACAGTACTTTTTTTACGAGTGGAAAAATCGTCGAATGACTTCTCCCACTCTGGGTGGAGCGGAAGGGAGTATCAGACTTCTACTGCCTAAAAACCCACCATGTTCCTTTAAGTTCCGGGGCCGCGGTATCTCGTTAGAATATTCCTGCAACCCCGGCAAGCAATAGCCCTACGGGGCTCCGTCACTAGTGCTGACGATTCTTTGAGGCGCACATGAAACACGACACGCCGCCGTCCCGGGCCTGGTCCTTACCGGACGATGAGCTACCCCTGCTATTTATTCTTTGTTTTATTTTTATTCATTAATCGAATAACGAATAAAAAAAATTATTCGTCATTCGAATAATTTTCCTTTGAATAAATTAAATTATTTATTATTCGCGAATAACTATAGAAATAATTTATTTATTCGTTATTCGTCATTCGAATAAATTTTGCCCAACTCTGGTTGAGAAAAGGCTAAGCAGATGCTAATGATTTGAATCCATCATATACCTACTATATTCTGCCGTTTTGTAAGTCTGTCAGTGGTGAAGACCGAACTTAATTTGTATTGAAATAATGAGGTATACAAGGTGGGGAAGATGATACGACAATAAATGAAAACACTGACTATACTAATCCCGAGGAAACCATAGTGAGGATAAAATAAGATGTGTAATGTGGGGCAGGTTGACTAATTTAAAAAAGGGGCTGGTAGACTATCTGATTAAGCTGCCCCATGACATTTTGAATTTGCTAGATATGAAAAGGAATTAGTATAATGTTTTTAACCCAAACTTGTTTTAGGACGATGCTTCCACAATTTGTTTTTCATTTATACGTCTGTATAAACGAAAATCAATTCATGGAAGCATACCTAAAGATAAGTTGAGACGAAAAGATTAAGAGAGTCAACAAGTTATTTTGATGAAAAGAGTATTAATTCCACGACAAAATAATTTTCTATACAATATAAAATACTCGAACGCCACATAGTAAATACGAGAAAAAAATTAGAAAGCAATCCCGGACTGTCGAGATATCAACTTTGGAGAGCGTTTACTACAAAACTTTTTAACAAAAAATTAAACCGACTCCCAAAAAACAATGCAAAGCGAAAAATAACTTTAATTTCGGTAGTCGGTGTCTTTAGTTTTGTATTTTCGTTTTTGGCACCGACTTCCGAAATTAAAGTTATTTTTCACTTTGCAGTGTTTTTTGGGAGTCGGTTTAATTTTATGTTAAAAAGTTTTTATTTCACTCTTTTTAGTTGGTCTATTTTTAATTTACCTAGTTACAGGAGCCTAATTATCAACTACTTATAACCTTTTACAAAATATTGCTTTTCCCAATGCTGGGCCGTTAATTGTTGAGGAGTTCTCCTGGTACTTCACCATCAGCTCTACATCACCATATGCATTGTGACGAGCATAAAGTGCGTAACATCCATATTCAAGTAATCGAATCGCAATCCACTCAATACTTATTATTGAGTAGTTTCGGCGGCCATCTGTGGTCTTCATCATCAGTTCCACTTCCTCAAATGGTACTTTTTGAGAGCAACTGCACAAGTTACTATAATAAATACCCAAAACGACGTAGGTGTGCCTATAATATTTGAAGAGTTCCCTCGATTTCTCCAGGATCCCATCATCAGATCCTGACGTTTATGAAAATGGGACCAATATCGAAGTATATCCTTTCAATCAAAAAAAGAATTTTCCAAATCGGTTCAGCCGTCTTCGAGTAATCGATGACCATACATTAAAAAAAAAAATATACGCGTCGAATTGATAACCTCCTCTTTTTGTCGTCGGTTGATAAAAAGTAGACAAATATTCAGTGAAGAAGAAGAGCTTGCATTGGAAAATTACCTAAAGAGAACTGCTGATGTTTACAATTATTACTAACTTTTTAATTGATTAACGCCTTATTTATGAATCACGAAAATGTATTTATGAATTTGCGATTAAAAATAATAATTCTATCCGTCATCATGATATATAAAAGAGATTGTTGGTCAAGATTGGTTGGGATTTTTTGTTATTCATGAGAGGTTCGCTTTTGCCCACTATTTCATCTGATGGTAAGCGATGATATTGTGGTTGAAGGCGAAGCACTAATTTCCCTAAACGTCATCCAACTCTATATGATCTCCTCAAGCTATGAGTTTATCCCGAGCAACATATATCAACAAAGGCAACGTACTGTACGGTTTTCGGGTTCTATGAGGACCCGAAAACCGTTCACCTACGTTTGATAGAATAAGACCATTTTATAAGAGGTGGACCATTAGGTTCTGCTGGCGATGCTAATTCTTCTGGGTGGGTGAAGGAAAATAATTTCTGAAAATTTGCAAAACCCTTCGTTAAATACGTCAGACCTAGTAAAGAAAAGTTTGTTTTGTTATTGCTGGACAACCATGAGTCGCATTTGTCCATCGATGTACTTGTTTTGTATAACATGGAATTAGAATCATTAATCAAGTTAGATACACATACATAGAAAATATGTATATGTATCTAATTTGATTTATAGTAGACAGTTTGCCTAGTGTTTGTTTTTAAATTATTTATTTTTAATTTTATGTTTTAGTTACATAGATAGAATACTCTTTATTGTACACCAATAATTTAAACACACTTGATTTGAAAAAAAAATATGTTAAATTAGGATGTCAAGAGGGTTGACAATTTATTTTAATAAATAAAATGATTTTTTCATACATTTTAGTATTTTCTATCCTATTTATTGCTAGATTTGGTCTCATTACTTCTTAGGTCAACTTACCCCTAGTGCCAAGTCGACTTAACCCAGGCACGGAGTAGGTTGCCTCATTTTCTCCGTCGTATAAAATCAAGCTTGTACGCTGTATCGTAATTGGTAGCGAGCTAATTGCTATTTTTTTCAAAAGCTTAATAGTGTCACTATCAATGAAAATGCTTTTTCAAGAATAAACACTACAACAAAAATAATAAAAATATTCAAACTGAAAATTAGTCAACCATCCCCGGTCTCCCCTATTCACCGTAAAATATCAAATGAAATAACATACTACGGAACACAACTCGCGCGCTGATTGGTTGAACGGCATTTGCTTCGTGCATAACTCTATGGTCGCATAACGTTCTTCACTTTGATAGATTATAATCTACTGAAAACTAATGCGTTAAATAGCAAGTGCTACGGTACGGATTACAAATTTTCGATAGATTAAAATCTCTCGCAGTAGATTATAATCTAACGGTATTTGCAATTTTACGGTGGTAATAGTACACCATAGACTACCCGCGAAAATTATTTTCTCGTTTTGAGTCAAATCCAAAGATTCTCTGTAAAAGATCGCTTTTAGTGATAAGACCGCTCATTGTAACACCCTTTTTAGTTGTTCAAGTCGTTTATTAACACTGTTATGGTGTACAATCAAGATAATATCCATCTATCTATTTAAATTGAACTTCTATTACATGTTAATTCAATTGTGTTTGAAAATATTTTCATTAAAAACTCTTTTACAGGTATGCAAGAAAGCGGCAAAATGGTCACCGTGAAAGACCTCCTAAAAGTCTTATACGAGAAGGCATGCACCCAAAAACTATGGGGTCTTGTCCGTCATACCGCCGGCATGCTTGGAAAAAGAGTCGAAGATCTCGCTAAGGCTGTTACAGACTTGCTGGTGCGACAGAAACAGATCACAGTGGGCATGCCCCCTAATAATGAGCATACAATAACTGCTCCACTGCCCGAGAATGAACTGAGACAGTTGATACATCAGGTATGATTACAACAAGTACAAATATTTTTATTCACATCAATCTATACTAATATTATAAAGAGGTAAAGAACAATGGCGAATCCTCTAACAAATTTTTGTTAGCATAATTTTGTAGCGTCTATTAATGGAAAATATACAAGAGTATAGAGTTTCAATTCATGTTCATTTTTGCCTTAAGGACGTAAGTTCAAATCTGACGTAAATAAGCTGTTTTTGGGTGCCTTTTCCGACTAATATAAAGAAATTCAAACAAAACTAACAGTTGCAATAGATAGATTACTTCTTTATCTCCAAAGCAGCCGTGTTTAAAATACAAAAAATATGGTTTTTAGTATTGTAAACACGATTTTTCAAAACCTCTGCATACAAAGTTGAGGAAAAAGGGTTAAGTTTAGGATTCTTTTTCTGCTAAACACTTACATATTTTGATTCTTAAAAAATACCCCAGGCTAGCAGATATAATTACCTCAAAATGAGCCTATTAATAATAACGAAAATGTAACAAATAGCTTCACAAAAAAATAAAATCCCTTTTAAATTTTGTCACATATTTTGCTAAAGCGCATGAATCTTAACTGGTCGCATTAAGGGTTATTTTCGTTGGTCACTGTTTAGATTTATTGGACAGAAAAGTGTAAAGAAATTTTAATACGCGGTCAGCCGCCTTCGTGAGTGGACGCTATGTCGCTTGTCAACAAAAATTTGTCTAAAAATAGATCGCTGTACGAACACAAAATAATTCATAATACTACACAATACTTATTTCGATACTTTACGCATTTTATATGAGCAACTTGAGAAAGTAAGTTTTTTATCTATTGTTTGGGAATAATTGTTATCTTTTTTGAATAAATGTCAAAACCCAAGATGATACCGATTTTTTTAATGGGTGCAAACGACTCAGTTTTTTTTTAAATGTATGTTCCCCGATTACTCGTAACTAGACCGATTTGAAAAATTATTTTTATTGTTTGAAAGGCACCTGGTAGGTATATTTCCAGGTGGTCCCATCGTCATCAAGTCAGGATCTGATGATGGAATCCTGTCGAAATCGAGGGAACTCTTCAAATATTATTATTTTTTAAAGTAACTTGTGTAGTTGCTCTCGGAAAATACCATTCGGTGAAGTGGAACTGATGATGAAGACCACAGACGGCTACCGGAACTACTCAATTATAAGTATTTCATGGGTTGCGATTCGATTACTAGAATATGGTTGTTAATCACTTTATACTTGTTAACATGTATATGGTGAAGTTGAGCTGATGGTGAAGTACCTGAAGAACTCCTCAAAAATGAACGGCTCTGCATCGGGAAAAGCAATATTTTGTAAATGGTGATAAGTAGTTTACATTAAGGCTTTTGTAACTAGGTAAAGCACTAGTCGACAAACCAAAACACTAAAAACAAAAAAAAAATACTTCCTACTTGTTATTTTTGGAAATCTGTCTTATTTTTAGTTAAAATGATTTTTTCATGATATTTTTATATAATAAACTACAATATATATATATATAGTAGTAAGTAACTATAATGATATAATATAAGTAATATGTATATTTATTTGACAAAAAAATACTAACAAATTTCTTAAAACTAGCTTATTTACATTTTTTGCAACTACGCCAAATAACTTTGTTTTTCATAGTGTTTGTATGAATTACAAAGTTATATTTGCGTTTTTAGAAAATATGCTGTATCTCACAAATTGCTGACCCGATCTCGTTCAAACTAATTTTGGTTGAAAGGTTATACTAAGATCTACAGACATATATGTATAGACACCGCAGCCCCGGATCACAAGGGCAACTGAAGGAACAGAGTGGGTTTTTATTCAGTATTCGTCTGACACTACTTTCCGCTACACCCAGAGCGAAAGGAGTCATTTTGATGATTTTCCCCCCCAAAAAAATGGCCAAGTGCAAGGCAGACTCCCCCATGAAGGGTTCCGAAATAACTATAATAATATAACATAATATGTATATTTAATAGACAAAAGAAATAACTTGCAAATTTCTTAAAACTAGCTTATTTACATTTTTTACAACTACGCCAAATAACTTTGTTTTTCATAGTAGTTGTATGAATTACAAAGTTATATTTGCGGTTTTAGAAAATATGCTGTATATCAAAAATTGCTGAACCGATCTCGTTCAAATTAATTTTGGTTGAAAGTTACTATACTAAGATCTACAGATATATGTATTTTTTAGATTTTTCACTCCATTATTATAGAAGTTAGAGGGGACACACACACACACATTTTACCACTTTGGAAGCGTTCATCTTTTAAACAATTTACTTTATGAAAATGTCCTTTTAGAAACTTTAATGTCATTTTTAAATACCTGTCTATAGATACCACACACGCATAGGTTTCATGAAAAAAAAAATATATTTTCAGTTTTAGTTCTATGTGTTAGCCCCCCTTTATTTTAAATATTTTTTAAGTTTTTTCTTAAAATCGGAAAGCGGTTCACAGAATACATCTACCTATCAAGTTTCACATGTATAGTCCTAATAGTTTCGGAATAAAATAGCTGTGACATACGGACGGACAGACAGACAGACAGACAGACAGACAGCTTTGGGGGCTGAGTCACCCGTGTCCGTAAGAGGATACCCGTTTGCAAATCCCTACACGTGGCCCTCGGGTGGTGCTAATCAGGTGACATCAAACAGGTGGCAGGTTAAAACTGCAGGCTTGTGACCACCCACAGGGCAAAGACGTACCGCCAAACGGCCTAGCTGTGTTCCGGTACGATGCCCTGTGTAGCCTATCAAGGAGTTGGGTCGAAGTAGTTGCTTCACTGCTGAAAGACCAATCTGGCTCGCACTAGTGCGGACGTATCGGGAGACTAGTCGCGGAGAGGAGCGGATCCGAGGCACGGTGCGCCGCTGGCCGACCGCAGGTAGTTGGGGGCCCAAGTAGTGTGCCAGCCACACATGACAGGCTGCCCCACCAACTGTCGAAACATCCCGGAATGCACCATCGTGCTGGTTGGCGACCAGATGAGAGGGCCCGATGGTCATTCCCGGGGGGGCTTGGGCGTCCCCGCAGTCTCCAGACTAGTTCCCCAATCAATACCATCCGTCTAGTGTGGGTCTGGAGGTTAACAGCGTGAAGCCTCACTTCACTTTCTTCTTCTCTCCTCTTCACTCTCTAAATCATGAAATGGAATAAAAAGAGCAAAGTTAAACAGCGGCTGCACTCCCTCTCTCTCAAAGTGCACCTCAGTAATATCCGAGGTCTGCACTCAAATCTCGTCGCAGTCTACCACCACCTCGAGACTGAAACCTGCTCTGCTGTTTCTTTCGGAGACGCAGATCAGATGTCCATCAGACGTGTCGTATCTTTCATACCCAGGGTTTACCTTGGAGCACAACTTTTAACCACGTGCGGCGGTATGTATGTACGCCCGCGACGACATCTGCTATTGGCGTCTCCGGAACCTTGAGGACTCCAGGTTTTCTACACTTTGGGCTCTGGTGGACACGGACATAGACAAAATTATCTATGCTTGTGTCTACCGCTCACACAGCGGAGATCATGAGAGAACCAGGCTCACACAATACAACAGTGAGGCGGCAGATGCGGCCCAGCAGCTCAGTTCGTGTTACTGGAGGACTTTAATGCCCATCACCAGGAGTGGCTCTTCCCATACCAGTGCACGGACCATGCTGGGCGAGAGACGCACAATCTTGCACTTGCATTAAATCTCACTCAGCTGGTCCAGGGAGCAACGAGGGTGCCGGATGTTGAGTCACACAAAGCCAATTGCTTGGACCTTCTACTGACTACAGATCCAGACCGCTACTCGGTAACGATATCTTCACCGTTAGGTAGTTCCGACCACCGTCTGGTGAAGTCTGTACCCGTCTCCTCTCCGCCCGATCTTAGCCTTAAAGTCATTCGGCGGGTTTGGCGATATAAGTCAGCGGATTGGGATGGCATGCGATCTTTCTTTGCATGTTATCCTTGGCAGCCTACTTGCTTTTCTTCAAATGATTCATCGTCGTGCGCAAACGCCGTGGTAGATGTTTTGCTACGGGGGATGGAGTACTACATACCGTTCTCTGACCTAAATTGTTAGGTCAGAGAACGGTATGTAGTACTCCACATTGGTCCGGCAAAGCTCGACCTTGATTTGGCGCCGAATGTGATCGCGCTGAAGCGCTTAAACACGGGGCATACTTAGCATGGGTCGATGCTCGAAACTGCAAAGCAAATGACGTGGATCAGAAGAAGAGAGCCTTCAACAGGGCTGCCAAGTCCAGCAAGAAGGTTTTGCGGAGGGTTCGGTTTGACCACGTTAGCCGAATCGGGACCAAACTCGCTTCATATCCTGCTGGCAGCAAAGCGTTTTGGTCCCTGGCAAAGTCGGTCGAATTCAACTCCTGTCGTCCCTCACGGTAGTGTAGACCCGTCAGGTTTGAGCAGTGGTGGTAACCACTGCTCAAACCAGCAAACTTGTTTGCCGCCCTCTTTGCGGAGTTTTCACGTCTGGATAGTAGTGGCGCTCACCCTCCTGATGCTCCTATTGGATGCGAGACGTGTATGTTGGACATTCGCATCCATCAGAAGGACGTCCGTAGAGTGCTGCGTAATCTTGACGTGAACAAAGCTAGTGGCCCCGACGGGATACCAGCAATTGTTCATAGAACTTGTGCGCCTGAATTGTCTCCAATCTTGACACGCCTGTTTCGCCTTTCGCTAGATGACTGGAAAGGTGCTGAAAGCATGGAAGCTGGCTAACGTTCAGCCTGTACCCAAAAAGGGCAGTCGTGCTGACCCGGCCAACTACAGGCCTATTTCAGTCACGTCCATACTCTGTAAGAGTATGGAGCGTGTACTTAATAGTAAGCTCCTGGCATACCTAGAAGCCAACGATATCCTCAGTGACCGATAATACGGTTTTCGCAAAAAACCGGTCAACTGGGGATCTTCTAGCGTATGCCATTAATATCTGGAGCGACGCCATTGAGAAGCAAGGGGAAGCACTTGCTGTTTCTTCTTCGGCTTTTTGAATTCAACAAGATTTATCTCGAAGCCAGAAGACAATGTCCTCAACAATACATCAAAGTGTTTGATGATTATAACATCCAATCCTGTGATCTGAGCACTCAGTTCGGGGTTCCCGAAAAAACGTCGAGCTTTGTTTCTATCATTTGTGGAACTAAATCCTGGCTTTGGCTTGTCCACAATTAATCCCGTTTCATGCTTGAATCGTTGTTTGATTTCGTCTGATCTTTTTTTTACACTTGCTTTTTCCTCTGAAGACCTAGCTTGCCATTTCTTAATATCTAACTTATAACTAATGTGTAAAAAGCACCCAAACGAACGAATCCAAGCATGTAATGTTGACAAACCCAAGCCAAAATTATCTTGATTCATCATTCTGGGAGTGGCCCCACAAATATAGCATTTCTGCGATGAATGTGTCTCTGTCAAAGCATTGCACACTTTTCCATCAGTCATAGTCAGCAGAAGCTTGTGCTTAACAGAAATTTCAGAACCACCAAGATCATAAGATGTAGCCTCCAATAGTCGTTTATTTATCCCAAAACCTTATTTGTTTCGATTTTTGTCAATTCCGTTGTTTCTTTGGCAAAAATGAATTTAATTGGACGACAAAACATCGTCGATGATGGACGAGGATTTTGCCAGATAATGTTGTTACTCTCGTCGATTAACCTTAGAGGAACCAACGAATAAACAAAAAGGAACTCATCAGTGCCTTCGCTGTTTTCAAATCTTTGTTTGTAAGCACTATGATCGGAACTTCCGTCACATCCCCATTTACTTATAAGAGATGTTGTGTGATAAACGATGAATTGGGTATTAGATTGGGGAGCACACTTGTGACAACTTCTCTCTGAGCTTCTACTAAACGTTCTGCTGTTTTATTCAAAATAGCTTGTAGCTCAATTTCTGCTCGAGATTGTGTCAAAACAATGTGCTCCTCGGAAGGATAATATGCTTTTTTTGATTTAACAATGCAATCATATGATGGAAACACGTGATGCCCGACTTTCATAATCCACTTTCTAGTCTGTTTATATGAGTGGGTTGTTGATTTTGAATCAATATAATTCGCTAATGCCTCATCATTACCAAAGAGTACAATATATATAGGGACATAGAGAGCTAACTTCACGATAAAGTTTAAATCGCGCGACCGCAGCGCCGCCCTGGTAGTTGTTCATCGAACTATACGCATATTTATGTGCATGTGTGTGTACTGTGTACATGTGTGTATATGTGTGCGTGTGTGTATTTGTGTGCAGTTTTTTATTGTATTGTATTTTCTACTTGAAATTAATGTGATTGTAAAAATCCACTACTTAAATTGAAGTCGTCGTGACCTTCAATTTAGCGGTTTTTTTTTTACAATACACATTAAATTATTATGATTGTGTGAGCAGCGTAGGAAAACAAAGAATGGGTTTTATTCCATAAGCAAAAGAGGTTTATTTTGTAATTCATTTATTAATTGATAACGAACAGTATTCTGTACTATTACAGTTTACATTGTAATCAGTGAGTTTTATTGAGGATATACAATCAAATGTACTCCGCCAGAAGTTAACCGATAGTTATAAGTAATTACTGTACCTATTGATTTTGAAACAGAGAATATCTAAAAAAAGCGATGTTTCTTTTAGATATTCGTTGTTCCAAATACAGTTCTATTACACAGACATTTATTTACAGAATTAACTATGCGCTGACGGCATAAGAATAAACATATTCAATAAAGATACAGATATTATTATTAAACACTCAACTCAAACTCAAAATGTTTTAATTCTCTTAGGCCTACATGGACACTTACAAAACGTCAGCAGTTAGGGCACCAGCAGAAGAACCGGCAAGAAACTCCACAATAACTCTTTTCAAATTAAAATGTCATTTTTACAATGTATCCATAATACATAGTACAAAGAAAATAATACAAAGAAAAAGAAAAACTACACAATGAAAATGAAAACTTAAAAAAGAAATAAAGGAGATATCAGTGCAAATACCCCAAACCCCAAGCATTCCTGAAATAAACCATAAAAAACTTATGCTTTATGGACTTGCGGATTATTATAGAGCCTGAAAGCGATCTTCACAACCGCCTTATAGAATTGTTTCGCGATATTGTGAACATTGAGCTGTCCGGCTACATCGAAAACAAGTACGAGTAGGAAGGAAGGGCGAAAAGAACCGGCCTTTAGTCATCGAATTGTATCGAAGTAAAAGGATGACTGCGTACTTAGTTAATAACAGCATGTATTTTCAGGAACTGGACTATTTATATCCGAATTTTTAGATGTAAAAGCACGAAAGGAGAGAGCACAAATGCGAAATGAACTTATTCAGGCCAGAAGAAACGACCTCCATGCTATCATTAGAAACAATAAACTAGACAGACGGCAAACAATCCAACGTGAAAAATAACAACCATAACTATCAACAAAACAATAATTCTAATTACCAGAAAAAGGATATAATTTCTACAAGCTATGCTGATCAATATTCACATTCGCAAATAAACATACCGGATGAAACTAATAATACTACAACAAACTGGATGACACAACATAATCTTTAAAAAATTAATTTCAATAAAACAAAAATAATGACTTTTCACCCCCGCCAAAAATACATATAAATGTTAATTACAGCTTCAAAAACTCGAAATTGGAAGTAGTTGATAAATTTACCCTCCTAGGCCTAGACATTGACATGAATATAAATTGGAAGTCTCATATTAATAAATTAAGATCTAAATTATCTACATTCTCCTACGCACTCTGTGAGATAAAAAAACAGATCTCAAAAATGCACTAGTCACGTACTACGCCTATGGCTATGCATGGCTTAAATACGGAGTCATACTATGGGGAAATAGTACAGACGTACATACGTTACTTACCATACAGAAAAAACTTATTAGGATATTAGTCAACATCGAAGAGACTGATAGTTTGTAAACGAACTAACTTCACCTATATATTTTTGAAATGTGTAAATTTGTATGTAACCACCCGGAATTATATATAATTATATTCTAAACGAGAAGTAAATACAAACAAATATTACACTAAGATACAAAAATAGATTGAACATACCTACATCACGACTGAAAATACATTCCTCTAGTTGTTATGTTATGTCAATCAAACTATAAATAATAAGCTACTCGAAGAAATTAAGAACATAACTATAACACTATTACAAATAAACTAAAACTATTTCTACTGAACAAAGTATACCATAGCATAAACGAATATTTAACCGATGAACTATAAATAAATAAAATACAACAAATAACTACTACCGACATAATCTACAAATTTAATTATTATAATTTTCTGCATACCTTATAATAATTATAATATAATTGTACATACTTGTTTGTAACTGATCTCAATAATTATAAGAAAATATTGTTTTTTTCTTTTTAAGTATTTTTTTCCTAAATCTTTTATTAAAACAATAAATTTTAAATAATGTTTTAGTTTTAAGTTCTAGTTTTCTATTTTATATCATTGCTGTGCCCTGGCAGGGTCCATAATTGTTCCTTTTATCTTTAAGACTAAACATCTACTGTATATACATTGTGGAAAGCAAATAAATTAATATGAATATGTTAATTAGGTATGAGAGGACAGTATAGACCAATTAATACAGCACAATGGAATTACAAATAAAAATTTGTAAAACAAATTAAGATTCTAGTGTTCTCCCATTCACAAAAAAGCTTTATATTATATTAAAATAAACTTGAGAGGCGACAACATTAGACTTCAATAATGAAAGATAAATTAATAATAAAAATTATACAAAATATGTCAAATCTGTCCGAGCTTAATCTACTAGAAAGAGTCCTAATATGATCGCCCCACTGTAACTTTGAATCTATAGTTATACCCAAAAATCCAGTTTCCGTAATAACATCGAGTATTTTGCCATCAAGGATTAAATTGTCACTAGCTTGTCGTCATCATTAAGAATGATGACAAGTTTGATGCTGGTGGTCTATAAACACATAAGTTGGGCCTTCAACTTCTGCACATGCTATCTCACACAAGCGATCAATAGAGCAAGCGGTGATATCTTTTCGTTCCTTATATCTAAGAGAATTACTAAATAATATTAAAGTACCACCTCCTACCTGAGGACCTGTTGTATGCACTGACAACTGAAAAATTATTAATGTTAAACAACATTCTAACTAGTTTTAGCCAGGTTTCACAAAAACATAAGATATCCATATCATATTTATCTATTAACATTTCCACATCTAATATTTTGCCAGAGTAGCGATTTATATTCTGATGATATAGTAAGATTGTGTTATTATGCCTCTCCTTTGTCACATCTAAGAATTTAAACAATTAATTTCAGTATTATTAGATACCTAGATAATACTGAATAGTCACTTAACCTAGGATCAGTTAAATTATCAATAACTGAGTGTAAATTGTAAGCTAACAAAGTAGCCAATGTCGACTTTTTTGGGAAGGTACATATATTTCCGAATCAAAACAAATTTTTTAGTATCAAAATACAATAAACGGTCACTATGACGGCATACTAGCATACGCATCAAATTATTGAGGCTAAAAATGTATTAATTTTCTTTGAATGTCAAATTATTGGAATAAGGCAATGCACATAAAATTAGTTTGCCTAATTTTAATTTAAGGAGGGTGTCAATACCATTAACGAAGTCCTTTTTAGTTACATTAAGACTGCTTCCAAATAAAAGAATGACTGTGGTATGCTCATTCAATTTTGATTGCTTAGTTTTATGAATAAGCTCAGTAAAATGCAGGTTATGGTAACAATGACTTACTATGGTATGATTACAATAATTATTTAATAGTGAACTAAAACCAGGAGAAACCTTACACTGTGAGCTGCACACCTGTTAATCTTTGCCTTTTTTTTATTTTGTGTTTATTAAAATGATTTTGTGCAGCTGTTTTTACTGGATCAGTTTCATCACAGTTGGTGGATTTGCCAGATAATATTCTGTTCACCTCCTTGCACCAATTTTTCATACAAAAATCAATATTTTTTTGTATAAGATAATCAATAAGTTTATTTCTGTGTTCATTGCATGTTAAGAATCCGAAATTAACCACAACTGATACAATTAGTTTTACATATTCTATTATATTTTCCTTATGGCTCATTGTTTTCATTATTTTTATTACAATTAGTTCCATGTGGACAAAAATGTCGAAAGCATTTTTGCTGGGATAAAGGAGCCAATTTTTACCATCGTACTCGGATATTTTTATATAATTGTGAAAATTTTGAATTTCTTTACTCTCCAGCTGACTATTACAAGTGATGCAGTTCCTATATATTTTTTTTTTCGCGTTTCTGATTAGCCAACCAGTGCAGTATCCAACAGCCGCACACTTTTCTATGTCTTTGGGCGAATTGCTTTTCAACAGAAGATCAACATCAATGGAAATATTAAGGTGATCTTCTTCAATGATCATTGGTGTATTTTGTTGTTCTGCAGAACCTTCAATTTCAAAGAAGTATTGAAGGTTCTGCAGGCAGGTGTTTTTGTCTTTTTCGCAATTCGCCCCTACCGAATGTGCAGAGGTAAAATTATTTATCAAAAGTGTTTTGTAAGTGGCTTGAAAGCCTGCAGCAGTTGGCATTATATTACTGTGCCCATGAGCATGTATTGCTCCAAATAAATTTTCGAGAGGGTCCTGATTAAAATGCCTCAGTAATAACGAATTTTCGCCTAATTTGTACATATGTGCACACAACATTTTGAACCCTTCTATAGTTTTAATCCAGCTGGAGATTGTTGGCACCACAGATGCTTTACCATTTTTGTCCACATACAACATTGTTTTAAGCACGGGGATGCTTTCTCGCCATAATTTGTGGTGAGGTGATGTGGGAGTTACAGCTGCTCTATAAATCTTGCCGCCCCTCTGTCTGCTAAAACTGCCATTCACGGAGTCAAAGAGGCGATCAAAAAAGAAAAGGATATCAGCAGTATCTTTTGCCGCTTCTGGTAGCATGCCTGCATCTGAAAAAGAAAAGTCATCATTTAAATAATTAAATTAGTTGAACACCACAGACAAACAAAACCAACATAATAAACTATGTGGTGTATTGGATTTTTGTGTATAGTTAATAACCCACCTGTCACAAAACCAAGGGCTGTAGCAACAGTGCTGCTGAAAACTTGAGTGCAGTGTTTTACCCTCATCTTGGGTATTAGGTGTGGCAGTACATGGTGTTGCGTCAATTTAGGTACTAGACGCACTCCTCCGTACCCTGGGCTTTTTTCATGTAGCTTTAGTATGTGATTCCATTTGGCTACACATTTCTTGTTTTTTATAACATATGTTAAATCTTTAGTAAGCATATTATTTCTAATACCTTTCATAAGGTGAGGGGGGTCATAGAGCGCAAATATTTTTTGGCTCCCAACTATAAAGTGGCTCCCTGTGTATTCTTCACCTTTTCTTAAATAGTTGGCTTTTGTTTCATTTAGTAATGAATTAATTGCAGCTACATTTGTTGCACCTTGATCGCAAACTGTCGCAACCACCTTCAGTCCACAGTCTTGCAGATTTTTTATAACAACTACAATCATTTTTTTTAAATTGGCTGTTGTTGTACTTCCAGTGCAGAAGGTGTACTGGACTGGCTGTTTGTATTTTTTTATGACACCCCTCACCATAAATACCAGTACATGGTCAGCTATATGAGGTTTTCTTAATTCACCATCATCTACAAAGCCAACTATTTTATGATCTGTCATCTCAACATGTGCTGCAATAGCCATTTCGTCAAAAACGAGTGAGCAAAACTTATGAGATTGGGGCATTTTATCCACTCTTTTCTTTAAATTCTCAAACATAAATTTATTTATGCCAGGTTTAATGAAAACTTTTTTTAAAAGACAGTGGAGAGTACTGCGTTTTGGTAGAATGCAGATTTCACTGAGCACTCTGTAAGCCTTTGGGCTACTCTTGTACAACGACAATGCCAAAATTTTTTGTCGAAGAGTAAATCTTCTTCCTCTTTTACACTTTCCAGCTTGAGAGATTTGCATTTGCACAAAAGTTTTGGCTGGTTTTGACAGCTTTGTTGTCAATACATCCACAGAGGCTTTCTTTGCCAACAACAATCTCTCCACATATTTCTTTCTTAATTTATTATTTCCATGAATTTTTTTTCTTAACTTTGTAACAGTTTGCTTCATCTGCAGTTCTGCCTTTGTCATCTTAATTTCTGAAAGATTTTACCAATTATGAGTGAATAATATAATATACTAGTACTCACGCGGGGCTTCGCTCCCGTGGATTCTATCACAGTAAAAACATAACTCTCTTTTTTTGCAGTAGCGTAAAAAGTAGCCTATAACCTTCCTCAAGCTTCAACCTACTTCCATACCAAATTGCATCCAAATCCACCCAGTACTTTCGAAGATTAGCGCGTTCAAGCAAACAAACAAACAAACAAACTTTTCCGCTTTATAATATACTAGCTTCCGCCCGCGACTTCGTCCGCGTGGAAAAAAAAATCCCCCGATTTTGAAACATTCTTCATTAGTGCTCCGCTCCTATTGGTCTTAGCGTGATGATATATAGCCTATAGCCTTCCTCGATAAATGGGCTATCTAACACTGAAAGAATTTTTCAAATCAGAACCGTAGTTCCTGAGATTAGCGCGTTCAAGCAAACAAACAAACAAACAAACAAACTCTTCAGCTTTATAATATTAGTATAGAAGTATAGATTATATTATTATATTATATTATATTATCTATACTAATATATAGATAATATAATATAATATATATTATTCCACAACTTTCACACAACGCCATCTAGTCCCAAACTAAGCAGAGCTTGTGCTATGAGAACTAGACAACTGATAAACATACATATATATTTCTAAATACATACATATTATAGATAAATTACACCTAGACAAAGAACAAATGATTGTGCTCATCACACAACCACTTGTCCTGGGTGGGAATCGAACCCACAACCTTGCGCATAGCAGTCAGGGCCACTGACCACTAGTTTAATTTTAAGTTACAATTAACTTTTAAATAGGAATAAAAAATTTGAATAAATTTAATCTTGCATGCACATGACTCTATATTGAAACTTGGTGTCTAAGAATATATTATACATACTTTTTCGCATAGTTTGAGTCTGCATAGATCGAGTTTTTGGACCCTCGTCACTTATAGGCACTGGAATCTCGTGCTGCATAGAGGTAGATGGTAGATCAACTGACATGACATCTTGTATACTAGGCATGGTTGCAGCTCCTAAAACCAATGTTAGAATGTTTTTAAATTCATACAATGTAACATAAATCACAATGCCCTAAATTTTATAAAAATTGGCCAAGTGCGAGTCAGACTCGCCCATGAAGGGTTCCATAGTACCTAACTATAATAATATAATATGTATATTTATTTGACGAATAAAACAAAACCTTAAAAATTTCTTAAAACTAACTTATTTACATTTTTACAACTACGCTAAATAACTTTGTTTTTCATAGTGTTTGTATGAATTACAAAGTTATATTTGCGGTTTTAGAAAATATGCTGTACCTCAAAAACTGCTGACCCGATTTCATTCAAACCAATTTTGGTTGAAAGTTTACATTATGATCTATAGACATATATTTTTTTTAGATTTCTCACTTTATTATTATAGAAGTTAGAGGGGGGGACACACATTTTATCTCTTTGGAAGCTTATATCTTTTAAACGATTGACAAAAAAAAAAAAACTTTATGAAAAACTGGTTATAGAACCCTTATATAATTTTTAAATACCTGTCTATAGATACCACACATGCATAGGTTTCATGAAAAAAAAATATTTTCAGTTCTAGTTCCATGTATGGGGACCCCCTTTATTTTAAATATGTTTATATTTTTTTTCTTAAAATCGGAAAGCGGTTCACAGAGTACATCTATCTACTAAGTTTCACATGTATAGTCTTAATAGTTTCGGAATAAAATGGCTGTGACATACGGACGGACGGACGGACGGACAGACAGACAGACAGACAGACAGACAGACAGACAGACGGACAGAAATATCGAAACTATAAGGGTTCCGTTTTTTGCCATTCGGCTACAGAACCCTAAAAATGAAGGGTTTTATAGTACTAGGTATTATAGATATTAAAAATTTTCTTGATCCAGATTACCTATACAAGTAAACCATCAGATGTCATTAAAATGAATTAATTTTTCAAGTAACAAAAATTTCACACAGGAAACATTGACATGCAAGATCTTTCCCCATTAAGCAATAAGTTAAGTTTAGGATTGAAGAGTACGGTAGCTAGTGACATTATGAGGTGATGAGACCTAAATTATAACATTTTGTATCTGAGGGTGACAGTTGCAGTGAAGTGGCCCGCAAAGCTTTGAAATACAAATAGCTTCTGCAGGAGTTATAGGCAAGCATGGTGCTTACCATCAGGCAAGTGGTCTCAAGTCACTTCTTATTAATATTTAAAAAAAAGTTTTACTCACCCATAAGATGCAACATGGGAATAGCAATAGGACATAACCGATTTTTGGTGTAATGCCAGTTTTCAGGAAAATGTTTATGGCAAACTCTCCTATTCTTAAATACAAAATTTTCATCCAGTCCAGCAATGTCACCACCTATGTTCATGACCCATGAACGGAAACGTTGAGGATCTTTATCTGGATTTGGGAATCGATGTAATGGAGGACCTGAAATTTTTTTGTTATTCGTTAGTAAATATAGACTTACAGGGATCCACTATATCCTACTCAACAATAATTATGTTAAGGAAGTCTCTATTGCACAGCTCTTAGAAAATCCTTAACATAATAATTCTGTATATATAATTTTAATAACATGATCAATCATTTCAGTTCTCATAGATTGCAATTGCTAATTTAATTTGTAACTTGTATTTCAATAGCAATATTATAGTTATGATACAAAATATGTAAACAAATTAAAGGCTACATTATGTATGAGTAATGAGTACATTTAAATGTAAAATAAACTTACAGATTCTGTAATTTTATCATGCCGATTAAATAAAAATGACCAAAATATCAAAAATATGAACAACAAAACTAAGTAACATTTTTTAAATTTTACTGAGAAGTCTAGTAAAATTATTCGTAATGAAATCTTTATATTTACCATCTGGAAATCTGCTAAAACAGCCAGGTACACAACAAGCTAGAAAAGACATTGTTTTTGTTCACTTTCTAACTATTTAACGAGTCCTATCTCAAATTTTTCACTAGCCACAAATCTGAAAATGCGAAGTCTTCACGCTAAGACGGAGGATCCGCGAACGGTACTCAACTCGAAGATACTAGGGAAATAACTTTCACACACTCAGTTGTATTTTAAGGAGATTAATCACTTAAAATATGAACGAAAAAATTATGTGTACGCGCATCAGAGACTTGCCGACATTTTTTCTCTGGGTGGTCAGCACAAAAGAGCTGTTATAATAAAATTTTCATTCTAATGAGAAATGTGTCTTAAAAATAGTTTTTATATATTAAGTATTTTTAATAATTACATATATGCTTTACTTTTAAAATAAAATTATTATTATGTGATAAAGAATATAACTCATAGATTATTATTTTTAACGATTGCAACCTTTTGGTTTTGTTGTACCACTATCACAGCTAGATGGCACTACTTTCCATACTTTAACCCCCGTCACGAATCTATGTACTAAGTCGACACAGCATGATCATTACTTAACAGTCTATCACTTGCACAGCACTTGGTTGTTGAAGGCTAATGCATGTACTTGCAGAAGCTGGATTCTCGCGAATGTCCTTTATAACTCTGGCAACGTTTTTATGTCCAGTTGACCGTGAAGTAACCTCTGCAGCTGTCATTAATACCCCAAAAGCCTGATAAGTTCGAAAACAAAGAAAAACATGCCTTTTTTGTGAATTCACAGATAGTCTATTTTATGACACATTAAAATATTCTAATAAGAAATTAATATAGTACATACCTTCGGAAGTAAAATCCATCACTAAAACTTTTCACAAAATTAGAACTGCCACCATGAGATATTTAGTGCAAGTGTCGCAAAAATGCAACTGACCAATTTCTTTAATTGCATTTACCTCATTACTGTTCACTTACTTTCCTCCAGTCGGTGATCAAGGTCAGCGGAGGTGCACGAGCGGGAACCGGTGTAGGATAACGGGACGGTATTTGGACATGTGGTCAAAAAATATTTGTTATTAGATCGTAATAACCATAATAAATTTTATCTAAACAGAGACCTCCCGCCACCTCGCGTCTGTCTGTCTGTTTGAACGCGATAAAAAGCACATAAGATTTTGATACGGTTTTCACCAAATACACGGTAATGATATATATTAGTCATTTGAGTTTGTACTTTTACATCGGTCGGCGCTATGTTCTTCACATAAATATACTGATGGGATATTTTCCGAGATACACGCGGTTGAAGTCGCGGGCAAAAGCTAGTTGTAAATATGTGTCATTTTATTGTGACCATCAAAACGATCTGGTCCTCTTTACACAGGATTAATGGAGGCAGTCGCGATACTCGCAGTACACACGAAGAGCGTCCGGAAAGATCTGACCAACAGATTTGTAGTACTTTTTTTGGCAGCAATTTGGAAACCACTAATGTTTCAATATATTTTATTGTATTACTGTTTGGTATCCCAAGACGGGTAAGAAATATGGAGTTACGAGCTCATTCCTCATATATTCCAAGAATATATTAAACATAAGAAATTGATTTTTAATATTAAAATATTGTTCCACCCAGCTTTTGTCAAGATCACTAATGCTATCATACCAAGGAAATGCAACACACGGTGAATAGTTTAATTGGCGAAATCTTTGATTTTGAACCCCATACGTTATTAGTGACCCCGAAAACCACGAAATTACACACCTACCAAACAGAATGGACCCAAACTTGATAAGCTATTCTTATCGTCTAGGATCTTCAAGAGCGGTTGCTGTATTCCTGCAGGCCACTCCACTGAGTTCGTATAATTATAATATCTCATCGTATCTAACAATACAAGCTCGAACTTGGTTGATATACCGTCTTGTCAAGCGCTTCTCCTCCACATTTATTGTGCGCACAGCCAAGCTGTGGAATTCTCTGCCGGCTTCTGTTTTCCCTGCCATCTTTGAGTCTTTAAAGCAAAAGTAAATAGGTATCTTCTGAGCTCGCTCGTTCTATTGTAGACCTCATCTATCGGTTACCATCAGGCGAGATCGAGGTCAAGAGTGGGCTCATTCGTAAAAATTGGACAAATGCGAGTCAGACTCGTCCATGAAGGGTTCCGTAGTAACTACGCCAAATAACTTTGTTTTTCATAGTGTTTGTATGAAATACAAAGTTATATTTGCGGTTTTAGAAAATGTGCTAAATCTCAAAAACTACTGACCCGATGTCATTCAAACCATTTTAATGAAAGTTTTCATTAAAACCTACAGTATATTTTTTTTATTCTATTATAAAAGTTACAGAGGGGGGACACATTTTACCACTTTGGAAACGTATATCTTTTAAACGATTGACTTTAAGAAGAAGTAGTTTTAGGAACCGATATAATTTTTAAAGACCTGTCTATAGATACCGCACACGAAAAGGTTTGATGAAAAAAAAACCCGTGTGGCACTCGGGGACTGCCGCGGTAAAGCATAGCATTTTTTATCAACTTATGCAATTATAATTATTTATATATTTTTTTATTTATGCAGTATTTTTTTTCTTTGATGTTAATTCAAGTTACCGGATCAATTATACCACATTTTTAGTTTTAAGCTATTTCTCGCGGCGTTGACATTTTAGACTTTCTTTCTCCTATAAAAAAATGTAAATGTTTCTTATTTTATTCAACAAAATATTTACAAAATATCTAAATCCATACTAATATTATAAATGTGAAAGTAACTCTGTCTGTCTGTGTGTTACCTTTTCACGCCTAAACCGCTGAACCGATTTAGATGAAATTTGGCGTGGGAATAGTTTAGGACTCTGGGAAGGACGTAGGATAGTTTTTATCCCGAAATTCCTACGGGTTCGGGATTTACGCGGGAACCCCCTTCCACGCGAACGAAGTCGCGGGCAGAAGCTAGTAAGTATAATATAAAAGTTCTTTCAATAAAAGAGAAATCATAAAAAGATATGATGAGACCCTGGGTTTGATCCAAAATACTGACGGTTACCAATCCGATTCTTTACTAAACACGCTAATAGAACGTTAGTAACCTGAATTGAAATAACTGACCATATTCGACCGTATTAGGTTTTATTTTCGTTACGGAATTTCTTGATTCGGTCGCCGCGCTCAAAGCCCGCGATAAAAGCTATGCAATAGCTTAAAAATATTTTAGGTTCAGTTCCATGTATGAGGAGCCCCCCTTAAATTTATATATTTTTGTCTATCAATCGAAAAGCGGTTCAACTCGGCGGAACAGAATACATCTACCTACCAAGTTTCACATGTAGGTAGTCATAACAGTTTCGGAATAAAATGGCTGTGACTTACGGACGGACGGGCAGATAGACAGACATGACGAAACTATAAGGGTTCTGTTTTTTGCCAATCGGCTACGAAACCATAATAAAAAAAAAACTGCACATTTACATCTTGTTGTCAAAGAGAACCAGTACCAGTCATCGAAGTGTACCTACAAGTCACTCCAATAATTTCATGACATCAAACAGCACACAAAATAAAAGCAAATATGAAGCCATTAAAAAAAAATTAAATAATCTAAAGTATCAAAATGACTTTACGTACCCATAATTCGCGGAGCTATTCGTACGTTTGTGTGTGTTTGAGCCTTGTCTATGTAGTGATGCGATTTGATACCTATCAATTTTGAACATGCGTCCTTAAGATCCACTATTAAAGGAACTCTTGAAAAAAAGATATTCGTTGAAGAAGTTTTAGAGGTTATGTCTGGCCATTATTACGTAAACCGATTTATTGGAAGCAGATTGGTACCGCAGATTTGATTATATCCATAGTCAACGCTAGTGTGGAAAACATAGACCCTAGTAGTGAGCCATTGTCAGTTGGCAGGGGTCTCCCGCCCATGATCTCACGGCAGCATAGAAAAAGTGGCTGTCGCAACCGAAGGCTGGGCACGCCGCAATCGCGGCGATAAGTCCCGTCTTTGAGAAGTGGCTGGAGAGACACCACGGCATCCTCACCTTCCACCTGACGCAGGTGCTTACTGGACACGGGTGTTTTGAGAGGTACCTACTTCGGATTCAGCGGGAGGACACGCTCGGGTGTCGACATTGCGTGGACCACCCGGAGAACACGGTGGAGGTGTGCCCCGCTTGGGCAGAGCTTCGCCGTTTCCTCGTTGAGGCTATCGGCAGCGGTGACCTCACGCGCCCGGCCCTGGAGCGGAACGAGTGGGAAAAGAATGCAGCCGCCTCCTTCTGCGAAGCAGTAATGCTAGCGAAAGAGAAGGCTGAACGCGCGAAGGAGAGGCAACTCTCTTCCTCACGTCCCAGCCGCCGCAGAAGACGCCCCGTGCGTCGGGGATCACGAGCCAATCTCCGGCCACCGTAGGTGCGGGCCAGGCCCGGGTCAACGGCGCATCGTGTTCCACGCGCGCCTCAAAGAGCTGTCAGCACTAGTGTTGCCCAAACGATAGTCTCGCAAGAGTCTTGCAATTAGCGATTAACAGACTCTGTTACATTGTTCTGAGATCTCAACTACCGTTTAATAAATAGCAATAGGATAATCGCTAATTGCAAGACTCTTGCGAGACTCTCGTTTGGGCAACACTAGTCAGCACCAGTGACGGGGCCCCATAAGGCCATTGCCTGCCGGGGTACAACCCCGGTAATGTTCTAACGAGATACCACGGCCCCGGAACTTAAGGGCACCTGAAGGAACAGGGTGGGTTTTTAGTCAGTAGTAGTCTAATACCGCTCTGGGTAAAGCGGAAGAGATAGCGTTTTACCCAGAGCGGGAGAAATCATTCGATGATTTACCCCCACCCAGGAAAAAATGGGTCCCCCACCACTTCCAAGGTATTAGAAGTTGATTATATCGAAAATCTGTTTTAAACAAGTAACTATGCGTTATGAAAGCTATAATTACAGGCATTAAGTAGTACAAGTTAATTGCGGCTCTGTCTCTAGGATGGCAACGCATGTACAATGCCTTTTGTAATACAGATCCATATAGGCCGCGGCGATCACTTTCCATCAGTCGGAACATCTGTTTGCCATCCTCAAATATGGATCTTAGTCGAATTAAATAAATAAATACTATAAAAGTAGGTAATAGGTACTTATAAAAATGAAACAATTTGTTTTATATTTGTATGTATTTATTCTTCATCTTCTCTTATGATAATATCGTCCAAAAAACCTGCTGGTGTAGTAATAGTTGTCTGATGTCTGGCCCATCCGAGATACCAAACTTCCGTCATAGTATGCGCGCAACATCCGACAGTTCGTCTTCCCACTAAGCAACTGCAACAGTAGGTACTGTATTATTCCTGCACGGTCGGGCACATTATTTTTATTAATATATACGTATTGCCTTCTAGAGACATGGCGTGATTTAATTTTGCCTCTAATAAGGGTTGTATCACTACTGCCTCTAAGATTGTATTCAGATGAATTTACTCACTCACTGCATACCTCAATCCTGTATCCGCCGTGGAAACGTACATGTTCACCATAATATGAACGTGCAAGGGCGGATCCAGCTTTGGCGCCAGGGGGGGGTCACATAGTCGTGGTCAAGTCACAAGAAGTTATAATTTAGTTTTGATGATAATAGATACAAGTATATAGTAGATATTTTATTAATAAATGCCAGTACTGTACTTAAAAACACCTACCCATATTTAAATAACACAATCAATTTTTCTGGTACGTCTTCTCCCGAAACGCATTATCACTTAATGTATAATACTTCAATAGGTACATTTTTATGGACGTGGTCAAGCATTCCGTTTGGAAACTGTCAATTGTCTGTCAGCATCTTCAGAAAAGGGAAGCCTATGTATGTTAGCAAGTTGAATGAAGCTCTTTATTCCTTGAATATTGAAAACGATGACCTGGAGACCATTTGGCAGTCCGTAACATCTTTTGTCACAGAAACAAGCTCTCCAATCTTGGGCCATAGAAACACTAAATTGGATTAGCGGTCACCGACAGCTACTTAATATGCAGCACAATAATTCTTTGCAATGAAAACTTACACAAACAAATCCAGGAAAATGCTTAGTTTAGTCTTCTCAATCTTGGGAAGACTAACGAGAGATGCGAAAGGTAAGTGGTGGCAAGAGAAGGCGAAATTCTTACAGTGGCTTATAGACACACAACAGCTGAGTGCATTTTATAAAAAGATTTGTAAAGTCATAGGTACCAAAATGTAAACGTACCGTTAAAGTCACTACATGGAGTATCTCTCGCCAACAAAGACGATATCTTGAAACGCTGGGCTCAACATTTTAATGACCTTCTGAATGTTGATCGCTCTGCTGATATAACTAACATTAATTCCCTCCAGTAAACTAAACCTAGGGAAGAGTTACTTGAACCTATTACTTTGGAGGAAGTCAGAACGACCATCAGGCAACAGCAGAATAAGAAAGCAGTAGGCGTACATAATATTTGCGTTGAAATGCTGAAGTATGGAGGAGAGGAGTTACACCAGATCATGTGGAAACTGTTGTTGTATATGTGATCGGAAGAAAATCTACCTAAGTGCTTTTAAATCTCTCGCATTTGCTCACTGTACAAAAACAAAGGAGATCGCTCTGACTATAATTCGTACCGAGGCATTTCCCTTCTCTCCATTCCAGGAAAAAAATTCGCAAAGTCCTTCTAAATAGACTTCTGCCTATATCCGAAGAAATACTGCCAGAATCTCAGTTCGGTTTCAGACCGGAGAGAGGAGCCTGCGAGGACATCATTTCAATCCACCAGCCTATTGAGAAGAGCACGGAGAAAGGTCGACCAGTGTTTCTGTGTTTTGTTGACCTTGAAAAGGCCTTTGACAGCGTTCCTCGTGAAGATCTTTGGTTGGTTCTGTCTAAACTGGGTTGTCCGAATAAATTTGTTAGGCTTTTACGGCTTTTACGGCTTTTACATGATGACATGTCATGTTACTTCACAATCAATGATGAACAATCAGAATCTTTCTCAGTCACCTGTGGAGTCGAACAGGAATGTGTATTGGCACCAACTTTGTTCGCATTCTATTTTTTTATTTTTTATTACTGATGAGCCCACTCTTGACCTCGATCTCGCGTGATGGTAAGCGATAGATAAGGTCTACGATGGGACTAGCGAGCCCAGAAGATGCCTATTTACTCGTGTTTTAAAGGCTGAAAGGTCCTAAGTGGCAGGGAACACAGAAGCCAGCAGAGAATTCCACAGCTTGGCTATGCGCAGAATAAATGTGGAGGAGAAGCGCTTGGTACGACAAGACGGTATATCAACCAAGTGTGGGTAGTACCCAGCCGTGCATCTGGTAGACTGGTAGTGAAAGGGAGATGGAGGAATCAGATCATGGAGCTCTTGCGCACACTCCCCAAAGTACAATCTGTAGAAAACCGACAGGCAAGCAACGGTTCGCCGATAAGCCAGGCTATGAAGCTTGTCCACTAGCACCTCGTCGCTTATAAGCTTTTTAGCTCTGCGCTCGATCGAGTCCAATGCAGCAAGTTGGTACTTTGCAGAGCCATCCCACAAGTGGCTGCAATACTCCACGCAGGAACGGACCTGTGCTTTATACAGATTTAGAAGCTGTCCAGGCGTGAAGTACCGCCTCACCTTGTGTAGGATTCCCAACTTTTTTGCTGCAGTCTGAGCTCTGGACTCGACGGTTGACCAGAAGCTGAGGTCTGACGTCAACTCCATGCCCAAAAGCTCCAGGTAATCGGTAACTGGCACAGATGTACTTTGGAAAGTAGGGGCCAATTCAAAAGGGCTCCTTTTAGCGCTGAAAAGACAAGCCTGTGTTTTCAGAGCGTTGAATTTGACCAGATTGTCATCACCCCATTGGGAAACGAGATTTAATGTCAAATTCATGCGCTCTACCATGGCCTTTCTGAGAGTGGCAATTTCGTCCCTGTCAGCTCTAGAACTAGATAAGTATCTCTCTGAGACTGTGCTGTCATCCGCGTACCCAACTGCTCCCAGCTGAAGTAGATCATTGATATGCAGCAGAAAAAGAGTCGCAGAAAGAACAGACCCTTGAGGGACACCGGCTTTAATTGCCATAAGATCCGATGAGCAGCCATCGATGACCACTCGGACCAACCGCTCACTCAAGAAGTCGGAAATCCAGTTGCATAAGCCAGCAGGGACACCGCATGCATGAAGCTTGCTCAGCAGACTAGCGTGCCAGACCCTGTCAAAGGCCTTTGAGATGTCGAGGGATAACGCAAGGGCTTCACCGTGTTTCTCAATGGCCTCGCCCCAACAGTGCGTGACATACACAAGAAGATCTCCGGTGGACCAACCACGGCGAAAGCCATACTGGCGGTCACTGAGGAGCTCATTGTTTTCAAGGTATGCCAGCAACTTGTTGTTGAGTAACCTTTCCATTACTTTACACAGTATGGAGGTCTATAATTGGCAGGATCGGTAGGATATTGTAGTCCGTGAAGCCTAAGTAGTTTTTTCAACCCGGCGAAACTAAAAGCGACTACGAAAATCTTAGTGACCCTTATAACCGAGATTATGTATACGCCGACGATTTATGTTTCGTCACAGACTCCGCAAGTGGTCTTCAAAATCTTATGACCAATTATTTAAATGAGGCATGCACTAAGTTTAGGCTTAAAATTAATTTAAAAAACCGAAGTGATGGCGGCAGGAGGGCTACATGACAATGTACTACTTAATGTATGTTATGAAGACAATATATTAAACCAAGTCGATAGATTCAAATATCTTGGATGCACTATTACGTTAAATTGTGTCTTTTTTTTTCGCGGTAAAATCATCAGATGAGTCCTCCCACCCCGGGCAAGGCCGGAGGGACTGTCAGACTTGTACTGACTAAAAAATCCACGGTATTCCTTCAATAGCCCTTTACGTACCGGCGACGTCAAAGTGTGACTTAGACCAGATATAGAATAGGAGCTTCTGCTGCTGCTGCTTTTGATGAACTGCGGTCTAAAGTTATCCGGTCGCATGACATCAAGCTATCCACCAAAATAAAAGTGTATAATATGGCCATTGTGCTCCCAATTTTGTTTTGTATTCGTCCAAAACATGGGTCCTCTACCGTAAACACATTTGCGCTCTCGACAGGTACCACTTAAAGTGTCTGCGAGATATAATGAACATCCGGTGGCAAGATCGTGTCCGAAACATGGATGTTCTTCGTCGTGCAAACGTCGGAGGTATCGAGACCTACCTTATGAGGCACCAGCTGCGCTGGAGTGGACACGTGTAGTGAATGTCGGACGACAGATTGGCTAAACGCATCTTCAGAACTCAAATATGGCAAACGTCAATGGGATGGACAATACCTAATATATAAGGATATTCTGAAAACGCATATGAAAAGATGCAATATCGAACCATCTCAATGGGAGCACAAAGCCGCTCAACGTTTGGATTGGAGACGTCTCATTAATCTGCAAGTCTCTGATTTTGTATCGCTAAGACGAGAAGATTTGGACAAAAAACGAGACGAGTTGAAGGTCAGACCACCAGCGACCATACACTATTGTCGTGCGAACGGTGTGTTAACGTGCCCTACATGCAACATGGTATTCTCAGCGAAATGTGGGTACGCCAGTCACCAATGAGCGCACCGTCGCGTCGGAGAGCTGAACAACCAAGCGATTATTCAGCTCTCCGACGGTGCGCTTATTAGAGCTTTCTAATCTATACTAATATTATGAAGCGGAAAAGTTTGTTTGTTTGTTTGTTTGTTTGCTTGAACGCGCTAATCTTCGAAAGTACAGGGTGGATTTGGATGAAATTTGGTATGGAAGTAGCTTGAAGCTTGAGGAAGGTTATAGGCTACTTTTTACGCGACTGCAAAAAAGGAGAGTTATGTTTTTACCGTGATAGAATCCACGGGAGCGAAGCCCCGCGTGAGTACTAGTGTTTGAATAAAATAGCCATCATACAGTCGCCATAGCCGAAATCGGCCAGGATGAACATCATCATCTTTATGGACGTGGAGATGTGCCAGTCCGGTTCTAGACGTTCTTCAACCATAAAAGCTCTCAGACACGATTTGATTTTTTGTAATTTTCGCTGTCGTTACACTAACAGGTAGTGTAGCCATAATACATAATAAAATCTTATATTAGGGTACATCTCAATATCACAATTTAAAATAAGGTCAGAAATGGTTTTATAATAAGGTCAGGTTATTACTAAAGTTTAGTCGTTCCGATTGAGGTTAGATCTAGCTAGACGTTAGTCGAAACAAAGCGCGCGCAAGTGTCATACCTACGAAATGTGTGAAAGGAGGCGGCCGTGCGGTGGCGCGGTAAAATTCAAATTTTGGATGCGTTCGTTCCCGAATAATGTTTGCCTTCAAAAAAATTATTATATTAAATATTGAAAGTACTTAAATAAAACTATATTGTGACAAAATATGAAAGGAGGCGGCCGTGCGGTGGCGCGGTAAAATTCAAATTTTGGATGCGTTCGTTCCCGAATAATGCGTTTGCCTTCAAAAAAATTATTATATTAAATATTGAAAGTACTTAAATAAAACTATATTGTGAGTTGTGACAAAATATATAAAAACATTATGTTTAACAATTTTAATTAGCGTTCCACCTAGGTCCTGGACCCAGCCCAGGGGGGGGGTCATGACCCCCATGACCCCCCCCCTGGATCCGCCACTGTGAACGTGCTTGTCGTATTTGGTACGTTCCCAGGGCGAATAGAATGAGGTCTCTATATTCTAAGACAGGAAAGTAATCATTGTTTCTGTTTGCTGATATGTTTTGGAAATTAGAAGTTCCTCTATTCATATTAACAGCCTCAACCATAGTAGCCAGATTATTTTCTAAATTCATATTTTGCCTAATTATGTTTAATATTTCTTTGGCATATTCACTGTCTTGCAGGCGAGCACCAAACTTATTTAGTAAAGCTGCTGCTATCTGGAAGTTTTGCATCATGTGGGGAAGCGATCTATCGAAATATTCTTGCCTCAGTAATTTAAAATCTCTTTTAAATTATCCATTGACCACTTCCACTTATGCGGCAGTTAACACACATTATGCGAGTAGGCATAACATGACTTCCCATTGTGATATACAAATGGATGCATAATATGTGCACAATCAACAAAGTCCAAAGTATCAGGTAGAATCGTAGTCCTAAAAAGTCAAAGCAAAACGTCGACGGCGTAAATAGCAGCTGATCGGAATCCTTAGGCAAGCACTAGTTGCAAGGAAAAACTGAGTTTATACACAGAAGCAGTTAATAATTTCAAAAGTACGGAAACACAACCGACTTTACACGAGATAGCAGCAGTTGTCAACACAGATAACTTTAAATAAGTCAGAGGTTGTCAATACACGTTACGTAGATGTCAATGTCATGTCGTATTGTTGCCATACTTTGCTTGCAGTATGACTTTATTTTAGTATTTACTTATTCAGCAGAATTCTTTACAAAAATCTGCAATTATATTTATTGTGGTTTATCAATACGCTTGTAAAGTATACTTATGCAATAAGGGCAAAGCACTTTAAATAAATTGGAGTAGATTTACTAATATAGGGCAGAGAAACCAGCAGAGAACTTTCAACTGAGACAATATTGGCTAAAAGACATGAAGTCAAATTGTAAAGGAAAAAAATAATCTAATCCCTTGTGATCATATTAGTCAATTGTATTTCCAAAAAAAATATTTTTTTTATTAGAGTGGGTCAGTTCATAAGCATATCTTGAAAAAAACTAAGAAATCATTTTATTAACATTTGCAAACATGACATTTATAGACGCTCAAATATTCTATTAACAATTTTTTCGCCTTTGTTCTTTGTAAGTTTGTAAATTGTAAGTTTGTATGTAGGGGTAATCTCTGAAACTTCCGAACCGATTTTGATAATTCTTTCGCTTCCATGTAGCTGAATTATCCCTGAGTGCTATAGGTTATAAATTTTCTTTATATCATGCATATTAGCCGAGCTATTATAATCTTTGTCAAGCAAGTCGGAGACGGGATCCCGTGGAATATTTTCGACTTCTACGCGGACGAAGTCGCGGCAGAAGCTAGTATGATATAATGATACAGTGTAGATTGTAACCCTAACTTCGAAGCTAGACAGAACCTGTGTTAAAAATAAAAAGTTAAACATAAGAACCTATAATTATGCATGCTTTATCTGTGACTGATTTATTGGCTTGGGTTCTCTTGTAGAGGTTTCTTCGGGCGCTGCTTAACTTGAGACTAAATATATTTCTGTGTTTGGATGAGGCATTTTATTATGTTGGTATCTTTGGTGGCAACGGTTGGCAAGGCTAATATCGCTTTATATGTTAAAAAAATTGTGTTCAAGCCATTCCACACAAATATATTCAGTTCCATAGCACAATAATTTGCGAACCGCGTAAGAGTCTGAATTAATCATGCCATAAATAAAGTACTGACATAATAATGCTTTAATATTTGTTGCATGCAGTCATTTCGCCATGAAAATCAGGGGAATGAACAGAAAAAGGTAATAAAAACAGTTAATATGAAAATGACTAATGTTCATACCTACATAGATTGTCATCGTAACTTTGTTCTCATTACTTTTGTTGTTTCTTTCATGGTATTGTATATATATATGCATTATCAGCATTGCATTATGTATCTGCATTTATTTGCTAAGTGCTGTAGATTATTCCCACATTCATATAATTTTTTGAAGTTAGATTTGTTGTTGTGTACAATATTCCACTGTTAAGAACAACAGTGTAGATTTTTATTCATACAGCAGTCATGTTTTAATTCATCTAAATAAGTACATATTTTTCTGATATGGATGTTTCGTATCAGTGACAGAACGCAATTAATCAATTAGATATTGAAAGTATATTATGCAAGTTAGTTATTATTATTATACAGGAAAAGCAAGCATTTTACGTTCAAATTATTTTCATATAGTTTTTAAACTATTCTTTCGTTTAACGGTACGAAGCTTTCACTTTGTACTTACTTAAGCACTACTACTGAATACTGCATATAAAAAGGCAATTGAGATAGTTAAACATAATATGTTAACACTAATATTATTAGTGTTTTTACTATACAGGTTTAAATTGACAAAAATATGGTCGCAAAAAATCTTTCATAAGACAATTTTTTGTGTCTTGAGTGGAATTCATAATCTCCGATAATAATTTAAATTCTTCAATTACCACTTGTTCGACTTTTTACCCGACTGCGGCGAAGGCCAAAAGGAGGAGGATTATGTTTTTTTATTGAATTTTTTGACATATTTCTTTTAAAAATCTTGTTGGTTGCAATAGAATCGGAACTCTATTATAAACTAGCGTCTGCCTGCGACTTCACTCACAGTGTAAAGTTCTGCATCCGGTGTTCCATTAATGGATAGCCTACATGTTGGCCAGACTTATAGCTACATCACAAAAGTTTCATTTAAATCAGTCTAGTAGTTCAGGAGATTAGCCTGTACAAACAGATTTTCAATAAAAAAAATGGCTGTAACTCTGTTTTTTGTAAATATATTCAATGTAGAGACAAACTTTTTTACTTTTTTATTACTTGTATAGATGGTATTCGTTTTTTTTTTATTTTAAAGCTAGATTATTATCTCGGATTCTAGTTTCAAATGACATGAACGATTGTACTATCGACCAATCTTCCGCATGCTCACCTTTAAGGCTATAATCGCATAGCACGCCTCACAACTCTATCGCCCAATGCGAGGAACGGGAAGCGGCAACAATTAGCGAGATGCAAATTGGCACTGGCTAGTGTTTGTTGTCATTTTTTGTTACACGCCCTGTACTCACACAAATGCATATTGTCTCTAACTGGGCGAAACCAGGAAGGGGTGAGGTTTATATCCAGAAATATATTTCTATACAACGTGTAACGGAAACCCCATATCAATCCAAAAGGGCTGAAGACAACATCTGGTATGGAGTCTCTATGCCCAGTTTCAGCACAAAATAAGTGACTCAAAGAATTGATTCGAAATTATCGGTTTCATATGTTTCTTGAATACCAATCATAACAAACGTGTCACAGCACTACGAGGGTCAATAACTTTCCACGTCACTTGCCTATAACACGATAATTCTCTTCAATCTTCTTAATTTGAAAAATTCAGTCTCTGGTATCAATGTATTGAAATTTCTAATTAGTTCCACACATGAAGACATAGGATTACCAAACCCTTGTCATATCGTTTGTTATCATCCAAAGAAGCCGTGCACTTGGTATGTATATACCCTTTAAATTACACGTTGTATATAGAAATATTTTCTTAAGTGAGCATGCGTATCTTTGGCCAATAGTACGTTGTCCATAATAAATGTGTTGTTGCTGGCAGGCGTATGGCGACGACGAGAGCACGGCCATGTTGACGCAGGAGCTACTGGTGTACCTCGCCATGTTCATCCGCACCGAGCCGCAGTTGTTCCTGGAGATGTTGCGCTTGCGCGTCGGACTTATAATACAAGTATTTCAACTTTATACCTATTTTATTATATTAGGAAGGACAAACAGTCACATAATAGTTAGGAGTAGTTTCCTTGTCGGAGTCTGTCTTTTGTGATAGCTAGGATTCTTTAAGTCAAGAGTGAATAGGTTACTTCTATGCAAGCGTGCTTCATCTTCGACCACATCATCGCTTAACTTCAGGTGAGATGGTGGTCAAACGCGAGTTTAAAGACAGTAAAAATAAGATACACAAAATATTACAAAAAACATCAACAGTTATGTTACCAACCACGTTATCCACAACATAGACATGAGAAACATAGTGCGTTACATATGTTACTGGACCATAACATTATGTTATATATTAGGAATAACAAACAGTCACAAACGATTATAGTTGGGAATAGTTTCATTGTGCTTACAGCTATAAGGTGGAATTCCCTGCCGAAGTCTGTCTTTCCAGATAGCTGGGAGTCTTTAAGTCAATAGTAAATAGGTTACTTCTAGGCAAGCGTGCTTCATCTTCGACCACATTATAGCTTAACTTCAGGTGAGATGGTGGTTAAAAGCGAGCCTATCAACAATAAAAAAAATACACAAAATATTACAAAAAAAAAACAGCAATTATGTACCAACAGCGTTATCCACAACATACACATGAGGAACATAGTACGCGCTACAAACAATAATCATGAAATAAAACAAGATTAACAAAATTAGTGCACTAACAAACAATGAATGCAATAATTAAAACCATAGATAAAATAAATAAGTAGATTTTGTCAACAGACGAAATTATATCGGAACCGTGTGTCTCCAGTTAGGCGCTGGGAGGGGCAACAACTACACATGCAGTTTAATAAAATCAATAGATACGCACTCGCGCACACACCCGCATTTCTTAAATCAGAACGTACTATACAATCAATAATAAACCTTATTCCGTCAAACACAGCGTGTATTTACCATGCACCGTAGAATTTACACACACAAAAACATCGGTCGCTATCGTTGTGCTGTGCAAAAGCAATTTATTTTACATATACGCTAGTGATTGACTAAATCGGAAAGTTATCGATTCTTCCATTTATTATTATACAATTTTTTTTGGGCACCTGAAAATGAACCAAATTAAAGATGGCATGTCCAGAAAATATTACAATAACAATAAACATATTATTAAGAACATAACATTACATAAATATTATTAAGTACTACCTACTAAGTATTAAGGGCTACCCTGGCGCTTTCGACTTAAATCTTAATATTTAATTATCATAGTGATAGGTCAAATAGAAGTCGATGTTAACTTACATTACGCTCTTGATCGGAACATACCAGCCGTATAGGTTGTATAGAATCCTGAAAAGTTGAATGACTGATTTTATGAATACCCTAAATCATGAGAATAGCTTTCAGTAATAAAATAAAATTTAACACACTTCTGCAAATATCAGTTGTACTCTTAATTTTGGAATTGTCCATTCAAAAAGCCTGCGACTTTTCTTTAGAGACTAGAACATTTCTGCGTTGAAGTGAACCGAGCATATGGTGCTATTTTTTGTAGGGTACCAGTTAGGTGGCATGCCTGTGGCATCAATCCATTCCTTTTTTATGTTACCATCTTTTGGGAAGCTGAAAAGTACGAAAAGCACTTATTTATCATTTACATACATCCTAAGCTACTTCTAAACGTCACCATATAATAAGCATCGCAATTATTACGTAACACACTATAAATCAAGATCTGAATGATTTTGACGTATATTGCTAATCCATTGCTTCATATGTTCGAAATATTGGTCTGCTCAACAACGTAAATACCGCAGTGAGTGTTGTTGATTTAGCATAATGAAACCGATTCCTACTGTAAGTGTGTTACGCAACTATTACCTGCGGGGTAACCGCAGGTAATAGTTTAGTAGGTTATAATAGGTTTTTGTTATAAGAAAAATCCTAGTTAGTAGAGAAATTGTTAAATATATGAAAACAAACACACATCCATGCATAACAAATAAATAGCATGAATATATTGACTTACTTTAAGCTCAATTCACAAATATATTATCTGAACCATGCCGATTATTATAACGCATTCGAAGCTTCAATGGAAGCAAAATACAAAAACCATAAAAAATAAAGAAACAGCATGAGGATAAGGCATAACATACGATAATTCTAAACCGAAAAACACCACCGATTATTAACCTAAAATTAAAGTAACTTACTTTACGAATATTGGTTACGCATTTCTCTACTACTCTGTAAAAAAATCAAAATAAGTAAAAAAACATTATTTACATCGATCTTCCAACCGGGCTAAAATGGTTGACAGATTGAAAAATAAACTATTGTAGCGACGGTGACGTCGGAACTCCTTACGCATGCTGCGGGCGTAAAATAAATTGTTTATTTTTTTTTACTTTTTTGTACACTTGACTTTTCAACGTATTTTTATTTCTGTCATCTCATGTAAAATAAAACTTAAACATATTTTCTTAGAGGTTTCAAATCGGTTCAGCCGTCTCCGAGTAATCGGTGATCATACATGAAAAAATAAAAATAATATACGCGTCGAATTGATGACCTCCTCTTTTTTATGTCATCGGTTGAAAAACCCCTAAACTATAATAGCAATATTTCATTCGTCAATCGACATTGCTGTCGATAGCCTACGTTAGTGGATCTGCACAAGCACATCACTAATTCGTCGCAAGAAGTGGCGGCCTCACTACGCGATGAATCCGCGTAATACAGTTTCGTATGTTATGTTTACATTGCTTGTCCAGTTACTTAGTGACGAACTCAGGTAGTGGTTAAGGAGCAATGTATTTATAGCAAAAGGAGTACAGTCGCTCTGATATTTGAAAACAAAAATAACATAGTAAAACCAAGAAATATTTTACGATTTATTGTTTTTCATGATTTTAAAGACAAATATTGTAAAATACTTGTACTTACATATGGTAAGTGATTCCATGATTCACATAGATTTGATTTTGGCTTCGGTTTTTACAAGATACCACAGAACAACTCGGCATTCATATATGTTATCACGATCGCCGTCGAAAGCGCACTAGTTCGCGGAGACGGCCACTTGCTTGTGACATGAGCCCTGTGGCCATGTCGCGCGGACACCGATACGCTCCCTTACCACTTCTCTGTATTTTTGATTTCTGTGATTAAAACTAACATTCGACTACAAGACAAAACCAATTAAAATATGTAATATATGTATACATACTTTGATAACATAAAAAACAAAACAAACAATTTTTCTTTAAATAGAACAAGGGAAAAATAAATAATTAAGGTAACAATAAAAATAAATTATAAATACCTACATACGTTACTGGACTATAACATTATATTATATATTAGGAATAACAAACAGTCACATAGTAGTTGGGAGTAGTTTCATTGTGCATACAGCGATGGAGTGGAAATCCCTGCCGGAGTCTGTCTTTCCTGATAACTGGGAGTCTTTAAGTCAATAGTAAATAGGTTACTTCTAGGCAAGCGTGCTTCATCTTCGACCACATTACAGCTTAACTTCAGGTGATATGGTGCTCAAACGCGAGCCTCAGCCGACTTCTAAAAAAGGAGGGGGTTATCATTTCGTCGCGTAAGTATATATTTTTTTAATATTTATGATCACCGATTACTCGAAGACGACTGAACCGATTTGGAAAATTATTTTTTGTTTGAAAGGGTATTCAAAAGACAGGCCGAATGATAGCGCGCTAAAAACCTGAACCTTGTACTAAGATTCGACGTTCCGTACATACCCCATATATACTATACGTTCCTATGAGATAATAATGTGAAAAAAAAAATGAGAAAGCTCTATCATTTACTCATTTTAACTACATATGATATGTACATTTTGTATGATACATTACTTTGATTCTTTTTAATTGCAACCTTTTTTATAATAATAATATCTATTAAAATGCTATTGTGTTTCAGGTTATGGCTACAGAGTTATCCCGAACATTGTCCTGCGACGGTGAAGAGGCGTCCGAACATTTGTTGAACCTTTCGCCCTTCGAGATGAAGAATCTGCTCCATCACATACTCAGCGGAAAGGAGTTTGCTATAAACAGCGGTAAATATTATTATTTTATCTTAAAAAATATAATTTTAGCAGGAACATATTCTCTAACGATGAACTTACCATCGAAATTCGAAATGAGCTGCATATTTTAATAATTAATTAGATACAGCTTAATATGGTGCGACATAAAACGAAATAAAAATCATATTTTTAGTAGTAAAGGTTTTCTATTGCAAGCCCAAACTAAACTTACTTCCGACGGAATTAAACTTAATATTATTAAACTCGATTTTCGAACTAAGTTGTTAATCTTGTATTACGAACTCATTAGTTTGAATAAATAGTATCATTAGAACTTAAAACTGGTGATGTATCATATGTTTTATTGTTTCTTACTTGATGATTTTCATTAAACTCCTTTTTATTGCCGAATTATTGTAATACAATACAGTAGGAGTGATCTGAACAAATGTTTCCTTTTTACAGCAAACTCTACGATTTTTATAAAGGGAAAGATCAGTAAGAGTAAAGGCGAGTGGATCTGTGATAGCAGATTTTGCTTATGTCCATGTCTGAATGCACCCCGTTGTAACCCTTTGTATATGTCCCTTTGCTCATGACTTTTATCCGAAGTGTGACTGTGCCGGTCTCAAATATAATAATACAACGTTCAAACATTAAAATCACTCCCCTTCTAAAGGTACATTCCAAAAGTGACCATATTGCTCAGTGTTTTAAGATAAAATTTTAAATGCCGTTGGCGTTTGCAGTTTTCTCTCTCATGCGATATAGGTATTTCTGGTATAAATTCTTTTGAGGAAATGACGCGCGCATCTATGTAATTAATCATATAAATGTGGAAACATTACAACTACAAAACACAAATTACAATTCATTTAACAGATTGGAAAAAGAACTGTTATGTCTGAGACTGGGTTTATAATTAATCTATTGTTTTTATTATTCCATTTTAATTTTTGTATGCATATTCAGTTATACTATATAATATACATGTCATATTCTTTTTGCTGTAAATAATAGTTATGATTGTAAATAAATTTGTGTAATATTGAGTCTTGTTTGAAGATCCAATGATGTTCAGTTGTTAATACATCATTTTATTTCCAGTTGGCCGCGGAAACTTCTCCATAGTGAGCAACAAGTCTCATAGATATGGTAAAAAGTCGCAAATTGTATTGGAAGGGCAAACTCTACAGGGCGGTATTGAAGAATGTAAGTATAATATGCCTATTTATGCAGTCCCGGATCAATGGGGAGGGGGGGGGGCGAAGCCAGGGCCTATGCGCCGGGCGGCAAGTTCAGAGGGCGGCCAAATTCACATTTTACAGACGTATGGACAACTCATCATTTACTTAACTTTGACCACAGAATAAATAATAGTACAAGTACAGAAATTTCACTCTTGTTTTACTGTGGCTCTATCAACTCGACCGATACCCAGGGGTACATGGTTTATAAGTCTTTGGGTACAGCACACGGGCCACGTGACCGGGTGCAGCGAGAGCGCGACGTGAGACGCGCTGCACAAACATTATTATTCGCGACGCGCATAGGCATTGTTCAAAATACATCCCCCCTCGCCCGCAGGAATTGCAGATCGCGTAGGTGTTACTAAACCGGCACCGACTCCAAAAAATTGTTAAATTTTATTATAGGTTAATCGTAGGTTAGATTAGGTTTATTAATATAGGTAGGTACAAGTAGCGGCACGAAACTATAGCGGTGACCGTTATTGCGCAGAAGTAAAAATTAAAATACCTGAGGGGGGCTAGCGGGATGAAGGACGGGCGTGCGTAGCGCTGATTGGCTCTCCAGCCGCATTATGTTCCCCGTGCCGATACGATGCTCCGCGCATATCCCGTGTACAGTCGCGTCATTAATGGTATTGTTATTGCTGTTAATTTTTGTTGTTGTTTTTTTGTTAAGTTTGAATTTGTTTGTTAAATTTAGTTTTTTAGTTTGTTTGTGACTTTAAAGTGAATATACCTAGAAGACATACTGTTTTGAAAAGACAGGCAAGGAAAGTATTTTGATGACGTGAATTGCTTTTTAAAAAGGGAATCTAATGAATTAATTGATTCTTTGAAACAAATTAAAAGTGAGATTGACGAAGCTACAATACTTTACTCAGTCATTCGGACAGCATCACTGTAAATTTGAGAATGGTTCTCTGTAGATTCAGATTCACTGTAGATTCTCTGATTCAGATTAGACTTAAATCTAAAATAAAAAATTTCAAATTAACAAATAATGTTTTTATTTTTATACTCCCCACAAAACTTGTTAAAAATTATATCTTAGGTACCTACTATAAATCCTTGGACATTGGCATTAGAGATAAACTATTTATTAAAGTATAGGTAATATTATTTGCATGCGCGACAGTACTCATGCGCAGCTATCCTCTATATTTCGTTCAGCGCTAGACCTACTATTTGACATTACATTAAAATAATAATAATAAGATAATAATAAGATGTCAATCTGTGGCTCGGATGTCAACCCGCCTGTCAAAAATTTTCTTCTTCAGTTTTATTTTTGAATAAAAATTTGATAAAGAAATAGTATATAACAAATGCATCATGTTTAATAAAACCAAAACCGTAAAAAAAAAAGCAAAGGCCACTACAGAAATGCCGAATATACCTTCTGGAAAGAAAATCTCTACAAGACGACTCAAATTAAAAAATGTTGACAAGATACCGGGCCCGGTTACAGCAAACCACACGCCCAAGACCAGCGGAATCATCGCTGAGCTCCGCCTCGCAGCCACCGGGACCTTCTCCAGCCGTGAGTCAAGAAATTCCGGCCGCTGCAGTTGCGTCGAGCTCGAGCGATGAGTACTTCTCGCCGCCGACGACACCACCACCTGCGCGTCGGCGAGGAAGAGGCCGCCCTCCGGCCGGCTTAGGACTTCGAGGCCCTCCGGCCTCCGATGGGGTCCCCGCTGCCGGTGGAAGTGTGCAGCGCATGCGATGGACACATTCCATCAATGAAAATGTCATGCACTCATACTTTGGGGCCACAGAGGGGGGAACTAACCTGACTGCGTACCGTGGTCGGATGCTCTCTCTGTTCCAGGTACTTGAACCAGATGTCAACGTTTCGGCCCAACGACTATCGGATCAGGTGCGGGTAATCCAGCGTAACCGTATGTTGGATGACGCCGTACTTGATAGACTACGCCTTGAATCACGGTGCAGCCGTGTCTCATCTGCTTCACCACTGGCCGCGGTGCAACTACAACCCAGTATCTCACCGCAACCCGACCACGTCGATGAAGATGATGATGACGAGGCTATAACCGTGAGTACCCAGTGCAGTGAACGATTGAGGAGTGCTTTGGAGTGCGCATTACGGGAGTATCGCTCCACACAGCCTGAGCTTAGACTTCGTCTGCCTCGTTTACCCATGCATAAGAAAAATAGAGCGCTAGTGTGTGCTCTAGATTCACTGCTGTCAAATTATTTTGACAATAGTGAAGACCTCACCGATACTCATTCGATCCTATACTGTGCAGCTGTAACGGCTTGTCGGGTAGCTCATGTCAAGTTCCCAAAGATTGACAGAGTTATACGACCAGCTGTACCAGCTTGGCAGGGCAGGATCGAGCGTCGTATTGCTGAGGCTAGAGCACTCATTGGCAAACTTATCTGCTTCAGACAGGGCAACACTCGCCCTAGAGTGATGCGCTTTGTGAGGCGGGCGTTCGCGGGGACTGATATTAGTCCTCGGGATTATCTGACCTGCGTCACAGAGCGCATCGACTTCCTGAAGCAGAAAGTCTATGCGTGGGCAAATAGAATTCGTAGATATAAGCGGCGGGTGGAGCGATACACTCAGAATCGCGCATTCCAAAGCAATGAAAGGTGGGTTTATAGGGCCTGGGAGCGACCTGACCAAGGTGTGACTGATACGTGATTACCGGATGATGACGCCATGTGTTCGTTCTGGCGCAGCATCTGGTCGGCTCCTGTCGGTCACACCGAGGGTGACTGGATGAGTGAGATCAAGCGCACGTGCGATCTTATACCAGAAATGGGGGCAATTACGATCAGCCCCCAAGATGTAACCCGTGCAGTCCGTCCGTTATCCAACTGGAAATCTCCAGGACCAGACGGACTGCACAATTTTTGGATAAAATGGTTTCAAAGATCGCACGCCCGCTTGGCATCTCAGTTCCAGTCTGCCTTAGAGTCAGGATCGCTACCTCAATTCCTGACTACAGGAATAACCCACCTGCTCCATAAATCAGGTAGTACAGCGGAACCTAAAAATTATAGACCGATCACGTGCTTACCGACGGTCTATAAAGTTCTTACTTCCATTTTGAGAGCCAAAATTAATAATCATATTGATATAAATTCAATCATGTCTGCTTCTCAGAATGGATGTAGGAACGGGTCCCGCGGTACTAAGGAGCTTCTCCTCATTGATATTGCCATTAACCAACAGGTTCGTCGTTTCCGAAAGAATCTGTCGACATGTTGGATAGATTATAAGAAGGCCTATGATTCTGTCCCACATACATGGCTCAAGAAGGTGTTGGAGTTGTATAAAATAGACCCAATACTACGTAATTTTCTTGAGTCATGTATGGGGCAATGGAAGACGGTCCTTTGCTATCCAGGATGTCGACAGATCCAGGAAAACAGCGAACCGATTAGGATTGAGCGTGGCATATTTCAAGGCGACAGTCTGAGCCCACTGTGGTTTTGTCTGGCTCTCAACCCTCTCAGTACACTGCTGGAGGGTTCGGGGCAAGGCTACCAGTTGAGAAGAGGTGGTCAGGTCATATCACACTTGCTTTACATGGATGATTTGAAAATCTTTGCCACCAACAAACTGCAACTGATGGAGCTACTGAAGGTAACAGAAACTTTCAGTAGCGCCATCGGGATGGAATTTGGGGTGGACAAGTGTGCAGTTATGCATGTAAAGCGAGGGGAGATTATGGAATCCGTGGGAACTCAACTCTCGGATTCCATACACCTAAGATCCCTCGGATCAACTGAAACTTACAAGTATTTGGGTATTTCAGAAGCACTAGGCATCGAATGCTGCTTATGTTAAACAGTCATTGAAGGAACGCTTCTTTGGCCGCCTGAATAAAGTACTGAATAGTCTTCTATCAGGCGGAAACAAGGTGCGTGCCTTCAATGGTTGGGTTATGCCAGTATTGATGTATTCTTTTGGCATACTCAAATGGACTCAGACTGAACTTGACGCCTTGGACAGGCGGGTCCGCACAACGCTGACTGCAAATCGGATGCATCACCCACGTTCATCGGTGATGAGGCTGTATATCCCGCGGAAGTGCGGGGGTCGTGGCTTTTTAAATGCAAAGACCCTGCACAACCGCGAGGTATGCAGCCTTAGGGAATATTTCCTAGAAACCGACGTGGGTATGCATCGGGATGTGGTAGCGGTGGATAAAGGCCTCACGCCGCTCTCCTTAGGTAACGAGAATTGGCGCAAACCTGTAGTATTAGATACTAATGACCGCAGAGAAGTATGGAAGAGCAAGGAGCTTCACGGACGCTATTAACGAGCCCTTCATGGGTCTGAAGTAGATTTATTAGCGTCCGTAGCCTGGCTACGTTTTGGTGACCTCTTCGGGGAAACCGAAGGTTTTGTCTGTGCGATTATGGACGAAGTTATGATGACGAATAACTATCGGAAATATATTGTGAAGGATGGTACGGTAGACACATGTCGGGCATGTCACAAACCGGGAGAATCCATTCGTCACATTATTTCCGGTTGTTTTTGCCTGGCTAACGGAGAATATTTGCATAGACACAACCTCGTAGCCAGGATTATTCACCAGCAACTTGCACTTAAATACAATCTTGTGGAATCAGAAGTACCATACTATAGGTATGTGCCCGACCCAGTTCTCGAAAATGGCAATATTACACTGTACTGGGATCGGTCTATCATCACTGACAGGACTATTGTTGCCAATAAGCCTGACATAGTGGTGATAGACCGATTAGAGCGTCGCACAATGATTGTTGATATAGCAGTCCCCCATGACGAGAACCTCGTGAAAGCTGAGATAGATAAAAAAAATAAGTATCTTGACCTGGCGCGCGAGGTTGTCGACATGTGGGATGTGGAGACAGCAATCATTGTGCCGATAGTCGTCTCAGCCAATGGCATAATAGCCAAGAGCCTCGACCAACATCTAAGGAGGCTCTCGTTGGGCAGCTGGATCAAGGGCTTGAAACAGAAAGCAGTACTCCTGGAAACGGCGCGTATTGTGAGGAGGTTCCTCTCTATGGAGCCCTGACCACCGGTAGCTTTGACCCTGTTCCCGGTACCGGTGGGCTACTATTTTTTATATTTTTAAATGTTATTATTTTTTATATTAATATTTAAAATGTAATTTATATGGACATAGATTTAATAAATGGAATAATAATAATCTTTATTCAATAATCACAATAGGTAAAGTACAAAATTAAACGTGATTAAACTATGTAAGTCTTACAATGATAATGCCTGTACTAGGATTAATCCTGTATCACAGGCGGAAGGAACTCCAACAAACATTATAATTTAAAGAGAACAGATGTTTGAAACAATATTTAACAAATTCATAATGGAAAAAATAATCTTATATTTTGTTACAATAAACCTAAATAACTTAAAATAATAATAATAAAATAATGTCATTAACGTTATTTATCTAATAACTGTATTGCGTGCGCGACAGTACCCATGCGCAGCAATCCCCTCCGCGTATCGTTCAGCGCTAGACTTACGTGCCGCTATTTATAATAGTATTATTTTTTACTTTTTAGTGCTTTTATGGTTTTTTGAAGTCGGTTTCTTTTTTTTTTCAAAAAATAAATATATTTATTAATTTTTAGTAACATATTTTTAATCTTATTAAATATGTGTAGCGCTAGTAAATATGCTTCTCGTATGACAAAATGGCGTCGAACTGAAACTGAGAATGAAAAACGATTCTATTTTTTTATTATTTGTGGTACACTTGGAAAGTGCATACCCAAACACAGCTAAGATACATTGTCTTGTTATGGAGTTCCAGTGCCTGTCTCTTGGATTCATCATCAGATCTGACAGTAGAATGGTTCTTATTGAACGCAAATGCTTAACTTGTTTCAGAAAATACCAAAATCGCTTTTCTATTTCCTATAAAATTTGAAGAGTTCCCTCGATTTCGCCAAGATTCTATCATCCGATCCCGACTTGGTGACTATGAGACCAATTGGAAAACATAGGCTTTGGAACAAAAAAAAATTTCCAAATCGGTTCGTAAATGACGGAGTTATGCGCGAACAAAAAACGCAATGCAGAGTAAACGAAAATATCGTCAATGTAGACGTTTTTTTAAACTTTTGTTGATTTGTCAGAAATGGCTTGTTCGATTTCGATAAAATTTTCATGGGACCATTTGGGAAGTATAACCTTTCCAACAAAAAAGATTTTTTTAAATCGGTTGGTAAGCGTTATGCCCGGACAAACATAAAAAAATACAAAAATCCGAATTGAGAACCTCCTCCTTTTATAGAAGTCGGTTAATAACAATATGGCGGAGAAAGTTCTAAATTTTGATTATTTTAAGAAAAAATATAGTATTTGTATTTACTGTATATTATTGATGATATATTATGTGTAAATTGCTGTTTTTGAAGCCCCTACAACTGAGCCGGATCGACAAGGCCAGTGGTTGCGAAGACGACGACTCGATGGAGCCCTCAATCGAGTGCCAAGAGACTTCTATCCTCGCGTGTGGGGCGTGTTGGAAAGGGTATGTAGACAGATCCGTTTTCATTCAATTGCTTGCAAACGGATTTCTCGCTCTAAGAAATGATAGGTGTGTATAGTAACAAAAAAATGTAGATGTACATGTAGAAACAAATTTGGATCCACTGTGTAAGACCTCTACTTCAAGTGGTGTATTATTTAAGTTTTGTAAGCGTCAATAGCCTAATGGCTAAGGTGTCGAGTGGTCGCGGGTTCGAATCCCACCAATCACACTTTTGCCGTGAGTCCACTCCAGACACAAGCATATTTGGCTTAATAGGGTATTTGCCTGTAGTAGTAAAAAAGACGATGTTTTGCATATAGTTAGTTTAGATGCCAGGAAATTTAAACAACATTTTTATTTCTAAGCATAATTCCACATTTTTTATATTTTCGTAAAATAAAAATTATAATTTTTAATCTGTGTGTCACGTGACAACAAACGCCCATCACGAAGTGTGACGTGATTTTTCTCGAAGCTGTCAAACGTGTCGACTTGTCATACAACGAGATATTCATTTTGTGTTGCAAAAAATTTTCGTAGGTGTTCTTTTTGTGTTATTTTCACAAAAAGGCACTACACAATATTAGTAATATAATTTTCAACTCATAATGAAAGAAAGATGATAGAAATCCAAACCTCAAAACCACTTTGTTGTTTGAGAAATATGACGTCATGCGACTTCGCGACAGCGATGATATTTTGGGCGGGAAAATATTTAATTTGAATTTTATTTTAAAATTTTCACCAATGTTACCCAGTTATTTTTCACGAAAAACATTTTTTGTAGCTTAAAATTGATCAATAATTAAATCTAAACTATTTTTGAAAAATAGGCAAATACCCTATTGGAGGGGTTAACAAGATTGTTAGTAATGTGAATTCTACCCACACTGCTAGTTTTCGTCGTTTTAAGAAATATGTATTAATAATTAGTATATTGTTTATCTCCACTTCACCCAGAACACAGAATCGATTTATGAGGCTGCATATTACATGAGAAAATTAAACTAAATTCATATTTTATTCCAGTGCCAAGGCCTTATAATTCAAGGCAAAACGCTGCAGCCGAACCTTACCCAAGAGATGACGTCAGGGGAACTAAAATTCGCGCTCGCTGTTGAAACTGTACTAAACTCGATCCCTCAGCCTGAATATCGACAACTGGTGGTCGAAGCTCTCATGGTACTAACTCTGGTCGTGGAATATAAGGCCGTAGCACACCTAGGCGGGACGATTGAAGTTGAGAGTCTGGTGCATAGAGCCAATCAAATATTTTTGGATGATCAGGTGAGGATTTTCATTTTTGCTCTTGGCTGTTTTTTTTTCGTTGTTAACCGTCAGATATTTCTATCACTAGCTTCTTCTTTTTCTGTCTATCTGAACATCTAATCGGGATAAACGTATTCAATTCTATAAAATTTTTACTAAAAATTTTATACAAGCTATGAAATCTAAACGTCAAACTAAAATATCCAGCAGTTTTAGCGTGAGAGATAAAATCAAGGTCGAATCCAGGGGGGAGGTGGGTGATGGGGTCATGACCCCAAGGCAGGGTCCAGGACCTAGGTGGACCACTAATTAATTTTTTTGTAAACATTGTTACTAGATAATACTCCAGTTTCTGTCGTTGTAAACGAATATCGGCAGTGGATGGCCAAGTGGCAGTGGAGTCAGGAAATACAAATTATAACTTCTTGTGACTTGACCACGAAATGTGACCCCCTCCCCCCTGGCACCAAAGCTGGATCCGGCCTTGGATAAAATACCCATCAAAACCTAACTACTCACTGTACTATAAGCTCTTTGCTCCACTGCATTTATAACTAGAAATAAAAAAATCATCTCAGTTGCAGTTGCCCCAACATTATTGGGAAAAGCTTAGCCGTGGATGTTGATGCCAATTTTCGTTTGTTTTCTGAGATTTTGGCAAATCGTAATATGAAAATAATTATTATTTGAATCCATCATCAATACTAATATTATAAAGCGGAAAAGTTTGTTTGTTTAAATGCGCTAATCTTCTAAAGTTTATTTATTTGGTATGGAAGTAGTTTTTACTCTATGGTTATGTTTGTAACGTCATAATCTAACTATGCTATAATCTGCCATTTTGCAATAATAAATAAATGTATTAAACATAAAAATATAATAACTTTCAAGTGAAGCCCCTGACTGCTGTACTAGGCGAGCCTGTGTTACAGGAATCAGTGTCCCCGCCATACATACATATATACACATTTTAATTTTTATGTAATAAAAACTGTATTGATGATGATGAACTATAAGCAATATTGTGAATCAGGTGTGTTTAAATTATTCGAATAGAATAGAATACTCCTTATTTCACATCAATAATTTAAACACCTGATTCACAATATGGTTACAATGGCGGTCTTATTAGTTTTATTAGTGTGCAATCATTGATTTAAATAGTAAAGATACGGTCATCAGAACATTTGACGGACGCGGTCGCCCTACAAAACACACTAGCGCCATCTATGATAACTAAGATGTCAATCGGCGTGTCTGCTCCTAGACGTAGCCTTGTAAGAGCGGGGTGTGGTATTTTTCGAGGTACAAAGAAATAAAACAAAACCTTTTAGTTTCTGAATTTTATATTTGTTATACATAAAATACATTTTAATTTGCTTTTAATAAACAATAAAAATTAATTTTGTACATAATTTAATCTTATAGTAATATTATTAAATCTTTTTATTTCATCGGCTGCAACGCGCGCCGCTGCAAAGTTATGTCGCACTTTTACGCGGCTTCGCGTTGTCTATGCTAAAGGTTGAGACGAACAAGAAAGAAAATTGTTTTAAATAATGTTAGAAGTTGATTTAATGACATATTTTTAACTTACCGGTGATATGAAATGTTATATTTTTTTTTATTGTGCTTTACGTCCTAGTTCACGCAACCCTTCACGACACAATTTGGCATTTTTGCTTGTAAAACTGACGACCCCTCCCGAAGATAGCCGATCGCGTTCTAGTTCACTTCGATAAAGGTTAGACCACTTTGGGACCAAGTTCGAGGCGTCATTATAACATGCGATCCGCCCAGTCCTTACGAAGTAATATATATGTCAATGTGTGCAATAAAGAATATTCTATTTATACCTATATGATGATTATGATATGTATTTTTCTCCTGCTGTGTCAAATCCATCCAAAGGTTGTCTGTTAAAGATCGCATCGACCCTTTGTAGTTTTTAAGCCCTCATTTAATTTTGTTATGGTGTACAATAAAGAGTCTATTATCATCTGTACGCACCGGGACCAACCTTTCAATACGGCCGAGTCCAAGTGCGTACAGTGATGGCTATGTTCCAGACAGTTGAGCCTGGTACCTAGTAATTACCTAAGCCCTACTGACTACCAACCTAGCCCTACAACATTACCTATCACCCTAGTTACCCTATCCTACCATACGAACCAGACCAAGCGCAGGCTGCGTTGGTTTTATATACGGGAAGTCTGTTACAGGGAGACCTACGGTAACAGACGGAGTTTGGGTAGGAATAAGGGTTGTGTACGTCGTGCAATGTACACAGGGAATGGTTATCTTACTGCCGATCCCACAGACTCATAGGACCGATGATGGCTTAAAGTGTCATGGCCACAGTAAGAGGAAGTATAGGGTATGAATCACACGCAACTCCAGCTTGATGATTGATTTATTACAATAATTAACTATATTATATAAGTACAAATATTATGGTCAATACACATTGATGGCTATTTACATGTGTGCTGTATGTGTATTGAGCCGATGAAGCGAAGATCTCATTAGGTCACTTCTTAGTGCCGACGGTGTGCCGGTGACTCCGGCGCGTGTGTCGAATAATTATGTGTTGCTGACGCTGTGATGCTGAGGCTCGTGTACTTAATTACGTTCTAGTTTGAACATCATCTATCTATGATATTTCCAGATGCGCTGCAACGGTGACGCGACGCTGTGCTGCGCTAAGGACAACAAGGGGGGCGAGCGCGGCGCCCTCGTGTGCGGCGGCGCGGCGGCCGTGTGCCAGCACCTGTACGACAGCGCGCCCAGCGGCTCGTTCGGCACCATGACGTACCTCGCGCGCGCCGTCGCCGCGCTGCTGGCCGATACCATGCCGCTGGACTCGCCCATAGAGTGCACCATCACTTAGAACACCATGCTCTCTGTATATAACCGAGGAGTTCACTTATTCGCCAGCACTTACCTACATTTTGTCATCAAGATTTTCGAGTTGAAAGCCTATCGTGGAAGTTTGTCATAATCTAATTCCATCATCAGACTACAAGCTTTGTTTTAAACTATTGTATGCCTTATATGGTGGATCCATTGGTCCTGCGACTGATCTCTCTCCGTCGTTTCGGATTGCCGTTCCATCGGACAATGAGAGTAAAGGAACAGTGTCTGTATCTACGCATATACTTGTGCACCGTAATATTTCCTGCGCTGCTGGCTAATCAATTAAAAGATCGGCTTGGAGGACTATTATGGTGGAGCAGTGCGAACGCACACAATATACTAATAACAAGTAACCACTATCTCACAATAAAGAACCATGATTTTGACAAGATAAACGGCGATGCGCCATTGTTATATGATGGTCTCTCCACACATAAGCACAAAACGATTTGGGAATAATTATGCATACAAATTAAGGAATGGAATTACCTACTGGTCTGTTTCCTGATAACTTTATCCTGGAGGTCTTTAATTCAAGAGTGAATAGTTTATATCTTCGAACACATTATTGACTACCATCATGTGAGATGGTCATATATGCTGGTCAAATGCGAGCCTTTCAACAATAAAAATATATTATATTAGATAATACTTGAAAGCGCGGTAGTATAATTTCAAGTTTTTCCTGTAAAGGATGTGACTAGTCGTAGTAAAAATACCTAGTGAGAGAGTAGAGTAGGTCTCTGCTTATATTGTGGTTAAATTTATATTTCAATCTCAATTTTTGGCTAGCGGCACATTACAATGTGTTTTCTAATGTCTTCCTTCTTGCCAAGACCTATCTTACTAACCCATAGAAGCATAGTAAAATATATAGATAGTGATGTAACTAGTACTTTTGCATAACCTTGTTAAAGCCAGTGTTGTTTGCATATGCATACAATATGACGAAACAAGCATTACTGTTTGCAATGTTTGTCAACGCTTACTTTATTTAAGATCGAGTGTAGAAAGCCTTCCTATGCACATTTTTTTTTTATTCCAAAAGAGAACTAGAAATGTGTGTAGAATTCACATTACTAGCAATCGTGTTAACCTCTCGATCAAGTCTCAGTCAGAATTGACAAAAATCTAATAAATAAACTGCTATGACACTACTCAAAATTGTTGTTTCGTCTCACACACTCATCAACGTGCGCAATTCTAATAATACCCCTAACAAATGTATAGCATAGGTTGTGTGGCACAATGCCATTATTTTTTTAGCAATATTGCATCGCAATCACAGATAGTGTTAATAAATGTATTAAAACAATGAACCCTTAGTAAGCCAAAACAGTTATTATATTTTGTATAATAAGCAACTACGTGTTTTCTGTTTTTTTTTTCTATTTTTCTTTCTATTAAACAAATTGTTACTTTATTCCTTCTCGCAACTTGGTGACACTTGTTGTGAACATAAGTATGTATTTTTAGTGTTACTATTTAATTGTGTAATTTACAACAGCTATATACATTATACATATTATTATCTGTTAAGAAATCATGATTATTTTGTCATATTAAAATATTAATCCAGAAATAAGTTTTTAATTTAATTGTTTCTAAGACTTTCCTCCTCCTCAGGTGCTTAGAGCCTCAATATAATATTTTGCAGTACTCTTTGTTGCTTTTTCTATGTGAGCTTTTCGACAGAAGGACATCCGACATGCATGGTTCATCAACATATAGGATATTATCATTAATTTACATAATAGACTGCATAAATTATAAGCAATATTGGATTCGCAATGCGCTTTATCACAAGTCACAAGCAATGTAAAATCATAATAACAACATATTATTTTGTAACACCTATTTATTCTAAATTATAGACTATATCTCTGGCATAAACACATCTACTTGAAATGTTACATTTTGCTAAAAACACAACAATTTGAATTATTGTCATAATATGTTTGTACATTAAGCTTCATCTTTTTTACCAAAGGGATTCATCTTTGATAGCCATGATGTGTTCCTGGAAATAAAAAAAAAACATTTTAAGGCTGAAATAATCAAACACTATTACTTATTATGTTTTGACTATAACAAAATTATGTAATAGGTTAAAATTATATCTAGGTTGCCATCAATATTATATAATAGGTAATAAGAAAATGATTTATCATGCACCACCACCTTTGATATTGAGAAAAAGCAAATCACACCAAAATTAAATGGATAACTGACAACAGCTATTGTGATATCTGAGTATGTAATGACATAACGTTGCCTTAGAGTGAAAAACTCGGGAGTACATTTTTGTCCAATTTTCTTTTTATTGCGTTTCAGAAAGCAATCCTAGCAATGCACATCCTGATCTCACTAATATGTTCATTTGATACTCGAAACGCTATCTATGAAAGTAAGTGAGAACCTCGTAAACACTCGCATCGCGTCGTCAGTTTAGCGTAATCAGGCCATGGATTATGCATTTCTGAACTGTTCGATATTATGTATAATATTTTTCATATTGTACATAATATCGAAGAGTTCTGGATATAAAAACGGGTTAAATTTACATATAAATTAATTTAAAAAAAAACACAAAAATGTTATAATATGCAGATTTTTCTTCCTCCTGAAAAGTTACTCCTTTTTCACTTACGAGGTTTTCACTCTAAGACGTCGATAATGAGGTTTTGCATAGCCTTCAGGCTTGAATTCCTATAATGTTGACTTTTCATAATGTTGAATTGACCAAAATGTTGAAACCCAAAATGAAGGATTTAAAAAGTGTTGCAGTTCCACATCATCAAATTCCCATAATGTTGAAATAAAAATTCTTTAACCTTTTAACCGCCTACGTCGGATTTTTACAACAAATATTTTCGGGCCCATTTCGCCAGAGTCGTATATATACGACAAAAATATCACAGCTCGTTTAATGTACTTTTTTGTTTAATTACGCTGTATTTTATCAAAACGATGTTTATATTGGGTAAATAGTTAATTAAGTAATCATTTAACAGTTTAATAAACTTTAGTCTCTTAATCAGAAGTCCTAATTATATTGCACTGGTGTTTTTGTTGTAGGTATTTATTTTTCGATTCACTGTGCCGGGCGCTGGGGGCCCGACAAACGATATGAAGTCGGGCGGTTAAAAGGTTAATGAGTTGAATTTTTAAATACCTTGTTAAGATATTATTGGGAATGGAACAAAAACAATTACAATTTTAAATAATCGTACTATCACATCTAGAATGTAATGCATGTGTTTGCTGTCTAACATCACTCATCCTAATGCTACACACCGTCTTGTGTCAAACACAACATGTTATGTTTACCTGTAATTGGTTGTGTAGAAATATTAATACGAAATACCATTGTTATGGCTGTTGGTAGACCTTGAATAAATCCATATAAATAAATAATCAGTTTGTAGTTAAGCATAGACATTACATAACTTCAGCTACCTATCATTTTTAAACTTACAGAGCTACATCATAATGTAGCTCTTTTACAGAGTTTGAGGTATTTATGGGTTACATTCCTACCAGCTTATGTATTACTCTTTAGTTTTTGGATTGTCATATCATCTCATAAATTAATTCAATCCATTACTTACAACTGTATCAGTAATCAGTAAGATACAGTTGTATTTAAAGAAAAATGTATTGAAGGTTTTCAATGAAGCACTAGCTTCTGCCTGTGGCTCACATAATAAGGCTTTTCTCAATGAATTATTATAGTAGCCTATGCACACACACAAGCCTAGCACAAACACTCTTTCCCATGTACAATATTAGTATGGATTGGCTTAAATAACTTGTTGTTTTACCATACAATTTAAAAAACTTTATCAATAAATTTTTCAAACCAAGATAATTATAGCCTATGTTACTTGCTGATAATGTAGCTATAGATTGGTAAGTTTTTGAAATCAGTCCATTTGAGGGGCTTTCAGTTTATCCATTAAAAAAAAAAACGTAAATTTCCTCTTTATAATATTAGTGTAGATTGACACTACAATTGCAAAGGATTTCATAGAGCCCTAAACCAAATTACTTAACATTTGTTAACTTGGTATGGCACATTGTAGCTTATTTACTCCCAGTTATTATTTCAAACTGTAAATAAAATTCAATTACAAAGAACTTACGATATATCATCAGGTGAAGTCTTGTTTGACTCAATTCCTTCAGCTTTCAATTTTTCAACTAGATTTTTTCTATACATAGTTTTTAAAGGAACTGGTCTATTGGCTGCCTCTTTCTGTTTGGCTAGCTTGCACAGAGCCTCATACCATGTGAGGCCATACCATTCTATTTCTTCAGGAGTGTACTGGAAACATTAAAATCATTTTCAATCACATACCATCAGGTCAGGTAGCAGTCGAACAGAAGCCTATTATCAATAAAAAAAAACAGCACGAATTTATTATTGACTAGCTGCTGCCTGCAACTTCGTTCGCGTGGGAGGATTTGCCACGTAAATCCCGATCCCTTGGGAATTCCGGGATAAAAAGTAGCACAACTTCTTTCGCATGGGAGGATTTCCCGTGTAAATCCCGATCCCGTAGGAATTCCTGGATAAAAAGTAGCCTATGTGTTGTTCCAGAATGTCAACTATCTACTTACCAAATTTTATTAATATCCATCCAGTAGATCTGGAGATTAGCATGTACAAACAGACAGACTTTTTTTTAATATCTTTGCTGTGTTACCGTTTCTGGGAGGTGGATTACCACCTCAATTATTATTTTAGTAAATATAAAATTTAAATGTACAGACACACTTCTTTTTACTGTTTTATTATAAGTATTGATTTGGTTGCCTATTCTACTAAACCTGAAAGAATTAAATAATGATGTTTATTTTGCAAATCCTTACTAATATTATAAATGCAAAAGTAACTCTGTCTGTCAAAATTAAATCATGCCTAAACTACTGAACCGATTTTAATGAAATTTGGTACGGACATAGTCTAGAGCCTGAGAAAGCACATAGGCTACTTCTTAATGCGAAAAAGGGCTGTAAGGGGTTGAAATAGGGGATGAAAATTTGTATGGAAATTACATAATTTTTAAAGCTAGAAGCTTGAAACTTATTTTTTAGACTTTTGATTAGATATTAATAAATACGACATTCAAATTATGTATGAGTTTTGTTTTCAAAATAATAGGCCTAAAAAATTAAAAATGCTGCCGAAAGTCACTATTCTGCGCAGGCACAGCTAGTAGGTTATAAATAACACTTTCACACGTGTTTTTTCAGAAATGTAAAGTAGATGAGGCCAGTGTTTCCTAACTGACTACCCTGAGAAGAAACACTGAAACAAACTCAGAGGTCTTTTTTAAAGTCCATACAATCTGTAGTGATCAAATCATATGAGAGCCATGTAGGTGGTAATGTCTGTGGCTCCCTTTAGAGGACAGAATCACACAGATTTGCTCAGGCCCCTCCAAACAGTGCAAGTATTTGTCAGTTATCACATAGCTCAACTTAGAACATTTAGGAGCTTCGAGCTCCTAAATGTTCTAAGTTGATCAATACCAAAGTAAGAACATTTGTGTAGGTTGTATAGAGCATTCAAACTGCCAGGCAGTGTGTAGCTCTCACATTCACAAAATAGTTTTTGAGAACACAAAAAAAAAGTTTGAACAAAAAATATATTTCTTGAAAACGAAAATAATAATGTCATCTTGTATAAACAAAAAAAATGATAAAGTAAAAAAAACTATTGCAAAAGTAGGACTTACCGATGACAAATAAGTTTTGTACTCATCATACACTTCTTTCTGTTTCTGTGGATCATGTGCATATCTTGGACACCCATTCATCAACTCTATCAGTATTTGTTTCTTCAATTTCAATGCTAGCATGGAAACTAAGTCACATGCAGGTGTCTTTAGTAAATAATGATCAAAACCATAATGATCATTAATCAAACTGATTGTACGGTCAGTCACTGTAACTGACAGATGGGTGTTCAGGATCTCAGATTTCACAACAGTCCTCTTCAAAACAGGTACCCAATAGTGTGGTACCCTACGTCGCTGAGGATCACGTTTTTGGAACCCTGTAAAAAGTTCATAAATAAGCCAATGACATAACCTATGCACCATCATTTACACAAATTACACTATCTACCTTTCACTACAGCTTCGCCACCCCATATGCCCTCATTGATCTCCACTGGATACTTCAATGGAATAGGGATGTTCTGTATGGGCAGTATTTCCCCAGTGAGGTCGTCGCGCTTCCATTTCCCTTCTTGAGGTATGTAGTGAACAGCAGCAGGCTTTAACACTTTCCATTCACGCCAGAATTTCTTGTATGCGACAGGTAATTCAGAGGCAATACCTATGTCGAACCTACTCTTTTTCGTAAAAGTTTTTGATAGTTGACGAGCTGTAGCCTGAAACAATTTACGCGTCAATTCGTACTCGCAGCAAGGTAATCTCCACAAGCACAAGGTAAACATAAAATGATGAAATATCTTATATATAATATCTTTGAACATCAGTCTAAATGTTTACCTGGATTCTCGATGCCATTGAAATAATTTGTGATTAGAACCATAAAACTATGAAAAAGTGTTAACTATAAAAACAAAATTTCACGTAAGGCCAATATTCTTTTTCGTTGACAAGACAAATTTAGCAAATTGACAAAAGTAGAGATGACATTGACAAATAAAGCTGTAGCAAACCGTATGAATGCGGTACTGAGTAACGGGTGCTCAATCAAGTACCGAGTAACGAAACGTTACTCACGAATGCAATTCGTTACTCGCATGTTTCGTATATTGGGTACAACTGTTTCAGTTCATGCAGGTAACGTTGATGCGTGTGTGTTAGAAGTTGAACATTTCCTGCGCTGCTTTACGCATGCGCGCCCAATCGCGCATGCAGTAGATTCCGTGTAGTTGGAACACCTTTTGAATCAAACTAAGATTAACTTTACACAATTCAAATTCAAAAATGCACCTTATTCAGCTAGGTATATAACGTATAAACATGTTTCCTACAAATTACGAATGATGCGATGCGACGTCGCGATGTCATACCCATGGGCGTAGAAAGAGGGGGGGGGGGGGGGTTGGGCCGTGCCCACCCTAGAATCGCCTAGGCCCATCCCAGAATTTTTACTAACAAACAATTATGGTTGAAAAAATAAAAAAAAATTAGCCAAGTGCGAGTCGGACTCGCCCATGAAAGATCCCGTATCCAAACATAGATTAGCGAAAATTAAATTTTTCATAAATTACCAAGTTCGTTCGTCAACCGTTTGTATAAATGACCAAGATATTATATTTGCGGTTTTTAAAATGTACTATATTACAAAAATTTAGCTAGCAATACCTATCTTGTTCAAACTAATTTTCGTTGTAAGTTTGCATTTATACTTCTTTGCACTTTCTTATTTTAAAACTAAGGGGTTATAGATTTTACTACTTTGGAAGTATATATCTGTCAAACGATTGACTTTAAGAAAAAAGGGTTTTAGAAAACTCAATGTAATTTTAAAAAAATCATCTCCTAGACAGACTACATACCTCTACCAAGTTTTAACTTTGTAGTCTTAATAGTTTCTGAATAAAATGGCTGTGACATACGGACGTACAGCCATTCAGAATTACCTCCACCCATGTGTTTGCGTTTGTCTGATCCCGCTGGGCCTTCTCCAGGCTACTGGAGGTCACACCTGATCCTAGTCGCGGCAAGCCTACAGTTTTACTTTAATCATTTGACAGATAGGTTCCAAATCGATTAATGCTAAAAGTAAATCGTTTTAAAGATAGATCTAAATTTTAAAATAAAAGAGCGTGAAATCTAAAAATAATGTGCTATAGATGAACACTTTGAACAATGTTTGAACAAGTTATAGTCAGCAGTTTTGAGAGATATAGCACATTTTCAAAAAACCCGAACATTACTTTGTCATTTATACAAAAACTAGCTTTTGCCCGCGACTTCATTCGCGTGGAATGGTTTTCCCGCGTAAAATCCCAATCCCGTGGGGATTCCGGGATAAAATCTATCCTGTGACCTTCCCAGGGTCCTAAACTATTCCCATGCCAAACAACTCAATCGGTTCAGCGGTTTAGGCGTGAAAAGGTAACAGACAGAGTTACTTTCGCATTTATAATATTAGTATGGAAGTATGGATAGTATGGATGGAAGTATGGATAGTGTGGATATTGATGTATGGATATGGAAGTATGGATTACGAAAAACCAAGTAATTTATTACTGCTACGGAACCCTTCATGGGCGAGTCCGACTCGCAGTTGGCCAGTTTTTAGGGTTTCGTAGCCGAATGGCAAAACACAAAACCCTTTTAGATTCGTCATGGCTCTCCGTCTGTCCGTCCATTTGTCACAGCCACTTTATTCCGAAACTACTAGGACTACAGAGTTGAAACTTGTTGAGTAGACGTATTTTGTAAACTCGTACAGAAATTAAGGAATATTGGATCGAATTGTGACATGAAGAAAAGTGCAAATACAATGGCTGACCCCAGGTCAAACGCCGTAATAGTGTCCTAAGGCAAAGCTTACCAATAAAAAAGTACTGGTAACTGTTTCGTTCTGCGATGCTACAAAATATATTCCGAAATGGCTTAGGCATCATGTCATCCATGCCATCTGCGAAAGATGGCATTTTTCTTATGAAAATCCACATAATCTAGGAAAAATTATTGAAGACCTAAATAAACCATCAAAGCGAAAAAATTTATTTACTCATGAACATAAACAAACTAAACTATATCCAATAGCGAAAACATAGAGATCAAAATTAATAACCATTCTCTTGAGTATGTGGAAGAATATGTTCATCTAGGGCAGATCATTTTATAGAAAGACCAATCCACTAAAGAAATCAACAAAAGAAAAGCCGCTGGAAAAAATATTGGACTCTAAAGGAGATAATGATATCCACTGAAATAAGCAGAGAACTGAAAAGGAAAGTTTTTGATACATGTGTATATCTCCCCTGCCTCACCTATGGCTGCATCATAGAGACAGTCTAGTGTACTGCCAGAGAGCAATGGAAAGGAGCATGATTGGCTTCAAGAGGCAAGACAGACAAAAGAGAGTTTTGAGTTATAAAAATACAATATATGGCGGGATTGTTTCTCTTTTATAGATCTACAAAAATACGCGATGGCATATGTCTATCTCACAAGAGTAACCCACAATAACAATTTTTTCTTTTACAAATTACATTAAAATGACAAACACGGCAAATTACATCATATACGAATCTTTTTTTAACAGTACAGTATTACTCCTTATCCAATTAAATACGTCAGATATGTTGAGGATTTAATGTAGATCAAAATTGCTTTTTACACTATATCAATAAAATGAATATCTTATGAGTTATCGCCGATATATGAGTGTGGCAAATTACCGGACGAGAAATTGATTAAGCAAAATCATATATAAGCAAATATAATTTTTATTACCCGAGCGAAGCCGGGCCGGGTCGCTAGTACTATAAACTTAAAAGTTAGCGAAACAGGAAAGTTCAGGAAGAAAAGGCTGATTGATTGATTGAACTGATTAGTAGTCTATTCGTAGTGTTTTTTACTAAAGCGTTCTCAGGTCTGATTTAGCAATAATAGCAGATATTTACTGAGCCGAACTTCGAACAATGATGGTGAAACTAGCATTGAAAAAGCCCTAACTCTTGCATTCATCTTCACCATTATTGCTCCATGATAACGCATGACACCGCACACTGCACGAGAAACCGTTGTAACGCTGCAGAAGCTGCGGTTAAACCATACGTTGTCTTTCGTACTCACCAGACCTTGCACCAACGGACGTCTTATTTGTGATTTTCAAGTTCCCAAGAGAAGGTACTAAATGCTTTCACACAATTTTGCAAAGGCATAAAATATAACCTTCCGATTAGATGGAAACAATTTATAGATAATGAGTGTATACTTGAGATAGTTTGATTCAATAAGTATGTCACATTTTAGAAAAAAAAAAACGAGTTTTATTGTTTCAGTACAAATCAGCAATTTCATACATTAATCCCTAGCGTTTGCTTATATAACTTTGTAAATTATGCAAACGCTATAACAACAAAGTTATTTATCGCTAGATAAATAACTTTTATAGCGTTTGCATCTATACTCGCCACTACAGAACCTTTTAATGGCGAGTACGACTCGCAATTAGCCATTTTTTGCGAGTATGATTCACTTTTACACAGATTCTTCTCGTTTACACTACTGTTGCGCTACATGGTATATTAATTCATGTTAAGTTTTTAGACTCGTACAGTAAGCATTAACGGAACCTGAATAGGAGATTATCGCTACTACCACTTTTTATTACTTTTTTTTTTCGGATGAAAAATCATCAAATGACATCTCCCGTTCTGCATTGTTCGCCATCCGCAAGCCCGCACCTATGGTGTCCGGATATAGGCTCGTGATTCCCGACGCCCGGGTCGACTCCCGCATCGGCTGGTGCGTGAAGAAGAGAGTTATCTCTTCCTCACGCGTTCTGCCTCCTCCTTCGCTAGCATGACTGCTTCACAGAAGGAAGTGATTGCATCCCATGGTCCCTTGCCCCGCACAATGGTCTGAAGTCTGAACCAGTGCCGGGCGTGAGAAGTCTCCGCCACCGACCACCTCCACGAGAACACGGCGGTGCTCCGCCCAAGCTGGGCACAACTAAGTATGCTCCACCGTGAATCGCTTCTACAACTGGGGAGACCACTGGGGGCCAGACCCCCCCTGGAAAATATCTCTAGATACGCCAATGGTCATACCAAACGAATACGTACACGCAATATGACTCGATGCGTGCGTTGCCCTAGGCTGTGTGAGGTATCAAAAGTAACGAGTAACGATACGATAGTAACGAGTACTGACTGTAATAGTAACGAATACATACGGGTACGGGTACGATTTATTTCGTTCAAATGACGAAACGGAAGTCTATTTTTAATCGGTTTTGTTTATGGTTACACCATAGAGGAATCAGTTTTTCCTTAGTCTGAGGTTCTACGAACATGAAATGAAGGTATAGATTAATATGGAGCTCACACTTTGAATACCTACTTGAAGCAAAACTTTTGTATCGCTATCTCGCTCACTGTGGTCAGACCCACTCTTTCTAAGTAGTGTAACCTTAATTTTATTCTACTAAGGACATTACGTTTTATTTAATTAATATATCCACATCTGTTCTCTTCTAGACTTAGCTCTTTTAAAAATTTATGAAAGATGCGTATAATAAATTACGAAAGAAGCTGTTTGTTACAGTGTGAAAGTTGGGAAGTTCCTGATTTATTAAATTTGGCTGTTTGTCATTTTCAATCACGCTAAAAGTCCTAGGTATACTTGTGTACATAATTTTGCATGGAAATGAGTATAGACTATGACCAGTACAAAAGTTTAATTTCTGTAGCAATACGAAATTAATGATAGATACTGATGACGCGGCCGAGGCCGACCCAGGAAGAGGTAGCAAGACGACCTGGACGCCTACCGCAAGGGCTGGTTTGAGGTGGCTCAGAATATCTGGAAGGGTTTGGGTGAGGCCTTTGCCCAGCAGTGGGACATGGCTGGCTAATAAAAAAACATGTGTGCGGGAGACTGGAAACTAACTTATTGTGTATGTAGCGTAAAAATGAAAACGGGTTGTTGACCAATCCAACTAGCCTATTTTGTCCCACTACTGGGCATAAACCTCGCTCTCCCTTTTCCAAACGATTCTGTATTTTGCTAGAGTAGGCCAGTCCTTTCGGGTTGTTGTACTCATAATTTTATTAACATCAACTCTTACTATGGGAGCAATCATAAAATCGCAAAAATAAATTAGTTGTTTCATTTATTTGTAGATCAAATATAAAATCTTTTTTATAGATTTTTTTAATAGACTTTTTATAGATTTCTGAGTAAGTCTGTGTTAAAGTTTTTTACCACTGTGGAATTTTTAATATTATGTATTTTCATCTAACTATGTTATATGGGGCTATAATAAGAACGGTAATATGTATAAACCTCAAAAAAGAAACTAAAACACTTTCTAAATTAAAATCATTTATTAACTTTTCTATTATGCATGACTAAATATCATTGCTCTGTGTAGTTTCTATCTTTTACCTCGTAAATCACTGAATGTATTTTCTGTATGAGTCTTTAATTGAGCACGTATACGCATGTTAAAAAATGAATGTGCTATTTTTCTAATAAGTGTCTTTAATCTTGGATTGCTTTTGCAGTATTTTTTCTTTCTTTGATTTTATTTTCACCTGCACGCCCCTATCAATCTTCGTAGGCACGTGGCCTTCACTGTTATGTGTGTTATGTGTGATGGACAAGAAAAGTGTGAAATCAGAACAAAATTTTATTTTATTAATTCGTTTGACTGTATTATTCAAATAGTTATTATACTAGTTGTGCCCCGTGATTTCACCCACATTCCTCCACTCCTAAGGATCGTAGCGTGATGTAATATAGCTTTCCTAAAGTGGGTTAAGAAAATGCAAAAAGGGATATACTTAATATTAATTTCAGTTAAAGTGAAACTTACAAGTAACTTGTTAATATTGCTTATATTTTCAAGAATTCTTCGACCTTGGTTTTTACTGGTTTGGTCTTCAACATTGCAACCGGCACGTTTCATTCCCGTTTCCTTAAGAGAAGAATAACTTTCATAAGTGCCACAACTAGTACTTGGTACAGCCAGAGCACCTATTTGTACCACAGACTCTTCATGTAATGAACTTGCTCTCTGAAAATAATTATATATTTTAAAAAATATTGCCTTTTATCATATATTTGACTCACGAGGCACTTTCATCAACTCAACATTTCTAGATTTCAAACGATTGAGCAAATAATGGTCCGTGTTTATGCAAGTAGTTTTAGATCCGTACACGTCATTAATGTTTCGTGTTTTACATGACGTGACTGCCTATCTGACCTTCACAATCCAGTCGTTGGGTAACACGTGTCGCGAAGGGTCGCGATTATTAAATAAACCCAACAATATTGTATAGAGCAACACTTGTTACCAACCACAAACAAATTTGGTAAGTGGCAACACTCTTTTTGCCCGGCACGTTTTGCAACCGACATACTGTTCTTAAAGTTTCAATCAAAGTGTAAAATTGCAATGTGTGTGATCTTCGCCTGCCAGCCAGCAATAATACGACAGCTAAGTATCTAGATTATAAGCCAATATTATTCCGCATTGAACTCGCGTATTGAGTTATGGATTGAGTAAATTAAAAGCGATGGGAAATGGTGGATGCCGCGAAACTCTTATGAGCTGATGAGCAAACATGATTTCCATCGTATAGACGTAATGTGCCGATAGTTTCGATTGTTTGTATCATAATGTGTGCAATCTAATATAATGCAATCAACAGAGCCCTTGGTTTGAGTAATAAAATACAAGTACCTACCTATATCAATATCAATAGGGTGACCGAAGGGTGCTCCCTATTCTCACGACTCCCAATATCGTAAGCATACAATCCTAAGAGCTCTTTAGGGGCTCACCTGTGTGTGGTGGGTTGGCCAATCTTCTCACAAGGTATCAAGTATGTTTTGGGTAGACAGTAAATCATGTTCGTGGAGCATGATAGTTACGTCCATAGGACAAGAGGCGACAGCCTGTCAAGATTGTTAAAGTAAATCATGTTCGTGGAGCATGATAGTTACGTCCATAGGACAAGAGGCGACAGCCTGTCAAGATTGTTTAAGTGAACAAGCTCACTAAGGTTCACATTGTATATCTGTTGAGATAAACATAATAATACACCAAGCAATAAGTATGTGATTGCACTCATAGTGATTTAATAGAGTCCATATTGATGTACTAAAATTCATGTTAATAATATAATTATGTACCTTCATACCATTCGGTGGTACTTAGTAGTCCAACAGTGTAATCATGGACTTTCTTTCCACAACAGGAGTGACCTATTCGTGGAGGGAGGTGATGAGTTCTGTGTGGCTGAGCAAAGACATCTACATCATTCAGGTGAGACAGTTGACCAACAGTTGACCAACAGTTGACCAGCAGTTGACCAGCAGTTGACCAACAACTGACCAGCAGTTGACCAGTAGTCGACAAACATATTACAATAGAATAAAACTACAAGGGAACCGTTACTATGCATTTATCTCTTTAATATCAGATACTCTCCCCATAGAATCAAAGCGAAGCAGATTATTCATAATTAGTATAACTATTACATTTCCAATTTGTGTCAAAGAATCTAGGCAATGCTAGCCTCCTTTTGTAGGGAGTCATACAGATACCATAATCTTACTTGTCGGAAGGTCATGAGTAGAACCGACGCGACAAAGATGGTGGAGGTGCTGGGATATTCATCAAAGTTGGTGGAAATGCCCTGGGATCTTCATCAAAGTTTGGTGAAGATAAGATGAGACCTTTACATATCCATAGTTATACAAAAGAAATTTTTAGTACAAAATCAAATAAGACAAAGTTTAGTGTAGACTGATTAACCTTAACTAACCGACTAAACTGAACTTAATGAACAAAACTTATCTGATATACCTATGGCTAAAGAGAGTGTATTGGGAACCTACTTTAGATTAAAATATGCAATTGTCAACTGTCTTACTGAATGGTATGGATGTCTTTAAAATTAAATATACAAAAAAAATGAACACAGTTCACTTTATTTACTTTGTTTGTGTGACCCTGTGACCTTAACTATAAGTTATAACTCTAGTGTGTAAAACATGATTTTAACTAGATCTTGGGCAGTGAACATTAATCCAACAAAGTTACTACTGTTAAGTCAGTGATAACGGATAAAATCAAGACAATTTAAAAATTCCGCGCCAAGACAATTTAAAATTCCGCGCCTAAATGTAGTGTGGACGATGCGCGCATGCGCTATAACAGCGACGCGACGCCATAATGTAATGACGCTAGTGTGTTTGAATTTGCAATTTCTTGCATCATTCAGGTGGTCCTGGTTAACAGATACTGCAAAACTCTGTGAATTGGATAAACAGTGGAAATAATTGTAATTCCGTACAAAATTACATTAATAAAAGGTGAAATTAACTCATATCATCAGGTAAGAATGACGATATGTTGTTCAAAACTATCTAACTAATCTTTTCGACAAAGTTATTTGCCGGTAACCTATAATTTACATCTTGACATACCATTGTAAAAACCTAAAACGAACAAAATGTACTTATTGTCGAAATGATACATACCTATATGCAATACGTGTTTCAATTAGCCAAGCGCTGCAATGCTAACGCTTATTGTTCCATAATTAATCTCCCTATCGTTTAATAGGAACACAAACATTCAATAAAGGAAACACTTGGGTACTTACGACATCTTAAAGAGTGTACAAATACAAGGAGATACACAACACACCTACCAACTGATAGTTGAGTCCAAAGTTCAGGTATGTAAAAGTGTGATTAAATACCACGTTATTTCAAATACATGAACGACGAGTCACTTAAGAAAACCCAAAATACCAACATTGAGTTGTAATGTACTATACATACCACATTTTAACTCAATGAATATCAATTGGAATCTAGTAGTGAAGATTTGTTATAATTACCATTTAATTTACCAGAGACCCTGTCACTATCACCATATTAAATCAGAATAAATCACAACACATGAGTACATAGTTATAGTATATAATAATATTACCATTCCGAGTCACAAGTTTCATATGGTGACAATATCTAGTGAGTCGAATATTTACATTGCTTGTCAAAATAGGTACATTTAAAACAATGATTATCAAATTATGAGTGTCCTACAATAATAGTTTCTCACTTGTTAACCAGTATTAATTGTGATTATCACAACAAAATACAACTTTAATCAAAGGTAAATATATAATGAGAATAATACCTATATCAACTCTGATGGCTTAAAACCTAATAACTTAACGGTGAATAATTGCTTAATGTTGTGATGACATGAAAATAAAATAGATAAACAATTACTAGAAACTCTATCTATCACAAACTTTACATGCATTGGTGTAAAATTCAAATGTTACATACACTGTGATTATGTGATACCTATGCAAAGGAGTGCATGGAGATATACCAATAAGCTAATTAGTGTACATGTTCAGCGTTTGCACACTATGTTATGATGGATAACCTATGGTCCAAAGAGAAAGTTATTTGTGAATAATGTAGAATAAATATGCGGACATACTATAAAGATAATACATTAGCTAGTAATGCTTTACTTAATGAACATTAATTGATTTAACTCAGTGCTATACGCCGTGTGATGATAAAAGTGTGGTCTAGTGAACTTTCTTGTGTTCTCACATAATTGAATAATAAGATAAGATAGTGCCATAGCCAAGGCTGGGTGAGTCAAAATGTTTTAAAGGAAACAACAACTGGCTTAACTAGTGCTATGATTATAGACTAAGTTGGGCAGTGTGACATACTTACTCCAGATATTTTTACAAAATCAATTGTGAGATCAAGAAGATCACTAAGAAATTAATAGTTAATATTTAATAAAATTAAATAAACAGTGGAGCTCCGGTAAATGTCAGTCATTATTGCAAGCTAATAAGAGTAATAATGATTAAATGCTAATTCTTAAACAATACACATTAAATGTATAATAAATTCAAAATCTAAATAAATAAAACTGACTATAATTGATGTAAATTTTAATTGTCGTTGTAAGCAAACGTTTTATCCATATTATCATAAGGAACTTATGATGATTTCAGATTCACCTCAGTCAGTGTACAATAATACCATGGAGGAAATATATTTAAGTAGACTAACTACGTTTGTGTCGAGTATCAAAAGTTTGACTAAAAGCTCACATACTCTTTGTGCGTTGAAGTCGTGGTCTGATGATGATATGGAACAAGCATGCATCGTGTCATCAAAATTACAAGCGGTCATTCATCGATTCAATAATGAGTTGTATCAATATTTTAACACTTCTACAAACCCAAATGCTGATGATATATCAAATATGACAAATGAACAGCTAGAAGGTGATGAAGCCTTAGCCGAGCTGAAAGCAAGAATACAAGTCAGGAAGGACAAGGTTGTTTCTTCGAACTCAAGTCAATCAATCAATAGAGGCAAACTACCTGAGTTGAACTTACCTACCTTCTCAGGAGATGTTCTCCAATGGACACAATTTTGGGATCAATTCTCTTCCAATATTGATCAAAGAACACTAAGAGACGTCGACAAGTTACTGTACCTAAAAGCTTCTTTGAAAGGCGAACCTAAGACAATCTTGGATGGTCTTGAGACTACTAACGATAATTATAAAATTGCTGTGACTACTTTGACAGACAGATATGGGAAGAAAACGCAAATAATTGATGCCCATTACTCAGCTCTTCACAAACTTAAAGGAGCAGACAAACAAGATGATTGTAGAAAAGTTTTGGATGAAATCGAAAGACACCTTCGTGTATTGAGTTCTCTGGGAGAGAATACAGAACATAACCACCTAAGATTTTTGATCTTGGAAAAGTTCCCTGAAGACATAGTATACGAACTGAAATTAAAATTAAGTAGCGACACCATCGAAGAAATAAGGAAACAACTCCATCTTGTACTCTCAGCTAGAGAGGATGCTAAGCGTACTTCTGAGAAATTTAAGATAGAAGATGCTAGTTACACAACAGAAACACTTCATGTACTAGAACATAGAACTGAAAAGGGATCTAAGATACATAAACGAAATAATTTAAAGGATACGAATAAAAAATTCAAACCTAATGTAACTGCTTTCAATAAAACCTTTGACACGAAGAGGAAATTTCAGTCAGCTGGAGAAAAGAGTGGACAGGGACCCAAGCAGAAAAGAAGAAAGCTCAATTGTATATTTTGTAAAGGAGATCATTTTAATGATGAGTGCACGGATAGTAAAACTCTACAACAAAGGAAATCAAGGTTAAGGAACCGTTGTTTCAATTGCCTCCGTTTAGGTCATAACATAAATACCTGTAGATCCAAACACATAGCCTGCAAACACTGTGGTAAGAAGGGCCTCCATAATAGGGCACTTTGTCCTAGCAAAGAGTCACCAAGGAATGTGATAACAAAAACCGAGTTACAGAAGAAAGAATCTACTAGTGCGATGCATATCTATGAAAGAGGATCAACAATACTACAAACCGCTGTTGTTAATATCAGAGGACCGGAGAATACCTCAATGAAATGTCGCGTACTGCTAGATTCAGGCAGCATGAGAAGCTACGTTACACAAGATGTCGCGCAGAATCTTGATTTGAAGACTGAAGAAGTCAACCATCTCACAGTATTCACTTTTGGTTCGAATAAACCCCAAGAGTTGGATAGCCCATTAGTGAAACTTCACATTCAATCAAGAACTGATATACAAAGGATAGTATATGCGAACGTCGTACCTTCTATTACACATGGTATTTCATCTTGTGGTGAAGAATTATCCAAATGGAAATATGAAAAGGATTACTTACTAGCGGATGATGGATCTTTGTCAGATAAGGTGGATATCCTTATTGGAAATGATTACTATCATTCACTTATGTCTACTGAAAAGGTGAAAATACGAGAAAATTTATACTTGGTAAATTCCGACCTAGGATGGATATTATCAGGCCAAATGCCGAATAAGCACGAGGATGAATTATCAATGCTCACATACTTTCAAGCGTCCTATGAAACCAGATTGAACGAACCCGATCTGCCATTAGATAACACATCAATGAAAGCTTTATGGGACCTAGAATCCCTTGGAATTACTGATTCTCCAAATGCCAACCGGGAAGAAGAAGCTATTAAGCATTTTAATGAAACTACCGTATTCACAGAAGAAAGATATTATGTTAGCTGGCCTTGGAAGGAATACCCACCTGAATTGCCAACTAACTACGGTCTAGCATACGGACGACTAATTGGATTGATGAAACGCCTAGATGCTGAAACTTTGTCAGCATACAACCAGACACTAAGTGACCAAATGCAAAGAGGTATCATCGAACTAGTACCTGAAAAGGAGATAAGTGATCATCCTATTCACTACCTTCCTCATCATGGAATATTGGCGCCGGGTAAAGCCCTAAGAATAGTCTATGATGCTTCGGCAAAGACAAAAAATACAAAATGTCTGAATGAATGCTTATACTGCGGACCAATGATGCTAGAGGATTTGACGGGACTTCTATTGAAATTCCGTAGTCACGCTGTAGGATTGACAGCGGATGTAGAAAAGGCATTTTTACAAATTGGTTTGAAGGAAGGTGACAGAGACGTCACTAGGTTCTTATGGTTGAAAGATACCAACAAACCAGCCACTGAAGACAATCTACTACACTATAGATTTACCCGTGTTCCCTTTGGGATCATATCCAGTCCATTTCTTTTAAACGCTACGGTCAGACACCATCTTCTAAAGTCGAATGGGAATTATGCCAAACAGTTAGCTAATGACATATACGTAGACAATGTAGTTACTGGCGTAGAAACAGTGACAGACGCTTTAAACCTTTATAAGGAAGCACAAATACACTGTTTCACAGACGCATCTACAGTAGCTTACTCCGCAGTGGTTTACCTTGTACAGAAAGACACAGTCAACTTCGTAATAGGTAAATCGCGCCTGGTTCCTACCAAAGATCAACAGAACTTAAAGATTCCACGCTTAGAGTTATTAGGCGTACTCATTGGAAGTAGACTTATAAAATACGTACTCAGATTCTTACCATTGAACATAACCCAATTAACACTATGGACAGATAGTCAAATAGTGATTGATTGGTATCATTCTGATAAGTTACTTGAACCATTTGTATCCAAAAGGCTGGAAGAAATAAAACGCAACAAAAGTTTGATAGTGAGATACGTACCGTCTAGTCTCAATCCTGCAGACGTAGCAACACGTCCTATCACGTCAGAGGAGGAGAGGAACAAGTGGCTGTCTGGACCAGAATTTCTAGGGCAGGACCCTGGAGACTGGCCTAGTGGGCCACCGAGGAACACTTCTCTTCTGATGGGGGAGGGTCTGTTGAACACAGAAAACCAACCAAAGGTAACACCTTCAGAGGATAAAGTAACAGCAAACGAACCTTTGGATTCACAATTACAAAAAATAAAAGAACTACAGAAAGAAACATTCTCAGAAGAGTATGGAGGAAAGAAAACAAACCTAGCTAAGAATTTGGGATTATTCATCGATACCGATGGAATTTTAAGATGTGATGGAAGACTCACATATTCAGATTTATCCTATGATGCAAAACATCCCATACTCCTACCTAAAAACAGTGAACTTACCGAAAAAATTATTAAGGAAACTCATGAGAAAAACCTTCATGTTGGAGTACCTCATACACTAAGCCTCATAAGACAAAATTTTTGGATACCACAAGGAAGAGCGAAAGTTCAAAAAACACTAAGCAAATGTACGAGGTGCGTGAAACATGGAGGAGGTCCATACGAGCTACCTAAAACTCCAGCATTACCAGCCGAAAGAGTAAGATTTAATATGCCGTTCGATTACGTCGGTGTGGACTACTTCGGACCGATGGTCATAAAGACAGAAAATGGTGTAAAAAGGAGATGGATTTCTCTTTTCACATGCCTTGTAATACGAGCAATACACTTAGAGGTAGTTAAAGATCTAACCACAGATGAATGTCTCATGGCATTCAGACGTTTCATCGCTACTAGAGGAACACCATCACTTATAATAACTGACAACGCACCTCAGTTCAGATTGCTGGCCGAGGTAATGTCTGAAGGAACACTGGCAGACAACTTAAGATGGAAATTCATCCCTCAACTAGCACCCTGGCACGGGGGCGCGTATGAAAGACTCGTAGCAGTAGTAAAGCATTGTCTAAAACGAACTCTTCAAAAACACATGCTTGGGGAAAATCAACTCTCGACGATCATCAAAGAAGTCGAAGCCGTAGTCAATACCAGACCACTTACATATGTGGGAACCGAGATGGACCACATCCTAAAACCAACTGATTTCCTAACACCAGGAAAGTGTTTGAACATTCAATTACTCATGAATAGCTTACCACTCTCTGGTTCTATCATTAGACAACAACTCATCGAAGGATGGAAACGTGGAAATATGATAATGAACGAGTACAAAGAAATGTTCATCAACCGATACCTTTTGAGTCTCAGAGAAAGGTATGGGAATTCACCCAAACAAGCAAGAGTGAGAACTCGTGAAGTTCCTCAGGTCGGAGATGTGGTACAAATTAAAGGTGAAAGAAGTAACCGCGAAAGTTGGAAAGTAGGAAAGATAGTAGAGACACTAAAGGGAAAGGACGGTTTATGCCGTGTCGCTAGAGTAAAAGTGAACAACCATGTGTTCACACGATCGATTGCTCATTTATATCCTCTAGAAATAGAAGAGGAAGAGACTCCACTAAATCCCACTGACAAAGTCCTAGATCAAAGGGATGCAGTCGTTGATAATAATGACCCGATACAAACGCCGTCTATGAAGTTTGAAAGTGTCGACACTAATCCCACAGCCGAAATAAGTTATAAACTAGATAATGATGAGAACACGAATGCGAATGTAAGACATAACTCAACGCAGGATACGAAAGAAGAGCTAGAGAACGTCAGCACAATAAACGACATTGAACTTGCACAAGATCATAATGAACGTGATCTAGAAGACGAAGTAAACAATAGCCAGAAATTAATCAACCAAACAAGCGATGAGAAATCGCGTCGAGCAGCTGCAGTCCAAGCACTGGAGAAGATCCACAAATGGACTCGCGACTTGATGACCACCATAGTTTAAAACTCGCGAGGCGGGTGTGTCGCGAAGGGTCGCGATTATTAAATAAACCCAACAATATTGTATAGAGCAACACTTGTTACCAACCACAAACAAATTTGGTAAGTGGCAACACTCTTTTTGCCCGGCACGTTTTGCAACCGACATACTGTTCTTAAAGTTTCAATCAAAGTGTAAAATTGCAATGTGTGTGATCTTCGCCTGCCAGCCAGCAATAATACGACAGCTAAGTATCTAGATTATAAGCCAATATTATTCCGCATTGAACTCGCGTATTGAGTTATGGATTGAGTAAATTAAAAGCGATGGGAAATGGTGGATGCCGCGAAACTCTTATGAGCTGATGAGCAAACATGATTTCCATCGTATAGACGTAATGTGCCGATAGTTTCGATTGTTTGTATCATAATGTGTGCAATCTAATATAATGCAATCAACAGAGCCCTTGGTTTGAGTAATAAAATACAAGTACCTACCTATATCAATATCAATAGGGTGACCGAAGGGTGCTCCCTATTCTCACGACTCCCAATATCGTAAGCATACAATCCTAAGAGCTCTTTAGGGGCTCACCTGTGTGTGGTGGGTTGGCCAATCTTCTCACAAGGTATCAAGTATGTTTTGGGTAGACAGTAAATCATGTTCGTGGAGCATGATAGTTACGTCCATAGGACAAGAGGCGACAGCCTGTCAAGATTGTTAAAGTAAATCATGTTCGTGGAGCATGATAGTTACGTCCATAGGACAAGAGGCGACAGCCTGTCAAGATTGTTTAAGTGAACAAGCTCACTAAGGTTCACATTGTATATCTGTTGAGATAAACATAATAATACACCAAGCAATAAGTATGTGATTGCACTCATAGTGATTTAATAGAGTCCATATTGATGTACTAAAATTCATGTTAATAATATAATTATGTACCTTCATACCATTCGGTGGTACTTAGTAGTCCAACAGTGTAATCATGGACTTTCTTTCCACAACAGGAGTGACCTATTCGTGGAGGGAGGTGATGAGTTCTGTGTGGCTGAGCAAAGACATCTACATCATTCAGGTGAGACAGTTGACCAACAGTTGACCAACAGTTGACCAGCAGTTGACCAGCAGTTGACCAACAACTGACCAGCAGTTGACCAGTAGTCGACAAACATATTACAATAGAATAAAACTACAAGGGAACCGTTACTATGCATTTATCTCTTTAATATCAGATACTCTCCCCATAGAATCAAAGCGAAGCAGATTATTCATAATTAGTATAACTATTACATTTCCAATTTGTGTCAAAGAATCTAGGCAATGCTAGCCTCCTTTTGTAGGGAGTCATACAGATACCATAATCTTACTTGTCGGAAGGTCATGAGTAGAACCGACGCGACAACACGATGCTCCTTGGCAAGACTGATGTCAGATAAGATTTTCTTACTTCTAACTACCCGTAACGAATATCAAAGATGTAGTCCGCCAGACCAACGGATTAACATGCTTTCTGAGGCACGGAGGAATCTCGATTTGTTAAGATGGTCACAAATCCACAGAATGACCTCGGCAAGCGTTTTGCTTAACCTCGAAGATTGACTTGTACGACTTTTATTATTTGGCCACGAGCTCCTCCTATACTTAGTGTATGTAATTTTATGACTCATGAAACAGGTCGACCGGTTCACACTAACTTAACTCGTTATACATATTGCATGCTTAACGCATTATACATATATGTATAAAGCGTTTGGCCAAACCGTCCCAATGGTGCCGACTAACCCGAAGTCCAAAACAGATTGATGTTCGAGAATGTTGTGAGATGAGAACTAGATGAGAATAGTGAGACTAGAGCCACAGATTACTTAATAGTTACCGAGAGCGTAGAACTGTCACGACACGACGTTGTCATCGCTGTCATTACTGTCATTAGTACTTCGAATTTTATTGTAGTACCACTGCTGACGTGGTTTAAAAATCTAATGGCAAGCTCTATTGGCAATTAGTGCTCAGTGGTGGTGGCTAAATATTTTGCTAATTAGATAGTTATTTTTAATAATTCTACTTTTTTGTTGTATTTCTTCCTAAAGTGTGTCGAGTGATAATTGTGCACCGCGAACTGCGTCTATTATTCATGTTGGCAGTTACCAATACGCTATGTCGGACAATAAAAACAATAATCCTCCCAAAGGGGAACAACTTGATCCTGTTGAGAGCCATATAGCATCACCTGGCGAAGTGTCCAGTGTTGTAGGAAGTGTAAAAACTTCTAAGGTAAATGGTGCTATACATATAAACTGAGCTACGAATCTAACATTATTATTTGCATGACACAAGCAATGCAAGGACGTTGGTGTTTCGATTTGCTATTGATATTTGAATACTACGTAATTCAACAAGATGTGTGTGGTCATAACTATTTTCGTTCCTAATAATTAATAAAGAAGTCAAGCTATTTAAAGTAACCTATGAATTGCAAATTGTTACATAAACATAAATTAAATAGGTATATCAATTAACATCAGCTGGATATGTAAACATCAGCCATATTGTTAATAAATAACCAAATAGGTTTTATGCGATTATTCTGAATATGGTTAGCTAAATGAATGTTTATAAACAATTTGTAGACATCCCAGCGCATATCATCATCTTCAGATAGACAAATCAAGTTTGAACGTGCACAAAAGTGTCTTGAAAATGCAGCACTTGTGTCGAAAAGGATTAAAGAACACCGAAAAGCAACTGCAGAACTCTTGGGAAGACCTTTTGGTAAGACCCTATTCATAATTATCTGGATTAAGATGCACCAACCAGTTTATTCATGTGATAATAATTGAAACTAGCCGTGTGTAACTCTTTACGGAACCGACTCAATGATTCGAACCATTGAAGTGATTCAAAAGATTGGTTCAGTAACAACGTTTCAAATGCATCATTTGAATCTGAAACATTACTTTGATCTGGCTCATTTCGCGCGACGACGCGTCGCTCGTGTGGCGACTGAGCAGTGTGCGAGCTAGAGAGTGAGATTGAGACACACTGAGTTACTCTAACTATTGACTCTTTTATCCTATGCACGAAGATCAACTTTATTTATAATCTCACTTATTACAATAAATACTTATGTAGACATAAAACATTCAGTATTGATGCCTCAAAACATTTCTATGTCTCAATAGTAAATGCCCGCAACGCAACGTAAGAATGTTACGTTTCTATACATGACATCACGTCGCGGGTGTTTACTGAGTCATTTAAGCCGATGATCCAAATGAAACATATCAGTGTTCCGGATCATTTCAGTGATAGAGATGCAAATGTTCCAATCTCAAAAATGATACACTTTGGCCACCTCTAATTGAAACATATGTTAATTAGATAATGTTTGGTTGACTGGTGATAGCACATTATACTTGTCCAGCTCTTTATATCAAGTAATTAAATCAAAGCTTTTGACACATTTAGTCTTACATCTTAGTAGCTTAATACAACAAAGGGTACCTAATAAAGTTTTCTATTAAACAAAACTATTATCTGATCTCTATCTAAACAGATAAGAATCATACTTGAAGAAGAAGGTCATACTTGCACTGTAAATTTATAAAGTAAATATTGTTAAAATCTAAACATTGCACATTGAATGGTTTATAGAAATACTCTGTTGGGTATGTTCCAAGTACTGAATTACTATGCAATCAAAACAAGAATACGACTGCCCTTGAATAAAGTCATACTTCAAAATGTTTAATTTCACATTATTCACACACTGCATTTAAATTCTAAACTTGTGACAAGTTTTTGCATTTCAAAAATCGTATTATTTTGATGTATTACTATTTCTTCAATATAATCGTTTATTCCTTTTTTTTATTGATAATAGGCTCGCGTTTGACCACCATCTCACCTGATGGTAAGTGATGATGTGGTTGAAGATGGAGCATGCTTACCTAAAAGTAACCTATTCACTCTTGACTTAAAGACCCCTAGGGTATAGCTATCGGGAAACACAGACTCCGGCAGGGAATTCCACTTTTTAGGGCCTATGCACACCACGTTTTTTAAACGCGCCTATGATGCGCGTTTGTAGCGATACAGACGCGATACGCACGCAAGTCAGACACAGCCTGTAGACCTTAGAACAACAACGCATAGAAGGATAGTACGAGTGCAAAAATTGAGGCAACTAAAACTTAGCCATTTTGGCTAACTTTGCTCGACGAGCCGTCAGTACTCAAGGTCACATTCTGCCGAACAGAGCTCGCGAGTAAATAATTTAAAACGACCGTTTGTAGCGTAAAGGGATGTCATAGTCCTTCAGGAAAACAAAAAACGTGTAATCAAATTACATTTCACAAGTAAATACTTACATTTTATACATTATATTTAAGTAAATCGACCATCAAACAAAAATTCTAATAACCTAACTTATCACAATTCAATGTTGCTATCCGTGAGGAAAATAACACAGAGTACATTTTATATACTGAGATAGAGCCGTCACTCGAAGATTCCAAAGCGCCCGCGCCCTCTGGCAACAAGTAACAACAACAATGTATGAAGCATATGTACCTATATATATATAGCATATAGATATAGCTACCTACAAATCAGTGTACTGTATTTATTTACTCCTTTTTATTTAGTACTTAGTAATTTATGTTGATTTACAATAAAACAATATAATTACAACACCAAATACTTTATTAAAATCTTCTGTTACAATATTTGATGGCCATCTGAATTTTATCTTCCATAATCGTTTCGTGATCCACACAATAACTTAGAAGTATCCTTAGGTACACACCAATTAAATAAGAATATATTATATCTTAAATTTCTTGAATTATTTGCAATTATTGACTTATTATTTGACAAATTATTTAACTTTTTTTAAACCTTTGACATTTACAAAGTGCTGCCAAGTGACCGACTCGCGTTCTCCCCAAACTTTCCCCGAAATCTCCCCAAAATTCAAGATTTGTAAAAACCTCATAAATGGCTATTCTTTTTTATTATTGATACAATTTTATACAATTTCAGCAATAGCGTCCATGACTAAATTAGCCTCTTCACTCGCGCCGGTTGCAGTTCCGTACATTTTTTCTGAGTTAAACCTGTTTAGCATCTTTGAACCGGGTTTAAAATGAACACATCCTTCTAGCAATTTATATCTTATTCTCAAGATGGATTCGGCAGTGTTAATGGCCAATCTGTTTCGACATTTGTCTTCAATAATAGCTACTTGAGAGAAGGCTCTTTCCGCAACTGCGTTAGAAAAATATAAAGACAAAATTCCTAGTGCCAATTTGCTAACATTTCCACGGGTATGTTCTATCACCGACTGCATTTTTGAAATTATAAACTTCAACCCAGAACTCTTCGGTGTGTTGCGTGGATTTCCAAGTTGTACGATGCAAATCATTCCATTCTGCGGCAACTTCGGAGCCACTCGGCTATCATCGTGCACAGCATTTTGTTTTCGTGTGTGTGCTTTCACAGATTAGTTAGTGGTTTGATCGCGTTCAGACATCATCAGTCCAAATATTCCCCCAAAAATATTGTCCCTCAATTCTCCCTCCATAACTTTAAAAACCCCCCAAATTTGGGGGGATTCCCTCTAATCTGGCATCACTGCATTTACGCAAGTTTCGTTACCATTTTAGTTTAAAATTAAATAAGTTAAAGAAAAAATGGGATTGCGTAATTGGAGGATTTTATTAATTTGAAGATACGTGTGTTAATATATTATAAAAGGTGTGAAATTTAAAAGGTGTCCTTATATCCCTAATATTTTAATTTATATAAAATAAAATGGTTATTTGTTAAAGATAATTTAGAATATCTGAGTAAAACGGAGAACAAGTTTAAGCTAAATGTGTAACTATTTAGAGAAAAATGCCATCTATCAATACGTAACTTAAACTTTGATGATTGCTATACGAATAAATTAAAAATCAATTGAATTGAGTAGTTTATATCCAAAAGCAGAACCCTACCTAAACTAGTCGGTTATCATTTCGTCACTTTTGTTCTAAGTTATAACACCATGGAAAATAATACCCATATTGACTTTTTTGACAATACATTTAAAGGGTCCCTGATTTGCTTGAATTTACTAAGTACGTATTATTTAAAAATGTGGATCTATTCATTTCTATTTGTTTATTTAATGAACTTATAAAATCTTTTAAATTAGATTTAATACTGAATAGTAAGTAAAGATACATGCAAATACAAATTTACTAAAGGTAAAAACTTAAAACTAACTATATACAACAACAAATTTACTATTTCCTTTCAATCATGACATACAAACTAATAAAAAAAATCAAGAAACTTACAATCTATCAATAATGTTATTCACTATCTTGTAAATTATCTACATCAATAAAATCTAAATCGGATTCTGAAGGAAAACTCAGCAGAAGCTCTTTGACTTTTGGAGAGAGAACCATTCTATTTTGTTTCGCCAATCGAGGCCGTAGACTTGTGATCTTTGGATCAGACGACAAAAGAAGATTGTGTAAAACATCCTCATTTGTCGCCGTTCTACTTACCTTTCTAGAATGACTCTTTCTATATTTCCTAAAATCTTTATTACGAGCTTCCGCTGCCTCTTCCGACAGTTTCCCTATAGGTATGACACCAAAGTTCTTTATTATGTCACTCCCATGTACCAACAATTTATGTACACTGGAAGGCATATAGTACCAGGGATACAAGGTAACATACAATTCTGCCGTATCTTTACAAAATTCGGATTTAGAAAGGTCCACGCGCTCTCCAGATGCAACGTTTTGAAGAATCACGTGAAACCTTTCTATCAAATCTTCACGAATCCCAGTTATGCGGGCTGTTGTTGCTGCATCCCTGAAAAATCTTCTGGCAGTATTGCCATCATTGGTTGTGCCTACTCCTTGTTTGACTATGTCGATGAGTAAACCGCATTCCCTCTTGAATGATTGCTGTATAGCACTCTTTCTAAGGGACAGTTTTTCTTTGTCGTCGCCTCTGCAACTCCATTTTTTCAAGTCCAAACGATAAGCTGCAAAAAAAAAGAAATGTCACTTAAAAATAATCTCACAGGAAACTACAAACATGAAAAAATATGAAGTAATAAAATTATATTGACCGATATGAAGTAAGCACTCCATGCATCTTATCCATGCATGTAAGGATGACATACCATACTGGTACATTTCCTCGTTTTTTTCTCTTTGAGAAAATGTCTCTAAATTGTTCATCTCTGACGGTTTTGCCTTGCAAATATTACAGACAGCTGCAGATGTATCCGACAAATATGATGTTATTTTGCCGTCTATCATCGTCAGGTACAATTTATGCTTAACTTCTACTTGGTGGATTCTTGTTGGCAGACGTCTTTCTATTTCTTCTGTTATGTTACCCTTTATAGTTGCCACTGTTGTCTGGGTTTCTTTGGTAAATTTAAATATTATCGGACAACAATAGAAAGTCGATGATGGTCGGTCGTTTTCCCAAACAATTGTTCCATCAGATTGTTGAAGCCTTATAGGAACTAGACTGGCCATCAATATAGTAGAGTCATCAAACTCTTTCTCAGTCTTTTGTTTGTAATTGCTTTGACCTGAGGCTCCATCAAAGCCCCATTTGCTTATAAGTAGTAACTCTGTTGCTGAGTCCAAATCCAAAGCAATTACATCTAAAAGCCTAGAAACCGTCAAGTTGAGTAATGCTTGCAGTTTAATAGCAGCTCCTTCTTCAGTTATGGTTATGTCTTCTTTCCCTGGATAACATTTTGACTTTGCTTGCTTAATTTTATAATAAGAAGGGTATAAATCAGACCCATTTTCACTGGCTGCTTCTCGGCTTATATATTGCCACTTACTTAATTTAAGTGAAACTAGAGCATGGATACCGGTTTTCGATAATATCGAAAAACCGGAATATCGGACCATAAATCCGATATCGAAAAAAGCGATATTGGATTTTAAATATCGGTTTTTCGATATTTTATATGAAACGAAAAACCAGACGCAATAGAATCTTTCTTACTTATTTCATTGAATTTAATTAATGTAAACAATACCTATCGGTTAATTATAATAAATGTATGCTACAGTGCCGTTTATAAATGATTATTTCCATATAAAAGTGTACAACACTTGGGCCCGGCATTATGTACATACGTGCAACAAAATAAGATCGTATCTCAAAGACAATACCTTGAATGGCCTCTGCTACTTTTTCATGTTTTATTACTGATGAGCCCAGAAGTTGACCGTTCACTCTTGCTTTGAAGGCAGACGGGTCATATGTAGAAGGTAACACAGCAGCCTGCAGAGAGTTCCAAACCTTGGCCGTACGCACAATAAATGTAGAGGAGAATCGCTTAGTACAACAAGACGGTATATTGAACAAGTGAGAATGGTACCATGCGGTACGTCGGAGGGATCGGGTCGTGGAGTTCCTGCGCACACTCTCCGAAGTAGTAGATAAGCCAGGCTGTGAAGCTTGTCTGCTAACACTGCATCGCCTATGAGTCTTTTAGCTCTACGTTATCCGAGTCAAGTGCAGCAAGCTGGTATTTTGCTGAGCCATTCTACAAGTGACTGCAGTACTCCATACAAGAATAGACCTGTGCTTTATACAATTTTAAAAGCTGTACAGGTGTGATCGAAGTATCGCCTCACCTTGTGAAGGATTCCAGCTTTTTGGCTGCAGTCAAAGCTTTTGACTCAATGATTGAGCCGAAGTTTAAGTTAGACGTCAATTCCATATCCAAAAGCTCCAAGCGATATAAGCTCAGTAACTGATAGGTATAGATGCACGACGGAAAGTAAGAGATAATTTAAATTGGCTCCTATTAGCAGTGAAGAGATAAACCTGTGTTTTCAAAGCATTTAATTTAACCAGATTGTCGGATTAATTTTTAATCGCAAAGAGAACAGACCTATTAAGCATGCCGCATTGACATTGACAGCCATAAAATCCGATGAGCAGCCATCGATGACCGCTCGGATTGACCGTTGACTTAAGAAATCAGAAATCCAGTTGCAGAAGCCAGCAGGGACGCCAAATGCAGGAAGTTTGCTCAGTAGACTAGCGTGCCAGACCTGTCAAAGGTCTTTGAGATATTGAGGGACTCTACTAGTGCTCTAGTAGAGTCCCTCAATATCTCGTATATTGCCGTGTTTCTTAATGGCCTCGCCCCAGTAGTGCGTAACATACACAAGAAGATCTCGGGTCGACCAAGGCGTAAGCCATACTGCCACCAGTAAAGTACAGTCCATTGCGGAAGGTAGTTTACCTACTTAGTGACCACTCACTAAGTAGGTAAACTACCTTCCGCAATGGACTGTGAACCCAAGTAAGCCGCTGCAAGCACAATTTAGCAAAATGGGGCATTATATGCCAAACTAACACCCAGTGCGATTACGGCGTGCCTGATCAAACAATGTCCCATTAGCTCGAGTGTCCAAATGACCCAAAAACGTGTACATTAGAAGACCTAATAAACGCCACTGAACGAGACCTGCGTGTCTGAACCTAATACATATAAAGTACGCAATTTAACATCGATACGAAGAAGAGACTAAGGAGCTCATTGTTTTCAAGGTATGCTAGCAGCTTATTATTGAGTATTCTATCCATCACTTTGCAGATTCTGGAGGTTTTTTGGGTACGGGTTGCACATCCTGGTTGCTCCCAGGACACTGGCACCACTCTAATTTTAAGAGTGTGATACAGGTGACAACACCAGAGCACAACTTTTTAGATACAACTTTATACAATAGCGATCTCGTGAATTGCCATAGTCTTCATCTTTAAAGCCATAAGATGACTCTCCCTCCAATTGAATATCTAGTTCTTTGCGTTTATCGTAATATTTACTTATACATATATTATGTTACTCAATTACTTATTTTAACTTGTGTTGACTAGTATGTTAAGAAATTTATATTTTTTTGTGTAAAATACTTTTAAATTCGAATTGATGTAAGATTGCAATGAAATATTTTAAATAATAAATGACGGTGATTTTATATTTCCATAGCACACTTTGATACAGTCTCTAAATTCTAATATTTGGACCCTTACAACATTAAAACGAATTTGATCATTTTATTTCCATAATATCGGAAAAATATCGAAATACCGGAATACCGATATTAAAAAATTTAATATCGAAACAAAACCGGTATTGGGAAAAGGTTCCGATATTCCATGCTCTAAGTGAAACTAATAAAGCCAGTGCCTTATCGGGTATAAAATATGTAGTATCGGGTATCGAATATGTACTACTGTTTGTTTTATTTGCACTTAAACACTTCTTAAACTAGCAATTGTAGTAGCTTTCAGTTCATCCGGAGATAACGAAAGTGATTGGTTTATTTGATCAACGCGTCTTCGTTTTTGCCTGGAGCCCAATTCTTCGAAAGGTTTTCGAGGTGTAAATGTAGATGTTGAAGCTTCTGTAGCAGATGGTGGTAGATTTTCAACATCTTCAATATCACAAATCTCGAGCTTTTCCTGTTCAGTGTTCACAGTTTCAGGTATTACTCTTTCGGGCCAGTTTATCGCACTTTCTAACCAATCACCATTTCTTCTTAAAAACGATGCTAACGTGCGACTACTTCGTTCCCATCTTGCACTTAAATTTGAACAAAAGCGCGTACAGAATTTTTGGAGCTTAGCACTGTTCTCTTGCGTCACGTTTATTTTATTTTGTAGGTATTGGAAGAGTTTTTTTACTATCTGACAGCGACTTAAGCTGCTCTCTTAAAATCATAAATAAATCTAAATTGTTAACAAAATTTTCCATCATAACGAAAAGGGACGATCACAATCACAATAGATGTTAATAGTAGTACGAATAAACGGACACTAGTAAATATATAATAAATATGGTAATTTTATACTTCCAGTAACAATCAAATGTTTACTAATATTTCTATTACCCTCATTAACTTAATGTTAAGTAATGACTAAAAGTGAAAAACATTGTTTTTTATAAAGTAAAAAGTCAAGCTAATTACAGTCAATAGAAATTTATAGATAAATGATTACCACATTTTTAAGTAATACGTAATTAGTAAATTTAAGCTAATAACGAACCTTAATATATTGTCGTTAGTTGTTAATTAATTATGTGAATTATTAAGTGCCACATCAATTTTAACTCAAAAGAACTTGAAAAAATAAAAATTATTCAATGTATTTTTTCATTTTTTTCGATTCATTTATTTGGCAGTGTTGCAACTTTATGCAAATGTTCATAGCATCAAATGATAGTAGACTGGGCAAGCTTTAAGAAAAATATAGTTTCAAAGCGGGATCACTCGCCACTTAGCAGGAATTTAATTTAATTTGATCCGCTCCATACAAAAATATCACAAAATGCATTTTTCCACCTAAAGGAGCAAGTTTAGGAAAAAAATTATCAGGTTAATGAGTTCTATCGATCCGCAAAAAGAAAAAAGTAAAAAAACAAGTTTGATCCCTAAGTCACTAAAATCATCGTTTCGACCCACTGTGCGCCGGTGCCGCGCGTTTGAATCGATACAAACGCGACGCTGACGCGCGTTTGTATCGATACGAACGACAACAAACTGCTTTGTAGGATAAAAGCGCGCCGTCGATGTGCGTTTCTGAAACGCGCGTCGACGGCGCGTTTAAAAAACGTGGTGTGCTCAGGTCCTTAGCCGTCCGCACAATGAAGGTATTCCCAAAACGTTTAGTGCGTATAGGTGGGATGTCCACCATGTAACGATGGCGCATAGCCGTTTGTCTTGTAGTCCGATGATGAAACAGGCTTGACGGAATTAGATTGTGTAATTCCATCACACACTCCCCGAAATGTAACCGATAAAAAACTGCTCTCCTCTTTTCAGAAGATGATGATGTCGGCGACACGGCATCTGAAATGGCATCCACCATGAGTGAGAGAACTGGCTACTCAGCAGCTACCGACACCTCAACTACTATGTCTGTCCAGGATGCTTTGAACAGTAAGATTGTCTTAAAGCCATTAAGAAGATGTTTTACCTCATAGATGCGTATCCATTTATTCAGTGCATTGAGAAAGGAGTAATAGGGTGGGTGTGCCAGTTCCACACCAGGAACCAGTAGTAGACCAATTTGATCTTCAAACTTAAATATTAACCTTCTTTTGAATTTCCTACCATGTTTTTTTCTTTTGATAGCCTAGCCGTACTTTTACCAATTATTTAATCGTAAATAAAAGGGGCATAAACGCGATCTACATCCCTAAAGAACGCAAAATACAAAACAACAATATTTCACTTCAATCCAGGTAGCCATTTTACTAAGGATGTGTATAACGGTGAGTTATTTTAATCCTTTTATATATTAGTTTATACCACTAATTGTATACTATTTTTGAGTTAACTATATAATATAACTAGTATTTGCGTGTTGCGCGAGGTGCAAGCACCTTGCGTGCTTGTGGTGGTGGATTGTTCACTTTTAAAACCCCTAAATGTAGTAAAATGTCAAAAAAAAATGGGGGGGGGGTGATGGGTGGGGGGGGGGGTTGCACAATTATTTTGACTAAAGCATTGCCCCTCTAAATGAATCTGAAAAAAAATGTTCCAAGTCTCTTAATTTCCGAGATCCGCCTAAAGGGGTGAGAAGGGGGGCGACATTGAAAATTGGTTTTTACTTTACCGAGCCTCCTCTATACGAATCCGTAAAAAAAAAATACGGGTCTCGTAGTTTCCGAGATACGATAGTGAGGGGGAGAAGGGGGGTGAAAAGGGGAGGTTTGGCACTTTTCCCGTAGGTTTGAGAGTTACTTGTTTACGAATCTGTCAAAATATACCCACCTCCCCATCCACCATCTGGGAGAACAATTATGTCAATGAGTGAGTGAGTGAGTCAGTCAGTCAGTGGTAATTTAGCTTTATATAACAGAACTAGTATTTGCGTGTTGCGCGAGGTGTAAGCACCTCGCGTACTTGTGGAAAAAAAAATGGTGGGGGGGTGCACAATTATTTTGACTAAAGCATTGCCCCTCTTAATGAATCTGAAAAAAAAAATGTTCCAAGTCTCTTAATTTCCGAGATCCGCCTAAAGGGGGTGAGAAGGGGGGCAAGGGGGGCGACTTTGAAATATGGTTTTTACTTTACCGAGCCTCCTCTATACGAATCCGTAAAAAAAAATACGGGTCTCGTAGTTTCCGAGATACGATAGGGAGGGGTGAAAAGGGGATGTTTGGCACTTTTCCCGTAGGTTTGAGAGTTACTTGTTTACGAATCTGTCAAAATATACCCACCTCCCCATCCACCATCTGGTAGAACATAACGCTAACAGAGCAGCAGCTCCAAATTAAATTAATTAAACTCCAAACAAAGCCCAGTAGGGCTATTACGTATCTCTGTTGACAGCTCGAAATGATAGTAACAGTAGTGCTATTACGTATTTCGGTTGACAGCTCGAAATGATAGTAACTGGTCTCTGTCCATCAATTAACTGTCAAAAGGTTAATTTCGTATTATGTATGACCAGTCGCGATCAAATATGACGTCATCAGTGCTCATCGTGGCTGATAGTCACCGTAACTCATTTTGAAAGACGGTTTCTTATCGATACTTTGATATTGCGATTATGTAAGCATAGTGGATATCAAATTGATGACAACTGAGTTGAGTGGTCAACTGCTGAGGCGAAGAGAACCGTACCTGGGCTGTTACTCACCGTAAAGTGATATACACTCAGTGTGATACGTAATACCAATATTTTAACATTCACGGTTGTCATCAAAGTTCGGTGTACAACCGAAGCTTGCAACTTGCGTGCCGCGATCTGTACGTGTTGTAGGTATGTCAACGTCAATGTCCCGCGTACCATCCTGTACCTACTACTTAATTAAGGCGGAGAATCCCAAAAAGGTGGGTTTTAAAAGCAGTGTATCTCTTAAACCCGGAATAATTTTGACAAATAAAAAATATATAATATTTTCAAGCAGTTTATCCCTTCAATAACAATGATAATTATAATTCAAAATATACTATAAAATTTCAAATGATATACTACATCCAGTGATGGATTTTATTTTTTTGGTCCAATCAATAGATTTTTTGTTTTCCGAGATACGATGGGGAGAGGGTGACAATTTTAGGGGAGGTTGGGGAGGGAAGGGCATGGCATAAAAAATTTGAAGGCCCGTTTATAGTTAAAAGTAAGAATCAACAGTTTTTTCAGTAGTAAAAATCAAAATGGGGGGGGGGGGGGGGTTGCACTGCTTTAGTCAAAATAATTTTTTGACTAAAGCATTGCCCCTCTAAATGAACCTGAAAAAAAAAATGTTCCAAGTCTTAATTTCCGAGATCCGCCTAAAGGGGGTGAGAAGGGGGGCAAGGGGCGACTTTGAAAAATGGTTTTTACTTTACCGAGCCTCCTCTATACGTGTACGTCAATGAGTGAGTGAGTGAGTGAATCAGTCAGTCAGTGGTAATTTAGCTTTATATAATAGAATATAAACAACGATAATATTATGTCTTGTTTTATCAGAAAATGCAAATTTAAATTAATTTTTGTCAATGGTAAACTACTGAAACCCGAATTCTATGATTTTCCAGTATTATTCCATTTGGTCAACTACTGGTGATTACTTGTTTGTTACTTGTGATTTGTTACTGTTCTCCATCAAAATATTAATGGATTACTCAATAAATCTGACATGTTATCTATTTGTATCAATGAGTTAGTCACACAAAATGTTTCTGTAGACGTACGGTCGGCCAAGAAAGTGGTGTACCAGTTTTGATTTAGTTTCCCGGTCATCGAAAATTACAACAAGGTTCGTTATAAAAAGATATTACTGAAAGAGACAACATTATCATGACGTAAACCTATGTATTTAGTATTCATACGTCATATGTCACATATAAGTACATGACATTTTAACCTTTAGTATAAATGAAAAGGACATTAGTTTCTACAAAGCAATTGAAATGTTTCCAAACAAAAGTAATAAAAACTATTTAGACAACCGAATTCCATTTGAAAAAGAAAACTGACAATTGACATTTTGTCAAATATATGCAAAAAATCGATATATTTTCCGTGTTATTTTTCAATCAACTGCATATAAAATCATCTCAATGCCTGCCAACTTGACCATTGCCGAAAGAGCACAAATAATTGCCCAATTTAATGAGGGAAGCAGTATCAGTGCGATATCCCGGAATTTGAATATATCGAGGCGTTCTGTCCGCTTTTGGATTCGTCGTGAAGGAGAGGAGGGAAGTTTGTTGGATCACAGAAGAAGTGGTCGCCGGCCTGCACTCTCCAATAACGATAGAGAATTCATGAGACGGGAATATGAAATCAATGGTTTTAAGCCCACAAAACATTTTGCGGAGATGTTCGATGTGAGTGCCCAAACAATAAGGAATCATCTACATTACATGGGGTTGCACCACAGGCATTACGCCAAGAAAATATATTTGACGGATGCTCACAGACTTGCTCGTCTGAACTTCGCCAGAGAGCACTTAGAGTTTGATTGGTCTAATACAGTGTTTTGTGATGAAAAAACGTTTAAATCCAGTCAGCATGGACGTCTTCACCTTTGGCGATATAATTCAACACGGTATAAAGATGATCATGTAATCCCAAATAGAGAATCAGGTCGAATTTCCGTAAATATTTGGGGCTGGATGAGTACGGATGGTGTAGGAGAATTGTGTTCTCTACCTCCTCGAGCGACGGCTGTAAATTATATCGACGTGCTTCAGAATGCAATACTACCGACAGTCCGTAATGTTTACCCGGAGAACGAAGTGCCACAATTTGATTTTGTTCAAGATAATTGTTCAATTCATAATGCGAGGATCGTAAGAGCCTGGTTTCGTTCACACACTGACGTAAGGGTAATTCAGTGGCCCTCAAGATCGCCGGACCTCAACCCGATAGAAAATCTTTGGGGCCTTATGGTCCAACGATGGTCGCATCAAAATGAAAGAACCAAACAAGTTCTTATTAGTCACTGTAATTATATCTGGGAGGAAATGCGGGGAACCGATATTTGCTCACGGCTTGTTGGTTCAATGAGGTCTCGTCTTTTAGAGGTTATAGAGGCCAACGGCGGTTACACCCGTTTCTAATTTTTAAAAATTTTCAATATCTTCTAAATATTACTATATATGCTATGTTTTTGTTTGTTATAAGTATTTTAAAATTGATTGTAGAAATTTAATAAAAGGATAAATCTATTTTTAGCTTGTTTTTTATTGATATTGTAATTACAAGTTTACAGAAATTGTAGGTTTGTGGACTCGCCTTGTGCCTTTACAATTTTATGTAACTTGTTGATTACAATTCTGAATTTGTAGATACAATTTTGTCATCAAAATCTACAGCCCCCCGCCGTTGATTTTACGACGTCATTGGTTCCATCAAGTTCAAACTAAGAACAGCTGTCACGTTACAAACAGTAATAGTCGTTATCAATAATCAGATAAAGACAGCAATAGAAGTTGTCAGATCGATCTGCAAGCGAAACTAATCTTTATCACCTATGAATCTGCAAGCGATATTCAACCTTAGGGTGGTACACCACTTTCTTGGCCGACTGTACTATGTATCACAGAACACAACATGACGGAAGGTGACGAAGCTTATCTTACAATCTCAAACTATAGGCTTGTGTCTTATTATATGAGAGATAGCAGACATGGAGGTTCTTGTATATTGTTAAAAAATAATATCAAGTTCAAGGTTTTAAATAACATTTCAAAATTATCGATCAGTAATACAATTATGAATGAATGAATGCTCAGCCATTGAATTAGTAGAAAATCAAATAATAATTATATGTATCTACAGGCCTCCAAATTCCGCTGCCAATTCCATAACAAGTTTTTTTACAACATTAAATAAGATTCTAAAAAACATAAGCTTAAATGGCAAGAAAATAATCTTATGCGGAGATTTCAACATTAATACTTTAAAGCAAACTAGGGTTTCCAGCGAATTTACAGAACTATTAATTAGTTCTAACCTGAAACTACAGGTCAAGGAAATAACGCGTTTCGATAGTAAAACCTGTATAGACAATATAGCCCACAACTTAAAATCATGCAAAGTCACTATCAAGGAGCTAGCACTGTCAGGCCACAATGCACAAATTATTAAAATTCCGGTTAAAAAAACTTGCACATTAAAATATTGGTATTCGTTAAAAAGGAATTATTCTGAAAATAACAGAGCACTATTTATTAAATATTTAAAACAATTAACCAATAGTGATGTTTACAGCTGTTTGGATGCAAATCGCGTGTACAACCAATTCCACCAAAATTTTGTTATGCTTTATGACCTTTGTTTCCCTTTAAATAAAATTAAAATGTTTAACAAATCAAGACCAAAATGGATCTCACGCGGCCTAAAAATATGCAGCAAACGTAAATGCCATCTCTTATGGCAATACAGGAAAAATCCAAATGCATCAAACAAAAACGCATTCAAGACATATGCGAAGAGATTCAAAACAATAATCAGGCTGACAAAAAAATCCCAAAATGACTACATTAGGACTGCCACAAATAAGAGCAAAGCAACATGGAATGTTATTAACGACATCAAATATAAATTTCCGATCGATAGCGTAGAACTAATAATTACCAACAATAAAATAATAACCAATCCCAAAGACATCGCTAAAACGTTTAATGACTTTTTTCTTACGTTTAATGATAAACAATCAGATACAATTAAGAATTCCTTAAATAAATTGACATATAATTCTAATTCTATTTTCTTGACTCCGACAATTCCTGAAGACATCCATAAAATTATAATTTCATTAAAAAATAAAACTAGTACCGGTTACGATGGTATTTAGACTAATATTGTTAAAGATGTTGCTGATATAATATCAGAACCCCTAAGCTATATAATCAATTTGTGTATAGAAGAAGGCATATTTCCGATAAATTAAAAATTTCAATTGTAAAGCCAGTTTATTAAAAAAGGTGACAGAACAAACATGAGCAACTATAGGCCAATCGCGTTATTACCTATATTTGCCAAAATTCTAGAAAAGGTCATCTATAAATGTCTGTACACCTTCTTCGAAAGCCATGACATCTTCTCTCAAAGTCAATATGGTTTTAGGAAAAACAAATCGATTATTGGTGTACAATAAAGTATATTCTATCTATCTATCTATCAATATATAATTTCTTAGGAAAAATAATGACCAATTTAGACAAAGGACTGCCGGCTGTAGCAATATATATGGACATGTCAAAGGCTTTTGACCGTGTTGACCACAATATTCTTCTAAGAAAACTATATGCATATGGTGTGAGAGGCAATGCATACAATCTCATAAAATCATACCTATCTAATAGACAACAGATTACACAGATAAAAAAGGTAAACATAGTCACAAAAACAGAAGAAACATAAACTAAACCCAGAATGGTAGAACTTGGCGTACCACAAGGGGGTATCTTATCCGCCCCTCTCTTCCTTGTCTATATAAACAACATGCCTTCGGTAATAAATCACGACATGACATTATTTGCTGACGATAGCACTGTACTCTTACTACTATTCACTAATGACAATACAATTAATTTAGAATCTGACATTAAGGAATCTTTAGTATTAGTAAATGACTGGCTTAATTTAAATAAATTAATGATTAATATTGATAAGACCAAAATAATGTATTTTAAAATAAGAACTCGACGTACGGATACTTTAAATATCAAGTATCAAGATAAAGAAATCGAAGAAACAGAAACAACAAAATTTCTAGGGTTACACGTTGATGACAAATTAAATTGGAAAAAACAAGTTGAATATGTCTGTAAAAAGTTAAGCAAGTTCTCATATTACACAATATTCTTTATTACCTCATATCTCCAGAATCGCTGAACGGATTCACATAATTGAGGTATCGTTAGATTCGTCTTAGCAGCCCAAGTGTTCTTAGATAGGTGACATTTGAAAAAATCAAACACGGCGGCTGTGCGAAGTCATTATACATAATGAAAAAAAAATATACTTTTTTTCGAATACTGCAATATGGGTATCAAATTAAAGGGCTTAACACAAGGATTTCAAAAAGGTATATATCATGTTTATCGTTAGTGTAATACTAGCAAAAATAATACAAAGAGAAAGTTTAAAAATATGGACTTAGCTCTTTCACTTTCTGAATCCGGTGGGGTGCCATTGTGATACGACCGGGAAAACTATAAAAATGTTAATTAATATTTTAACTAAAACGATGAAAAAAAAAGTTATTTAAAAAATAAAAAACCCGACTGCTCAACTGAAATACAAATGTGCTTGTTTATTGTATTTCAGTTGAGCAGTCGGGTTTTTTAGATTTTTTAAATAACTTTTTTTTTTCCTTTACATTTACATTCTCTTACCACATTTCAATAAATTATTATAATAAACTCTTCAATAATTCATTTCGGTCCAGTGGTTGACCAGTGGCTTACTACCGGTAATGTCTATACTGCGAGTTGGTTCCAGTAATGGACAATCTAAACTTTTTCTACAGTTACAATGCCGCCGAAAAGAACTTTTTTCAATTATAAGGAGGAAGATGTCCTAAACGCGATAGACAAGTAAAGGCGTGAAAATCACAAACACTTGACGAAAATATAATATTCCTCACACAACCGTCATAAATAAAATGAAATTGAGGTACCCAGTGCAGAGAAAGATGGGACATTCCACTATATTGACCACGCTGGAACAATCCTTGCTTAAAACCTAGATACTAGCGATGGCAAAAAGGATTTCCAGTCAATAAAGAACTCGTTTAAAGTGTTAAGAAAATGATAACTGAAGACAACAGACTAAATTCCTTTAAGATAACACACCGGACATAAAATGGTTTTTCAGTTTTTTGAAACGACGACGTCGGACACGTCATGCTGAATCTATCAATAGTTTCTGGTCACAGAAAATGCTTTAAATTTAAATTTAAATGTTTTAAATTTAAAAGAATATCTAGTTGTTGAAAACGTAACTGACATTTAAGATCCTGAAAGGATCATTGATGCAGATGAATCCCGATTTAATCGGAATTTATAGGCTAATTTAAGGTTGTGATGAATACAGAGTACAAAACTTAATTATGTTGATTAGTTTAGTTATGAATTAAATTATTTTTCATTAAAAGTATTTGTTTGATTTACTGGTTCACTATTGGCACAATGTTTGGTCTATTACTGGTACAATCTGGTCCACCTTAGGTACATTGCGACTTGCCACATTATATTTTAAATATAAATTAACTTAATAGCTATTGGAAAAATTGGAATAGGCTACATGATTAAGTGGTAAATTTTTTACGAGGATTTTTTTTTTTGTTACGGTTGCTCCAATTATTGAGTCACATCATTATAATTTGTTTCAAAATGTCGCTTAATCGGTTTGCTACAGTTGCACCCACCCTACTTACTTCCAGTATGTATGTATGTGTCGCAGTCGGATTGTATAAATCGCTATATTACATTACGGCTTTTTTCGGCTACATTTCCAAAAACAGGGCCTTTTTTATTGTGGCGAGTCAACGATTAGCCGTTTTATCATTGCCAGAGGTTCTACAACATGGCGGCTCACGTTTAGCCTCATTGTACTTATTCCACGCACTTAATCGTGTGACCATGTACTAACAAAATCAAACATTCTTTCATTGTAAATCAGTTTTAATGTTTAAAAAAGGTTAAGTACCTACTTTGTAATAACTTCGTACATAGTACTTCTGTAGATGCATAATAAGGAATATTTTTAATGTAACGTAAATAGCTAAGGCACTTAGTCATATGGTAATAATCAGTTTAATTTTCTACACGAAGTTACAAATTAGTTTTCTATCTCTATGGAATGAAAACATAGAGTTAGGTACTAAGTATTTATTTATTATATACTTTATTGTACACCTTACAATATTTCATTTGATACAAAAAATTAAAACTTGTGTACAATGGGCGGTCTTATCGTTCAGGGCGATCTCTTACAGACAACCTTTGGATGGATAAAACTAAAGGAGACAGATTTAGGGCTGTCAGTGTACAAACATCATAAACCGTTGGTATAGTGGTCAGCGGCCCTGACTGCTGTGCGCAAGGTCGTGGGTTCGATTCCCACCTAGGACAGATGTTTGTGTGATGAGCACGGTCATTTGTTCTTTGTCTGGGTCTAATTTATCTATAATATGTATGTATTTAGAAATATATGTATGTTTATCAGTTGTCTAGTACCCATACCACAAGCTCTGCTTAGTTTGGGACTAGATGGCGTTGTGTGAAAAAGTTGTGGAATATTATTATTATTATTTCATTTATTACATTTTACAAACATATTATTTACATTTTTAAATATTCCTATAAAAACAAAAAACATTTAAAAATATAAAAAACAGTAGCCCACCGGTATTGGGTACAGGGTCCAAGCTACCGGTGGTCAGGGCTCTTGAGAGAGGAACCTCCTAACAATTCGCGCCGTGTCCAGAAGTACTGCTTTCTGGATCAAGCCCTTGATCCAGCTGCCCAACGAGAGCCTCCTAAGATGTTTGTCGAGGCTCTTGGCTATTATGCCATTGGCCGAGACGACTATCGGCACAATGATTGCTGTATTGCTGATTATTATTATTATTATTGAAACACAATTATGTATGTATGTCGGGCAGGTATCCGCAACTCCACGACCATGCGCGTATTTTGCGTAAGGGTAGGATTTCTCTTCACTCAATCCATGCTAGTTCCTCCAGGAAGGCGAGCAACGCCCTTGTTTTGCTTAAACACAATAATATAAAATACATATAATAAAATACAAAAAATATACTACCTATATATACTAAGTACACCTTATTTATTAATTTAAGTTACAAGAGACTAAATAGAATATTCGGCTTTAGTTTCTTAGGTATAAAGTACATAGAATTACGAAGCACAGCCACTCAGATACCGAAAAACAAGTAGGTACTTAATAATATTTACTACTTACTTGTTTTATAAAAATTCTAAGAAAAAATAAGGCAATAGTCAATATTTATTAAAAAAAAATAAAGTAAGTTAGTTCACTATCCTTGTCAAATGCATTGCATAAAAAATACCGTTTTTTTTTGTTTTCTCCTTTGGCAACTGAGCCGGTGTCGACTATTCTGCCAGTGTCATGTTATGACGGCAGCGTAGCATATAGGCAGGCCGCCGAACGTATTTATGGTAGCTGTTAGTTCAGCTGAAAGGACGGACACATAAGTTAAACACATAATCTACTATTCACAAGCTAAGATATAATATACTATATATACACACCGCGTCACATGAATAGGACCAGCATATTTTCCTTTGCTTATTTGCTATCACAGATATGGGACAAAATAAATATATAATAATATTACGTATAAACTAGTGATGCAACGAATACGAATATTCGTATTCGCCGAATAGTAGACATTTACCGGATATTCGTATTTGGCGAATACTAATACGAATATTTAAAAACTAATATTTTTGTACGCAATTCTATTTACTGCAGATTCGAAAAATTTCCAAGTCTGAAAAAATTTCCCTGTTGTAAATTTTAATTATTAGAAGAGTTAAACATTCATCAAATAAATAAGTATTTTATTGCCATGGCGAGATATTCGTATTCGTAAAAGTAGTCTTCGTTGCATCACTAGTATAAAAATCTTTCGGCACGTGAAGTTCAACTATAAACTATCGAACTCCTAAGACTCGGCGAGTCTTTATGGCAATGCTTTCTTTTTTAACGTGGTAAAATCATCAGATGAGTTCTCCCACCCCGGGCAGGGCCGGAGGGACTGTCAGACTTGTACTGACTAAAATCCACGGTATTCCTTCAATAGCCCTTTACGTACCGGGGTCACGGTAATGGGATAAGTCCCACGACCCCGGCAGGCTTCGGCCCTCTACAGGGGGGCCTCGTCATCTTACTGACGCTCTTTGAGGCGCGCGTGGAACACAACGCGCCGTCGACCCGGGCATGGTCCATGGTCGGACAGCGAGTTGCCCTTTACTCGCTGTCCACATGCCCGCGCCTACGGTGGCCGGAGATCGTCGGCCGACGTCCGACGCCCTGGGCGTCTACCACTGCGGCTGGGCTAGAGGGAGGACGCTATCCTCTCCCTCACGCGGCCCGCCTCCTCCTTCGATAGCATGACTGCTTCGCAGAAGAAGGCGACCGCTTCCCACTCCGTCTCGCCCCGCAGCATGGCCTCGACCAATGCCGGGCGCGAGAGGTCTCCGCCTATTTATGACAATGCTAATAGGTAATTATGACGCGTCACTTGAATACGACCATTAAATAAAACACAAAAAGAATTGTTATTGAATAATATTTATTAAAAAAAAAAATTGGTTAATAATTAAGGCTTTTTCCCTTATTTTGAATTAAATCAAAATTTCGAGATGGCATTGAATCATAAAGACTTGTTATGTATTTAATCGGCAGTTTACTCCAACATTTTTTGATACCCTCCTCCAGTTCTTGCTTGTTGTTATATTGTTTGCCGTTCTTATAAAGTTCACGTGACAACCACCCCCATACATTTTCCATTATATTTAGGTCGGGGGAGAGTGATGGCCAGTCGAGAACATCGATATTATTTTGTTGAAACCATTGCCGTACATCGCGTGCCCTATGAATGCTGGCGTTATCATGTTAGAAAATGAAACTTTCATCATCTGTGATACTACTAAACTTACATATTTCATTTTTTAGAAAATTAATGTAGCTATTAGAATTTTGTCTACCTTTTATCACCACTAAATCAATCGCTCCGTTGACGACGCCGACACGATAAAATATATTTTTTTTCGTAGCCGAGTTAGTACCGTTTATAGTTAAACTTCAGGTGCCTAAAGATGTATACACGTACCATTCTGATATATTTATTTTATCTCATATCTTAAATAACATAGAAAAATATGCTGGTCCTATTCATGTGACGTGGTGTGTATATTATAAAACACAAACTATTATCTACACAATAACTGTATAGTTACATATTACGCACTAATTATATTTTAATCTCATTATCTGTTTTGAATTTAGATAGGAGTTTAATTAATTTAGGAGAAAAGTGGGTAAGAAGGGTATGGAAGCTGGTTGGGAGAGGAATACTGCATATGGGAAGTTTTCTGTATAGATCAAAGGATCTACTGTTTATGGAACAGGAGATGAAAATGTGGTCTAGAGTACCCTCTGCAAGGCCGCATTCGCACAGGGAGCTGTCATGGACATGTATTTTGTGCAAGAATACTGGGCTATAACAATGGTCGAGTGTAAGTTTGCAGAGTGACGTGTTTCATCTTCTTCGATAATTTAGAAAATTTAAAAACCAAGGTTTCTTCTGTATTTCACGCTCTATAGCAGCATAGTACTTGCCTTTGGTTTTTGAGGTTGACTTCCACGTTTCCATCCACAAGTTAAATAACTTGGGGCTTGTCACCATTCTGCAAATCGTAGCTTTGTGCTATGTAGTGCTTTCGATCAGCCGGATTCTATGTGGCATACTTTGCTAATGAATCAGCGCACTTATTGCCAACAATTCCCGAGTGACCGGTTAATGTAGTATTAGACACAGTGGGAGGTGAACCAGCGGTCCTTTTACGACTGGCGGTCTGTGTATCCATACTAGGATCTTGCGTAGGTATTCCATCATACGGGAAGGTAAGGTAAGGTAAGAGACCTAGAGAAAGGACAAATAATTCATCAGGGGGGTCAGGATCAGTAGGCTTGTTGGAGCTCATTCTCGATAATTATTAGAGTTAAAAAATACATAAAAAAGGACAAATACAACTAACTACAAACCTTAAACCCTTAAAAACACACACAAAGATCAGTTCGAAACTGTTCTTTATGTGTGTTCTGGATTCACACTAAAAAAAGACACCAAAACCGAAATAAATCTTAGCGCTGACAAAAGCACGTGTTAAGCATTCACCACTACCAACGAAAGTCCTACCATTTTTTTTATGCAATATTGTTGTTGTCATGTCAAGCAGCGCCGCGCATGGTAAAATTGGAAACTATAAACTGTCTAAGAGGCGGATAATGACCCGCTCTATTACATTACGGCTAGCTATATTGAATAACATATGTATATCAACGAACAGTTTGTGGCGCACTTTGACTCGGCCGTATTCAATCCGGCTAATCGGTGACCCGCCACAATACAAAACGGCCCTGTTTTTGGAAACCATGATTTATACAATCCGACTGCGACATATGCACATTGAAGTTATTGCTGAATTTGCCTAAGTCCAAGTAACAGGCTCTCCAGAGCGGGAGGAGTCATTTGATGATTTTCCCCATAACTCTAAGTTTGAGTAACAAGGAAAATTAAATGTAATACTAATTACACAATTTTTATTTATTTTTTATAGTTCCTGGCATTAGTGAGAGCTTAGCAAACACCTTAAAACAGAAAGAAATACTCATGGAAAGAATAAGACAATATAAGGAAATTAGTAAAAAACCCATGACGAAACCAACCACAATAAGGCGGGAATCTACTGTAGATACCAAGATAGAGGTTAAAAAGGTATGTGTACAAAATAATATTTTCTGCTCCACCCATAGTCAGTAAAGAAAAGTATTGTCAAAATCGATACCTTTTTCATTAATGATATTGGATTCCAATCTATCCCGTTAGTTATTAAATTGCTAGTTCTCTTTATAAAAAAAAGTAAAGGTTCCTGGTATAATATGAACATTGCACACAAGACTTCCTTATAATAGTAACAAAATACTTAATTTTTACAATTTAGATTATGAAATTATATGTCAACGCTTGAATGAGATCGATTGGAATCTTTGATGGCACTCAAGATGTGAACGATATGCTCAGTATATTCTACAACCAAATTAAAAATATTATAGAAATTCAAAATCCTCCTACCACATGTAAACGTAAGACACACCCTCCTTGGTTCGATAAAAACTTAATTAGAACTTTGAGAGAAAAGGAAAAGGTGCGCCAGAGATACAAAATCTATAAAAACCCCATGGATGAGCTTGAACTGAAGTTACTGAGTAAACGATGCTCCGTCATGGCTGTCTCTTGTTACCATAGATATGTTAGCCACCTTGAAACGGTAATATCCAAGGATCCGAAGCAATTCTAGGCTTATATCAAGGACAAAAGAGAACTAGTTCTTATCCTTTAACAATGACTAACAGCATCACAACATCTTCAGATGGCATCAATATTACAGAAATGTTTTCTGCTCATTTTTGTTCTATGTACAGTAAACAAAATATGACTTGTGATTCACCTTCCTCAGAATACATGCAGGACATGTTAGCTAATAGTTTGCCATTGACAGCACCAATTATCGATATTGATACCTTGCTCACTAAATTGAAGTCTCTCGATCGCCGTAAAGGCGCTGGGCCCGACGGAATACCTCCTTATTTTGTCTCCATGTGTGCTTCGGCTCTTGTAGCTCCCTTACTGTAAATATTCAATCGATCGCTTGCAACCGATATTCCCAAATGCTTGGAAGGTTGCACAGGTGGTGCCAATTCATAAATGCAGCGATCGAAACCATGTAGATAACTACAGACCGATTTCAATCTTGTCTACCTTTGCCAAAGTTTTTGAATCGATTTGTCCCAATATTCAGTTTCTATAATCTATACCTCAGTGATTCGCAACATGGCTTTGTGAATTCCAGATCAACAAATACAAACCTTGTGACTTTCACGGAGACATTGGTAAGTCTCTCTGGTAAGCAAATTTTAGCAGGGCCTTTGATCGCGTTTTGCATAATATACTTCTTTATAAGTTAAAGGTAAACCTTGTGACTTTCACGGAGACATTGGTAAGTCTCTCTGGAAAGCAAATTTTAGCAGGGCCTTTGATCGCGTTTTGCATAATATACTTCTTTATAAGTTAAAGGTATAAGGCATCACTGGCTTGGTTAAAATCATTTCTCAATGGTCGTACCTTCTTTATTGCCCTCAATGCCTACCAATCAAGCTCCTAGGAGGTTACATCTGGTGTCCGTCAGGGTTCACATGTTGGTCCAGTCTTATTTAACTTATTCGTTAACGATCTTGCTAGTGAGTTGAAAATCTCCGAGTGTTTCATGTATGCTGACGATTTAAAATTTTGTAGAATTATTTGTGTTGGATCTTGATGTTGACTTATTGCAGAGAGATATTGACATGTTAGTAAAGTGGTGTGAAGACAATGGTATGAGTTTAAATGTTAAAAAATGCTACCATGTGAAATTCACTAGGAAAACTAAATTTACACAATTTGCTTTTTACATTAGTGGCAACTTAGTACAGAAAATGGAGTAGATGAGAAACTTGGTAGTTTTGTTTGATAAACAGTCAACTTTTGTACCCCACATTGAAAATGTCGTTAAAAAAGCCTCTAGAATGCTTGGGTTTGTCATAAGAAACGTTACTTGCTTTCGTCGCGATAAGACTAAAATCTTACTTTACAATAGTTTGGTCCATAGCTCCCTAGAGTATTGCAGCACTGTATGGAGACCTCACTATGCCACCCACACGCTTAGATTAAAAAGGGTTCAAAAACGATTTCTGTGGCATTTAGCATACTCTTCTAGGATAACTAAAACGAAATCATCGTACAGAGAGAGACTCTCCCATTTCAAGATGGTATCCCTAGAGAGAAAAGGAGAGATTTATTAGATTCCTCATTCTTGTTTAAAATTTTGCGACATGATATTGACTGTCCTAAATTGTTGAGCCAGTTCAAATTCAGGATACCCACTAAGCCCCCGAGCTCCTATAACCCCATTACGTCCTCCTCTTCGCAGAATTGTCCTTGGTGCTAATTCTCCTGTCCCCCGTCTATGTTAATTGTTAAATAGCTGCAGTGATCTTATTGATGTGCAATCTGACTCACTTAGCAAGTTACGAAGTATTTTTTTGATATTTTTATTTTTTATATTGACATTTAATTTGACATTTTATAACAGGATAAGTTGCTCTCACTCAAACACCTGTATTTTTCTTTTAACTCTGTTTACTGGTATAGTTATGTTATTTTGATATTTGGAATTTATGATTGTAAGCAATAGTAACATGATTATTTTAATTTAATTTTATATGGGTCATGGACCTGCAATAAATTAATTTTATTTATTTATTTTATTTATTACGTCCAAAAACATGTAAATCCTTTAATTATTTTTATTTTGCTATTATATTAACTGTAATTATGATTTTATAATGATACTATTGTGATATTCATTTTAATTTGAGTAATAATTTTAACTTTTTTTAATTTAATGTTTTGATTTTAATTACTTAATTGAATTCTTGATTTTTAAATAACAATATTTTCATTATGGTTTATATTTCAAATTTCGATTTTAGTTATGATTGTGGTTAAAGACTAATTGTAAGTATACAATCATACAACTCATGTGTAATGCATGATGTGCTTACCTATAAGAAATTGAGATATTTATCCTTAAATCTACTGTTAATTATGATTATAATGTTATCTCATATATTTGTATTAGTGTATTCAATTGTTGGTGAGTCAAATAAATAAAATTATAATAATTTGCCCTAATTCAGTGATAAACATTATTACCTATAGAAAATAACCCTAGCTTAGTTGTGAATGATGCTGGGTCTCACTTACCAATGCCTTTAAAACTAAGTAGAGGGTCTTATGTACCAGCTTGTGAATATTACAGGTAGCCTCATATTTGAACAATTGATAGCTCGTACTGGTGTTTCTTTTCACATGACCAAACACTAAAATTCAAGATCTGAAAACATTTTACTGACTGAATACATCTTTTTACACTTCAGACAGCAGAAAGCAATGAAGTTGCTCAACTTTTAAACACAATCAAAGACAAAGAAAACTCATTGAGTGTGATGCAAGTAAAAATGAGAGCAATGGAAACAACTATTCTAGACCTGCAGGAGAAGATTAATGAAAAGGACCAAATTATTGAAGCAAAAAATAAAGCAACATCTCTCATGTCGGATAGTTTGAGTAAAAAAGGTGAGTGTTTGATCGACTCTATTGATTAATTTAATTCAATATACCCAACAATCAATTCGGTATTATAAATCTTATATTCTAGAAAAAGACTCCATGATTCTTCTCGAAGATACAAGACAACAAATGACAAAGATGCAAGAGAATTTTATTGCTATGGAAACAGAATGGAAGGAAGAAAAGAAGAATCTATTAAAAGAAATCGGAATAAAAAATGAAAAAATTCAGAACTTAGAAGAGGCCAATACCATTTTGGAAACATCAAGATTTGAAATTAGTGTTGCTCATGGAAAATTAGCGGAAGAATTAGAATCTAAGAAACAAGAAATATTAACATTACATGAGAAGATTGAACAGTTAGCTCAAATACCTATTGATGAACCATCTCCAAAAGAAAAAGATGATGTTGAAGAAGAGAAAGGTTCTCTAGAAATAGCTGGTATGATGGAGTTAACTAAGAAAATTGAATTACTGGAACAATTGAACTGTCAGATAAGGCAAACTAATAAAGAACTCGAAAATAAACTAGCAACTATTAATACAGAACCTAAGTCGCCAAGTGGTAGTGCTGCTGCTGGCAAAAAAGGAAGCCCGCTCCCAAATCGCAAGGGCGGCAGAAACACTGCAGCCAAAACAAAATCTCCTTGGAGCCAACTATCTTCCGAGTCATTGCCACAGGAAACTGATAAAAAAGCAGCAAAAAGTGAAATTGCGAGATTAGAAATATTAGTGCAATCACTCAATAAAGATATTTTGGAAAAGGAATATACAATATCTCAAAAAGACGCATTGATAAATGAACTCAAATCCATTTCTGTATTGGAAGAACAGAAAAAGTCTGTGGAGATGGTAGACATTGGCCTTTGCACTGACATACCAGAAGATAATAAACATGCAGTGCAGGCCGATATAGAACATAAAAAACGAGAACCCACTCTTGAATCAAATCCTGTTGATGATGAAAATAAATCTATAGTAATAACAGAACTTGAGGAAAAATTGAAAGCTGCTGAAGAACAAATAGTTATTCTAAACAATGACATTGACGCAGCTAACAAAAATATGATCAAATTAAAATCAAACAATAAATTGAAATTGAAGCAGTTGCAGAAAACTATTGATAACTTTAGTAAAGTATCTGATGCAAATGCTCAAATAGTAAAGCTGAATGAAGAATTACACCAACTTTCTCAGAAAGTAGCGGAACTAGAAGAGGAAAAAGGAAATTTACAGTTACATCTTGTTGATTACGACAGCGGCAGATGTAAGTATCATAAAATTCATATGCATAAACCGTAAATATGTATGAAAAATAAAAGATTTACTCATTATTTTTAAAATTCACAGTGACGGATTCAGACATCTACAAAAAAATGGTAGAAATGGAGAATTTAGCTGAAACGAGGCTCAAAGCGATAAGTGTTTTGGAAACGCAGAAATTTGATCTAGTGCAAGGTAAAATGTTAATTTTCAATATACATAATGTACACTCGCGAGCAAAAATATGGAATCACTTACTTGGAATTGATTCCGCGTGATCTTGAGTACTTAATAACTAGTTAAGAATAATAAAAATGGTACCATTTTAAAGGTTTAACTGTTAACTTTTAATGGATACGGAAGGGAGTGTCAGACTTCTACTGACTAAAAACCCACCCTATTCCTTCAGCTGCCCTTAAGTTCCGGGGCCACGGTATCTCGTTAGAACATTCCCGCAACCCCGGATGGATAGCTTCTGCTTGCAATTTCGTTCGGGTGGAAGGTTTTTCCCATGTAAATCCCGATTCCGTGGGAATTAAGGGATCAAAATATCATATGTCCTTCCCAGGGTCCTAAGCTATTCCCATGCCAAATTTCATCTCAATCGGTTCAGCGGTTCAGGTGTGAAAAGGTAACAGAAAGACAGACAGATAGACATAGTTTCGCATTTATAATATTAGTACGGATGGAGTATGAAATATTAGTTTGGATGATTGCATTATTTTCTTTAGATTGATATTTTAAAATTCGTTATATCTTTTGAATTAAAAAGTATTTTACAGATATTGAAACGGTCTTTAATAAAATATCATTTAATGGGATAAGGATTAATACAGAGGTATGAATAATATGGTTTGATTATTGTCGGCACTTTTATCAACTATTAAAATATAAAAAGTAGTTATAGTGGCATAACTACAGTAGTTGGACATATGATATGGCAGACTTTTTTGTAGATATTGATACGATCTATAATTCTGTAAAACATTTTTTTGTTCTATCATCAAAAGCTTCCGCAGCTCACGCGATGTCAGATTTTTATGACATATTTTTTCACACCTTGGGTTACATTATTGCATTTCTATTAAGGATCCCTATTTTTTTTTTGAAAATGTAATGTAGCCTATGTCACTCAGTGAAAATGCAGCTTTCTAATGGTCAAAGAATTTTTGAAATCGGTTCAGGAGTTTTTGTGTGAAAACTTTACAAACATACACAAATACATACATACAAAAACACAAATGTTTCCTCTTTATAATATTAGTTTAGATATTATATACTCGGCCACATATCTATGCTATCTTATGCACGATAACGCTTGTTGTCACACTTCCCGTGCCACAACTGAATACCTCAAAGAAGTCGGTATCGCGTCTTCGATTAGTTATTAGGGCGAGGGGAGGGAACACATAATATTGAAATTAAATTTTAAGGCCAAATAAAATGTTTACCAATTAATTTAAGTCAAGAGTATTCACTCTTGACTTAAATTAATTAGTAAACATTTTATTTAAGCATAATTTAATTAATTAATTTAATGCATTTTATTTAATTAATTAGTAAGCATTTTTTTTGATGGAAGATGGAGCACGCTTACCTAAAAGTAACCTGAATAGGTTACTTTTAGGTAAGCGTGCTCCATCTTCGACCACATCATCACTTACCATCAGGTGAGATGGTGGTCAAACGCGAACAAAAGTACAATAAAAAAAAAGTTGTTTTCTTCATTTATTATTTTTCCATTATCCTTATGTTTTCCTAACTCCTTTACTCAATCCGAGATAGCTCCTTAAATACTGGTGTGATTTAAATGAATTTGGTATCAATTTAAAGTTAACAGTTTGACCTTTAAAATGGTAATTTTTATTCTTAACTGTACTCAAGATCGCGCGGAATCAATTCCAAGTAAGTTATTCCATACTTTAGCTCGCGAGTGTATTAATCAATACTATATAAATTTATGATACTACCTTTTATTTCTTTTTACAGAACTGCATGTTTTAAAACAGAAAAATATGGAGATGGAAGATAAATTAGCAGATATATCTCAACTGCAAAATGAGCATGTTTGCACTGAAATGAAATCTGTTCAAATGGAAGAACAGATAGATGAACTGACAGCGACTAGAAAAGAATTAGAGCTCGTAATAGAAAACTTGAAACTAGACAAAGAATATCTAAATGGAACTATCAAAATACTTCAAGAAGAAAAAGAGGAGATGACTCATAAATTGGAAAATTACATTCAAGAAAACATGGAACTAACTGACAAGCTTGAAAAACTAAGTGCTGAAAAAGTTAGTTCTGCTGAATCCATTGAAATAGTTGAATCTTTAACAACGCAAGAAAAGCTTGAACTCGAAGAATATAACAAAGGAATTAGTGAAGATAAAAGCGATGGACATCACGAGGAAAACGTGGAATCCCAAAATGACAAAAACATAGACAGTCTAATTCAACAAAGGGAAGAATTGAATTCAAAAATTGAATTATTTACGCAAGAAAGGCAAGAAGTTATGGAAAGAATGACCAAAATCGGAGCAGAAAATGAGTCATTATTGATTAAAATAACTGAGTTTACAGATCAATGCTCTGTTCTGCAAAACAATATAGATATTCTTAATAATGAAAAGCATGAACTACAAGATCTGAACCAAGATCTTACCCGTCAAATTGAGGACCTAAAATGTGAAAGAATAGAAATCATGAAAGAAACCGCAGATATAGCTAAACCACCTGCTGAAGATGTAACTGATGGAGTACCCGTGGAGTCTCACCAAGATGACAAATCAGCCGGTGATAAAGGGAGTAAAGGAGCTAAGTCAGTAAAACAACTAACTAAGGAAATACTTAAGCTGAAAAATACAATTAAAGAGAGAGAAGATGAGATAGCCGATTGTCAGATGAAAATACTGTCCTTGGAAGAGCGACAGCAGAAACAGAATGAATTATCGCAAACAAATGCATCTTACGAGAACATGATAAAATCTTTAAAAGATGAAAATAATCATTTGAAACAAGAATTAGAAGTTACAAAGGAAGATAAAGAATCTGAACAGCAATTAATTCAACTTAAACAGTCAAACGAAGTATTGCAGCAAGAATTACAGAAAGTTCATCAAGAATTTGCCAATACCGTAGGTTCTCGCGACTCAAAATTAAATGAATTAGAAAATGTCTTACTTGAATACGAGAAACAAATGTATAACTACGGCAATAGCTTACAACAGAAAGACAAAGAATTAGCCGAGTACATTAATCAAATCACCAAACTAAATGATGTTTCACAGAAACTTAAATCTACTATTGAATTACTCGAGGAAGAAAAGGCTAAAGATCAGAATGCAGAACTTGTCAAATCTCTAAACAAACAAATATCTGCTTACCAAAAGAAGCTAGTAGATAATGAGGATAAAATAAAGATCTTAGAAGAAGAAAAAATGCAACTACATTGTGTTAAAGGTGAATTGGTAAATAAAAATACTACTCTGGAATCAGAATTGAAAAAGTTAAAAGAAGCTTTCACTGAAAAGCAAACTCTTATTAAAGAGTTGCAAACGCAACAGCAAAAGCATTCAGAAGAAATGTCTACCATAATGCTCCAAACTAAAGAGCGTGATGAAGAAATTCACGAAATCAAATTACAACTTCGTAAGGAATCTATAGAAAACGAAAAATTGCGAAATAGCATATCAGACAAGGAAAAATATGTAGATGAACTAACGCAACAGATAGAAGAAACGAAAGAAAAGTTGAATGACTTGTCTTCAGACAAAAATAACTCATCAGAACAATATGTTGCTTTGGAAACCAAAAACAAAGAATTGATGGAGAAACTTAAGAAATTTGCTATATCTATTAAAAAGAAGTCTTCAATGTACACCGAACTTGAAACACTGTATGACGAAAGTCAGAAACAGCTGCATTCTAAAAACGAGCAACTAGAGCAGCTCGTGATACAAGTAGAGACACTCCCAACTTTGCAAGAAAAACTGAAGCATGCTGAAGAAGAAATCAATCGATTACAGTCACATAAAATGGCTCTAGAACAGCAGAAATCTCAAGATATGCACCAGCTACAAACCGAAATAAAATCTTTACAGGAAAAACTTGTTTCATCATCGCAAGAAATATCTCGCCTAAATGATTCTGTAAATGTATTACACAAAGACTTACACTTTGCACGCGAAGAAAACATGCATCACAAAGCACAGATTGATGGATTAAACAACAAGTTAGTGGAACATGAAATAGAGCAGAAGAATAATACTAATTTAACAACAAAAATAGCTAGCTTAGAAGCTGATATTAACCAAAAACAAATTCAAATAGCTGAGTTGTTAAATAAAGTGGAACATCACGAACAACAACAAACTCAAGTGCAATTTGGTTATGATGCTAAAGTTCAAGAACGAGATTTGTACATTGAGAACTTGGAAACTGAAATAACCAAATACAAGAATCGTATTTGCCGTCTCGAAGAAAGTATTTCTGTCATGGAAGATAGAAGACATTCACTAGAAAGAAAAGCTGACCAATTAGGTAGTCAACTTCAAGAGAAACAAAAGGCTTACTCAGAATACACCAGTCAGGAAGATGAGTTAGTAGGCCGATTAGCTGTTCTAATGGACCATGACAGAGTTCTAGAGAAACAGCTGTTCGAGATTGATAATGAAAATAAAGAATTGCAATTTAAGGTCCAAAATTTAAATGAAGATAATCAAAAAATAAGAAAAGCTCTTTCTGAAATTCAGGAGCACTATAGTGTTATACTCGAAAAGGCTAATAAACTAGATGCTGTGGAGTCTGAAATATCGAAGTATCAAACTCAGCTTCGTGATCTCGAAGCAAACTTGAAAAGAATAACCCATGATCATCAGTCGTTAATTATGCAAAAGAAACAAGAAATTGAAGAACTTGAATCTGAATTTAATACACAAATTGAGGATGCTATTAAAGAAAAGAAAATACTGAGTGAGAAGTATGAAAAAGTTAATGAGTATGTTTCTCAATTAGAGACTACTCTTCGCGAGTATAAAACAAATATTGAAAATCTAAATATAGATATAGAAGAACTTCATAGAATTAACCAAGAGTTAGAAGAGAAATATTCTAAGAAAGAAGAGATCACAACTCCAGACTATACTGAACAGTATATAACTGAGATAAATAAACTCAATGCCATTGTTAACAGTAAGAGTCAAGAAAATTCAGAACTGAACAACAAACTACAAATTCAACATTCAAACAACGTTTCACTTTCGTCAAAAATGGAGAGTCGAATATCGGATTTGACTGCAAAATTAAGTGAATCTACTTCTGCCATAGAACAATTAACTGCTGAAGCTTATTCATTAAAAGCGGCCAATGAACAATTGCAAACAAAACTTTCACAAAAAGACGAGCAGATTAAAGAGTTAGAAGAAAATCAAAAACTAACATTCGAAATGAGCATACCTAAGACTGAAGGTATGATTATATCATCAACTATTGAACAACTGAGTGGTGACGTAAAGAACTTTGATATGTCAGCTCTTGAATCACAAATTGTTTCTGGAATAGATGAACCACTTGTCGAAAGTAAACACGTCACTAAAAAAGTTTCAGAAAACATTCAAAAGCAGCCTACAGGTGAAATGGGAATTGAAGAACCAATTATGGTAGCTAAAAAGGCATATGATTGCTACAAAAAAGACCAAGATGATAGTGAAGCCCAAGAGGAAGATCCTTTCAATTCAGACGAAGGTTGGGGATTAGGTGAATGCGAAGAAATTGGCGAAGTAACACCTGGTTTGTCACATTTAAAAGACCAAATAAATCAACTCAAAAAAGATAATGACGCCTTGAAAGCAGAACTGGAAGTAAGCAATAATAAACTGCAAAAAGCATTGAAAAAGTTAAAAGAGCTTAAGGCAAGCAATACTTTGCTCAATAACGAACTTAAATTAGCTAAGCAAATGTCTCAGACTTCCTTCTTTGATAATGCTATGGAAGATGAACTACGGCTGAATATTCAAGAACTAGAAAAGAAAATAGAAGACCAGAACACAGATATTCTTAAGGAAAAGAGAGACAAAGAATCCTTGAGGAAACAAAATGAAATTTTCCAAAACGCTAATGATAGACTAACTGAAATGAAAGAGAAATTAGAAAACGAAATAGAGCTATGGAAATTTAAATTTAAAGAAGCCAATGATAAGCTTTCAACGATGCAATGGGGAGGAGACTCGAAGGAATCACAACCACAACGAGAACCATCCCTATTAAGTGTTGATGAAAATAAATTCAAAGAAGAACTTATGAAAATTGAGAAAGAGAATGACGAATTACAGTCGATAATTGATCAATTAAATTCTCAACACAAGGAATACCAGGTTCAACAAACATCGCTTAAGAATGAAATCAGCAATCTTAATAACCAATTGCAGCATCTCCAAAGAGAAAATCAAAACGGTGAACAGCTTAAAAATCAGCTTGAAGAGTTAACCAAATCCAATAGTGAATTGGGGCAAACTAATGAACTGTTGTCTGAAAAGTTGCAAAATATTGAAATCAAATATAAAGACTTGTCACAGTCCTACGACAAATTAAATACTATTTATGAAGAACTAAAAACAGAATATGAAAACGAAAAAACTACGTTAATAGACAGACATTCAATCTTAAACGAAGAGATTTTAAAATTAAAACAGTTGGATTCAGAGTCTAAGATCCAAATATCTACTTTACTTTCCGAACTAGAAAATATCAAATCAAAATTACTTTGGCATGAAGAACAACGCGATATGAATAAATCACAGAGTGTAGACAGTTTGGCACTTGCCGAAAAATGTAGTGCTATGGAACAGATTTGTATACAATTGAAACAAGGGTTAGATGAAGCAAACACAACAATACAGCAATTAGAATCAGAAAACGATGAAGTAAAATCAAAATTACTTTGGCATGAACAACAACAAGAAATGAATAGATCACAGAGTGAAGATAGTTTAGCGCTTGCCGAAAAGTTTACAGCTATGGGGCAGCAGTCTGTACTATTAAAGGAAGAACTAGATAATGCAAACACAAAAATACTGCAATTAGAATTAGAAAACCAAGATATAAAATCAAAACTACTTTGGCATGAAGAGCAACAGGGGTCGGATAAATTACAAAGTGTAGATGGGCTAGCTCTTGCTGAGAAATGTAGTGCTATGGAGCAGCATTGTGAACAATTGAAACAAGGATTTGAAGTGGCAAATACAAAAGTATTGCAATTGGAATCTGAAAATCTGGAATTAGTACACAAGTCCAAAGAATATCAAGATCAACTTAATGATCTGAATATCAAGGTGCAGAACTTAAACGTTGAAAATGATAATTTACTATCTACTGTTGCTGAGTTGCGTTCTTCGGTATCAAGCGCCGTCGATCAACGTGGTTTCGAAATAGCTGAATTATGGAAGCAACATCTAGCTCAAAGAGAAGCTGATTTCCATAAGATAGAATCCGATTTGAGAACGCAGTTGAGCGCTTCCGAGGCAAAATATGAGCAGTTACTTGAAAATGTCCAGTCCTCCAATCAAGAAGAAACGAGTAAGTTAATTGTAATAGAACAAGTTACGTCATTACAAAATAAACTAGAAGACAAAGAAGAGCATGTTCGCAACTTACAAACTAAATACGCTGAAGTCATGAATCAATTAGACATGTTACGGTCAGAGATGGAAGACGAAAAAGTAGGCCATGAAAATAAATTATTAGAACAACAAGAAGAATATGAAAAAATGATTCAAGAACTTACTGTGAACAATCATAAACATAAAGAATCATATGAAGAAACTTTAAAAAATATACAAAATGAGTTAATTTTATTCAAAAGTAATAATGATGAGTTAAATCAAGTTATTGGAGATCTACATGGTAAAATAAAAGAAGCTGAAGAAAAAGTTGCAGAAGTGACTAGTCAACTTCGAATGAAAGAGAGTGAAATATATCAGAAAACACATGACTACACCTTAACATTAACACAAAGAAACGAAGAATTCGAGAACGTTAGAAAACAGCTGATAGAATATGAGAAAAAAGTAGAAGATTTGAGTTATGAAAAAGAATCAGAACTAGCAGTACTTAGATTAAAAATGCATGAAAATGACAGCCTTCACGAACATATAAAGAAAGAAGCAGGTGTAGAAAAGGAAAAATTATTAGAAGCTTTAAATGCCAAAATAATTGAATGTACAAATCTCAATAGACAAATAGTTGACTTAAATCGAGAATTGGAAGGTCATTCAACAAAAACGGCAGAAATGCAGACGGCTTTAGAAAACCAAGAAATAGAAATAGTTGGTCTAAATGACGAAATAACGAATTTACAGAATCTGATGCGAGCATCCAGTGCTAAGATACAGAAACACGTATCTTTCGCGTCGGATACTAAACCTGGTGCTGATGGAGAACAGACTGAAAATGTTTTGAATAGGGACCTATTGGATGCTGTACCTAGAGCTGAGCTAGACTTGGCTTTATATATGTTGCATCAAAGAGATGTTCGGTGCGAGGAACTCACGATGGAGCTAGGTCATTTGTTGGAAGAGAGAGATACATTACAGCTGCGCTTGTCTGATTGTTTACGTTTAAATGAGGATATGAAGAATAAGTTAAAAATGACAGGTTTTGATGAATCAATGGGCTCGAGTCAAGAAACGATATCGGAGCTGCCGAGCTTTACAGTTGAGAGAGAGTTCGTTGACATCCACCGCGGACAGACGTCACGAAGCAGCAGTGTTAGTGAAGCAGAAGGGGAAAAACCAAAGTTGCAGGCCAAGTGAGTATCAACCTTTCTGTAATTTTCTTCTTTTCGAGTCGATGCTCAGATATCCTTGGAACAAAATATGTAGCTACATGTATTGGCCTCGTTCAGATCCTGCAAAGTGCAGGTGGCCATGCTCTGGGTACAGAACAACGCAATAACACTTTTGCCCGACCAATATGCTATAGACCAATCAGGATGAACTGCCTCTGAACTGTAATGAAAAATAATTATATTTAATTTTTTTATTATCCCTACATTCACTGTTATCAGTTTCAATCTTATTTCTGAAGTTACTTAACCACTAATTGTGCTATTTGCCGCAGGTTGTCGGAACTGCGTACGGTACGACACAGTCGCGATGTGCGGCTGCGACAGGAGAGCGAACAAAGACAACTGGACCTGCGGTTGTTACAGCGCGACGTTGCCAACCTGCCGCCCGAAGCCGTGGACCAGCTGGCACAAGCGCATCATACGCTCTGTGAGTTCGATATTACCCTATCTTTTCTTCAAAGGGGTCAAGCAGGTTAAGGTAGGGTCAGCGGCTGCGGGTCGGGAGAGCGCTCGAGATCTCCCTCTCCCTTTCCGCAGCCTTCTTCTGCGACATTACAACTTCGCAGAAGGCGCACCGGGCATCGACAGAGGGCAGACAATGCCCTCTGGCGGCCCCCTTAAATGGGTCCAGGGACGGCGGACTTGGGGATGCCCGCCGTCCCCTACAACACGAGACCCGAGGTGGCGGCGCGATTTGTTCCACGCGCGCCCTTTTCAGAAGTCTTAGGGAGAGCCAAACACCTCACTCCCCCCGCTTAAAAAGATGGGGCCCGCAGAGGCCGAGGCAGAGGCAGAGGCCAGCACTAGTCGGGGGCCGCGTTGAAGAATACTTATGTGTCCCCGCAGCCCCTGGCTCATGTGTATGAGGGAAAACGGGGTGGTTTTAGTCAGTATGAGTCTGACAGACCCCTTCGCCCGCCCCAGGGCGGAGAACATCCATTTGGATTTCTAACTCGGAAAATCAGCAAAAACCCTCTTAGGCTTCACGGGGGAAACTCCTCACTAATCCCGCTTAAACATACGAGGAGGGTGTTGAAGAGTATTTAAGTGCTCACATAGATCCCGGTCCAAGTGTGCAAGGGAGGTCCGGTTGACTTTAGTCAGTAAGAGTTTTAAAGACCCGTTCGCCCGCGCCTTAACGCGGAGGACATCTATGAGTACTTCCACGTTTTTTGTTCCACCTTTGGAAAAAAGGTCAGCGGCCCCAGCAGTTTTCAAAACAATAAACGTTAATGGTACTTTTCTGTTATAAACCTCAGATTCATTGGCGTCCTTGAGAGAATTGATCATAATTAAAAATGTAAATCTATTGTAGCTAGAGCGATAAAATCAAATGACAGTTAGATGATGCGTTGTTCCACATTATATCTCTTGTGCGTAATGTAACGATTCGTGATTATAACTATTCTGTAGGCTTGACTGTAAAATGCAACAGTTTTCCTAAACGTTAACACATTTATGTTAGCACATTCTTATGCACTCTTATGCACAATCTCCGCAGAAATTAGCCACTGTGGCCGAGTTGGCAGGTGAACTATGTACATATATACATAATACTAGTATTTGCGTGTTGCGCGAGGTGCAAGCACCTCGCGTGCTTTCGAAAAAAAAAAAAGGGTGGTGGTGATGGGGGGGGGTTTAGTATTTGCGTGTTGCGCGAGGTGCAAGCACCTCGCGTGCTTGTGAAAAAAACTAAAGCATTGCCCCTCTAAATCAAGTATTTGCGTGTTGCGCGAGGTGCAAGCACCTCGCGTGCTTGTGAAAAAAAAAAAGTGGGGGGGGGTGATGGGGGGAGATGGGGGGGTTTAGTATTTGCGTGTTGCGCGAGGTGCAAGCACCTCGCGTGCTTGTGAAAAAAAAAAAAAAGTGGGGGGTGGGTTATGGGGGGGGGGTTGCTTATTGGGGGTTGGTTATTTTGACTAACGCATTGCCCCTCTAAATGAATCTGAAAAAAAAAATGTTCCAAGTCTCTTAGATTCCGAGATCCGCCTAAAGGGGGGAGAAGGGGGGCGGGGGGGGGGGGACTTTGAAATATGGTTTTTACTTTACCGAGCCTCCTCTATACGAATCCGTAAAAAGAAAAAAATACGGGTCTCGTAGTTTCCGAGATACGATAGGGGGGGGGGAAAAGGGGAGGTTTGGCACTTTTCCCGTAGGTTTGAGAGTTACTTGTTTACGAATCTGTTAAAATATACCCACCTCCCCATCCACCATCTGGGAGAACAATTATGTCAATGAGTGAGTCAGTCAGTCAGTCAGTGAGTGGTAATTTAGCTTTATATAATATAACTAGTATTTGCGTGTTGCGCGAGGTGCAAGCACCTCGCGTGCTTGGGAATAAAAAAAAGGGTGGGGGGATGATGGGGTAGATGGGGGGGGGTTTAGTATTTGCGTGTTGCGCGAGGTGCAAGCACCTCGCGTGCTTGTGAAAAAAACAAAAAAAAAAAAGTGGGGGGGTGATGGGGGAGATGGAGGTTTAGTATTTGCGTGTTGCGCGAGGTGCAAGCACCTCGCGTGCTTGTGAAAAAAGAAATTGGTATTTGCGTGTTGCGCGAGGTGCAAGCACCTCGCGAGCTTGTGAAAAAAAAAAAAAAAAAAAAAAGAGGGGGGGGGTGATGGGGGGGGGGTTGCACAAGTATTTCGACTAAAGCATTGCCCCTCTAAATGAATCTGAAAAAAAAAATGTTCCAAGTCTCTTAGATTCCGAGATCCGCCTAAAGGGGGGGAGAAGGGGGGCGGGGGGGGGGGGGACGACTTTGAAAAATGGTTTTTACTTTACCGAGCCTCCTCTATACGAATCCGTAAAAAACAAAAAATACGGGTCTCGTAGTTTCCGAGATACGATAGGGAGGGGTGAAAAGGGGAGGTTTGGCACTTTTCCCGTAGGTTTGAGAGTTACTTGTTTACGAATCTGTCAAAATATACCCACCTCCCCATCCACCATCTGGGAGAACAATTATGTCAGTGAGTGAGTGGTAATCTAGCTTTATATAATATAATTTAGTCATCCTCATCCTAAAATATTATATGAAAAAATATTTTAAATAAACTGTTTTATTTCCAGCTCGAGATTCCCAGAGCACGTCAACTGTTCTACTAAACTGGCTGAGAGGGAAAAGTACACCAAAAGTAGTCCATATGTGAGTCGCGCATTTATTGTATAGGATATATTATAGTGAGTTTGAAACCGACCGTCCTCGAGCTCCGACGAAGTTACGTAGGATAGGACAAACACACTTCCCTGTGGAAGAAAGACTAGCCACCCTGATGAGAATAGCCCTCTCTGCTTTTACTTGCATTTATCAAAAGAGCCACCACTCTGCACATCACAATTTTCAAATGTTTCGCTAAACATTTAGTTGTAAATTGTGCCCTTAGAAACTTGCCAACGAGACAATCAAACGGTGTTACCAGATCAACTTCCCATTTCGACATTTTTCCTTACACTAATCTCTTCCACCTGTATGTAACCTAGTACAATAAATTAGATAGTTTACCTTTAAATTAATGGTCTGGTATGCGAGTTTTGATTAAATACGATTCTTATGTTGTGCAATTGGATTAGTTAGAAATGACCTATAGAGCACAATTATTGTAAATTAATGTGTGAGGTTTAAATCCACGGAGACGGCATATAAAGGACATAAGAAAGTTAGATCGGCAAGTACGAACGAACGACGAAATTCTTCTTTAACTATTGAGCTTATTGCATTCCTTCATCAACCTCTTCCTTCTTTGTTTTAATTTGCTATTTTTGTTGTAGACAAAATATAATGTTGTAATAATTAGTGATGCTAGACGCATAAAACTGTTAAAAATAATTGTCCTATAAAAAATAACTGTCCTATTTATTAATTTTTGTTTTATTTTCTTGTTATAATATTGATATTGATTTTAAAATTGTGGTGTCATTGAAATCCACTATTGCTGACATTATTTGTTAATTTATGAAATTGATATGTTCCAAAGGATTAAATCGTGCCTTTTCATTCATAGTTCATAATGTAAATGTTATCGTTGTTCACGTTAGCTGTTCACACTTGTAACATGTATTATTAAATTCGGAACCTGTATAATTTATGTATATAATCATCGGATTCTATGTGAATTAGGATCCTTGTATATTGAATTTGTAAATTTTTTTCTCAATTAAACGGAGTTCATTTGATATTTTGTCTATTCTTTCATATATTTCTATACCTTTTTTATTTTTGATGGGCTCGCGAAGATGAAGCACGCTTGCCTAGAAGTACCTATTCCTCTTACCTTAAAAAAAAACCTATTCACTCTTAAGAACCTCCAGGTTATAGCTATCAGGAATCACGGACTCCGACAGGGAATTCCGCTGAACTGTACGCACAATGAAAGTATTCCCAAAACTTTTTGTGCGTATGGGTGGGATTTCCAGCATGTAAGGATGCACGAACAGCATGGAACGGGCTTGTGGAATTATTGCACAATTCCATCGCACACTCTTCGAAATGTTACCGATAGAAAAGCGATTGACTTTTAAGGTGACATACTTGATCATGCCTCTTAGTTGTGGTTAGTGACATTCTATAAATTAGCTAGATTCTTTTCAGCGAAAATGAATATCTTTACAACAAAAATCACATCAATCCATGACTCTATTTTGACGATACAGAAAGACAAACAAACAACGCTATGAATTTGCTTTAAATAATACACAAAGCATTTTAACACTGTCATCTAGGGTTATATGAACAATTCCATATTAATACTAAAACTAGCTTTTACCCGCCGGTTCGCCCACGTTAATTTACACTGTCAATAATTCTGTTCTTGTCATAATTATTGCTTGAACAACATTATGTCCAAGGTGTGTAATTTGGGTGTGATAAGTGATTTCGAAAATGAAGCACCGAAGAACACGTCCCCGTAAGTTCACGAATACGAAACACTTAACAACGAATGCACGCTACCACGAAAAACATAACGCCGTAGCCATGGGATCTCGAATAACTAAAGTCTAAATCTCTAATTTTACCTAGGTACTCGAATCACTTTACAACAAATGCACACAACCAAGAAAAACTGAACACCGTAGCCATGCAATATACGGTTAGAATTCATTTATTTCTAAAGATTACAAATCACTTATACAGAAATAAATACTTAAGATTACTTAATTTGTAAAACATTTACGTTGTCCAGGAGTAGTACGAACTTATTGTGAGTGATTTATATAATATACAAAATATGAAGGTACTTTTAAAAGTTTCACAAGTTAATTGTATTGCCTACCGCCGCCGCGCGTCGCGCTGTCGCGGCCGCCGTGCGATGACACATTATGTTAGCGAAATAAGGACTGGTTTACACTGGGTGCAAAATTAATTTTGTTCATTAATTAATTATTTTTGGTATTACCTTTTAAGATGTAGCATTTTAATAATTTTTTAAATAGAAATAAAGACTGTGTATTTTTTATATCTTTTGGTAGAGAGTTATAAAGTTTTGCTCCCTCATGGATTATTGTTTTCTTTCCGTAGTTAGTTCTAGTACTAGGAATGTGTAAGTCATGTGCACGTCTCAGAATACGTTTTTGTACCTGTACGTTTTTTGTGAATGTAATTTGTGTGTGTATGTCTTTAGAAATAATTTTGCGAACTAAAATACATGTGTTATATAAATATATATTAGAAATGTTGAATAGTTTGGTTTCTTTGTAGATTTGGTGAGTGTATAATATCCAATAACTAAATCTCGAAAATTCTTCGTAAATTGTCTTTATTCATTTAACAATCAAACATTGCTTTTGCTATTTTAAACGATAAAAGAACTCATATAACCCATATTTCCCATAAGGAAATAAATCTGTGCCTCCTGTGATGAGTGATACAAGTCAAAAATCAACACTTTACAGGAGACAAAAACAAGATTCAAAAAATTCTAGTTCGTGAACTAAGTGGGCTAGGTTACACATAATTATGTACCTTCTTTTGTAGATAAAAACATTCAGTTTCGCTGTGCATTTAATTTGTCTGGTAAATATTATAGTTTTAAAGTATTCATGAAAAACCTGTAAGTTGTAACTTTTTTATTTCCAATAAGTGTTAAAATTACGTGATAAATGATACAAGTGCAGTTAAATTATGTTGCACCTAAAAGTTGTCTTTGTGTAAACTGATATACAAGAAGTAAAAAAAATCTAGTCTTTTAAATGTGTGTCAAATGAAACAAGTCAAGATATACCCCTCGTGAAAATATGTATAATAAATACATACAAGTTTTAGAAAAATAATTAACGTTTATTAATATACTTCAAAACCATTAATTCACTTACTAATAAGCCACAGTTTTAATAAAATTCTTAAGAGAGCTAAATTTAGATCTTTTCAAAGGCAAGTAGTTTTAAACTTAAAACTAATAAATGGCACAGATCAGTCTTACGCAGCGCAGGTATCACAATAAGCAATGTGAACCTACTCAGTACAAAACATGGTATCACAATAATTGTCTAAATCCTAAAAAATCTAGTAAAATAATAAACATAACAAAATTGCTACCACCTTAAAACTTACACAGCGCAGTTAACAGCTTAAAAGCTGTCAATCTATCCTATAGGTATGCAGTAATTCCGCTCTATGAGATGGGCAGTTCTGCCGTGATTCTTTAAAAGGCAGTCATCTGCGGCCTTAGTATGAGTTTGCGATACTATTATCGTGTTCGAAAACTATAGCTTTGTCTCTTTCACACTAATCTAGTACGTGTGAAAGAGACAAAGCGATAGTTTTCGAAAACGACAAAAGTATTTCAAACTCATACTAAGCACACTGATAATTTACCGATTTTGAGTTTTTATAAATTTGGCACTGGTATCAAAACCACTTCACAGCTTTTTATGAAAAAAATATCTCAAAAGCAAAAAGTTTCAGAACAAGGGGTTAGATAGGTCGACGTGCCTTTTTTCCTGATGTAGCTCAATGTTTAACTCAAAATCGGTAAATTACCAGACTGCCTTTTAAAGAATCACGGCAGAGTTCGCATAAATGAATATGTAATAATATGAAACGAATATAATGAGAAAACCTTTTAAAAAATACCAACCAGTAGGTAGACTAACGTTATAACATAACTAATAATAATGGAAATTTATTGTGAAGGATGGCACGGTTGACAAATGACGGGCATGTCACCGTCCGGGTGAATCAATCCGCCACATTATCTCTGGTTGTTCTCGTCTTGCTAATGGAGAGTACTTGCACAGGCACAACCTTGCAGCCAAGATAATTCATCAGCAACTTGCTCTGAAATATTATCTTGTGGAATCGGAAGTGCCGTACTATAGGTATGTGTCCGACTCAGTTCTCGATAACGGCCATGTCACATTATACTGGGATCGATCCATCATCACTGACAGGACTATTGTAGCCAATAAACCTGATATAGTGGTGGTGGACCGAATCGAGAGGCGTGACATGATTGTCGACATAACCATCCCGCATGACGAGAACCTCGTGAAAGCTGAGAAAGATAAGCAAATCAAGTATCTTGACTTGGCACACGAGATTGTCGACATGTGGGATGTGAACTCGGCAATCATTGTACCGATAGTCATTTCAGCCAAGGGCTTAATAGCCAAGAGCCTCGACCAACACCTCAGAAGGCTCTCGTTAGGCGGTTGGATCAAGGGCTTGCTTCAGAAAGCGGTACTCCTGGACACGGCGCGTATAGTCAGGAGGTTCCTCTCTTTGGAGCCCTGACCGCCGGTAGCTTGGACCCTGTTCCCGATACCGCTGGGCTACTATTTTTATATTTTTAAATGTGTTTTGTGTTTTATAGAAATAGTTAAAAATGTAATTTATATGTATATAATTAGAAATAAAGGAAATAATAATAAAATGTTTATTCAAAACCTTAAGGTAAATATTAAATACATTTTAAATCTACATTAAGTTCACACTTGTCATGTGCCTGAACTAGGTAATCCTGTGTTTCAGGCGAGAATAGGTATTTTTTTTTAATAATCACATTTATATAAAATAAACTGTATATGGTCATCTTAGGTAATGTATAAAGGTGTAAATAATATGAAAATAATCTTAGTCTCTTATTCTTAATCTTAAATACGAACTATCTCTATTTTAGTACGAGTAATAACTTTTCTGTGTCTTCATAGGACATACTTTGAAGAGCTTCCTTGAGAGTCTTCTTGCAATTACAATAATTTAGGGAATAAATGTTTAATTTTGCGTTTAGTCTGTTATAAAGTAGTGGTCCAAGGAACATATAAAATTTGGTTGTAAAAGCATGTTTTGTACTTCTTTTAAGGCAAACTAAATCTTTCCTTCTTTTTTTAGTAAATTCAGTGCGATAGGGAAGCGCTGTGTGTTGATTTAGTACGGTGCTCATTATAAATAACTGACGAACTGTTAGTACTTCACAAGATGTATAGAGAAGGTTAGTGGGAAAAAGGAAAGGGCGTCAAGTAGACACCTTGAGGATAGCTCTTTGCGCTCTCTCGATGGGTAGTAACAAAGTTTTACCTGCCCCGCCCCATGAGGTAATGCAGTACGTCAAAATTGACTGACATAGAGCAAAGTAAACTTGCCTTATTAGTTTCAGATCTGCTATATATCGCAGCTTTTTAAATATGAATATAAGCTTACGAATTCGACTATTTAAAGCTTCTATGTGTGGTTTGAAAGAAAGGGTGTCATCTATAATGATACCCAGGTATTTTATTTTGTTAGTCATTTTAATATGGGGACATGCGCTGACCATTGAGAGGGACTGAACAACAATGAGCATACAACTTTGAGACAATGATAGGTGTTTGTTTCCGCATCGAAAATTTAATGAAATTTGTCTTTTCCGCATTAAGGGTTAGTGAATTTTGTTGAAGCCAATTATTTACAATATTTCAATATTGTAAATAATTGGCTTTATTGTACACCATAACAATAAAACAAATAAGGACTTAACAGCTAAAAGGGTGATACAACGGGCGGTCTTATACCTTTGGATTAGTGTTGCCCAAACGAGAGTCTCGCAAGAGTCTTGCAATTAGCGATTATCCTATTGCTATTTATTAAACGGTAGTTGAGATCTCAGAACAATGTAACAGAGTCTGCGTTTGGGCAACACTACTTTGGATGGATTTGACACAGAAGGAGACTTCTGTAAAACCCATTAGCGCACTCATGAATAAAGCACAGCAAATCTAATGAATCCTTCTTTTTTTCGGTTGAAATAGTAATCTTGGAGTACTACTACGGTATCGTAATCATATCGTAAGTTTTACCCTGTTTAGAACAATCCATGGTTATGTACTCAACATTCTTGAATTCTTTTTCGTAAAAAAAGCGGGATATGTTTTCTTGGGTATACAAAACAGATCGTAAGTCCCACCACAGAAAATTTTCATTGGCTGTATTGGTCTTATAATAGTTAGAATTGTTGTTTGAGAAAATGTTGAAATCATAAAACATATCACGAGTATAGTTGCAAAACTTCTGAATAATTCCGGAATACTTCGGGGAAAGTTTCTTTAAATGGGAATTATTCAAAATGATAAATTCATTTTGAATCATTCTGATTTAAAGAAACTTTTAATTATTTATTAAGATTTCAACTTTTTTTGCTGAAAAATCGTATTTTGCATCGATCGTCGATCTCTGTGCGCCGGCCGCTGCCGCCGCGCTGGCACCGCGAAGCGCGCACCCGACTGCCACCGGCCACGAGTCTTGCGTGCAGGCGGTGCGGGGTGCGGTAAGAGGGAGGGGTTGCTCCCCGGAGAAGTTTTCCCCCCGCGAGAAAGATTCGTACCCCGCAATCGAATGTTTCCGAATATTTCGCCCGAATAATTCAATGGGAATAAATGTGTTTGCTTGTTGTGTGGTGGGTGAGTTAATTATTGTTCACTGCGAGAGTACGTACGCTACGAGAGTAAAATATAAATGTTTATTTTATTATAAATGGGATTGATTAAGTATATGTTGATATTTTTATAGGTAGATTATATTATATATTAGCCTGCGATTAACAGAATTTTTATTCTTTTGTTTTTAGGTAGGTACTATCGGCCAAAGATACGCATACTCACTTAAGAAAATATTTCTGCGGAAGCGCAGCTAGTGACAAACCACATCCCTTCCTGTTTTCGCCCAATTAGAAATAATATGCATTTAGTGAGTACAGGGCGTGTAACATTATATTAATACTTACTATTACGAACACTACTAAAATACGCTTTGTGCATCCTATTGGTCAAAAACATGCATTAGGCGATCAAGTTTTAAGTCGTGCTATGCGATTGTAGCCTTAAATGTCAGTTGTGAAATAAAAAAACCAGGCCAAGCATATTTGATTTGCTATTTGAAAAAGGGTCACCTATGTTTTTGGTTAGTTTGTATGTAGCTCTGTACGCATCGCGAGTATTCGCGAGTCGCATAGGTATCTAGGTATTAATCATTACCTACCTACTTAACGCGTATAATAGCCCAGTCAATAAAAACAAATAAAGGCAAACCTTGCAAGCAAACACGTTTTGATGCGGTTTTCAGAAAAGTATTTGTTCTTACCTACTTAGCAGACTTCAAAGGTCGATTTTCCTGTTTTTTTTTGACAGTTGAAATATTCCCAAAGTTTCGGAATATTTCAGAATACTTCCGAAGTATTCGACGGGAATGATTCGGAATGTTTCCCGCCAGCATCTATAATCACGAGTCATCTCAATAACAGTAAACTTTGCTGTTTTGTTTGAAACTGTAAACACTAGCTGGTACAAATCTTTTGGCAAGTAAATGTACATACTCGTATGCTTCTTCTTACGCTCAAACAACGCATGGTCGGTGTCAGCCTTCATGTATGACTCGGTACGAGAAATTTCTGTTCAATAGATTGTAATAATGGGGATAGTTTAGCAACCAGCATCAACATTGTTATAAAAATCGAATTTTTATTTTGACCCGGGCAACTATCAGAGTACATGATCAGCTTCTTGGCGTTTGGGTTTAAATGCGGCAGTTGATTTATAATAAAATCGTATTGAAATAAAGCATTGTCGTTCTATTCCCTTCACATTCCGGCCACATGTAATAGAAAGCTTTGTTTGTTGATAAATCATATATGGTCAAATTAAAAGTCCAAAGCTGTCTCATGGCTGTCTCTTGTAAAATGCTACGTTCGTATGAAGTTGAAGGGCAAACATTGTTGCAAATCAAATATTATGACCATTACATCTTCACATGACTGAGCCAGTTGTTTTTCTTTTTACTTAAATGCTTTTTGGTGTTCTTTGAGTATCTTCGTCAAATTTGCAGCCTATGCCTCGGATGCGTACTCAAGTTTCATATTTATGCGGTCACATTTTGAACAAGTATCTAGTGATGGCTCTCCCCGACTTCTTGGTTTTGATCCCCGACCCCGCGTCATTTCACTCCTGCACTACCCCCCATACCCCCGCCACCCTCATCATGTGCGCACTTGTATCATTTAGCACATCTTGTTCTTCATAAAAAATAATTGATTTGGTTTGAGTTTTAGATACAATTTATATTATATCTGTTTACACATAAAAACAGATTTGTGTAGAATGATTTAAGTCAAGTCGTATCACTTTTCACAAAAAAGGAAATGCCGTACATTCAGATCGATAGATACATCCTGATTTGTACCCTAGAGGCATATTGAAAGAATTAGTCCAAAGGGATATTACTCTAGTCAATCAATATTCACGATAAAATGTACTGTAAAATAAAATGTGAAATTAAATACAATAGCATGCATTTAAATCATGAAGCACGAAAAATAGTGTGTTAAGTGACTGGTTTTGGGGTAACAACTTGACAAATATCGATTTTCACGAATTGTTTGCCAAAATCCCAATAGTTGTATCACTTTACACAAAATTATCTCCGAAAATATAGCAGAACGTGAGTTAGACCAAAAAAATCGTTTTTTTTATAATGCTCTTGTGAAGGTCACAAAAAAGGGTACAACTCGAGTTATATCACTTATCACAGGAGGCACCAAGGGAGGCACAGAAATAATTATTTAATTGATTGACACATAATATGACATGATATGTTTTATTTTTCTGAAAAACTAATGATTGAATAAAGAATATCGTTTAAAATAGCAAAAGCAATGTTGGATTGTTAAATTAATAAAGACAATTTACGAAGACTTTTTGAGATTTAGTTAGTCGATATTGCATGGCTATGGAGTTCAATTTTTCTTGGTTGTGTGCATTCGTTGTAAAGTGATTCGAGTAGGTGAAATTAGAGATTTAGGTATTCGAGATCCCATGGCTACGGCGTTAGGTTTTCGTGGTAGCGTGCATTCGTTGTTAAGTGTTTCGTATTCGTGAACTTACGGGGACGTGTTCTTCGGTGCTTCATTTTCGAAATCACGTATCACACCCGTGTATTTTGTAGTCGCGTGCCATTACAGAGCCTTGGTGCGTCCAGATTACGCATCAACAGGACTGGTACACCAAGTTTAAGCCTCAAATAATGGGATGGGGTACCCTGACAATTCCAGAGAGTTGATAACCTCTACAGGGTACGTCACTTGCTCAATATCCATGACATTGTCGACGGTTAGAATGTGACTCAGGCTGGCTAGACAAATCTTCAAAATAGCTCGCATTTAACTAGGTCCATAGGGCACTTTATGTGTTTATAAGTTTACGACAGGCATCGAGCTAAAAGTTTTGTGATAAATACAGCGGTTTAGTAGAAAAATGCAAAAATCTGTGTCCAGACATCTTGAATTTACGTATAAAACTTCTGGTTGGCACTTCTGAATCTCAATAACGGGAGCGTTTTCGAATATGGTTCCTTTATTAAAACTTAGTGACGCAATGTGTGACAGTAATAACGTTTGGTTTATGGCGTCACATGTAAGGGTTTACGAGTAATCAATAAAAACTTAATGTCCAGCCTGCCTGAGTTCAAGCTGGCTGGACACATGAATCTCCGCTGCCTGATGATCTACGGCCTTCGAAATTTGTTCAAAATGTTATGACGGCGACGATAATGATAACCTGAATTTGTGACGGAGAAACTTTGCGTAGTTTCAAAGATATTAATCACTTAGTTTTTCCCATACAAACATCCATTATAATGTGAGGTGACCATAATTTTTACATAAATAATGGATTTCTTTTTAATCGACTAATCGGTCGGTAGCAGCCACGCTTGCTTTGTATTTGATTTTCCCGTGGAATATAAGGTTTTCCCGCAGTAAAAAGCGTATGTGTTAATAATTCAAAATAATAATTGACTACCAGCGCTGCAAAAGAGAGCCCACTTGTATTTCGCGTTTAGTTCATTATCTTAGGTAACTGAAAATGAGAACTAAACTCGACAGTCGGCATTGTATGTACTTTTCGAAGTGTAATCACTAATCAGAGTATTACAACCTTTAATTAATCTGTAGTAAGACAACCTAAATAAGAGTTAAGATTCCACTTTAAGCAATAGATGGAGACACCAACATCGGCTATCATGAAAGTATTACATTCCGTTCACAGTTATTTTGTCCTCCGACGTTTAACTTTAAATACATTTTTACGCAATATATTGATTTCAAATTTGAGATCGATATAGTTTGTTTAATTATTATTCTGATAATTAAATAAACAAGTTCGTTAGTGTGCAATATAACAATGCTTTTAGGATGTTGTTGCGACTTCGTCGCTTCTGTGGCGCCTCAGAAATGTTCGCGGTAACTCATACAGATGGGTTTCATGCCATCCTCCGCAAAAAAATAGTCTTATTCTCCTCACTCCTGAGAAGAATAAGTCCTAACAGACCTGAATGCTATTGCGGCTGATATTTCCTACGTTATGTTAAGGCAGTTTGTGAGGAGACTAATTACCTACTTAGTTCCGTCCATTTGTGCATATTTAGTTATAATTATTTAGTTTAAGTCAGTTACTAACAAAATAATTATGGATGTTATAAACTATCCGAAATAAAAGGATGAATAATAAATTTTATTTGTAATCCGATGTCTACTAAGTTTGTTAAGATTGTTTTTTACAGCTGAAAGCGACCGTTGTGTATTTGATGTACCTAAATTTCAGTTCAATATCTCAAGATACCTGTCCTGAGAAAAAGGCGTACCGATCCCTAAAATAATGGGCTATTTACAAATCTATTTTAAACAATAGGTACAGTATTCTTTCTTATCCATTTAAATACGTAAGACGCATTGTGCATGCAATGTAGATCATAATTGCTCTTTCCTGTATAGTTTAATATGATTAAAATGTATATCTTAGAAGATCATCATCACATGCTTAGCCTTTTCTGAAGCATGTTGGGTTGGCTCCCAGTCTAACAGGATGCAGCTGAGTACAAGTGTTCTACATGGAGCGACTGACACACCTAGTGTTGTGGAGGTCAGGCCAGCGTTGCCAGATGTACGAGAAATCTCGTAACTTTACGAGATTTAGCAGTCTCTGTACGAGAAACGAGAAAATAAAAATCTCGTACACCTTTTTTTACGAGATTTTAACAATGTTGTTAATACAAACCAAAAATATTTAAAGAAAAGAATGTATGTCCATGCCACAAACTCGACTAAGCACATCACTAGATTCATTACCTCGTCACTAAATTTATCTTTAGTCGTTGACCGGGGAAACCCTGCTAGATGTATTACACAGTACACTACACATATGAACTAGTAGCAAGCACCTACAAAATTTATTACTCAAGTACAAAGATATATAATAAACTATAGATACGTTGTCCGCGCTCTAAAATGGCAAGTTGAAATCAAGGTAAGTGCCTCGTGTCTGTTTCGTTACGCACGAACCTGTGTCGCGAACGCGGCACTACACAGCTTAAGAAAAAATGTGTTTTAAAAGAAAATTAGGAAAAAAAACATGCCTTTGTGTGTTTTCAGACGTTGCACTAATTATACTGCTTCCGTGAGAGGACAAAATGTGTCATTTCATAGGTAAATATCAACAGAAATACATTTTTTATTTTAATTTTTCTACACGGCTAATGGCGGCTAGCGTATGAATGAAGTCAGTCACGTGACGTTAGGGGAGGTTGTTAACTAATGGTGAACGCAGACCTAGCCGCACCGCAGTCTCTACAGTCCCCGCAGTCATCGCTTTTTGTTAATGGCCTCGCACATCTATCCGCGCCGCAGTCGCTGCAGTCGTTCCCGTCAGTGTTGCCAGATTTTTGAAAGCATTATCTATCCGAAGATTTAAAAAATCTGTATAAAATCTGTATTTGGTATTGGTATTTTGCTCTTTTGTGTAATTTTATCTGTAGGTGCTATAATAGGGAATAAGCAAGTAATTATTTATACGAGAATAAGTAATTTTATTATAAACCGTTGACAGAGATTCTCTGTCTACTTTATAACTCTGGCAACACTGCGCGCCGTCGATGCGAATGACGTCATCCGCGCTGCGTGCGGGTGACGTCATCAGCTGCGGCTAGAGGAGTTCGGTCGTTTCAGGGACTGCGGCGACTGCGGCGCGGGTAGGTGTGCGAGGTTGCATAGAACTTCATATAAAGAATTCGAATGCAAAGACTGCGGCGCGTGCGGTGCGGCTAGGTCTGCGTTCACCATAAAGATGTATATTCATCTCTCTCTAACATCAGGTGTACCTAAAGATGGCATTTATTTTGTCCCTTTCTTTACACGTATTAGATAGTAACTCTCTATGTGTGTGTCTCGTGCCGTTTTTGAGAGGTGTTTTGTGGGAATATGACGTGTCTATTTATAATACGTCATTGCTCAAGTAAATAATTTGTTTTATTTTTTGAAGTTTCTGGTAAAATAATTAAAAAAAAAATATGAATCACCTAGAGTAAAGTTTTTTTTCATTTGGCGGTCCCAAACTTAAGGAATATTCCTACGCCAGGCTAGCTAGTTATTGTTATTTATAGTACATAGTGTACCTAAATTAAGGTCTGAGATGTTTACTTTTACGAGATTTTGTATTGAAAGTACGAGATATTTAACAGCCCTAGTACGAGAAAAAACATTCGGCATCTGGCAACCCTGGGTCAGGCCTACTTGACCTAGCTCACTGTCAGGTAAGGACCAGGCCTGAGGCGTCGCGCGTCTCAAAGAGCAGTCAGCACCATTGATGGGGCCCGATAAGGCTACTGCCTTACGGGCTTGCGGGAATGTCCTAACGAGATACCGCGGCCCCGGAACGCAAGGGCAACTGAAGGACCAGAGTGGGTTTTTAGTCAGTAGAAGTCTGACACTCCCTTTCGCTCCACCCACAGCGGGAGAAGTCATTTGATGATTGATGATGAGAAAAAATAAATAAAAAATGACCTACCTAACCTCCTCAACACCACCTGGGTAGCACGAGTGACGCTTATCGTGTTTTGTCTTGGCAGGACCAATATCAAATTTTCTGGCTTTGACCCGTAAAGCGCGCTCCACATTCACGCGAGATCCTCGCCGAGAATCTCGGCAAGAATCTCAGTGACAATCTCGGCGAGAGCTTCTTTGGGTACACACTCGCAAGGTTCTCAATACAGTTCTCATGCTCGATGACAATGGACGCAGAATTAACTGTTGCGACATATACATGCTTATATTGATGCTCAGTAAATACCACGCACAACTATTTTAATCGGCGAGTCGCTCGCTACTGAGAAACATGCGAGTGTGGAGTCAACAAAAGTTCTCGTCTGTTCTCCCGTTCTTAGCTCTTTTGTCTCGCGCCAAAAAACCGACAAAAATCAGAGAACAAGGCGAGAACCTGCGAAAATTATGTAAATCGGTTCCACATTCACGTTTCTCGTGTTTTTCTCGCTTGCTCGCGAGATTCTCGCGTGAATGTGGAGCGCGCTTTACGATTGTCAAAGATGTAGGTACAAATGACAGCCGGGACCAAGTTCCGAGGCACGGAAGAAACTCGAGACGTTAAGATCACTCATCCACAGAGACCAACCTCTTGAAGATCGACTCGTGCGACTCTTATTGTTTAGCCACGAACTCTTCCTTATATGTTAGAAATATCAGAGATTTAATGCATGGGGGTAAAGCGGCCGTACGTCTACATTGCACCCGAGTGAAGCCGGAGCGGGCCGCTAATCTATAAGTACTTATAATAAATCTGTAGAGAGGTCAATTCTGTACATGAAATATATTTCCAAAATAACTATCAGGGGATGATTAGGGATCGATACTGATGCCAAAAATGCAATCAGTAAAATTTTTGTCTGTCTGTCTGTATAACCGTTATAGAAACAAAAACTACTCGACGGATTTTAACGAAACTTGGTACAATTATTCTTCATACTCCTGAGCTGGTTATAGTATACTTTTCATCACGCTACAATCAATAGGAGCAGAGCAGTGAAGGGAAACGTTGGGAAAACGGGAGAAGTTACTCCATTTTTAGGGTTCCGTAGTCAACAAGGAACCCTTATAGTTTCGCCATGTCCGTCTGTCTGTCCGCGGTTTAGCTCAAAAACTATTGGTACTAGAAAGTTGTAATTTGGCATGAGTATACACGTTAATGACGACAAAAAAGTGGTAAAATAAAATTTTGAAAAAAACAATTATTTAGGGTACCTCCCCTACATGTAAAGTGGGATGATAATTTTTTTTTTACGTCCTTCCCATAGTGTCGGATATCGTTGGATAGGTCTTTCAAAAATATTAGGGGTTTGGCAAGACCGTTTTTTAATTAAGTAAACCGTTCGTGACTTATCAAGCTTTAAAGCAACAATTTTCGTTAGAGTCAAGTGTCCCCCCCCTGTATCAACTAAACGGTTGTAGTTAGAAATTCAAATGTCACGGCAGTAGTACCTATATATAACGAAGTTTAAAGGAAAACTATCACACATAAGTGGGCTTTACAAGTTTACGAGTAATAGTCGACCAATTGTATTTGACTTGAAAATTTCGAACAACTCCATAGAAATGTCGATAGATGGCGCTAAGCGTCAGTTGTATCGCGCTAGTTTTAAGGAAATAATTAGAACAAATGGCCCTAAATAGTCTAGTTCAAACCCAGGTTTGGTGTGTATAGCAACCCACGGTATTACATTGACATTGCTGGAGGTGACCACTGTGAAGCAGTAATTTTCGAAATAAATGCAGTGAAGATTATAGCTTTTTATAGATCACGCAAATGTCCCAACAGTCGCGCAGTCTTGTAAGTAATTTACTATCGCATAACAGTCCTTGCATAATATTTGGAGATTTTAATGAAGACTATCTCCGTAACGACAACTGCAGTTTTCAAATTAATAAGTGACGCTGGTTACCAGTCTTTATTACAACCACTTCCCTATACACGCGGTGGTACTCAAATAGATCATATTTTTTCACATTTACATTGTGAAGTTTGATTTTATAATTCCTTCTTCAGTTACTATCGGTCTATCTGGGCCCGTTTTTAGAGTGAATTCAAATTAATGTTTTTATTTATTGAAGTGAAAACTTCTTTAGCATCGTTGTGATTTGAAAATTAATGAAACGAAAAAGCGACAGTATCTGTTTGGACCTAGACCTAGACCTAGATAGAAGTTAGGTCGCGGGGGTTGAGGTAGCCCTGAGAGGGGGGCGGGGAGTTGAGGGGAGTTGAGGCGGGTCTCGTGGGGAGTTGAGGGGGGGAGTTTAAGGGTGAGTTGAGGGGTGAGTTGAGCGGGGAGTTTAGCGGGGAGTTGAGCGGGGAGTTGAGAAGGGGAGTTGAGCGTGTAGTTGAGCGGGGTGTTAAGCGGGGAGTAGAGCGGGAATTTGAGCGGGGATTTGTGCGGGGAGTTTATCGGGGAGTTGAGTGGGGAGTTGAGAGGGGAGTTGAGGGGGATGTTGAGAGGGTAGTTAAGGGGGAGTTGAGGGTTGAGTTGGGGGGAGTTGAGCGGTGAATTGAGGGGTAGTTGAGAGGGAGTTGAGAGGGAGTTGAGGGGGGAGTTGAGCGGGGAGTTGTGCGGGAAGTTGTGCGGGGAGTTGAGCGGCGAGTTGAGCGGGAAGTTGTGCGGGGAGTTGAGCGTTGAGTTGAGAGGGTAGTTTAGTGGGGAGTTGAGGGGCCGTTGAGGGGGAGTTGAGGGTTGAGTTGAGGGATGAGTTGAGGGATGTGTTGAGGAATGAGATGAGGGGAAGTTGAGGGGAGTTGAGGGGGTAGTTGAGGGATGTGTTGAAGGGGCAGTTGAGGAATGAGTTGAGGGATGAGTTGCGGGGCGAGTCGAGCGGGGAGTTGAGCGGGTTGTTGTGCGGGGAGTTGAGCTGGTAGTTGAGCGGGGAGTTGTGCGGGGAGTTGAGCGGGGAGTTGAGCGGGAAGTAGAGTGGGGAGTTGAGCGGGTAGTTAAGTGGGGAGTTGAGCGGGAAGTCGAGCGGGGAGTTGAGCGGTGAGTTGAGCGGGGAGTTTAGCGGGGAGTTGAGTGGGGATTTGAGCGGGAATCTGAGGGGGGAGTTGAGAGGGAGTTGAGGGGGAAGATGAAGTTGGAGTTGAGGGGTGAGTGAGGGGGAGTTGAGGTGGAAGTTGAGCGGTGAGTTGAGGGGGTGTTGATGGGGGAGTTGAGGGGTGAGTTGAGGTTTGAGTTGGGGGGAGTTGAGCGGGGAGTTGAGGGGGGAGCTGAGAGGGAGTTGAGCGGGGAGTTGAGCGGTGAGTTGAGCGGGAAGTTGAGCGGAGAGTTGAGGGGGAATTTTAGCGGGGAGTTGAGCGGGGAGTTAAGCGGGGAGTTGAGCGGGAAGTTGATCGGGGAGTTGAGCGGGGATTGAGCGGGGAGTTGAGGGGTGAGTTGAGAATCTATTACAAAAGTAATTAAAATTTAGTTATATTTTATTTACCTTAATAAAACGGGAACCTCATTTAAATATTAGCCTTGAATAGCAGCAAGAAATAGGGTTTATTGAAGTGAAAACTTCTTTAGCGTCGTTGTGATTTGAAATTTTGTGAAACGAAAAAGCGACAGTAAGAAGAGACAGACACATAAATTCATAAGATTTAACGTGGGAGAAAATAAGATAGGAAGCATTATACAGTGTTTCTTATGTCGTGGAAAGGTTTCACTTCTACCACGTGTGAATTGCACACATGTTCTTTTTTATTATTTTGCTATATAATATCAAACACAAAGCTCCCCCAGCAAACTACTTCCTCAATCTTATTTTTTTTGTGACTATTGAGTAGTGTAGCTCTGTGTCCTGTATTTAAATTCAAAACACCGGCTATGACAAGTTTTATAAAAATCTCTAAAAAAATTAAAACTTTCCGTGCAAAATTGTCGGATCAGGTGAGGATTTGTATAGGAAGTCAAATTAGTTAGGTAGTCATGTTTGGCTTTTAGTTAGAGCATGGTACGAAACGATCAGTCAGCGAATACGACACACTAGTGTTGCCCAAACGAGAGTCTCGCAAGAGTTTTGCAATTAGCGATTATCCTATTGCTATTTATTAAACGGTAGTTGAGATCTCAGAACAATGTAACAGAGTCTGTTACATTGTTCTGAGATCTCAACTACCGTACACACACTTGGCTGTTATAAAAACTACGGAACCCTACACTGCGCGTGGCCCGACACGCACTTGACCGGTTTTTTAAACTTCCGTCGAGTGTGCAACCTTAATGGTTAAAGCTACACAGAAATCATTTCATGACGGAAATGTTCTCCTTAAAATTATATAACTAAAAAATATCCCACGACATCATATTTCTATCTTTTATGGTTGACTCACAATAATAACACGTGTAACTCCCGATAGCTTAGCAGTTCGAAGCTTTCTGATTATAATATTTGTCTACTCTTACGTTTATAACACTCTCAGTCACCCCTAATTGAAAAAGTTAACATTATTAACTATTTCATAAAAAAGAATCATATAAATCGGTATAGAAACACCAAAGTTATACATGAAATACGCTAATAATAAGCCATCGCGCGTGAATACTGAATCATGCTATAAGGATTATTTTTGAGAATCGGTCGCCTCGCTCGACGCGTCTCGCGGCCCAAGGTATAAAATTTCGTTCTATAGGTAAGTACTTAAGCCTCATGTGAACGTGATCTAAACAATATTACCAATACATTACACACAAGGAGTTATACGCTGACGGAGTCGCGGGCACAGCTATTAACAATAATATTGTGAGGTTCCGTATTGCGATATTTTTCAACAGTATTATAGACTGCATTGTATTTCCCTACTAAATTACGAAAGTTAATCTGTCTGTTACATCAAAATCACTGAACCGTGAGGAAGGACATAGGCTACTTTTTTTTACGAAAAACGACGGAAACGCGGACGAAGTCGCGGGCAACAGCTATCTATACTAATAATATAAGGCTGAAGAGTTTGTTTGTTTGTTTGAACGCGATAATCTCGGGAACTACTGGTTCGAATTGAAAAATTATTTTTTAATTAAATAGTCAATTTATAGAGAAAGGCTATAGGCTATATATCATTACGCTAAGGCCAATAGGAACGGAGCGCCAATGAAGAATGCTTCAAAATCGGGGTTAAATTTAACGTTAGCCCAAAGTAACTATTCCACGCGGACGAAGTCGCGGGCAAAAGCTAGTTCGCAATAAAAGTTAGCCTATGTCCTTTCCCAAGGTCCAGTCTACATCTGTACGAAATTTAATCAAAATCGATTCAGTTGTTACAATTTTATTCACCTCTCACTTGTTTTTGCATCTTGAATTAATCTTTTAACTGTAACCGTAGTAGGACAATATGACAATAACAATATACATTATATATAAATAATGGACAATATATATTATATATAAAGAGTCTTGCTATTCTTTTTTGTACGGGGTTGTAGTAAGCAGCTCGATTAGTGGGTTTCCTAGGTGCTATTTCTGGTGTCGATGTCGGTGACAGATGAAATGGCGTTTTATACATCTGATCTCTTGAAGTCGATGGCTGTGGTCTCGTAATGGGAACTACAATTTGTTCAATGCATACAGGCAGTGTTTTGCTTATGATTTTGTAGAATTAATATGTAAGGCGTATAAATGAGAACGTATGTGTATATTTTGAATTTTTTATTTCTTTTTCTTTAGATATTTACACTCTCAACAACTTAATTACTACTATAATCCAATATGATCACTTAAATATAGTAAATCACAATAAAAAAACAAAGTAATGAAATGTTTTTGTCATAATTACTTTTAGAATTTTGGTCCTTATGTTATTTTTAAAGTATATTCATATAAATCGCTCAAAGCTCACCTCTGTTTGAGCTGAGTAGCTCTAAAGCATATTTTCTTCTGTTATAAATCGCAATATAGGAAAATACAATTTTCCTTAACATTTTAATAATCTAAGTTCATAATAAACATACTAAATTTCTTATATACTATTTCGAAAAAGCCAGTCAACAAGCCAAATAGCATTTAATAAGACTAACTTCGTAATGCGTATGTTTTCCCACATAATTTTATATACAAGCTAATATATATATTAATATATATTTCTGTTCGGCAGTTTGCTCATGTCTGACACTGTATTTACTATTGATACATTAACATTAGGTATGATACTACTCCACAACCAAGTTTGTGCAAACATAATATATACTTTTGCATTGAAGGGTATTGCTTATCAAATACAGTTATTTAAATATTTGAAGGTATTGTATCAAGTCTCTGAGATACTAAATCAATATGAATATGTGTTCTTTAATAAAAAATACTCGTTTAGTAGTGTAACTTATGGCACCACATGCTTACAGCATATCTATGTAGTCTACTTTATTTACATGTTAATCTAAAATATGTACATTAACACCAGATCCTAAATAGTTAAACTTATATTCTGTACGAACGATCAGGCGTATGTGATATAACAAGAAGTATGAAAACTATAAAAATATAAACGCAATACGTTACTTAACATAATCACGAGACACTTCAACTCTGCCCGCTTGTCTCATACTCATGGAAGACATTGGAGTGATTTCTTGTTCACTTTATATATAACTATTAAAAACGCAAAGTGCACGTAACTATCAGTGTGCATAACTAACTTAAACGTAATTACAAAAAACTTATTTTAATTTAAACCGCACTCACAATTTACTTACTCTCTACTACTCCACCCGTACTTAAATAATTTTAACACATACGTATATAACTAAATATGAAGATATTGTATCACAATTTTAATTAAAGTTACGAGCGCTTCGATAATTAATTAGTCTAATCGAAACATTAAGTACAAATAGGTAGTGGAACTTGATGACTATTGCAGTATGTTTAGTTCTGATGGTTCAAGCATAGGAACGATCGCGTATTTCTATATCTAAGGGCTAACCTAAACATCTTAAGAATGGATCACATTGTTTTTTGATTTTCGTTCAGCAATCATCCGAAGTGATCTCGCATAGTACTTCTAAGTTAACATATTATGACTGAAAGTGACTATGATACGAAATTAAATTATAATTTATAACACTTATCACAATATTCTATAAACTAATATGTAAGGAACAAAGGTAATAAATCAATTTGCATACATAAGTTTTAAAGTGCAATATCGTAACAAAAATATACAGCCCCTTGCCTACTTTATTACCTATTTTATTAATCATGTAAATATTATTTTGCAGTTGCACGGCTAATTTTATACATAGTTCTGACTCCGTAGTGTGTTATAAATATAATATTTAAATGAACGTAATATTAGTTTTTACAATACACAAGCGTAATTTATTGCCTTCCCCCGATACAATAACATAAATCTGATGTCACTTGTTATTCCTGCAGGAATTCCTGGTCAAAAGGTGAATATTTCAACAAAATTTAATCATTTGAATTTCTAAATTATTGATTGGAAGTGAGTAAAAGTTGAAGGTATTGTACCTTTGCTTACTTTCACTAACTGTGATTGAATCAGCTGATAAATATGTCCTACTAACATATGTTATATACTTGTATAAAAATACTATATTTAAATGACAAAATAACTGAAGGATTGAGTCAGTTCATGTTATAAAATAGAAAAAATGTGAAGCTAACTTTGGTCCCATACGAACATGTAACAAGGTAATGACTATTTATAACAGCTATTTTATTGGCAAAGTATTACAGATTTATAAGAGCTCTCGGCAGGTGAAATTGAAGCTTAAATTATTAAGAGGTAGATTGTAATTTCAAGAACCGTATAAACTAGAACTGAAAGTTTTATCTAAAGTAAACTCGTTCAATGCAAAACAGTTTTAGTGAACGCACAGACTAGAGGCAAATTACAGTAGCACGCAGGGCTTACACTTATTTGTTATGTATGCGCAAGTGCGATTAGTAAGATACGTACAAAATTACCTACGTTAGAGACATACGATGTCAGTCTTGGGTTCAGTCCTTGATCACGGGCATCTCGAACATGTTAGTTTAAAGTATTTTCGTACTAATGCACCGTAATTAAAGCGTTGGTCGGCGGCCGCGGTGGACGTCGGAGGCGTCAGGTGGTTCAGAAGTGGACGTCGCGCACGTCAGTGGGCGTGGCGGCGTTGCTGTGCGCCTTGTCCTGCGTCGGCGGCGGCGTCCAGCCCGCCGGCTCGCGAGCTTGCCCGTTTGGGACAGGCCCGCTGCGCTCATCGATCATGTTCTGCACCATTTCCTCGATTTGCTCAAGGCACGTCTGGAGGCAGTCCTATAACAAGAATATGACGTTAGTGCCTTGTAACTTGTGGGGTTTTAAATTTATCTTAGCCTTCGGTCAGCAAGCATGGGCATTGTGATCGTTACTTGGATTGGAAAGTTATGGCTCCAGCAAATGATTATTAATTTTTACGGTAACCTTTACTTAAAAGAAGTAATTAATTTCCAATATGAGGTTAGAACTATTTATGTGGTAACGGCAGTAGTAAGCGATTTATAGAAACTTACCAAATCGATGCGAGTGAGTTCGTGCAGGCGCGTGAGATGGCCGTCGAGACCGAGACCGCGCAGCGCCGCGGCGATGCTGCACGACGCCAGCGTGCTCGCCGAGTACAACGTAAACTCATAATCTGCAACAAACAAACAACAATACGTTAATATACAGTATATACAAAACGCTAAAGTTAATTCAATAATTTGACATCAATCCACCAAGTTTCTGTTGTTACATCAATTAAAATGTCCGTTATTATAGCGCTCTGATTATTTAATTAAAACGTGAGACTGTTTGTTTATTAAAACCGCAGTAGGATCTGGATCAGTCCAGTTAAAATAAATTTTCCTGCAGTGCTTCCTCATTGCATTTACAACTGACCGTTGAAATTGGAGATACATAAAGTGTAGCGCATTAGCTTTTCACGTAGGCTACAACGTCCGTAGACGGCGCGAATACGCCGATCGTCGGCCGTAGAGGCTAGCAAAGAGTATGTAATACACTATGTTTTAGAGGCTAGAGGAGTGGCGCATATCCGGTAAAAGAAATGTTCCTTTCTCTCTCGCGCAGGTTGTCAGTGTCCTGCGGAGAGTGCAGCCTCAAAGGAGCCGGCACCCGCCCTCGCGGCCGCATTCCACAGGCTTGCTCCTTCGCCTCACTTGAATATTTCTCACGGGCTTACTTTGGCAAAACCATTATACGAACATACATCATATATGTGCACGTATGTAAGTTAATATTGAAAAAATACCTACACGATTACGAATATGAGGCAGGAAAAACACACAAATTGTAATTATCAATGTAGAACCAACAAGTTACTGGCATGGTATTTTGTTCTAGTATATTTTCATGGGTGTTAAATGCCGCACTTCATGCGTCTGTCTGTCAACGGATCCATGTTTTCTAATGAAAAATCAAATACATTGTGTGTGGCATATTGAAATAATTTTGCACTGTCTAATATTATAATAGACGATGACGCGGAAATCAAGGTCACAATACGGTTCGACGTATCGTGACCTTGATTTTCGCGTCATCGCCATTCAATTACACTTATGAATAGTTATTTGAGGTGTAATATTTTCCCATAAATATATAACTATCAAATGAGCTACCTAGGTTAGTTTTTAGGTAGGTAGGTACCCACCCTAATTGTCGTGGTTCAAAATCTGAAATCGTTCGTACTGTAAATAATTATGAATTCAAGATTTACCGAGTTAATGAGTACCAACATCGCTTCAAAGCACTTTATCGGTGGTTATTGAGTTCACCATAAATAGCTGCTTCATTTGATAACGGAGCAGGAAAATCAGTATGCTGACCTTGTCGGCTTGTGTACTAATCCATCTAATAAGTTTAATAGCAAGCTTTTACGGATGGTCGATGCGAATTTTAAAATGTGTTCCCACGCTTCACAAGATGAGATAAGGAGCGCAGAGCCGAACCACAAATGCCCACAACTCGAAGACGCAAACAATACGAGTGAAGCGTACAAGGACCCTCCATTCATCATTAAGTACACTCTATTATACCAACCAATGTATGGATATCGAACACTCTTTCAGCTCATTTAAGATTTATTTTCATTTTTTTTTAATTTGCATGTCGGCATGCCCGAGATAAAAGGAACGGGTAGAGGGAACGACTAAAAAGAGAGAGATGAAACAACGAAAGCGGCTGCTCACTTGGGGCATTTGCATAATCTGATGTTAATCAAACAGCGCAGTAACCGGGACGCGTCCGAGGCGAGCGCTGCCGAGTGCCTGCGACGAGCTCCTTGTCACAAACGCATCAAGATCTGCATCCAGCCCGATCACAGAGTGTGATGACTACCTACACAGCGCAGCTCGGCCAGTGCTAGACGTGCTAGGTACATCAGCTCAGCACAGGACACACACGTAGCGGAAGCAGGCCGTCCTTATTCGTCGTGACGCGACCGCTGCCTCTGCCTCACGAGCTAATATCACTAATGTACACTTTCTAGAGGAAGTGGCGCAGCGACGGTCCCACCGCACTTTGGTGTGTATGTAAATTAATAAAGATGTGTTGTGTCGCTCCCTCGTTGACAGCCCGTGTCCAAGTACGGCCTTTCTACGCACGGTTATACTTCCGTTTCTCGATTCTGTATCACTTCGGGAGTTCGTTGCTCGTTATGATCATTATTTTTTAATTAATTTGAGGGCTGAATTACTGAACGCTTTATTGTGAACTGTTAAAACTTTGTGTGCAAAACTTTGCGATTAATACCGAAGGCAGTGACATAATGATCATTAATATTGCCCTTGAAAATGAAGTACACGACGTAATAGGTATCGTCGGCAGTCGGCACAGGTACTCGTCGCACGCGCAATAGTCGATTCGCGAGGTGAACGCTCCCAAGGCCGGACTACTCGTAGGTACCTAACCTATTCTTTCGGAAGTCGACTGAAATGGCTCAAAATGATTACGTAACCGACAACTATTCGGATAGAAACTGGCGTGTTCTTTAATTGTGGAAAATCAATTAAAATGTAATGCTATAACGCAAAATATCTGTGAATGTAGTCATGTGAGCAACTGATTATTTATTTGAAGATTTAATCGATTTATCTGGAATCAGGCATCGCTAGTGCAGAGATACTGCACGCGGCATTCATTGCCCACCGGAACAAATACCGCGCAGCCCCCGCGACGATTGCTATCCAGAGCGAAGCGCTCGCATGTGAAAGAACGTCAGACGGAGATAAGATACCTGTCTCACGCAATATAGGACGATAGCACACCTCACAATGTACCTATGATAACTATTATAACCCGGCGCCCTTGTAAACGGGCGCCGCGTTATAATAGTTCAGCTTATAAAAGTCTGTTCTGAACAGACTTACAAAAATAACCCTGAACGAAGAGACAACAGTTTTTTGAAAACAAAATATGTATGACTTATCATCATCATCGGGAGAGGCCAGCTAGAGTTATCAGCATTAAAATAACCCATTACAAATTTAATATCCCGACGAGTTATGATTCCACAGTAAATTGTGCCATTCAAATAATGATACATAATGCGGGCTCGCTCGATACCGCGAAACGTCAGGTCTCAGGTCTACGCAGTCTCACCGCTGGAGGGTACACACACGACTCACATCTTCATGCCTATGTATAGAAATAAACCCGTGGTATTATTCATGATCCATCAAAGATAATGGACCTTTTGTAGTTATCATTTTATGGTGACATGAATACCGCGGTATTTCTTGAATTAGCTCGAGGTTTCAAGATCATCAATATTTCATAAATAGAAATTTGTAACGTCGTGCACTCTCGGTCGGTAACATTAGCGGAGGCGATTCCATTCGGCTCAGACACACAAGCAAGAGATGATATCCGAGAAGCAAGTGAAATAAAAGAGCTGGAGCGTGAACTTCTTGAACAAAAAACAATACGACAGCGGCGGCGAACAACAAAAACCGTTGCACAAAAACATATGATCCCATGAGGGTAGCGGGGTGCGGCGCGGCGCGGGGGCGGGAGTCCCGAGGCGTGCTGGAATGCGCTCGGGCGAGCGGCGTGGGAGGCGCCGGCGCAGCCGCTGCCAGGACACACACACGCCGCCCTCGCGCCCTCGCCGCGCCGCATAGCCCTCACTGTAAACAAACCTATTCACATCTCGCTACGCTGTGCGCTCTGCTAGCCGCCGGCGAACGATAACCATCTCCTCCACTAATAAATTTACCTACACCATAACCCAAACATTATACAATATATAATAAATAGGAATTAGATATCCAATTACCCAATAAACAAGTTTAGTGCATTCATGGTTTTATTTTCTTTTTCATTAACCCTTTCAACGAACTCTAAGGTGCCCACTATGGTACATTTCCACGATTATATCCATGCCTTGACTTCAACTGAACTTTCTTTCATAGCCATATTTACCCTTTCATTTTAGTAAACCTACCTAAAGTACCTAACAAAGAGTCCATGAACAACAATAGTCATGTTATTTATCTACACCAGTGAAAAAGCTGTAAAATTATTGATGCCAAATGGAAGGAAATTTATTAAACTACACATGACTATGGCATTCTTTAGTTGCACAAAGTTGGGTAACACTAACAAATGAATAGAAAGTAGCTTTAAAGAACGTAGATTCTTGTGAAGTAGAGGTTCAGTGACATGTGTCCGTAGACCAACGCGGCTCGCGGCGCAAGACGACATTGTCGTGACATGACGTGGTATCTAGATGCTAATTACCGTCTGCCGTTGCAAACAAAACGTAACATTCTCATTCAAGGCAAGCGAACTATCTATGGAAGGTATGATACAGCATAGCGACATTGTAACAAGCAAACACTTAAGATTTTTTTACTTTAATCTGTCCGAGGATTTTTATCTTAACCGCCGATATAATAACGAGCACAAAGTAACCCTTCTGTTCGTATATGTTGATGCGGACGGGTTTTGACGGCCGAGTATCAGCTGACATCATCCTTATAATTATATTTAGTTGCAGGAAGTGTTAGGAATGCGTACCTCTGGCGGCGAGCGAGATGAAGGTCTGTGCATGTCTGTGCACCATCTCGGTGTTAACGAGCCCCCGAAGCGGTAGCCGCGACAGCAGCAGCGGTAGGAAGTCGTGCGCCGTCACGCCCGCCACGTCCCACTTCAGTTTCGACAGGACCAGCAACTCCCAACTCTGTTGACAAAGAAACAACACATAAATCTAGTGCTTCGTACATACGAGATTTATCAATCATTATAACACCAGAAAGGTCAATATCGGTGCGCTTGGATAATAAAATAGCATTCCTGTCGCCACATCCGCCGCTATAATCACGAGCTCGCCGAGTTTCGTCCGACTTCCCGGAATGGAGTGTAGGTAGCCCCGGTGCAGCGCTGCGTTGTGCAATCAAATGAACAATGTTACAGTTTTAGTTCATGTTTTGTTTAGTCTCATTCGGAAACAAAGTTACTCACGCGTTAACCATTAGTCTTTGTATTGATTAGTTCAACTTGTACCTACTTGTACCTTGGTTGCTTAAACTTCCTAAAGTTTTCAACAATAAGCTCTGATTTAAGGTTATGATGATTTCCTTCATATCCTGCTTAGGATATAACAGATCAATATAAATTTATATTATTACGCTTTGGTTCTCAACGCAGTGTGGTGACGTAAGGTGACATTCTGCCTTGGTATTGCTATAATATATAGATACAGCCCCAGAAATAGAGCGCTTGTCGGGTGCTAGCCTCGTAGAAAACAAACGGCAAATCAAAGACAACCAAACCGGTTCAACTTTATCAAATCTTTATTTTTCGAGAACCAAGCTGCAGTTGACCTAGATTAAAAACAACTTTGTTGTATCGAGCTTGACGTATGATTTATATTAAACTAGCTTCCTGCCCGCGACTTCGTCCGCAAACCTTAATCAATTATACACCTAAACCTACCTCTTGAATCACTCTATCTATTAAAAAAAACCGCATCAAAATCTGTCACGTAGTTTTAAAGATCTAAGCATACATAGGGACAGACAGCGGGAAGCGACTGTTTTATACTATGTAGTGATTTGTAATGAATATAATGATGTTTACTACATTATTATATTCATTACAAATCACTGGGGGCAGAATATTCCTAATATTTGAACGGTCATTTTATGAATAACTTGATTATTTTGTGTACGTATACACTCGTACATGTACGCATTGCATGTCCGTTGACAGATAATACTCGATGTTTACTTAACACAATCGGCGGGGTCGACCGCGGCAGCACGGCTGTTACTTTTCAGTCGAACGACTATACTCCTCATTCCGATAAGTTTAGAGTCGGCATTTGATCAGCAAAGGGTAGCAGTTAGGGCATATAGAATCTCCGCGTATCATGTTTATGAATGAATGAAGTATCATCACTGGAAGTCGAATTAAATCGGTACTATGTATGTGTGACAGTGTGCAACTCGGCGTTACACTGATGCTATCACATTTAATAAATAAATACGAATAGGAGCATTTGCCAATGAAGAACAATATTTATAACGCATTGACACAGAAGCTAAAAAGAGTAGGTGAGTAAAAGCGGTGAGCAACGCCAGTATGCGGGTCGACCGCGAAATGAAAATATTCCTTGTATCGTTTAACTTGCGACTGGTTAAATGCTCTTCGAAAACAATGCATTCATAAAATCTTCACCGCAAATGTAGGTGAATGAGACGGATACGCCGATCCATTGGAATGGACGTTATTTTGAAAAGAATAGTTATAATTTTTACTAGTGTATATATTCTGAGCCCGTATCAGCTGATCTCATAAATTAGACGAGCGTTCCATGTGTGAACCGGCGTGGTACACAGCACACATGTGAGGCGGTCCACCCGAGACGGATGGAATGCAGCTCGTAAACTTGCAGGCGAGTGTTCATTATAGTGGCGGAGGCCGGGCGGCGGCGCGGCCGGGTGCGGCGGCCGCAGCAGTTATCGAACCACGTTACAGCCAATAAAGCGAGCTATGCAAACAGCCTTCGTTGCCCGCAACACACTCGCTGAATTCCACACTTGGTTCCCATGCTTTATCCAATTTCATCGAACGGTGTGACTGCGCCGCTATTACAATCAAACAATGAGCTCGGTGTCGCGTGGCCAGTGCGGCCACTATACTCATGAGACTAAACAACTTCGGAATTTTCCAGATGCGGATGGGAACATGCAGACTTACCGGAGGTTATTAAAAAGTAAAGAGGAATTGAAATATTTATACGTTATGAACGTGAACATGGCTGACATGAGCGGTAGAACATGGAATATACCGGCCGGGATAGGTATTCATAGATTATTATTACTAGTGCCTAATTGGAGACAGTCATCGATGAATACCTCAAGAGTGCAGTATTGAATACAAAATTTGCTGTGAGCGGACAAAACGTGTTAGGCATGTACAATATCGCAATTCTTACGTAAGACGTTATAACCATCAGCGCATTCCTGTAAAATGATTATATTGAAAGTTACAAGTCCCGGCATGTACAAGGCGATAAGGTGACAATATGCAATACATTATACTATGTTAAGATTATATATTTTTTTAATAGGCAGTAAAATGTATAATATATTGTCGGTAATAAGACGGGTGTTTACGACGATAGACACAGTGGCCATGGCTTGTCCCAAGACCGCGCTGGTTGCGCTCGCGATGCTCCTCCTAACCACAAAATTTTCATTTTTTCTTCCCACAATCACCGCCCGCATTGGACGAGTTGTTCAACAAGTACTCATTGTGATTTTATTATCTTAAAAGGTACCTTTTAGTGGCGAATTGTTTAAGTAATTGCTGCTCAGACTAAAGGTAAGTTGTCTTTATGATGAAGAGCGAAATGGGTTGATTGAACACCACGATTGGCGTTATTGGAGCAAGTAAACGGGAAACTTGTCTGCGCGGTACAATGGTAATGGGTTGAAGTCGATGTATGGGCGTGATGTTATTAAGCGAGCTAAGTGACATTTTCTAACGAGGCGACATCGGCAGCGTGGCTGTACGCCGCGGCACCTTCGTCGTGTGCACTGAGGTTATCTGCGCACGCGCTCGTAACACAATTTCTGTTCTAGCCTAGGTGTCATACTACTCATGCAGTTATCTGATTGACTGATCGTTTTCTGATCACAGTGCGCAAGTCGCCGTCTTCGGGAAAACAAACAAAGTAAAGCCGATCACAGGCCTCGTGGACTTTCGAGCCGAATGGAATGCGACTGGTTCTCGAGCTTTTCTATAGCTGGGTAAATCAAATTTTTGGCCACAAATGATGCGACGAACTTTACACAGAGATGTGTCCACCTGTTTTAAAGAAAGTAAGTGATATGTTCTAGTAATATGTAATTTCATAGAAAGTAATTGTGAGTCAGGGGTTGTCAAGAAGTTAGTCGTTTGAAATGCATGGCAATAAGGAGAGCTAAAGTATTGCTTGATTGTTCAACGTTAGGCAAGATTTACTTTTAATGCTTAAGATACCCAATATCTAAATAATACAACAGATTTGATTATTTATCAGCAGTTGTAACATTGTACAAAAAAAAAATCAGTAATAAACAGTAATCATGCCAGTAATCAAATCAGTTGGAGTATGTTACTGGAGTCTTTGTCCCAGTACCTGTAACGAATGTACTCTCAACAATAGTGCTTAGAGAGTACATAGGCACAGGCAGTGGACACAGTCATTTCAAGTAGTCGTTTTGTTGTGTCGCATTAGTTTTGAGTTTGCGGGGGAAGTTTCATTTGCACCGGAAACAAGCAGCGCCTCGCCGTGAGATCGGCAAACAACGCGCATTCGTGCTAATATGCTCATTCCTCATATTCTAAACAATAATTTCCTTTAACAGATTATAGCATTCCACCATTTATTATTAGAACTTTAAACAGGGTAACCCCTTATAACTCGTAAAGTCCCTTTCTAAAATTGAACGGTCCGCATCACAATCAAACATCCAATACGTTTATGGTAGGTTTCGAACATGTTATGCCTGTAATAGTTCTCATTAAAGTTAAATTTTAATCGTAAACGTAATATTGAATAGTCTTTTGACAAACTGGCACCGCGGTCGTAAACTTATGCTTCAATTATAATAAACGTTTACAGTGCACAGTGGTAGACAGTGTGGATGTGAGAACGCGCAGGTTTTATTATGGGCGAGCGTTCCGATCGCTCCGCTCGCTCAGCCCGAAGACCCGCATTAAAGCCGCTCGGATGCCAGGACGTGCTCTTTTTGCTCCAGCCGTGCACTGCGCCCGCGCCGGCCAGCCGCCAACAACCTCAACAATCAAATCTAACCGCGATTGTTCACTCACACTCCTTCGCTACACACATCGTCAACACACATAGTTCTCCACACTTGTCAGATCTCTCCGACACAATCGTAGCTTCCATCGTGCAGTCTTACTTAGATTTAGACAAAAACTTAATTAATTGGTGCAGACTTCTATTAGCTACACTTGGATGAGTGGTTATAAAGATGAGCATATTTTTAGTACCCTACGTACGTATTATGTAGAGGTACCGTTATGGCGATAATATGCGAAAGATTCCAAAGAATTGATAAACTCATGATTATAATGAACTGCAATCGGTCGTATTTTCTTTATCGGCACCAAAAATTATTATCACTAAAAATGTTGTTTGGCAAATTGAAGCGTCTACGATATTTCGTAGCGGGTCTACGAAACTGCTACGAACCGATTTACTTTGGAAGCGTATATCTTTTAAACGGTTCACTATAAGAAAAAGTGGTTTTAGAAACCTCAATGTCATTTTTAAAGACCTGTCTATAGACACACACGTATAGGTTTGCTGAAAAAATATATATTTATAGTTTCAGTTTCACGTATCTTAATAGTTTTGGAATAAAACGGCTGTGACAGACGGACAGACATGACGAAACTATAAGGGTTCCGTTTTTTGCCATTCGGCTACGGAACCCTAAAAACGATTTTCATTTTTGGATATTATCACACTTAGTACATGTATTGTGTGTGTATTTCATGTAATCTGAAAAATTCGTGGTTAAATATAAGTATCTAGGTATCATGAAGATGAGCAAGTAATTTATTATTGATAATAAGCCGCGATACATTTAACAAGTACTGGCATTATGAACGGCATGACTCACTGAATTAACATAACTCGTATTATTGCAGATGAACATTTGCGAAGTCCCACTCACGACTGACGTGTAAAAAATTAAATCGTGAAAAATTTAAAATACCTAGTCAATTTGAACGTGCGATCCATTTACGAGCGTGGTGTCGATCGTCGACTTTGGTGAGATGAGATTAGGACGGCGGCGCGTGAGAAAAAATAAGCCGCGTGCTTCGGCTGTAATTGGTCTGATTGAAACGCGAGCCTCGTTCGACGGTGTTCCGAGAAGTCGGCGGCTCGTTAGGGGACACTGTCCGAGGGCAGCCCTCTCCCAGACCTGTCGCATTCCACGACCACCGCGCCATACGCATCTCGGATAATTACAATCGTTTCGTGTGCACGTTTACCAGCGCCCTAATTTAGAGTAAGCGTTCCGAACGTAATGGTAAGTACTCGCTACGAATAAATCAATAACTTATTAATACCCAATTGTGAAATTGCCGTTAGTAAATACCGATACGAACTACAAGGAATGCACTTGCATCGTGAGCAGAACGAGTCGTGTACCTATAATATGACGCGCGAAAATGTGGCGTGCACTTATCTACGGGACAAGCGACGACCGGGGCCCCGCCGGGTGGCCGCGCCAGCCGCGTGCCCGAAATGCAACACACACGTAATACGTTACATTAAATGCAAATACCTAATACGTGAAATAATAACGTTCACCTCCAATTGGCCGACACCTTTCTGTTCCTAACGGTACTGAATTATTGAAATAGATAAGCCTTACAAACCTAAATGCCAATGCCCTTTATTAAGATTAGGAAAGTTGTCCACGTGAGCTGTTAGGCACTGCACAAGACCGTAAGTAATGGTTTGCCGACAGAAAGATACTGTGTCAATGTAGCATGACAGTACTTCGACAGCTGGACAATTAAAACGTAGGTAGGTACTTATCTACACAGTACTGATCTACAACTAATAAATCACCTGCCTAAATATTCATTTCTTACATAACTTAGGTATCCCTGCAATACAAATCTAAGTCTGAAGGTTCTGTAAAAATATCTTAGCTACCTAACCGAGCCGTTACATAATATTACAGCGCTATCTGTAAACACGGATAAACGTTCAGTTTACTATTATTTTGCAGAATTAGTGCTAAGGTGGCGATAAACGTAAAACAAGGAAAAATCTATACATATATAATTATATACAATTAAGTTAATGTTGGTATCAATACATATTACACTTACACACCGGTAGAAAACACTGGTTTCCCACACGAAGGCGTGTGTACTTGACCTTTTTATTTTATTTAGAGTGTGCCTATTAATATCGGGCTAGTTATTTATAATCTGAAGTGTTTCGTTTAGTCACCGACGTAGTCTATGATTGCTACTCAAATCTTACATTTTTAATTTCATTAGTCACCTTAGGTAGAGAATAGCTAATTTGTTCACATAGACATGACAAGTAGTACATGCGCAAAGATAAATCACGTCATAAGTCGGCGTAGCGCCTACAGTCAATCACTCCATAGCATAGATATTATTAATGTTCCGACATAAAACTGGAATTCCAATCTCTCGCGGATGTTCAGAGCGCGAATGATTTAGAAATCAGCGGAGTGAACGACACGAAAGCACCTAGAAGAGCTAACTGCAAAATTAGTGCATGCGAGTGCGCGATGCAAAAACTCAGTCACACGAAACTGCATGATTAATTAGATCAGCTGTTTCCCGAGACGAAGAAAGTTTATTAAATCTTCATATTACTTCATATGGCAGTGCGCGGAACGTGGGCAGCATACTCTGTGTGCTATTGATGTAATTAGCGGTACACAGCGATTATCGAATAGACGGACCGAACCGCTGTTGGTTGACAGCGGCGCACTGTGTATCAAGTCTTGGAGTGGTAGCTGCTATACCTATTGGGGCAAAGGCTAAAGTTGGTGGTACTCACACAAAGGTCTGTGAGCGTGATACTGTTTGCGGTGTAGAAGACCAGCAGCTCGGCTGGCAGCGCGCGAGCGCCGGGCTCGCGCAGCTTGGACGCCAGCAGCAGGCACGCCGTGCCCAGCAGCTGCACCTGACTCTTGCTGACGGCGCACGTGCTCAGGAACCGGTCCAAGTACGACGTCGCTAGTGGGAACACCTCCTCCTGGCACCCCTGGTCTTCACATACCTGCGAAACAATACGACTGTTAATAAACTTTGAACGGAGTAGCTAACTGTTTTGTTTCTCACAACGCTCGCGCTGGTACCGCGCCCAGGCTATTGCTTAGTTTATCATCCGGAATTCCTGATAACCCATATATAAAATGGAAATACACACTATTGCGATAATACGGTGCGCGTTACTTTCCTGCAGTTTGTGTTCCTTATCAACGTTTAATGTTTCTGAACGTACTGGACTAGCGCCGGAACTGCTAATGTTTAAACAAATTACAGTGCCTTTAACGTAACTATCGAGCTCTGGGATATACTCATACAATATCAGTACTCTATTATTTTGAGTTGAACAATGCTACGCCTATACACTCGATAAAAACCAACAGCTCATGAATTCTAAAAATGATCGCTGCGGCCTCAAATTTGGCATTTAGTTATTAAACACGTATTTTTTATTTAAATTATAATTAAAACAGCCCGTTGTTGAGCACACGGCGATTGAAACTTTAGATTGTATGAATTCTCTGCTTCGAGTCGGGTATAGCGTGAAGGGTTACAGTTAAATGAAATCGTTTCAGTAAACGAACTGCAAAATGGAAAGCAGGGAAAAGCGAAAGGAGATAGTTTCAAACTAGTCATAAACTAAGTAGGTAGGTACTATGTAGCTAGTTAGAGAGCGCCATGAGAGACGGAACGTAGCTGATAGTTCCCGGCATAGTTTCGCACGGTAACGCGACTCGCGAACCGGCACGGATCCAATCGTATCAGCGAGGAAACAAAACATGTACGTACTATGAGACTGTACTGCATACCGCTCATACTCTCACGCTCCACCTCGCCCATAATTAACTATCTACGGCCATCCTGATTCCTATGAGATCATTCTATAATCTAACATTCTCCATGCATTCTACGAGTGCACCAAAATAAGCCGACAATAAACAAGTTCCCGTAATGACATAATAGATAAAGAACGATTACAGAGTAAGATAAATAATTAAGTGTCTAGGTAAGTACGGTCTATACATCGTAAGTTGTTGAAGCATAACGAGCGAGGGTCTTATAAACAGCACAGGCGGCTATAAAACAAGCAGAGTATCGTAATACCTATTGCTTGCGGGTTATATCAGTAAGCAGCATCCACGTCCGACATTCGCCGATTCGTGGTCGTCCTGCGTCGTAATCATACCTAAGTAAATGACTTTAGGTATAAAAGAACTCGTCTCCAGCGGAATAAAAAGTCGCGATCGTTATTTAGATAGTGAGCATTTCAAAATGTAATAATACTGATACCGTGAACCATCCTTGGATCGTCATATTAATGCTTTTTGGGTACGCTTGATGATTAACATAAAAGTTAATGCGAGCACGTTGGAGATGTCATTGACCCGACAATCTGAGGATCGTTTCGGTCTGCTTGTGCTGAAATGTCGGTAAGTCGGTGTGCGACTAGTTCAAGTGTAAGCACGAGGTGAGCCGTGCCGGACTGCGGCTGTGCCGGGCGCAGTGCCGGCCGGGCCCGGCGCAGCGAGCGTGACGTCAGCCGCCGGCCGGCTCCACGTGGCGCCGCCGACACACTACTCGACGATCATCTAAGCACTACATAGATAACTCGCCCTACTGTTAAATATCACTTGACTACGACTGCTCTACAGAACAACGCAATACGACATCTGTCAACTTTACCAATAGTTAAATCCTACTTACTGAAAAAGCAAAGACCACAACAATAAATTACACGTCATGTAGGCCACTGAGTACGAACAATGACGTTGTGTGCGCGCTAGTAATTATTTATATGTACATATACAAGCAAGATAAGTGCGCAACAGAGCGTCAGCTGTGTGCGTGTCAAAATCAGCTGATTATTCAAATAGAACGAGCGGAGTCGCATCGGTCGGCGACCGCGCCCGCGCCGCCGTCGGGGCCCCTCGTGCGCACGCTCACACTTACTAACTACCTACATACTATGCTTACTACTTACACCAAATACCTATCTTTAACTTTTGTAGATCACTGATCATCACGAGATTCCCACGGCAAGCTAGTAGGTATATAGATATTGTTATTCTTATAAGATTCTAACATGTTGAACGAAATAGTGATCAGCTGATCGTGTAAACAAAGTCGTAATATCCAGTTTAGAAAATAACTACATAATTGCTTGAGGTTTGTCATGAACACCATCCTGCAAAAACACAAATGCACCAGTCATCCACTACTCTAGCACGGAGAAGCAGTCTCCTCGGATCTGAGGAGTCAGTCACAAAGCGGCGAGGGGGCCCGTCAGCAGACAGTGGCGAGAGCATACGAGGGCCACTGGTGCCGCCGGCGACGGCAGGGAGGTCCTACACGTGGCCGGAAAACGAGACAAAATGGCGATCGTTCGGGTGCGCGATCCGCAGATGGAGCGGTGTGGGTGCGGCATGCGGCGCGGGTGCGCTCACCTCTAGCATCCACTCGGCGACGAGGCGGCGCATGTGCGGCGTGACCTCGGCCTGCACGGTGCCGAAGTAGTTGCTGGTGACGGCGTAGCGCTCCTCGGTGCGCAGCAGGTTATCGAGCACGCGGCGGCGCAGCAGCACCGGGTCGGGCACGGCGGCGCGGTGCGAGCGCACGGCCGCGCGCGTACCCTCGCCGCTCTCGGGGCTCACCCGCTCCGCGCACAGCAGCTCCATGGCACACCGCACTGCGGCTTATTGACAGCGCGACGCGGCCGGCTCGGCGTATTGTGGCGGACAGCTGATCGTGCGCGAGCGGCTGGCGTGGAGCGATGCGCGGGTGTTGCGACCACAGCGAGTGCGCGAGTCGCAGTGAGCAGCCGGTAAGCGCCTCGCCGCCGACCATATGATCGGAGAGGCGCGGGGGCACGGGGGCGCGCGGGCGGGCCGGGGCTCGTGAGGCCCGCACGCAGGTTTCTCCCATTCGACGTTCAAATAATAATACATAACATGTTTTCTTGCTCGCTCGCGCTCTGAAGTGCTTCTCGCTCGGTCTCGATTCTTGCTTCTCATTCTATTAGGTAGGTACCTACTTACATACTTACAGTATAAGATGAATTCCATGGTTTGAATATTTACCTACATAAGTATACGTTAATCGCTTAGCCCAATAAATAGATACGAACCCTTTGTGTAATATTTTCGAGAGACTTGAAGTTGTTTTGTAAATAAATTATTTTTTAATTCGTCTGTCTTCTTATCATACTAATTACCTATTATGCACTTGCTTGTGTTTACAATTATGGGGCAGCAAGGTAAGAACGACAACACGAAAACAGCCGGTGGGGCGGCGCAGGCGCTAGGCGGCGGCCAGTGAACTTTCACAACGCCTAGGTTAGGGCGGCTGACAGTCTGTCCCCCCACATGCACATCGGCCACCTCGTACCGCGCTAGGTAGCCGCTGAAGTACCTAGTACAGTACAATACCTCCATACTAATACTTATAACAAGTTTTATTGATAGTTCAAAGAGATACATATTATGTCAAAGGTCAAAGGATGACCTCAACCTGTCGCTCAGTCAACTAGGTAGGTCAACTATCTACTTAGAACTTAAATAAGTATTATTTTAATTTGAATGATAAAAATTATTCCTTTTATATTCATTTCACCCACTTATGGGCAAAAGCTTCCCAATCATTGTCACCTAAATAAAAAATTATTTCCTACATAGGTACTACTAACTTACAGTGGTTTGAACTTTCATGACAACATTAACTGAAAAATATCGTCTTATTACGTTGTCGTATCCTACATTATAGCCTTATATAACCTGCCTATAAAGCTTATTATATTGCTATAAATAAGAATATTGTTTATTTTACACAGATAAAAATATGTCATCGTTTACCTTGTGATAAGAACTTAACCGTAGGTATAACTACAATTTTTGCGACCACTAACCAATAGATTTGCCAATAGTGGGGGCCCATACCCAAAGTAGGGGTTTTAGTACCCAGCAATGGGAATGAACTCCACTTTCGGTGTCGTCAATCGACCTCAAATAATGTAAGGCACCAAGCGATCAACTGCTAACCATCTACTTCAATAGAAAAATTATAATCTTACAATAACAACATGATCCTGAAATGACTTGGCTTTGCGTTACCTCAAATTTTTGTCTCAAAATAATAGCTGTAGGTACTAGGGTAAATACGCTAAACGTCGGCCCCTCCCCAATCTTCGGCCATCTGTACGTTTTCAGCTTGCGTTCATTTAAAAGGTAATTAAGTGACAATTTTGCTACCTTAGTTCATACTCTATATGTACAAACCGTTACTATTCGATTACGTCACTTGTTCTTCGCACACTGAACGTAAGTCGCGACCGCGCCGTTGATGCGTCAAGTTTGCGTTAAAAGTTGTTTACTAAGTAAAAACAATCCATCTTAACGATACAATAACTAGATCACTTGAAAACTCGTTAAAATCTAAGAATAATTATCGAAATTAGAGCACGTCTTTACGCCGTTCAACCGTTTTCGCCATACTGAATAACGCTCCGTGATTGGCTAGTTGGGACTTTGCTGCAATTGGTTTTGACCTTTGACAGGCTTGGATTTTGCTATTTTTGCACCCAACATTAAAAGTTCAACTACTTTTTATATAGCCGGCTCTACACGTTGGCCAACACAGTGGCGAATGTAGTGGCCAATGACTATTCGCCAACGTGTAGAGGGGGTGTTTGTGCACCCAACATGCACAAACACGCCGTCTACACGTTGGCCAATACGCATTGACCACTACATTCGCCACTGTGTTGGCCAACGTGTAGAGCCGGCTTATGGGATATTGCTGTTTTAGGAGCGCTATTACTTTTAATAAACGTTTGAAATTTTACGTAAATGGTGGCGCTATCATCAGGGTCGTTTGAGAAAAAAGTGGATATTGCTGTATTTGCTTCTATACGATTCACTTGATGTGAATACCCACACTTCGGGAATTGATATTACTACGGTAAGACATATCTTTTTTTTTTTGTTTTGAGCTTTATTATCACTAAAACGTAATTTTTACTATATTTTGAGATAGTTTTTTCAACGTTTTGCGTATTGTTTTAGGGGCAAAATAGGAGGCCGTCAATAGAGCGCCAGTTTTGACTTAAAACCAGATTCTCGGCCGAGGCCGACTTAAAGTAAATGCAGTCTGTTTTATAAATTCCAATTCTACTAATTCCATTGGTTTAACAAGAGAATTTGCAAAGCTTACAGGCAAATAAATCTATTTTACGTTTAATTGCCAAATACCGGCCAGGGTGATATTAGTTGAATCTCGAGAAATAAGGTACACGAAATAGGGGCCGACATCAGAAATATTAAAGATCGTAATGTTGACCAGCCTCAAATTCGGACGCCACTATACAGGCTGATTACTTTTATATTTTTTCATTGATTGGGTGGGAAAGTAGTCATTTTTAATTTATTTATCAAACTTTGTTTCTCAAAATTAAGTATGTAATATGACAAGTATATTTTTATAATATTATTAAGAAGTTAAGTCTTAATGTAGGTATTGACAATATTGACAACATATTTATTGTAGCTAATTATGGTTTGGGAATTTGGGATATAAATATAAATTGCTCTTTGGAACTTGCTATCTATGAAACCCTTGTTTATTAGCTTAAAAATATAAATGGTTGGTCGTGAATCTTTGAAGTTTACTTACTTTAATTGATTCATTAACCTGCACGTGACAAAAAGCTCGTTCGTTTTCACTTAAGCTTTTAATTTAAGGTACTACAATGACAGAGCAGGTAGATTAAGACAAAGAAAATTATGCGGTTACGATCGCAATAAAATAAAAGAAGCTCTTGAGGCAATAGGTAATGGGATGCCCATTCGTGCACATTGAGTTATAATGTACTACGTAGTACATTATAACTCAATGTTCGTGCATTAAACTGTTTTGCGTCCCACGAACAAGTAAACAACGTTACAAGTATTTTATTTTATTGTGATGTTTTACTTTGTTAAAATTTTAGTACCTAACATTCTTGAGGGGAAAAAATATATTTTAGTAATAAACAAATACAATTACAAATGTATACTTAGTGTGATATTAGACTCCTGCCAAATAAATCATATTAATAATATTTGTCACTGTCTTAATTTAAAACACCCTATACCCGGCCGACATTTGGGAAAAACGCGACCGACCGTGGGCCGTGAATGGCCGACTTTAGGGTTTTTTCGTTCTCAGCTCATGTAAACCTTAATACTTTTTTCTTTTAATAGAAATGTCAACCTTATGCTTATAAACATGAAATAGATATATGAAACTATCCAAAACCGCATCAGAAGCTATCCTTCGTTGCAAACTGATGGCGCCAGAGCGATCCTCAGTCAGAAAATCCGTTAGGGGCCGACATTTGGCGTATTTACCCTAATTGTTTCTACAATTTCGTTATTGTTGCGGAAAAGTTTGTTTGTTTAAACGCGCTAATCTTCGGAAGTACTGGGTGGATTTGGATGAAATTTGGTATGGAAGTAGGTTGAAACCAAAAGAAGGGTTATGTTTTTATCGTGATGAAGTCCATAGGAGCCAAGCCCCGCAAGACTGCTAGTAGAGACCCTGAAAACTCATGCGACTATTGCCTGACTCATTGCATTGCATATGTAGGCTGAATCGGTGACAATCTGTAGTAAAAACTCGTAGGTGGTAGGTGAAAACCTTATAAAATTATTTACTCTTTTACGAGTAGTAATTAGTCGTTTTCTGACGCTATGGCGTCAAATTGGGCCGACTAGACAGAAACCAACCTGTAACACGGTTTGCTATCTTCAAGAGCGGTTATGAGCACACGATATTAAAAAAGGTCGTGTTTCTTGTGTGGTAAAAGCATAAGCAAACGTTCTGAAGGTCCTTTCTTGACATGGTTGGCTGACTGACTATGCATTGAACACCAACTTCACTGTGCGTGCTGCTAAGCCGAACCCGCTTCTACCTACTGTGCTTCTACTTTTCTTGCTTGCTTATCCACTAAGGCAGAGGACATAGTGGAATACGTGCGCCGAAGAACATAGTACACGGCGAGCGTGCAGCTGTTGAAGCCGCATCGCAACGCCAACTTTTAGGCTTTTGTGGTGCAAGTACCTACCTGATTCCTGGACCTCGTCATGACAGAGAACTTCTAGCCACATGGAAAGAAAGAAAGAATGAAAAAGTATTTATTGCCAATAGACAAACGACATGCTAACAATATTAAAAACTTATTTTAAATGCATTTTTTTTGTTTAGTTTTTCATGGCTTGGTTTCGTCGCCTCCGCGGACAAGTATCACACGAGCGCTATATGTGACTTAGTGCTTATGTGCTTTCCATAACAGGTAGGTTTCAGTTTATATTTACTAACTCAATTAAATTAAAGATGTTAGTTTGTAAAGTATCTTTCTATGGGCCATAGATACCATTATTAAAACCAGTCGCCAGCACCTATCATCAATGTTAAGTACCTAAATGACAGAATTTTAACAATGGCACGTAATAGATAACGTGACCATTTTTCTTTCGTGTCTAAGCGAGACGCATAACTCCTACGGAATCTATACTAATATTATAAAGAGGTAAAATTTGTAAGTTTGTATGTAGGGGGTAATCTCTGAAACTACCGAACCGATTTTGAAAATTCTTTCGCTTACATGTAGCTGCATTATCCCTGAGTGCTATAGGCTATAAATTATCTTTATATCATGCATATTAGCCGAGCTATTATAATCTTTGTTAAGCAAGTCGGGGACGGGATCCCGTGGAATATTTTCGACTTCTACGCGGACGAAGTCGGGCGCAGAAGCTAGTTTTGTATATAAATAAATATATATAAAAGGTAAGTTAGTGTTAGAAGCCATATTTAAGAGCAAAATACAAATTATGGTTTAAAAAGTGACTAAATAATTTTAGTATCTTACCCTCATGGGCATTTTAATTCATACACCATACTTACTCTAAAAATAAAATTTATAAATAATTTTGCGACCAAAAATATTTTACTAGAGCAAAATTGGTTCAACAGTTTAGGCGTGAAACATAACTGACAGATACCTAGTATTTGTCTGTGGAGCGGCTCTCGGTTGTTCCTGACTCGTAACTCCGCGTCTACGCTGCCGTCAGCCGCGCGATTTTAGTAATATTAATGTAGAAAGTAAGTAGGAATATAAAGGTTTGTTTGTAAAAGCGGGACATTTTTGTTCTCGTTGGGGACAACGGGACAGACAGTCTGAAAGCGGGACAATCCCGCTCAAAGCGGGACGTATGGTCATTTTAGTTACTTATAGAGAATATTTATCTTAGCTGCTTCACTTTTTACCTAGTAACAGCAGGTAAGTACACTGTAAGGAATTTTTAACATATTTATAACTTTTATTTATAACTTTCCGCGATGTAACCGTGCCGACTTAGAACAACAACGCATAGAAGAGGCGTCTAGAACAAAACACGAGCGATTTCGTGTGTCCACTTTATTTTCTTTGTGTGAATGTGTCAACGTTCTTCAAACGCACATAAATATAGCTTTCAGTGATACCATTACCAGTACCATTACCACAAAAATGGGAAAACGCACTATTATGTTGTTGGATCAAATCAAGTATTTTATGTTATGAAACTAAATAAGACGATGTTTTTTCATGTAATATGACTTATATGACATGTATTTACGGAAGGTAAACGAAATGAGATATCGTTTATTGCGTTTATAATGTTTGATGTGTAATGTGTTATAATGATATTATAGAAATGTATTAATTGCTTGAATAATCTCGTTTGATATCAATTAAAAGTATGTGTTGTATTTATGAAATAGAAAAATATTATTGAGAACATTACTTAAATGAAAAAATCTTAATCATTAAAATTGTCATCTTTATGATGCCACTCTTCGAACTAACAGTAACTTTTAGTTATAAAACACTGTAGGTAGTAGCTGTAAATATAGTTTAGTTTGACGCATACATAATTGCCGCCAAAACTATATTTTTGTTAAACAAAAATAAGCACAAAAGAAATCAATATGGGTATTTTTTTCCTCACGGATAGCAACATTGAATTCTGATAAGTTAGGTTATTAGAATTTTTGTTTGATGGTCGATTTACTTAAATATAGTGTATAAAATGTAAGTATTTACTTGTGAAATGTAATTTGATTACACGATTTTTGTTTTCCTGAAGGACTATGACATCCCTTTACGCTCCAAACGGTCGTTTTAAATTATTTACTCGCGAGCTCTGTTCGAGCTCTGTTCAGAACGTGACCTTGAGTACTGACGGCTCGTCGAGCAAAGTTAGCCAAAAATGGCTAAGTTTTAGTTGCCTCACTTTTTGCCCTCGTACTATCCTTCTATGCGTTGTTGTTCTAAGCGTGCCGATAACCGATCGTATTGAGCTTCTTGGGGTAACACCACAGAAATCTTAATATTATTAAGATTTCCTTGGGTAACACTAACTTCCACCCTCAATTTTGGTCCAATTTTTTTTTTTTTTTTTTTATATGGGAGCCCCCCTTAAATATCTATTTTATTCCAGTTTTATATTAGTTGTTATAGCAGCAACAGAAATATATCATTTGTGAGAATATCAACTGTCTAGCTATCACGGTTCGTGAGATACAGAATGGTGACAGACAGTGGAGCCTTAGTCAGCGTTTAATATAATACCATTGTCATGCGACCACTTAACCACATTGTCTATATTTATTTTTTATTTTTTCATTTATTTCATTTTCACATTTGTCTTAAACAATCTATCTTACGCAGGGGTCTCCTTTTAAGTATTTGAAACACCTGTGCTAGGAGGCTTTATCGAGGCTAAGGCTCAGCTAGCAGCAAAAAAGTTGGGAATCCTAGTAATGGTGAGACGGTACTTCACACCGGAACAGATGCTCAATCTCTATCAAGCCCAGGTTTGGTCGTGTATGGAGTACCGCTCTCATCTTTGCGATGGATCTGCCAAATTCCAACTGGATGCGCTTGAGTCTATCTAGAAAAGGGCCAAGAGACTCATTGGCAACGATTCATTGGCCGAATCAAAGCTCCAGAGCCTTGAACATCGACGACGTGTTGCAAGTCTATTGGTTTTCTATCGGTTACATTTCGGGGAATGTGCGATGGAATTACACAATCTAATTCCGCCAAGCCCATTCCATCATCGGACTACAAGAGCAAGACAAACGGCGATGCGCCATCGTTACATGGTGGACATCCCACCCATACACACAAAAAGTTTTAGGAATACTTACATTGTGCGTACGGCTAAGGAGTGGAATTCCCTGCCGGTGTCTGCGTTTCCTGATCGCTATTACCTGGGAGTCCGTAAGTCAAGACTCAAGAGTGAATAGGTTACTTCTAGGTAAGCGTGCTCCATTTTCGACCACATCTTCACTTACCATCAGGTGAGATGGTGGTCAAACGCGAGCCTATTACCAATAAAAAGAAATGTTACTTGAACCCGGAAATTTTTCTGTGTTTTTTTCCACCTGACCCAATAACCCCTTTTCAGATCTTTGATTATTTCAATTCAACTACCTACCCCTATTGAAAACTATCACTGAATGTTCGATGCGGCTGTCATTATTTTTATTTCTCGGATATGCACTATAAGATGCTAACTTGGTTTTGACTCAATGATAGCCATTTACTCATTCATAAGTCTCTAAAAAAATTAAAACTATTTACTAGAAAGTTAAACGTCTTAAAATATAAGTAAATAGGTACCTAACACCTAGCTACCTATTTTAAGTTTATTGGTAACAGCCTAACAGCTTACATGTTAATAGCACAAATTATCGGCTGTCGCATAAGGCCGTTTAACGTTTCCTTGGATACCTACATTTCGGGGAAGTCCTTAGATTTCTATAAATCCTCTCCACATCATACATGTAGGTAGGTACCTCCCTACACACAAGTTTGCGATAGTAGCATAGGTACCTACCTAATTGTTAGGCGATATAATAAGGATAAAATATAAACCTGGTTATTGCAAAAAAATTAGTACCTACACAGAAAATTAACAGTAGGTAGGAATTTACAAAACGTATAAAAAACTTGAAGAATCGAAAACTTTAAATATTTCACCCACATGACGCTATTCGTGTACTTACATGAAATTTAATAAACTGCAATATCTTCACAATTTTTAGTATTTTTACTTATAAGACTTACCAAATCGAAATTAATAGTTTTTATTAAACTCTTCAAAAATATTTTATTATGAAGTGGACTTTTTATTACGTTATTAACGTTTGGTTGAAACAGCTATAGAAACTCGCATTAGGTAGGTACACTAATCACCACTTCTTAGGGGAATTAAATTATTGTAACTTAATTACTTATTTACCCACATTAATAATTCCAAAAACTTCGTAGAATTCCAAACAGTCTCGTTTTCTTGAGCTTACAGCGAGAATATATTTTAAATTAAATAGACAATGTATACGGAAACTATTTATAAAAGTGAGCGTTTAAATGAGTTTAGGTTTCCGACCCGAAATCGTTTGAATGTACCGCAAAAAATTTAATCGATTTTGCCAGTCTGCTGTGCATAAATACAATTCTTGGGTTTTTTAACTATCATAAAACATGAAAAATGAGATAAAGCCATACACTAGCATATGATGGTTTTGAACGGTTTTGAACACACTTGTTTCAAGTTTAGAAGTAAAAAAAGGTATGTGCGCTTACGCAACTCACAGGTATGTAGAGGAAAACTTACAAGTGACCTGGATTCTTGAATAAAGAGTGGAAATGGAGCAGAAAAAGAATACATATCAGTCATTAGATGTAGTCGTCATATCATGGCAGGAATGCAACAAAGAACATTAAATGATCTACCGTGCAGGCGTTTCTTACGACATTCAATCTTAGATCGTGGATCATCCGAAATTATAAAAACCGAATGAAATCTGAAGTTTTAATCGTCACGGTTTTTTACGCTATCTTACTGCAGCTGTGACGTAGGTAAGCATTGGGCAAGTACTACACAATTAAAGCAACGAAGATTCATTCTTAGGATGTTAATTATTTTCCCTAACACATCAAGCCATGTTTGCTTTACTCGCTGAGGCCGCTAACATCCATTTGTTTCAGAATTTGCCTCTAATATCTCGGAGGTAATTTCTGAATAAGTTTACCGATCGCTAGTCGATTTGTTTTCATTGTTGTTGAATGTCAACGGCCATATAAAAGCACTTGCTTATGGCAATAGCAGCGGGTCGATCAACTCCTTCGCAGGTTTTTTGCTTATTCAAATCCGAGGAGTGCGCCTGCGCAGGGCTTGGTGCGCAGGCACAGGAAGTGCGCTATAACCGCGCGTCATTAATCACTGACTAGCCGGCTTCCTTCACTTACTCGGCCAATATGAGGGCGACACTTTTATTGTTTCGCGTATTTTAATTTTTTTATTGCTTACGCCTCGCATTACTTTCTTTCTGCGAGCGACATTACAACTGCAGCACAAAGATAACACCCTCGTAAAAACCAAGTGTACTTTATGTACAATCATGTATCAATCACGGAATAGATGAATAAGGTTGGAATGGTAATGTGGGCGTGGCGAGCGCGCCACATTTATGATACGAAAATCATAGCACGACCGATTAATTCTTTCACCGCATTTAGTGCGCTTCGGAATACTTTGGAACACAGAGCTCTGCTTTAAAATGCCGTGTTGTGCAATTATAACCTGTAAAACAAAAAGTTAGACCGCAATTATAGAGCGAGGAGGTATATCTTTCCATCAGTAAGTCGAAAATAACATTTAATTACAATTTTATTTGTAAAAAGCATAAAAATATTCTGATCACTATGAAATTCCGAACATTAACAACATTATTGCAACAAGATACAAAAAATATACATTGCCCGATGTGTACTCGCTTAATCAACGCACTGACCAAGTCCGTTTACAATGTATTGCATCCTCTCACTTCAACCATTGACGTTTCGTACTTTGCCCTGATTGGCCGTGTTGCACGGCGCATGTTTATCGACAGTGAGTTACCATCAGTAGCAAGCTCTCGATTTAAGTGTGTGTAATTTATTTGTGTGCGTAATTCGCATACGTAACGGGCCTCTTGCTTGTAGTTGAGCTGTGGGAGTAGGAGACAAGCGGCGACACGCGTTCTCATAGAAATCAGGAACTATTTCCTTTCTAACCTCTTTTATCTGTTCTGTGGTATCAATAGTAACAATGCTCAGAAGTGACGAGCCACCATTACTGGCCAGCAATTCCTCCAGACCTTTGACCGGATACGCGCTTAGTTTCCTTACTTGTATTGAAATGAGCTTGAGCGCAAACAATGAACAGAATTCCAAAACATGGCAATAATATGGAATGCTTAGTGCGAGCGGGACATCACTTTCTTGGAACCACGACACTGCGTAATGGAACGCGGCGAAATGGAATGTAACCGGCACCGTTGATCGACCGGAGACCGGACCGACCACCCTTTACTAAAAGTAATAAGTAGCTAAGGAATATTTTCTTCAAATTACACATATAAATGATAAGGAAAGAATTATTTCGATGGATTGATTAATTGATCTCTTAATATATTGCATTAATTTATTTCAACTGTGATACGTAAAGAAGGTAAATTGTTCCTTTACTTTATTCCGATTGATTTTGTTGAATTCATAGTTGAATCTTAATCACTACCATGAATCTTTCAACTCAAAATAATCTTAAATAATGTAATTATTCAAGTTCCGAGAAATCACTCAATCACTATTTAAGTATTGTATTTGCCCTCACTAAGCTTTTTCAACTGCTCATGAACCTATAGTTAAAAGACCAAGTTGCATAACAGTTATTAAGATATCAATCAATTGTTCCTAGAATATTAGTTTAGATTAAATTATGTTTTCTTCCATTTCAAATTTGGAAATTGCTTAACAGCTTAGCTGCTCTATAATTAACGACTGGGTGTCTACCACTCAACTCTAGATTCTTAAAAATGCATGTCCAAGGAGTTCTATAAAGAACTACAAATTGGTAAAGAGTATTTGAAATTTAAGTAAGTACTTATTGGTTTTCTTAGACGATGTTAAAAAGCTTTCCCGGAAGGTAAATCTTGTTGTTAATATAATATATCACAGTTACAAACCTAATGTTCTCTAACGGATGCTCTTTACAACATCCGCAGACCTTAGTCATTAATTTCATTGTAGTTAACACACTGTGTCGTGTAATTAAATTATTATCACACACAGTTGAGGTTTTGTGATCAAAAGAACAGCAAACAGCCCACATCTTGGCAAGCTAGTATGTACCTAGTTTGACCGAGTACCTATTTATTATTTCTAAATCCACGTGTATAAAAATAAGTACTCAGTCTGGGTCTGCTACACACACTTCATCTGTTACTACGAGATTTCGTTAAGCCAAGTAAAATATTAAAACTGTTAGTTCAAAACCTATTGGGAAATAAGCTCCCAAAATAATTGAGATGAAAGTTCGGGAACGTAAGAAGCGTGGAGACGCTCTCTGGAGCCATCATTTCCGTCGTTCCGCTCAGATGTCCACGGCTCCACGCTCTATGGTAAGATCATGGACCTCACAATCACAATAAAACACGTCTCTACCCACAATGTTTTTCTTGGTAACCGTTTGACAAGTACACCCAAGTTTTTTTGGTCTAAGTATAATAAAAGTGCCGTCATTGGCTTTAGAAATCTCGTTTTCCTGAACTCTTTTTCATTGTACGCCGGAGTCTCGAGTTTTGGAAGTCATTCTGAATTCGATTTGTTGCTTAGCTCAGAGACGGTTTTTTGTATTGTATCTACAAAATTGATTAAGACTCTTAGATGTCTGTTGAAAAGATACCGTTCCTCCTAAGTAGTGAATATACCTAAATGAATGGAGGCGGCGAGGACTGCACAAATACCCATCGGAGGTATGTTGAAATAATGATATGAAAAAAAAAGTGAGTGCATTTTAGCGAGATTTTAAACAGGAAATAATTAAAAGAAGATTAAAGAAGAGAACCGACCACGTAACAATAAGTTGGAACAAGATTAGGAAGATGATGATGAATTGATGATGTAAGACTTCCGTACAGGGCCAATTTCTTAACACTTGGTATAATATTTTAACTTTGACTGGTAAGAAATGTAGGTACACAAGAGTTTTAAGGTCTATAGAGTAACGTAACCTACATGCATGCCGCTTGAATTATGCCTCGAAGCCGCTCGTAAGTCGTACCCCACCTACATGGCCGTTGTTGCTCAATAAAACTACGTCAAACAAATATACACATAACATAATCTACAAACTAACTCGCTGATTGTGCACATTAACGTTTTTATTCCATTAGCATATACCTACGTTTATCAATAAAATAGATTAGATAACCACAACACGATACAACCTAAAAAAGCTAAAAGGCTACGGGCTGAACGTAACCTGCAATTTAATCGTGTCCAGAGGCCGGGCATCAACGCGTTTGTTCGCCGTGTTTGTTCCAAACGTATTGATCAAAGAACCGAAATATTGTGACAGGTTTAGCAGTGTTTCTCACGCAGCCAGCCACTTATAACTACCACAAATTATATTGGGCCGGCGAGAATTATCCAAAGATTGACAACTCCGATTAATAAATTATTCAACGCGAATGGCCATTATAAGTCCATGTCTGTACATTTCGTGGCTCTGCTCGGCTCCAGCCCAGTACACTGTACAGTCTACAGTTGAGTGCAAGACAGTCACTAGAGGGTCAAAGTAGCGACTAATTTATTTTCCCATCAGAAACTAAACCACCACCGTGAAAGTAAAATATAACAGCATTTACGTTAAGGTTTTAGATGGCGTTTTTATGAAGATCGTTTCTTTAATTACATATCTTTAATCAAGAAAAAAGTTATAAGCGTTGTCTTTGAATTCCCAGGCAATTAAATTTTGACAATAAAACCTTTTTTTACCTATAGGAATACTTTAGTATTTTTTAGATCATACATTTACAGTGCTTATTTCAAATACACACATACCAATCATTTGCAAAACGGCTTTTGTTCTTTACTTCCGGGTGAAAATGGGCTTTTATTCACAACTGTAGTACTTTTAGATAGGTTCTGTAATGGGCATGTATTAGTGGGCCTCTTTAAGAATGATTTTTCACGGCTGTTGAGTGTTGGTAGGGCAGTCATGGCCGAATTGAAAAAAAAAAACGACTAGCGACAGCGGCGTGCGTTGACCTGGTAATGTTTACTGTCCTTGATCGGCGCGGACGGCGCGTCCGGCGTGACGTCACCGGGGAGGTGCTGATGGGTTTCAGCTACGATTCGCTACGAGCCGGGCGAGCGGCTCCACAGCGCGAGGCCCGCCGTCGTCGCCCCCCATTGCCACTTTAGTTAGACTCATACTGCTCACTCACATCAAGCTCTCACAACATTTCTAAGCATATTTAACCACCTAATTTTAAAGTCAATTAAATCAATATTTACTGCCGACTTAAGTATACGTTTTATGAACGCACACACCGATTATAATTTTTGCGGAATGTGCATAAATAAAATAAAACAAATGCTAATAATAGAAGTTCGGCGAGGTTGTTGACCTCAAAATAGTCGAGTGTAGCTATTGAACAATTCCATGAAATACCTAAATCATTATTTTATTATGGAAAGTCACCGAACTGAAGACAATCTACTGTAAATTATTTTAATTCAACACTCTAAATTTAGTGCATTAATTTAAACTAAAATTTCAAAACATGAACATATAAATTGCTATTAAAACAATAAAACTAACTTTCTAGAATAAGTTAAATAAAAATCTACAGCTTTTCGCCTACGTACGTGTTACATAATCTAATTCTGTAAGTTTGGAGCAGTGACTGTGTTATCTGTGCGCTAGGGAGCTACGGTAGACGGCCGGCAGTGAGGCAGTCAGTGTTCCAGGGGCCACCACTGACTTGTAGCATGATGTCATGCCCGTCCTTAACAAATGACAACCATTCATTGGCGTGAGTTGTCGTTATGTTACTAAACTTGTGAGCAATTTAATCTCGACTTATATCTGTGCTCGCTTCTCGGAATTATTCATTTAGATACTTCTTAATCTTAGTGATCCAAGCCGAACACCAGAAAATGGAACACTGCAAACACATAGTTTGTCTGAAACAATAGAAAAATTGATTCAAGTAATGACTTTATTAATTTCGTAGTTCTTTCTTCTTATACATTTTTACTTTTCGTTCCGTATTTGTCAATGAATGCAGCGAGATGGCTTGCTTCATGAATGTATAATATCTTATTCTGTGAGAATCGCTTACTAATTACCTATTAATGAATTAAATTTTTCTGTGAAATATTCGTCCGATTAGGTAGCCACGTCCAAACAAAGAACTTTATTTTATTTGTTTGGACGTGGCCAGGCGAGCTAACGGGAGAGTAACGCCCCATGGGAGGTACGGTATGGTATGGCGCAGGTAAGGCACTGGACACTGGTACATCCACATAGCTGCGGCTAGATCACGGTGGATCACACACTTTTTGCCGGGCGGCCGGCGGCGAAGGTCGGGCGAGGCGAGCCACGAGCGATCTAGCATTCCAACCGCTATGAATGAATAGTCGCTCGACTGGTCGGCTAGCGCATACTAAGTAACTTCAGATTAATTTGACAACAAACATTTAAGTTGGCAAAAACCGGAATGGTTGTCGGCAAGGCACCCGCCCCGTGGGAACCGGCGACGAGCCTCAAACGTTGTCTCCGATGATTGTCCGATTAATAAGTATCTGCCCATTTAACGTTTCGCTTATTTCTCGCTATTCATAGCGTGATGTGAGGCCAATTTGCCTTACGATTTTCTGACACGGCATCGTATTCAAACACGCACCTTGGCTGGTTTTACAAGGATGTGTCTGTACTTCTGCCTATGTACATCCGCTGTAGTATTCAAAATACTTTGCAAGTTATTGACATTTGATAGAGCGGAATAGTTTTTTAGCAACAGCAAAAAACCTTGCTCAACTAAAGTTCAGCTATTCAAGATTCTGCCGTTGGTGAGTTCGACCAATCAAGTCAAGAAGCGCGAATTTCGTATGTTTTTGCATTTATGTTTCTCTACATTTCTTCCGTGGTAGGCGAAAAGGGAAACGCATACGGAGTGCGGCTGTTATACATACAAAGGGCATTAACTATAAAACTTCTCTAAAATGAGCTAAAATCTAACCTAGATTGATTGTCGGAGAGATGACAGCACTAAATTGTCGGAATGGATCCGTTTTCCCCATCATTGCAGTCGCCTCGCTGCGCCCGCACCGGGCGCAGCGAGGCGACTGCAATGATGCCCGCGCCCACGTCCTCGTCTCACATCGCTGATGAGTTTTATTACTAGTCCTGAATAATTGATGCTCTCCGAAATAGGATTTCCGTAGAAGACAATAAATATTTATCAAAGATATTGTCTTTCGTCTTTTTAGATGCCAGAATTCGTTAGTAAAGTGGTGGTTAATGTTACATAGTGGATAATAGCATATGTTAGCTTGGGCTTGCATTGGTAAAATCTGGAATAACTATTGACCTGCAACCTAAAAATGTAGTGATAGGAAATTAGATTATTAGAAATAGGGATGAAGGACGAAGAAGCCATGCGCAATCCTAAGAGATGTGTCTGGATGGACAAGGCTGTTTTCCGTGGCCTGGCCGTGCTTATCAAAAGTTTGTTTTAGTTTTAAGTTCTAGTTTATATTTTATATTATTGCTGTGCCCTAACAGGGTCCATAATTGTTCCTTTTATCTTTTATGACTATAACATCTATTGTAAATACATTGTGGAGAGCAAATAAATGAATATGAATAATTATGAACACTGCGTGTTTTATAATAAAGATATTTATTGTATGAAGCTGGTGACCAAAATGGATAATGTTAACGATTCAGCAAAGGCTAGGTCACGTCTAACAAGGGTTCCTTACTTGCTCGTAAACCAGATATAAAAAATCTATGGAATGTCATAGATTTTTATATTTAGACTTTTAGCAGTTAAAGCTTCAGCAGAAGAGTATGTTATATATAATGCCGTTTACCTTGGGGATTGTATATATAATAATGAATTATAAAATATAATGAAATGGTAGGTAAACAATTATGTACGGAAAGGATCCAACTTGAAGAAGAAATTTTAGTATGTGTAAAATTAAAGGTTTAAAAAATACATTTTAAAATGTTAGACTCAGTTTCTCGAACGTAAATGATCACAAAATAATCGTCGTTTTTTTTTTGCGAAGAAATAACTACACGATAACTTAATCTGAATTATACATGAACAAAATCTTATCGTAAAATTTATCAAATACCTTACTATGGACCATCTCAATATATTTCAAACATGATCGGATACCAGTTTGCCGGAAGCTTATGGTAATAAACTATAAATTCCCCATGAGTTGCTGGTACCTACGACCTTGATGGCTGTTTGTTTATGGTGATTATGTCACGGGCACCATGACTTATTCCGGAGATGTAGCGCCATAAAAATGTGATGGGACCTTGACAGTTGGCGTTTTCCTGGCTATAGGCGAGATGGGCTAGCTTAAGGATGCAATACACATACAGGCTACCGTAGAGAATAAAAGCAAAATAGAAAATAGGCCCACCTAGTGCAACGTAATGCCTGTTAGAAAAAAGATAAAAGGTATATGTATGAATAATAATATGTATGACGAAATTAAATTGTGGCTATTTAATGTTGTCAGTCATGTATATTATTATATTGAATGGCTAACATATAATATCAACAAATGTTGAGTTTGCTGAGCAACTCTTTCGGTGTGGACATGCTCAGCGAAATTTTGGATTGTATGTTGTTGTGTGTCTTTATCCGAATAAATGTTTTTCAATTTCAATGTACATTTTCAAATCAATATCCAGTATCTGAGCCTATGATACTCCTTTCATGATTTTTTTGGATGAAAAGCGAGAGAAATGGATTGATAGGCCACGTCATCATTTCACAACAGCCCGGGAGGTTAGGTTGGAAACAGTCCCACTAATACGTGTAATAAAAAGCCTTTACCAATTCCAGACAAACATAATCTAGAGGTTTTTCTTACAGGTTGTGATTTTATTGAATGCGAACTTTCCATAAAAATACGAGAGTTGGCCCTCTAATCTATGGTTCACTAGTTTTAATAACTGTTAGATAACAACTTAAATCTGTATTTAAATTATAAAGCCTATAAGTAATCTACTGATGTACTAGTAGATGAACAATAATATTACACTATCGTTACATACATTGGTACCTGTTGTACACACACAGTCGTTGTAACGCTGTGTACTGCCGTGACGTCACTCGCCGTTGGCCGTTAGGGCAGGTTCAAAGTTTGAAATTCGCATAACGACTGCCTCCAACTGGCTGCATATCTTCGCTCGCTCGGTAAAAGCTTTCAACTATCTTGCCAAGTGTGAGCCGGATTCGGATTTAGTTTTCTTGAAAGAAGAGGTTCGTTGTGATTATTGGCAAATGTTAAACTATATCTGATATATATATAAATCGATACTGTTTTAAATATAAGTAACTACATGTATTTATACTAAGCTTAAATATGTAAATATATGCAACCACAAAAGTTTCTTAAATTAAAATTATTTATTTGTAGTCTGAAATTCTGAATAGTTTATTATAGGCGATCTTTCGAAGTAAGCACTTTCCAGGCGAATGCACAGGATAAAAATAGACTTGTGAATTGTTTAATTAGGTTGGTTACCTTAAATTAAGCAATAAGTAAGTAGCGGTGGATCATAAGAGCAACAATCATCATAGGTAGTAAGCAGTAAGTATACAATAGCTCTTTATGGAACTCCACACAGAATGCTGAAAACAGAATTGTGGCTGCATGATGTCGTTTTTAGGTTTTCAGAAATTTGAATATTAATGTACAAACATTCAGACGTCGCAGTTTAGATACACTCCCAATGTATTATTAGCTAATACGTTGAATGATTGGATTTCGATCGAGCGCAGGGCTAAAAGACTTATAGGCGACGAGGAGCTATCGGGCAAGCTTCATAGCCTGGCACAGCGGCGAACCGTTGCTTGTCTGTCGGTTTTCTACAGATTGTACATCGGGGAGTGTGCGCAGGAGCTCCATGACCTGAACCCTCCATCTCCCTTTCACTACCGGTCTACCAGACGCACGGCTGGGTATCATCCACACTCGGTTGATACACGGTTTTGTCGTACCAAGCGTTTCTCCTCCACATTTATTGTGCGCACTTCCAAGTTGTGGAATTTTCTGCTGGCTTCTGTGTTCTCTGCCTCTTATGACCTTTCAACCTTTAAAGCAAGAGTAAACAGGTATCTTCTGGGCTCGCTCGTTCCATGGTAGACCTCATTTATCGCTTACCATCAGGCGAGATCGATACCAAGAGTGGGCTCATTCTGAATTAAAAGAAGAATTCGGCGATTTTAAGTTTTTTTTTTAATAATCGATACCAATTTCACTTAAAATTTACATTTACTCACACCCGTATCTTGATTAGATAGCTATTTCATTTCATTTCAAATGTTTATACCGCGTTATCTACCATATTTACGACAAGCCGCACCTTTTTCGTTGCAATTGCATACTGGGCTTAATACCATTGGTTAGTATTTCCTTGTTGATATGAAAACGTGATAAAAACATGGGGGCTGACGTAATTCCGCGAAATTTTCAAGTAGGTGCAGCCTGAAAGAACGGGGAGGCGCCGCCGATGACTACTTGGCGGCAACTAGAGACGACAACCGACTGTCCAGTATTTTCTGTTTTACATAAGTCGTTATTGTACCGTTACCCTACAAGTGTTTAGGCATAGCTTTATTGGTGTACAAACTTGTCTCGAAACGTTTTTTTAGGTCCATGATAACCTGAACACATCTGAATATTGAACTTTGAATTAAAATTCTAAGTGAAAACGACAAGTTCGTCGCTAGCAACTTTACTAATTGAATTTGGAATTTAAAACTCCAAAAAACAACGGATTGTAAGATTTAAGTATTTTTTCAAGCTTAATAATCAGGAATGATAACTGTCTAGTTATATCTAGAATATTCTTATCTGGTTATAACTGAAAAATTGTAACGTAGCCACAAGATGTCGCGTAAGCGATTTGGATACCTTCCCGAGATTTTGCATCGCTGGTCTTATCAGGCTCTTTATATCATTGATAATTGCCATCCCAATCACTAAGGAACGGCTTCAATACTTTAAAAATGGAGGAGTGCCGCAAGGCCACACACAATGTTTTTATTCATATTATTATACATTAAACATTATACCTTTAAAAGGAGTTCTGTATTGTTGGAATTTATATGTTTCTATAAATGTGTCTTTAATAGATGTCCTTCTTACGTAAATTCTGTTGGAACAACAAATAAAAATAAATGTAGGTAGACACTTTTACTGACTCGGGATTTGAATCCGAAGGTTCTTTCATTTCCATTGCTACTAAGATTACAGATCTCCAGTAACAATTTACCAAGCACGTCAGTTATCATCCCTCCGCCGTAATGTTGGTGGTGAATAGTAAGATATAAAAGCTAGCAACAGCTTTGTTAAACGATGGCTTAGCCTGGATCTCAGTTTCGTTAACGATTGAATTAAACAAAGACATTCAAAACAGCCATATAATAAGGAAAAAAGACATTCTACTAAAGTTTCTGTTTACTTGCTCATATTTATTTAGGGAATCAGTGTATGACAGCATATAAATATTTTCGAAAGCTATGGTTCCAATGTTCTGTAGCTATGGTTCTAATGTTCTGTTGTAATCTGATATGTCGAAAGCATTTAATTAGTTAGTCATATAAATTACATCTGGATAATGAAGCGTGTAATAGTCAAACCAAACTATTTTAGATTATCTGAGTTATGGCAACTGGCAAGCACATGCCTAAATGTTGAACATGTGACGAGGTTCAATGTATGCTGTGATGTGTAATAAAAAGCTCACTTTTTGTACAAAACTTGATATAAAGAGTCCATATGTTACGAACAAGAACGTTTACGCAGGATGATTGCTTTACAAACTGCTTGCCCCCGCGGTGTGGCGATGCGGCCCTGAACCCGCAGTGTTGTGTTTATCTGGCCGCTGCTATCGAGGCCCATGGTTTCGGCAGATGCTTGCCAAAACATTACTGATAACTTTATGGGTGTAGGTACAACATTGCTCGTTATGTAAAATGCTGTGCGACGTATGTATGTGTGCTACCTAATCTGAATAGCAAACGAGTGTGCATCCTTGTCGCAGTCATGTTTCGCTTGCTGTATAATAAGGCTTTTTATGTTCTTCAAGAAGTTTGTCAGCTCCACTTTGTATAACAATTTTGGAATTAGAGTTCCTAATCTGCCTATCTGAACTAGCTCTATCGAAAAAAGCAGACGTTTTTCTGAAATATCTGAAAACTTTAAACACTTCGAGTTTATGGGTATGGAGTCGAATTCCAGGAGAAATTCGGCGGTTTATTCCCGATTAGTCGGCCGCACCATCAAACCAGTTCCAATCGGTTCGTTGAATAATAAAAATGGCCTCTATTTTGGGAACGCTGCGCCTTATCGGGCCTCTCTCAAGTTCGCTTCATAGAGAGCGCCGACCCTCAACCGTCTGGATACCAAGTACTTACATACTTACATAGTTACGTGAGTAGCACTTCCTTACCAAGTCTCATTTAATTAATCGTCACGGAAACAGAATTATGATGTTAGTTCTTTTGCAAGATTGTTACGCAAGAAGCCTTGAGTCCACTATTCAGGATCTTATTCTGTAAGCGTCTGATGATCTGAGAAGTATTATTTTTCAAAATCATTAAATAATTATTTTGCTTGGAGATTTGTGGAAAATAAACATCGCCAATTAGGAAATGTGGCGTTTAACGTACTATGATGGACCTAACTAACGTCACCTAAGTGATGTTTACTTTTGAAAGTGGAAGTTTTGTTATCTTGCTATAAGTGGTTTAATTCGTTAGATAAAACACAAAAAGAAATTTGGCATACATACATGAAATACAAAGAAGTTTAATTATTCTTAGGTTCATGCTCCCCGCGCACAGTCTACTACAAAAAAGTAATGCTTAGTTCTCCATGTTTATTTGTACCGGTCGCGGTGATATAAAGCGAGCTCTTGTTGTTTTGGACTATTTATAGTTTGAATTATTCGCCGATTCCAATCCAGAATACTTACGTAAGTATTTTAATGTTTGACAGTAGGTTTGGTGGCTTTTAATTGTTTTGTGAGAGCTCTGCAGCATGTCATATAGTGAAGACCCGGCGAGGCGGTGAGGACACGAGACTGGCCGAGATGAGCCGAGTAGACTCGCCGAGGCCGAGGCAATGACTCGCGGGCCTTGAAAGCATGGTAGACAACCGCGGGCCCCACGGTCTCGCCCGAGCTCGCGTCTCGTCGTCGTCAACGAAGACGTAATAACGACGTGAATCGCAGAAGCTTACGAAATCCGGTTTATCTAATCGAGAAAAGCTGGGTCACATTACATATTTAATTTACGCAGATAGAAAGAAAAAGATTAATGGGTGACGGTTTTTTCCAATGTCACAATTGATTAAGCTTTTATTCTGATTTGAGATTTTAGTTTTGCAACCCCAAGTTTTCGTTAGACTAGTAAAGTGGCGAAGTTGGCAGTTAAGCCTGTTACGAAATCTCGTTTGTACCTACTTCATAAAAATAAAAATGCGCATGTCCTTGACTTGACTCTACGATACGAATATATCACATGTATGGATGGAAGTTCGTCAAGAATTATCATCAGCATATATTATCATAATAATTCATTATTAATGTATTCTGCATTAATATGACAACATGACACACATTCATTCACAAAAATTATAAGCCTATGTTTTTTAATAGAGCTTTTCGTTTATACGCAGCAGTACCTATTACGTGTTATAAAATAAAATTAACTTTTGCGGTTGTAAGATGAAAGGAAAGCCGGTTAAATGCGATCTGTCGCCATTAGAGTAGGGACTCTAATGGCGAAAATTCAACAAATACGGCGAACGCTTATCAATGCTGCCAATGTCGGTCAAATACTCGACCGAGCAATATAGGGGCGTTATCGTAAGCATAAATTCGTACTTACGTGAACTATACTTAATAATAAATATAATTTTGGATGAAATAAATATTATTATAAATATTATACTATAAATATCCATTGTAATTATTTAATCATGTGGAATTAAAAAATACTAGTATATAAGCTCAAAATAAATAATATACACAATTAGACACTACGGGTGTTTACTACGCTAAAATTATCTCAGAAAGTCAGATGACATGAGCTACGGAATTTGGATTGTCTGCGGTTACTCAGCCTCTTTGATGAGCAAAACCTCAATGAAGGCTTGATTTTCATCCATGATATTATCAGATTCTGACTTAAAACGATGAGTTGACTTCGCGCAGGGGTTCACTTAACATAAACTATCCACCCCAATATTTGGAGTCCGTGTCGGTTAGCCGTGCCCTTCCTAGAAGAAACACACAAAAACATAGTTTACTGATGTTTCAGATTAATAAACTTTTTAAATAAAGTGCTAGATGAAAATAACAGGGATTCACTAAGAAATTGTAACGTTCTCAATGTCATTATATAAAACAATGCTTGTTTAACTTGGGAAACTGGCCGATGCTGTTCGCCGTGGCATTTTCGTATGAAGTGTGGTAAATTACATTAAATATTGCTAGTTATTTGCAGTGGAATGTAAATGCTGCTGTATTTGGGCGTGTTTTCATCTGCCTTGCGCTACGATACCTTGCAAAAAAATAATTCTGTATAAGATAATTCGTGGAAGGTAATTAATTAAGAGCTATTAATTGTTGGTTCTCCTTATACACTGCAAATTGAACTATGGTGCGTAGCTCAATGTCTGAGAATGTTCCTCGCAGTATTGTGAGCTTCGATTTATGATATTGATTTGGCTGACATGTTTCTCAAAAGTGACATAGCAAGAGAAAATACCGTAGGAAATAGTTAAGATAACCTGATGCTGGTATGATGTGGACATATTAAAGTTCAAACGTTACCTGTGCACGAATATCGTGTGCACGTACTATGAAATAAACGGGATCTTGTTAACTTAATGGCTGGAAGAGGTGCAAAAGAAGTTTAATTAAAACATGGCTCTCGCAATCAATCACCAATGCCGTTCAATAACTCCAATCCATCCGTCAATCTATCGACGAGGGTCATTCAATTAAAAAGTTGATAGGTATAATTTTTATGCCTCATTGTCCATGAATCTACATACATTATTGAATGATGTCATCATTATATCTCATGTAACCCCAAAACTGTACAATATCGAGCAAACCTCCGTTTAAGTTGATAAGACTTCCTACATTACCGGGACTGATTGTCATATCATCGGTGATCGTTATCAGTTGTATATCATCTGTGTTCATCATACGGAGAGTCGCGAGCCCTAGGTTTATTGACCTAAGATTAGGAGTTAGGCAAGGAGTGTTTCCTGTGGGGTTAAGAGTGCGGGCGCCAGGCGCGGCGGGGCCAGCGCTGAGCTCGCGCTCGGTTCGCACGCCCCTGCAATGAGTTTTAATTAAGTTTGACCGCAGGAAGCAACGGTTACGCTCTACGCATAGGGTGACATTTCTGTACGACCAAAATACTATATGCGCATGAATCAATTGTAAAGCAATTGATTTTACGTTCATGCATATTCAGTCATCTTTATTTTATATTCTGCGTTTTGTAATACGTAGATCTAAAATGAATGTATTCTGTTGAAATAGTGAATTGATTCAAAAGTCAGCTTTTGTTTAGTTCTTTTGTGTTCGTTTTTTTATTGGGTTTGAATAGTTTTTTCTTGAATAACAAATGATTACAAAGTAATCAGTGTAGTGCGTACTCTGCGTCGTTTATAACACGGTGTCTTTGCATGAGTTAAATTGACGCAGAGATACTACTTAGCCGGATTATTTAATCCGGCTAAGTAGTATCTCTGCGTCAATTTAACCTACTCATACTTAACATTGATCTCGGTCGGTGTTTTTTGCTGCATGATACTGTTTCTTATTTTATTGTGTTTCTCAGTGTTTAATAAAAAGACTAAGTAGGTATAGTTGTGTCGAGTCACGGTCCGCTGTTGTCCGTCGTGTGGTCACCGCAGCGCAGGCGCGGACGTCGGTCGTGCGCCCGCGCCGCTTCTGTCACCGTCAACAAATTGCTTTGTTTATGACTTCTTATTGAAATGTGCCTAATACAAACTGCACGGTGGACGCTCGATCTGGACCGGACCTTCCTTTGAACACACGTTTCTCTAGAGACCTTGTAACAGTTGCGCACACGACACACGGCAGTCTAAACTAACAGAATACTTTGAAATTTATTTACTTTATTGAATTAATACGGCTTGCGGACGGTAAGCAACTGTCTTTTTAATTAATATTCAAAGAAAAGGTTTTTAGTAGCTCACCGCAATTGACTCCATCTCTAATGAGAATGTTACGACTTAGCCTACCTGGTTACGAAAGTACGTTGACAGTTAGTGGTCTCACTTGGTTGGTACATACTATATGTATATTGGTAACTAACTAATAATAGCAAAATATATTTTAAATGTATTTCTCATTTTTAATTAAATACATATTTTGATAAAACAGCTCAGATAGTGGTTAGTACCCGACTATGATTAGATATGAACTTTTTCATGAAAATTTAAATACATTTTGTTTTGAATTCAAAACAAAGTTTGTAGAGAATCTACATGAGAAGCCGTAAATTAGACACACAACAGTGACAGTGGTATTGAAAACGTAAAGTAGCTGGGTGTTCTCAATTACTGCAAGTTTTGAATGCTATTATCAACACGGCCGCTACCATCAGCACTAAAAACCCCGATGTAATGAAGTGAAAAGGCGAAAAAGAAAAGAAGAGAATCCCAGAGATAGCATAGAGAAACCTTTTTCTCTCAGCTACGTATTGGCGGCACAGTCAAACCTTGGTGCTGCTGTTATATTAGGAAGAGAGACGCTTGAAGGAAAGAAAGGTCCAGAAGCCTGTTCGCCAAAATATCATATTGAGCATTCTATAACGGCTGTAACCAAGCCAGGAGTAATAAACACAATCATAAATATTGCTAGCCTTCAGACCCACAGGCCGTTGAACCCCAGCCAGATGACAGATGGTGCCCAGAAGTATTTTACCTCTGCTAAGTATAAACATCTTGTAATAACTAACGAGTACTTTAACAAGTAGCTTTGTGCATTGTCGTCAGGGGACCTCTTTTGGGTGTACGCTATTAGATCATATCGTCTGGAATAGGAACGACTTGGGTGGTTGTTATTGAAAAGAAAAATCGGTTGCGTTGTTTTTGTTAAGTTAAGCGACACTTTTATAGGTGGCCCCGAGAACTCACGCCTGTCGTTTGCGTGTTCATCCATAAAATAAAGAAATGAGGCCATAACGCACTGATTTCCATTAGGATTTCACTGCTAAATCTTATCCTACTAATATTATAAATGCGAAAGTTTGTGAGGATGGATGGATGTTTGTTACTCTTTCACGCAAAAACTACTGAACGGATCTGAATGAAATTTGGTGAGTGGATAGTTGACTGCCTGGAATAACACATAGGTTACTTTTTATCCCGGAATTCCCACGAGATCGGGATATACGCGGGAGAAACCTCCCACGCGAACGAAGTCGCGGGCAAAAGCTAGTATAGCATAATGCTCTATGCATTATGCAATATTTCTACTGCACTCTTTGGATGACCGGGGGGAAGGGGTTTAGTGAATGATCTTAGGCCCGTATTACAGAACGGAACTCGAGCACTGATCTCTGTTTAAAACTAGTTTTGAGTCGAAATTTAATTTTAGAATGTTCCTCAAGTATAGATTCATCGACCATAGTTCAGCCGGGTACCGCTTTATTCTAGATCGTTACTAAGCTGTAGATTCATCACCCAAGTATGGTCGACACCACGATTGAGTAGGGATTTCCTTGTCAGTTAACTATTCACTTTTCAGTTTATTATTTGATATAAAATGGTAATTTTTGGCGAATGATGATGAAAAGACATTTTATTTTGCAAATTGGTTACAAATAACACTTTTACACGTCATTTTTTTGCCATTTTAAGTTACTAGAGGAATTTCGTGTTTTCTAACTTAAATAGATTATAACAATGATTTTTTTACCGATGATTTTCACAAGATGAAGATTTTTGCAATTTGCAAATCTATTGACCAAGATTTGGTAAAAAATATGCATTTCTGTTTTGTTTTAACTATAACTTTGTTTTCTTTTAATATTTTTATTGATAGTTTTTCCCAAACAATTATTTATTTGAATATTATTTATTATATAATCAGTGAGCAATTTATAACAACACTGTCACAGACATTATTTAGGATCTACTCCGTTCCACGAACAATTGTTCGTTCCAAGAGTAACTTAAGTTACTCTTGGTATATTTTTATGTCTTAGAAAAGATTGCCTTAACACCATTTACCTTTAAGAATTTGCCTTTACAAATTCTTAAAACGCAATTTCTATAGTAAAACCGTGCAATACATATTTTTTATTCTGAAAAATCTTGTATTAAAGGAGCTAAATTGAATGATTGACGATCATTCGTAGATCGGAACAGCGGAGACGAAGAAAATAAAACGTAAACGAAAACAGACTGATGCATAGACAACAGATATTCTCTACTTGAGGCTCGATTTGAATCTGAGTGTAGTTTGATTACTGTTCTGGAATAAGGCCAATGCTCGAGTGCAGATTAAATAATCTGAATATAAAGATATAAACTAAGATCAATTGAATTAAGCTTAAACTGGATTTGAGTAACGTTCTCTAATACGGACCTTAGTCCCAGTGGAATCTTAAGCGTTACCGGTAGGTTACCTCTGTTAAAATATAGTGCCTTTTGCTTTTTGTAATGTGGACAAACTTTCATGGATTTTGTCACAGAAGGGGAAGAAGAAATTGTGATTAAATTAACGATCTGCTTTTGAGGCTTTTAGTTATGTTTAATCAATAATGCCTAAAGTGATTTTAATTCGACCCTTGCATACAAAATTGGCGTTTCGTAGCACTGGCCCAACCCACCCTGACCCAACCCTGAATCCAGAAAACTGGCTAAATCTTACACCAAGCGAAAGTTGACCAGAAAATCGTCTTATCTTACAGTTTCCTAAAATCTGGTCACACGATTAAAGACGGGAAAAGTTTACATTGGTTCTCGAACCTGAAAACTTTCAGGTAAGCACCGTACTACGGTGCGAAAAACTTGTGATTTTTTTAAATTCAGAATTGGCTCGCGTTTGACCACCATCTCACCTGATGGTAAGCGATGATGTGGTCGAAGCGTGCTTCATACGCTTGCCTATAAGTAACCTATTCACTCTTGACTTAAAGATTCCCAGGTTATAGCGATCAGGAAACACAGACTCCGTCAGGGAATTCCACACCTTAGCCGTACGCACAATGACAGTATTCCCAAAACGTTTTGTGCGTATGGGTGGGATGTCCACCATGTAACGATGGCGCATCGCCATTTGTTTTGTAGTCCGATGATGGAACGGGCTTGGCGGTATGAGATTGTGTAATTCCATCGCACACTCCCCGAAATGTAACCGATACAAAACTAATAGACTTGCAACTCGTCGTCGATGTTCAAGGCTCTGGAGCTTTGATTCGACCGGTGAATCGTTGCCAATGAGTCTCTTGGCCCTTTTCTCGATAGACTCAAGCGCATCGAGTTGGAATTTGGCAGATCCATCCCAAAGATGAGAGCGTACACTCCATACACGACCGAACCTGGGCTTGATACAGTTTGAGCATCTGTTCCGATGTGAAGTACCGTCTCACCTTTGCTAGGATTCCCAACTTTTTTACTGCTAGTTGAGCCTTAGCCTCGATAAACGGACCAAAATTGAGGGTAAAAGTTAGTGTTACCCCAAGAAGCTCAATACGATCGGTTATCGGCACGGTTACATTGCGGAAATTAGGAGCCCGTTGGAATTTGTTCCGTTTTGCGGAGAAGAGACACTCTTGGGTCTTAGCTGCATTAAACTTGACCAAGTTGGCATCACTCCATTCGGAGACAGCCTTCAAGGTCAAGTTCAAGCGCCCAACCATGTCCTCACGGAGAGACTGGATTTGTGACCCACTAGCACGCACGCTGGACACATATCTCTCAGCAACTGTGCTGTCATCTGCAAACCCAAAGGTACCGGGCATAAGCAGATCATTAATGTGCAGCAAAAATAAAGTTGCTGAGAGAACCGACCCCTGAGGGACCCTGGCATTAATTGCCAATTGGCCAGACGAGCAGCCATCAATAACCCCTCGAATGGACCAATCTCTCAGGAAGTCTTCAATCCAAACGCAAAGTTAAGTGGGTAAACCGAAAGGAGGAAGCTTAGCAATAAGGCTATCGTGCCAAACCCTATCAAAGGACTTGGAGATGTCAAGGTAAACAGCAAGTGCTTCCCCGTGCTTCTCAATGGCCTCACTCCAGACGTGAATGGCATACGCTAGAAGATCCCCAGTTGACCGGTTTTTGCGAAAGCCGTATTGTCGGTCGCTGAGGATGACGTTGGCTTCTAGGTATGCCAAGAGCTTGCTATTAAGTACACGCTCCATACTCTTATAGACTACAGGCCCGTGTCCAAAATGGATGGGTCATATGAACCACCAGGTGACGTATGTAGGACGATATAAGAGCATAAAATAATAAGATTCAGCACTATGCCGTCACTTGTAAGCTGTCCAACTGAGTGCTGGTGAGAATTCAAAAGTGTGTGAGTACATTTTGGTCATATATTTTTGTACGGCATTTATACCATCGATAGATCCATGAAAACTAATAAGAAAGCGCGTAGTGCCGTAAAAAAAATGTGCGCCACAAAGTCGGCATTTTTTTTTTTTTTCTGACAATTTCCAGGGTAAATTTGGTCATTTCATTCTGTACGGCATCAGTTTCATACTGTTTCAATACAGCTTCTAATCCATTATTCTCCAACGCCGTACAAAAATCATGCGACAAGGGAAAAAGAATGAGGGTTGCAACCCCCTCTCTTTCCGTGGTCCGGGGGGTGATTTGAAAAAGTACGGCTTCGGTTGCGGGATAATGGATTAGAAGCTGTATTGAAAATACAGCTTCTAATCCATAATCAATAATGGATTAGAAGCTGTATTTTCAATACAGCTTCTAATCCATTATTCCGCAACGCCGTACAAAAATCATGCGACAAGGGAAAAAAAATCGAGGGTTGCAACCCCCTCTCTTTCCGTGGTCCGGGGGGGTGATTTGAAACAACATTATATGCATTGATAATATTTTTTTACATGCCGTACATTTGATTTTTATTTATTTTATTTATTTATTTATGGCACTTCAACGACGTATTCACTACAGCATTAAAAAAAAAAACAAAAGAATAGATTATTATACATTGTGAATAAGTCCCTTACAGAAGTGCACAGCACTGCCAGATACGATAAAAAAAGTCAAAACAAAATTAATAGCAATTAATGGTAAGTAAATAATTACATGAAAATTATCAAAATTACAAAAACAATTATTAAACAACAATTATATCGCCAAAATGCACAATTATAAAATATACAATTATTAAGGTAAACAATTATTATAAAAACATACAATTACTAAAGTAAACAATTATTAAGATATACAATTATTAAACTAAACAATTATTAAAATATAAAATTATTAAAGCTTCAATGATTGAGTGAGTACTACAATTGCTTATTCTAATCAGTCCTGGGACTCAAAGTTAGTCAAAAGTACCGAACGAAAGTGACGGAAAGAGTTGGAGTAGATGTCGATACTACTGGTGCGACTGACGATTTTATTATAGCTTCCCATTAGCCGGTTCATGGGTGCGGCTCTACCAAGGTTGGTACGAGTCGCATTTGTAGCAAAGGTGATAGATAGTATCGCGGCTAGACCTTAAAGCTATCTGTCGAGGTACAGCAATCCTTATTTCCGCTAAAAGGTCGGGAACATTTAGCAAACCATTCACGATTTTGTATAGCAAAATCTGGTCTGTAACGTCTCTGCGATGTTCTAGTGAGCACATTTTAAAATGATGGAGTCTCTCTTTGTATTTGGAAACCGGTGGACAGGTAGGGCATTTGTAGCGAAGATATCGGGTGAAACTTCTTTGGATGCGTTCAATTCGGTTTATGTGAACGCGGTATTTTGGGTTCCAAACTGGAGATGCATAGTCCAGTATACTTCTTACAAGGGTATTAAAGAGCACATTTAAGGTAGAGATGGACTGGAAATTCCGACATATTCGTTTTATAAAACCGGTCATTTTTGCAGCTTTGGCAGTGATCATGTCAATATGGCCAGCAAATGTGAGGTTAGAATCGAGGCAAATGCCTAAGTCACGAATCGTGTTTACCCTTTGCAAGGTAATCCCGTTAATTGAGTAAGATGTCGGCAATAGGTTCTTATTTTTGGTAAATGTCATATGGTAACACTTGTTCACATTGAGGGTCATGTGGTTTTTCAGACACCAATCATGAACTGCATCAATATCTGCCTGGAGTAATTGAGCGTCTCTGGATGATCTGATCTCTTTATAGATCTTTAAATCGTCAGCAAAAATAGAGCAATTGCTGTGTTTTACTGAGATAACTATGTCATTGACAAACATAAGAAAGAGAATTGGACCCAGATGCGATCCTTGAGGAACTCCGGATGTAGAGATATAGAGCGGCGACTCATACCCTTTTACAACAACTGTTTGTCTCCTGCCTTCTAGGTATGACTTAAACCATAGAAGTAACTGACCAAAGATGTCGAAACCCTCTAGTTTCTTTAACAGGATGTTATGGTCAACCTTGTCGAAGGCGCTGCTGAAATCAGTATAGATAGAATCAATTCGGGCGCGAGAGTCCATCAATCTAGCGATATTATTGACGTAATGTACCAAATTAGTAGTCGTAGACTTACGAACACAGAAACCATGTTGTTGAGGAACTAATTGGGAATTAATGTGTGCTGTGAGTATAGGACAAAGCAGCGATTCAAAGAGTTTGGCAAAAACTGAGAGAAGTGAAATTGGGCGGTAATTCTGCACATCGTTAGACTCGCCTTTTTTGAAGATAGGGACAACATTTGCCATTTTCCATTGCGTCGGAAACCGTGATGTTGTAATCGAATAATTGAAAATTATTGCTAATGGTAGAGCAGCACACTTTTTGACAAAAATTGGCGGCAAACCGTCTGGCCCTGGTCCTTTACATATATTAAGTCTTTTCAATGATTTCAAGACATTACGTTCTGTAAACACTATATTGCCTAATGCATGTTGGTGATATATGGGTCCTGTTTCACTTATAACTGGAGAACCAATCGACGGGGAGAAGTTAGACGAGAAATGCATAGCAAAGAGATTGCAGACTTCATCACCGGTAGTTGCTACGTTATTCCCTAAATACATCTCAGAATTTCTAATTTATTCTTAATTTTCGTTGGTCCAAAAGTTTGTAGGGAGAAAAAAAACTCAAGGAAAAATCCATAGAACGAAATGTAAGGTGAAATTCATGACGTTATTTTTTATACGGCATTTAGATAGTTTATTTGTACTTAATGCAATAATTTATAAAAAGTTAATGCCGTACAAATCTGAAAGTTCATATTGATAAAAAAGTAATAAAAATATTAAATAAATATAATTTACATATATATCGCTTACGGAGCGACGTTCTGTTACGACGTTTAGCATTTGTAGGCATATATCTACACCTGCCTATACTGTACTGTGTGCTAAGTAGGTAGTCGTAGGTCACAACCATGGAGAATAGACTAGTCTATTATTCATGGTCACAACGTATTTTATTCGGATGTACTCGGCTTGGACCCGAGTAAGGTGTTCGTTTGCGCTCGTTCACACATAGTTCGATTAGTAGGTGTGTACTCAGTGACATAACGGTATCGGATGAGGAATCAGGCGAAGAAATTAATGACGTCATAGGTAAATAAATAAATCTTTACATCTTTAATTTGTACGTAAGAATTTGATTTTGACAAAAACTTATTCATGTTTCAGAAAATGATAGAGAAGAAAATTCGGACGTCGATGAAGACGTTGATTCCGATAACAACTCAGCGGCTGATTCCGATACTGAATAATTTAAATAAAAACCTTATTTTGTATTATCACCTTTAAATACCATACCGAATTTTTCTAAAAAAATAGGTGTTCTATTTATTCACATCATTACAATGAAACAAATCAATTATATACATGTATCAATAATGTTTGAAGTATATATTAATATTAAACTGTTGATACTGGGATTTATAGTTTCAATTCTTGGATATTATATACACACCCTTTCACTTCAGTTAGACGTCATAATGATTTTATCATATTATCAATTGTTCTCTTCAAAAATATGTTAATACCGTACAGTATCAGATGGCCATAAAGTACTACACCCTTAAAATGGTAGCGTCATTTTCATCAGCCTAAAAGATATGGTCTGCAATTCTGCATTAAAATGTACGGCATCATTTTTTCCTAATTTATTTATCTTCATACTATTTAAAACAAGGGAAAAATGTAGAAAATTGCTATATTTTATTAATCTATGAATATTTAAACTTAAGCAATAATTTGAAAAATTTCAGTTTTTGTATTTCTCTATAATTTTTTTTAGAACAGTTTCTTTTAAACTTATAACAATTGTGTTTTACAATATCATGTTAAGAAAAAAGTTGCCGTACAGAGTCAAATGATTTTACAGCTTTATAAATCAAGTATAACATGAAATTAAGATAATTATTAATAAAAAAAAAATATGTTAGGTCCATGACCCATGTAAAATTAAATTAAAATACATGTTACAGTCATAAATTCCAAATGTCAAAATAACATAACTATACAAGTAAACAGAGTTAAAAGAAAAATACAAAGGTGATTGAGTGAGAACAACTTATCCTGTTATAAAATGTCAAACTATCAAATTAAATGTCAATATAAAAAATAAAAATTAATAATGTCAGAATGTCAAATTAATTGTAATTTATATGTCAGAGTATGAGATTAGTCGTCAAACAACAGCAACGTGCCGGCCACAACAGTGCCTTATGTAGAGACAGTCAACTCTACCCGCAATCATTACCAGGACATCGTTGGAGCTGGCTCGCACCCTGCGCACCAAGGACGCGCACCGCTTGCGCATGGTGGCGTGGAAACAGTCGGTGCGCGCTTCCGCAAACATGCGGATTGCGGATGCATACATTCAAATGATCAATAAATTTTTGACGGCATTATTTTTAATACTACTTTTGAGTGCTAGATAATGTTTTGGAACCGAAGCCGTACTTTTTCAAATCACCCCCCGGACCACGGAAAGAGAGGGGGTTGCAACCCTCATTCTTTTTCCCTTGTCGCATGATTTTTGTACGGCGTTGGGGAATAATGGATTAGAAGCTGTATTGAAATAGTATGAAACTGATGCCGTACAGAATGAAATGACCAAATTTACCTTGGAAATTGTCAGAAAATCAAAAAAAGTTACCGACTTTGTGGCGCACCATTTTTTTACGGCACTGCGCGTTTTCTTATTATTTATCATGGATCTATCGATGGTAAAAATGCCGTACAAAAATATATGACAAAAATGTACTCACTCTACCTGCACTTTTGAATTCTCACCAGCATTCAGTTGGGCAGCTTACAAGTGACGGCATAGTGCTGAATCTTATTATTTTATGCTCTTATATCGTCCTATATACGTCACCTGGTGGTTCATATGACCCATCCATTTTGGACACGGGCCTGTAGTCTATTACAGAGTATGGATGTGACTGAGATAGGCCAGCAGTTGGCCGGGTCTGCACGACTGCCCTTTTTGGGCACAGGCTGCACGTTAGCCAGCTTCCATGCTTTCGGCACCTTTCCAGTCTCTAGCGAGAGGCGAAACATTGTGTCAAGATTGGAGACAGTTCAGGCGCACAAGTCTTAAGAACAATTGCTGGAATCCCGTCGGGGCCACTAACTTTGTTCACGTCGAGATTACGCAGCACTCTACGGACGTCCTTCTGATGTATGCGAATGTCCGACATACACGTCTCGCATCCAATAGGAGCATCAGGAGGGTGAGCGCCACTACTATCCAGATGTGAAGACTCCGCAAAAAGAGCGGCAAACAAGTTTTCTTTTTTCTCAGCGGAGTGGGCCAGAGACCCGTCAGGTTTGAGCAGTGGTGGTATAATAATTTAATAAAAATCTCTTTTTCTTTGTCCATGTAAAAGGCGAGTTTAATAGGTACTGGGACCTAATATTTTGTATAAATAGCCGAGACTGATACGGTTGATAGCGGTGTGATTTGGGCGCGCGGGGCCCCGGGCGGCCACAGTGCGCCGGCCCCGAGTCGTGACAGCCGTTTGTTAAACTAATGGCGCACAAAAAGAAAACCGCCTTCCATTCTTCCATTAACTCTGTCCAAGTGTGCGACTGTTGACTCGGCCAATTTGCACGCGCGAATAGAATTTGTCTACGTATCTATTTCTATTGTACCACTTGTTATTTCCGCCTCAAATAAGCGTTGTCATTCTTGTGATCATTCGCTTGTTCCTTGGTCTCGACAAAATTTACGTTCATTATTATCTGACTCTATTACTAAATAGAAGCTTCAATTCATAGATTAATTGGTGTTAAGTTTTTTATAGTTTCACTTTGTATCATGATGAAGAAATTAGCGAAGAGGGCGCCATGTGCGACATCGCGGGGGTCGAGGGTCCGCACATGTAGCCCACGCGACACATCGCTCGAAAAATGGAGCCGCGATAAAAAGCAGTCGGTGTCGGCGGGCGTGAGAACTGCGACACGTGGCTGAGGCCAGACGCGAGCTCATTCATGCATTTGATTCATAAATTGTAAGCGTGTTTTAAGGGCACACACCACAGCTCGACACCAATCCGTTTAGCGAGATTTGATGAAGTCAAGAGTGCAGTCCAAAGATAATATAGTCCGAAAAGCATAACAAAGGGAAGATTCCTCATTAGTTTGCCGATGGAGCATTTATGGGTATTTGTGTGAAGAATGCAATCGTTGGGCGATCAACGCAGCAGCCGTGGCGCCCCGCTTGCTATAAATCAGGGCCGATTGAGGTCGAGCCGGACGCGAGTTATTTTTAAAATTGCGTGCACAATATTATGTGTTTAGGTGGAATATGATAATTGCGTCGGCGAGAGAGGCGCCGTAAGCCGACACCGACTATGGGATTACAGAGCGCTCGCCGCGACCGCCGGCTGAGGCGCCCCGGGTCGCCCGGCCTGCTCGGGCCGCCCCCGGCCCGACACCGCTCGCCCCGCATCAACACGCCTCGTTATATCCAATACTACACGTATCAAACTGATGAAACCACATTATTTTTCTTCTTACACGGGTTCCCTAGTAAAATTAGAAAGTCCATAACTTTTTCCATAAGTTTTTGCGTACCTCTTGTGTAGGGTTTTTTACCTCACAGCACAATGTAATCGACTTTCCTGCCACGAGTTCGTAGGGGCAATACCTGTCAATACCTAAATATTGATTGAATTTAGACGAAATTACAGTTACTAAGGAATCGTTATTTTCATAGTGTTTTTATGAGGGACGGATGCAGTGACAAGCATGAAACTGTAGTACTCATAATGTGAAAACTTGTGTAAAAAGCCTCGCCGCTGATGATTAGGTACAAAAGAATCTTACTGAATAATCATAACAAAGCTATTATAATAACTATGAATAATGGTCTGATATTACAAATTAACATAATATTTTTTGTCGCCTCCTTTGGTGGTGGCCGCGGACAGGTACTAGCTATGAGGGTGCAGAATTCTTTGAATGGGAATTCTAGTTGACCAGCTTGTTTTACGATTGTGAGCCGTAAAAGTATTAAAATAAGTCTCAAAGCACCTTGAGCCAAGATAATCTTATTTAGGAAGAATAGAATTAGTTGGCCTGTGGGAATTTGAAACCTATACTGTGACCTCAAGGTATGTTTTAGTATGTAGCGAGTGAGGTGCGAAGGTTGACTGAGGTACTATCAATCAGCAAGGCGCCATTGAGGGCTGGTCGAGGCTCGTGAGAAACCGTAAACACTTACCCGCTTTATCTGATAGAGATTTTTTTCACTCAGCAGCAGGTCCAGTCAATTAATGGATTACGCCGTTACTTGGTTTATTTTTGTTACTGACGCTGCTTAGCATTAGGAGAGACTAATTTATCTGCAAGGGTTTGACAGGTAACGCATTACCGCGATGCAGATCGCCCTCACGGCCTCATCGGCCCGCATTAACGTTTTATCACTGATTTTACAATAAATGGAACGCATATTCCTCCTTGCGTGCGTTGTAATTGTGTGCGGCCCTTTTGATACACTGTTAACGAAGAGCCTCGTAATGAGAACGCCGAGGATGCAGTTCAAAGATCGGTTTACAAGAGAAACGTGCTCCTCCGAAGGATTGAACTGTTCACTTTTATTGATTTGTAGAGCCGTAAGGTTCTAAGCGTTTTAGAATTGAAGACAAATATTTGTCGGGGTGGTGGTCTGGGCGGTCTGTCGACGCACATGTGCGCATAAAAAACTGTGTGATGTGTGCAGTGTGTCGGTGCTGCGTGTTGACAGTGCGCATAGCTGCGACAAAGCGTGCGCCCGCGCCGCCGACCACCCTCCCTGAAGGATCCCGTGTTATCATTTGAATAACTTTAACAATCCAACACAAGCATAAAACACGTGAAACAAGAGCCTGAAATGTACAAATGTTTTAATAATCAATTCTATAATAGTATTCAACATTAATATATTCTAAAGGCATTTAAATATTCCTGGGATTTACGAGTCGTTGCGTGTGCTATTGTTTCATATACATATAATGTACGTATATAACAATAATTATTGTTATTGGAATGCTTAGGAGAGAACCGGTCGGTGTAAAAATTCCAAATGGTGTCAGATAGGGCTTGATTGTTGATCTCGTGAGAGAGGAGGCTTATCTAAAGGAAGTCTTCCATTTCACTAAATATTTGTTTTGGTTGGAAAATGTCTCGGTCTGGGGCAATCGTAATAGCGAGTGAATTCCTTGATTAGATACCGTCCTTGGGAACTACCAACAAAATTAATCCCGCCGCAATTTTCCGGTCGCGACTTGATATTGTTAACAGTTGAATTTCCTTTGTTGCATTAATAAACTGATAAGTGGTCATTCAAAATTTTATTTACTTGTAATAATTTTAATGTGTAGTTTACATAATTGAAGTAAACCAGCTAAGGGGTATTTTGTGCTATTATTTTTATAATAGATACACTTATGAAATTGAAGACAGAATTGATTTTTCGGTCGATGTTGTGTCGATGCGTCGTTTGCTACAACTATTTATATATGGGAAAGGGCGTTATTTTTAATCGATTGAAAATATAACTCCACCGGTTTGATGTCTATTTTTATCTAGTCTAGTTACGTCGGGCGATCCCTTTCTTGGCTCATTGCCTATAATAACTTGGATTGAATTGAGTCTAGCAACACTTATGAAAGAAACCAGTGACTGTTGTTAAATTAGGCATCGTATAGTTCTATCGATAGCGGTACATAAACACTCTAATACTGTTTACCTAATGAGATGTGTTAGCTGCATGCGATCCATTCTCACGACCCAAAATGGAGAAAAAAAAAGAAGTTCCCAAAATTTTAACGCAATAGATACATTGTCTCTACATAAACAACGGTTAAATTTCACCGAAAAAACATTCAGCTATGGCAGTGTGGAGACGGATTTCAAAAGATATTGTTATTGCCCTGCAGAGACACTATTATAGACTTTCAATGAGATAAAAGATAGTTGTTACCGTTAATCCATAAAGTGATCAGCTAAGATGAAAAGACTTTAGATAAATTACTGCGAGAGAACTTATTTTCCTAATGAACTACTTAGCACCATTTTTTATAAGGAAATGGTGACTACATGACTGATTTTCTAAAGAAAAAAAATATATTTATACGTAAAAATACCTAAAGAAATTTAGAAGTCAGTGTTACATCAAAGTAATGACTAACAACAGCGTATAAAATTTGACACCGGTACTTTAAAAAGTCATTGTATTTTGTTTTGGTTCATGTCCGAAAAGGCTGGAACGATTTTGGTGGCTTCTTCTTTTGGGGTTCCACGCCAAAAAGTTACTTTGCGAGTAACGGGTTTGACGCATACGTAGTCACGATCGACTTGTGTTGTTTAATCCTAAGGCCATGCGCGCACTGCCTTGCGGTGGCCGCAATTGCGGTAATTCTACCGCACCGGTAGAATTACCGCAATCTCAGGTGCGCGCACTGCGGCGAGAAAAACACACCTTTTGTCTGACAATGTTGTCATACATACAGATTTCTTCGTATTTCGTACATATTTTCGATGTGTGATTCAGATTAGCACTCGATACAGATTTTTATACAAATTCCACACTGTATTGATAAAATTAACTGGTACAACTAAAAACAGAACTTGGCAAAATAAATTCGCTAGATACCGCATTTATTACGTTACAAACACCATTGTATGATTCTATTCTTTATAGTTATTTTTTACTTTTATTATAGAGAAAATTCCATATTTTGTGATGATGCCGCCAAAAAAACGATTTTCAAGCGCTTACATTGCAAGTACTACGTCAATAGATACCTATGTTAAAATAATGTACTACGGAAATGTATATATCATAAAAAGGCCTACAAATAAGTCCGCGATAGCATATATCTATTTCATATGGTTGACTCACAGTAACCATTTTTATCTCTAAATAATTAATTTAAAATATTACTCTATTTGCAAAAGGTAATTTCTCCTAATATATACTAATCTTTATCCAAATAAGTATATTATTTACCTTGGTCATTTAATGTAGATCAAAAATTGCCACTTACTTTTTTCATTTAAATGTTTAGATGTTATCACAGATTTAAAATTACGCAGCCAAGAAATTCATTGCAGCGAAATGACTGGCACAGGTCTGATTCAAGATGAAACTTTTATATATATATTAAACTAGTACTCTCGCGGGGCTTCGCTCCCGTGGATTCTATCACGGTAAAAACATAACTCTCCTTTTTTGCAGTCGGGTAAAAAGTAGCCTATAACCTTCCTCAAGCTTCAAGTTACTTCCATACCAAATTTCATCCAAATCCACCCAGTACTTTCGAAGATTAGCGCGTTCAAGCAAACAAACAAACAAACAAACAAACAAACTAACAAACTTTTCCGCTTTATAATATTAGTATAGATTAAATGATAGCTAAACGCACTTTTTGTAATGACGTACTATCATTGTCGAAGAAAACAATTGTTAAGGACCCCGTGCAAAACCAGACCAGGCCGCTAGTATAAAGGTATTTTTCGTAAAAGTAAACTAGATAAGGCCGGTTTTTCCCTAAGAAAAACGATTTTGGATAAGAACGTATACTTATATCTTACGAAAACTTAGTAACTTGGTTTGTAATTTATCTAGCACCAATAACCAGACTGACAATTTTTGCATCGCTGTGTTTTTAGATTAATATTAAATTAAATAAAAGTTTGTACCTATGATATTAATTATTTACGTATTTTACGTATGTGCGACACTACGAATGCGAGAGCCTTGGATAGCACACAACAATCTTTGACGGATTTCCTGAGCACAGCAAATTAACGTTGTTTATGAAAAAATTAAAAATAACTATAAAGAATAGAATCATACAATGGTGTGTGTAACGTAATAAATGCGGTATCTAGGTAATTTATTTTGCCAAGTTCTGTCTTTAGTTGTAACAGTTAATTTTATCAATACAGTGTGAAATTTGTATAAAAATCTGTATCCAGTGCTAATCTGAATCACACATCGAAAATATGTATAAATACGAAGAAATCTGAATGTATGGCAACATTGTCAGACAAAAGGTGCGTTTTTCTCACCGCAGTGCGCGCACCTGAGATTGCAGTAGTTCTACCGGTGCGGTAGAACTACCGCAATTGCGGCCACCGCAAGGCAGTGCGCGCACGGCCTAATTCATGTAGGTTTTTATAATTTATGTTTAAATTTTAGATGAACTAAATTAGCTTTTTAATTTAATTATTCCAGTATCAATATTATATAGCGTAAAAGTTTGTTTGTTTATTTAAACGTACTTAGTAATCTTCGAAATTACGGGGTGGATTTGGATGAATTTTGGTATGAAAAAATACCTTGAAGCTTGAAGATGGTTATAGGTTAATTTTTATCCGACTGCAGAAAAGGTGGCTGTGTTTTTATCGTGATAAAGTCCAAGAGAGCGAAGCCCCCACGCGACTGCTAGCACTGAATATTGGTAGAACAGAAGCGGTCTCCATAGCACAGCTGCTGACATTATCTAAGGAATGTTCATTCGTCGTCGGGCACCGCACTTTACGCCTTCCCTCAAAATTGATTCCTTATTCTCCTTTTGGCTGCCTTTTAACAACTACAGAGCTAAATTGTTATGTAACTTATTAATTAACCTCCGGCCGATTTATGGGAATACTACTAGACATATGCACTTTCAAATGCTTAATTGTATATTGTCATTTTTCTTGAGCGATGTGACCCGAATTGTACGATGCCAGAGGATGAATGAGTCAGCAAATGATACAATTACATTGTTATGGTATGCCGTCTTGTAATTTAGTATCAGCAAATTGATAACTCTTCTTGCTTTAAGAATCTATGTGTGCATCAAAGTTACCTGCACACATCGTAAAAGGTATCGCGGTTATAGTTACTTATATTACAATTTCAATTACTATATATCAAACCTATTAGATGCTAATTAGAAAAAAGTCATGTAGTTCGGAATTCACCTATACATTTGTATACCTACTTATATTTAGTTTAATTAGGATGCAAGAAAACCAGCACGGTCAAATTAATTTGAAAACCAAGCTATTTCTTAGGTATAGATAGGGTGAGTTTAAAATGCACTGTTTAATTAATGGTTCATTTTATAAGGAGGTTTTATCTGACGAAAGCAAGCATTGTAGCGGTAATCTGCTTCTGCAATTTATACTGTCGCAGGGACAAGACAAAGCGCGTACATTTCGCTCGCATCCCGAAGTCGTGCGTAATGCGGCAAAAATGTCGTCGCCTGATATTAGCACTAGGCTCCCAAGACATTACACAAATAGAATTGCTCTGTTTATGTTTCTCGTTACTTGTGACACCAAAGGGGCAATGTACCCAAAGAAAAGTGGACACCGGCCCGGCTGGGAACGGGCGCGCTGTGCCCGTGAGGCTGCCAGACCGACTGACCGGCCAGGCAGCACCGCAATTATGTTCTGAGGGAGAAATTACGTGAAATGCGCCGCCCGGTGCTGTGTTTATCCAACGAGTATTAACTTCATTATAAGAGCCGTGAAAGTGGCTCTGCAGAGGATGCGTCCGGTTAGCACGACCACTTTGTGCCGTCAGCTCCCACTTTCTCAGACCAAACATCTTTCGGCATGACCGAGGATATGAGCGATGTTTATTTATTTACTAACGCAGTGGTTCACAATAACGGAACAACTAAAATCAATAAATAAATCCATTCCTTGTAATTCTCACAGTTGGGTCGCGTCGCCTGTGCTGAACCTCATTCCATTGAGCACGCGTCTCGCTTACGCGCGCGCACCGCAACGTAAGCGCGTCTCTGTCGCCGGCTTTGTGTGGAACCGCCCTCGACACACACTTCTCAGAATCGGGCTCGTGGCATTTTTTAGAACGCATAATAATTTGATCGGGAAATATTTATGGAAGGGGTGGCCGGACGCGGACTAGTCCGACGAGTCAATTATCAGCCACTCGCAGCACGTCGCGTCGGTCGACTGAAAGACGCGCAATGGGTGGCTAGGCTGAGGTTAACCGATGTTAACTTACAATTTATGACGTAGATAGACGAAGGGTGGAATTTCACATGATTTTATTCCCTTTTTTTTGTCCCATATCGAGCATAACATTTTCGAAATAACATTTTTATACATCCGACAGTGAGAATGTTTTTGTGCTAACCCTAGATAGGTCAGGTACATATCATAATTCGGTTACCTCTAAGAAAGTGAACCTTTTATGAGTTTAAACAGAAAACTGTGTATTTTATAATATAATACATATAAAACCCCACCACTGGATTTATCTGAATTTGAATCTTAGCTGGTAAAGTTCTCAGGGTAAAATAGCATCCTAGATATTATTTATCAGTACATAACTTGTATCAACACAGTACGAATCGGTTCGTAGCACTAGTGCTACGAAAATTCTGCTACGAAATTCGTAGCAGTCTGTTAGTACAATTCTCGTAGGCAATACGACATTGGGATTGTCTTAGCACTTCATTAGTACATTGTTCACCGAGAGGAGAAAGTGACCGATTACCGTCGAGGGTGTCGTTTGAAGCCCGAGCCGTAGGCGAGGGCTTTAAAACACCCGAGATCGGGAATCGCACTTTCTCTCGAGTGATACATAGTGCTTTATACTACACCTACGAGGAAAATAAATAGTACTTTTCAACATTGAGTACATAGACCATAACGTACTTGGTTTGTATTTTTGCACTTTTTCACTGAAATAAGCTAGCAAAACAGTTTCAGAAAAAGATGCCGCATTTTTTTCACTTTTCCATTGCAAAAATTCGTCATAAGTTTTATTATATTTTTTAATTGATTTCTGTGGTAAAAGGTTATCAATCAGTATTTTTGCTGTTTCCTTCAACTGCGGCGGAGTTAAAAAATCTTCATCATCACTATCACTACTTATCATTTTGATAGTTTTATTTTACTTTCTACGAAAACTGAATCTTCAAACAACACACACATTGAAAATGGCGCCAATGGCGTCTGCAATTTTCACATGTTCTTTTTTCAAATTGTTTATCCTGCCGCCGCAGGGTCGTACTGCCAGCCCGACACCATCCAACACACAGCTAGTGGCCAGTGTCATTTTGCGAACTTGGAGATAAAAACTCACTGTAAAAACTTTGGCTTTTGATATTTAGGTTACCGGCGCATAGTCTTACCCAAAATTAAAAAAGAAAATCCACTTAAGAAATGGATTTTCATACACTTTTCTCTCCCGCTCAGATACGTTTTCTCCCCGCATATTTGTGCCCGTTGGTATAGTGGTCAGTGGCCCTGACTGCTATGCGCAAGGTCGTGGGTTCGATTCCCACCTAGGACAAATGTTTGTGTGATGAGCTCGGTCATTTGTTCTTTGTCTGGGTGTAATTTATCTATAATATGTATGTATTTAGAAATATATATGTATGTGTATCAGTTGTCTAGTACCCATACCACAAGCTCTGCTTAGTTTGGGACTAGATGGCGTTGTGTGAAAAAGTTGTGGAATATATTATTATATTATATTATTATTATTATTATATGCAATGACGTACTTTCTACCGTAAATTTGATAAAGTATCAAGATACTTTCGAAGCAGGTGTAGTATAAAAATTATTTACTTGCTGTTTAAAGAATCGTCATGTCTGTCTGTCCGAAATGATTAAGATTACCGAGTTGAAACTTGGTATATAGATCTACAAACCGCTCTCCGATTTATATATAAAGAAATATTAAAAAAAAAACATAAAATATTAAGGGGAGGATTCCCATACATGGAACTGGAACTAAAAAAATATTTGGTTCATCAAACCTGTACGTGCATGTGTCTATAGATAGATCTCTAAAAATGAAATTAAGTTTCCTAAAATAATTTTTCCTCAAATCTAGTCATTTGGAACATACCTATACACTTTCAAAGTAGTAAAATGTGTCCTATCTAACTTTTAAAATAATAAAGCCTAAAATAAAAAAAAATATATGTATACAAGGTTTGAACAAGTTACAGTCAGTAATTTATGAGATATAGAACATTTTCAGTAACCGCAAATACATATATGTATTTCTTTATGTAAACACATAAGACTTAAAGAGAAAAACAAATACAGACAAAAGAGCACAAAGGTGCTGTTACTTCATAAGAAATTTCATCCAGCAGACCTGCGACAGCAGAGTTGAATAAGAGATGATGGGCACTTTGAATAAATATTAATTACGTAAATTACTAAAAAACATACTTAAGTAATAATATAAATTATAAATATATAATTAACAAATATAAACAAACATAGAGGTAAAATACATATTTATATACATATAAATATGAATTTTACAGTATTAATATTAATACATGTAATAATATTAATTCTGTAAAAATATATACAAAAAACCTTTTACCAAAAAATAAACCGACTCCCAAAAAACACTGCAAAGTGAAAAATAACTTTAATTTCGGAAGTCGGTGCCAAAAACGAAAATACAAAACTAAAGACACCGACTACCGAAATTAAAGTTATTTTTCACTTTGCAGTGTTTTTTGGGAGTCGGTTTAATTTTTTGGAAAAATTTTTTGTTTCACTCTTTAGTTGGTCGATTTTTAATTTATCTAGTTACATAAGCCTAAATGTCAACTACTTATAATCATTTACAAAATATTGCTTTTCCCAATGTTGGGCCGTTAATTGTTGAGGAGTTCTCCTGGTACTTCACCATCAGCTTTACTTCACCATATGCATTGTGACGAGCATATTGTGCTTAATAACCACATTCAAGTAATCGAAGCGGAACACATGAAATACTTATTATTCCTACTTATATATTGGGTAGTTCCACTGGCCATCTGTGGTCATCATCATCAGGTCCACTTCACAAATGGTGCTAATGGTGCAAAAAAAGAATTTTCCAAATAGGTTCAGCCGTCTTCGAGTAATCGGTGATCATATATAAAAAAAAAATACACGTCGACTTGATAACCTGCTCCGTTTTTTTCGTCGCTTGATAAAATATAAAATTACGGGATGATGGAGAAGTAGTGTTCTTTGACCAGTTTTTTGAAAATATGGATCGTTTGAACTTTGTTATTACAACCACTATGATTAAACAGAGTTATTTGGCGTAGCCACTAACTACGGTACGCGTCATGGGCGAGTCAGACTCGCACTTAGCCAATTTTTTTCACATGGCCAATTATATATTGGTTTATCTATGTAGATCCGGACGCAGGGAAAACCAAAACATACTTATATCACAAGAAAGTAGGACTAAAATATTATATGTACCGAAATACTGTAAATCTATTCTTAACAATATAAATAACAATTATCTTTACTTTGCGATTCTCTATCCAGTGCGAATTAGATAGTGTATAAGCAAATAATGATATAAGCAATGATATTATAAGTAAAAAAATATCATTGGATATAAGTGTCATTTAGCGGAGTCAGGAAGAATTAGAAACTAAAAAATTGTGGCAATGTGCTCGCAATTATTAAGATTTAGAAAAAATTGGAAAGGTTGCAAGGTCTCAAAGTCCTACCGGGTGTAAAGATTTCGTCATTAAAAGACAAACTACTATGTATAACAATACAAAGTATTGATCCTCCTTACAATAATCCTCATAATACTGCCCGTGCCACTGTGAAAAAGAGCTGTAAAGATAAGGTGGTATTTACTAAAACCATTGATCAACACAATACTCCGAGATAAACATCCTTTTGTGCCCCACAGTAGTATTTGTAAAAACTTGTAAAGAAATTAAAAAAGGGTGCAACAATAAAACAATGGTTCGCGCATGTTATCATGTGCACATTATAATCGTTTCTGCTAATTTGTCCCGGAGGCGGGGTGAGGAGACGTTTCCGCTGCATGTGCAACACAATGCTGAATGGACCCATTAATAGCACAAATGAATGAGCGCGTAAACACATGTGTCCGACCAGCCCACTACCCCACGGCTCGTCCCGCTGCCCCGTCCGCGTCGGCTATATGCCGTAATACATTGTCTTATGCAAAGGACATTACGTTTCATTCACTAATTTGTGAGGTCGAGTCCTGACTTCGAGGAAACCTCGTTTATTGCGCCGAAACACTTCCTCGAAATGCATCGTTTCCTTCCGCTGTTTTTGTGGTTTGTATTGTTTTCTTTAAATAGCACTGTTATAGTTTTAGCATGTGTGACTGGGTAAGCTGATACTTCTTTGTCCCTCACTTTTTAAATTATTTTTATAACAATGGAAATACAATAATCGTTTCCTTTAGTGAAAAGTTAACTTAATAGCCTTCCGACTTTACAGGGCACTTGGCCGAGCGTTGCCTACCTAAAGCCAAGTTTAGACTATGATAGAAATTGCGACATTATGTATAAATGTATAACCAGCATTTAACATGAGAAGAAATTGGCAGTAATTAAATGTTACGCGACTTGTGTGGTTGGAATTATTTATCATATCGTTGAGCTCCTTCATTTCAAAGTTGAGCTACACGATAACTGACAAATGTCTGGAGAGGTCCGCTCAAATCTGCTTCTTTCCTCCAAATAGCACCGCAGACATATAACTACATGGTTCTTATATGATTTGACCAGTACGAATTAAGAGATGTTAACCTCTGAGTTTGTTTCTTCTCAGGGCAGTCAGTTACGAACTTAGGAGCACCGTCTAGTTTAACTTAAAACGACAAAAAATTCTATGTAAAAGCGTAATTTTATTTATACTCTAAGTACCTACTTCACCTGTGTACCTTCAGTTATGAGAGCAGTGATGATCACGTAAATCACATAAAGTGCCTGTCTGTATTCTTATCTTGCTGTGGGTAGAATTCACATTACTAGCAATCTTGTTGACCCCTTCAACTAAACTAAATATGCTTGTTTTTGTTTTTGCTTTTATATATTGGCTACGATACACGAACCATTTTAGTTGTGACCAAGTATTAGGCCTGTGTGCATGCTAAACAATTACAAATTTTATTGTATCCAATTTATAACGCATAATAATGCTTTCAAGCGCGTTGAAATGGTGTGGAAAACATTCCCAGACATCTAGATACCAAATGGATGACATAACTATTCATCAGTAATGAAATAATATGAAAATTATTTATCATTTAATCAGATTATAAGCTACCGCAGAGGTCCATTTAAAGTGGTGGTTTGGGTGGTCAAGGACAAAATTGTGTCGCGCGTTGATGTCTTTTGGAAATGTCTCTTTCTTACATGAAAAAATTCTAATTCTTTTATCCCTGTCTTTTCTTTGTATTTTTATCGTAAAAATCTGTGCTGTTACCTATAACGGCTGAATACGATATCGATAACTATAAAATTAAACTTATTTTTTTTAATTCAATTCAGATAGTTGTCATAAAATACCTATCTACATTAACCGACTTGCATGTTTTCATTTTAGATTTCCCAAGATTCCAGATTAAAAAGAAAAGTGGATGGATATGGTTACTAGGGAATATTGGTTTCTAGTTTGGTTTTTATTGATATAATGTTGAGAAAAGTCAAAATAATATAAGATACCTATATGCAATCTTTCTAGGCTTCAAATAGTATGACGGAGTCTAATATTAATTAACTTGGACCTTTGCATTACAATATCGCCCTCGTAAGTTACTTTGGTTCCGGGGTTGCGGTAATGTTCTAATGAGATACCGCGGCCCCGGAACTTAAGGGCAGCTGAAGGAACAGGGTGGGTTTTTAGTCAGTAGAAGTCTGACACTCCCTTCCACTTTACCCAGAGCGGGAGAAGTCATTCGATGATTTTCCAACCCAGGAAAAAAAACAGGTTACTTTGTTTCGATGTCGAGTCCACGGGTTAAGTGTATGTAGGAGGGAGGAGTCATTAGATAAATCATTTAATGACTCACCACCAAAAAAATAATTATTACAGAGTGCCTGCTGAAGCTACAGTTGTTTACACAACTGTTTTTAATGAAAATATATTTATTATGGAATATAAAATAAATATAAAAAAATAAAATATAAAAATAATATATGGCCGGCTACATTGTCCATGCTCTGATAAAGCAAATAAAATGCCTAACTTGTATTGGAGCGTTGATTGGTGTTACAAATCAAAACGCCTTACAATTTCAAAAAGACACTAAAACAAGTTATTGTGCGGATCCACCACAGTAATAGAAATTTGTCGTCGTTGTGAAATTTATATTAAAAGGGCGATCAACGAGAGTGGTTCGAAAGTGCTGTCTCAGAAATATAATTCCAATTATTTTATGAGATCGGTTTTAAAATCACTGATTGGGTATAATTTATTCGCGGATATAAATTTTCATCAATATGAAATAGAAACTACCAATCATTTGATTGAATTAGCAAGATGCATAATTCAGAAATATATAGACGCTCGGTTATCATATTTTAGCAAAAACAATCAGGACCCTAAAACTTTAATTCGAAAAACATTTACTAAATTAATTCATTTTAAACCCTAAAACTTTAATTCGAAAAACATTTACTAAATTAATTCATTTTAAAAATCAATAATAACAGCATAATTGTTTTTCTTTTTCTAATTGAGACTGATAATGATTAAATATTATTTTGTGATTTTATTGAGTATTTTTTATAATGTTAAACTTCATTTTATCGATATCGATAACTTTCCCTCAATCAAGTAGAGCAATCCCTAACTCGGCATATGTATGAAGCTTGACCTTGAACTGACCAATTGCAGTAGCGCATTTTTTCTTCGCCTCCCAACCCATATTGGTGAGTTGTGTTCTTCAAAGAAATCGGTCTATAAGCTCTCTAGGTTAAATACTCTCTGGTTTATGGCAATAGAGTAATGGATAGGGTTCGAATCAGCGACCTCTAAATCACAAGTCCAACACCTTAGCCATTAGGCTATTGATGCTTAACTGGTAAATCGGGGATGTAACCCCTGGCCACTACTGCCTGAAGAGATTCTTCTGAGGAGTTTGTCGATTTTCAGCACTCTTTTTCTAGGATCAGTTTTAATATAAGTACATAATGTATACCTTTTTTACTCGATTTTTTTTTTAAAGAAGGAGTACCTTCTTTTAAAATTAATTGCAATAGTAATTGCAATCCGCAATTTGAGAGCAAAATAAGAGAGCCAAAATATTAGTTATCTAGATGCCGTCAATGTACTGCCAACCGTACTCTACTAATTTTTTTTACTTTTTAATTATATTTTGTGTAGGCGTACATTATAATCTACAAAATAATAGAGTAAGATAATATACATTATCAACTGCGACTCTAACTTTGAATTATCTATAGTAATGTTGTAAATAGGTTAAGATTATATGTAGGGGGATATCTCCGGAACTAAAAATTCAGTCCTATATTTTATTTCTTAATAATTTCGAATTTGTGAGTACTATAAGCTATATATTATTATTTTTATTCATGCATATTAGCAGAGATATCACAAGTGTGTCCAGGCGAACGGAAAAATGTATGCGTATTTAAAATATTGCGTTATATTATATTATACGTTTCAAGTAATCTTTCAAAAATCAATAATCTATTTTACTTCTAAATAAGTTGGCTACCCTACCACGTAGTCATTCTACATTTAGTGAAAGAAAACATCGTATGAAATGATACATTCTCAAGGATTTTATCAAATACACTCAAATTAAACTGTTCTCTAATATCAATATCCCGTAGGAAATTAATCACAAAGGGTATTTATAGACACAATAAAACCCTTTGGGCTACCAAACATTGTAGGTACAGTCGGCCAAGAAAGTGGTGTACCACCCTAAGGTTGAATATCGCTTGCAGATTCATAGGTGATAAAGATTAGTTTCGCTTGCAGATCGATCTGACAACTTCTATTGCTGTCTTTATCTGATTATTGATAACGACTATTACTGTTTGTAACGTGACAGCTGTTCTTAGTTTGAACTTGATGGAACCAATGACGTCGTAAAATCAACGGCGGGGGGCTGTAGATTTTGATGACAAAATTGTATCTACAAATTCAGAATTGTAATCAACAAGTTACATAAAATTGTAAAGGCACAAGGCGAGTCCACAAACCTACAATTTCTGTAAACTTGTAATTACAATATCAATAAAAAACAAGCTAAAAATAGATTTATCCTTTTATTAAATTTCTACAATCAATTTTAAAATACTTATAACAAACAAAAACATAGCATATATAGTAATATTTAGAAGATATTGAAAATTTTTAAAAATTAGAAACGGGTGTAACCGCCGTTGGCCTCTATAACCTCTAAAAGACGAGACCTCATTGAACCAACAAGCCGTGAGCAAATATCGGTTCCCCGCATTTCCTCCCAGATATAATTACAGTGACTAATAAGAGCTTGTTTGGTTCTTTCATTTTGATGCGACCATCGTTGGACCATAAGGCCCCAAAGATTTTCTATCGGGTTGAGGTCCGGCGATCTTGAGGGCCACTGAATTACCCTTACGTCAGTGTGTGAACGAAACCAGGCTCTTACGATCCTCGCATTATGAATTGAACAATTATCTTGAACAAAATCAAATTGTGGCACTTCGTTCTCCGGGTAAACATTACGGACTGTCGGTAGCATTGCATTCTGAAGCACGTCGATATAATTTACAGCCGTCGCTCGAGGAGGTAGAGAACACAATTCTCCTACACCATCCGTACTCATCCAGCCCCAAATATTTACGGAAATTCGACCTGATTCTCTATTTGGGATTACATGATCATCTTTATACCGTGTTGAATTATATCGCCAAAGGTGAAGACGTCCATGCTGACTGGATTTAAACGTTTTTTCATCACAAAACACTGTATTAGACCAATCAAACTCTAAGTGCTCTCTGGCGAAGTTCAGACGAGCAAGTCTGTGAGCATCCGTCAAATATATTTTCTTGGCGTAATGCCTGTGGTGCAACCCCATGTAATGTAGATGATTCCTTATTGTTTGGGCACTCACATCGAACATATCCGCAAAATGTTTTGTGGGCTTAAAACCATTGATTTCATATTCCCGTCTCATGAATTCTCTATCGTTATTGGAGAGTGCAGGCCGGCGACCACTTCTTCTGTGATCCAACAAACTTCCCTCCTCTCCTTCACGACGAATCCAAAAGCGGACAGAACACCTCGATATATTCAAATTCCGGGATATCGCACTGATACTGCTTCCCTCATTAAATTGGGCAATTATTTGTGCTCTTTCGGCAATGGTCAAGTTGGCAGGCATTGAGATGATTTTATATGCAGTTGATTGAAAAATAACACGGAAAATATATCGATTTTTTGCATATATTTGACAAAATGTCAATTGTCAGTTTTCTTTTTCAAATGGAATTCGGTTATCTAAATAGTTTTTATTACTTTTGTTTGGAAACATTTCAATTGCTTTGTAGAAACTAATGTCCTTTTCATTTATACTAAAGGTTAAAATGTCATGTACTTATATGTGACATATGACGTATGAATACTAAATACATAGGTTTACGTCATGATAATGTTGTCTCTTTCAGTAATATCTTTTTATAACGAACCTTGTTGTAATTTTCGATGACCGGGAAACTAAATCAAAACTGGTACACCACTTTCTTGGCCGACCGTACGTGTAGCAACGTGTTACTTTAGGATTATTGTCCTGTTCTGTCCAAGATAGTATCGCTTCCTGTGCTTTTCACTTTTCGTTTGTTTAACGCATAACAAAGTGCGGACGATACCTGCTGGACAATGGCCAGGTACCAGCTATTGACAATTCGTCAGCTCATTTACGAACAGTTATATTTTTGTTGGCAGCACGACTCGTTGGCGCCAGATCTCTCAACCTATTGTCGTATCTACTATTACTTATTCTTCTGAACCAAAAATGATGGTCAATTGTTACAGGTACTTCCTGGGAGGCATTCTTTAAAACGCTGTGAATTGGGAATTCCGCACGTTTTGTTTCGGTGGCGCTTCATTTTCCTTGATTTCACGGTGCTGAGTTCCTGACTTTGAAATATCCAGTCTTTTATCTTTTATACCAAACACTTGTTACGCTATAAAGCTATTTATTATTATACTTGATAACATGACAAAACAGATTTTGTTCGCACATATTTCGTATTGAGTTTATCAATGCGTCGGTGGCCGGATACGCACCGTCACGCCGCCTTCTCGACTCTTATCTAGTACATTCAATAAACACTATTAATATTAAATATTATCTAAATTTTCTGTAGCAGTTAATAATTGGCGAATATTCATCAGTGTGCGAGACCCGCATCGTTAGGGTTGGTACATAATGACTTAATTGGGTTATAAATAAGGTCAATGTAATGATCGGTGGTGATACTTTTATGCTTGCAAATAGTGGTCACGTGTCGGGAATTCGCTACAATTGGTTCGTCGTGCGGCACCCTAATCAACTGAATGGGGCCTGGAATGACGTGATTATTATGTTACATATCTGTAACACAACACTGTTTAACTTTATAGGGGTGAAATTACCACGCGGGCAGACTACGTTAATTCGGCAATATTGAGTTTCGGTTTTTGGAAACATTCGCTTTATTTCCATTTTAGTAGTATAATTGATAAGGCAGGTCGTCAGAATATGTTAGCGACCAAATGGCGCCCCTTCCTTGAAGGGCCGCATAAACTAAACGGCTATGCGCAATTCAGAGTGCCGTATCGTGGGAACATCGCGGCGTATTGACAATGATACGTGAAACTGACAAATATATGGCGGGGCAGAACCTCCTCGAAAGGATCCAACGTCTGCATTCAACATTATGTATTAACATTGATTACGCCGGACATTCATATCATTATCGAAAAAATAAGTTGTCAACGTATGAGCGTTTCACATCGCCTAGTTCCCATGGTCGCAGTGTTACTTTTCCCATGTAGTTATCGTTGGGCCGTCACTCCATACGCCATAGGTCAGTGTTTCGATAAACAAGAGAACCCTATGCATTATGTGCGTGTGTCATGTTATGATATTGAGCTAATATGGCAATGGCATGACGTAACTATCGGGGGCAGAGATGTATCATCCAGCGCGTAGCACATCATGGCGAACATGTAATCTCCAAACAGTTTCGTAAGTGCCCTCGAATGTGATACACTATATTTATTATCAACTAACGATTAAACCACATTGGTAAGTAATAAAATTTTGTTCGACTTTCGTTTACACAATTCATAGATTAGGGCTATGAAATGTCAAAATCTACCTTAAATATTAACACTACATACAGTCAGATCGCCATATCAGTCAAAAGTTCAGCGACGACGTACAGAAAAACGAGTACAAGAGAGTCCTGGTAGATATGCAGACGCAAGCGCAAGCATACAAATAGATACGTAACGAAATAAAACGTTGGAGACAGCATTCTCGACAAGTGGCGCGGAGTATTACATGTATGTTTGTGTTATAAATTTTATGGGCCACGCACGACAACTGTTTATATAGTCACAAGGAATTTTTTGAGCTGAATGTCATATATGCTCCTATTGATACACCCTAAATATATAAATATAAAGTCCCGACACTTTCCCTTTTACTGAACAGAAGTTATCATACAACTGCCACGTTTCTTTTTGTTCCTAGTAAACTTGGCGAGTTGTTCATCATTATGCTTAATTGAGTAACCCCTATCGTTTAAGTCTGGGGCCATTCCGTCCGTATAAATAAACACTAGCACAGCAGGGGGTCCCTGCAAGGATAATTTTTCATAGAACTGGTCGAAGTTTACACGTACATGTGAGATGACTGATTCCTCGTAGGTACTCAATAATAAGTGATAAGCATACTCGAGAGATCTTAACTAATAATCTAAATACAAAAGTAGTTAGTCTCGTAATTTAGTTTACGCCGTTTTTATATCTTCTTCTTCTGAATTCTGGTATTGTTTTCTGAAGGATTTCGATAAGCTCAATTAAGATCTGACGTCGACATTTTTTCTACGTCAGGATTTCAAGAATTTAGATAAGTTCAAAGTCGGAAATCTTGAGTTTAGAGAGATTTTGCCAGAGTATCTTCAAGAACTTACTTTGTTCGTAGTTCTGCTTCGATTCTTTTCGAAATTCTTTCAAATTCCGAAAAATCGAATATTAAATATACGAGTATGCTACCAAATTGTATGAAAAACATAGGTACTATGCAAAAATATACTGCCGAAAACAAATATATCGAATCCAATCCGAAAATTTAAACTTGTTACATAATTTTGATAATTGAACCATCTATTACCAAAATTATAGTACTTTTAGATACTATGATTTTTGTAATAACCTATTAATTCATGCTGCTGCAATATCTCTAAAATCTATTTTTTAATCCTCTTGTTCAAACATCTCTCAATATTCTGATGAGTTAAAAAACTCAACTCAATCAGATTTCAAAAACCTTTAATTGCAAAATCAATGCAAAATCTCTGAGATCATCAGAAAACGGTACCGAGTCACGCCACCAATTACTATGGTAAGTTATTCGCAGCTCAAGCAATACGGCTGTGGAATGATCTACCAGTGTCAGTAAGACAAGCAATAATCTTATCGTCTTCAAAAACTTGGTAAAGGATCTTTATCTGTCTTCTGAAATTGTTGTTAGGATGTCTTTGTTTCTTTTCTCATATTTATATGTATATACACCGTGAAATTTTAATGGTTATTTTCCCGACGCAGGACAACTTGCCATAAGGAGTACCCGAGTACTTTCGAAGCATAGAGTAAAAATAAAAAAATAAAGATGATTTGGTTTTATAATAATTAAAAAAATATTCATCAACTCAAAAAACGTGAGAATCTATAGTAAAACTAGAGGTAACTTGTACTCAAATCGCACGCGGTGCCAACAAAGAACAGCTGTGCATAAAAATTTTCTAAGCAAAATAAACTCTCGCACGTGGCATCGTTTGTAATTGTTGTTAGTTTGACGGCAGCGGCGACACATCGGCTAATAGATCACGGGCAGTTCCAGACACCAGCACATGCGCAGGGCAGAGGTTGATCGGCCGTTATTTCGCCAGAGTTCGACGAAGAAATCATCGAGTACTTTGAACGGGATTTAACCTGGGATCTAGCCCGGACCTAACTCCGTTAGACTTTTACTTCAGGTCTGAGCTCAAGTGCCTGGTGAATCGTGAGGAACTCGAAACTTGCAACACGTTAATAACTGTGACAGTGGACGCTTTCAATATCGTAAGAAGTGACAGAGACACCTTAAAAAATTGAAAGACAATCAATTAAAACGTGCTTCATTGTATATTCAACGCAGTGGCTTGCACTTCGAACAATTACCTACTCCGTTACCGGGAAGTGTAGGTAAGTACTTACTCGTACTTTTGTAAATAATTAACATTTTAAAGTAAAGTTAGTTGATTGAAGTTTATGAAATACGCCTCAAATACTTTGTTAAGTCTCTAATTCGGAAAATTATTTTTCTTAGATGATAAACTTGTTACTATTTAATTTCGTATTCAGTAAATTAAAGCTAAAAAAGTATTTATGACGGTCGTAGGCCCGTAAAAGTATGAAGGAAAATTTTGAATATATTTTTGGGTAAAGCGTATTATTATCGAGAATAAGTTATCAGCTGATTGAAAAGCACGCGGGTCAATGGCCGCGCGGCCGTTCGTCGCCCGGCTTACCCGAGCGTAGGTATCCAGAGGATTACTATTGATTCGTGGTCGCTTTCGAGTTTTGTTTTTCACAATGGTTAATCTGCCATTTTTGGTTTTAATATTTTATTTGTTTATAAAACGATTGTATTACCAAGACAAAGCTATTTCGCTATGGGAAAACAACCATTAAAATTTCACGGTGAATATGTTTTGAGAATTTTGTTTATTGTTTTTATGTTTTATATAGATAAACTAGTACTCTCGCGGGGCTTCGCTCCCGTGGATTCTATCACGGTAAAAACATAACTCTCCTTTTTTGCAGTCGGGTAAAAAGTAGCCTATAACCTTCCTCAAGCTTCAAGCTACTTCCATACCAAATTTCATCCAAATCCACCCAGTACTTTCGAAGATTAGCGCGTTCAAGCAAACAAACAAACAAACAAACAAACTAACAAACTTTTCCGCTTTATAATATTAGTATAGTTTTATATAGATAAACTAGTACTCTCGCGGGGCTTCGCTCCCGTGGATTCTATCACGGTAAAAACATAACTCTCCTTTTTTGCAGTCGGGTAAAAAGTAGCCTATAACCTTCCTCAAGCTTCAAGCTACTTCCATACCAAATTTCATCCAAATCCACCCAGTACTTTCGAAGATTAGCGCGTTCAAGCAAACAAACAAACAAACAAACAAACAAACAAACTAACAAACTTTTCCGCTTTATAATATTAGTATAGATAGTACACAGTGGACTACCCGCGTTTTCTCCTTTGTGTCAAATCCATCCAAAGGTTGTCTGTAAAAGATCGCTTTTGGCGATAAGACCGCCCATTGTATCACCCTTTTTAGTTGGAAAGTCCTTCTTGTTTTACTGTTATAGTGTGCACTGAAGAATATATCTATCTATCTATAACCTGCAGAATTATCAGAGGTATACAAAAATATTTATTTGTAAAGTAGTGTTATTAACTACCTCTTCGTTAAAAAAATACATGTACTATAAAATGCTGTTCTAATGTGCAAACGTGTGTCACTATTATTCTAATTACTTCTAGAACCAGATACTTTCTTACCTAAGGCAATGTCCTCCTGTCTTGGATACGACATGACATTATTTTATCCGACTGTAGATACAAAACAGTACAATGTGATGATACTCGAAGTGGATATTTAAAACTGCTTTGACAAAAGATGTCTCTTCAACAAGCGTACATTTTAAAGTAGTGCTAAATGGACACTTACATAATGTAATTGGTTACATTTACTTTTATGCCCAATAGGTCGAGGGCCATTGAGGTAAAGAAACCACCCCGCCGGACAATTGAGCGTGGGAGCAGTCGCGGTGGCATTCACTAATGGTGGCTACAAATAATCATATTACTTTTGTACGATTGTCCACTTTTTTTGCACTCCGTACGACAATGAGATTACCCGTGCCGCACAAAGGCGATGTTAATACAATTTTTGTACATTTTATCTAATTTTGGGCTGTATTTTATTGCCAGCAAATGATACTTTTTATATTTCCCGGAGCAATTACTGAGGTCAGGCATCGTTGCAGTATCTACTATTGGGAAAAGCTATAAGAATTCTTGTTTACATAGATGAGTTTTATGATATCAGTAGGTAGAGAAGGTAAGTCTGAAAAATACTAAGAACAACACCAATGAAGCGATTGAGATATGGAGGAATAGAGCGTTCAGCCGCGTTTTGAAAAGTAATGGAAGAGGGTAGTATGTGGCGGAACGGCGTCGAGGCGGCGCCCTGGTGTGGCGCGAGGGTGCAGGCAGGCACCAGGAATGCGAGTTCGCCAACTATCACACGCCCAACATGAGTTGGATCTTTTTTAAAAGGGCACAATTCCTGGAAGCCTCTCTCGAGCGGCCGGAGGCTGGCGCTCGCCGGCCATTGTGGCGCGGCCGGCTAGTTTTGATCTTATTGTTAATGGGACGCCAAGTTTTTTCAACCGTGTTCGGAAAAAAGGCATCATAGGACCCCAGCGGAAACGTTACGGACCCTTGTGAAGTAAAATGGATATGTTCTTCGAAGGAGGTGTTATTTTAATCGCAGGTCGGCTTTGTTGTTCAGGAATGTAGATGGCCTGTCATAATTTTAATGGGCAGTTTCTCAGAGATTCTATGAACCTGATGGTGCACACGTCCTGAATATTCATCAGGATTCTATGCTGCGGCTGGGCACAAACTTCGGAATGAAATCATATGTACTAGGTATCTAAATCAAATTATTACTGTAATAAAACATAGTGAACCGTCAATTATGGAAATATAAAAAAAATATGATTAATTTACCTCAGTAACTATAAAGCACACACGTTTTCGAATTGTAAAACAACACAAAGGTATTGAAAGAAAAGGTGTCGTTTAAACTTTTACTAGTGGTATACGTGACTGCTCAATAAAGAGAGAATCCGAAAAAATAGAATAATGCTGCGTAGTAGATATGCGGGTCTGAGCGTTTACCTTTATTTATTTATCGTTATCCATTACTCTCATCAATAAACTGGCGTTTTCGTCTTATGTGCGACGAAAGAATAATATAATAAATGCGCGATACCGACGACCGCGACGCTCCGTGCTCCGTGTATAAGGTGGAAGAGGCCACACGCAGTGTGCTTTGTAATGACATAATTGCTGTACATTGCTATAATAAACATTTTAAGAGTTGCAAATACGGTTTTATATAAATTTACAATCGTGTATATAGGTATAAACTCAAACTTCATTAGTATTAGTAGTTCTGCTTTTGAATAACAAGACCATATTCAAAAGAGTCTCGATTTTTGTGAGACATTGATGTAGCTGTAGATACTCGTCGCAATTTTCCGTAAATATGAAATTAAATATCATTTGAATTTAAGTAAATAATTAACATTGACGGCTTTTATCAAATAATGGCGTTCTGCTATCTCTTTTATGTTTAAAAGAAGCACCACTATCACCTATGACTCATTTTAATTGAAATAATTTTGTTTGTTTTGTTTTACTTCAACACCGATCTAGTCGTAAAAACATTGATAACAGTTTCTTGTGACTTTGTAATACCGCACAAGACGTTCTTATGTTACAATTGGATAGTAGGGAAGGTCTGCTGAAACAATCGAATGTTAGGTCCTTTTATCTGCGCTCACGCAACAGGTAGACTGACTGCATTCCGACTTAGAAATGCAGTAAGAATGTGGTTAGGAAGCAGTCAGATTCAATTGACGACTACAGTTGAGCTTTACAGCCACAGCAAGACAACCTGGAGCCACTACCTTAGTAGCAATTAGCTGTTGAATGCTTACGGAAGATCTGTACCTGTACCTAACTGTGCTGCATGTTGCTGTTCAAAACTTGAACTACGGTTCTTGTACGTCGGAAATAAATGCGTCTCGTGAGTAGCAGTTGAACACGGCCTCTTTAGAACCAGCAAATTGTATTCGGATGTTGCAGACGTATGGAAAGGAAGATATAAAGGGTTTTCCAAAAAGAGGCGTCATATTGATATTCAAAGAAAAATGCCATTTTTTATATAAATGATCGGATGTTTATTTCATTATAAAGAGGAAGGTATGCCGTTAATAGCTGAAAATAACATCAGGCAAATGACCACCACGACCACGCTTACAGGACCATTTCCTTTTCATGCAATTTTCCATAACCAAATCGCAAAGTGGCTGCCCTATGTCCTCGATAGCCTCACGAATTCCATCTTTGAGGTCTTGAATCGACACTGGGCTATTAGCGTAGACCTTCTCTTTCACGTGGCGCCAAAGGAAGAAGTCTCAAGGTGTTAAATTACAAAGTCTCGGTGGCCAATTGTGATCACCTCTTCGAGATAGCACGGTCCGGAAACTTTTCCCGTAAACGATCAATGGTTTCGTTGCTTGTGTGGCACGTAGCGCCGTCTTATTGAAAGTAAACGTTGTCCATATCAATGGCATCTAATTCCGGCCATAAAAAATCATTAATCATCTCTCGATAGCGCAATCCATTCACCGTAACTGTTGCTCCAGCCTCATTTTCGAAAAAGTAAGGTCCAATGACTCCGCCGGACCATAAACCGCACCAAACAGTCACACGTTGAGGATAGAGAAGCTTTTCAACAATAACTCTTGGATTTTCCGAGCCCCAGATGCGACAATTTTGCTTGTTGACGAAGCCATCGAGGTGGAAATGGGCCTCATCACTCAAGATGATTTTTCGATGGAATTTCGGATCATTTTCATGCATTTCAACGACCCAATCAGCAAAGACACGACGTTGTTGATGATCGGCCGGCTTGAATTCTTGTGTTAACTGAAGTTTATAAGCCTTAAGACCCAAATCTTTCTGCAAAATACGGTGTAATGACGTTTGTGGAATGCCTAATTCCAAAGAACGACGAGGAATGTAAACCTGGGTTTTCTTCAACACTTTCGGCTACTGCTACAATATTCTCGGCTGTTCTTAAGCGACGTGCACGGGTTTTATTCTTCACATCACTAAGTTGTCCCAACAGCTCGAATTTTTCCATCAATTTCTGTATTGCGGTCCGACAAGGTGCTTCACGACGACCCAAAAATGTTCGAGTTTTACGAACCGTCTCTGCCAAATTTTCACCATTTTTGTAGTGAATTTTAATCATTTCAATGCGTTGTTGAAGCGTGAATCGTTCCATTTATTTTTTATAATGGCGTAGTTTCTACTTGTCAAATATAAAAAAATGACAGCTTCAAAAGTGACATCTACCGAAAGAGCGAGCTATTCAAAATAACACCTCTTATTGGAAAACCGAAAAGTACAGGCCCATATCTAAGCTTTGCTTGTTTTCAAAGGTTTTAGAAAATATTGTTTACTCCTCAGTTTATAGTGCTATTAAACAATCACTTAATAACTATCAACATGGCTTCTTAAAAAACAGGTCTATTGTGTCGAATCTGCTCGTCTGTTCCGACTTCTTGTCCTCCACCATGTCTGAACCATCACAAGTGGACGTGGTCTACACTGATTACAGCAAGGCATTTGACCGTATAGACCACGGTGTCCTTTTACGTAAGCTGCTGGCAGTGGGTATCAGAGGCGATTTATTCAGATGGTTTACATCTTATATTGAGAATCGATGTCAAACAGTTGTAGGTACTGAATGGTTACAGTTCTGTAACCGTTAAAATACCCTCGGGAATACCACAAGGATCCCTTCTGGGTCCTTTACTTTTTTTTTTTTTTTTTAAATGACATTGGTTCATACTTTACCCATTCCAAAATACTTCTGTACGCCGACGATATGAAAATTTTATGCCCTGTATCGGAACTTTCTGACTGTTTTGGTTTACAGCGGGACTTGGACGGACTTCAAAATTATTGTCTCCTTAACAAACTTGAACTGAATGTTTCTAAATGTTTTGTTAGTACCTACACTCGCAAACCACGTGCAATCGAGTTTCAGTATAAGTTACATAATACTGTTATAAACAGGATAAGCGTTATTAGGGACCTGGGTGTAACGTTTGACTCTAAGTTGCTTTTTGATGCACACATCGATAACGTTGTTAATAAAGCTTCCAAAGCATTTGGATTTATACTTAGGTTGTCAGCTGATTTTAAAAACGTAAAAACGTATGAAATTCTTTATTGTGCTTTTGTCCGTAGCCATTTGGAATATGCCTCCCAAGTGTGGAATCCTAGTTACAATATTTATATTGACAGAATTGAGGGGATTCAAAAGCGCTTCCTACGTTTCTTGCAGTACAAGACTAGGAAATATACTCCCAATTATATAGCGCGATGTAAGAGGTTTCACATCTTACCACTACATGAGCGAAGACGCATTGCGGATATGGCGTACTTATTTAAGATTGCGAATGGTACTGTAGATTGCCCTGAGCTGTTAAGCTGTTTAGGATTAGTTACACATTGCAAAATGTTTCGTAATCCTACCTTGTTACATGTCCCTCATTCCAAGTCAGCGTACAGGCAGAATTCTTATTTAATCCGTGCGAGTAGAAGTTTTAATAAACTATCCGGTGAACATGATTTGGATATATTCAATACCAGTGCTTCTCGACTTAAGCAATTGTTGGTGAAAAGCTTTTTTATGGAAAAGTGATGATTTGCGTCTAAATGATTTTCTGTTTGTATGTATTTGTCGATCGTGTTCTATTTACTTCCTAATTTATGTTATAGGTATTTTGTAATTACCTTTCTTTTATTTATTTTTTCTCTTCTTGTTTTTGTTTTTAGTGTTTATCAGTGGAAACTTGTAAATGGCCTTCAATTGTATAGGTATTGCTTATTAACATTGTATAAGTTAGCTGTAAGTTTCCCGAATAGAATAAAATAAAATAAAATAAACCCTTTATTATTTAAGCTTCTTCTTTATGGGCTTTATAATACAGTTAAAATGGAAAAGTGTTAGTATTTATAAACTAAGTACCCACGTTGCATCTATTTCGGTGGAAGCTACAATACTACAGACAAAAAGCTATAAGTTGATGAAATGAACCCCGAAGCAACAGTCGTGTGTCTTGCTTCGGGCGCTCCAAATTAGTAAGATAATCGAATGCTCTTAACAAGTCGTGGAATAAAAAGTTATTATAATCACAGAGTACTGTTAAGTATAATGTAGCCAACGCGTGTGCGATAATTAGAGCGGTATAGTTCTGATACTGCTTCAAGATAATTTTGCTAACACCGTTAGTACTAAGGTGTGTGAAGATACTGGAATAAAACATTAAGGTACTTTCAATTATAACCAGTCGTGAAGACTATCGGTGAATCCAATTGCCGAAAGAAACAAAAAGAATTAATTACGTTACGGTTTCTCAAATGCAGACATTTAGGATGTATAGACTTAATGTATAGACTTTGCATTGAGATAGGAAAAGTACCTATAGGTACAGACTTTGCCTTACTACCGCAGACGGAATGTCAGGAATCAAAGCAAAGACACATTGTTTTACAAAGATAATTGTCTAATGTCCAAAATGTTTGGAACTGCGATTGATCAAATCGTTGAGCTCCTTAAGTTCTAAATTGGGCTACATGATAATTAACAAATGCTTGAATTGTCTGGACAAATCTGCTCATATCTGTGTGCTACTTTCCTCAATAGAGCACCAAAGACATAAACCTACATGATTCTCATATAATTTCACCAATACGAATTGTATGGACTTTAAAAAAGACGTTGAACTCGTTTTTTTTCGGTGTTTCTTCTTAGGGTAGTCATTGAAGACACATCAGCCTCATCTAGCTAAACTTAAAACGGCAAAAAAATTCGTGTACAAGTGTTATTTATAACCAATTTACAACATATTTCAATTCATTCATCAAGTAATATGTATTTTGGTAACCCGTCAATCCCATACATTATGAACCTTTTTACAATAGTTCTCGCTGAAAGACTGTCTCATTGCCTAAGCTCTGTTGAGAGGATTGTCCCGAAGACCGCAATTATTAAACGGAAAATGACATAATTAGTACTCCCAATCAGCCTGATTTAGTCCAGTCTGCCAGGCTTGTCAATCTAGAAACCCTGAATATATATATTCCACAACTTTTTTATTTGGAAAGTAGAGCTACTTCAATCCACGTTGAAAGTAAAACCAATAGGTACAGTTAATCCACCTACAGCTTCGCAAAAGACATAACTGGTCGTTAACATTAGCACTGCCTGTCAAAAAAGTGGCATGGGACCACTTTTTGTCATTTCATTTCTTTTACCTTTAAAGCCTGCGGTTTTTCTGTCTTTGATTTTCACCAAGCCCGTTCCATCAACGGACTACAAGACGTACGGTGATGTGCCACCGTTAAATGATGAACGTTCCACCCATACGCCCAAACAAAATATTACGTACATTGTGCGTACAGCTAAGGAGTGGAATTCTCTGCCCTCTCTGCGTTTTCTGATAGCTATACCCTGGGGTCATTAAGTGAAGATTGGATAGAATACTTCTAAGCGAGCTTCATCTTCGACCATATCGTCGCTTAGCATCAGGTAAAGTAGTAGTCAAACGCCTATCAAAAAATAATTTCTACCATCAACGCCATACCAAGGCATTGATGGTAGAAATATTTGAGTCTACAGTGGATAATATTTGAGTCTTTTTATACCGGTTTCATAGTCGCTCGGAAGATGTCGCGAAATTCTTATAATGAATTCTCAATGTTATCTCCATGCGAAAACTGTATCTACTGCTTATGTATAAGCTTGTTTGGTATGCAACGGACAATGGGCAGCAGCGCGAACGATAAGGACGGATTCTATGTTGATTTTGCTGAACCTAACGTTTGGAAACAATACCTTTAACGCCTTACTAAACCAATATAATAAAGTGATTATGTATCACTACAGAATGTACATATTTTGATGTCCCGTTGTTTTTCGTTTTGGAATAGCTCAGATGTCTCGCTCGCAGGCAGAGCATAATGAGCCGTTGTTAAAATTATGAATGGAGCATCTTCTGAGGAGTGCCAGTGTGTGAGAGTAAGCCGTTCGAACTACACGGCGGCGCACACGCACACTTACCTAAAGAATTCTTATCGCGGCAGCATGTGTGAAAGCCTCCTCAGTGTACTATCTGATGCTTATTTGATTTTTATTCTGGAATATTCTCTTACCTGCTTGTATACCTTTTCTTATTGGCATAGAGGCAATCATACCATATGATTCAGCAAAATCATTGTTTCTCCAACATTGACTCGAAAGATACACTCGGTGGTTAACTGCTGGTTAATCGTCGAGTGTCTTTACAAGTCAATAATAAAATTATTACTGAGTATCTGAATTGAGTTTTTTAGAAATTGTAGACTGCAAAAAGACAAGGAATGTGGTAGAGTTGGTATGCACGGAAAATATTATGAACGAGTAACAGCAAACATGAATAACATAGATCCACAAATATAATCGTATAAGAAGGATTATGCTGTCAAAGCGTGCTAGTGTGCGTTTATATGAAGGAATTTTAAGGTCCAATTACGAGCCGCCTTCCATTAACAACTTATTTATAGTGGGATGAATAACTTGCGGCTTTTTAATCAATCATGAGGGGTTCTAAGTGGCATCCGGTGTGCAGGACAATTGTCCAATAACTGCTGATCACTACGTTACAGACTATGCACACGATTTCAGTTAAGTTTAAAATAAAATAATACGCGCAGGCGCACTCCGACGCGTACTTGACCAACAAATGGAATGCTGTTCCACTAGCCCTCACAAGAATAAAACAAAAAGGGATTCGAGGGCGAAATCAGTTAGAAACGTCGTTCATTTATTCATCATTAAGTGACATTCGATAACTTTCTTACGTTGCCGAGGATGCTTTAAATATTTGTGGTGAAACATTATTGAACGAGTCTAAAAAATTTATAATGAAAAAATTTTGAGTGGCTCACGCAGAGAGGTCCAATTGTTATATTTGTGTTACGACCATTATATTTAAGTTTTGTATCTGAAATATGAGGGTATTATATAAGCGAGGGCTATAGAGCCAGGCTAGAAAATGCAGGTAAGACCTAAATGAGACAGGTCACAGACAGGCATGTATCAGTTACTTAGTAATGGAATAATGATGTATACAGATAATCTTAATAAGTTTGCTTTAATAGTAGAACACAGTCACATACAATCCCCAACGCGTTATCAAAGTTCTTCGCACGATTTGAAAATATTCGTATTGAACAGCCCGTGAGCAACGGTCAGAGAGTTGGCTACCAAAGACAATAACTGTAGAGTTCGGAGTAAATACTCTTATCGATTGAGCGGGTTTTATTGTTTTGTTTCCCGAATAACTGCAAATTCCAGTCCTTATAACCTGCCTGCATCTATGAAATGCAGCTTGTTTGAAGCCGGATATCACGACAATTATCTTCTCCAATAAAAAGGCGGTTTCAATACAAAGAGCTTTAACTGAACTTATGAGTATCCATGGACAGATAGTTAATAGCATTGTTATTGTATTGAAGACACTTTCCTAAGAAAACTTCAGAATTTATTTACTTAGCAATACTTTTATTTTGAAGGATGTATTTCTAATATTACATGGCATGGCATCAATAATTTCCTGGCTAACATAAACAATGAAGTATTAGTATTAGTAAAACTTGGAAAATATGAGTTTTTGTCGTGATATCAGCTTCATGTTTTTGGAGGAAAAATCATCTAATGACTCCTCCGGCTCTGAGCGGAGCGGAGGGAAGTGTCAGACTTCTACTGACTTAAAACCCACCCAGTCCCTTTTACTGCCCTGACGTTCCGGGCCTCAGTCTCTCGTCTCGTTAGAAAATTCCCGCAATCCACAAAATCCCGGCGATGTCAATAACGCAAAGGATTATAGTAAAATCGTAGTATTATTGTAGTAGATAAGTCTCGTTAGGGATTAAACGCTCAAACCGGGTTACTACTATAAACTGAAAAAGGTAGAAAGTGTAGTAAGTAGTAGAGGGTTGGACTAAATATTTTAAAACATGACTACAAAGCTTTGTTTGCTGACATGCTGAAGGAAAGTCTTTACAATAATTCAATCATGTATTCATGTTGTATGGTACGTATACTGTCAATAGCTTTTACTTCTTATTTTAAAGTGTATTCCTTTTTGAATACATTTCGAGTACAGACGTCGATTGCTTCTCTGCATTACGTTATAGACAGGTTGCCAACGCGATTAGAACACAATTTATACCTTCATCAGACAGAGATAGCATATATAAGAAAATAAATTGCATGTTACGTTACAGATATCTACCTTACCCGACACAAACATTCCTAGTCCTGACTGCGATCGGATACTCGCAAGAAAATCTGTTCATTAATTTTTCGAGTCATTAAATGAGATAAAAGAGCATGTAATCTGGTTCCACGTAGATAGTGAAATCCGCCCCATTAGGAGCTCGAGTGAGTGAGCAAAGGCGGCCGACCACCGCTCGCCGCGCGCCGCCTGCGCAGCTCGCCCAAAAAACACCCCGAGACGTAGACGTAACATAATATTTCCCAAGCAGCCTTTTATTTATTAGCTGATCAGCGCGGCGCCGCGACAACTCTACTTCCCAGAACGGAACATCGACGTGTCTGCACAAAGCCGTTACACATATATGAAAAAACAATATTTATGTCGATGAAAAAGTTGGGATACGACGCGTATTTATCTGAACAACGTGAGCTATGCGCTTTTTGTTTAGTCCCGATTTGCAGGAATCCGCAGGTACCACCTAGCGTGGAGAAAACTATTAATTTGTTAAATGATGTCTAGTGGGCGTGGTCCATGGCTGTTAACGCCAGTCAGCAAGCTAATATTATACGCACTTATGGTTTTTATTGTAACGGCTATAACAATCTTTACACCGCACTGTGAAGGATTTCTATGAATAATATAATACAAAGGCATACAATTTATAACCTATTAACCGGTATCATCAGCATTGTACAAAATATGCATCACAAACACGTTTCCTCTGTGAGGCAATGAGATCTTTTGAACAAGTGCAGTGTTACGTGGGAGCATGCATGTGGGAGCGTGTAAGAGTACATTAATGATCACGAGTTGGTATGGTTCCATTTAATCATGCAATGTGATTGGAAAGATTTCAATGGAGTTTTCTTATTATGGTCGATCATTTTGATATGCTACCATACTGCAAATCGTGATCACCCAACTAAGAAAAAAGTTCACAGGAAAATGCATGTGTAGAATCTGGGATAAGACACAGTTAAAATATGTCTTACTCAAAGTATTAAAATTTTCCTCATATAAGTATACAAGCAGTTATGGAATGGTTACAAGGATCGCTTTGCATCTAGTTCATAAAACTATTGTAATATAATTAAAAAAGGGCGGAAACTAAACTTATCAATTAAAGCAATCAGTAATGATTTGATCACTGAACGGAACGCTCGATCCTTTAGTAACTTTCCCATGTGATTGAGTTCATTAATGGGTTATACCTACGCATGCCATTTAAATCGTTTATCGCCAATGAAAGCCACTCGTTGGACCGGTTTCATAAATAACAAAAAAAGCGTCATCTTTTGACTATGGACTGCGTTACATTTTTGTGGACTATTTATATCCATGATGATGGTATACAGACTCATAATGGAATATGAATCATGTGCTAGGACATCCTGTTGTAACAAACTTTAAAATGTCTTTCAGTAATCTTGAGTTTTTTCGTTGCTACTATAGAACTTTATAGTACACCTAAAACCATCTGATCTGATCATCATCTGTCCCTATTTTCCTTAATACGCAGTATTGGGTTTCACTCTAACTAAATGTAACTGGTTCCTCACTAGCACCTTACCCGCGACTAGGGTTTCCAGATAATAAATCGAAAATCCGGAATAAATTCTGGACATTTGATGAAAATTCCTGACTTTCCTTAATTTGAAATAAAACATATATTTTTTTAGGTTTCACTCTTTCATTCAATTGTAGAAATTCCGGACGGTATAGGCCGCTATCCCACTGGCGTTTTACGAGCGTTGGCGTCTCTCGAACGTCTGCGCAACGTCAACGTCGCGTTGACGCTGCGCAGACGTTCGAGAGACGCCAACGCTTGTAAAACGCCAGTGGGATAGCGGCCTTAGGATTCCCTCCGCATTCCGGACAAAGACCTATATTATCGGACATGTCCGGAAAATTCCGGTCGTATGGCAACCCTACCCACGACTTCGTCCGCGTGGATTTTTAAATGATATATAGCCTATAGCACTCACAAATTATGCTCATTACTATGAATGCAAACTTTTTAGATCATTAGTTCCGGAGATTACCTACATACAAACTTACAAAGAAAGTTTACCTCTTTATAAAATTATTATTTTATATGTAACGACCCCAGGATAAGATTAAATTTCATTGGGTAAAGTAGTGTTTTCAGGAACCAAAGCCATTCAATGACGTGCAAGATTTAACCTAGCAAATAACGTTTGTGCAATAATGGGGTTTCGATATCTTAATAATAGACAAAATAAAGTACCCAATAATTTATAAGGCAAAGAAAAGATTATGACCGTCTTGAATTAATCAATCATACTGCCAAAATGTTGTTACTAATGGCCACTTTTGGAACAATGTATAGGTAATAATCACACACTAGTCCCAAGGTGATATTAAATAATTAGGAGGGAATCATCTATTAACAATAATTTAACGTTCTACTGTTCAAGAGACACTAATGCCTGGGTTCTAATTTCTGTTGGTAAAGAAAAAGTTGCATTTTAGGGTGGAAGGTGTATGTGAATAGTATGATGGAAATAGGTATCATATAGGTAACATCCTGATTGGCGTATAATGCAGAAAACGTTTTATAATAATAATAAAATATGTACTTAAACAAAAATAAAAAAAAAATACAATTTTGAGACGATTACACACGTAAAAGTAGGGAGGCAAATAATAAGTAATAACATAAGTAAAAAAAGAAAGAAAGACAAACATTTAGTAGGTATAAGTTTGTTATAATATGTATATTGTGGCAGACTGGTGCCTAAGCCAGGCTTTTTGCTATTTGACTATTTGATTTGGCTATTTGTTACAGGACAACAGATCTTCACCTATTAACATTATCTCAATTTTATAATTATGTGTCCTTCCGTCCGTCTGTTTATCAAGACCCTTTTACTCAGGGTAGAGATATCGAACTGAAATTTATATTAGATCAGTTTCTTTCAGAAAAAAATAACAAAATTGTCGCATATTTCAGATTTCACTAGGGAACCAAAATCTATAGGGTACCGTTGACATAGAAACATGAAATTTTGCAAGCAGCCATGTTTTCTCTGAAAACCTTAAATGTGTAGTTTGTTCAGCTCTATGGGACTTACATACTTAGATGAGTTTGTATTAAACCATCGGCGCGCGAATCCAACTCGCACTTAGTCGTTATTTATGGTACGGTATTTCTTAAGGACGCATTTACGTTTTCTCGCAAATATCAATGTTTTTCTGGTACCATTTTGATACATAAGGAGTTAAAATTTTGATAATGTTTTGGTATTAATTTCAAGATAATTTATTCATCTCCACATTTAATGCATTATAATTACACAGTCCTATACATCTTTTTCACACAAATACGTTATTATCGCCGCAATAATCGTAGAAAATTACAAAAAATGGGGTCTGACTAGTGTTGGGTAAATAGCCGGATGCTTTGAGTTATTATCGATTATAATCCATAAGTGTCCATTAATAGCCTTGCAATGGATGATAACCCTGCTATTAATGTATTGTAAAAAAAATAAATGCTCTTTTTGTTTTATTGTAAAATCTGTGGGTGTGAACATAAATTGGGTGCGTGTACGCAGAGTGATTCAATGTATTGTTATTCTTTTTATTTATTTTCACTTTTTGTTTGTGAAAAAGTGTTAATAATAAAATCCATTAGCGTCCGATCCAATCGAAGTACCAAACTTAGGAGATTTTGAAGAATCCAGTGTTTCTAGCAGTAATTAGGCTGAAAATTATTTTAGAGCAACAAAAAAAAACAACTAAAAACGAAAATAATGAAATAAAAACATCCCAAATAAATGACTGATTAAGAATTTAAAAAAAAACTAAGTACATAAAAAATCTAATTATCAAAAATCAATGTAAATACCTGATTGAAAATTTTTAAATGGGCCAGATTAGTTTTAAATTGCACATTTATTTACTACAAAGAAAGATGATGAAAATGAAGTCTAATCTGACAGTCCTAAGCCTGAAAACCATGAAGAGAAATATTCAATCACTAAAATAACATTAACAGCAGGGTTATCATCCATAATTGCTATTAATGGCTACTAACTGATTTTAATCGATTATTAGCCAAATGATATTAACCGGATTATTATCATTGCCAAACACTAGGTCTGACTATTCAGACCCCATTTTTTGCCAAATCTGGAGCATATTCTTAACTTCAAAATAACAAGAAATTATAGCCTATGTATTTATCTATACGTTAAGCTAATTATTTTGAACATACATAAAAAACTTTATGATTTATGAGAAAAATAAAATCAGTCTCCAATTTCTTCATACATTTTTCTACCGAACGCACGGCTCCGACCGTCATTCCGCGCTCAGACGCGCTTGTGAACGCAGGGGTGTATCGCTTTCCTCGAAAAAATAAATACGTCGAAACCTAAAGAGTGTAGCGTCTTGTATACTGTGACTAGAATACGTTGATACTTTTTCGTACCGAAACAAAAGTAAGAACGAGAACCATACTTATTTTTAGAATTGGATGGATATTGGTTACTGAACCTAGCTAGCATGAAACAACAATTTTTTTTTTATCCGACTTCAAATAAGCAGATTTCGCAATTAGACCGTATAAATGTTTTTTTTTTTCATTAAGTATCTTAAAGTACTACAAATTAAGGAAGGTCTAGAGTTGATCTGATGATGGAGCCTTGCATCAGATTGACTCCTGACAGTCGAGGGAACTCCTCAACGATTTACAGCAGTAACCTTTTGTTTGAGCATGATTCATTTGAATTGACCAGAACATTACACCTAGATAGTTTGTGACTGTCATTAGAGGTCTGATGATGAAGACCAAGGACAGTTAAGGGAACTCCTCAACGGTTTACAGTAGCTACCTTGTGTTAGGACTTAATTCATTTATATTGATAAGAACTTTGCACCCATATGGGTTATAAGTGCCATTACAGGTCTGATGATGGAGACCATAGACAGTCGAGGGAATTCCTCAACGATATACAACAGTTACCTTTTGTTGGGCTTACTTCATACGGTTCAATATGCCAAAATGTTCAGTTCGTACAAAAACTAAAAAATTGGCCAAGTGGGAGTCAGACTCGCCCTGAAGCGTTCCGTAGTAACTACGCCAAATAACTTTGTTTTTCAGTGTTTGTATGAATTACAAAGTTTTGTTTGCGGTTTTAGAAAATATGCTGTATCTCAAAAACTGCCAACCCTCTCGTTCAAACTAATTTTGGTTGAAAGTTTACATTAAAGACCATAGCATATATTTTTTGTATAATTTTTTACTCCATTATTATAGAAGTAAGAGGGGGGGACACATTTTACCAAATTGGAAGAGTATATCTTTTAAACGATTAACTTTATGAAAAAGTGGTTTTAGAAACTTCAATGTAATTTTAAAGACCTGCCTATTACTACCACATACGCATAAGTTTCATGAAAATATTTTTTTTTATATTTTTTAACATGGAACTGAAACTGAAAATATTTTTTTTTATTCGAAAGCAACTACACAAGTTACTTTAAAAAATACTCAAATCACTGTAGGTGTGCCTATAATATTTGAAGATTTCCCTCGATTACGCCAAGATCCCATTATCAGCTCCTGACTTGGTGAGAATGGGACCAACTTCGAAGTATACCCTTTCAAACAAAAAAAGAATTTTCCAAATCGGTTCAGCCGTCTGAATCGGTGATCAAACATAAAAAAAAATATACGCGTCGAATTGATAACCTCCTCCGTTTTTTTCGTCGGTTGAAAATGGCTGTGACATATGGACGGATGGACAAACAGACAGACAGGCATGACGAAACTTTTCTTTATTTCTTATTTTTTTTTTATCACATATGAGTATTTTATTTCCAAAGTCCCCTAGTACTCCTAATCGGGCGTCAAACACGTTAATAAAAAATTGAAACTAACATCTAATCAATAAGTATGTAACCCTTTGTAAACAACAAGTTACAACTTATTATGGTCAAACAATATTAAAGAAAATATAATATTACCTTCAAGTATCAAGATTAGTTAAGTAATGTATAAAATCGGGCGAACAATGGTTTGTAAGTGTGTGTGCGCGCAATGTTGTTGTGTTGCTACTAGAATACCTAAAATTGAGCGAGTGATAAACGTAAATGCGTCCTTAAACTATAAGATATAATGTAAGACCCTGACAATAATTCCAACATTGAGATTTTCGTTTTCCGTTTTCCTGCATAGCATTTAATAACATATACAGTGGTGGTCATATAATTAAGAACGATTTGTAGTACTAGACATTAAAAAAAAAACAATGATGTGTAGCGACATCTATCTCGCAACATACAAACTATCCTGTATCGCGCAAGCAGAGTTTACCGCACAACTAGCATACATACAAACCACCCGAACACATACATCGGGCAGTTGCCCACCAGACAAAACACCTGTCTGGTCGGAGGATCCTCCCTTTTCCAACGGGAATGCGGGACTTTACACCCTGTTCCGCATATCCCCAAACTGGTGACCCTGGGCATGAACATCAGCGCAGCCTTCGTGCAGAGCTAGTTCAGCGTGACGTCATCATCACTTCCTTCAAGCTTTCGAACAGCGAGTCATACAGCCAGCCAGTACCCTCGGCTTCTACGGGTATCCTGACCACCAGCATGCAGCGGACGCGCATATCTGGTCATCACCCTCAGCCTCTTCAGCAACCTTGGCACAGCACCAGGGGCGTAGCTACCGCCGTATCAGCCGTATCAATTATACGGGGTCCCCGAGGTACAGGGGCCCCGACATATGCCAAAATTCGTAACATGTTATTCACAATGTCAAATTCTCATGGTGAATGAATAATGACTATATGATACTCTGTAAATACTTTTTAGCACGCTCTCTCTCTCATTTTCTTCATACAAGACGACAATAAAAACTCTACCTATTTTTTAGTAATTTTCATTTTCGAGGCCTCTCAAGGTACTATTTCTATGATAGTAGAAGCTATTTCGTACAAGACAAACTTTCAGAAACATTTGATACGGGGCCCCATTAGGACTAGCTACGCCACTGCACAGCACCCTGCGCTTCAGCCGGTCAGCAAGCAGAGACGCACTTCTCTCCTGGTCGACGCAGCAGCCAGCCACTACGCAGCACTGCACCACTCCGACCCACTGAAGACTATGCAGCATCACTCCGACGCACTGGAGTATCATCCCGACTCACTGGGATATCACCCCGACTACTCCGACCCACTGGAGTATCATCCCGACTCACTGGGATATAACCCCGACTCAAAGGGGGCAGCACCGCAGACAGTTCCGACTCACCGCGAACTATGCGACTTCCGGTTCCGACTCACTGGAACCTACCTTCCACTGGCCCGGCAAGCATCACAAGATGTATGAACGACTTATCCTGCTACGACCTCCGGTCTCGGAGGGGAGTGATGTAGCGACATCTATCTCGCAACATACAAACTATCCTGTATCGCGCAAGCAGAGTTTACCGCACAACTAGCATACATACAAATCACCCGATCACAAACATCGGGCAGTCGCTCTTGTAACATCAACCCTCCCCGACCTTTGCCAAACGAGCCAGCCCGCGATGCTGAGCCAGTAGCAATAAATACTCCCTTAAATAATATGACCCAGCCTGACACTTTGCTGTCCACCATCAACGACCCCGCTGAGCCGAGGCTCGTACTCCACAGGGAGTGCCCTTAGCGCGCGGTTGTTTAAATGTAAATACTAGTTTGTAAGCCCTGGCTGGGGGCCTTTAAATTTTAGAGGTCACCACAGGATCGCCCGGTTAAGTAGTATATTAGCCTTAGCGAGCTAAACTCCGAGTGGCACTATCGAAAAAAAATTAAAAAAAAATAAAAGAAAAAACATCGGGCAGTTGCCCACCAGACAAAACACCTGTCTGGTCGGAGGATCCTCCCTTTTCAATGGGAATGCGGGACTTTACACCCTGTTCCGCATATCCCCAAAGATGTTTTTTTATGTTCCTTCTCAAAAGTAATTAATTATGTTATGAAATAGGAGTACATGGATAGAGTTGTAGCGACATCTATCTCGCGACATACAAAACTAAAACTATAGAAATCCTGTATCGCGCAAGCAGAGTTTACCGTACAACCAGCATACATACAAATCTCCCGATCACAAACATGAGCAGTTGCCCACCAGACAAAAACACCTGTCTGGTCGGAGGATCCTTCCTTTTCAATGGGATTGTTGTACACACTGTTCCGCATATCGGAATATAAACGGGATTAAGAGTAAAAATTAAAATCATTTACTATTTACCTTACAAATTTAATTTATTATTATTAATTTATTATATACTTTATTGTACACCTTACAATATTACTATGGATACAAAAAAATTAAATTAGTGTACAATGGGCGGTCTTATCGCACAGGGCGATCTCTTACAGACAACCTTTGGATGGACAAACTTAAAGGAGACAGTTTAAGGGCTGTCAGTGTACAAACATCATAATTTTAACTGAACATAATAATATAAAATACATAAAATACGAAAATCATATACTAATAAATATTACATGTATAATTGAGAAAGAAGGGGACCAGTTATAGGGAGAGGTAATGCTCCTTCACCATTATTTTGAACGCTGGTAGCGTTTGAGCACGCCTCACTTCTATGGGTAATGCATTCCACAAACGAGCTGCTTGTATGGTAAAAGATTTATCAAAGAAAGAAGTGGAATGCATACGAATACTTAACTCTAGATTTTACGATGATCTCAAGGACCTAGAATGTGTGTCACAGAGGAACTGAAAACGTTCCTTAAGATAAAAAGGAGTAAAAGGATTAAAGAGCACATTATAAAGTAAAGAAAGTAAGTGAAGATTCCGGCGAAATCTAATAGGAAGCCATTTGAGCTGAGCACGGAAATCAGAAATGTGGTCATACTTGCGCAAGCCAAATATAAACCTGATACACAGATTTTGAAGTCGCTCTAGCTTGTCCAATTGGTCTTGGGTCAAGTCGAGATAGCTGGCATCAGCATAGTCCAGAATAGGGAGAAGAAGAGTTTGTGCAATTGCAATTTTAGTGGAGATGGGAAGAAAATTACGAAGGCGTCTCAAGGAGCCTGCTGAAGCAAATACTTTACGACTAACTTCCTGTAACTGTTTAGTCCAAGAAAGGGTGTCGTCAATGTGTATTCACAGGTTCTTCACAGTGTGACTAAAAGGTATGAAGGTGTTATTGAAAGAAACCTGGGGAAGTGCCGTCCAATCAATCCTGGAGACAGTACGAGAACTACCAACAACAATAACCTGAGTCTTAGCAGGATTGATTTTCAGCCCAAACTCAGCGCTCCAGTCACCAATTCGAGCAAGGTCCATATTAATAGTTTTGATGGCATCAGCTAACTCTACGAGTGGAGCTTGGGTGTAAATTTGAAGATCATCAGCATACAAGTGGTAGAAAGAAGAAAGTCGTTGAGTGATAGCATTTATAAAAAGTACGAAAAGTAAGGGAGATAAAACGCCACCCTGTGGCACACCGGCAGAGGTATCACACCAAGAAGAAAAGGAGTCCTCAATGGAAATACGCTGCCGGCGACCAAACAGGTAACTACGAAACCAGTCAATTACCGATGAAGATATGTTAAATGAGCATAGAATGCCAAGCAAAATGTCGAAGTCAACTGTATTAAACGCATTACTAAAGTCTAGTAATGCAAGTACAGTTAACTTCCCCATCTCCATGCCAGACCTTATATCGTCCGTAATATGTATGAGTGCAGAAGTAGTGCTGTGACCAGTACGGAAACCAGATTGGAAGGGATTCAGGAGATTATACTTAGAAAGGAACGAGCTAAGTTGTTGGTGGACAAGCTTTTCAAGGACTTTGGATAGGAATGGGAGAATAGAAAAGGGGCCGTAGTCAGAAAAAGATGCAGGATGAGTTTTTTTGGGTAAAGGGATAATTTGAGCTTCTTTCCAGGCTTGTGGAAAGACACTACTAGAAATTGAGAAATTTAGGATGTATAGAATGATGGGAAGAACGTTATCAAGGATGGGAATGATCATCTTACGGCTGACACAGTCACTGCCCACGGCATGGGACGTAATTAACATAACACTCTTTTTAACATCACAAGCAGTAAATTGAGTTATGACAAAAGGAGAATAATCAGGTATCGGAAGGTTAGAGTTAGTAGCCCTATCTATTGATGGCGAAGTAGAAAAATGACTATTAAGAGAGTTTAATTCAATGTCTTTAGGAATCGTTTCATGAGACTTTTTCCCGATACCTAATGATTTGAGAAATTTCCAGACCTTAGGTGGATTACTCTGAACCGAATTATGGATGTGTTGGCGTTTTGCATTTCTACACACCTTGCTGCAGTGATTTCGAATTGAGATAAATTTCTCCCTGTTGGCGTCACTGGGTGTAACTTTAAACTTAAATTTCGCCGCTGCTTTTTTATGGATTAAAAGTTTAATTTCATCCGTCAGCCAAGGCGCCGAAAGATGCTTAACCCTTACAGCTCGAATAGGTGCATGTCTGTCGTAAAGCTGAATTAGTGCAGAAGTCAGAAAATCAACGTGTTCGTCGACTGATGACGAATCAACCAGAGGCGTCCAGTCAATGTTGTTGGCATCCTCTCGAAGACAATCAATGTTCATCTCATCAAAATTACGAAGCGGAATAGTTTTGGACTTATGCTTAGGGGGGCGAATTTTATAGGATGTGAAAATTAGGTCATGGTAGGAAAAGGCGTCTGCTGAGCATTGACCATGCTTAGCGACGTGACTAAAAGATGAGACAAAAATAAGATCAAGCAGTGAAGGAACTGAGTTAGGAAAATGGTGAGTGGCACCAAGATCGAGAATGGAGAGATTGGTTGATTTTACGATATGAAACAGAGAATTGGTACGAGTGTCTTTTTTAAGGAGGCACGTATTAAAGTCACCCATTATTATACTATGACTGTAAGTGGGAATTAAAGTTTCTAAAATACGCTCCAAGGAAGAAAATAAATTAATTCAAAGAGAAGGGCTGTAGTAGATTCCAAGGAGAATTTTAGAGTGGTGGAGTTCAACTTCAATGAAAAGATGTTCACCGGCATTCGGAGGGGGCGGCTGTGCAGACATGTTAACAATAGAAAAGGAAATATAATTACGAAGATAAATGGCCACCCCGCCACCACCACCGACTGTGCGGTCATTCCTGATAATTTGAAAACCTGGAAGAGAGTAAGAAGAAGAGGGAAGGCAAGGTTTTAACCATGATTTGGAAACTAGGATAGCATGAATATTCTTACAGTCAAAACTAGCCAGCATTTCGGGGAAATGAGCCGGAATACTTTGGGCGTTGATGTGGACTACATTGAAGTTCTTGGACACATCGGAAAAAATATAAACTAGAGTTTCGTATAAAGAAGGAACACTTACGAAGCTTTCATCGTTACTGTCTAAAGAAAGAAAAGTATCAGCATCACTGCTGCAGCCGGGGCTGAGCATAATATATATATGAACTAAAAAAACAAAAAAAAAAAAAATCTTAAAAACAATAATTAACGCGGTAAACTACAAATTGTTGTCCACCTGCCAGTTGTGCATAACACGAGAGTAAAAAAATAAAAATAACTTAAAATACAATTTTGTTCTGTAGTCCAGGCACATAATATCACATTTAACACAATTTCACGAACAAAAGCAAATAAACTAAAACTAAAAGCGTGTAACGGAGCTAAATAAAAAATTGTTTAAGATATCTACATATTTAGTGCACAGCTATGGAACGCAAATGAAATTAAAATAGTGACAGATTCGACTTCAAGTATTTGACAGTTACATCCCGTGACATAAGACATAGACATTACACAACATAAATACGAAGTACGGCACGTATTAGGTAAAACAACGGTAAAAATGTAGTGTCGTTTAGTTCGAAAAGGGTAGGATTAGGGGTTAGAGGGGGACGGGGGGGTGCCCCTTTCACTTCTGGTACCACTCCCCTAAAAAGGTAACTCACCGTTTCAGAGATATTAATTTTTTTGTAATCTAACCTCAAAGCACCCAAAAAGGTAAAAATGTAGTGTTGTTTAGTTCGAAAAGGGGAGTAGGGGGGAGGGGGGTGTCCCTCTCATTTCTGATACCTCTCCCCTAAAAAGGTAACTCACCGTTTCAGAGATATTAATTTTTTTGTAATCTAACCTCAAAGCACCCAAAAATAACTTAAAAGCCGTAGTCGGAGTTAATGGTTTAAAAAAAAATAACCACGAAGGGAATGGCGGGGTCTGTGTTCGCTCGCTTCGCTCGCTCACTAGACCCCGCCATCCCCTTCTAACCTAACCTATCCGAGTCGGGGTGCCCTTAGCTCTGAGCTCGCTTCGCTCGCTCTTGCATCCTAAGTTTTTCCATGGCGAAGATATCGTAGTCCGTGATATAACGCGCAAAAATCAATCGAGTAGGCAGCAAATCGGTGTCCAGTGTACAAGCGTAGGTCAATTGTAACGGCAAACAATTCAAGTCCAGGGGAAAAGCTAAGGTCGTCGAAAAACACAAAAATATCAGGAAACACATTCACGCAAAGGAGAAACGAAATGAATGATGATGCAATCGGATGACATTTGACACAAATGACGCCTTTTTTACGTTGTTTCATCGGTTTTGCACGAAATTTTACACCACAGACAATATTTTGACAGATTTTGTTATCAATCACCCATTTTAACGTTTCGTTTTCACTTATAACTGATTTGAGGTTAGAAACTTATTTTGTAATTTTCTCGAAAAATGTGCATTACCTTATAATAAGATCGTAGCTTTATAATCAAGAACAAAAGCCCTACCCGTTTTAACCATTTTTATCCCCCAACTCGATCGAAACGATACTAAAGCCAAGCCAAACTACCTACTTGATACAACAAATAAACACTAGTGCCTGGACTATACGCCTCAGGAGGAAAACAAAAAACTATGAAGTTTATTTTCTCGCTACAGCTCGCTTGGTTTTAGCAGCGACTTTTCCCGCTGCCACCGGTAGAACAACGACGCTGGGCTCCGACTGTACTGAGACCTGTTCCGGCTGGGTGGCCATAGGCTCCGACTGCAGCACGATCTTATTGAGCTCCGCTATAGAAGTTACTCGATGCCGGGTTCCTTTGGGATCGAGAACGAACACGGTGCCCTCAGTAGTCCAGCATTGGGTCACACCAAAACTATCACGCGCTGCCATAAAAACATTGTGCCTAGTTTTTGTGAGGAACTCTGATATTGTGATACCAGAACCCTTCAGTTTAGTTTTGGCAAACCAGATTTTATCACGGAGAACCACATCGTGCAGCTTGAATAATATAGGTCGAGGCTTGTGAGACGAGCTGCGCCCCATCCTGTGACACCGTTTGATGCCAGACACTGACACATCAAGCTTAATGTATTGTTCGATGACTTGCGTTACCAAAGGTGCCGTCTGCTCCTCTTGCTCCTCCGGCACTCCATGCAGCAGCAAGATTTTACGCCTCCCACGCATCTCCATATTATCCAGGCTCTGGGCAAGGAAACCAACCTGCTTTTGGAGAGTACCAAGCGCTTGTACTATGAAAGTCCTGAATGATGCAAATTCTGTTGCAAATCCAGAGGTGGTGGTTGTTGTAGTGTTAGGACTTTTCTGCAACTCCTTCTCAAAATCTGCCATCCTTTCATTAAACAAGTTGCTCATGTCAGTTATTGTGCGGTTGATTGCTTCCATTTTGTTATGTCTGTGATGAAGTTATAAATAATTTGTGTTCAAAAGTTGAAAACACTTCACTGGCAGGTAGAGACTGTTAATTATCAATATGTAACATTAATTTGTGAAAGTAATAAAGATTTCTATTTTTAAAACAATTTTATACAGCAGAGAAAATTTTTTGTTGTTACACTATTGACTACCCACTTCAACTTTAAGTATTATCGACAGTTACAATTTCAAATAGTAATAAAGCTGGACAAATAATTAAGAACGATTCTTAAACTGCTCGAGAGTTGTTTCAGTAGATACTTAGATTTTAAAAATTTCATTAAATAAGACGTTGATAATGTTTTTTTTTTTTTTTTTTAATCTTTTGTTTTAGGGACTTTTATTCTATGAACATGTCAGCCCCGTTGAGTCATAAGTACACATTACAGCTACATAAAAAATATAAATCTAAACAAATCAAAATATTAGAAACAAGATCTCACTGACGCGCGAACATCTTGAACAGTTTGATAGTAGCAGACGAAATGGGATTTGCTAATATAACTTGGAAATTACCAACATCCAGCATATTCAGTTTAAATTCACGCATCAGTGATTCCCTGTCTCTTTCATATTTAGTACAACCTATTAATAAGTGATGAACGTCATCAAGTACACCACATACATCGCAATTAGGGGAATCAACTTTTTTCATCAAAAATGCAAATTTCTTAGAAGGGTAGTGACCTGAACGCAACCTATTTGCTGTAATTATAATATTTCTACTTATTTTGACGTTCATAAACCATGGTATTCGAGAAGGCTGACACTGTATCGTCTTAAACCAAATACCTTTTTCTTTGCTTCGCTCATCGAAATATTCTTTGAATAGATTATAACATTTTCCTTTCGCTAGATTAAGATATTCCATATAAAACAGTTTAAAATTATATTCATGACCATTGGTAGTTGCTAATTTTGCCAGCCTGTCAGCCTCCTCATTACCAGTTAACCCGACATGAGATGGAACCCATTGCAATCTTATCTCCTGTCCACGGCTTTTGAAATTGTAAGCGTGCTTTAATATTGCATAAGCTAGCGATGCACCTCTGGACGCAGAGGTGCAACGAGCAATATGCTGTAAAGCACTTCTGCTATCAGTGAGTATAACAAATTTATTACACTGCAAAGTATTTATACTGTTAATTGCTTCTAAAATTGCAATGAGCTCCAATGTCATGATCGATGCATTACAATTATTAATTTTGAACATAAGTGAGTTTTTCTGGCTCGCATCATAGCATGCGGCTCCCTGTCCATTAGCACTTTTGGATCCATCAGTGAATACTCTATGCCATCCCTCGTATTTTTCATTTAGTTCCTTAATGACCTCAAAATGAGTTACAGAAGTTTCTAAATGTTTCTTACTTTCTTTTACGCAATCTAAATTACATTGGATAACTTCCTTTTCATCTATATATGCAGTCCAAATATCTAGTGAAAACATGTCAAGTGGATATGAAGAGTAAATTTCAAAGACTCTACAATCTTTACACACTGTACAAAGTAACGGTGTTTTTTTATTTCGCCAGTACTGACAATGCTCAAAGGAATTTAAGTCGTCTATAAATTTATTGGTCACATTATTGGTCCAAGACATACATTTAATACAATATTTAAACGCGAGATATAATCTTCTATTATGCAATGGGGGTATAGCTAACTCAGCCTCCATAACATGTATGGGTGTACTCCTGATAAAACCACCAATAATTCTAAGTGCCTGATTTTGAATTTTGTCCAGTTTATATAAATGGCATTTTGCGCTGTTGTCATATAAAAAGGAGCCGTAATCAATCCTACTTCTTAATAAAGATATATAAAGATTACGCAAATGCTTAGGGTGGACACCCCAGGAAGGACCAGTTAAAATTTTGAGTAAATTTAGATTTCTTGAAGTTTTCTGAACTACTTCGTTTATGTGTTTACTCCATAGTAGGGACTTGTCTAACCACATACCTAAATATTTAATATTATTAACGCACGGGACAGTATTATTATTTATTTTCAAATCAATGTGTTGTTCACAACGCTTTCGGCTAAATATGCAAACTTTTGATTTACTGGAAGAGATCTCAAGACCAATACACTTTAATTTATCCGCGATAGTATTTAACAACATTTGAAAGTTTTCTTTGCAAGTGCTAATCTGTTTATGGCTCATATAAAAGGCAAAGTCATCAGCGTATTGGGATTTCATGATACGTGTATCCTCATTATCTCCGCATATATCGTATGTTGCCACATTAAACAGTAATGGTGAAAGTGGGTCTCCCTGGGCCAGGCCAATACTAGTCCACCTAGATCCATTAGTCCTATTGGAAACTCTATCCTTTATCGTTAAACACCGAGCACTTAGGAATGATGATATATAATTACAAATGCGATACCCGAACTTTAATAGGTCTAACTTTTTGATATCTTGTTCTGTAAGTAGATTATTGTACGCATTTTCAACATCTAAAAAACAAGCTACGGTTGACATTTTTTTTGAGAACCCTACCTGAACGTGTGTTATGATTCTAGATAAATTATCTAAGCATGACTGACCTCTACGGAATCCTGTCGTATTTTGGGATAAAATCAAGTTCCGTTCTACATGCCATTCCATTCTTTTCAACAACATGGTATGAAATATCTTGCACAGACATGACATCAGAGAGATTGGCCTTAGTTTCACATCGGGACTATGATCACTTGATGTCTTTGGTATAGGAATAATCGATATGGTCCGCCATTGATCGGGTATTGTACCAGATGCAAAAATAACATTGAACAAATACAATAAGAAAATCTTGCCGTCCTTTGGTAAATTATAGATCATAGAGTATGTGATCCCATCATTACCGGGAGCAGTATCCTTCCTCTTTAAGCATTTGACTAACTCTGACATTTTAAATGGTACTTCCAACAATTCATTTTTGGATAAAATTTCGTGTTGCTTATTCGAAGCCATATCTGGTGCAAGGTTATATAATAAGTCTTTACTTTTATCCATCGGCACATAAAACGTAGGTTTACGATGGTTTTTTTGCCATTTCATTTTACACCACATATCTGACACTGAGTTACATTCATTAATACTTGAACAGAAATTCTTGTAGTCTTGAGAACGGGACTGTGTAATTAATAATCGCGCTTTTTTGGTTTTCTCTTCCATTTTTATTAGGTTTTCTGGTGTAGGATTTTGCCTGAAATTTTTAAGTGCTAATCTCCTTAAGGCTACTGCCTCAGATAATTCGGGATTCCAAAACTTTTTTGGTCTAAAATTGCTTGTCGGTTTATTACACACTTTAATTTTAGGAATATGTTTATTAGCAGAAATATAAATGTGGTTTTCTAAATAGTCATATAGTTCTTGAACATTATCGTTGGCAAAATCATGATTAGAAAAATATGTGTGAAGATCGTCAGAGTATGCTTTCCAATTAGCCATTTTGAAATTTCGATATTCGATAAGTGGAAAATGTTGCTTAAAGTTAAAATACATCTTTAGAATGAGGTGGTCACTCCCCAAATTTTCATTAAATACTTGCCATTTAAATTTTAGAATCAGATCAGTAGAAACAAAGGTTACATCAGGTGAAGTTCTTTGCACAACTCCACCAACCAACTTGACTCTAGTAGCATCTCCGTTATTTAAATATGTAAACCCACAATCTAATGACGAATCTAACAGTTGATTTCCTCTTTGATTAGTCTTGTACGACCAATTACAGTGATGCGCATTAAAATCCCCGGCGATTAATGTTTTCCTAGATGCAATAGAAAATAAATTGTCCCAATCGGTTTGTTGAGTACGTATTGCGGGTGGGCTGTAAACAGCTATAATATTATCCAAACCGTTACAGTTATATAATTTGACGTGAACTGCTTCAATGCTGAGGTTACTTAGGCTAATAGTACATGCTTTAGATTGTAATGACTTATGGACAAATATTGCTACCCCACCATATGAATCGTCTCTGTCACGCCTATATATACAGTAGTTATTGATATACAAGTCGGTTTCCGAGCTCAACCAGGTTTCACTCACAATAGCTATATGTATTTTCTCTTGGACCAATAAAGCGTCGAAACTAGAAAGCTTCGGTTTTAAGCTCTGTGCATTCCACTGGCATATATTAATCGAAACGTTTTTATTACTATTATCCATCTAAAAACTTAAATATTGTTTTCAACACTCCATTCCCACAAAACATATTAACAAAATAAAACTTACACTCTTCATAAATAACTTTTAACAGCAAAATGATTTTCTCAACAAAAGTCTTGTTTTCGCATAGGATAACTTCTTCAACTTTACGCGTAATATATTTTATTTTATTTTTCCGTTCTTCTCTAGATTTTTCTTTTTCCTCCGACTTCTCTTCACGTAGTCTTTGCTCACTCTCTGCAGTTTCACTATCAGTTTCCATTATCAAAATGTCAGGATCTTTGTTCTTCTGTGTGTTTTTTTCCTTACTTGCAATATTTCCCTTTTTAAGCCTAGATAGAATTTCCTTTTCCGTTGCTTTCTCCTGAGTGATTTCCCTATTTAAAGACGTCGACTTGCTTAGTACATCGGCGTAAGTACTAATCTGCGACTGTCTATTTGTAGATTCACATTGGTCATAAGGTTTAGAAGACTCCTTATTTGATGAAATGGCAGTATTTTCCGGATATCTGTAATGCATTTCTTTCACTGACTTGCGAAAAACCTCATATGCTTCCTTATATGATAGATCTTTTTCACCCATGATTGAACGTATTTCTTTTTCTTTTAGATATACTTTACAGGATTTATCTAGGGCCATATGCATAGCCTTTGCAGTTAGGACATGAAAAATTAATTGTTTCGCAATTCATATGATGTTTACTACATTTAGGGCATACGACATTTTTACTTGGACAAAATCTTTTAATGTGACCAAATTTCCAGCAGTTAGAACATTGATTCACAGGAAATGTGTACCGCTCTACAGGGAATCTGCAGCCGTATGCATACACAAATGCAGGTCGCGAGCGACTATTAAAGCATATTCTAACGGTTTCACTATTGACCCAATTTCCTTCAGGATCCATGCGTCTAAGCCTTTTAACTGACTGAATTTTAGATGAGCTGGTCAAAGAATCCAATAGTTCTTTTTCTGAGGTATCAAGATCCACCCCTTTGACAACTCCAAATGATATAGTTAGCTCACTAGTAAGCTGAGCTCGCACGCCGATTTGCAAAAGTTTTCCACACTTAATAAGATTTTCGGCCTGGCTTTTGTCGTTGAACTGTATAAAAACCTTATACGGATTTTTGTAATGAATCCTCATAATGCTATTAATGTTTTCATTTCTAAGTATCTTTGCTAGAGCCATTTGCTTAGGTAACACCTCCACAGATGATAAGCATACCTCAGTTTTTTCAATACTACCCTCATGTTCCATAATTTCCGACGAATTTTTATCATCTGACAGGGAGTCACTTCTTATTAATCTCTTCGGTTTTCTATTTCTCGTAACCGCAATAAAACCCTCTTCACTACTTTCTTCACTAATGTCTCGCAATCTCTTCACTCCTCTCGAATTATCATTGGTATTTACTAATTCACTACCCTCAACGGCATTCCAATTGTGTTGTTGTGACTCTTGCATTCTTTGTAATTCCTGTTCACAGTCCTTAACTACCTCAGAGTCACTTTTATCACCATCATCACTGCTATCTTCAGACATCACTCACAAGTATATGGGTAACAAATACCCGTTGGTAAACACGATAATTAGTAAGGCGATATAGATGTACGTGCGCGCGTCACGACGTCTCGCTAATCACTGCGTTGATAATGTTAAAAATTGCAATTTAATACATTTTATTCTAAGTTAATTGTTTGTAGCGTGCCCACGGCTTTTGATGACTGCCTTATACCGGCGAGGTATTGACTCTATCAATTTTTGACATTTTGCAAGAGAATAGAGCGCCATTCTTCTAAAAAAATCGTTGTATAACTCGCTTAGGTTACCACACCATCGAATTGAAACCTTTTTCTTTACTTCGCACCAAAGATGCTCTATGGGATTTAAATCTGGACTGTTTGGTGGCCATTGTAAGACAGAAACTTGTTGAGATGTGAAGAATTCTTTAACCGTGCGTGCAGTGCGCTATTTTTTAAGGATGGAAAATCATCCAATGACTGCCTCCCGATCTGGGCGAAGTGGGAGGGTAGTGTTGCCCAAATGCAAGACCAAGACGAGACTTAGCCAGTCTTGGTCTTGGTATTGCGCTCCTAGTCTTGGTCCTGAGCAAGAGTCTCGCAAGAGTCTTGCAATTAAAGATTATCCTATTGCTATTTATTAAACGGTAGTTTAAATCTTAGAAAAATGTAACAGAGTAGGTACATTTTGAGTTTGAATTAACATAGGCATAGTAAAGGCCAAACAAATTAATAAATTTAAAAAGAAATTCGAAATATCAACTGACACATCATCTCTGTGTGTTCAGACCTCATGGTCTGAACCCACGATCTCGGCGATCTGTGCTGATGCTCTAACCAACAGAGCTACCTACCGTGTCCCACGAAAGTCCATTGGTTTCTTAATGAAAGTTTACATTTATTAAGCTTACATGTGCTAAAACAAGGTTAAAACGTATAAAAAACCTTGTACTTCCGAATAGATGAGAACTTTCTTTGACAGGTTATAGTATCCGACCCGAATGATGGTCAAAACTAGGGATGCACTCTCTTTCTTTTAATCGATATTTTGTACAATGTATGTTTATTTTATTGTTCGTAATGCGCATAAGTCGATATTGTACAAATAATACACACAAGTATTAACTAATCACGATAATACGACACGACAAAAAATAAAAACATTTTGTAATAAAATCCAATGAAACTGTGAAACACCAATACTGAATTATTTAATGCAGACGAGATAAAAGTATCAGTCAGTATTTAGTTTAATTATTGAGAAAATCAATTGTCATTTATTACTTGAGTACTTATATTAACGAAAAAAAATACAAGATAGTTTTATGTATATGATTACATTTTACCATTTTGATGCACTGATATCTACGCTTTTAAAGCGCATAAATGAATCGATACAAAAATCCTGTCCCTAGGCAAAGGCATCGCCACCGGCGTGGCGGCTATCCTGACCTTTACTGAATATAAGGTACTAGAAATCATTTTAAAATTTAAAATTAAGTTGATTTCAACTTAATTTTAAATTTTAAAGTGATTTCTTGTTTAAAATAAACCATGGATCGAATATTGTTTGTGTGCTAATCTTGTGCGATGTTGCCGGACCTGTATCACTGTTGGTGGTAGTAACTTTAAGCAGCACCTCCGTCAGAGCAAGCGCATTAACGTTCTCATCGAATAATCCGGCTCTGGACAACGATCCAAACTCGGAGAACACATTAATATTTCTTTTAAGAGCTGCCTAAGTTCAATTGTTTCCCCCGCATCGCTCGCCCTTCTCCTGTGTTTTTGCAATGTAAGTTTTCTCATTTTAATAATAATAACACAAAAAAATGACAGGCTGAACTAATTGCAAGACGCAAGAGTCTCGCAGGCTTACTCTTGTTCTTGCTTAAATCTTGCAGGGTAAGTCTTGGTCTTGCTAAAATTAGGCGGTCTTGGTTTTGGTCTTGGTCTTGCAAAAATGCAAGAACAAGACCAAGACTGATTTTGGGCAACCCTGCGGGAGGGTGTGTCAGACTTTTACTGACTAAAACCCTTCCGTGTTCCATCATATGCCCTTCGTGTTCCGAGGCCGCGGTTACTCTTTCGAACAATTCCGCAACCCCGGCAGGCAACGGCCCCCTTATGGGCCCCGACAATTTTGCTGACACTCTTTGAGGCGCGCGTGGAATACGACGCGCCGTCTACACGGGCCTGGTTTCAGTCGGGCGGCGAGCTACCCATTGCTCGCAGTCCGCAGGCCCGCGCCTAAGGTGGCTGGGAATCAGCATGTGACTCCCTACGCCCGGGGCGTCTCCTGCGGCGGCTGGGGCGCGAGAGCTGTGAGACCCGCCTCTCCCTCGCGCGTCCCACTACCTCCTTCGCTTGCATAACTGCTTCGCAGAAAGAGGTGACCGCTTCCCATGTCTCCTCGCTCCGGGCCAAGGATTGAAATAGGGCCAGGAGCGAGAGGTCGCCGCCTATCGCCCCTACGAGGACACGGCGGAGCTTTGCCCAAGCGGGGCAAATTTCCACTGTGTGTTCCACCGTATCCTCAGGGCGATTCTCGCAGTGGTGACACCCGGGCGTTTCCTCCCACCGAGTCCGACACAAATAACTCCCGTAAAAACCGTGTCCGATAAGCACCTGCGTCAGGCGGAAGGTAAGGAAGCCATGACGCCTCTTTAGCTACTCCTCAAAGAGGGGACTTACCGCCGCTATTGTGGTGTGCCCAGCGCTGGGTTGCGATAGCCGCTCTTTCCATGCCACCATGATCTCGCGCCGGAGCTCCGTCCGCTGTGCCGCAAAGAGCCGCGGTAACAGAGTTTCGCCCCATCGAAGCGCCTCCATACGCTTCTCGTGCAGGAGCGCGAGAGCTCTCGCTTCTTCCCAAATCCCATGGCGGCAATCCGGCAAGGAGGTTCGCCGCCTCGCCGGAGACCGTGCGTTATCCCCGGATCATCCGGATGGCCATCACCCTTTGGGGTTTGGTTAGCCACCGGACTTGGCGCCTCGGTAATGTAGGCGCCCACACCGGGGACCCACAAAGGGCCATCGACCGCACGACCCCCACGTAGAGCCTCCGGCAGGAGACGCTTGGCCCCCTCAGATTGGGCAGGAGCCGCATAAAGGCAGCCCCAGCCCTTTCCAGTTTCGGGCCCAAACGGCGGAAGTACTCCGCGAAATTCCACCGGCTATCGAAGACAAGTCCCAGGTACTTCATCGTCGACCCGACGCCGCGCGCCGATGCGAACCCCTCCCACCGATATTTGGGATCCCGACGGTGGCACGTTCCAAGGGCCATGGAAGCACATGGCCTCGGATTTATGCAGCCTCGAGACCCAACTGCCGGATCTTCTCGACCACTATCGCAACCCCGCGTGTCGCTAAGTCAGCCGCTGCTTGGAGCGACCCCCCTGCGCTAAAACCAGCGTGTCGTCTGGATAGCAGACGACGCTAACGCCATCGGGGAGGTCGGCGCGAAGCATCCAGTCGTATCCGATGTTCCACAGGTGAGGCCCCAGCACCGAACCCTGTGGAACACCGCACGACATCTCTTGCCGGTTCCATTCTCCCTGTTGACCAGGATAAATCACGGCCCTATCCTTTAGATAGGCCGCAACCATGCGACGGAGGTAACTCGGCACCCGGTGAAACCAGAGTGCATCCATAATGCAGCTCCAGGGCAGGGAGTTAAATATATAGGGAGTTATAGTTTTATATTGAAATTGACCCATGTTTCCTTCTATCAATCTAACAGGTCCAACACCATGACCAGAGAAGCACCCCCAAATTTTCACCACCATGCTTTAATTACACTTTTGTGGATATACTTGGGGTCGAATGCTGTATTGGGAGGGCGTCGAACATATCGTTTTCCATCAGAACATACTCTGTTAATTTTTGTCTCGTCAGAGAAAAGAACATTTTTTCACTTCTTACTGTTCAGCTTTCATACCCCCTAGCAAATGCAAGCCGGGCTTTCCTATGACACCGTTTCAACATGGGTACCTTTCTTGCTATCCTTCCGTTCAACTTAGCTTCTACCAAACGCTTTCGGATAGTGCGCACTGAGATCGCTGAAGAGTTGTTTTCACCAAAATATTATTTTCTCAACTCGTTAGACCCCTTAAAAGGGTATTGTTTTGCCAAACGCACGATATTCTAACGTCTCGCCGAGATGAATTTGTCTGTTTAGGTACACGTGGAATATTTGAAGTTGTTTGATACGTATTAAAATGCTTCACAGCGTGGAATATCATCGTTTTTGAGCACTGCAGGCGATCAGCTATCTTTTTATATGACCAATTCTTATCGAGAAGTTTTATTATCACTTCCCTTGTAGATTCATAGCAACTTTTATTTTTCCCATTGTTTTTATGTGAAATAATCTACTTCTAGACTTTTACAGTACTAAATGGCGCCAAAATTACGCGAACAATGGCTTAGTTACAAAGTGTTTAGTGTACTCTATTTAAATTTAAATAAAAAAAATTAACTATCCTGCGTTCTTAATTATGTGGCCAGCCAGTAAGTTTGTAATAATATGTTAAGGTTTAATGTAAAATGACGAGAGAAGCAAAAAGACATGAAAAAGTGTAATCCTCGTAAGTTTGAGAAAAAGCTTGTTTTTAAATAGTCGTTCTTAATTATATGACCACCACCGTATATAAGCCGCAATATTATAAAGTTCCTTGATAAAATCATTACTATCCTATAACACCTATGCTGTTCCCAATCTTCGATCATCAAATGCATTGAACGGCCTTTTTCCAATCAATTAATTCCAAAGCCAGGTACCAAGTGTAAAAAAGGATGAAGCTACAGGTTGCTCTAAAATAGTATTTTATTCATGACGTCACTTGGATTTATTGTTTAGATCTATTGTTCTGTTAGCCACATTATTTTAATTCAGAAAATAATCTTGCTTTTTACTACATGATTTACGTATGATTTCAGTCAAATCTAAAAAGGAAAGTAGATAAAGGGATATTTTTTAATCCTAATCGCATTCAGCAATTTTATTATAAATTATATTTTATCAGCAGATGCACTACGCTTACTATAGATAACGATTATAAGACAACATATATATTACATGAAATATTTTTACATCGCGATACCACCCGTTACCCGCTTGTAAATGTCGGTATGGAGGAAGAACTTATCGGTGCAAAAATGAATCAGCCTGTATACAAACGGACCGTCAAATCAAAATAAGAAAGCGCCACGTAAACTGGCCGAGTGAATGCACTTGACACCGTAATAAATAGAATGCAGGGTAACAAAGGGCGGCAACAGAGCGAGGTGTCTGGCTGCGCCCGCGCCGCCGCGCCGACCTCGAGCGGTAAGCCGATTGTCATCCACCTAGCAGTAATCTGTTTTTGTTGCATTGCCGATACGCTATACTGTATACGGTTTTTTACTTGCCGCTTTTTGATATGTCATCTTTTGATACATACTGTTTTTTTAAGGAAGCATAATTTTAATCTTTTTCGGTTCACACGTGGAAGTAAGGAATAGTATGTTTTTATATTAATTAATAATAGGTAATGCGTTTAGACAAAAAAAAAAAAGGAATTTGAGTTCAACTATCGTTTCATATGTACAGGTGTGCCCAGAAAAAACCTTCAGTACCTATTGTTTCTGAGTAACAGTAGGTTAAATATTTATTTGTTTGCTTTTAATATTGGAGATAAACTAAAAACGGCAAAAAGACAGTGATAAGACTTAATTGTGGCAACGATCTGTTTATTTGTTTCGAAAATCCATACTCATAATTAGGATTCCGTACCCAACGAGTACAACGGGGTCCGTCTGTCTGTCTGTCCGTCTGTCAACAGGCTGTATCTCACCGAACTGTTATAATTAGACAGTTGAAACTTGTTGAAGTTGAGATTTCGGTTGTCGCTATAACAACAAATCCTAAAAAAAAAACAGAATAAAATAAATGTTTAAATTTTTTTTTTGCTCGTTTTTGATCGATATTGATAACGGCAACAGGTAGACGCTTTAAATATTTACAGAATATTTTAGTTATATATTCACTTTAAAAATAAATAATTAAACTAAGATAAAACAAATATTTAATCCCATACAACAAACGTTATTTTTTATAGATATTGGTACGGAACCCTTAGTGCGTGAGTCTGTCTGTCTGTGTGTTACCTTATCACGCCTAAACCGCTGAACCGATTTATATGAAATTGGCATGGGAATAGTTTAGGACCCTGGGATGGACATAGGATAGTTTTTATCCTGAAATGCCCACAGGAAATTTTCCCGTGAAGAGAATTAATTTAAAAAAACCTCCCACGCGAACGAAGCTAGTTTTATTATAAAGGCGAAAGTCTGTCTGTTACGCTTTCACGGCTAACCCAACGCATCGATTTGGATGTAATTTGGAATGAAAATAGTTTAAGACCCAGGGTCAAACGTTTTGAGGAGTGGCTAAAGAGGCGCCATGGCGTCCTCAACTTCCGCCTGACGCAGGTGCTCAACGGACACAGTTGTTTCGGGAGTTACTTGTGTCGGATTCGGCGGGAGGAAACGCCCGGGTGTCACTACTGCGAGGATCGCCCTGAGGACACGGTGGAACACACAGTGGAGATTTGCCCAGCTTGGGCAGAGCTCCGCCGTGTCCTCGTAGGGGCGATAGGCGGCGACCCCTCGTTCCCGGCCCTGGTTCAATCCATTGTCCGGAGCGAGGAGGCATGGGAAGCAGTCACCTTTTTCTGCGAAGCTGTTATGCAAGCGAAGGAGGTGGCGGAACGCGCGAGGGAGAGGCGGGGACTAAAACCAGGCCCGTGTTGATGGCGCGACGTGTTCCACGCGCGCCCCAAAGAGTGTCAGCAAATTGTCGGGGCCCATAAGGGGGCCGTTGCCTGCCGGGGTTGCAGAATTGTTCGAAAGAGTTACCGCGGCCTCGGAACGCGAAGGGCATATGATAGAACACGGATGGGTATTAGTCAGTAAAAGTTTGAGGCAGCCATTGGATGACTTCCCATCCTTAAAAAAAGGGTCAAACGTAGGCTTCTTTTTTTTAAAATCAAACCCTAAATGTTTCAAATAAGGGATGAAAGTTTGTATGAGAAATCTAAACCAATTAACGGATTTTAATTAATTCTGGCACAAATATAGTTGATAACACACCCTGTGTGAAACAAACAGATTGTATAGTAAACATATTGCATTTATTTTTAATATCAAACCCTAAGGGGTTCAAATAGGGGAAGAAAGTTATTATGAAAAAAAAAAATAAACCGCAAAATCAATCAATCAATTTCGACTACCTTATTACCAATCAATGAAAATTGGCACGAAGATAGTCGAAAGCTCTGGATCGGATATTTACAGCCTTTTTTTTTTCAAAAATAAAACTCCTAATAGGCTGGCTGTTTGAATGAAAAATCTCTACCACTTAACCTTAATAGAATTTGTGAAGGAGATAGATAAAGATCCAGTGTCAAATATATGCCACTCTAAGATGACAGTGTGAATTTAGAACAGTATATCAAGTGAATCACAAATATGATTTCATTATTTAGCATTGAAATATTTAATATAGGTTTATATACTAAATTTACACGACTGAAGTCACGGGTAACAGCTAGAATTAGTATTTATTTATTTATTTATTTATTATTTATTATATACTTTATTGTACACCTCACAATATTTCTATGGATACAAAAATTTAAACTAGTGTACAATGGGCGGTCTTATCGCACAGGGCGATCTCTTACAGTATATTTTACAATAACTAATACAGCCGTCCACATAAGCTATGTTACCTTCTTACATTTGGAATATGTCCTGATAGCACATACCCTTGTTAACTTTAAACCACCAGCAACAGTTTTTTTTAATTGTCCACGCGTTTCTAGCCATCCATACTCCATACTAATATTATAAATGCGAAAGTAACTGTCTGTCTATCTGTCTGTCTGTTACCTTTTCACGCCTAAATAGCTTAACCGATTTAGATCAAATTTGGCATAGAGATAGTTTAGGACCCTGGGAAAGATATAGGATAGCTTTTATCCCGATATAAGGTTCCCGTGGGATAGTTTTAGAATTGCACTCGGACGCAGCCGCTGGCAAAAGCTAAATTAAATTAATTACCGCTGAACCGAATTAGATGAAATTTGGCATGGAGATATGTATTTTTAGATTCTGGAAAAGACATAGGATAGTTTTTTTCCCGGAAATCATCCCTAAAGGATATTAAAAGGGTGTTGGAATTTCGTATAGGGAATCAATAATATCCCCACCTTCCCCAAACACATAATACACTTAGACCGCTGAACTGATTTAGATGAAATTTGGTATGGAGATAGTCCTAGAAAAGACAGGATAGTTTTTATTCCTGAAGTCATCCCTTACGGATGTAAACCAATTCATTCGCGTTTTCAAGAAACACTCGAAACATATATTTTTAAACTACAGATTCAGATTCAGATTTATTTATTTGCGTAAACATGTGTATACATACAAGAATACAAAATCGTGCATGCAAGATATCATAGTAAAAATAAAGTACAAACATGTTTGCCACATAATATGGCGTGCAAATATATTAATAATGAATTTAAGTAAAGAATTAATTATAATATTATGAGGTGACAATAGTAGGTATACAGAGCAATATAATTTTGATGTCAAAAATAATATAAAAATCAAGTCATTCAATTTGTCAACTCTATATAAAATAAATTATAACGTAACGAACAAAAAAAAAAAAAAAATGTCGAAATTAATTTCAGATACAAATATAAAATTACAATATGCAATATCAAATCCAGGAATAATATCACTCAAATGTCATGATAACAGTAATAATCTATGTATGTCAAGTCGTTGTAACAATAAGTATTTATGAAATAATGAAACCAAAATTGTTATTAAAATGTCAAAAATAAATTAAATAGCAATAAAGTGCTTAGTGTAAACGTACGTGACCTAATATTCATTATAAGGAAGAATTATAGAATTGTCATCGAGATATTCGTTTAGTGAGTAGTAACATTTATTTATTAAGATTTTAAATAGTACACTTTTGAATCTGTCCAGGTTTAACGATTTTAATGACTCCGGCAGCTTGTTAAAAATTCTCGTGGCCATACAGAAAGTACTTTTATTCATTAATGCTGTTTTGTTTTGCAACTACATGTAGGCTATACAAATCTTTGTTTAGGTTAGGGCTGGGGTCGACACCACGTCATGCACCAGTCACGCCAACCATGTCGTTTACATTTTAACCAATCAAGTTAATATACGAATTATTTCTATTTTTTAAGTAGTTAGATAGGATTAGGATTTGAGACTTTCAATGCCTGCATATTTCACTAAATTCTATAGCTCATCGTTTATGGTGCAAGCTATTCGTTTGGGGAATGCATTGCCGGTGTCAGTAAGACAAGCTCAGTCACTGGCTACTTTTAAAAGCTCGGTTGCTAATTATTTTCTTTCCAATTTATGATTATTCTTTTGCTTTCTCTCCACGTGGTGTTAAAGAAAACATTATATATATTGTATTGTATTTATATACAACGTGTATCAGAATAAACGCAAGACCTGAAAGTAGTTTGCTCAGAATCGGCTTCTGAATCGATTTCCATCATTATTTATGTGTTAATTTTTTTTCGGAAAAATCCTTTATTTAACCTAAATTAGGATCACTGCGTAAAACCAACGTAATAAAATATTTTATTTAGGGAAATTTAAGCCTTATCTCAAAGCAATAAAAACCCATATGAATGTATGGCTGAATTTGTAGATCGCTCAATAGCTATCCATACACACACGTAAATAATATCAATACATTTTACATTTCAGTTAGTGTGCAACAAATAAAATTTTAATTTAAGGAAGATTAATCCTTAATTCCAAGCAGTACGTCTTACTTAACTGCACAACCGAATTTGTACTTTGTAGTTCGGTCACTCATAATAATAATCATATCTATCCTTACTCATACACACACCCCTATTGTACGTAATTTAAGGAAATTTCAACCTTATTTCAAAGTAATAAAGCTTTTTTAAATGCATGACTGAATTTGTAATTCCGCATTTCACAATCTTTTGAGAAATGACAAAATATTAGAAAATCTAAGGTACGGTTTTTGCAAACGCAAAATCAATATGAAAGAGCGAGACGCAATAATTTACCCGACTTAGCCCTTTGACGTTTGATATGGCCGCCGCGCACACGTTCCACCACCGCCCGGCTGATATGAAACGAAATCACTCAGTCATCCGTCGCGCGCCGCCATTGACGAGTGGATATCGTAAAGTTGTTGTTGTTACTTGTTTACGCTCGCGATGGCTTTTTGGTATAGCAATATCCAGTACACGGAGATGGTGAGGACACTGGCTCGTTGCGACGATAATGTAGAGTTAGCGTGTCGAGTGTTCTATGAACGACATGGTACCAGAGTGAGTGCCAGGACAATGCTAGGTGCAACTCAGCGCCTGAGGGACTCTGGAACGTTTCATCCTAACACGGCAATGGATAGAGGAACGAATGTGCGCTCTAGTCAAACGTTTTCCTGCGTTTGCAGGAAAACATTCTCGATTATTTCGATGAAAATCCAGGGAGCAGCACGAGGGAAGCAGCGCCGATGTTTAACTGTAACCACATGTACGTGTGGAGAACATTACGTGCTGATGGCGAACACCCCTTCCACCTACGACGTTGTCAGGAGCTGATGCCGACTGACTATTTTCCACGACTACAATTTTGTAGATGGTTGTTGGAAAACTGGCAACAAAACATCATCTGGACGGACGAGAGCACCTTCACACGAGTTGGTATTTACAACCAGCACAACATGCATTTGTGGAGGCCTCGAAAACCCACATGCATGCCGTATGGACTCATTCCAGCACAGGTTTTCCGTGAACGTGTGGGCGGGCGTTCTAGGTACCGCGTACTCGGCCCTGTATTTTTACCAAGGTTGACTGGAGATACCTACCTACAGTTCTTACAAGAGGTATTGCCCCAGTTATTGGAGGACGTCCCTCTCTCGTTGTTACGAGACGTGTTTTACCAACACGACGGAGCTCCCGCGCATTTCACGCGGAACGTCCGACGGCATCTTGATGCGGAATATGGCCCTCGTTGGATAGGTCGTGGGGGTCCGGTACTGTGGGCTCCCAGATCCCCTGATCTAACACCGCTGGACTTTTTTTTGTGGGGTCGAATAAAATCGCTCGTGTATGTAAACGAAGCAACAAGTGTCGATGACCTCAAACATAAAATTGAACTCGCGTTTGTTAAAGTGAAATGTGAAACTGAGGTGCTTAACAAACTAAAAACTAACTTAAGAAAACGTGCAATAATGTGTATCGAACAAAGTGGTGGACATTTTGAAAATCTTCTAAAAAGGGGACAAAGAAGAAGTATTTAGACTTATTTAGTAATACTTCTGGTAGGTAAGGTAAGTAGGTACTGTAAATATTATGATTCAAATCTTTGGTCAGTGGGTCGTCTTAGGGCTCAGGGAGCGTAAGGCCACCGGTGCCCACAATTTTTTTTTCAGTTTTCGTTATCTGAGGGGTTAAACACGCCGTCTTTGAATATTTTTTTTATACGTACCTAATAAAAATGTAAACACGACTTAGTAGAGGGTGAAAAGACGCGGGCGCCTTTAGGTGTTGCCGTAGGTACTGATAGGTCGCAGTGGGGTGAAAAGTTGCTCAATTTAAAAATACTTCCGTATCCGTAATTAAACCAAATCATTCGAAGCTGTCAGTCCAAAGCCTGTGTAATTGTGATGGAAAGATGGAATCAAACTAGTTAGGCAACTAGCAATAATAGTTATACGGTAATATCGCAAATTATTAGTATCAAACTACGTAGGTAATGTTCGGTCAATGAACGTACAGATACAGTCGGCCAAGAAAGTGGTGTACCACCCTAAGGTTGAATATCGCTTGCAGATTCATAGGTGATAAAGATTAGTTTCGCTTGCAGATCGATCTGACAACTTCTATTGCTGTCTTTATCTGATTATTGATAACGACTATTACTGTTTGTAACGTGACAGCTGTTCTTAGTTTGAACTTGATGGAACCAATGACGTCGTAAAATCAACGGCGGGGGGCTGTAGATTTTGATGACAAAATTGTATCTACAAATTCAGAATTGTAATCAACAAGTTACATAAAATTGTAAAGGCACAAGGCGAGTCCACAAACCTACAATTTCTGTAAACTTGTAATTACAATATCAATAAAAAACAAGCTAAAAATAGATTTATCCTTTTATTAAATTTCTACAATCAATTTTAAAATACTTATAACAAACAAAAACATAGCATATATAGTAATATTTAGAAGATATTGAAAATTTTTAAAAATTAGAAACGGGTGTAACCGCCGTTGGCCTCTATAACCTCTAAAAGACGAGACCTCATTGAACCAACAAGCCGTGAGCAAATATCGGTTCCCCGCATTTCCTCCCAGATATAATTACAGTGACTAATAAGAGCTTGTTTGGTTCTTTCATTTTGATGCGACCATCGTTGGACCATAAGGCCCCAAAGATTTTCTATCGGGTTGAGGTCCGGCGATCTTGAGGGCCACTGAATTACCCTTACGTCAGTGTGTGAACGAAACCAGGCTCTTACGATCCTCGCATTATGAATTGAACAATTATCTTGAACAAAATCAAATTGTGGCACTTCGTTCTCCGGGTAAACATTACGGACTGTCGGTAGCATTGCATTCTGAAGCACGTCGATATAATTTACAGCCGTCGCTCGAGGAGATAGAGAACACAATTCTCCTACACCATCCGTACTCATCCAGCCCCAAATATTTACGGAAACTCGACCTGATTCTCTATTTGGGATTACATGATCATCTTTATACCGTGTTGAATTATATCGCCAAAGGTGAAGACGTCCATGCTGACTGGATTTAAACGTTTTTTCATCACAAAACACTGTATTAGACCAATCAAACTCTAAGTGCTCTCTGGCGAAGTTCAGACGAGCAAGTCTGTGAGCATCCGTCAAATATATTTTCTTGGCGTAATGCCTGTGGTGCAACCCCATGTAATGTAGATGATTCCTTATTGTTTGGGCACTCACATCGAACATCTCCGCAAAATGTTTTGTGGGCTTAAAACCATTGATTTCATATTCCCGTCTCATGAATTCTCTATCGTTATTGGAGAGTGCAGGCCGGCGACCACTTCTTCTGTGATCCAACAAACTTCCCTCCTCTCCTTCACGACGAATCCAAAAGCGGACAGAACGCCTCGATATATTCAAATTCCTGGATATCGCACTGATACTGCTTCCCTCATTAAATTGGGCAATTATTTGTGCTCTTTCGGCAATGGTCAAGTTGGCAGGCATTGAGATGATTTTATATGCAGTTGATTGAAAAATAACACGGAAAATATATCGATTTTTTGCATATATTTGACAAAATGTCAATTGTCAGTTTTCTTTTTCAAATGGAATTCGGTTGTCTAAATAGTTTTTATTACTTTTGTTTGGAAACATTTCAATTGCTTTGTAGAAACTAATGTCCTTTTCATTTATACTAAAGGTTAAAATGTCATGTACTTATATGTGACATATGACGTATGAATACTAAATACATAGGTTTACGTCATGATAATGTTGTCTCTTTCAGTAATATCTTTTTATAACGAACCTTGTTGTAATTTTCGATGACCGGGAAACTAAATGAAAACTGGTACACCACTTTCTTGGCCGACCGTACATACCTAATGCGTAGCTTTCTGTTACTACCTACTACGTAGGCACGCGCACGAGTGTGCGTAGGGATAGAGTAGTGTGCTCGAACGTTTTACGTTCAGTCAGGACAACCATTTTATAAAAAAAAACTGGGTGTTCTTTAAGTAAATTAAATTACAGATCATGTTGTTTTAGTTCTATAATTTAATATTCTAATTGAGGTGTCTGAGGTCTTGCGTTTATTCCGTTACACGTTGTACATATATATATATATTTATTTATTTTAATTAAAAAAATCTCTGTTTTATGAGTAATGTAGTAAGTACACTAATTTAACCCTCCCCACTTTAATTACAGTTTTTAAAGTCCTTCCAAAGGTTGTCTGGAAGATATCGCTTTCAGCCATTAGACCGCCATTGTTACCATAGAATAAGCAATATTGTTAAATAGGTGTGTTTAAATTTTGATGTACAATAAAGTATATTCTATCTATAAGTACTTACACTTTTATCTACTTTGTATATCTACTTTGTATAGTTACTTCGTAACAGATACATCACTCTCATACAAAAGCGAAAATACCTACGCTATAATAGCCTACAAAATCTTAATAATAATACCAGCTGTTTGCAGCGAGAAGAAATGTACCATAAGTACGCACACCGAGAGTTGAGATTGTTTTGCCCGCCGCGCGACCCACGTCATCAAGCGAATGTCCTAGGGTTGTATATGATGATATTGGTAATAAAACGAATATAGAAAAACAATTATTTTTTATTTGTTGATCAAATATGTTTCAGTTTAATAAAATGATAGAAAATTCCGCGCAAATAAATAATCAAAACGGAAACAGGAGTAAAGCGAAGGAAAATCAATTGTTTTTAGGTCGACCGATTATGACGTTGTCAAAATTATTTAAAAAGGCTCAGGCAGGCGTGCGGCAGCCCACTGTCGGATGTACCGACGGCGATACGCGAAGCGGTAGGAATATAACGCGTGGCCTTAAGCGAGTGACGGACGCCTGGTATTAGTCTTTACTTGCAGATTAATAGTAGACACATACGTAAGCACAGTATATTTTTTGACCTCATTTTGGGACAGCTTATTTTTATTAGCTCATTGTATAAAGAAACATGTCACAAATGCTAGACAAAAACTCCTACCAGCCTAGCTATTATAGTTTTTGCAAAAAAGCAAAAAGCCCGTTGGTATAGTGGTCAGTGGCCCTGACTGCTGTGCGCAAGGTCGTGGGTTCGATTCCCACCTAGGACAAATGTTTGTGTGATGAGCACGGTCATTTGTTCTTTGTCTGGGTGTAATTTATCTATAATATGTATGTATTTAGAAATATATATGTATGTTTATCAGTTGTCTAGTACCCATACCACAAGCTCTGCTTAGTTTGGGACTAGATGGCGTTGTGTGAAAAAGTTGTAGAATATTATTATTATTATTATATTATTATTATTATTATTCCGGAATCCCGGAATATCAAGTTTAGCGATTTCATTTTTTTCTTATTAACTACGTATATAATGCTTTACGTTCCTTTGTAGCTTGAAAGCTTCACCCTAAGACTAGATTAAGAACCAGTCAGGAGTGGACTAGGGCTTTTAAATTTTAAGATAATGGCGAATATTTAAAAATCTTTTATATTTTTATCTGACTTATGTATTCAATGTTTGCAAGTTTTTTTGGTTTCAAACTGTAGCCACACATATGGACTACAAACGCAAAAAAAAAACAACTGAAGATCTGGCGGACTTTCGGAGAAATATAATCCCGGGAATTCCGGGATTTGACTGACATTTGTAATACGAAGATTGTAATTACAAGCTTCAATTTCTTCCAGTGATAGACATTCTGTAGTGCGGGAAGGAGTACACCCTCGTCAAGCATGATGCTTGAATTTAAAAGCCCTGATTGGTTCTTAATCTAGTCTTAGGGTAAAGCTTTCAGGCTGCAATGGAACGTAAAGCATTATATACATAGTTTATAAGAAAAAAAATGAAATCGCTAAACTTGACATTCCGGGATTCCGGAATAAAATTACATTTTTGTAAAAAATATAATAGCTAGTCTGGTAGGAGTTTTTGTCTAGCATTTATAACGTTTCTTTACACAATGAGCTAATAAAAATAAGCTATCCCAAAATGAGGTCAAAAAATATACTGTGCGTTGTGCGACCCAACTCAGGGACGACTAATGATGTGAACACTGCCCGAAAAGTATTCGCAACTGATGAAAGCCGCGGAATATTTGCTGAAATTCTTGGTTTCAGCAAATGGCTTGTGGATGATCTACACGTTATTCTAATCGCTATAAATTGTGGGCTACCGATTGATCCAAAACAAAAAGGAAATATGTAGCCGACTTTAGTTGGCACCCAATGACTACTACATTACATAAAATTTTAATACACGGCCAAAGTATTATAGAAAATTCTACACTGCCCGTAGGACTTCTCTCAGAACAGGCTGGGGAGTCTAGGAATAAATTTTGGAGGTACGACCGCGAGCACCACAGCCGAAAGGATAGCAGGAAACATACAATAGAAGACTTGTTTCACAGGGCGTTGGAATCATCCGATCCGGTCTTATCTAATACTCGCCTGAGTAGGCGACAACGTTGTATAAAACGTATGCCTTTACCAACTTCAGTCATAGAAATGTTGAGACCATTTCAATTCAACGACGACGATGACGTTCAAAATTACGGTGAAGATAGCATGGAATGCAATGAAACCAATGATAACTTTAATTTCGGTAGTCGGTGTCTTTAGTTTTGTATTTTCGTTTTTGGCACCGACTTCCGAAATTAAAGTTATTTTTCACTTTGCAGTGTTTTTTGGGAGTCGGTTTAATTTTTTGGTAAAAACTTTTTATTTCACTCTTTTTAGTTGGTCTATTTTTAATTTACCTAGTTACAAGAGCCTAATTATCAACTACTTATAACCTTTTACAAAATATTGCTTTTCCCAATGCTGGGCCGTTAATTGTTGAGGAGTTCTCCTGGTACTTCACCATCAGCTCTACATCACCATATGCATTGTGACGAGCATAAAGTGCGTAACATCCATATTCAAGTAATCGAATCGCAATCCACTCAATACTTATTATTGAGTAGTTTCGGCGGCCATCTGTGGTCTTCATCATCAGTTCCACTTCCTCAAATGGTACTTTTTGAGAGCAACTGCACAAGTTACTATAATAAATACCCAAAACGACATAGGTGTGCCTATAATATTTGAAGAGTTCCCTCGATTTCTCCAGGATCCCATCATCAGATCTTGACGTTTATGAAAACGGGACCAATATCGAAGTATACCCTTTCAATCAAAAAAAGAATTTTCCAAATCGGTTCAGCCGTCTTCGAGTAATCGATGATCATACATTAAAAAAAAAAAAAAAAAAATATACGCGTCGAATTGATAACCTCCTCTTTTTGTCGTCGGTTGAAAATGAGTTCACATCTATTCTGACAAACGAAAATGACGTATTTTTAGCAGAAGATAAAAATTAAATCAATTGTTGTTAAGCTAACATGGTCACTAACCGTATCATTAGAACTTAAAACGGGAAATTTACAATGTGTATTGTTTTGTTTTAAGTTTCCGATATTTCGGCACTGTTGCAAGCGCCATGATCACGGTAAATATCCCGTTTTAAGTTCTAATGATACAAATGGTCCGTATTACAGAACGTTCCTCAAGTCCAGTTTGAGCTTAATTCGCCCGATCTCAGTTTAAATATAGAATCTGCACTTGAGCATTGGTAATAAAACTACACTCAGATTCAAATCGAGCCTCAAGCAGAGAATATCTAATTGTTTATGCATCAGTCTGTTTTCGTTTACGTTTTATTTTCTTCGTCTCCGCTGTTCCGATCTACGAATGATCGTAAATAATTCAATTTACTTTAATACCAAATTTTTAAGAATAAAAAATATGTATTGCACGGTTTCACTATATAAATTATTTTTTAAGAATTTGTAAAAGCAAATTCTTGAAGGTAAAAGGTGTTAAGACAATATTTTCTAACATATAAAAATATAGCAAGAGTAACTTGTTCGTGGAACGGAGTGGATCCTAAATAATGTCTGTGACAGTGTTGTTTTGAATTGCTCATTAATCATATAATAAGTAATATTAAAATAAATAATGGCTTGGGAACAACGATCAATATAAAAACTTTTTTGCAAAAAAATAAAACCGACTTCCATATCAAAACACTACAAAGCCAAAAATAATTTTAATTTCGGAAGGCGGTGTGAAAAAAAAGAAAATACAAAACCAATAACACCGACTACCGAAATTAAAATTATTTTTGGCTTTGTAGTGTTTTGATATGGAAGTCGGTTTTATTTTTTTGCAAAAAAGTTTTTATATTGATCGTTGTTCCCAAGCCATTATTTATTTTAATATTACTTATTATATGATTAATGAGCAATTCAAAACAACACTGTCACAGACATTATTTAGGATCCACTCCGTTCCACGAACAAGTTACTCTTGCTATATTTTTATATGTTAGAAAATATTGTCTTAACACCTTTTACCTTCAAGAATTTGCTTTTACAAATTCTTAAAAAATAATTTCTATAGTGAAACCGTGCAATACATATTTTTTATTCTTAAAAATTTGGTATTAAAGTAAATTGAATTATTTACGATCATTCGTAGATCGGAACAGCGGAGACGAAGAAAATAAAACGTAAACGAAAACAGACTGATGCATAAACAATTAGATATTCTCTGCTTGAGGCTCGATTTGAATCTGAGTGTAGTTTTATTACCAATGCTCAAGTGCAGATTCTATATTTAAACTGAGATCGGGCGAATTAAGCTCAAACTGGACTTGAGGAACGTTCTGTAATACGGACCATTTGTATCATTAGAACTTAAAACGGGATATTTACCGTGATCATGGCGCTTGCAACAGTGCCGAAATATCGGAAACTTAAAACAAAACAATACACATTGTAAATTTCCCGTTTTAAGTTCTAATGATACGGTTAGTGACCATGTTAGCTTAACAACAATTGATTTAATTTTCATCTTCTGCTAAAAATACGTAATTTTCGTTTGTCAGAATAGATGTGAACTCATTTTCATTGGTTTCATTGCATTCCATGCTATCATCACCGTAATTTTGAACGTCATCGTCGTCGTTGAATTGAAATGGTCTCAACATTTCTATGACTGAAGTTGGTAAAGGCATACGTTTTATACAACGTTGTCGCCTACTCAGGCGAGTATTAGATAAGACCGGATCGGATGATTCCAACGCCCTGTGAAACAAGTCTTCTATTGTATGTTTCCTGCTATCCTTTCGGCTGTGGTGCTCGCGGTCGTACCTCCAAAATTTATTCCTAGACTCCCCAGCCTGTTCTGAGAGAAGTCCTACGGGCAGTGTAGAATTTTCTTTAATACTTTGGCCGTGTATTAAAATTTTATGTAATGTAGTAGTCATTGGGTGCCAACTAAAGTCGGCTACATATTTCCTTTTTGTTTTGGATCAATCGGTAGCCCACAATTTATAGCGATTAGAATAACGTGTAGATAATCCACAAGCCATTTGCTGAGGCCAAGAATTTCAGCAAATATTCCGCGGCTTTCATCAGTTGCGAATACTTTTCGGGCAGTGTTCACATCATTAGTCGTCCCTGAGTTGGGTCGCACAACGCACAGTATATTTTTTGACCTCATTTTGGGATAGCTTATTTTTATTAGCTCATTGTGTAAAGAAACGTTATAAATGCTAGACAAAAACTCCTACCAGCCTAGCTATTATATTTTTACAAAAATGTAATTTTATTCCGGAATCTCGGAATGTCAAGTTTAGCGATTTCATTTTTTTTCTTATAAACTATGTATATAATGCTTTACGTTCCATTGCAGCCTGAAAGCTTTACCCTAAGACTAGATTAAGAACCAATCAGGGCTTTTAAATTCAAGCATCATGCTTGACGAGGGTGTACTCCTTCCCGCACTACAAAATGTCTATCACTGGAAGAAATTGAAGCTTGTAATTACAATCTTCGTATTACAAATGTCAGTCAAATCCCGGAATTCCCGGGATTATATTTCTCCGAAAGTCCGCCAGATCTTCAGTTGTTTTTTTTTTGCGTTTGTAGTCCATATGTGTGGCTACAGTTTGAAACCAAAAAAACTTGCAAACATTGAATACATAAGTCAGATAAAAATATAAAAGATTTTTAAATATTCGCCATTATCTTAAAATTTAAAAGCCCTAGTCCACTCCTGACTGGTCCTTAATCTAGTCTTAGGGTGAAGCTTTCAAGCTACAAAGGAACGTAAAGCATTATATACGTAGTTTATAAGAAAAAAATGAAATCGCTAAACTTGATATTCCGGGATTCCGGAATAAAATTGCATTTTTGCAAAAACTATAATAGCTAGGCTGGTAGGAGTTCTTGTCTAGCATTTGTAACATGTTTCTTTATACAATGAGCTAATAAAAATAAGCTGTCCCAAAATGAGGTAAAAAAATATACTGTGCTTACGTATGTGTCTACTATTAATCTGCAAGTAAAGAGTAATACCAGGCGTCCGTCACTCGCTTAAGGCCACGCGTTATATTCCTACCGCTTCGGTACATCCGACAGTGGGCTGCCGCACGCCTGCCTGAGCCTTTTTAAATAATTTTGACAACGTCATAATCGGTCGACCTAAAAACAATTGATTTTCCTCCGCTTTACTCCTGTTTCCGTTTTGATTATTTATTTGCGCGGAATTTTATTAAAAATAAAATTATTTACGCGATTTCGGATATTTTCGACACTAAAATTTAATAATCGGGAATTCAGGGAAGGAAAAATGCATCTATCATTTTATTAAACTGAAACATATTTGATCAACAAATAAAAAATAATTGTTTTTCTATATTCGTTTTATTACCAATATCATCATATACAACCCTAGGACATTCGCTTGATGACGTGGGTCGCGCGGCGGGCAAAACAATCTCAACTCTCGGTGTGCGTACTTATGGTACATTTCTTCTCGCTGCAAACATCTGGTATTATTATTAAGATTTTGTAGGCTATTATAGAGTAGGTATTTTCGCTTTTGTATGAGAGTGATGTATCTGTTACGAAGTAACTATTTAGTAATCTGTGCTAATACCTAGATATGATATACAAAGTAGATAAAAGTGTAAATACTTATAGATAGAATATACTTTATTGTACATCAAAATTTAAACACACCTATTTAACAATATTGCTTATTCTATGGTAACAATGGCGGTCTAATGGCTGAAAGCGATATCTTCCAGACAACCTTTGGAAGGACTTTAAAAACTGTAATTAAAGTGGGGAGGGTTAAATTAGTGTACTTACTACATTACTCATAAAACAGAGATTTTTTTTATTAAAATAAATAAATATATATATATATATATGTACAAAGTGTAACGGAATAAACGCAAGACCTCAGACACCTCAATTAGAATATTAAATTATAGAACTAAAACAACATGATCTGTAATTTAATTTACTTAAAGAACACCCAGTTTTTTTTTTTAATAAAATGGTTGTCCTGACTGAACGTAAAACGTTCGAGCATACTACTCTATCCCTACGCACACTCGTGCGCGTGCCTACGTAGTAGGTAGTAACAGAAAGCTACGCATTAGGTATGTATCTGTACGTTCATTGACCGAACATTACCTACGTAGTTTGATACTAATAATTTGCGATATTACCGTATAACTATTATTGCTAGTTGCCTAACTAGTTTGATTCCATCTTTCCATCACAATTACACAGGCTTTGGACTGACAGCTTCGAATGATTTGGTTTAATTACGGATACGGAAGTATTTTTAAATTGAGCAACTTTTCACCCCACTGCGACCTATCAGTACCTACGGCAATACCTAAAGGCGCCCGCGTCTTTTCACCCTCTACTAAGTCGTGTTTACATTTTTATTAGGTACGTATAAAAAAAATATTCAAAGACGGCGTGTTTAACCCCTCAGATAACGAAAATTGAAAAAAAAAATTGTGGGCACCGGTGGCCTTACGCTCCCTGAGCCCTAAGACGACCCACTGACCAAAGATTTGACTCATAATATTTACAGTACCTACTTATGTACCTTCATAATACGATTTTCGTATTATGAAGGTACATACCAGAGGTATTACTAAATAAGTCTAAATACTTCTTCTTTGTCCCCTTTTTAGAAGATTTTCAAAATGTCCACCACTTTGCTCGATACACATTATTGCACGTTTTCTTAAGTTAGTTTTTAGTTTGTTAAGCACCTCAGTTTCACATTTCACTTTAACAAACGCGAGTTCAATTTTATGTTTGAGGTCATCGACACTTGTTGCTTCGTTTACATACACGAGCGATTTTATTCGACCCCACAAAAAAAAGTCCAGCAGTGTTAGATCAGGGGATCTGGGAGCCCACAGTACCGGACCCCCACGACCTATCCAACGAGGGCCATATTCCGCATCAAGATGCCGTCGGACGTTCCGCGTGAAATGCGCGGGAGCTCCGTCGTGTTGGTAAAACACGTCTCGTAACAACGAGAGAGGGACGTCCTCCAATAACTGGGGCAATACCTCTTGTAAGAACTGTAGGTAGGTATCTCCAGTCAACCTTGGTAAAAATACAGGGCCGAGTACGCGGTACCTAGAACGCCCGCCCACACGTTCACGGAAAACCTGTGCTGGAATGAGTCCATACGGCATGCATGTGGGTTTTCGAGGCCTCCACAAATGCATGTTGTGCTGGTTGTAAATACCAACTCGTGTGAAGGTGCTCTCGTCCGTCCAGATGATGTTTTGTTGCCAGTTTTCCAACAACCATCTACAAAATTGTAGTCGTGGAAAATAGTCAGTCGGCATCAGCTCCTGACAACGTCGTAGGTGGAAGGGGTGTTCGCCATCAGCACGTAATGTTCTCCACACGTACATGTGGTTACAGTTAAACATCGGCGCTGCTTCCCTCGTGCTGCTCCCTGGATTTTCATCGAAATAATCGAGAATGTTTTCCTGCAAACGACTAGAGCGCACATTCGTTCCTCTATCCATTTCCGTGTTAGGATGAAACGTTCCAGAGTCCCTCAGGCGCTGAGTTGCACCTAGCATTGTCCTGGCACTCACTCTGGTACCATGTCGTTCATAGAACACTCGACACTCTAACTCTACATTATCGTCGCAACGAGCCAGTGTCCTCACCATCTCCGTGTACTGGATATTGCTATACCAAAAAGCCATCGCGTGCGTAAACAAGTAACAACAACAACTTTACGATATCCACTCGTCAATGGCGGCGCGCGACGGATGACTGAGTGATTTCGTTTCATATCAGCCGGGCGGTGGTGGAACGTGTTCGCGGCGGCCATATCAAACGTCAAAGGGCTAAGTCGGGTAAATTATTGCGTCTCGCTCTTTCATATTGATTTTGCGTTTGCAAAAACCGTACCTTAGATTTTCTAATATTTTGTCATTTCTCAAAAGATTGTGAAATGCGGAATTACAAATTCAGTCATGCATTTAAAAAAGCTTTATTTCTTTGAAATAAGGTTGAAATTTCCTTAAATTACGTACAATAGGGGTGTGTGTATGAGTAAGGATAGATATGATTATTATTATGAGTGACCGAACTACAAAGTACAAATTCGGTTGTGCAGTTAAGTAAGACGTACTGCTTAGAATTAAGGATTAATCTTCCTTAAATTAAAATTTTATTTGTCGCACACTAACTGAAATGTAAAATGTATTGATATTATTTACGTGTGTGTATGGATAGCTATTGAGCGATCTACAAATTCATCCATACATTCATATGGGTTTTTATTGCTTTGAGATAAGGCTTAAATTTCCCTAAATAAAATATTTTATTACGTTGGTTTTACGCAGTGATCCTAATTTAGGTTAAATAAAGGATTTTTCCGAAAAAAATTAACACATAAATAATGATGGAAATCGATTCAGAAGCCGATTCTGAGCTAACTACTTTCAGGTCTTGCGTTTATTCTGATACACGTTGTATATAAATACAATACAATATATATATAATGTGTTCTTTAACACCACGTGGAGAGAAAGCAAAAGAATAATCATAAATTGGAAAGAAAATAATTAGCAACCGAGCTTTTAAAAGTAGCCAGTGACTGAGCTTGTCTTACTGACACCGGCAATGCATTCCCCAAACGAATAGCTTGCACCGTAAACGATGAGCTATAGAATTTGTAGTGTTTTGATATGGAAGTCGGTTTTATTTTTTTGCAAAAAAGTTTTTATTTTCGTGCTTTTTAGTGGGTCAATTTGTAATTAATCTAATTATAAAAGCCAAAATGTCAACTACAAAAAAATAAAAACACGCGAGCAAAAAACACAATGCAGAGTAAACGAAAAGATCATCAATGTAAATATTTTTCTTAGACTTTTGTTGATTTTTCAGAAACGGCTCGTCAGATTTTGATAAAATTTTCATGGGACCATTTGGGAAGTATACCCTTTCCAACAAAAAAGAATTTTTGAAATCGGTTGGCAAGCGACGGAGCTATGCCCGAACAAACAAAAAAAAAAAAAACAAACGAACATCCGAATTGAGAACCTCTTCCTTTTTCAGAAGTCGGTTAAAAAATATTAAAAGGAAACAAAGTTATAGTTAAAACAAAACAGAAATGCATAATTATGTTTTACCAATTCTTGGTCAATAGATGGCAGTATTACAAATTGTCAAAAATCTTCATCTTGTGAAAATCTATACCATTTCTTAAAATAATTATTAGCAAAATTGTATGGACCCTTCACATGGAACGCTGAAGTTCTGTTTTTCTGTTCAATTAATCGGTGAAAAAATCATCGTTATAATCTGTTTAAGTTAGAAAACACGGGATTCATCTAGTAACTTAAAATGGCAAAAAATTACGTGTAAAAGTGTTATTTGTAACCAATTAGCAAAATAAAATGTGATTTCATCATCATTCGCCAAAAATTACCATTTTTATATCAAATAATAAACTGAAAAGCAAATAGTTAACTGACAAGGAAATCTCTGCTCGAGCGTGGTGTCGACCATACTTGGGTGATGAATCTACAACTGAGTAACGATCTAGAATAAAGCCGTAGGTACCCGGCTGAACTATGATCGATGAATCTATACTTGAGGAACATTCTAAAATTAAATCTCGATTCAAAACTAGTTTTAAACAGAGATCAGTGCTCGAGTTTCGTTCTGTAATACGGGCCTAAATCAATTGTTATTTTATTCTAATTTAGTTGAATCCCGGGATTCCCGGTATTATTATTATTTTATATGTCTCCGAAGGTCCGCCAGGCTTTCAGTTGTTTTTTTTTTGTGTTTGTAGTCCATATGTGTGGTTACAGTTTGAGACCAAAAAAACTTGCTAACATTGAATACATAAGTCAGAAAAAAAAAAGATTTTGAAATATTCGCCATTATCTTAAAATTTAAGCCCTACCTAGCCTATTCCTGATTGGTTCTTATTGGTTGATTGATTAGGGTGAAGCTTTCAGGCTGCATAGGAACGTAAAGCATTATAATATAAGTAGTGTATAAGAAGAAAAAAATTAAATCGCTAAACTTGATATTCCGGGATTCCAGAATAAAATTGCATTTTTGCTAAAACTATAATAGCTAGGCTGGTGGGAGTTTTTGTCTAGCATTTGTAACATGTTTCTTCATACAATGAGCTAATAAAAATAAGCTGTCCCAAAATGAGGTCAAAAAATATACTGCGGTAAGTTATCTCAGAGACATAAATATATAGGTACACTTTTTTTTTTTTAACTTGGTAAAATTATCAAATAAGTCCTCCCACCCCGGGCACGGTGGGAGGGACTGTCAGACTTTTACTGACTAAAATCCACGGTGTTCCTTCAATAACCCTTTACGTACCGGGGCCACGGTAACGGGATGAGTCCCACGACCCCGGCAGGCTTCAGCCCTCTGCAGAGGGGGCCTCGTCATGTTGCTGACGCTCTTTGAGGCGCGCGTGGAACACGACGCGCCGTCGACCCGGGCATGGTCCATGGTCGGACAGCGAGTTGCCCTTTACTCGCTGTCCGCATGCCCGCGCCTACGGTGGCCGGAGATCGTCGGCCGACGTCCGACGCCGCGGGCGTCTACCACTGCGGCTGGGCTGGAGGGAGGACGCCATCCTCTCCCTCACGCGGCCCGCCTCCTCCTTCGAAAGCATGACTGCTTCGCAGAAGGAGGCGACCGCTTCCCACTCCCTCTCGCCCCGCAGCATGGCCTCGACCAATGCTGGGCGCGAGAGGTCTCCGCCTATCGCCGCCGTGAGGACACGTACATAGATGTACTCGCTTGTAAAAACCTCGGCAAGCGCTGTTTAACCACGGGTCGAGGTTGGCCTGCAGATGGGTGGCCATCTTAACATATCGAGATTATTCCATGGCTCGTTAAGCCCTTGGTCCCGGCTGTCCTTTGTACATCTTTGACAGTCGTTAGGTAGTCAGAAGCCAGAAAGAATCACACTGGTCTTGCCAATGAGTACTGGGTTACCCAGCCATTGGGTTGTGGAGGTCAGGCAGTCTATCTATGTAAAACACATACTCAGCTGCATCCAGTTAGACTCGAAGGCGACCCCAATATAGTTGGGAAAAGGCTAAGCAGAGGATTATTGCTCAGTAAGGAAGTATTGAATTAAAAACTGTGAATACATTCCAATCCTATATATTTGAATGAAACCTTGATTATACTAGTTCGAATCACTGTCACTGCCGGAGTAGCCTGCGAGGAGCGCGAGCCCCGCGGTCGTTGTAGCAGTCTTTTTACTGGAATCGTTCCTACTAGCTACATTAGTACTTACAACAGTCGTTGAAACTTTGTCTGTATCAGTATCTTTCTTACTTCTCACTAGGTTCGCTAGAGGGCGCTTCTTTGCAAGAGCTCCTATACTTCTGTTCCACGACGGCGAAGGTTTCGTGTTTATGCTTCTCTGTGGCATTAGCTCAATTCTGGGAGCCTTGGTTGGTGGTTCACTATCTTCTTCTTTTACTTCTTCAATTATTTCTTCAGCCACCACCTTCTTCGCAGAAGGATTGTTGAATTTGATCGATCTAGAAATAAGACAAAAGTGATTGTTAATTTATTTACACGTTGTTTGTTTGTAGGTGGTTGGTGTTCACAAATGAGACAGTCTTTAGTCCAAGGGTGTGATCTAGATTGTCTGGTCACCTGACCAGACAATCTAGATCCAGGTGCTTTTGGTAAGTTGGACAGGAACAACTATGTACTCATCACTCAAAGCGCAAAAAAGAGAGACTAAGATAGTTGAAAGTAAAATTTTAAGGACGTCCTTTCAAATCTTTCATTCAACTATCTTAGGTCCGTATTACAGAACGAAATCGAGCACTGATCTCTGTTTAAATGTAGTTTCGAGTCGAGATTTAATTATAGAATGTTCCTAAAATTAAATCATTGATGAGGTATAGTTAGTATACATTGATTATAGTTCAGAGGGGTACTGCTTTGTACTAGATCCAGTTGTACATTCAACTTTTAGTAGAGATTTGATATAAGATCATCCAAGTATGGTCGACACCGCGCTTGAGCAGAGGTTTTCTCGTCAACTAACAATTACTTATTCGCTTTTCAATTTATTATCAAACAAAGTCGCTTCCCGCTGTCTGTCTGTCCCTATGTATGCTTAGATCTTTAAAACTACGCAACGGATTTTGATGCGCGTTTTTTAATAGATAGAGCGATTCCTGAGGACGGTTTTAGTGTATAATATTTGAGAGCTTTAATTGAAAACGCTGCCAAAACCTTTTCAGTTATATCAAAAGAATGTATGGTGCGATTGTTCCTCTTCTATAGATCTACAAAAAAGTCATGGCATATGACTATCTTCCAAGGATAAAAAAAATAAATAAAAAAAAATAGAAAAAAATAACCCACAATAACCATTTTTTTAAACAAATTACAATAAAATGATGGGTTGTTTACGAAATTAATTATAACAGTACAGTATAATAGGTGTGTTTAAATTTTGGTGTACAATGAAGTATATTCTATTCTATTATTGACGTGACAACGTCTTATAATTCGATGAAGCTGGCTGCACGCACGAAAATACATGACTCATGCGGCGTTACCTAAAGCCTAAGCCTGCTGACCTCGCTCTGAGGCGTTCCATTTAAGAATGGAACGCCTCAGAGCGAGGTCAGCGGGCTTGAAGTGCAAGCGAGAGCGCGAATCGAGCGACAAAGAGGCACAATCGGCCTCCGCGTTCGGCAGCGTTCGACATCTGTCTCTCTCCTACTTGAGTGAGCGATGCGTCCGCGTGGACAGCTGCTATACAATAATACATTTACATGTTTTCGTCAAGTATGAAGTGCAGTGAAAAGTGAATGTGGTGTCAATTGTTTATAGCAACGATAATTGCGGCGATAAAGGTAATGATTCTTTCGATATTAAATATACTTTAGCAACGCCATTCGCGCAGCCAATAATAGCTGCTTTAAAATCGAAAGCACAAAAAAAACGTGAGTACAGACAGCGTATCGCAGCATCTAGAACTCCTGCTCAGGCGGCTGCTGCGAGAAAATAAAAAAACGAAAGACAACGCAACAACAGACTACGCCAAGCTGCTAACTTGGCTATTGCCATTGGTTCTCTTGAAGCGACAACTACATCTTCATCTCGTTCAGGGGCAGAGTCGAACAATGTTACTACAAAATATCTATCAAAAAAATTAAAATTTTCTTTTGAAAAATGCAACCATTCCATCAGTATTTTCTTATGACGTTGTCACGTTCAACTATCGTCAGTAAACCGACTTTACAGACAACCGATTTTTTATTATTATCCAATTATATACGTTAGATACGATAGTGAGCAAGACCAGCAGGTGGCCTTAATAGCCAGAGGCTGTCCACAGGGCGGTGTGCTAGCACCTTTCCTCTGGAATTTAGTGATCAATGACTTCATCACGAAACTCAACGCCCACCGTTTTTACACAATAGGCTACCTATGCAGACGACCTCGCAATCCTCGTACCTGGGAAGGTAACCGGAACTATTTGTAACCTCACCCAGCAAGCACTACGCATCGTGGAGCGATGGTGCAGGGAGTATGATTTGTCGGTAAACCCCACAAAAACCGCATTAATCTTGTTCACCCATAAACGAAAACTGGGCCCTCATCGCCTACCTAAGCTGTTCAATACAGTACACCATTTGTCTAGTGAGGTTAAATATAGCCTTGGCCAAAAGTATGGAGTACCTTACAAATTTCGCTCGTTCACGGTAAGTATGGGAGAAAACCAAATCTACTGTTGAAGTATTCTTTTGTCGGTCATCTACAAAGATTTAAAAACAATGACCCACGCCGCAGCTAGCAATAAAACACCTGAGTGCAATAAAATGTGTCTTTTACAATTTTTGTATTTATTTATCAGTTCGCTACCATCGCTCGTTGTGAACACATCCAGTGATCTAGTGCGCCTTTGGTATTTTATTTCAAAGTTTTAAGTGTTATCTTTGCAATATGCCAAAACGAAACGAACTTTCTTTAGAAAAACGTGTGCAGATACAGCTTCTGCATGAGCAAACGAAATCACAAGTAGAGATTTCCAAAACTGTTAAATGTTCGTGCCGATCCGTGCAATATGCTATTAAGCGATTCTCTGCTACCGGATCACATCAAAATAGACCGAGATCCGGGCGCAAACGTATCACCACAGACCGTCAGGATCGTCAGTTACTGAGAGAATCGTTAAGAAATAGGAAAAAAAACATCTTCAGAGCTCGCTGCTGAGTTGTCAGAACAAATTAAGAAATCAATTTCTGCTCGAACTACTCGTAGAAGACTTCAGGAAGCTGGTCTGAAAGGCTGTAAAGCTAGGAAGAAGCCATAGTTCTCCGACAACAACAAAAAGCTCGGTATAAATGGGCCTTAACTACACCGAACTTTCACCGCTGAAGAGTGGTCAAATGTTGTGTGGTCAGACGAAACTTTGAGGTGAGTAAGTCAATTTAATGCCCTAATAAAATTATACATATATGAAAACTTTTTACCAAAAAAATTAAACCGACTTCCAAAAACCACAGCAAAGTGAAAAATAACTGTAACTTTGGAAGACGGTGCCAAAAACGAAAATACAAAACTAAAGACACCGACTACCGAAACTAAAGTTATTTTTCACTTTGCAGTGTTTTTTGGAAGTCGGTTTAATTTTTTGGGTAAAAAATCTAGCGGAAAATAATAATCTAACATATATTTAGAAAAAAACTGGCTGTGGTTATTCAACGAAAACATATAAAAACTGAAACATTAAAATAATTATTGCATATTGTAAGGCATAACTTGTTATACATTTTGTTGATTTAAGGTTTCCACGTTTGGGCCGTAAAGATAAAGAAATATTTAATTTTCATTTGCTTCTTAAGTATATACCAATGTATGTATATGTATTTATAATATAAGATTTATTCATATTTATTATTTATGTAGATTTCTCTTTTATGATACTTCGACTTTATGATATTAGGTTTTTTGTGTTATCACTATTATTATCATTATTTTTTTCGAGTATAATTTTCACGTACATATTGCACCTTCCACTATATCCCTTCACCACTCATGGTTGACTGGTAGAGAATGCCTACGGCATTAAGTCCGCCTTTGTACCTATGTGCATAAAATGTAAATAAATAAATAAAATTGGATTTAATTTGTCCAAAACAACCGTAGTGAAAAGACCTGGTTACCATCCAGTCATATTTATATATGCTCGTTGCATTTTCGCGTGTTTTATTATATAAATACCTATACAAAAACCAGTTTGTTTTAATTTAAGTATTTTTAGGTTAAATTCAATCAATAATAAAGTAGGTATGAAAATTCTTTTTACCAAAAAATTAAAATCCAAAAAACACTGCAAAGTGAAAAATAACTTTAATTTCGGTAGTCGGTGTCTTTAGTTTTGTATTTTCGTTTTTGGCACCGACTTCCGAAATTAAAGTTATTTTTCACTTTGCAGTGTTTTTTGCGCGTCTGTTTAATTTTTTGGTAAAACGTTTTTATTTCACTCTTTTTAGTTGGTCGCTTTATAATTTACCTAGTCACAAGAGCCTAAATGCCAACTACTTATAATCATTTACAAAATATTGCTTTTCCCAATGTTAGGCCGTTAATTGTTGAGGAGTTCTCCTGGTACTTCACCATCAGCTTCACTTCACCATATGCATTGTGACGAGCATATTGTGCTTAATAAACACATTCAAGTAATCGAAGTGGAACACATGAAATACTTATTATTCCTACTTATTATATTGAGTAGTTCCAGTAGCCATCTGTGGTCTTCATCATCAGGTCCACTTCACAAATGGTGCTTTTCGAATGCAACTATACAAGTTACTATAAAAAATACTCAAATCACTATAGGTGTGCCTATAATATTTGAAGAGTTCCATCGATTTCTCCAGGATCCCATCATCAGATCCTGACTTGATGGTGACAATGGGACCAATTTCAAAGTATACCCTTTCAAACAAAAAAGAATTTTCCAAATCTGTTCAGCAGTCTTCGAGTAATCGGTGATCATACATATAAAAAAAAATATACGCGTCGACTTGATAACTTCCTCCTTTTTTGTCGTAGGTTGAAAATGGTTTAAAAACCAAACGCATAGATGAAGTTATTTTTTTTTCCGGAACTCAGTATTTTTCTCTTTATTGCAGATTTTTGGTACAACTGGTGTGACCATTGTGCGTCGCTGGGTGAGCAAAGAATTTAAGCCAGAGTGTGTGATCCCAACCGTAAAATACGGCGGCGGCAGCATAATGGTATGGGGTTGCATGACCGATTCTGGAGTTGGCGAATTGTTCGTGTTTGAGGGCCGCATGGACTCTACTAAGTACATAAATGTACTAGAAACTGCGTTGCTGCCTTCATTCACGAAACTTTCCGGTGACACGAACTTGGATGGTGTTAAATTCCAGCAGGATAACGCGCCATGCCACAAATCTGCCCGCACTATGACATGGTTTCGGGAAAATAACACAGAGCTTCTTGACTGGCCTGCCCAGTCGCCAGATCTGGATCCCATAGAACATTTATTGGGTTTATTAAAGCGTAGAGTTAGGCGCCACACAATTAACAACAGAGAAGATTCGAAACGCTACCTGCGCCTAGAATGGAATGCGATTACTGCTGAAGACTGTAAAAATCTTGTTGGCTCTTTACCGAAAAGAATTTCTGCTATAATTAAGGCAAAGGGTGGACCCACACAATATTAATTTTCAATTAATAAATAGTAAAATAAACCTATATAAAACATTTTGTTTTATTTCTATTTGATACTCCTCATAAAACTGAAAGATGTCATGGGTGCTCAGTACTTTTGGTCAAGGCTGTACCTGGGGGTCGTACTGGATTGTAAACTAAACCACGATGGATTTTCAGGAGGTCATATGGGGGTAAAAAGGACTCTGTTAAAGATACGAGAGCGATTTTACTGGAACCACTGCCGAGACGACGTAGACGACTGGTGTCGCAAATGCACTAGATGTGCAGCTGTAAAGGGACCTCAAAAACGAAGTAAAGGAGCTTTAAAGATCTATAATGTGGGAGCCCTATGGGAACGGATAGCGCTAGATGTTGCGGGACCATTTCCTGAGAGCGAGAGTGGGAACAGGTACTTTATGGTCGTAATGGATTATTTTACAAAGTAGCCAGAAGTTTTTGCTATTCCTAACCAAGAAGCTTCCACAGTGGCAGATAAATTGGTTCACGAAGTATTTTGTCGCTACGGAGTACCTTTGGAAATTCACAGCGATCAAGGAAGAAATTTTGAGTCCCAGGTATTTCAGGAGACATGTCGAGTAATGGGTACTCATAAAACCAGGACCACCTCTTATCACCCGCAATCCGATGGAATGGTGGAACGTTTTAACCAGACATTGGAGAGATATCTGGCTAAACTTGTAGAAAGCAGGCAAAAGGATTGGGACAAACACATTCAGCCGTTCTTTCTGTCATACCGAAGTGCAGTTCATGAGAGTACAGCTGTTACACCTGCTTTCGTGAACTTCGGACGAGAGCTTAGGTTGCCTGCAGACCTAATCACTGGTATACCACTAGATGCACCTTGTAGTGTAACAGACTATTCGAGTGAATTGCGAAACAGAATGAACGACATATACGAACATGTCAGACAATCCGGTCAACAAATGTCTCGGAAGGTGAAGGTGATTTTTTTTTTCTTTTTCGTTTCGTTCGTTTGGTTGCATAATCTGGTGCGCAGCAAAGGAAAGTCGCCGAAATTGCAGGCAAAATAGGATGGACCATACCGCGTTGTAACTAAGATTAATGACGTCAGTTACTGGATCTAGAAAGTTCCACGAGCTGCGCCAAAGATTGTTCATGTTGATCGACTGGCGCGTTACTACGGGTCTAATGATGCTCGGGTCGAGTATGTCTTAGGAGGGGGCAGTGTTACGCCAGTCACTTACTACGCTCCTCTTATACAATAGTTATGTACGAAGTCAGATGGAATACTGTAGCACGGTTTGGAATCCTACATACCAGGTCCATATAGACAGAATTGAGAAAATCCAGAAGAAACTCGTTCGTCACCTCGCTTATCGTTTTAGAGTAAGAAACCTGAGGCCATACACAGGCTGAACCATTTTAAACTTATGCCTCTTACATCTCGCCGTACGGTCTCAGATCTTATGTTTATTTATAAGTTGCTTAACAATGCGATTGACTGTCCAGATCTTCTGAGCAAAATTCACTTTGATGTCCCTTCTAGAATCCCACGTTACCCCCGGCCACTACTCAAAGCGCCACAACACCGAACTAATCTGGCCAAACATTCACCCATTGCAAGGATGACTCGTCATTATAACAGTGTATCGGATTCATCAGGTGACATAGGCCTCTTTTGTAATACTGTAGGAAAATTTAGGTCATTAATCTGTACACACTTAAAAAGTCTGTGAAGATCATCAATCCCTATTTTACTTTCGTCTAAATCTTTTTATTTATTTTTGCTAAAGTTAGGTTATGTATTTGTAATTTTGTAATTTTAGATCAATGTCTAATAAAATTATGTATTTGTCACTTTGATTATTGATGAATGAATAAATAATTGTTAATTAATTAATTAAATAACATAATGTAATTGTATAATTTAATTTTAATTGTCTGTTAGCTATAATTACTATAATTGTTAAATAATTTATTAGAAATGTTCAATGCATGATGTGGTCTCCTATAACTGAAGAAGCACAATGTTATAAAAATCTGTATATTCATTGTTTTAGCTTGTAAGGTGTATTCTTTGTTGGAGATCCAAATTAAATAAATAAATAAATGATTTTTTCAAAATATATTGCCAACAATTTCATAATACATTTATTCCCAAGACTGTTTTAGTTAATAGTAACACTTCTTTCAGTGACTGGGCTCCATTGGCATTTATATAAGTAGAAAACGGCTTTATGAACTTTATGAGGAGCGGACTTACATTAACTTAGTAGAATTCAATTTATATGTTAAGAACTATTCTAAATTATACAAGAAAGTTTGTTTTATTGCCAAGTCTCGTTACTTGAGTTCTAAAATTAAAAATAGTTGTAATGTTATTAAAACAACTTGGGATATTATAAGAAGCGAAACGGGAAGGTCTTGCAACCGAAATAGTGATTATAGCCTTGCTATTAATGATACTATAATTACATTAGATTCGCAAGTCGCCACAGAATTTGAATTTTTTTTTGCTGACATTCCCGTTTCGACAACCAAATTTTTGAAATCATCGCCCATTGCGGCAGAAACATTACTTAAAAAAATGTTCCAGTTTGTAATTTTGAATTTAAATTCCAGTATGTCACATGTAATGATATCATCAAAGCTTTTAATTCTTTGAACGTTAAAAAAACTGCAGATCTGTGGGTAATTCTGTTGGTTACTAAGTCTATTAGACACATTGTAGCTCCTACATTATCTGTAATTTTTAATGATTGTATTGATTGCGGTGAGTTTCCTGATTTAATGAAATATAGTAAAATAATCCCGCTATTTAAATCGGGTAGTACATCAGACCCTACTAATTCAAGACCTATTTTAGTACTACCCACTTTTAGTAAAATTTTTGAAAAAAATATTTTAATTCAGATGCAAAGATGTTTTAATAAACACAAATTGTTACACAATAAACGATTTGGTTTTACAAAAGGTCGGTCAACAACCGATGCTGGTGTTGAACTTTTGGGACACATTTATAACGCATGGGAAGATAAGTGCGATGCGTTGGGCATTTTTTGCTATTTGTCTTAGGCATTTGATTGTGTTCCTCATGAGTCATTACTCAGGAAACTCCACTACTACGGAATCCGGGACACCTCTCTGAATCTTCTGACCTCATACTTGAGTGAAAGGATTCAGAGTCGATGTGAACGGTAAAAGATCTTCGGGATCTGTGGTTAAGATGGGGGTCCCCTAAGGCTCAATCTTAGGTCCCTTTTTATTTCTTATTTATATAAATGATTTGCCGTACCTGATAAAAATCATGATATAGTGTTATTCGCTGATGATACTTCTTTTATTTAAAATCAAACGTCAGCAGCAGGTTACTGATGAAGTAAACAGTGCCCTTGGAACTGTAGTTAGCTGGTTTAATATTAATAATCTTCTTCTCAATGAGAAAAAACCAAATGCACAAAATTTACATTACCTCATGTTAGACAAGTGAATACTAGTGTATCAATAAAGAGTGAAAGATTGAAACCCGAAGATACCACAGTATTCTTGGGTATAACTTTGGATGCGAAGCTGCAGTGGGCCCCCCATATAGATAAGTTGTCAAAAAAGCTTAGTACTGCAGCATATGCCGTGAGAAAAATTCGTGGCTTCACTGATGTCGAAACAGCACGCTTAGTCTACTTCGGTTACTTTCACAGTGTGATGTCATAAAGAATTTTACTTTGGGGAAATGCCGCCGATATTAACACAATATTTGTACTACAAAAAAAAAGTTATTCGTGCTATTTATAAATTAAGTCCTAAACACTCCTTAAGAGACAAATTTAAAGAGATTAATAGATAGATAGATAGATATATTTTTTATTGTACACCATAACAGTAAAAACAAAATTATGGACTTAACAATTAAAAAGGGTGATACAATGGGCGGTCTTATCGCTAAAAGCGATCTTTTACAGACAACCTTTGGATGGATTTGACACAGAAGCAGAAAATAAATACGCGGGTAGTCCACGGTGTACTATTTATCTATATAAAATACAAAACAATAAATAACGTTCTCAAAACATATATATACATACAAATATTTAAAAAAAAAGAAAGAAACAAAGACATACATAATAACAACAATTTAAGGAGAGAGATAAAGATCTTTTACTAAGTTTTTGAAAGAAGATAGGGTTTGTGCTTGTCTTACTGACACGGTTAGAGCATTCCACAGCCGTACTGCTTGAGCTGCGAACCACTTACCATAGAAATTGGTGGTGTGACTCGGTACCGCAAGCCTTAAGTTTTCTGATGACCTCAGAGATTTTGCATGTGTGTCATGAAGGAACTTAAATCGTTCTTTAAGATAAGCGGGGGTTTTAGGATTAAACAGCACACTGTAAAGCAGAGACAAAATGTGTAAGTTCCGGCGAAGACGTATTGGAAGCCACTTGAGTTTCGTACGAAATTCGGATACGTGATCATATTTGCGCAAGCCAAATATAAATCAAATGCAAACATTTTGGAGTCGCTCAAGTTTATCAAATTGTGCCTCAGTAAGATCAAGATAACTGACATCAGCGTAGTCTAGGATGGGGAGTAAAAGAGACTGTGCTAGCGCAATTTTAGTAGCAGTTGGCAGAAAGTTACGCAACCATCTTAGGGAATGGGCAGAAGCAAATAATTTGCGACTGACTTCTTGTAATTGGGGACCCCAAGAAAGATCAACCCAAACCCCAAGGTTCTTAACTTTCTCGCTTAATGGAATAGGAGTGCCGTTGAAAATAACCTGAGGAAGCTGCATCCATTTTACCTTAGGTGCCAACCTGGAACTGCCAACCACAATGACCTTGGTTTTTGACGGGTTAACCTGCAAACCATGTGCATCACTCCATTCGCAAACAGAAGCCAAGTCCTGGTTCATGATATCAATAGCAGTATGCAAATCTGTATAGGGAGCTTGTCTGTAAATCTGCAAATCATCAGCATAAAGATGGTAGGAGGACTGAAGTTTTTTAGAAATAGAATTTATGAATATTGCAATGAGTAAAGGAGATAAAACGCCACCCTAAGGAACACCGGCTGAAGTACTACACCAAGAAGAGCAGGACTCATTTATGCAAATACGTTGCCGGCGGCCAAACAGGTAACTACGAAACCCGTCAATCGCTGTTGGAGATATGTTAATAGAGCGTAGTATGTTGAGCATGATTTCGAAATCAACGGTATTAAAAGCGTTGCTAAAATCTAGCAAGCAAAGAATCGTCATATTTCCTTTATCCATGCCCAACCTCATCTCATCCGTAACGCTTACTAAGGCGGAAGTGGTACTATGACCAGGATGAAAACCGGATTGGAAAGGATTCAGCAGACTATTCTTGCAAAGAAAAGAACTAAGCTGATTGTGGACAAGGCGTTCAAGGACTTTAGATAAAAAAGGCAGGATGGAAATAGGTCGATATTCTGAAAAAGATTTAGGATTCGATTTTTTGGGTAGAGGAACAATTTTGGCCTCTTTCCATACCGATGGAAAGACACCATTGGAAATAGAATAGTTAAGGATATAGGTAAGAATAGGAAGGATTTCATCGAGGACAGGGAGTATCATCTTCCGACTGACAAAATCACTACCAACGGCATTGGATGTGATTGAAACTATGCTTTTCTTAACATCACAATCAGAAAATTGACTAAAATTAAATGCGGAGTGATCCGGAGTTGGAAGGTTAGAAAGATAATTTATTGTATTTGCCTTCATTGTCCCATTAGAGGGGGACGAGGATGAGAAGTGTTGATTCAACAGATCAATATTTAGGTTTTTAGGAATCGATTCTTGTCGTGATTTTCCAACTCCCATCGATTTGAGAAATTTCCAGACTTTAGCTGGATGACCGTTTTCAACAGAATCATGAATATGGCGGCGCATTGCATCCCTACACACCCTATTGCTGCGATTGCGAGCATTCACAAACATCTCCCGGTTCAATGGTAAGGGGTGACATCTGAACTTAGACTTGCATACTGCCTTCCTGTGCATGACAGCTCTTACATCATCTGTTAGCCACGGCGCAGGAAGATGTTTTAATTTGACTGTGCGAATGGGGGCATGAATGTCGTACAGCTGTACGAGATTATCCGTAAGCAAGCTAACTTTGTCATCGACCGATTCAGCAGTTACAAGGGACGCCCAATCAATGTCGTTAGCATCCCTCTGGAGATTATCAACATTCATACCACTAAAATTGCGTAGCAGAAGAGTTTTAGGTTTGGCTTTAGGAGGGCGAATCTTGTATGAAAATATTAAATCATGGTAATAAAACATGTCAGCCGTGCATTAACCATGCTTACTGACATGATGGTTAGAGGAGATAATTACAAGATCCAAAAGCGAGGGATTACAGTTCGGGAAATGATGTGTGGCACTTGACGGAAGAACAGCCAAGTTTGACGACTGTAGTATTGACTGGAGTGACAAAGAACAAGAAACATTTTTCAATAAACAATTATTAAAATCCCCCATAATGATAGTATGATTGTAAGACGGAGTAAGATCCTCAAGGATCTTTTCAAAGGAGGAAAAGAAATTCACACGTGACGAAGGACCGTAATAGACACCTAGAAGAACTTTCACGTGATTCAGGTTAACTACCAAAAAGAGATGCTCAACCGCATCCTGCGGGGGAGGTTGCGTTGACATATCGACAATTGAAAAGGTAATCTGTGGACGAGCGTATATGGCAACACCGCCTCCGCCACCACGCGCGCGATCATTTCTTATTAGTTGAAAACCTGGTAAGGAATAAGAAGTTGACGGGAGACATGGTTTGAGCCAAGACTCTGAAACAAGGATTGCATGGATATTCTTACAGTCAAGGTTAGCTTACATGTCAGAGTAATGGGCCGGGATACTTTGGGCATTTATATGGACTACATTAAAATTCTTAGGTACATCAGAAAACTGAGATTCAAGCGTGTCGGCAAGGGACGGAAAACTAACAAAGCTGTCATTACTACGAGCAGACAAAAACTTCAAACTCGGATAAATCCACTCTAGCCTCCTTAGGAGATATTTACAAAAAAGTGATAATAGTCTTCATTTCATGAATTAAAATACAGTATTTTGTTATTATGGTAACAGGTATTGAATAAAACGATTCCGTTTAGTAAATTCAGTATTTAACCCATTCATTCTTTCAAAAATGCAATATTTAGATTGGATTTACCTTCATTTGATATAATGGAACGCAATTTATCTATCTTTGAAAAAACTCAGTGTGGATTTATAGAATTTTGATTTAATAGATCTGGATTTATCTGAATTTGAAAATATACGATCAGAACTAGGGATGTGGTAGTAGCGGAATCATGGTATATCATTGATAGTCAAATTTTGTTAGCTAACTGAATAATGCAAACAAAATAAGGAAATCTAGTTTTATTTTACAAAAATAAGAGGTAACCGATTTAAATTATTTTAAACAAATTTCAATATTTCTTCTGAGTCAGTTTCTTCAATTTTTTCTTTGTACATTGGTCGCCCTATCACATTTTCACTGTTAAGCACTTTTTTATAATGTTTTAATTCGACAACGATGCCCAGTCTTGGTCAAATTGCGTTTGCAGTAATTTACGAACTACAATTTGTTTTGCTTCATGAACCTGAATTTGATCAAATTTTGATCCTGTATACCTACACAAATCTGACCGGACAGTTCAAATTTGTACTGAATATTATATCCTTACATACTTATTATGTCCAAATTATTCTATAACAGTACCTACAACAACATAAAAACTTTTTACCAAAAAATTAAACCGACTCCCAAAAAACACTGCAAAGTGAAAAATAACTTTAATTTCGGTAGTCGGTGTCTTTAGTTTTGTATTTTCGTTTTTGGCACCGACTTCCGAAATTAAAGTTATTTTTCACTTTGCAGTGTGTTTTGGGAGTCAGTTTAATTTTTTGGTAAAAAGTTCTTATTTCACTCTTTTTAGTTGGTTGATTTTTAATTTACCTAGTTACAAGAGCCTAAATGTCAACTACTTATAACATTTTACAAAATATTGCTTTTCCCAATGCTGGGCCGTTAATTTTTGAGGAGTTCTTCTGGTACTACACCATCAGCTATACATCACCATATGCATTGTGACGAGCATAAAGTGCTTAATATCCATATTCAAGTAATCGAATCGCAATCCACGAAATACTTATTATTGAGTAGTTTCGGCGACCATCTGTGGTCTTCATCATCAGTTCCGCATATATATATACGTGTCGAATTGATAACCTCCTCCTTTTTTTGTCGTCGGTTGAAAATAATAATAATCGATAATAGTTAGCACAACACTAGTGCTAACCCGGGATTCCAAACGACGCTTAGGTATAGGTATTTCAAAACTACCGAATTTTCGCTCTTTCCTCTTACTTACGGCGAAATTTTATATTAGGCCGCTTGCGGGCTTTGCTTGGTGACACAATTTAAATAGAATTATCCATGGGAATTGGCTAAATAACAAAAAGAAACAATAATAATGCAGGAGGGTACCGTGCTACCATCGCAATGTATACGTCGACTGACGGCCATGTTGAACAAATGCAATTGGCTGATTGGCTTTCATGGAAATAACTACATTTGAAAAAAACTGTCTCATGGATCTATCTGATTTAGATAAAATATTATAATTTTAACGGTTTATTTCTCATGAACCATGCGGATTTATACTCAACTGATAAAATTGTTTAAAAACATATTTTTTTTTCTTTTTTTTTTATACCAAAATCTTAAAAATGTTTAGAATTGGATTTATCCGAGTTTGAAGTTAAGCGACACATTTACGAGAATCTTTTGTATGCACACAAAAATATTAATCTGTTTAAAAAATACAGTGATATTCATAATGTAAATACAAGGAACAAAGATAAGTATGTTATTCCTAAAACAAGGCTAAAAAAATAGGTGGTTTGTTTAGATGCCAATGTATACGTTTTTACTATAAAATTCCTAGCCATATTCAAGAACTAAGCATTAATAAATTCAAATTATTAATAAACGTAAGCTATGTCAGAAAGCTTTTTACACAGTCAAAGATTATATTGAGGACAAAAAGGCTTGGGAATGAGCTGCTCCAATGATATACCTACTTATTCATGAGTTATTATTGCTGTTTTATTGCTTTATACTTTGCTAAGTTAATTATTGACTTTCTAAAGTATTGTGTATACTTACTTTTTATTTCATTATTTCTTTTTTCGTTTTCTTTTATATTTTTATTATTGTGAATGTGAGGAATATATAGGTTATTATTTCTTTTTATGCTATTTTCATTGTTATTTATAGTTGGTGTCTGGCAGTTTGAGTATTTGTGTGGCCTACCCAAATGTCCTTACTTTGGTATTGTTCGTCAGATCGTTGAGCTCCTTAAGTTCCAGTTGAGCTACACGATGACTGACAAATGCTTGCACTGTCTGGACAGGTCCGCTCAAATCTGCGTGCTCCTTTCCTCAAAAGACACAACAGACATGAACCTCCATGCTTCTCATATGGTTTGATAAATACGAATTGTATGGACTTTAAAAGAGACGTTGACCTCTGAGTTTGTTTCGGTGTTTCTTCTCAGAGTAGTCAGTTAGGAAACACCGGCCTCATCTAGCTTAACTTAAAACACAAAAAAAAAATGACGTGTGAAAGTATTATTTATAACCAATTTACAAAATAAATATTTCATTTCATTTCAATAGAGCCTTCCCTTCTGGTGTCCTTACTCTGCTCAATACAATATAGACTTCTAATTTATTTACAAAAGTAAATAAATTAGAAGTTAAATACATCACGGCTAAGGTCGTCCCTTGCAGTTAATGTCGGTGTCGGGACGGGTCAATGAAGAAACGCCCAATGTATTGTTACTGCCCAGCACAATATAAGCGGTAACATCACAGGGTCAGGGACAAGCCAATAAATTCATCACCACCTTCACCAAGTGAAGGTACACCAACTTTAGCTGGCCTATAAAGTTATCAAATAACAATATTATAAGTCAAGGAAGAAGGAATAATTCCAACTTTATCCTTTCTTTAGTATTACGATTTTTCAGTCTTTTCAACCGACGACTCTCAATATAAGTAGGAATAATAAGTATTTCATGTGTTCTGCTTCGATTACTTGAATGTGGTTATTAAGCACAATATACTCGTCACAATGCATATGGTGAAGTGAAGCTGATGGTGAAGTACCAGGAGAACTCCTCAACAATTAACGGCCCAACATTGGGAAAAGCAATATTTTGTAAATGATTATAAGTAGTTGACATTTAGGCTCTTGTAACTAGGTAAATTAAAAATTGTCAAACTTAAAATAGTGAAATAAAAACTTTTTACCAAAAAATTAAACCGAATCCCAAAAAACACTGCAAAGTGAAAAATAACTTTAATTTCGGAAGTCGGTGCCAAAAACGAAAATACAAAACTAAAGACACCGACTACCGAAATTAAAGTTATTTTTCACTTTGCAGTGTTTTTTGGGAGTCGGTTTAATTTTTTGGTAAAAAGTTTTTATTTATATGATATTTCATTTCTATTTAGTTTTATACAAATAAATCACATATTTATTATGTTTGTTTTTATAGCTTAGTTAGAGGGGTCAACAAGATTGCTAGTAACGTGAATTATACCGACATTGCTAGTTCTCTTTATAAAAAAAAGACCTATTCAATGATATCCCACTTGATATAGTTTGCCGATTTTTGATAGTTAACTGTCATTTCTCTAGTGACACTCGCATGGTTAAGACGAATTGATTAACGTGAGAATTATTCAAATCAGCCCACGCGTTTGGCCTGTACATCGCACAAACATACATACCCAGACTGTGAAACACATTACCCTCCTTTGCGTCGCGCAGTCGGGTAAAAAGTTACGATTCAACAAACCGGTATCGTAGGTATAACACTGCACAAAAGAGCGGGCAACATTATTTCTAAACTTGACATATGCATGTGTCAATTCTGCCTCTGAGATTAAAAAACAGGGTATAGACAACTCACTTAATAAACTCATCATCTTCTTTCTCTTCCCTGGCTTTACGTTCATCGGATGTTTCTGGTTGGTACTGCTTGAGCATACCCTCAAAGTCAACCGCATGCTGTCTTCTGTTCAACTCCTTTAACTCTTCCAGATTCTCGAGGGATTCTATTTCTTGTTTTGACTGCTCTGTTCTGTATTCTGAAATCATTCATCAAATAATAAATCAGTCAAACAAATAAATATTTAACACAAATAAAGTCCTGACTGGTCAGTACAATGGAATCTGTTTATTAAGTTGCTGCTTCTATTGACCAACTGCTTATTTTGAAGTAATTGCAGTGAGAAGTTTGGTTTTCATATAAAATTGTCTCTAAAAAGTTTGGATATAAATACATGTCACTTATTTATGATCTATTATTGAGAAAGGAAAAATGGTTATAGTTTCACTCGTTTTCTTGCTCCTCTTCAATCAAAAAATTTGGTGTGTTGCGGCGCACGATTCGTGTTTGTTTTTATTAATAACTAATTTGGTAGGGTTCCGTAACCGAATGGCAAAAAACGGAACCCTTATAGTATCGTCATGCCTGTCTGTCTGTCCGTCCGTCCTTACGTCACAGCCATTTTATTTCGAAACTATTAGGACTATACGTGAAACTTGCCAGGTAGATGTATTCTGTGAACCCCTTTCCGAATTTTAGACAAAAATAAATAAAATGAAGGCGTTTCCCCATACATAGAACTTAAACTAAAAATATTGTTTTTCATCAAACCTATACATGCGAGGTATTTATAGACAGGTCTTATGACAGGATATTGAGGTTTATAATACCACTTTTTATTAAAGTCAATCGTTTAAAGGATATACGCTACCAAAGTGGTCAAATGTGTCCTGCCCCACTCCCCACTAACTTCTATAATAATAGAGTGAAAAATCTAAAAAAAATACTTGCTTAATAAAAACTTTCAACGAAAATTGATTTGAACGAATTCGGCGCAGCAGTTTTTGAGATATAGCACATTTTATAAACCCGCTAATATAACTTTGTATTTCATACAATCACTATGAAAAACAAAGTTATTTTGCGAAGTAACTGTGAAACCCTTCATGGGCGAGTCTGACTTGCACTTGGCTAATCTTTAATTAATATACAACGTGTTTCTTTTTGATATCTCATAACTCTTTTTTTTTTTAACGTGGTAAAATTATCAAATAAGTCCTCCCACCCCGGGCAGGGTGGGAGGGACTGTCAGACTTTTACTGACTAAAATCCACGGTGCTCCTTCAATAACCCTTTACGTACCGGGGTCACGGTAATGGGATGAGTCCCACGACCCCGGCAGGCTTCGGCCCTCTGCAGAGGGGGCCTCATCATGTTGCTGACGCTCTTTGAGGCGCGCGTGGAACACAACGCGCCGTCGACCCGGGCATGGTCCATGGTCGGACAGCGAGTTGCTCTTTACTCGCTGTCCGCATGCCCGTGCCTACGGTGGCCGGAGATCGTCGACCGACGTCCGACGCCGTGGGCGTCTACCACTGCGGCTGGGCTGGAGGGAGGACGCCATCCTCTCCCTCACGCGGCCCGCCTCCTCCTTCGGAAGCATGACTGCTTCGCAGAAGGAGGCGACCGCTTCCCACTCCCTCTCGCCCCGCAGCATGGCCTCGACCAATGCCGGGCGCGAGAGGTCTCCGCCTATCGCCGCCGTGAGGACACGTCGGTGCTCTGCCCAGGCGGGGCAGTCTTGCACCGTGTGCTCTACGGTGTCCTCAGGGCGACCCTCGCAGTGGTGACACCCAGGCGTTTCCTCCTTTCCCATCAGACACAGGTACCTCCCGAAACTTCCGTGTCCGGTGAGGACCTGCGTCATGCGGTAGGTCAGGACGCCGTGACGCCGATCTAGCCACTCCTCAAAGAGGGGTCTTACTCTAGGGTATGATTGAGGCCATATCAAATAATCAACTGGCAATGTTCCAATCCTTCGTTATTATTTTTTTTTCATTTTTCATATGAAATAATTCGGCAATGTCACGATTATTAATGTAAAACACCCTTACGTGAAATATGACAACGTTGCATTTTCTTAGCTTTAAATATGAAGGATTGGTTTGAAAAAAAAATGAATTACTTGTATTTAACAATGAAACTTAGATACCTAGACACATCGAGGGTCTATTTTGTACGGTAAGCAAACAAAATTAGGTAGGTGAACTTCAGCTTTTAGTGTTTTTAAAGGACGCAACTAAGACAACACTAGGATGATGGATAGGATAATTTGAAATAAGTTAAGCGCAAACAAACTGGCCTAAATGTTATCACTTCATTGTTTAATTAAGTTTTAGAAACTTATGAAACCTGGGACTTTTGGCAATTTGGTATAGCACTGGCTTTATTTTTCTTAACTTTTAAACTAAACTGATAATTTTTACCTGCCTATCCAAATATGTCAAAATATGCCATCGTTAGATATATTGAGTTGAAAATTGATTGCGGGGATTTGACAGATTTTGGTAAGTTGATGTGTTGTGTGTGTGTTTTATGGGTTTAGGGTATGATAAATAAAACAAGTTTTGTTAAAGTAATCCATTTAATTTAAATGATTTTCAATGTGTCCACCATGGTATTCCAAGCACACATTTAGCCTGGTGCGAATCTGCCTATTTAAATAAACATTGTTTTGGCGCATTTCATTAGCTGCTTCTTCAATTCGCCTAAGTAAATGGTCCCTTGATAATTTTTTTTTTTCATAATCCTTACTTTTTAATGTACCCCACACGTAAAAATCTAGTGGGGTAAGGTCTGGTGATCGCACCGGCCACGCTATAGTCGGGCTTCCACGCCCGATCCAACGTTCTGGGTATTGTTCGTTTAGGTATTCCCGTACCTGTGTCCCATAATGGGCAGGCGCGCCATCGTGTTGGATCCACATTGTGCGAATTGTCTCCAGATCCACATCCTCAAAAAAATCTAAGAATATTAGATTCCGTAAAAACGTTAAATAATTTTCTGAGTTAAGGCGGTGCGGGATTTCTATGGGACCTATTAATTTATTATTTAAAATTCCCGCCCACATGTTGACAGAAAACTCATGTTGGTAAGAAGTTTCCCACACAGCTTGCGGATTCTCTGTTTTCCATTGATGCTGGTTTTTTGAATTAAAAACCCCAGCGCACGTAAATTGGGCTTCGTCCATCCATAAAATTTTATCTATCATATTTGGGTCCTGAATTAAAAGTTCATTCATGCGCTGACAAAAGGCTATTCTAGAAAAATTATCCGCGGGTAATAGGCCTTGAGCTTTGCGATAATGGTAAGGGTGGAGCCCATATCTTTTCCATAATTTCCACACTAAGTTGTGAGACACTCCAACTATTACACCCACACGTCTCGTAGATAATGTTGGATCTTCAATTATTAGGTTCATGATCCTCATTTCTTGAACCTGAGTCAAATTCAAGACCCTTTCGTGAGAAGATGATCTTAAACCATTTTCCCGAAATCGTCTATGTATCTGTAACAAGTAAAGGTGCGCTTAAAATGTGACATAGGTAAGAGTGGGAACAAAGGCAACCGGGGACTTTTTTGCCTATTTTTTTTTTATAAAGACACGTTGCCCCCACACTAGGAATATCTCCTGTGTCGTGGGTGCATTTACAAACATTTAAACTCACGTACACAAACACCCAGACCCGACCCGGAACAACTACTTGTAGGTCATACAAATATTCTCTATGCACTTTTACTAGTTAATACATCGAAGTCAACGGCCAAGTCACATAAAATCTAACTATATTAATAAAGAAATCGCAGTAAGGATCCTTAGAATTGTCTTCGCTTTTCTTAGAGATTTCATTACTTTTTATAGAGAAACATGCAGCTTAGGCGAGACTTGGCTAATTTTTTACAGGATGTTTTGGCGGGATTTCACTTATTTTTGGAGAAAGCTATTTTTACTTGATTAGTTTCTTAATTATACCTTTCATTATTTTAGGTTTTCTTATTAGAATTGTTTCTTTTTTCTTTTTTGGTGTAGTTACTTTTTTGAACCAGCGTTACTGCCGTCGAAGGAACCCCTAAGTATACCGTTCTCATACACTTCAAAAGTGAAGGGATAGATTTCTCCAGCTGCCTTTAGTTCAGAAAGTGATCCGTAAGTTGTAGGTTTCATCATATCACACGTGTATGATTGCTGGTCGGTATACATATTACCATTAGCATTACACGTGTAAAATTGCATTTCGTCCCAATGTTTGGCAACGTATGCCACTATGGCAGACCTGACACTGCAAGTTGAGTCAGTTTTACTAAAGACCAAGAAAGATATTGAGTGGAAGAGACATGAACCATCTTTGGGCATACCAACTACGCGGTAGCCACATAGTCCATCGTCGTCTTTCAATTTTGTCGACATTTTTACGAGTTTATTTAAATTCCACGACCGTTTATGGATAATTTATATAGATAAAAAGCGGAAATGGAATACGACTGGTGGCTGCTCCCCTGCCTTACCGAGTAGGCTACTTCCAATTAGCTACTGACAAAGACCGAAAACAACATAAGCCCGAAGGCAAGATTAACAAGAAATGGGAGTTTTAGCCAGACAAGCTGCATTTGAAAGTTGTCTCAACTACGGACTTAGCCTGTTTCCACCTTCACCACGAGGAGGTACTCCCAGCTTATGTTATTTTATTGAAGTACTTAGTGTGACTCTAGCACATTTTAATGTTTTCTAAGACGTTTTCAAATACTTCAGACTCCAGTTTCATATTCATTTATAAGAAAGGGCTCGTCACATTGAATAGCTTTTGTCAAGGCGCATCTCCATATCTACCATAGTTCAGCTGAGCTCTAAGGGTTCTTCATCAGATACTTCAGACCTTCAATTTTTTATACACATCAGTAGAAGGGACTCTCACTCTGAATAACTTTTGTCAAGGCGCATTTCCATATCTCCCATAGTTCAGCTGAGCTCTTAGGGTTCTTCATCAGATACTTCAGACCTTCCATTTTTTAATTAAAAAAAAAGGGCTAACCACGCTCAATAAACTTTGTGAACATAGCATGTCAATAATTTCAATAGTTTGGCTGGTCTGTTACGGTTTCTCCTCAGGGTCATAAGGTACTCCAGATCTTCCATGATCCTAGTTTTGATAGTTTTCCCTTCATATAGGCACTAATCCCTACCTCAATGCCAAATTTCAGCTCTCTAGGTTAATGAGAAGTACTAGTTCTATTTTGATGATCAGTGAGTCTATATATGTCGAAATAGTACAACTTTGCTAAAGCATAACTTAGGAAATAAACAAGCCACAAACATGAAATTTTGTGGTTTAAGTGTGTGCTGGTAGCTTACTAGATAACGATAATTTCAGCGATCTAAATCTATCCAGAGGTCCCCAAATAGGAGCCTGAAAATACGCCGAAATGGTTCCAGAAAAGGATGGTACGGCAGTGTTTGCTTTGCGCTCGACTTGGCCGGGGGCACTGCCGTGCCCCCAGATTTTGTGGTTTTTGTTACAGATTAAATTAAAGAATTAAATGTTTATTTATTTTTAATCTCCCAAAGTTAATTTTATTCATAAAATGTTGACCACTTTTCTGACATAAAAACTCTTTGCTATGATTTAAAAAAGTACCATTCGTTTTAGACCGAGCATCTTGATAAACCGTACGTTTTACATTACAATAACGCACAAGTACGTAATGAGATACATTACGATATTGAAATTGGTGCAATAAGAGACCCTTTACTAGCAAATGTGTTATAAAAGACGTTTTATTAAACTGTATTGCTTCATGTATGTTATTATTACTGAAAGAGATCATACTAAGGGCTAAAACGAATAAATAAACTATGTGAACTTACGTTTATGAAGGTTTGATTGTCCGGCACAGTGCGATTCGGAAATCAACGCTGGTATTCCCTCATAGCTTCCATGGAATTTCCATTACAATATCCATATACGAAATGAATATCTGCTTGATGTTCTGGCGGATAGTTGTGCCTCGGCATTGTAACTGAGTTAACACCCAAAACACTTCAACGTACAAAGTTCAACAAAAACAAATTAACAAGAAAACTTAATACAAAACAACAATAAAATAACAGCAAAACCGTAACAATTTTACGTGGCACAGAAACTTGTAAGCAAGACGAAAGTCAGGAAACAAGTGTTAAACAAAGGGCTTGCTAAAAATAATTTCACTTTTTGCTAACGCTACGAGTTCCATGTGTGCGTTCATTGTATTCAGTACCTAACAGGTCGGTGTCGGATAAAAGAATTAGTAGGGTTGTCAATATTTATGTAGGTAATTGAGTCATAAACTAGTTGTGAAAGTGAGATTCGATCAGGACAGGTTTGATTTCGTGTTTGGTAAAATGCGTATGGATATTATAAAAAAAGGACGAAGGGATCCAGGTACTTAATGTTACTCAACAATTTAATATCATACGCTAGTATCTAGTTTGTGTAGCTCAACTTTAGTTATGTTTAGCCACGCAAACTAGATACTATCCTTGTAAAATGACGTCATTTCAACTTTGCACATTGGAATGAAAAACTTTTTAGTGTTTCAGAAAAGTAAACAGCTAGGATAGATACCTCATGGAAACTAACATAAACATTTTTAAATTCGTTTATTGATTTGTACCTACATAATAAATTCCAAAAAAGTCTTCTTCAGTTACTTAATTGGAATATCTAAAACATATTAGGTACATGTGATGTGGCTATCCAGGCCGTTCGTTTCGCTTAGAAGAATGAACTTAGGAAAAATCAGAAAAAAGCCAATGACTCCTAATGAATGAAAGACTAAAAAATCTTACGTACATAACTACCTACGCATTATTAAACTCGTAGGTGATAACCCTGATATTCCGAGCACTACACACACATAGTACTCATTGTTAACCGTCCCGTCCGAGCCCGTGACGCTACACAGGAACCTACTCAATAGCTCTATCTTACTTACACAAAGCGACAAGCGCCAATGAGAGAGTGAAAAACCCGAGGCGTAGCAGGTGCACTTCACCGAGTTATCATTGTAAGTATCTAGGCAACTCTTGCGCGCCGCGCGCTAGGATATGTTGTGCTGTCGTAACTTTTTAATGAAACCGATATCGATTAAACCCGTACTTAGTCTTCAATGTCATTAAACACTTACTTTGATTTAACGCACATAATTATTCAATGAAGATTACGAATTTTCTAGTCAAGCAAAAGTGCGAATATTACGAAGGTGGCTCAAATTAATAATAACCTTCACCCAGTACTTAATTTAAACTAACCTTAATTAATGATGCTAATTCGTAGTTAGTTTAGGTAGCATACCCGATCATTTTGGTGCAGTAGTAGTTCTACTAAAGCGTACAATGTGTTTCAACTAAGAATAGGATGACCTTTATTATTGTGACGACAATTACATTAAAAAAGACTGCAAATTAATTTTCAATAGTATTTATTATCGTTAATATCTTGTTAATGTTACTTTCATATTTTTAAGAGTGTGTAAGTATTAGAAAAGCGTGCATTAAATCACAATATGGCGTCAAGGTCATCCTATTCTTTGTTGAAACGCATATTAAATAAGATGTAATGTCATTTAAATTTTGCTTCGTAATTTAGATATTCAAACTACTTGAGGTTTCATCGATGTCGACAAGGTAGCTTTCCCTTCACTAGCTGCCGCCGGGAAGCCCCGATACCAACATACCTACATATTTTATTTTACTATTTATTTTACTACACTACTGCGAAGTTTGGCAACCTCGCAAAAGTAAAGATTCGTCATACTGGTGACAATTTTTGACCTAATTTAATTATGATTGATGATATCTCCGAAACGATGCATTTTTGGACCACCTATTCTAGGAGTTTTAGTATTATTTTTACCTACAGAATATAACCCTAGAGTTATGGGATATAAAAAAAAAACAGGTTGTATATGCCATCTGTGTCCCACTGCAAGGCAAAAGCCACCCCTTCCTCCTTCAAAGTATCCCTATCCAAATTGATCATGGCCAATCTTAAGATATGTATTACACATATGACTTGTTGTGATTGTCTCTAAACTATAAATTTAAAAACCGAATGTTGAATTTGATATCTGGTTTGTATGACTTTCCAATATCATAAAAATAGATTCTAATAATAATATATTTTTTTTGCACTCCTTTATAGTATTTATTTAAACTTTATGAGAATAAAACATTGAATTTAATTGTACACAAAAAATAATATTTTTTTATTGTGTACAATGTCTCACAACAAGGCACAGTCCAACCTTTTTCCCTAACCAAGTTCAACAGTTGACAAAAATTGTATATACAGATGTACCTTTTATTATATTATGCACATACAGAAGGGATGCAATAAGAACATACCATTGACCATCTAGTTCTTTGTGGAACTAATTCTAAACTATTAGTTTCAACATGTTAGATACAAGTGGAACAGTGTGTAATGTAAATACTAAATACACATGGTTTTTATAAGTTGAGTAATAAATATGCAAATATTGGTGCTCTTTACTTTTTTATATATTTTTTTAAATGAAATTTCATTCTCACTGCAGAGACACAGGCCTCCTCTCTATGAGAGGGAATGGGCCATAATCCACCATGCAGCCCAGTGCGAGTTGGTGGATTTTGCATGTTTCCGAAGATTATGAACAATGAACGATTTGAGAGCAGTGGTGATTAAATAATTTACATAATGTAATGTGCCTGATGGGGCTCGAACCCACAACCTGCGATTCAGAAGTCAAGCCCGTAACCATCGGGCCACCACTGCTCTTTTTTTATACTTAACTAGTACTCTCGCGGGGCTTCGCTCCCGTGGATTCTATCACGATAAAAACATAACTTTCCTTTTTTGCAGTCGGGTAAAAAGTAGCCTATAACCTTCCTCAAGCTTCAAGCTACTTCCATACCAAATTTCATCCAAATCCACCCAGTACTTTCGAAGATTAGGGCGTTCAAGCAAACAAACAAACAAACTAACAAACTTTTCCGCTTTATAATATTAGTATAGATGTAAAACTTTGTTACATAAGGAATAAAGACTAGTGTCAATACCTAATAACTTCATAGGATTATTAGCTTCTTCTTCTTTTTGTTCCTCTACCTCCCGCTTAGCTTGTTCCTCTGCAAGTTTTAGGGCCATGAAGTTTCTTGTGGCACCCGCTTCTATCTCATAATCAGTGTTCTTTGGGTCAGTCTTGAATGATATCTCTTGTAGACATCTTGTGCACTGAAAAATATTCACTTAAAAAATCAATGAGTTAATGTGTAACTAGTAAAATTTCAATCAATGTTGATTTCATGATCAAATTTTAATTCCACAAATGGCTAGGCTAATTTTAAAATTTCCATGTTTACAACCAAGTTTGTTAAGGAGATTGCAGTGCCAGTTCTTAGGATCATACATATTCAGGTCAGCCGATAGTTTAGTCCTATGCCAATACAAAATTGTGATTCAATTCACATTTACCAACATCATCATATACTTACTTTAATGTAAAACCTGTAAATTCTGATACCCAAGTAGTCCTCATTTTCAACATCCTCCTTTCTAGCATTAAACTTCTTTCCTTTGTAAATGTACTCGCCGCAGGTGGCGCATCGCATATTGAACGGGGCCATAAGTCGAACTGTGTATTGTCGGTTCTTAGCCAGTTTCATACGAGGGATCTTTGATGGATCGAAGTCCGGAGGATAGTATTTCTGAAAACATTATAAAAATCTTTGTAAATCAATTACATAATAAATTGTAAATACGTTCCACGATGCATCGTCGGTTTGTACTTACATTTAACACTTTTCTTTCCGACATTTTAAGATTTTATGGTACAAAAGTAAGATTAATTAGATTTTGTAAACACGTAGAGAACACACGCATCTAGTATTTGTCAAAATGTCTTCTCAGTTTGTTGGACATTGACATTTTGACAATCAATTGTCCAACAATTGACAGTACGTCAATGTCAGCGTATTGTGACATTGACAAGTAAAAATGACCACAGAATATATTTTACGTTTTTGGTATGAACTACGTTTTTTTAGACTCGTAATGTCCTGTCTGTCTGTCCATCCGTATGTCTCAGCCACTTTTTACCGTAGATGCTGTGAACTATTTTACGCTTATTTTTTTTACAAAAATATAAATCTGCTTCTCATACTTGGAACTGAACGTAAAAAAACAATCTTCATCAAACGTAAACGTAGGGTCAGTGGAGTAGCTAAAGGGGGGCGATGGGGGCAGCCCGCATCATAAGAATCAGTAGTGCCACCTATAAAATTCGAGTTGACCATATTTTCCCATAACTAGAATTGTATCTCCTGCATTCATACATAGTTAAAAAGCGGAAGGAAATTGAATAAGAAATAGAATTATTGTACTAAGTAACATAGACGTTAGGAGTTGCTGTAATAAAATTTTTGAATGACTACCGTTTTAAATTTTATTTTTTATGTGACTAAAGAACAGTGGCGAAAGCTTAGCTGACTTTAATTTGAGCGTCTAAAAGTGACTAATATACGATGGTAGTTCTATTATTTTTCTACGTTTTTTCAAAGTATCACATTACCTAGTTAAGTCCGGATAAAAAATATATTTTAAATAAAAAGTTATTTGATTTTTTCATTGACCATTAGTGATGCCATTTTGTATTTATTCTGCCAAGTGACAGTAAGCACAGTATTATTATAATAAAATCAGTTTTAGTTTGTTATTGTAACAAAAAGGTTTTTATGAATGAACAATAATGTTTATTTATAAGTGGAAGTGTTCTTTGTAGGGAGGTAAAAATACTGTAGTGTAAAAAAAAAGGAATTAATGACTGGAAAAAAGCCATTACATTTATCCCAAGTCAAAAAATAATATAACTTGGTTTGACAACTGTTGATTTTTCATGTCACAGACGCTTGCGTATTGTGCCTTGTGTTGCTCTCGATTGTTTTCCGTTTTATTTAATTTTCACTTGACCTGGACTGCTTATGGACTGTGATATTCCCCTGTGTGACCCTGTGCGTGTTTAAGGACTCCGAGATTTTTCCTGTGTGACACCGTGCTTTTTCTTTACTGGACACCGATCTTGTCTCATTATTTGGATTATGTAGCAACCCACTCGAGGCCAGTCAGGGAATCCCGTAACCGCGTGCCACTACGGTATACCGAATAAGTGCGAGTATATCGTAGCTATGTCTTTCTCTTTCTCGCGCATCGCTCGCTTCACGAGCGGGGTGCGCGCGGCGCCAGTCCGCCGCCTGCACGCAAGTTGTAGACTCGTACGTAAGAATTACCTATCCGAAACCACGTGCTCACATGTGGCAACCAACGTGTACTTTTATTCCTCATATGTGGTGCCCTAATGTGTTTATTTGTGCTCTTTTGTATACGAAAAACTAAGTCCGAATCCCATGTTTGTGAACGTGTTTTAACCAAGTAAACGATAATCATATGAGACAGTGTTCATCATTCCAGTTACCCTGAGGCCCAAAGTGTTTTTTCGTGTACAATAGTGTCTTTCGTCATAAGTAGTGCCTTTCCATGTGACAGTAGAGTGCAAAAACCTCATTTAGGTGACGCTCAACGAGTTTTTTCGTGTCACAATAGCGTAGGTACTTTCCCAAATCTATGACGCCTCACGTGTGTTTTCGTGCAAAATATAGTGCATAGACAGTGTCTACTCGATAAACGTTTTGCAGTGACGAGTTAAAATGCCAGTGACCAGGAGCAGAGCGGCCAGTTTGACTCGGAGAGAAGATGCAAACGAAGCATTCCCCGGCCTCTCGAGATCAGATACGCCGCCCGTGTCGACCGCTAACCAAGATGGCGAGGACACGTTTTCTTCACCGCGCCCCGACGCAAACGCAACGTTCTCCAGTGAGCACGTTGCGGCCATAATCGCTTCTCTGCAACGCTCTCAAACAGAAGCCTTCAGGGAGCTGCTCAACTCGGTGTCGCGTGTGAATGCATCCACCCCGGAATCACTCGCGCTTCTAGGAAACAATACCCTAGCCCGCTGCAAAGCAACCTTTTCCGGCCGACCGAAGGAGTCAGTCGAGGCGTTTATTGACGCTATAGAGGCATATAGTGACTGCGCCCAGGTATCGGACTCAAATATATTACGCGGTTTGGCCTATCTCTTCAAAGACGAAGCTGCCACGTGGTGGCAAGGCATAAAATATTCAGTGTCGTCATGGGAAGAAGCTAAACATAACTTATTATGTGCCTATGGTGATCGCCGGCCGCCTCATCGTATTTACCTGGAAATATTTGCGACGCCGCAAGACAAAGAAAACACCGACATATTCGTCGCGCGTATTCGCGCCCTTTTTGCACGTTTGCCTAAGGGTGACGTAACAGAGTCCGCACAAATAGATATGACCTACGGACTCCTGCACAGTAGAATCAGACAAAGAATACGTAGAGAAGAGTGCCATAACTTCTTTGAATTACTTCGTCTCGTACGAAACGTTGAAGACTCTTTCCACGAGACTAATCTCGTGACACCTACGACGAGTGAACTGCGAACAGAAACGCCAACAACTTCGACAACGTGCACAGCCGCGCGTGATAGTGCCGCCAGCCGTGATAGTGATAACACACGCGTTTTCCCGCCAAAACGCTCGCATGCCTACGGACCTCGCCTCGCCGGCGCCCCCGGCGCCGCGCCGCAGTACGCGCCTCCTCGGGCCGCGCTAGCGACGCCCGCCCCGCCCGCGCCGCCTGCACCATTACAGGACTCCGGGAATAAGCGACGGCCCATCTGCGAGTATTGTAAGAAATTCGGACACGCCAAAGTCAATTGTCGTAAGTTGCAAGTGCGACAGCCAGGTGAGACTGACAATTATATTATTAAATCGTTCTATTCAGTTCAATCTCGTACGTCTGACTCTTGTGATAATAATAGTGATAACGGTGTTGTGTCTTGTCGTATTTCGGGTCGCCATGTTAAAAACAATTTAATTCCACAAGAAAATGTGTGCAATATTTTAAATAAGCAAAGAGCTAATATTCTCCCAAAACCTTTGACTTATAATATGATGCATAATAATTGTAATAATAATTCTCAAAATGTGTTCGACAATTTAAATAATTGTAATGATAACCTAAATAATATAAAGGAGAATACACATTTATGTAACAGTAATGTAAAGGAGAATACACATTTATGTAATAGCAATGTAAAGGAGAATGCACATTTATGTAACAGTAATATAAAGGAGAATGCACATTTATGTAATAATGATGTAAAGGAGAATGGTCAATTATTTTGTAGTAATGTTAAGGAAAATGCGTATTTATGTTTAACCGATGTATGTTTGTATAATGATCGTACGGGACCCCCTATTGGTCGCGACTTAAGACCGATTTTTAATATTTCAATTTTAGGGTTTTCCGGTACCACGTTGATAGATACCGCCGCCAAACATTGCATTGCGGGTCATACGCTATATACTCTCCTTCTACGTCAAGGTCACCCTCTCAGCTCTTCGACACGCGAAGTTAAGCTTGCTGACGGTGTAGTCCGTACGATGGATGTACTTACCACCACGTTAGAGGTGTGCTTAGAAACGGTAGTTATTACGATTCCTTTCTTAATTTTTCCGGACTCGACAGAAAACGAGACGTTGTTAGGTATTGATTTTATAACCGCCGCGGGAGTAGTTATAGATTTTTGCAAGGAAGTCTGGTATTTCAGTAACCTTGATACAGTAAAATATACCTTGTGCTTTGAACCTACCTCGCGTGACGTAGCCTGCGCCTCCACAGATATACTCAGGGATGATGAAGGTACTCACCTTAAACCAGCTGAGCGACAAGCGCTTGCTGCCGTCCTTACCAGGCACGCACACGTCTTTAAAGCAGGGGGAGGTCCAACACCATATGCAGAGCATCGCATTGATACAGGTGAGCATCCTCCAATTGCTGTTCCTCCTTACCGGCTTAACCCTTCGAAGAAGGAGCTCATGAAAACTGAAATAGGTAAGATGTTACAAGATGACATTATAGAAGAGTGTGAATCAGCTTGGTGTTCACCGGCGCTGATGGTGCCGAAGTCCCATGGAGGTATTCGCTTCTGCGTCGACTACAGGCGTTTGAATGCAGTCACCAAAGCTGACACATATCCGATGCCACGCATCGACGAGTTACTTCAGAGCACAATCGATCGTCTCCGATCCAGCTCTGCTTTACAAAATGTAATTTTAATAGCGTATTACGATGATCTGTTGATAATATCTCAGGGATACCAACAGCATCTGCAAGACCTCGAGGCAGTTTTTAAACGTTTGGCTGAGTTTAACCTCCACGTAAATAAGGAGAAGTGCGCTTTTGCTCGTGAAAGCGTTAAATACCTCGGTCACGTTATAACACAAGAAGGTGTTTCCACCGACCCAGAGAAGGTGAGCGCTGTCCTCGAGATGAAGGTACCAGGTAACCTAAAGCATCTGAGAACCTTTTTGCAAACATGTTCATGGTTCAGAAAATTTATTCCCAACTTCTCAAAAGTTGCCGAACCATTGACTCGCTTGACCAGGAAAAGTCAAGTCTGGTCTTGGGGCATGCAGCAGACCCAAGCATTCAATGAGCTGAAGAAACTACTGACCTCAGCTCCAATACTGCTTCAAGCCGATTTCAGGCGCCCCTTCATTCTGCGAACTGACGCAAGTAACTACGCCTTAGGCGCAGTTTTAATGCATGGCGATGGCAATCAGGAAGCTCAGCTATATTATTTCACAGGGATGCGGAGAATAATCACCGATTATGTCTTAGCCTGCATCCACTGCCAGCGCTATAAAGCCAACAATACCAAACCACCAGGCCTGCTCCAGACTCCAGTCATGAGCCAGCGAAACGAAGTCCTGGCCATGGACCTTTTCGGCCCACTCCCGGAAGGAGACCAGGGGGAGCGTTGGATCTTTCTCATTGAAGACACTGCTACCCGATGGACGGAGCTATTTGCTCTAAAAGAAGCAACAGCAGAGGCCTGTGCTCATGTTCTCATTGAAGAATATTTCATGAGGTTCGGTTTACCTCGTAGGATTATTTCGGACAATGGTGTTCAATTTGTTTCCGCAGTAATGCGAGAGTGTATGTCAGTTCTAGACATCAAACAAAATTTTGTCCCGCTGTATCATCCACAAGCTAATCCTGCTGAGCGCAAATGCTAGCCCATCTCGTGGAAGACGACCACACATCCTGGCCAAAGAAGTTACCAGTGATCCGTTTTGCTCTCAATAGTGTAAAATGTCGCACAACAGGCAAGTCACCGGCTTATTTGACCTTTGGTAGAGAGATGCGGTCCCCCACAGAAGTCATTCACGATCTTCGCACAATCAGAGCCAAAGAAAATTTTGTCCCTCAAGTTACCCCTTACCTTAAAAACTTTCTTCATTCACTGTCAGATGTTCGAGAACGCGTCGAGATCCAACAGGACAAGACAAAGCAGTATGCCGACGTTTCCCGCCGACCATCTGACTCATTCGAGGTAGGTGATTTAGTCATGTTGAAATCACATTTGCTGAGTAAAGGATCAAAAGACCTTACTTCCAAGTTCTTGCCGCGCCACGATGGCCCCTACCAGATCATAAAAAAGGTAAGCCCAACGACGTACACCATCGCGAGCACAGAACAACCAAATGTAGATTTAGGTAAATATCATACCGAAGACCTCACGCGATACCGAGGCAGCTATAACTCCTTACCAAAACCCGTTAATCCTAAAAGGAAACGCGGACGTCCAGCTAATGCTGAGGTTAATAGGGTACCAGTCCAGGAGCGAGGGCGTTCTCCAGAACTGGAGGGGGAGTATGTAGCAACCCACTCGAGGCCAGTCAGGGAATCCCGTAACCGCGTGCCACTACGGTATACCGAATAAGTGCGAGTATATCGTAGCTATGTCTTTCTCTTTCTCGCGCATCGCTCGCTTCACGAGCGGGGTGCGCGCGGCGCCAGTCCGCCGCCTGCGCGCAAGTTGTAGACTCGTACGTAAGAATTACCTATCCAAAACCACGTGCTCACATGTGGCAACCAACGTGTACTTTTATTCCTCATATGTGGTGCCCTAATGTGTTTATTTGTGCTCTTTTGTATACGAAAAACTAAGTCCGAATCCCATGTTTGTGAACGTGTTTTAACCAAGTAAACGATAATCATATGAGACAGTGTTCATTATTCCAGTTACCCTGAGACCTCCCCTCATAATTAGTTATTAGGAAACTAGTAGTTTGCTAAGTACCGCTAAAATGGAAGGTCGTCGTGGCAGACCGACACGAATTCTGTGTATCAACTGTAATATATGTGTCAATAGACTGCGCCGATATTATGCCTTGGAACTTGATACTAGAGTGACTACATTACTGTGTAGCTGGGTACATCCCCGAATCGTAAGTAGCTATTCTTGATTATGTTATTATTATTAGTTTACATTTTAAATACTACATACAACACATAATATATTATTTTGTTCAAATAGATATTGACATTGACACTAACAACTGGCCATTTTTCTGAATACTAGACAGATACAATAATATAGGTTTTGTGTTATTTTACTAAAAGGCTCTGATGTGCAGATAACAACATTTTGAATTGGTTTCAGATTACTGAAGATGACTATGTTTGCGAAGCATGCAGAGATCTTGCGATGTTTAGTGTCAATCATGAGTTGCAACAAGAAGTTCCAAGCAATGAGAACCAACAACCTGGATCAAGTCACCAAGGCCACACTAATGTGTGTCTTTTATGTGGCTCTTCTATTCTACGTAGACAAAGTGACATAATACTGAGGGATAACCCTTCTGAACTACAGCAGTCTATGATAAATATTTTAGAGAGCAGATTAGCACCACGACAGGTATACTACTCAATTACATTCTCTACAACCTGTTTAAAAGTCATATGCATTGATAAAATATGTGACATTAGAAACACAAAATAATTAATAGCATTACCGTCTTGGGTCTCATATTATTTTCATAGGGGAATTCCAAGTAATAGTTTCTATACCAGCAACTGCATAGGAGCTTGAAATGACTGGCCTATTAATTTATTTTTCTTTGTTTGCAGATTACAGTATCTGATCGTGTGTGCCATCCTTGTTGGTTGCGCACTCAAAGAGAAGCACGGCGTGGTAATGTTATTGATGACACTAGAGCCCTACCTAGTAGTTCTCACCTACCTCAAAACGAATCTCAAGAGGATGATCAGCCTTCTGGATCTAATCTATCGGACCCAAGTCATAATCGTCAAGTGGACATACAGAGCATAGTTTTACCAGAGTACAGACGAGCAGCTAATGCTAACCATCATTGCGTATATCCAAATTGTACTAGTACCACACTGCATGGTATATCGGATAATTTACGTGCAACTGTTTTAAGTAATCATAAATATTACTTGCCAGGCCTAGCTCGAATTTGCTCAGAACATTTAATGAGCAATTCATGGGAGACACTATTCCATTCTGAAAACAGCATCGATACATTCACTGCTCAGCAGGTACAGCATGTATTTTCCTTTGTAAATGCATTTCATCCAACGCTAGACTTTGAGAATGTGCAAGAAATGGACGATAGCATTTTCGAATATTGGATAGGTCTAACAAAAGAGAAGTTCAATACTTTGTTTGAAGAGGTATCCCGCCTTAATCAAATAAAAAGAGGAAGTTTAGGCTTAGCAGCATTATTATTAAAAATGAGAACTGGTGATTCAGATGAAAGAATTGCCACATTAGTTAAAGTTCCACGACGAACCTTGGAGTCGTTGATGGACAAAGTAAGAAAGGTTCTCCTTCAGGATTTTGTACCAGTGTATCTGGGCATAAACCAGTTAAGGCGGGAACAGTTATTGCAACATAATTTGTTAATACCGAATGGACTCTACGGAAATGGTAACAATGCCATTGTAATATGTGATGGCACATATATCTATATACATAAGAGTTCGAACTATATGTTCCAAAAACAAAGTTATTCCCTACATAAATACAGGAACTTGCTAAAACCTTTTATGATTGTTGCATGTGATGGATACATTGTCGATTGTTTTGGCCCATATAAAGCTACTACATCAGACGCTGAAATTATGTTGGTCTATTTTCCTCTGGCAGTTCTTTAAGATCATATTTCAGAGAAGATGATGTGTTCATTCTGGACAGGTTTTAGGGACTGTATAAGTTTACTAGAGGGATGTGGCTTTAGAACATGTATGCCAGAATCACTTTCAGAAGGCGAACACCAATTAACTACAGCTCAAGCAAATCAAAGTCGCTGTGTCACTATCTGCCGATGGGTGGTAGAGGCTGTGAATGGCCACTTTAAACGAGATTTTAAACTTTTTAGGCAAGAATACTTTCATCGGTCTCTACCACACATGATGCAAACATTTCAAATAGCAGCAGCTCTTTTGAACAAGTTTGGTGTTCGCTTTCAAAATAATGAATATGCAAATGAAATACTTGCAATAATTAGAGAAAGGATTAATTTACCAAACAATCTGGCAAATATGGTTGAAGCCTTAAATATGAATAGACGAACCTCACAATTTAATAGTATTACGGCTGATCGCAATAATGTTTTATACTTCCCAACGCTTGAATATAGAGATTTAATTCTTTTCGCCCTGGGAACGTACCAAATAAGACAAGCTCGCTCATATTATGGCAAGCATGTACGTTTCCACGGTGGGTACAGAATTGAAGTTTCCAGTGAACACATTAATTCCTCTGAATATAATGTTAGAGGGACTGGCGTGACAACACTAATAAGAGGTAAAATTAAGTCACGTCACGTAACCAGGAAGCAATACTATGTGTATATCATAATAGAAAATGATATTCCTGGCCGGACAGGAATCAGTGAGTACTGCTGTAATTGCTTAGTTGGTCGGCGCACAGTAGGATGTTGCGCTCATGTAATGACGCTAGTCTGGTATTTAGGATGGGCCAGATATCAGCAAAATATTACAGCACCTGCAGAATTTCTGGATGAAATAATTATAAGAGAGGATATCGAAGAATAAATATTAATATAAAAAACTTGTTTTATTGGTTCTTACTCAACCAATATCCCACACACGCTCTAGGATTTTATAAATAGGTACTTATTTATCTGAAAGTTAGCAATTATTTATAAAATCCCAGAATACTATTATAATCCTATTGCTTCAATACCTAAAACAATGCTGACGGTGACTGGCAGCTTCAGATAGACCTGTTGTACGTACCAATTATATACCGAAGGTAAGGCCTACCAAAGAGCATTTATAACCACTGGTATTACCTACCTTTTACAAGATATTGCATTCTATAATAACTGGGTAAAGAAAATACTAATGCAATATTGCCCTTTTACTTCCTCGAATTGCAATTACCATAAATAGAGTTGCCAGGTCGCCAAACCTAATAGCGGAACAGACTAGCCAGTTTGGCCGGACATTTGGGTAGAAAGGCCGGACACCCTACATTATTGAGGATTTTGTGTCTCAGTATTAATAGGTACGACAAAAAAAATGTATGTAAAATCAAGTCTTTTGATTATTGTCATAATCAGTCATCGGCGCTCGCTCGTTTGCGAAATGTAAAAAGCCTAACAAGAGCCGGACAAGCCAGACACCGTTTATTTTGGCTGGACACGCAATCAAAAAGCCTACCTATGTCAGGCTTTACCCGGACGCCTGGCAACGCTAACCATTACCATAACCTAAAAAAGTTCATGACTGAATTTCTATTATTCTCGGTCTTCTCGAACAAAAATTCTTGCACAAACTAATTCAGAAGTTGACGCCGAGTTAAACAAGATATTTTTCATTTATAGACGCAAAAATTTTATCTCAGCTAATTTAATGTATGGGTGGCTGCCATTGTTCTTTGTTTTTCACATGGTTGAATAATTACAAAATAATGTGTATAAAAATCATTTGTATTTTAACTTAACCCATTACTTCCCAAGCATCTGAAAAATTTTAATTTTTCGATCAAATCGTTTAATTAAGTTCTTAATACGTTAAGAAAACATAATATTGTAGCGCGTGTATTGTGTTCAAGTAAAACTACAGATGAATATAGAACTGTATCGAACGGTGTACTGAATAGCAGTGCTTTATTAGGTAAATTAGGTTCAATTTATAGCCTAACGTTTTGGCGCCTAATGTGGGGTAAACTTTCCCAAAAAGCATCTAGCCAATAAGACAACAGTATTTAATTGATCGGTTCCACAAATCCACATTCCGTCCGTAGGGGTCGCGTCGACCGCAGCGCTGCGCGCTGCCTCGGGCTGCGGTGGCGGCGCGTAGTAGGCATGTGTCATTAACGGATTTTTGATTAATGTAATTTAACTGTTAATCTTCAATGGTTAACAGGTTGAAAAAGCTGTTAAATTATTAACAGGTTTTGAAATTTATTCGTTAGCGTTACGCGTCAATGAATGTCAAAGGTTTCGACTCGAAACTGTTGACATGTAGGTAGGCATTTGTCATTGACGGATTTTTGGTTAATGTAATTTAACAGGTTGAAAAATCTGTTAAATTTTTAAATTGTTTTTAAATTTTCAACCGACGACCAAAAGAGGAGGTTATCAATTCGACGCGTATATTTTTTTTTTTTTTTTTTTTTTTTTTATGTATGATCATCGAGTACTCGAAGACGGCTGAGCCGATTTGGAAAATTCTTTTTTTGTTCGAATGGGTATACTTCGAAATTGGTACCATTATCACCAAAGTCAGGATCTGATGATGGGATCCTGGAGAAATCGAGGGAACTCTTCAAATATTATAGGCACACCTATGGCGTTTTGGGTATTTCTTAAAGTAACTTGTGCAGTTGCTCTCAAAAAGTACTATTTGGGGAAGTGGAACTGATGATGAAGACCACAGATGGCCGCCGAAACTACTCAATAATAAGTATTAAGTGGATTGCGATTCGATTACTTGAATATGGATGTTAAGCACTTTATGCTCGTCACAATGCATATGGTGATGTAGAGCTGATGGTGAAGTACCAGGAGAACTCCTCAACAATTAACGGCCCAGCATTGGGAAAAGCAATATTTTGTAAAAGGACATTTAGGCTCTTGTAACTAGGTAAATTAAAAATCATCCAACTAAAAAGAGTGAAAAAAAAACTTTTTAACAAAAAATTAAACCGACTCCCAAAAAACACTGCAAAGTGAAAAATAACTTTAATTTCGGAAGTCGGTGCCAAAAACGAAAAAACAAAACTAAAGACACCGACTACCGAAATTAAAGTTATTTTTCACTTTGCAGTGTTTTTTGGGAGTCGGTTTAATTTTTTGTTAAAAAGTTTTTTATTGTTTAGCGTCAATGTATGTCAACGGTTTCGACTTTTCTAATAACAAATTTGTTGCAACTTATTGAAGATTATTGATTTGATAAGAATTAAGATAACTTAATTTTTATATTCAACTATAATGACCTTCACTTCGTACTTTTTCCAGGCTTAGGACTGGCTGGGTATAAATAGTATCCAGGCGTAGCACTCTTGTAGCAAGGAACCCGACAGAGTTTTTCTTATCGGTAAATAATATCCCGGAATCCATCTTGAATATTTTTTAAAGGATCTTTCCTCCACAATCGAAAAAAGATTCAAAATGTCTACACACAAATCAAGCAGATCTGCATCTATATATTTTATTTCTCAGCGGATATATATTTTTTTTTGTATGTTTTCATAACTTTCTGGCGCTTAGGTGGTGCGGGCGCTTGTAGTTGTAATAATTCTATCGGTAGGGAAGAATCGCCGATGTACTAGCGGTAGGTACAAATTGTTCTGAGTTCTGAAACTGAACTGGCTGTGTCGAATTTGAATGTTGACTTTCCTGATTTAATTAAATATAGACTGAAATGTGCTTTATTTTAAGATGGTTTCTTAACTTGGAGATTGTGGATTTGAAACTAATCTTGTCTTTACATAAGTTTAGTAATATACTAAGTTAACTATTTATATGTATTAGATGTATTCTGTGAACTGCTTTCTAAATTTAAGAAAAAAATTGAAAAATATTTAAAATGAAGGATACATATATCCCCATACATGGAACTGAATCTGAAAATATTCTTTTTCATGAAACCTATGCGTGTGTGGTATTTATAGACCGGTCTTTAAAAATGATATTGAGGTTTCTAAAAGCACTTTTTCATAAAGTTATTCGTTTAAAATATATACGCTTCCAAAGTGGTAAACTATGTCCCCTCCCCCTCGAACTTCTATAATAATAGACTGAAGAATTAAAAAAAAATATATGCTGTAGATCTTAATGTAAACTTTCAACCAAAATTAGTTTGAATGAGATCGGGTCAGCAGTTTTTGAGGTATAGCATATTTTCTAAAACCGCAAATATAACTTTGTAATTCATACAAACACTATGAAAAACAAAGTTACTTGGCGTAGTTACTACGGAACCCCTCATGGGCGAGTCTTGGTTAATTTTTTCGGAAATGAATAATGTGTAAAGACGTTGAGTGCGTTAACGAAATTAACAGCTAATATTTTCAACCTGTTTTCGAAAATGAATAATCTGTAAACACGTTGAGCGCGTTGACAAAAATTAACAGCTAATATTTTTAACGTGTTTTCGGAAATGAATAATGTGTAAAGACGTTGAGCGCGTTAACGAAAATTAAAAGCTAATATTTGTAACCTGTTTTCGGAAATGAATAATCTGTAAAGACGTTGAGCATGTTGACGAAAATTAACAGCTAATATTTTTAACCTGTTTTCGGAAATTAATAATGTGTAAAGACGTTGAGTGCGTTGATGAAAATTAACAGCTAATATTTTCAACCTGTTTTTTCATTGATGAATAACAGTTAACCCGTTGACGAATGAAAAGTCGATAAAAAAACAGTTTATTGATTCAACGCCCACCTCTAGCGCTTAGTACGCGCGCGCGCTCGCCGCATGCTGATGTGTTGATATTGCAGGTGCTTTTTTTTAAATACCTTAGTTGCTGTGTCAGCCTGTCCTATAAATATGACAATGGGGACATGTGATCAGGAAATAATGAATATTAACAATTATAAGAAAATCAGCTTTATTCGAAAACAGTTTTAAAAAACTTTTTACAAAAAAATTATACCGGCTCCCAAAAAACACTGCAAAGTGATAAATAACTTTAATTTCGGTAGTCGGCGTCTTTAGTTTTGTATTTTCGTTTTTGGCACCGACTTCCGAAATTAAAGTTATTTTTCACTTTGCAGTGTTTTTTGGGAGTCGGTTTAATTTTTTGGTAAAAAGTTTTTATTTCACTCTTTTTAGTTGGTCTATTTTTAATTTACCTAGTTACAAGAGCCTAAATGTCAACTACTTATAACCTTTTACAAAATATTGCTTTTCTCAATGCTGGGCCGTTAATTGTTGAGGAGTTCTCCTGGTACTTCACCATCAGCTCTACATCACCATATTCATTGTAACGAGCATAAAGTGCTTAACATCCATATTCAAGTAATCGAATCGCAATCCACTCAATACTTATTATTGAGTAGTTTCGGCGGCCATCTGTGGTCTTCATCATCAGTTCCACTTCCTCAAATGGTACTTTTTGAGAGCAACTGCACAAGTTACTATAATAAATACCCAAAACGTCATAGGTGTGCCTATAATATTTGAAGAGTTCCCTCGATTTCTCTAGGATCCCATCATCAGATCCTGACTTTTATGAAAATGGGACCAATTTCAAAGTATACCCTTTCAATCAAAAAAAGAATTTTCCAAATCGGTTCAGCCGTCTTCGAGTAATCGGTGATCATACATTAAAAAATAAAAAAAATATATATACGCGTCGAATTGATAACCTCCTCTTTTTGTCGTCGGTTGAAAATAAAAATTTATGAACTTGTTTAATATGATAAGGTATAAAACAATCACTGCAGTGTTTTTTTTTACATTTGGCACAAAAGGCTAGAAGTTTTGTTCTATAGCCTTGTCCTTGGCAACGCCTTTCTTTGTTCCTTTTCACTATATAGTGACCAAAATTGTCATATCTGACAGGATGTAAAAGAACATCGGAAGAACCTGATGTAGGTTTACTTGTCTTATCTTCCGATTTTTTCATTCAAGAAAAACAAACCCTTCGTCTGAAATCTAGCAGAGGGATGGTTTCATCTTTATTTACCTGGTTGTAAATATTCCATGCATTCACTAGGGACATGTCTAAAACACGGCTGACTAGAGGCCAATACCAGTTTTACCTCTAAAGCGAATTGGATATTTAGAAATCAACCAATCATGTTTATCCACTCCTCTTATGTTTTTATTATAATTATGAATAAGCCTTGGTTGATTCACGGCTACTTTGGCCTTTTCCGTCATTGAGTACCTATTAGTTTTTACAAAAGGTTCAACAGAATCATGCAATTTCACGCATAATATTTCATTATTTTTATCAAAACGATGATCGGAATAACCTCGGTCTTCCTTTTTCATTTCTTGTTTGGTCATGATAGGACATTTCTTAGTCCTATTGTCTCTGACTATCCCTGTAGCTCTGAACCCTTGAGATTTTTTTTTTTTTTTTTTTTTGAATAGATGCACCCGTCATCACAGGGCATTGTGAGCTTACTACCTCCAACTTAATTGGAGACCTTGTTATTCTTTATTTCATTACCAATTTTATGCTTTAAAAACTACTTACACGGGGACAATGATGGGGAAAATAGAAATAGCTTTTTACTATGATACAAGTTTTCTCTTAATATCTAAACTAATTCTAATTTTTATTTCCTTAAATCTACTATTCGCAAGTGGCAGTACAATCTTAACTATGGGATACAGAACTGAATAATTGTGCTTAGTTACTATACAGTAAATTGTTTAATATAAATTCAAATTTATATGTTACAATTGGTATCTTATAACTAACTTACTTCTATGCTCCATATATTAATTACAGAGTAACATATGTTAGCCTAATTATAGAACTATAGTTACCTAACATACTTTTCTTATGCCTTATTCCTATTATTAACTAATTTACAAATTTTTACACAGTAGTCGAGGAACATATCTCTGTCCTTCCCAGCTATTAGTTCCGATAGGGAATTCCTGTCAATTTTAACGTCCAACATAAACTCCAACCTCTGCCTCTCGCGATCATGGGCCGGGCAGTCCAGAAGGACGTGAAGGACAGACTCCGAACACGCAGGATCGCAGATGCACGATGGACTCTCCTTGCACTTGAAACGATGCAAGTACTCGGAGAATCCACCGTGCCCCGTCAAAACCTGGGTGAGAAATCTGTCCACCTTTATTTTACCGATGATCCTGTACGCGGCTATCGCGTCAGGGAAAAACACCTTGGTGACACTAGCCGTTTCACCGGCACGATACCGCTGGTTCCATTCATCAAGCGATTGCATACGAATGCTCCGTTTGATGAATGAAACCGGGCAGCTGTCGTAGTCAAAAGCGCGTTTTGACTTCAGCGCAGCCTCCTTGGCCAGATGGTCGGCACGTTCATTCCCCTCTAGTCCTGCATGAGCTTTGATCCAGAACAAACTGACACTTTTGTCCTGGAGCAGAGCCCTTTGCAGATGTCCCCGCGCCTCGACGGCCAGGGGATGGAGGGCTTTCGGATTTTTAAGTGTGAGCAATGCCGACGAGGAATCGGAATAAATCCCGACTGATCCGGCCAAGTGGTCCGCGGCCATCCGCGCCGCCCGGCATATCGCCAGGAGTTCCGCCTGGTATACCGTACAGTAGGACGGCAAAGCAAGCTTGAGGGTTTTGGTTTCGGCGGCGCCGGTCCATACGGATAACGCCGCTCCCACTTTGCCCTCAATCTTGCTGCCGTCCGTAAAGATGTTGAAGGTATTGGCGCAGTTTGCGTTATATTGGTCCTGGTCTACCAGGCACTTGAACTCCAGGTCGATATGACAGGCGGGGTGCGGAGACTGCAGAGCCGAGGTCATCCGCTCCACCTCCCGACCCTTTATCACCGGCTGGGGCACCCCTCTCCTCGCCTCGTATAGGGCCGCGGCTTCGCGAACACGGAGGTCGAGGGGAAGTATCCCAGCCAGCAACAGTGCCGAGTTCAGAGAGGTAGTTCGGTATGCTCTGCATAGTTTTAGCGCGAAGCCCCGCTGGACCACGTTCAGCTGCTTGCGGATACCGAGCTTGTCCACGGCCGGTGCCCAGACGGCAGCCGCATACAAAATCACGGGCTCAACCACCGCTCTGTAAATAGTGCGGATTACTTCAGGATGGAGACCCCAGCTGACCTTAGCCGCACGGGCCAGCTGGTGGTAAAAGGCGACCGCGTGCTTGCAGACGTTTGCGACGTGGGTGTTAAAGGTGAGTTTCCGGTCTATGACGACCCCCAGCAGCTTGATCTTGTTCGCCAGGACAATGTCGACCCCGTCCATATGAAGACGCGGGGTGTCATACTTCAGTTTGCGCGTCACAACTATAGCATTTGTCTTGTGAGGCGCAAACCGAAGTTTATTAGATGCACCCCACGCCCTCACACGTTCGAGGGCGGCATTGGCCCGACGTTCGATCTCGAGGGCCGTCCCACCCTCGAACACCAACACCACATCATCGGCGAATGCCTGAGCGTAGCCGCCTTTGGCCTCCAATTCCTGAAGTAGTGGATCCAGGAGCAGGTTCCACAAAATCGGCCCGCCGATAGACCCCTGCACACAGCCCTTCCCCGTTTCTCTTACGTGCTCCTCCCCCAAGTACCTCACCCTAGCACGCCTGTCGCTCAGGTAACTGCCCAAGAGCCGCCGGATGTTATCGGGGCACTTTTCCTCAGCCAGCCTGACCCTAATCTTGGGCCACCAGGCGTTGTCGAAGGCGCCCTCTATATCCAGTGAAACCAGAACAACAATTCTCCTTCTCTCCAGATTGTGTCTGATGTGTTTGACCAGGGTATAGAGGGCGTCCTCGGTACTTCGCTGGGGCATAAAGCCAAACTGGCGAGTACTTAGCTTGGGCACTAGATGATGTTGTAGCCTGGCGACGAGCATTTTCTCCAAGATTTTCCCAAGTACCGGAAGGAGCCCGATCGGCCGATACGACTTGGGAGTCGTATAGGTGGCCTTCCCCGGCTTGCGGAGGAAGATCACCGTGGCCTCCTTCCAGGGCCTCGGAAAATAGTGGAGCTCGAGGCACTTGTTGAAGACGCCCAAGAAGAGCTCCGGGTCCAGTTCAATCGCGTGCAAACATATATCGGCGGTAAAACCGTCCACACCTGGGGCCTTCTTCGGGTCAAAGGACCGACTAGCCAACTTCAACTCGAGATGAGTGAATGGTGGGTCATCTTGGCCCGAAGAAGTCTCAATGTCGGCCCGCCCGGCCAGGACCCTCATCCAGCGGTGCTCCTCGGAGTCATTCTCTTCGGAGTCCTCCGGGTAGAAGGTCTCAGCCAGGAGTCGGGCCGAACCCCTGGCATCTAACTCCATGTCGTTTACCACAAGCGGTGGATCTACGTCTCTTCTGGAAGTTCTACCGAGCACCCTGTAGATTCCCCCCCACACAGATTCCCCGTTCTGGCGCTCGCAGAATCCTTGAGATTTAAAATCAATCAACAATTGCATATTGCTGAGAAAGTTATCTAAGTAAACATGTACGCTGGGAACCGTACATACTGCAAGCAGCTTTTTTAAGCTTAAGCTTCAGTTTCAGATTCAGATTCAGCTTTAGCGTCAGTTTGGTTTCAGTTTCAGCTTCAGTTTCAGTTTCAGCTTCAGTTGGGTTTCAGCTTCAGTTTCAGCTACAGTTTCAGCTTCAGTTTCAGCTTCAGTTTCGACTTCAGTTTCAGCTTCAGTTTCAGCTTCAGTTTCAGCTTCAGCTTCAGTTTCAGCTTCAGTTTCAGGTTCAGTTTTATTTTCAGTTTCAGCTTCAGTTTCAAACTCAGTTTCAGCTTCAGTTTCAGTTTTAGCTTCAGTTTCAGTTTCAGCGTCAGTTTTGGTTTCAGCTTCAGTTAGGTTTCAGCTTCAGTTTCAGCTTCAGTTTCAATTTCAGCTTCAGGTTCAGATTCAGCTTCAGCTTCAGTTTCAGTTTCAGCGACAGTTTTGGTTGCAGCTACAGTTTCAGTTTCAGCTTCAAATTCAGTAACGACTTCAGTTTCAGCTACAGTTTCAGGTTTAGTTTCGACTTCAGTTTCAGCCTCAGTTTCAGCTTCATTTTTAGTTTCAGATTCGGATTCAGCGTCAGTTTGGTTTCAGTTTCAGCTTCAGTTAAATTTCAGCTTCAGTATCAGCCAAAGTTTCAGCTTCAGTTTCAGTTTCAGTTTCAGCTTCAGTTTTGGTTTCAGCTTTAGTTTTAGCTTCAGCTTTAGTTTCAGTTTCTGTTTCAGCTTCGGCGTCAGTTTTGATTTCAGCTTCAGTTTCAGCTTCATTTCAGTTTCAGCTTCGGCTTCAGTTTCAGGTTCAGTTTCAGGTTCAGTATCAGTTTCAGCTTCAGTTGGGTTTCAGCTTCAGTTTCAGCTACAGATTCAGCTTCAGTTTTAGGTTCAGTTTAGACTACAGTTTCAGCTTCAGTTTCAGTTACAGCCTCAGTTTCAGCTTCAGCTTCAGCTTCAGTTTCAGCTTCAGCCTCAGTTACAGCTTCAGCTTCAGTTTCAGTTACAGCCTCAGTTTCAGCTTCAGCTTCAGTTTCAGCTTCAGCCTCAGTTTCAGCTTCAGCTTCAGCTTCAGTTTCAGCTTCAGTTTCAGTTTCAGCTTTAGTTTCAGTTTCAGCTTCAGTTACAGCTTCAGTTTCAGCTTCAGCTTCAGTTTCAGTTACAGCCTCAGTTACAGCTTCAGCTTCGGTTACAGCTTCAGTTTCAGTTTCAGCTTGAGTTACAGCTTCAGTTTCAGCTTCAGCTCCAATTTCAGTTTCAGCTTCAGTATCATTTTCAGCGTCATTTTTGGTTTCAGCTTCAGCTTCAGCTTCAATTTCAGCTTCAGTTTCAGTTTCAGCTTCAGTTGGGTTTCACTTTAGTTTCAGCTTCAGTTCTAGGTTCAGTTTTGACTTCAGTTTCAGCTTTAATTCTAGGTTCCGTTTTGGTTTCAGCTTCAGTTTCAGTTTCAGTTTCAACTTCAGTTTTGGTTTCAGCTTTAGTTTTAGCTTCAGCTTTAGTTTCAGTTTCTGTTTCAGCTTCGGCGTCAGTTTTGATTTCAGCTTCAGTTTCAGCTTCGGCTTCAGTTTCAGGTTCAGTTTCAGGTTCAGTTTCAGTTTCAGCTTTAGTTTCAGATTCAGATTCAGTTTCAGATTCATATTCAGTTTCAGATTCAGATTCAGTTTCAGTTACAGATTCAGCTTCAGTTTTGGTTTCAGCTTAAGATTCAGCTTCAGCTTTAGCTTTGGCCTCAGCTTCAGCTTTAGCTTCAGCCTCAGCATCAGCTTTGGTTTCAGCTTCAGTTTCAGTTTCAGCTTTAGTTTCAGTTTCAGCTTCAGTTTCAGCTTCAGTTGGGTTTCAGCTTCAGTTTCAGTATCAGTTTCAGCTTTAGTTTCAGTCTCAGCTTCAGCTTAAGCTTCAGTTTCAGTTTTAGATTAGTTTCAGATTCAGCTTTAGCGTCAGTTTGGTTTCAGTTTCAGCTTCAGTTGAGTTTCAACTTCAGTTTCAGCTACAGATTCAGCTTCAGTTTCAGGTTCAGTTTCAATTTCAGTTTCAGTTACAGTTTCAGCTTCAGTTGGGTTTCAGCTTCATATTCAGCTTCAGTTTTAGGTTCAGTTTAGACTCCAGTTTCAGCTTCAGTTTCAGTTACAGCTTAAATTTCAGTTTTAGCTTCAGTTACAGCTTCAGTTTCAGCTTCAGCATCAGTTTCAGTTACAGCCTCAGTTTCAGCTTCAGCTTCAGCTTCAGTTTCAGCTTCAGATGGGTTTCAGCTTTAGTTTCAGCTTCAGTTCCAGGTTCAGTTTGGACTTCAGTTTCAGCTTAAATTTTAGTTTCAGCTTAAGTTTCAGCTTCAGTTTCAGTACCAGCTTCAGTTTCTGCATCAGTTTCAGCTTCAGTTTTGGTTCCAGTTTAAGTTTCAGCTTCAGTTTCAGTTTCAGCTTCAGCTTCAGTTGGATTTCAGCTTCAGTTTCAGCTTCAGTTTTAGTATCAGTTTCAGCTTTAGATTCAGTTTCAACTTCAGCTAAGCTTCAGTTTCAGTTTCAGATTCAGTTTCAGATTCAAATTCAGATTCAGTTTCAGTTAGAGATTCAGCTTCAGTTTTGGTTTCAGCTTAAGTTTCAGCTTCAGTTTCAGCTTCAGCTTCAGTTTCAGTTTCAGATTCAGCGTCAGTTTGGTTTCAGTTTCAGCTTCAGTTTCAGTTTCAGATTCAGCGTCAGGTTGGTTTCAGTTTCAGTTTATGTTTGTTGTGCAGAAGTTTGCAACTACCGAAAAAAGTATGCAACTACCTAAAAAAGTATGCAACTACCGAAAAAAGTATGCATTTAACGAAAAAAGTATGCAACTAACGCGGAAAGTATGCAACTAACGCGAAAAGTGTGTAGCTAACGCGAAAAGTATGTAGCTAACGCGAAAAGTATGCAGCTAATGCGAAAAGTATGCAACTTACGCAAAAATTGTGCAGCTAACCCAAAAAGTATGCAGGTAACGCGAAAAGTATGCAGGTAACGCGAAAGGTATGCAGGTAACGCGAAAAGTATGCAGCTAACGCGAAAAGTATGCAAGTAACGTGAAAGGTATTGTACGAGCATAGCTGTACATTGGCCTTGGCCGTTGTTTGTATGCTCTACTTACTTGTAAGTGCTTAGGTTAACATTTTGTACACGTAATAAAACTGTAATAAAATCAATAATATATTCAGTAGCGATTAAGTAGCAACAAGATCGAAGTTGAAATAAACCAACTGCAAAATCGTCTACTCATTTCAATCAAACCAAACACTGCTGGGACTTACAACCCCAGCATCCTCACTGTTGGGAGTTACAACCCCAACATTTGGTCCTTCGAGCACGTAAGTACTGTGGATTTTGTTTTTTTTCTTCTTTTACGGTCACGAATCGGTTGGTCTGGCCTCCCAGAAGCGGGTCTCACCGGTACCAATTGAGAATCGTATATATCGTGGGAAAAAGGGTTACACAGTGACGAGAACCAGGAGTGTGGAGCTACAGCCTGCACTTGAAAACAAAAGAGTTTAGCGCAGATTCATCGGAAAAAATCGTCAGCAATATGGCATCAAAAGCAATTTACGAGAATCAGTGTGAGCTCTATGATAACATCAAGAAGATTGGAGTCAATATCAAGAAAGATAGTTGGGATAGGAAAAGTTCTGACTATTTCAAGCGGCGTATGCAGATGCTGGAAAACCTTTGGAATGATTTCCAGTTCAATCACGACCGTTTATCAACAGAAGAAAGCGTGAGTCATCCTTACTTCACTAGCGACTTACAAAACAAAACACTACAGTGCTACAAAGAAGTTAAGGAGCTTATTCTTCTGCAACATAAACAACTCTCGTCGCCTCAACGATCCTCGGGAGGACAAACACTAACGACGGGAGGTACCTACCAGCAAGCTGGAGAAGGTACATCAAGCGAATCGAACAAAAAGCAAGGCGAATCCCAAGGGGAAGAAGATACCAGTGCGCGAGAGAGGAATCAAGGCGAAGACAATATTGATCGCTCGCCTCCTCACGAAGATCAACCGAAACCCGCGATGAGGGAATCAGGATCGAATAGTAAACTGGACGATATGATACGCAAGCAGTCAGCAAACTTCAAAGCTTTTATGAGAGCTGTTGCCAACATACAAGTGGAGTTTATATCGGAAAAATGGGAATTTCAGGATGCTTTACAAACACTACAGTCCCGTTGGTCAACTATCGACAACCTGCACTGGGAGATTGAGTGCGAACTTGATGGAGATAAGATCACGGTGTATGAAGAACGCTACACAAGATTTGAAGGTCAATATAACGACTTGAAGAAGGCTCTGAATACTAAGATGTGGTCTGGAGCGCATCGAGAGAAAACAACACCGAAGTTGGAGATACCAGTTTTTCAGGGAAAATATCAACAGTGGGTTTCATTCAAGGATCTTTTCACAGAAGCGATCCACAACAATTCATCCTTATCACATGCACAAAAGATGCAGTTTTTGAAAAGTAAAGTCCAAGGAGAAGCTGAGAGACTGATACATCACTTACAGATCAGCTCAGATAACTACTTGGTGTGTTGGGACATCCTTAATCACCGCTATAACAATAAGAGACTTATATTTACTTCCCACACAAACATGCTTCTCAATCTGCCGACTATGCAACAACAGTCACTGGCACAGTTGAAGAAAATGCATGACGTTACCATCGAATGTGTGCATGCTATTCAAAATCTGGATGTGGATGTCAGCAGCTGGGATCCAATACTAGTACATATACTGTCGCTGAAATTGGACCCAGAGACATTCTCAGATTATATTGAATCCCTGAAGAGCTCTCGAGAGCTACCTGTATTGAAAGATTTCTTAGACTACCTAGAAACGAAGTTTACGGCATTAGAAGTATCGCACCGAAAGCAAGATAGTGTTCAGAAATCAAGTGCCAACAAACAGCACGAATTATTGCATCTGAAGAAACAAAATGGCAATAACCATAAAAATAATCAAGTGACTAGCAGCAAGACTGTTAATAAAGCATTTCATGCTTCAACAAACAAAACGTGCTTATTATGCAAGGGCGAGCACGGCATATACAATTGTGCAAAATTTTTAGAAATGTCAAGTGAAGACAAACTTGACACAGTTAAAAAATTACAACTTTGCGTTAATTGTCTCAACATTCACGGAAATAGATGCAAATCATTCTATCGATGTCAAGAATGCAAATCGAGACATAATAGCCACTTCATGACGCATGTATAAAAAATGAGAACAAGCCTCAAACGGATTCTTCGCAGGACCTATTGCGCGTTGTGACGCACTTATGGCATAACTTAGTTTTAAAGGCTTTTATTGTATTGCTATAATGTCTCTTATTTTTATATAATTTTACATAATTATTGAGTTAGATTTTTTATATTGAATTATTTAATGATTTGTAAATTTATCATTTCGTGAGTGGGCAATATGTACGAGCATAGCTGTACATTGGCCTTGGCCGTTGTTTGTATGCTCTACTTACTTGTAAGTGCTTAGGTTAACATTTTGTACACGTAATAAAACTGTAATAAAATCAATAATATATTCAGTAGCGATTAAGTAGCAACAAGATCGAAGTTGAAATAAACCAACTGCAAAATCGTCTACTCATTTCAATCAAACCAAACACTGCTGGGACTTACAACCCCAGCATCCTCACTGTTGGGAGTTACAACCCCAACAGGTATGCAGCTAACGCGAAAAGTATGCAACTAACGCGAAAAGCATGCAACTAACGCGAAAAGTATGCAACTAACGAAAAAATATGCATCTAACGAAAAGTAATCAACTAACGAAAAACGTGCGCAACTAACGAACAACGTACGCAACTCACGAAAAACCTTCACAACTAGCGAAAAACGTTCGCAACTAACGAAAAACGTAAGCAACTAACGAACAACGTATGCAACAAACGAACAACGTACGCAACTCACGCAAAAACCTACACAACTAACGAAAAACGTACGCAACTAACAAAAAACGTACGCAACTAACGAACAACGTACGCAACTCACAAAAAACGTACACAACTAACGAAAAACGTACACGAAGAAGATGAAACAAAACACAAACAACTTCTTCATCAAGTTCTACAGCGGTTAGACAACTACGGTCTGACACTAAACATAGAAAAGTGCGAGTTTGGTAAAGAAACAATAGATTTTCTCGGCTATGAAGTATCGGCGACGGGTATAAAACCAACAGTGGAACGAGTTAAAGTTATATCTACCTACCCGAAACCAGAAACTATTCTACAACTTCGACGTTTCCTGGGGATGATCAACTTCTATCGAGATTGTCTCCCACGACAAGCAGAACTCCAGTGCGAACTTAACAAATACCTACATAATAGAAAACGCAACGACAACACGCCTATCCAGTGGACAACGGACGCAGAGCAAGCCTTTGAGAAATGCCGCCAAAGCATCGCAGAGGCCACCATACTCACACATCCAGTTCAAGGAAGTACCCTTGCCATCATGACAGATGCTTCATATCACAGCCTTGGTGCTGTTCTTCAGCAAAACGTGGACAATGTTTGGAAACCACTAGCATTTTATTCGAAGGCTATGAGTGAAACACAACGCCGGTACAGTGTATACGATCGCGAACTATTAGCGATGTATACAGCTGTTAAACACTTTCGCCGATTAATAGAGGGCTGTGACGTCATCATCTATACAGACCACAAACCACTTACTTATGCCCTCACAAGAACCGCAAGTACCTCCGACACACCGAGACGCGAAAGACAACTGCATTTTATAAGTCAGTACTAGCATAAAGTACATAAAAGGGGAAGAAAATACAGTCGCCGACGCTTTATCAAGACTCGAAGAGATTATTTGTCCATCAATTATCGATTATAATCAGCTAAGCATGGATCAACAGCAAGACCAAGAGCTCAAGAAACTTAAAAAACAAGATTCGAAAATCGACGACGCCGAGCTAGTACGCCGTCTCACTCGCACGATGACATCACTCGCGCCGGCCCCGCACCGCTCACAAACAGAGACAAGCCATGAAAATATCCAGACGTCGCCGGCACACTCCCATACATCTGCAGCTCACCATGGTTCAACCACTACCACTGTACCTGCAAATCAACCCTATATTACGAGAAGCGGAAGACTGGTTAAGAAAAACGTACGCTTCTCTTGAGGGGGAGTACTGTAGCTTCCGCACACATACATCACACATACATCTGCACGCTGCGAGGGCGCGCGCATACTAAACTAGCGCCGCCGCTCGCCGGCCACCATCAGCCCGAGGCGGGGCGCGGCGCTGCGATCGACGCGACCCCTACGGACGGAATGTGGAACCGAAGAATGAAATCCTGTAGTCTTATTGGCTAGATGTTTTTTAGGGATATTTGGCGCCAAAACGTTAGGCTATAAAGCGAACCTAATTTATTTAATAAACACTGCTATTCAGTACACCGTTCGATACAGTTCTATATTCATCTGGAGTTTTACTTGTACACCCTACACGCGCTACACAACTAATGAAAAACGTACACAACTAACGAAAAAAGTATGCAACTAACGAAAAAAGTATGGAAATAACGAAAAAACAATGCAACTAAAGACAAAAGTATGACACGTCACAACACGATACGATACAACACGACACGAAACGACACGACACGACACGACACGACACGACACGAGACTCGGACGAAAAGACTCGGGCGAAGAGACTCGGACGGAGAGACTCGGATGAAGAGACTCGGACGAAGAGCCTCGGGCGAAGAGACTCAGACGAAGAGACTTGGTCGAAGAGACTCGGACGAAGAGACACGGGAAAATTATGCAACTAACGAAAAAAGTATGCAAATAACGAAAAAACAATGCAACTAAAGACAAAAGTATGACACGTCACAACACGATACGATACAACACGACACGAAACGACACGACACGACACGACACGACACGAGACTCGGACGAAAAGACTCGGGCGAAGAGACTCGGACGGAGAGACTCGGACGAAGAGACTCGGACGAAGAGCCTCGGGCGAAGAGACTCAGACGAAGAGACTTGGTCGAAGAGACTCGGACGAAGAGACACGGGCAAATTATGCAACTAGCGAAAAAAGTATGCAACTACCGAAAAAAGTGAGCAACTACCGAAAAAAAAATGCAACTACCTAAAAAAGTATGCAATTACCGAAAAAAGTATGCAACTACCGAAAAAAGTATGCAACTACCGAAAAAAGTATGCAACTAACGAAAAAAGTATGCAAATAAAGAAAAAACAATGCAACTAAAGACGAAAGTATGACACGTCACGACACGACATGACACGACGTGACACGACACGACACGACACGACAAGACGTAACACGACACGACACGACACGAGTCTCGGACGGAGAGACTCGAAAGAAGAGACTCGTCCGAAGAGACTCGGACGGAGAGGCACGGTCGAAGAGACTTGGACGAAGAGAATAGGGCGAAGAGACTCGGACGAAGAGACTCGGTCGAAGAGACTGGGACGAAGGGGCTCAGTTGAAGAGACTATGACGGAGAGACTCGGACGAAGAGACTCGGACGAAGAGACTCGGACGAAGAGACCCGTACGGAGAGACTCAAACGAAGAGACTCGGACGAAAAAACTCCGACGAAGAGACTAGGACGGAGACACTCGGACGAAGAGACTCGGACGAAGAAACTCCGACGAAGAGACTCAGACAAAGAGACTGGGACGAAGAGGCTCGGTTGAAGAGACTAGGACGGAGAGACTCGGACGAAGAGACTCGGATGAAGAGACTCGGACGAAGATACTTGTACGGAGAGACTCGGACGAAGAGACTCGGACGAAAAAACTCCGACGAAGAGACTAGGACGGAGACACTCGGACGAAGAGGACTCGGACGAAGAAACTCCGATGAAGAGACTCAGACAAAGAGACTCGGACGAAGAGACTCGGTCGAAGAGACTCGGACAAAGAGACTCGGACGTAGAGTCTTGGATGAAGAGATTCGGTCGAAGAGACTCGGACGAAGAGACTCGGACGAAGAGACTCGGACGAAGAGACACGGGCGAAGTATGCAACTACCGAAAAAGGTATGCAACTACCGAAAAAAGTAAGGAACTACCGAAAAAAGTAAGCAACTACCAAAAAAAATGCAACTACCGAAAAAACATGCAGCTACCGAAAAAAGTATGCAACTACTGAAAAAAGTATGCAACTACCGAAAAAAGTATGGAGCTACCGAAAAAAGAGTGCAACTACCGAAAAAAGTATGCAACTACCGAAAAAAGTATGCAACTACTGAAAAAAGTATGATACTACCGAAAAAAGTATGCATTTAACGATAAAAGTATCCAACTAACGCGACAGGTATGCAACTAACGCGGAAAGTATGCAACTAACGCGAAAAGTATGTAGCTAACGCGAAAAGTATGCAGCTAATGCGAAAAGTATGCTCCTTACGCAAAAATAGTGTAGCTGACCCAAAAAGTATGCAGGTAACGCGAAAAGTATGCAGCTAATGCGAAAAATAAGCAGGTAACGCGAAAAGTATGCAGCTAACCCGAAAAGTATTCAGCTTTCGCGAAAAGTATAAAGGTAACGCGAAAAATATGCAGGTAACGCGAAAAGTACGCAGCTAACGCGAAAAGTATGCAGGTATCATGAAAGGTATGCAGCTAACGCGTAAAATATGCAACTAACGCGAAAACAATGCAGCTAACGAAAAATTATGCAACTAACGAAAAAGTTAGCAACTAACGACAAACGTACGCAACTAACGAACAACGTACGCAACTCACGAAAAACCTTCACAACTAACGAAAACCGTACACAACTAACGAACAACGTACGCAACTCACGAAAAACCTGCACAACTAACAAAAAACGTACGCAAATACCGAAAATCATACGCAACTAACGAACAACGTACGCAACTCACGAAAAACGTACACAACTTACGAAAAACGTTTACAACTAAAGGAAAACGTACACAACTAACGAAAAAAATATGCAACTAACGAAAAAAAAATGCAACTAACGAAAAAGTATGCAACTAACGAAAAAAGTATGCAAATAACGGGAAAACAATGGAACTAAAGATAAAAGTATGACACGACATGACACGACACGACAGGACGTGACACGACACGACACGACACGACACGACACGAGACTCGGACGAAGAAACTCGGACGAAGAGACTCGCATGAAAAAACTCCGACGAAGAGACTGGGACGGAGAGACTTGGACGAAGAGACTCGGACGAAGAAACTCCGACGAAGAGACTCGGACAAAGGGACTCGGACGAAGAGACTCGGTCGAAGAGACTCGGACGAAGAGACTAGGTCGAAGATACTCTGTCGAAGAGACTTGGACGAAGAGACTCGGACGAAGAGACACGGGCGAAGTATGCAAATACCGAATTTTCAGTTTCAGCTTCAGGTTCAGATTCAGATTCAGCTTCAGCTTCAGTTTCAGCTTCAGTTTCAGCTTCAGTTTCAGCTTCAGTTTCAGCTTCAGTTTCAGTTTCAGCTTCAGTTTCAGCTTCAGTTCAGCTTCAGCGTCAGTTTGGTTTCAGTTTCAGCTTCAGTTTCAGTTTCAGCTTCAGTTACAGCTCCAGATTCAGCTTCAATTTCAGATTCAGCTTCAGATTCAGCTTTAGTTTCAGTTTCAGATTCAGCTTCAGCTTCAGTTTCAGATTCGGTTTCAGATTTAGCTTCAGTGTCAGATTCGGCTTCAATTTCAGTTTCAGCTTCAGTTTCAGCTACTGTCCAATTCAGATTCAGATTCAGATTCAGTTTCAGATTCAGCTTCAGATTCAGCTTTAGTTTCAGTTTCAGATTCAGCTTCAGCTTCAGTTTCAGATTCGGTTTCAGATTTAGCTTCAGTGTCAGATTCGGCTTCAGTTTCAGTTTCAGCTTCAGTTTCAGCTGCTGTCCAATTCAGATTCAGATCCAGATTCAGCTTCAGATTCAGATTCAAATTCAGACTCAGATTCAGATTCAGATTCAAGAACAACGTACGCAACTCACAAAAAACGTACACAACTAACGAAAAACGTACACGAAGAAGATGAAACAAAACACAAACAACTTCTTCATCAAGTTCTACAGCGGTTAGACAACTACGGTCTGACACTAAACATAGAAAAGTGCGAGTTTGGTAAAGAAACAATAGATTTTCTCGGCTATGAAGTATCGGCGACGGGTATAAAACCAACAGTGGAACGAGTTAAAGTTATATCTACCTACCCGAAACCAGAAACTATTCTACAACTTCGACGTTTCCTGGGGATGATCAACTTCTATCGAGATTGTCTCCCACGACAAGCAGAACTCCAGTGCGAACTTAACAAATACCTACATAATAGAAAACGCAACGACAACACGCCTATCCAGTGGACAACGGACGCAGAGCAAGCCTTTGAGAAATGCCGCCAAAGCATCGCAGAGGCCACCATACTCACACATCCAGTTCAAGGAAGTACCCTTGCCATCATGACAGATGCTTCAGATCACAGCCTTGGTGCTGTTCTTCAGCAAAACGTGGACAATGTTTGGAAACCACTAGCATTTTATTCGAAGGCTATGAGTGAAACACAACGCCGGTACAGTGTATACGATCGCGAACTATTAGCGATGTATACAGCTGTTAAACACTTTCGCCGATTAATAGAGGGCTGTGACGTCATCATCTATACAGACCACAAACCACTTACTTATGCCCTCACAAGAACCGCAAGTACCTCCGACACACCGAGACGCGAAAGACAACTGCATTTTATAAGTCAGTACTAGCATAAAGTACATAAAAGGGGAAGAAAATACAGTCGCCGACGCTTTATCAAGACTCGAAGAGATTATTTGTCCATCAATTATCGATTATAATCAGCTAAGCATGGATCAACAGCAAGACCAAGAGCTCAAGAAACTTAAAAAACAAGATTCGAAAATCGACGACGCCGAGCTAGTACGCCGTCTCACTCGCACGATGACATCACTCGCGCCGGCCCCGCACCGCTCACAAACAGAGACAAGCCATGAAAATATCCAGACGTCGCCGGCACACTCCCATACATCTGCAGCTCACCATGGTTCAACCACTACCACTGTACCTGCAAATCAACCCTATATTACGAGAAGCGGAAGACTGGTTAAGAAAAACGTACGCTTCTCTTGAGGGGGAGTACTGTAGCTTCCGCACACATACATCACACATACATCTGCACGCTGCGAGGGCGCGCGCATACTAAACTAGCGCCGCCGCTCGCCGGCCACCATCAGCCCGAGGCGGGGCGCGGCGCTGCGATCGACGCGACCCCTACGGACGGAATGTGGAACCGAAGAATGAAATCCTGTAGTCTTATTGGCTAGATGTTTTTTAGGGATATTTGGCGCCAAAACGTTAGGCTATAAAGCGAACCTAATTTATTTAATAAACACTGCTATTCAGTACACCGTTCGATACAGTTCTATATTCATCTGGAGTTTTACTTGTACACCCTACACGCGCTACACAACTAATGAAAAACGTACACAACTAACGAAAAAAGTATGGAAATAACGAAAAAACAATGCAACTAAAGACAAAAGTATGACACGTCACAACACGATACGATACAACACGACACGAAACGACACGACACGACACGACACGACACGACACGAGACTCGGACGAAAAGACTCGGGCGAAGAGACTCGGACGGAGAGACTCGGACGAAGAGACTCGGACGAAGAGCCTCGGGCGAAGAGACTCAGACGAAGAGACTTGGTCGAAGAGACTCGGACGAAGAGACACGGGAAAATTATGCAACTAACGAAAAAAGTATGCAAATAACGAAAAAACCATGCAACTAAAGACAAAAGTATGACACGTCACAACACGATACGATACAACACGACACGAAACGACACGACACGACACGACACGACACGAGACTCGGACGAAAAGACTCGGGCGAAGAGACTCGGACGGAGAGACTCGGACGAAGAGACTCGGACGAAGAGCCTCGGGCGAAGAGACTCAGACGAAGAGACTTGGTCGAAGAGACTCGGACGAAGAGACACGGGCAAATTATGCAACTAGCGAAAAAAGTATGCAACTACCGAAAAAAGTGAGCAACTACCGAAAAAAAAATGCAACTACCTAAAAAAGTATGCAATTACCGAAAAAAGTATGCAACTACCGAAAAAAGTATGCAACTACCGAAAAAAGTATGCAACTAACGAAAAAAGTATGCAAATAACGAAAAAACAATGCAACTAAAGACGAAAGTATGACACGTCACGACACGACATGACACGACGTGACACGACACGACACGACACGACAAGACGTAACACGACACGACACGACACGAGTCTCGGACGGAGAGACTCGAAAGAAGAGACTCGTCCGAAGAGACTCGGACGGAGAGGCACGGTCGAAGAGACTTGGACGAAGAGAATAGGGCGAAGAGACTCGGACGAAGAGACTCGGTCGAAGAGACTGGGACGAAGAGGCTCAGTTGAAGAGACTATGACGGAGAGACTCGGACGAAGAGACTCGGACGAAGAGACTCGGACGAAGAGACCCGTACGGAGAGACTCAAACGAAGAGACTCGGACGAAAAAACTCCGACGAAGAGACTAGGACGGAGACACTCGGACGAAGAGACTCGGACGAAGAAACTCCGACGAAGAGACTCAGACAAAGAGACTGGGACGAAGAGGCTCGGTTGAAGAGACTAGGACGGAGAGACTCGGACGAAGAGACTCGGATGAAGAGACTCGGACGAAGATACTTGTACGGAGAGACTCGGACGAAGAGACTCGGACGAAAAAACTCCGACGAAGAGACTAGGACGGAGACACTCGGACGAAGAGGACTCGGACGAAGAAACTCCGATGAAGAGACTCAGACAAAGAGACTCGGACGAAGAGACTCGGTCGAAGAGACTCGGACAAAGAGACTCGGACGTAGAGTCTTGGATGAAGAGATTCGGTCGAAGAGACTCGGACGAAGAGACTCGGACGAAGAGACTCGGACGAAGAGACACGGGCGAAGTATGCAACTACCGAAAAAGGTATGCAACTACCGAAAAAAGTAAGGAACTACCGAAAAAAGTAAGCAACTACCAAAAAAAATGCAACTACCGAAAAAACATGCAGCTACCGAAAAAAGTATGCAACTACTGAAAAAAGTATGCAACTACCGAAAAAAGTATGGAGCTACCGAAAAAAGAGTGCAACTACCGAAAAAAGTATGCAACTACCGAAAAAAGTATGCAATTACTGAAAAAAGTATGATACTACCGAAAAAAGTATGCATTTAACGATAAAAGTATCCAACTAACGCGACAGGTATGCAACTAACGCGGAAAGTATGCAACTAACGCGAAAAGTATGTAGCTAACGCGAAAAGTATGCAGCTAATGCGAAAAGTATGCTCCTTACGCAAAAATAGTGTAGCTGACCCAAAAAGTATGCAGGTAACGTGAAAAGTATGCAGCTAATGCGAAAAGTAAGCAGGTAACGCGAAAAGTTTGCAGCTAACCCGAAAAGTATTCAGCTTTCGCGAAAAGTATAAAGGTAACGCGAAAAATATGCAGGTAACGCGAAAAGTACGCAGCTAACGCGAAAAGTATGCAGGTATCATGAAAGGTATGCAGCTAACGCGTAAAATATGCAACTAACGCGAAAACAATGCAGCTAACGAAAAATTATGCAACTAACGAAAAAGTTAGCAACTAACGACAAACGTACGCAACTAACGAACAACGTACGCAACTCACGAAAAACCTTCACAACTAACGAAAACCGTACACAACTAACGAACAACGTACGCAACTCACGAAAAACCTGCACAACTAACAAAAAACGTACGCAAATACCGAAAATCATACGCAACTAACGAACAACGTACGCAACTCACGAAAAACGTACACAACTTACGAAAAACGTTTACAACTAAAGGAAAACGTACACAACTAACGAAAAAAATATGCAACTAACGAAAAAAAAATGCAACTAACGAAAAAGTATGCAACTAACGAAAAAAGTATGCAAATAACGGGAAAACAATGGAACTAAAGATAAAAGTATGACACGACATGACACGACACGACAGGACGTGACACGACACGACACGACACGACACGACACGAGACTCGGACGAAGAAACTCGGACGAAGAGACTCGCATGAAAAAACTCCGACGAAGAGACTGGGACGGAGAGACTTGGACGAAGAGACTCGGACGAAGAAACTCCGACGAAGAGACTCGGACAAAGGGACTCGGACGAAGAGACTCGGTCGAAGAGACTCGGACGAAGAGACTAGGTCGAAGATACTCTGTCGAAGAGACTTGGACGAAGAGACTCGGACGAAGAGACACGGGCGAAGTATGCAAATACCGAATTTTCAGTTTCAGCTTCAGGTTCAGATTCAGATTCAGCTTCAGCTTCAGTTTCAGCTTCAGTTTCAGCTTCAGTTTCAGCTTCAGTTTCAGCTTCAGTTTCAGTTTCAGCTTCAGTTTCAGCTTCAGTTCAGCTTCAGCGTCAGTTTGGTTTCAGTTTCAGCTTCAGTTTCAGTTTCAGCTTCAGTTACAGCTCCAGATTCAGCTTCAGCTTCAGTTTCAGCTTCAGTTTCAGCTTCAGTTTCAGCTTCAGTTTCAGCTTCAGTTTCAGTTTCAGCTTCAGTTTCAGCTTCAGTTCAGCTTCAGCGTCAGTTTGGTTTCAGTTTCAGCTTCAGTTTCAGTTTCAGCTTCAGTTACAGCTCCAGATTCAGCTTCAATTTCAGATTCAGCTTCAGATTCAGCTTCAGATTCAGCTTTAGTTTCAGTTTCAGATTCAGCTTCAGCTTCAGTTTCAGATTCGGTTTCAGATTTAGCTTCAGTGTCAGATTCGGCTTCAATTTCAGTTTCAGCTTCAGTTTCAGCTACTGTCCAATTCAGATTCAGATTCAGATTCAGTTTCAGATTCAGCTTCAGATTCAGCTTTAGTTTCAGTTTCAGATTCAGCTTCAGCTTCAGTTTCAGATTCGGTTTCAGATTTAGCTTCAGTGTCAGATTCGGCTTCAGTTTCAGTTTCAGCTTCAGTTTCAGCTGCTGTCCAATTCAGATTCAGATCCAGATTCAGCTTCAGATTCAGATTCAAATTCAGACTCAGATTCAGATTCAGATTCAGCTTCAGTTTCAGCTTCAGTTTCAGCTTCAGTTTCAGCTTCAGATTCAGATTCAGCTTCAGTTTCAGCTTCAGTTTCAGCTTCAGTTTCAGCTTCAGTTTCAGCTTCAGCTTAAGCTTCTGTTTCAGTTTCAGATTCAGATTCAGCTTCAGCGTCAGTTTGGTTTCAGTTTCAGTTTCAGTTACAGCTTCAGTTTCAGTTTCAGCTTCAGTTACAGCTTCAGTTTCAGCTTCAGCTTCAGTTTCAGCTTCAGCTCCAGTTTCAGCTTTAGTTTTAGTTTCAGATTCGGGTTCAGTTAAAGTTTCAGTTTATGTTTGTTGTGCAGAAGTTTGCAACTACCGAAAAAAGTATGCAACTACCAAAAAACGTACGCAACTAACGAACAACGTACGCAACTCACGAAAAACCTACACAACTAACGAAAAACGTACACAACTAACGAAAAAAATATGCAACAAACGAAATAGGTAAACAACTAACGAAAAAGTATGCAACTAACGAAAAAAGTATACAAATAACGGAAAAACAATGCAACTAAAGACAAAAGTATGACACGTCACGACACGAAATGACACGACACGACACGACACGAGACTCGGACGAAGAGACTCGGACGAAGATACTCGGACGGAGAGACTCGGACGAAGAGACTATGACGAAGAGTCTCGGGCGAAGAGACCTGGTCGAAGAGACTCGGACGAAGAGACTAGGATGAAGAGAGTCGGACAACGAGACTCGGACGAAGAGACTCGGACGAAGTGACTTTTGTCTTTAGGTGCATTGATTTTCCGTTATTTGCATACTTTTTTCGTTAGTTGCATACTTTTTTCATTAGTTGTGTACGTTTTTCGTTAGTTGTGTACGTTTTTCGTTAGTTGCGCACGTTTTTAGTGAGTTGCGTACGTTATTAGTTAGTTGCGTACGTTTTTCGGTAGTTGCGTACGTTTTTCGTTAGTTGTGTAGGATTTTTGTGAGTTGCGTACGTTGTTCGTTAGTTGCGTACGTTTTTCGTTAGATGTGAATGTTTTTTGTGAGTTTCGTACGTTATTCGTTAGTTGCGTACGTTTTTCGTTAGTTGCTTACTTTTTCGTTAGTTGCATACTTTTTCGTTAGTTGCATACTTTTCGCGTTAGTTGCATACTTTTCGCGCTTCCTGCATACCTTTCACGTTACCTGCATACTTTTCGCGTTAGCTGCATACTTTTTGCGTAACCTGCATACTTTTCGCGTTACCTGCATACTTTTCGCGAAAGCTGAATACTTTTCGGGTTACCTGCTTACTTTTGCGTTACCTGCATACTTTTTGGGTCAGCTGCACAAATTTTTGCGTATGTTGCATACTTTTCGCATTAGCTGCATACTTTTCGCGTTAGCTACATACGTTTCGCGTTACATGTTTTTATTATAATTATGAATAAGCCTTGGTTGATTCACGGCTACTTTGGCCTTTTCCGTCATTGAGTACCTATTAGTTTTTACAAAAGGTTCAACAGAATCATGCAATTTCACGCATAATATTTCATTATATTTATCAAAACGATGATCGGAATAACCTCGGTCTTCCTTTTTCATTTCTTGTTTGGTCATGATAGGACATTTCTTAGTCCTATTGTCTCTGACTATCCCTGTAGCTCTGAACCCTTGAGATTTAAAATCAATCAACAATTGCATATTGCTGAGAAAGTTATCTAAATAAACATGTACGCTGTGGGAACCGTACATACTGCAAGCAGCTTTTTTAAGCTTAAGCTTCAGTTTCAGATTCAGATTCAGCTTTAGCGTCAGTTTGGTTTCAGTTTCAGCTTCAGTTTCAGCTTCAGTTGGGTTTCAGCTTCAGTTTCAGCTACAGTTTCAGCTTCTTTTTCAGCTTCAGTTTCGACTTCAGTTTCAGCTTCAGTTTCAGCTTCAGTTTCAGCTTCAGCTTCAGTTTCAGCTTCAGTTTCAGGTTCAGTTTTATTTTCAGTTTCAGCTTCAGTTTCAAACTCAGTTTCAGCTTCAGTTTCAGTTTTAGCTTCAGTTTCAGTTTCAGCGTCAGTTTTGGTTTCAGCTTCAGTTAGGTTTCAGCTTCAGTTTCAGCTTCAGTTTCAATTTCAGCTTCAGGTTCAGATTCAGCTTCAGCTTCAGTTTCAGTTTCAGCGACAGTTTTGGTTGCAGCTTCAGTTTCAGTTTCAGCTTCAAATTCAGTAACGACTTCAGTTTCAGCTACAGTTTCAGGTTTAGTTTCGACTTCAGTTTCAGCCTCAGTTTCAGCTTCATTTTTAGTTTCAGATTCGGATTCAGCGTCAGTTTGGTTTCAGTTTCAGCTTCAGTTTCAATTTCAGCTTCAGGTTCAGATTCAGCTTCAGCTTCAGTTTCAGTTTCAGCGACAGTTTTGGTTGCAGCTTCAGTTTCAGTTTCAGCTTCAAATTCAGTAACGACTTCAGTTTCAGCTACAGTTTCAGGTTTAGTTTCGACTTCAGTTTCAGCCTCAGTTTCAGCTTCATTTTTAGTTTCAGATTCGGATTCAGCTTCAGTTTCAGTTTCAGTTTCAGCTTCAGTTTTGGTTTCAGCTTTAGTTTTAGCTTCAGCTTTAGTTTCAGTTTCTGTTTCAGCTTCGGCGTCAGTTTTGATTTCAGCTTCAGTTTCAGCTTCATTTCAGTTTCAGCTTCGGCTTCAGTTTCAGGTTCAGTTTCAGGTTCAGTATCAGTTTCAGCTTCAGTTGGGTTTCAGCTTCAGTTTCAGCTACAGATTCAGCTTCAGTTTTAGGTTCAGTTTAGACTACAGTTTCAGCTTCAGTTTCAGTTACAGCCTCAGTTTCAGCTTCAGCTTCAGCTTCAGTTTCAGCTTCAGCCTCAGTTTCAGCTTCAGCTTCAGCTTCAGTTTCAGCTTCAGTTTCAGTTTCAGCTTTAGTTTCAGTTTCAGCTTCGGTTACAGCTTCAGTTTCAGTTTCAGCTTCAGTTACAGCTACAGATTCAGCTTCAGTTTCAGGTTCAGTTTAGACTACAGTTTCAGCTTCAGTTTCAGTTACAGCTTAAATTTCAGTTTCAGCTTCAGTTACAGCTTCAGTTTCAGCTTCAGCTTCAGTTTCAGTTACAGCCTCAGTTTCAGCTTCAGCTTCAGCTTCAGTTTCAGCTTCAGCCTCAGTTTCAGCTTCAGCTTCAGCTTCAGTTTCAGCTTCAGTTTCAGTTTCAGCTTTAGTTTCAGTTTCAGCTTCAGTTACAGCTTCAGTTTCAGCTTCAGCTTCAGCTTCAGTTTCAGTTACAGCCTCAGTTACAGCTTCAGCTTCGGTTACAGATTCAGATTCAGTTTCAGCTTGAGTTACAGCTTCAGTTTCAGCTTCAGCTTCAGCTTCAGTTTCAGTTACAGCCTCAGTTACAGCTTCAGCTTCGGTTACAGCTTCAGTTTCAGTTTCAGCTTGAGTTTCAGCTTCAGCTCCAATTTCAGTTTCAGCTTCAGTATCATTTTCAGCGTCAGTGTTGGTTTCAGCTTCAGCTTCAGCTTCAATTTCAGCTTCAGTTTCAGTTTCAGCTTCAGTTGGGTTTCACTTTAGTTTCAGCTTCAGTTCTAGGTTCAGTTTTGACTTCAGTTTCAGCTTTAATTCTAGGTTCCGTTTTGGTTTCAGCTTCAGTTTCAGTTTCAGTTTCAACTTCAGTTTTGGTTTCAGCTTTAGTTTTAGCTTCAGCTTTAGTTTCAGTTTCTGTTTCAGCTTCGGCGTCAGTTTTGATTTCAGCTTCAGTTTCAGCCTCATTTCAGTTTCAGCTTCGGCTTCAGTTTCAGGTTCAGTTTCAGGTTCAGTATCAGTTTCAGCTTTAGTTTCAGTTTCAGCTTCAGTTTCAGTTTCAGATTCAGTTTCAGTTACAGATTCATACAGAACTAACGAACAACGTACGCAACTCACGAAAAACCTACACAACTAACGAAAAACGTACACAACTAACGAAAAAAATATGCAACTAACGAAATAGGTAAACAACTAACGAAAAAGTATGCAACTAACGAAAAAAGTATACAAATAACGGAAAAAGAATGCAACTAAAGACAAAAGTATGACACGTCACGACACGAAATGACACGACATGACACGACACGAGACTCGGACGAAGAGACTCGGACGAAGATACTCGGACGGAGAGACTCGGACGAAGAGACTATGACGAAGAGTCTCGGGCGAAGAGACTTGGTCGAAGAGACTCGGACGAAGAGACTAGGATGAAGAGAGTCGGACAACGAGACTCGGACGAAGAGACTCGGACGAAGTGACTTTTGTCTTTAGTTGCATTGATTTTCCGTTATTTGCATACTTTTTTCGTTAGTTGCATACTTTTTTCATTAGTTGTGTACGTTTTTCGTTAGTTGCGTACGTTGTTCGTTAGTTGCGTACGTTTTTCGTTAGTTGTGAATGTTTTTCGTGAGTTTCGTACGTTGTTCGTTAGTTGCGTACGTTTTTCGTTAGTTGCTTACTTTTTCGTTAGTTGCATACTTTTTCGTTAGTTGCATACTTTTCGCGTTAGTTGCATACTTTTCGCGCTTCCTGCATACCTTTCACGTTACCTGCATACTTTTCGCGTTAGCTGCATACTTTTTGCGTAACCTGCATACTTTTCGCGTTACCTGCATACTTTTCGCGAAAGCTGAATATTTTTCGGGTTACCTGCTTACTTTTGCGTTACCTGCATACTTTTTGGGTCAGCTGCACAAATTTTTGCGTATGTTGCATACTTTTCGCATTAGCTGCATACTTTTCGCGTTAGCTACATACGTTTCGCGTTACATGTTTTTATTATAATTATGAATAAGCCTTGGTTGATTCACGGCTACTTTGGCCTTTTCCGTCATTGAGTACCTATTAGTTTTTACAAAAGGTTCAACAGAATCATGCAATTTCACGCATAATATTTCATTATTTTTATCAAAACGATGATCGGAATAACCTCGGTCTTCCTTTTTCATTTCTTGTTTGGTCATGATAGAAACTGAAACTAAAGCTGAAGCTAAAACTAAAGCTGAAACCAAAACTGAATATGAAACTGAACCTAGAACTGAAGCTGAAACTAAAGTGAAACCCAACTGAAGCTGAAACTAAAACTGAAGCTGAAATTGAAGCTGAAGCTGAAGCTGAAACCAAAACTGACGCTGAAAATAATACTGAAGCTGAAACTGAAATTGGAGCTGAAGCTGAAACTGAAGCTGTAACTCAAGCTGAAACTGAAACTGAAGCTGTAACCGAAGCTGAAGCTGTAACTGAGGCTGTAACTGAAACTGAAGCTAAAGCTGAAGCTTAAACTGAAGCTGTTACTGAAGCTGAAACTGAAATTTAAGCTGTAACTGAAACTGAAGCTGAAACTGTAGTCTAAACTGAACCTGAAACTGAAGCTGAATCTGTAGCTGTAACTGAAGCTGAAACTGAAACTGAAGCTGTAACCGAAGCTGAAACTGAAACTAAAGCTGAAACTGAAACTGAAGCTGAAACTGAAGCTGAAGCTGAAACTGAGGCTGAAGCTGAAACTGAAGCTGAAGCTGAAGCTGAAACTGAGGCTGTAACTGAAACTGAAGCTGAAGCTGAAGCTGAAACTGAAGCTGTAACTGAAGCTGAAACTGAAATTTAAGCTGTAACTGAAACTGAAGCTGATACTGTAGTCTAAACTGAACCTGAAACTGAAGCTGAATCTGTAGCTGTAACTGAACTTTTTTCGGTAGTTGCATACTTTTTTCGCTAGTTGCATAATTTGCCCGTGTCTCTTCGTCCGAGTCTCTTCGACCAAGTCTCTTCGTCTGAGTCTCTTCGTCCGAGGCTCTTCGTCCGAGTCTCTTCGTCCGAGTCTCTCCGTCCGAGTCTCTTCGCCCGAGTCTTTTCGTCCGAGTCTCGTGTCGTGTCGTGTCGTTTCGTGTCGTGTTGTATCGTATCGTGTTGTGACGTGTCATACTTTTGTCTTTAGTTGCATTGTTTTTTCGTTATTTGCATACTTTTTTCGTTAGTTGCATAATTTGCCCGTGTCTCTTCGTCCGAGTCTCTTCGACCAAGTCTCTTCGTCTGAGTCTCTTCGCCCGAGGCTCTTCGTCCGAGTCTCTTCGTCCGAGTCTCTCCGTCCGAGTTTCTTCGCCCGAGGCTTTTCGTCCGAGTCTCGTGTCGTGTCGTGTCGTGTCGTGTCGTTTCGTGTCGTGTTGTATCGTATCGTGTTGTGACGTGTCATACTTTTGTCTTTAGTTGCATTGTTTTTTCGTTATTTGCATACTTTTTTCGTTAGTTGCATACTTTTTTCGTTAGTTGTGTACGTTTTTCATTAGTTGTGTACGTTTTTCGTTAGTTGTGTACGTTTTTTGTGAGTTGCGTACGTTGTTCGTTAGTTGCGTACGTTTTTTGTTAGTTGCGTACGTATTTCGTTAGTTGTGTAGGTTTTTGCGTGAGTTGCGTACGTTGTTCGTTTGTTGCATACGTCGTTCGTTAGTTGCGTACGTTTTTCGTTAGTTGCGTACGTTTTTCGCTAGTTGTGAAGATTTTCGTGAGTTGCGTACGTTGTTCGTTAGTTGCGCACGTTTTTCGTTAGTTGCTTACTTTTCGTTAGATGCTTATTTTTTCGTTAGTTGCATACTTGTCGCGTTAGTTGCATGCTTTTCGCGTTAGTTGCATACTTTTCGCGTTAGCTGCATACCTTTCACGTTACTTGCATACTTTTCGCGTTAGCTGCATACTTTTCGCGTTACCTGCATACCTTTCGCGTTACCTGCATACTTTTCGCATAAACTGAATACTTTTCGGATTAGCTGCATACTTTTCACGTAAGTTGCATACTTTTCGCGTTACCTGCATACTATTCGCGTTACCTGCTTACATTACGCGTTAGCTGCATACTTTTCGCGTTACCTGCATACTTTTTGGGTTAGCTGCACAATTTTTGCGTAAGTTGCATACTTTTCGCATTAGCTGCATACTTTTCGCGTTAGCTACATACTTTTCGCGTTAGCTACACACTTTTCGCGTTAGTTGCATACTTTCCGCGTTAGTTGCATACTTTTTTCGTTAAATGCATACTTTTTTCGGTAGTTGCATACTTTTTTAGGTAGTTGCATACTTTTTTCGGTAGTTGCAAACTTCTGCACAACAAACATAAACTGAAACTGAAACCAACCTGACGCTGAATCTGAAACTGAAACTGAAGCTGAAACTGAAACCAAACTGACGCTGAATCTGAAACTGAAACTGAAGCTGAAGCTGAAACTGAAGCTAAAACTTAAGCTGAAACCAAAACTGAAGCTGAATCTCTAACTGAAACTGAATCTGAATTTGAATCTGAAACTGAATCTGAAACTGAAACTGAAGCTTAGCTGAAGTTGAAACTGAATCTAAAGCTGAAACTGATACTAAAACTGAAGCTGAAACTGAAGCTGAAATCCAACTGAAGCTGAAGCTGAAACTGAAAATGAAGCTGAAACTTAAACTGAAACCAAAACTGAAGCTGAAACTGATGCAGAAACTGAAGCTGGTACTGAAACTGAAGCTGAAACTTAAGCTGAAACTTAAGCTGAAACTAAAATTTAAGCTGAAACTGAAGTCCAAACTGAACCTGGAACTGAAGCTGAAACTAAAGCTGAAACCCATCTGAAGCTGAAACTGAAGCTGAAGCTGAAGCTGAAACTGAGGCTGTAACTGAAACTGAAGCTGAAGCTGAAACTGAAGCTGTAACTGAAGCTAAAACTGAAATTTAAGCTGTAACTGAAACTGAAGCTGAAACTGGAGTCTAAACTGAACCTAAAACTGAAGCTAAATATGAAGCTGAAACCCAACTGAAGCTGAAACTGAAACTGAAACTGAAATTGAAACTGAACCTGAAACTGAAGCTGAATCTGTAGCTGAAACTGAAGTTGAAACTCAACTGAAGCTGAAACCGAAACCAAACTGACGCTAAAGCTGAATCTGAAACTAATCTAAAACTGAAACTGAAGCTTAAGCTGAAGCTGAGACTGAAACTAAAGCTGAAACTGATACTGAAACTGAAGCTGAAACCCAACTGAAGCTGAAACTGAAGCTGAAACTGAAACTAAAGCTGAAACTGAAACTGAAGCTGAAACCAAAGCTGATGCTGAGGCTGAAGCTAAAGCTGAAGCTGAGGCCAAAGCTAAAGCTGAAGCTGAATCTTAAGCTGAAACCAAAACTGAAGCTGAATCTGTAACTGAAACTGAATCTGAATCTGAATCTGAAACTGAATATGAATCTGAAACTGAATCTGAATCTGAAACTAAAGCTGAAACTGAAACTGAAGCTGAAACCAAAGCTGAAGCTGAGGCTGAAGCTAAAGCTGAAGCTGAGGCCGAAGCTAAAGCTGAAGCTGAAACTTAAGCTGAAACCAAAACTGAAGCTGAATCTGTAACTGAAACTGAATCTGAAACTGAAACTGAATTTGAAACTGAAACTGAAGCTGAAACTGAAACTAAAGCTGAAACTGATACTGAACCTGAAACTGAACCTGAAACTGAAGCCGAAGCTAAAACTGAAATGAAGCTGAAACTGAAGCTGAAATCAAAACTGACGCCGAAGCTGAAACAGAAACTGAAACTAAAGCTGAAGCTAAAACTAAAGCTGAAACCAAAACTGAAGTTGAAACTGAAACTGAAACTGAAGCTGAAACCAAAACGGAACCTAGAATTAAAGCTGAAACTGAAGTCAAAACTGAACCTAGAACTGAAGCTGAAACTAAAGTGAAACCCAACTGAAGCTGAAACTGAAACTGAAGCTGAAATTGAAGCTGAAGCTGAAGCTGAAACCAAAACTGACGCTGAAAATGATACTGAAGCTGAAACTGAAATTGGAGCTGAAGCTGAAACTGAAGCTGTAACTCAAGCTGAAACTGAAACTGAAGCTGTAACCGAAGCTGAAGCTGTAACTGAGGCTGTAACTGAAACTGAAGCTGAAACTGAAGCTGTAACTGAAGCTGAAACTGAAATTTAAGCTGTAACTGAAACTGAAGCTGAAACTGTAGTCTTAACTGAACCTGAAACTGAAGCTGAATCTGTAGCTGAACTGAAGCTGAAACTGAAACTGAAGCTGTAACCGAAGCTGAAACTGAAACTAAAGCTGAAACTGAAACTGAAGCTGAAACTGAAGCTGAAGCTGAAGCTGAAACTGAGGCTGAAGCTGAAACTGAAGCTGAAGCTGAAGCTGAAACTGAGGCTGTAACTGAAACTGAAGCTGAAGCTGAAGTGAAACCCAACTGAAGCTGAAACTGAAACTGAAGCTGAAATTGAAGCTGAAGCTGAAGCTGAAACCAAAACTGACGCTGAAAATGATACTGAAGCTGAAACTGAAACTGAAACTGAAGCTGAAGCTGAATCTGAAACTGAAACTAAAGCTGAATCTGAAGCTGAATCTGAATCTGAATCTGAATCTGAATTGGACAGTAGCTGAAACTGAAGCTGAAACTGAAATTGAAGCCGAATCTGACACTGAAGCTAAATCTGAAACCGAATCTGAAACTGAAGCTGAAGCTGAATCTGAAACTGAAACTAAAGCTGAATCTGAAGCTGAATCTGTAACTGAAACTGAATCTGAATCTGAGTCTGAATCTGAATCTGAAGCTGAATCTGAATCTGAAGCTGAAGCTGAATCTGAAACTGAAACTGAAGCTGAATCTGTAACTGAATCTGAGTCTGAATCTGAATCTAAAGCTGAATCTGATTCTGAATCTGAATCGGAATAGGACAGCAGCTGTAACTGAAGCTGAAACTGAAACTGAAGCCGAATCTGACACTGAAGCTAAATCTGAAACCAATTCCGAAACTGAAGCTGAAGCTGAATCTGAAACTGAAACTAAAGCTGAATCTGAATCTGAAACTGAAGCTGAATCTGTTACTGAAACTGAATCTGAATCTGAAACTGAAACTGAATATGAATCTGAAACTGAATCTGAATCTGAAACTGAAGCTGAAACTTAAACTGAAGCTGAAACTTAAACTGAAGCTGAAGCTGAATATGAATCTGAAACTGAATCTGAAAACTGAAACTGAAACTAAAGCTGAAACTTAATCTGAAACTGAAACTGAAGCTGAAACTGAAACAGAAGCTGAATCTGATTCTGAGTCTGAATCTGAATCTGAAGCTGAATCTGAATCCGAATCTGAATCTGAATTGGACAGCAGCTGAAGCTTTTACGTAAGTTGCATACTTTTCGCGTTAGCTGCATACTTTTCACGTTAGCTGCATACTTTTCGCGTTATCTGCATACTTTTCGCGTTAGCTGCATACTTTTCGCGTTAGTTGCATACTTATCGCGTTAGCTCCATACTTTTCGTGTTAGTTGCATACTTTTTTCGTTAGTTGCATCCTTTTTTCGGTAGTTGCATACTTTCTTCGGCAGTTGCATACTTTTATCGGTAGTTGCAAATTTCCGCACAACAAACTTAAACTGAAACTGTAATTGATTCTGAAACTGCTGAGCTGAAACTGAAACAGAAACTGAAGCTGTAACTGAAACTGAAAGTGAAGTTGAAACTGAAACTTAAGCTGAAACTGAAACCAAAACTGAATCTGAATCTGAAACTGAAACTGAATTTGAATCTGAAACTGAATCTGAATCTGAATCTGAAACTAAAGCTGAAGCCAAAACTGAAGCTGCAGCCGAAACTGAAGTTAAAACTGAAACTAAAACTTAAACTAAAGCTGAAACTTAAACTGAAGCTGTAACTTTAACTGAAGCTGAAACTTAAACTGAAGCTGAAACTTAAACTGAAGCTGAAGCTGAATATGAATCTGAAACTGAATCTGAAAACTGAAACTGAAACTAAAGCTGAAACTTAATCTGAAACTGAAACTGAAGCTGAAACTGAAACAGAAACTGAAGCTGAAACTGAATCTGAATCTGAGTCTGCGGTGCAATACCAAAGAAGCTTTTCCTCATAAGAGAAGTTTTACATTTCACAAGGCATAAATCATTAGTATGAGCACTCAGCATTCACTGAGCACGCATGGGTGTTTTCTCTACTGTACATAGTTTCTTGAATAAATGTGGATTCATTTTTACAAATAGGTAATGCAATTTCTAGAATGTATAAAGCCGGTAGGGGTAATATTTTTAACTTTTTAAATAAGGAATGCAACTATCTGTTGTTTTTAAATGTTTTGATATAGTTGACAGTTTTTCCTCAATATTTTCTTGATTTTCTAATGAAATGTTACAAAATCCTGTAATAATAAAAAAACGATGCAACTTGTATTTAACATTAAGTTTCCTGTAAAATTATTGATAATAGTCTTTTTATATGCAATTGAAAAAAAATTAAACTTTAAATTGCTCAACTGAAAAGTTGTCATTTTGAAGTTGTATCAGTTTTCACCGGAGGCACAGAATTGTACAAGGATCGACTGGCTAATGCAGATAAGCTATCACAAAATATTGCGTTTAAGCGAGTAGCAGAACATCTGTCTAATCATATAATCATCTAGTCTAAACCAGCTAAATTATTCGTGTATATGCAAAAATAGAAAATAAAGAAAATTTAATTTAATTACACACAGTTGTTTTAATAAAAATCCAATTTTATATTAACCCTGTAATTATTTACCAGTGCCGAACAATTTTGTTTTAACTATCTTGTGAGTATTCAATTGCCAAAATGTTAGTAATTATAAAAAAATCACAAGAAAGTTAGAACAAAATTGTTGGGTACTGGATAAGGCTCAATCTAATACTGACTATAGATATGTATGTAGCTATATGTGTATATATATGTATGTAGCTATACGTGTATATATATGTATGTAGCTATATGTGTATACATATGTATGTAGCTACACGTGTATATATATGTTGCAGGTTTTTCATAAAAGTAGGTTTTTGATCAAAAACCTAGGTTTTCGATGAAAAACCGGAAGATGACACATTTTAAACTCAATTTCATCATAAACCTGTAACAATCCAGATTTTGGATCGAAAACCTGAACTAGTTTGGGTTTATGATAAAGTTCTTGTCAAAATCACGGCTTTGCTTTGTTTTATGACAAATAAATCAATTTAAGAAACGCCATTCAGTGCGTTACTTCGCCTCTGCTAAAAACACACAAACCCCCTGATTGTATCGGCCGCCCGATACACAACCTCAAAAATTTCCCGGGTTCGTCATCCGCGTCTCGAGAATATTGATTGGATCATGGATGAATTTTGATAAATAAATAATTGTTTTCTTTCTATTAAGTTGCAAATGATGATGGATTGTTTTATTTATTTCATTTAAATTGATTTATTTGTCATAAAACAAAGCAAACCCGTGATTTTGACAAGAACTTTATCATAAACCCAGACTAGTTCAGGTTTTTGATCAAAAATCTGGATTGTTACAGGTTTATGATGAAATTGAGTTTAAAATTTGTCATCTTCCGGTTTTTCATCAAAAACCTAGGTTTTTGATCAAAAACCTAATTTTATGAAAAACCTGCGACATATATATCATTAGTTCAGGGTTAAGAAATAGAGATGGCGCTTCAAATTTGGACTGACAGATTTCCCGAGAGTGGGCTCTCTATATCCGTAGTATTATAGTATTCTATGCTATTCTTCAAATTGATGAACTTGCAAGACCACGCGCGATAGGAATGTAACCAAAAATAAAGGACTGAGAAACTGATAGTGAAATCACCAATTTTTAATGATATCGTCACAGAAAATTATTCTGTGGTCAGGTGTTGAGACAAATTACAAAGGAAAATGGAAAGGGTATAGAGATTGGAAAAGAAGATTAGAATCCAGAATTCATAGCAGGTGACAAAATCCAAGTGAAAGAATTAGTAAAAACAAATAAGCTGTTTAATCCACACATGTAGTTGAAAAAACTGCAGGTAGTGATGTTATAATACGGAATGAAGAAACGAGACAGAGGCTACAAAGGAATGTGACACACCAAAAGCGAGAATGGAAATATATACAAGACGGGAATATATCAAGGGATAACCCAATCGACAATGAATAAAACATATGATTTAAAATAAAAGATATATACTTAAAACTAATATAAAAATAGTGTATAATTAAAAATAGAAATTCATTTGAGGTATAAACCTATGTCAACTAAATTATTCTGTAACAGTGATTGTTGAATAAGGATTCAGAATGGCAATTAATTAAAATTAGTTAAAAAGGAAGGGATGTAGTGTTTGTATCTATACAGTTGATACAATACATTGTCTCACGTACCACTCTGGAGGGGGCTAACTGTCCAACGTCAGTCTTGTGACGAACAGGCCTGCGACAGCATAGTACCAAAAAATGCGTTATAGCGTTATTGTCGCCGGCATCCATGTTTTTGGCAGCCATTTTGTCAGTAAAACTGACCAAAGAGAATGTAATACACTGTTTTAAAACTGACGAGTGACCAAGGAACTTGTACCTAAGAAGATCCTTGCGAGTGACAGATAACAGATTGGATTTTCCGTCATTCGTGTCGAAGCTCGTGTGCTGCCGGATTACAGTTTGTTTACTAGTCGTTCTCCTCGCTGTATTGCTTAAGTTGAGATAGATTCCAAGTGCCTTGCTCAATACGAATTATACTGCAGTGCTCTGGTGCTTTGGTTCACGGCCATGGCTCCTATCAAATGCTGTTGTCGGTTGTATTTCAACCAACAAAACCCATCCATCGCCTTTATAATTTACCTAAGGACGATAAACTTAGGACTTTGTGACTGTCGTTTTTGGTATCAGTGAATTCCGAACTTCTTGGTCTATCAAAGTATCAGTTAGTGAATAAACGAGTGTGCCAAAAACACTTCGACAAATACCAACTGGATGGCGAGGGTAATCGTCTCAAAGATGGTTATCCATGTCGTTTTTTCACTGAAGAAGTAGAGCATGGGGTGCCTTTATCTGTATTAATGTGTTTATAATTATTTACAACTGTACCTATTAAGGTACACTAGTTAAGTTATAGCTATAGTCAGTGGGTTATCTTTGAGGCGGAGTTTCCTGCATATGATTATGTATTTTTTATTAAAATTATTTAATTAAACTTTATTTGGTTATTTTCAGGTGTTCTTTATGATCATAACTAAAGTAACAAGGAAGACACCAAGTAAATTGTGGAAAATCCAGTTGTTGTCCAAGGTTCAAAAAAGCAGCTTCTGTATTCGACCCGTATGCATGTATGTATGTTTGTTTGTATGTCTGCGATTTTCTTAAAAAGTAATCAACTAATTTTAATGATTATTTTACTAATGTGATCTACATACTTTCAGGGAGGTTTTAATGCATAACTAATACATTAGGTAATTATTCTTATATATGAAGTTATATGCATAAATCTACTACATCTCCAACATTTCTAAGTGGATCTTAATAATTCTTTTTTTCATTCTTCTTGCGCTTATGTAATTGTATATTCAACTAAAAATGGAAAATCAATTTACTTTAAAAAAAAGTTAAACCGACTTATGCTTTGTTATAACTTATGTTCTGTTTTCTGATATACCCATTTTCTTATTTTAGAACATCCAGTTGATCATTTATATTCAAGAACTGCAAATATGTATGCAGATCTTCCTGCATCTTGATCTCTCTATACAGGTAATAATTTTTAACAACTTTTAATTTCTTATCAAGAATATTCTATTTATCACATAAATATGATCGGTTAAAAACCATAAAGTTAAATACAAATATGTTACAATATATATGTGTATACTTAAGTAGGAATTGATTCTGATCAGAGCCGTTATGGTGTGCTTATTGTTATTGATTTTATTTTAGAGCTGTCAAAAACGAAATTGTATAAGCAATACTGAAAAAAAAATGGTTTAAGAAATAGTGTAATGGCAAATGTTAGAATGTTGCTCAGGATCCTGAAATAGTTACCTGATTCGTCTTTACTTAGAATTGAATTTTTCTTCTATTTACAGATGTGATTCGGAAAAGAAAAAGGAGGTGTTCAATAAAAAATTGTGAAGCAGATGTGTGTACCACAATATTTGCCTTCGAAAAATATAAAGCCCATAGGTTAAGAGGAAAAACAAATAAAAAGTAAAATCTGAAAAGTCATTTTATTTTTATATTTCTTTCGTTAAATTCGTATCCACTGAATTTAACGAAAAAAACAATGAATCTTGCATATAATAAAATTAACCCTATAAGAATTAATTATTCATGGCGCATCACTATGCTATCGATATTCTATGCCGGATGGTTATCGTGACGTTTATAGTACGCTATGGGACATCACTAGATGACATTACGACACTAGCGCTTGGCGCATATTTTTGGAACTAGACGTACCATATTACTGTCTGTCTATCTGTGGTGACGAACGCGGTATGAGTCGGACAGCGCCTGCGCTCCGTTGTGTGTAGAAGTGAGCCAGTGACAGTTAGTGTTCTTACCTGAAGGACCCAAGGGTCCTAGAGACATTGATATAAAATTATACAGATTCTTTCTTTTAGAAATAGCTCTTTACAAGTTTAAACGCCTCCAGAAATTGAACCGACTTTAAAACAAACAAAAAAAGCGAAAAAAAAACACGATTGCACTACAAAGTTAAAAATAATCTTAAAGATTGTTTCATTGAATGTCTAATTCCGTTTAAAATAAGGGTCTACCTCTACCTACTCACATAGCTGAAGTCGGTGCCAAGATAAATGAATAGGTTTGATCACCTCGGGCGTGTCCACGAATACGGCGTACTTAGCCTAGCAAAACTATTAGTGGCTTCACGTGAGACATCGAGAAATGATTTTCGGAAGTAGAAAGTGATCTCAAATACAGAGGTCTGATACAAATGGGTGAATTTCAACAAATGCCATTTTTTTATCATATCGGTGAACTTTTTCAATTATATTTTTTTTGTATATTTTTCAGGCTTTTTGTAATCTTTAGGATATCAAATATCCCCAAATTTAATATCATCAACGTATCATTTAAGACCAAGGAGAAAATTCAGTTTGAATTCTGGTTTCCACCGATATGACAAACCGGCTCCGATTATTTTTTCTTTACACCGATATGATAAGTTTATCCACTGAAATGATGTACATATCCAGCGATATGATAATCTATCCACCTTTGAACATCAAAAAGGAAATAGTTAGTAGGTACCTATATATTTTTACAAGGGTGACTTAGAACTGAAGACCTGAACTTAGGGTCTTATGTAAGTAGATCACATCCAAAGAGATCCACTTCACCATCATCATCTCAGCCTATAGACGTACATTACCGAATACAGACCTCCCCTAATGATACATTTATACAGCTTCTACTACCCAGTGGTATCGTGGTAATGATTTTGGCAGTCTATGTAGGTAAGTATGTATGTGTCTGTATGTTTGTATGTTCCAATGTTTCTTTGTAAACTTAACGAAATGACATAGATGGGATCTACCAATATGATAAAACGACTCACCGAGATGATAAAATGATCTACCGATATGATAAAGCAATCCACCGATGTGATAAATCTGTGCGTTGATCATGAATCAAAACACCGATATTAGATATAAGACACCGATTGTTTTTTTCTTATCATTTCGGTGTAAATTATCACATCGGTGGTAATAAAGACCACCGATTACAGCGACATGAGAACAGCGACGTGAGAAATAACACACTTTTTAGAAAATTAGAAAAAATGCATAATATCTACGATAAATTCAATAACAGACAATGAAGCTAATTCACTTACTACCTCTGTTAGAACCAAACAACAATAATAAAACTACTCATTACACTAGAAAATGCAACCACCGATAATATAAAATAATTGTCCGGGAGCAACTTAAATGGCGTACTTATGTTATTGGCGGGAATATGCAGCGATTTCACACACGTCCATCCTGACTACGCACTAGCACACACCAACGAGGGAAATACAATTGGGGTGGAGACGCTGTCGGACTCGTCGATGTAAAGTTAGATTTAAATTACTTTTGTCCAGCGATATGAGAACATTTTTCAGGACCAATACGTTTGTGCCTCTCAGTAATAATAATCGTTAATTATGTATTAAAATATGCTATATATTAATAACAAAACTAATATTCTATGAAATAGAATAAGTTATATACTTAACTTACTTGTTTTTATTAGTGTATAAGCTGTTTTGTTTGTAAAAAAAGTAGAGGGACAGCACCGATTTGAAAAAAATAGAGGTTTATGTATTTATTTCTACCTTTGTAATAGGCCAAGGAAAATTATATTTTTGCCACAACCCAATAACTACCTATTGATTACTAAAAAAAATAATTCAGAACAATATTCTTTTTTTCAAATACAAATTTCACCGAAGACAAAAAAATAAGTCATTTGGGAAATTCACCCAAATAATAAATCTAAAACCAGGACACTTTCTTCCTAAAAAAGGAGACAAAAATAAGTACTCTTCTTCAGGCAACGATAAACAAAATTTGATTCCTTCTGGTAACAGGAAACGCTGGGAGTTGGCACCTACTCTGGTTGTATTTAACTATATAAGACTACCGTTATTAGTTTCAGAAAAAATCCCAGATGACTGGGTCGCTCAGAAAGTAGATGGATATGCTCAGAGACATTCTACGAATATGTGTGACAATGTTTTTCACGGGGACTGTACAAGCACAGTACGTTGACGAACACATTAATTAATTAATGTTAATTTTAAAAACTATTTTCAATTTAGAAAAAGTTTGTTAAAAATAATAAATAGATAAATTTTTATATTACATTTTATTTTCATTTCAATAGTTAAATTCATCATACAGCTTGACATTCATCATAGATTCTTCAATTGGGTACTTGGTGTATATGATTAGGTTCATGTTATTACTGAATGTCCAGAACTGTATTTTTGCTGTCCATAACTGGATAAAAAGCTATCAGTTTTATTTGTTGAATAAACTGAAACCAGCTTTGCAGCAGTTGCTTTCCCGGGCGTTGGGGATCGCGAGCGTATCTCTGGCCACCGTAGGCGCGGGCTTGCGGACGGCGAGCAGGGAGTAGATCACCGTCCGGTAAGGATCAGGCCCAGGTCGGCCGGCGCCTCGTGTTCCACGCGCGCCTCAAAGAGTCGTCTGCATTAGTGACGGGGCCCCATAGGGCCATTGCCTGCCGGAATTGCGGGAATGTTCTAACAAGATACCACGGCCCCGAGTCTTAAGGGCAGCTGAAGTCTGACACTCCATTCCGCTTCACCCAGAGCGGAAGAAGTCATTCGATAATTTTATCCCACCCGGGAAAAAGGCTTTGCAGTATCTCACGCGTAACACTGTAGAATTACTGAATAAGGATAGGACTGTAGGACTTTATCCTTTTAGTAAGTTCAGTGCTGAAACAAACCCAGTATTGGTGATTGATGTCCAAATTGATGTGCGTGTGAACTGAGGGACCACACTGGGAATTCGAGAAATGAAAATCCTAGGATTTAGTAGTAGACTTAAAACAATTGTAGAATGAATCTGGGAATTTGTAAGCAAATATGTTAAAAACTACGACCCATAAAGTGTGGTCCCTCAGTTCTCACAGACGATCAGCCAGATATCGGAAAGTATATTAAAAAAGAAGGTTTTGTGAATACAGACATTTAGTAAAGAATTTGGAAAGAAAATATCTTTTCAAATATTCTTTACTAAATGTCTGTATTCACAAAACTTTCTTTTTAATATACTTTCCGAGATCTGGCTGATCGTCTGTGAGAACTGAGGGACCGCACTTTATGGGTTGTAGTTTTTAATATATTTGCTTACAAATTCCCAGATTCATTCTATAATTGTTTTAAGTCTACTACTAAATCCTGGGATTTTCATTTCGCGAATTCCCAGTGTGGTCCCTCAGTTCACACGCACATCCAAATTGGGGTGTTTATCTTAGATACGATACAAATACATATCTATTATGGATTTAATTAGTGTGAAGGGGCAAGTTAAAAAAAAAACTGAAACTCACTGGTCTAATTATTTTGTAGTTGTTGTCTCAGCTAGAACGTCAAATTTAAGTTAGGTATATTTTTAGTTTATGGTACCTATATTTCAACTGAAAGTACTTCTAGCAAAGATTTGAACAAATTATGCGAGATTATATGAAAGTTTAAATTTGTAACCAATTAACCAGGTTAGACTTGCACGGCACTAAATGATAATATATCTAACTTTAATGGCGAGTTTAACTTAGCACGTTTTATAAAATTGTTGAAGTTTTTTAAATATGTGAGACAACAGGGCTCTAGCACTAGGTACTATAAATAATAAAATAAAAAGGCTATTCGCATTTACAAAATAGCAATTTATTCGCAAATTACGAATCAAACTTTTCACATCAACTGACATTCACAATTTTCACCATTACAGGCACTTCAAAATTTTCTGCGACTATAACACTTTTCCGCTTTTGATAAATATTAGAAGAACAGGAATTTTCTGAAATAAAATAATAATTTAAAAATTATTTAAAGATCTTTCCAGGCACCTAGTTGACACTTCGCGTGACAGGTTAAGTATTGCCATACAACGTGGCAATGCCACCACTCCTTTGGGCACATTACCAGTAGATTGCACGAAGCGATGCGCACGAATTTCTGTACGCTATGTTTTAGTTTTTATTTAGATGTATGTATGTAGTTTAGGGTTTTTATTTAAGTGTATATTTACAAATGATTTAGAAGTTTTTACGGTTTTTGCGGATATAGAAATTAAATAATTTCAAGATTGGTGTTCAGCTTACATCCGCATCGCACAGCCATATTATGTAGTGGGTATATTTTAAAGAGGGATCAAAACTCGTTTCGTGAGCCTGTTTCCGTCATTACACGATAGAGAAGTGTGGTATAGCAAAAGAATAGCATACAGATAGCATTTCTTACTCAGGGTGTTTAACTTTCTGACTTCAAAGTGAGAACACTTTTTCCTACTATAGCGCAGGTTCACACTGATTTTGGGCGTGAGCTTGGAGTTCCCATGAGGTAATGTTTGAACTTTGAGGTTTGAAGCTTCAAGTAAAATACTGACAGGCTTGCAAGCCTGTCTTGGTAAGTACAGAAAAAGAGAAAGGTCGTAGGAAAGGCCTAGCCTCATGTAGCTTGGGCTAATGCCCAAGCTAGGCAATCTTCAAAATCTATCGGTTTTCTATCGGTTACATTTCGGGGAGTGTGCGATGGAATTACACAATCTAATTTCGCCAAGCCCGTTCCATCATCGGACTACAAGACAAACGGCGATGCGCCATCGTTACATGGTGGACATCCCACCCATATGCACGAAACGTTTTGGGAATACTTTCATTGTGCGTACTGCTAAGGAGTGGAATTCCCTGCCGGAGTCTGTGTTTCCTGATAGCTATAACCTGGGAGTCTTTAAGTCAAGAGTGAATAGGTTATTTCTAGGCAAGCGTGCTCCATCTTTGACCACATCATCACTTAACATCAGGTGAGATGGTGGTCCAACGCGAGCCTATTTTGTTCTTTTTTATTTGTTGTACTTTTTTTGTTTTTTGTTATTTTGTGTGGGTGGGCTCCCGCAGGCCAACCTATGAGGTTGACGGCGGCTTAAGCGGACTTGTATGTGGCAGCTTTCATTATAATAATAAAAGCCTCCTGCTTATATTTAACCTACAAACTAGGCGACTACACGCTAAAGCTTTGTTTTCCTAGGAAAGCGGTACCGTCATATAGCGGCCGTAATATTACGGACGCAAAAAGGCGGCCGTCTTTACGGTGACGACATGTGGAAAGTTCCACGGCCGTTTTAACACACTATCTGCTTCATCGCTATCTAGTGTATTACATCTCTTTGGAAACGTTCACGAAACCATCTGACACCGACAAGACGGCCGTCATTCAAATGGCGGCACCGCTTTTTGACGTTACGGTGTTAGTTACCGCTCTCTAGGAAACCGCGCCATTTTGTTTACATAGACAACGTTCTAGTGACGTCATTCACCGCTGTATTACGGCCGCTATTTGACGGCACCGCTATCCTAGGAAAGCAAAGCTTTAGGCCTGTGGGGTACGGACCTCAACTTAGGACGTGTCTAGGGGAGGGTAGCTAGGAATAGACTGAATTGGATTATTATTGACCAAAAGCCCAGCTATAGTTGTCACCAAGCGTACAACGATATATAGAACTCAAATAGGCTCACCGTTCTCGTCGATTCCCACTAGCAGCAAGTTCGTGTTCGAGCGCAGCGATCTTCTCCTCGTGGCGCGTCCGCTGCGCTTGCGCACGTCGCTGTTGCTCCTCGAGCGCCACCACGATCTTTTCAAGTCGGTGAATCTGTTGCTGCTTGTTGTCTAGAGTCGTGAATAGCTCCTGGATCTCCTCAGCTTTTGCTTCTATTTGTTTGTTAACCTGTTTCGGGAGATAAAAAACGTTTTGAAACTGCATTTTGTACTTTATTGATAGCATTTCTAGATGACACTAACATTACCTGCATGTGTCACTTAGAAATTCCCTTTACAACTTAGATCAACAATAGTGTTGATCGAAGCTTTACAGGATTATGTATAAAGAGTAGGCACGTGGTGGTTAGTTGTAACTTGTAAGATGAGGATGTTTTTCACCCATCCCGTTTTGATATTTACGCTCCACTATACCATTTACGCCGCTGATTTTTTTCTTACAATTAAGTTTTTGATTTTCTTGAACATTTGGATACCAAAATATGATTCCGTTTAATTCGATTTTCTAGTGAATAATCAAAAATATGACAGAAAAAATATGGGATGGATTCAAAAATAAACGCAATACAATTTGTCTCAAAACCGATAATTTATTTATTTACTTAATATAAGTCATAATGAGGCCATAATAATGCCAACGTATTAAGATTTTTTTATATACCTGGACTTTTAATTCGATGCAGTAACCTGACAAGCTAGTGTCACTTACTAAAATAATATTTAATCTAATAGTGATGGATTCAATCAATCGAATAATAAATGAGCGATTTGTAACCTTTTGAACGCCATTGTCACATATATACGTGACAAGCAAGCGCTTGCCCTGTACGCCAACGACACAAATATGTGACAAAAATGCGGTGTACTTTATCACGAAATAAAGAATTAAATTATTACTTTTGTGTGTTTTTATTTGTATACCTTAAATTTTTAAGCTCTTGTCCATATTTAATTGCTTGAAAGGAATGAAATTATATCATAGTTATTGAGTTTGATGACAAGAAAGTAAATTAAACGTTTAAAAAGGAGTTCAGTAAGTTCTCACATGCCAAAGTCTTCTACATATATGTGACCGCTAGTGACGTGATGTATGATTGCTAATATCGATAAATCCTTACTAAAATTAATGTGAAACTAACTTTAAATAGATGTGATTATTTTATTTTTGCATCAATTGGTATCCGGATAAACCAATTATATGATTCAGTCTTATAAAACCACACTATAACAGCTATAGAATCAAAAACAAAATCTAGTCAGGTCTAATTTCGATATTTGCTAATCTCATCTCGCGCATCCCTAGCGCTACACCGATTATCAGTCCCTTGAACGCCATGGTCACAAATAGACGACAAAATCGAGACGTCATAAGCGCAGGGATCATTTTTAGTGAAGTCCATTAGATATTTTATAGAAGTACTAGTACTCACGCGGGGCTTCGCTCCCGTGGATTCTATCACGGTAAAAACATAACTCTCCTTTTTTGTAGTCGCGTAAAACGTAGCCCTTCAAGCTACTTCCATACCAAATTGTATCCAAATCCACCCAGTACTTTCGAAGATTAGCGCGTTCAAGCAAGCAATTAAACAAACAAACTTTTCCGCTTTATAATATTAGTATAGATAGGACGTAGTACATTATAATAGTGATATTTCTATGAATGACGGAGTTATTTGAATAATTATTTATTTTATTTGTTTGTCATGGCCACTCAAACGTCATTTCTTCGTGGCAATTTTGTGTTTTAAGTAAACCAGTCGTCTGTGATGTCGACAGTTGACAGTTTTGGCACAAACAAAAGAAGGTAGTTTTGGTTTGTGTCAACATTTTGACAATAGTCAAATTATTGTAGATATAAGGAAGTTGTTATTTGATTGCTCCTAAAACGGCTTGGACATGGAGATAGCCTGGATCCCTCGCCACTCGGTTATTGTTGACAATGAGTGCGCTGATTCTTTAGTATAATGGAGTGACGTAGGTGCAAATAAAAGAGTAATGTTCCATGTAATAATGACAATTAAATAACTGTGTATGTACAATATATAGGGTTAGGCGAGCTGCACACTACACCTCCCCTTTTTAGGGTTCCGTAGTCAACAAGGAACCCTTATAGTTTCGCCATGTCCGTCTGTCTGTCCGTCTGTCGGCGGTTTAGCTCAAAAACTATTGATACTAGAAAGTTGTACTTTGGCATGAGTATACACGTTAATGACGCCGAAAAAGTGGTAAAATAAAATTTTGAAAAAAAAAAATACAATTATTTAGGGTACCTCCCATACACATGTATGGGAGGTACCCTAAATAATTGTATTTTCTTTTTTCACTTTACATAAAGTGGGATGATATTTTTTTTTTATCGTTCTTCCCATAGTGTGGGACATCGTTGGATAGGTCTTTCAAAAGTATTAGGGGTATGGTAAGACCGTTTTTTGATTAAGTAAACCGTTCGTCACTTAGGAACCCTACACTGCGCGTGGCCCGACATGCACTTGACCGGTTTTTATAGAAAAAAATGATTTTAATAGTCATTTTTAAATAAACAAAATCAAAAAAATAACAACCTATACAAAAAAAACTAAGTTACAACCATTAAAGAGGAATTAAAAAAAAACTCGAAAATTTAGTATACAAAATAAGTTGGTCTTAAATTAAAACCAAGTTTAATACATATTTCATGTCACAAACAATTTAGTGTTATTCTTATGCATAACATACTCTTTCCCATCACTTAAAATCATAACATTTGGTTCTATTTCTTCTATTACCTTATATGGTCCTAAATAAATTTTACTTAACTGATCTCCCACCTGATTATTAATTAAGAGATAAGATTTAGTTATCTCCACTCTTATACTTGACTGGGTTTATATTATTATCAAAATTATGTTTTCTTAATTGCTTACTCTGCAAAAAATTATTTCTAGCTTCATCTTGCGGTTTTTGAAGTCTGTATTTTAGTTCTAAAGGATAAGAGTCAGGATTGTACAATGGTTCTATGTATGAATTAAGTGCTAAGTTATTAGGTAAATTGCAATGTTTCCCAAATACTAACTCATACTGAGAGTATTTTGTCTCAGTATGAACCGTGGTATTAAAAGAAAAACACCAAAAAGGAAGCCAACTGCTCCGATCAGTTTTGTTGCTATCGCACTGTATCCTAAGATAAGATTCTAAATTCCTATGCGTGTTTTCTAATGCACCTAGAGTGTCGTTATGCTGTCGAATGTAACTTTTTTAATATTCAATAAATTACAAGTTTCAGTAAACACTAACGACATGAACTCTGTACCCTGGTCTGTTATGATTTCCCTCGGGATACCAAACCTTAAAATAAAATAATTTACAAATAACCTAGCGACTGAAACGGTATCCTTCTTTTCTAATGGATAGGCTTCAACATATTTTGTCAAGTCATATTGTAAAGTTAAAATATACTTATAATGAAGATTATTTACATCTAAGGGCTCCATTAAATCTTAACTAACTCTCTCGAAAGCAGTGGAAGCCGTGGATATGATAACCATCTTCTCCTTAGTATGCCTATTAGTATGCTTTTGAATCTGGCAACTTTTGCACTTATTGACGAAGTCTGTTACGTCATTAGTCATTCCTGGCCAATAGTAATGTTTCCTGATATTATTCAACATACGGTTAACCCCCGCATGACCTCTGGTGGGTAACAGATGAAAATCATTTAAGATCACGGTTTTCGTGTCCTTGTCAGTAATTCTTGTGACGTCTTTAATTACTAATAACTTTGGAATGTCATGTAATTGACTAACTTCCTTTAAAAACATGTTTATAAAATTGTCATCGCGCTTACTTTTAATTATTACGAGCTCATTTAATTTGCTTTGTTTGCAAAAACGTTGTAATTGTCTCGCTAACACACTTACGGTTGATAACGATTGAGACACTACAAATATTATGTGCGTGTGAACTGAGGGACCACACTGGGAATTCGCGAAATGAAAATCCCAGGATTTAGTAGTAGACTTAAAACAATGGTAGAATGAATCTGGGAATTTGTAAACAAATATATTAAAAACTACGATCCATAAAGTGTGGTCCCTCAGTTCTCACAGACGATCAGCCAGATCTCGGAAAGTATCTTAAAAAATAAGGTTTTGTGAATACAGATATTTAGTAAAGAATTTTTAAAGATATTTACTAAATAAAAGACCACAAAGCGTTAAAGATAAAAAAAAATATAACGACTAAACTGAGGTTCCTCAGTCCACATAACAAATATAAATATTTTAGTGAATATTACTGAATAAAATTAATAAAACCGTTCTTTTTCTACATAAAGTTTTAGTAAAAGTCTTAAAACATTTTGTGAAAAGAAATGGAGCAATAATATCGAAGCATTTTGAAGATAGCGATGATTAAAACTGGTCCCTCAATCCTCTCCTCCACTGACATATGTACGTGTGCTAGCTGCTAGACGAGAGGAATATCAGAAAGTCTAGTGTACTTAACTTTAGTTTAGTAGTAAGTTTCTACTAAATAATACGTATCTAAAATTGTGTATTCTTACCTCTTAGCTGAGATAATATTATTTTTTTAATCCTATGAAAATAGAGCAGTGTGACCACACAATAAAACAAAATGAAGACAGTACTGTTATACTTTATTTAATATATCATTAGTTAATTTAATGCTATATTACATGGCTTATGTGTATTTAGTAAAAAGTAGATTACTAAATTAACTAATCACTTATTATAAAACTTTTATTTATGTAAGTGACATTTGGATGTAGCTTAATGAATGTAAGTATATTTGATGGTCAGTACTTTCAATAAGTTTGAGATGTTGATCATCATAGCAAAAGAAACGCTCATTCATAAAACAGTGACATCAGTAATGGCCAAGACTGCCTGGAATTAATGCTGGAATAAATTCAGATGCGCCCATGATTTTATAGGTTTTGTTCTTTACTGTTATGGTAACAGGAACATTAGTAAGAGATTTTTTATCAGTGCCATTCAAGTCGAATTATATTATTTTTGAAAGCTCGTAATTGTAACTTAATTGGTCATCACAAGTGGTACAGTTCCTGTTACCTTCATCGATGTTAATCGCCTCTTCTAAAATACCTATGCCAAATATTTCAATAAAATTTATATTTAAGGGTCAAAAAGCAATGTCTCTTTTGATTAAGTTTGATTGGCAGGATGTATTTAAACACTTTTTTATGAAAGTTGCACTGAAAATATATCTTAGAAGAATATGTTAAAATATATATATAATATTACACTGGCAATCATAGCTATTATGGTTTCCTTTCTCATTTAATGAGCTAAAATATTGCGCAGCAATTTTTTCTCTCATTAAATAAATGTCATCGTCTGTAGATTCCATGTCGCAGAGGTTCTTTATATATTGTGGAATTAAATCTTTGTCAAAAGTGGCCATAACGTCTCTCTTTAAAGTTACGAGTAGCAAAAAAAGAATTAAATGCTATAAAAAACTAGGACTACATAATCTTCCTTTTTTAATGATAATAGGTTCGCGTTTGACCACCATCTCACCTGATGGTAAGTGATGATGTGGTCGAAGATGGAGCACGCTTACCTAAAAATAACCTATTCACTCTTGACTTAAAGACTCCTAGGTTATAGCTATCGGGAAACACAGACTCCGGCAGGGAATTCTACTCCTTAGCCGTACGCACAATGAAAGTATTCCCAAAACGAAAGTATTCCTTTATATACCGATATCACTGTTTTCTGAACGAGCTTCTTTTGCTATGATGATCATTATTTCAAAATAATTGTGGTACTGATAAAAGTATTAAAATAAGTGATTAGATAATTTTGTAATCTACTTTTTACTAAATACACATAGGCCATGTAATATAGCATTAAATTAACCGTACAACCTTGTTTTTGTTTCGTCTAAATAATGATATATTAAATAAAGTATAATAGTACTGTCTACATTTTGTTTTATTGTGTGGTCATACTGATCTATCTATTTTCATAGGATTAAAAAAATAATATTATCTCAGCTAAGAGGTAAGACATACACAATTTTAGATACCCATTATTTAGTAGAAACTTTTTACTAAAACTTAAGTACACTAGACTTTCTGATATTCCTCTCGTCTAGCAGCTAGCACACGCACATATGTCAGTGGAAGAGAGGATTGAGGGACCAGTTTTAATCATCGCTATCTTCAAAATGCTTCGATATTATTGCTCCATTTCTTTTTTACAAAATGTTTTATTTCTTTTACTAAAACTTTATGTAGAAAAAGAACGGTTTTATTAATTTTATTCAGTAATATTCACTAAAATATTTATCTTTGTTATGTGGACTGAGGGACCACAGTTTAGACGTTATATTTTTTTTTATCTTTAATGCTTTGTGGTCTGTTATTTAGTAAATATCTTTAAAAATTCTTTACTAAATATCTGTATTCACAAAACCTTATTTTTTAAGATACTTTCCGAGATCTGGCTGATCGTCTGTGAGAACTGAGGGACCACACTTTATGGGTCGTAGTTTTTAATATATTTGTTTACAAATTCCCAGATTCATTCTACAATTGTTTTAAGTCTACTACTAAATCCTAGGATTTTCATTTCGCGAATTCCCAGTGTGGTCCCTCAGTTCACACGCACATGTTTTTAATATATTTGTTTACAAATTCCCAGATTCATTCTACAATTGTTTTAAGTCTACTACTAAATCCTAGGATTTTCATTTCGCGAATTCCCAGTGTGGTCCCTCAGTTCACACGCACATCAAATATTGCCGATATTTCAGGCACATAATATAAATTACCATCATCACTAATTAAATGTTTAAGCTTATCTATCTGTCTTAGAGTACTCCTATTACAAGATAAAATCAACACAACGCTGTTTGTCGGTCGTTTGAGGATTTCCACTACCTTAGGTTGATCAGGCCTAGGTGTAGAGAACACCTCAGTCGTGTCATTGTTCTCCAAGTCAGCACGTAACCTATGAGTTTGTGCTCTGGTCATGACTGATATTACATGCCTATGCATATCCTTCAAATCAGTGGATGTCATGGGTATCCGGCTCAATGCATCTGCAGCTGCGTTGTGCCGTCCCAGAGCATAACAAATAAAACATTGATACTGAAATTTTATGTTTGAGACATCAAGAAAATTTTATAGTACTGAACGCTAACGCTCTTTAAACGTGGAATGTTAGTAGATTATCGATTAATTGTAATGACTGAAATGCCCATCTCTATCACACTGTTGTATTGTCTGTTCCGGGGACGCCACAGTCGTCTATGTTTGACAGTCCCATGACGTCAAACGCGATTTTTTTTTCAAATAGTTTATTTACTGTTTTTAAATATTATTAATAATGGAGGACTATAATATGAGTAGTGAAGACTAATAAATATACTGCAAGGAGTCGACAATGACACGTTTATCATAGAAGACAGTGCAATTACTTCAGCACTGATGTCATCAGTTAGTGGCGATGCACTATACTACATTATGATTATGATGGTGGTGTGCTATGTTGATCATTGCACACGCGTTTTATACGACGTTTTTCAACACTTACGAGGAAAAATCAGACTTGTATTGTTAAATATTAACTTCGATGGAAAATATGAAGACGATGAGTCGTTGTTAGTTGATGAGGTTAAAAAAAAACGCACATCTCCGACCTCCGACTAGTAAATAGTTATCTGTGGCGTTATAGCACTAGTGCACTAACGTAAAGTAAAAAGCACGCGCATACACTGCATTATGGACCTAATAGCGGTTCATTAAGAGCCACTTTACGAGCAAATGTGTTGAAAAAACATTAAATTGATTGTTCTTTCAAAGAAACTTACTTTTATTACTTCACGCTGTTGAAAGTACAAAACAATAAGAACAAATATTTCGATATTATTAATAAGAATCGGTGTCGCATCTATAGAGCAGAAGCGAGCAATTTCAAGAAATCCGTGCCAGCTGCGCCACTGTCGTCATAGAGTGACAAAAAATTACGTCATGATGGACAATAGTGCTGTGATGGTGTTGACTTGGTTTTATCGATTGTTGATTCTATTTATGGATTTAAATAATAATAAAGGCCGTAAATGTGACACATATTATTTACATTTATGTCAAAAAGGACAAAGCCGGATGAAATAAAACTCAACACAAGGATGGTATAATAATCTTTATTGAAATTAAAAATATTGTCAGTTTTCCATGAGCTTTATCGATATTATTTCGACCTCACTACTATTTTGTAGGTTTTAAAGGATGAATTCGGAGCTTGGCGCCGAGGGCACGCTTTTTCTTTTTTGACGTGGCGGTCAAAAGGTTAAATAAGTGTGTATGTACAATATATACGGTGAGGCGAGCTGCACACTACACAAAGTATGCCACATCGAATCCGGCTAATCGAAAGCACTACATAGCACAAAGCTACGATTTGCAGAATGGTGCCAAGCCCAAGTTATTTAACTTGTGGACGGAAACGTGGAAGTCGACCTCAAGAACCAAAGGCAAGTACTATGCCGCTATACAGCCTGGAATACAGAGGAAACCTTGTTTTTTTTTAATTTTCTAAATTGTCGAAGAAGACTGTTTCGTCACTCTGCAGACTCAGACACGGACATTGTTGTAGCCCAGTATTCTTGCACAAAATACATGTCCGTGACAGCTCCCTGTGTGAATGTGGCCTTGCAGAGGGTACTCTAGACCACATTTTCTTCTCCTGTTCCATAAACAATAGATCCTTTGACCTATACAGAAAACTTCCCACATGCAGTATTCCTCTCCCAACCAGCTTCCATACCCTTCTTACCTACTTTTCTCCTAAATTAATTAACCTCCTATCTAAATTTATAACAGACTAGCTTTTGCCCGCAACTTCGTTCGCGTGGGAGGTTTTTCCCACGTAAATCCCGATCCCATGGGAATTCCGGGATAAAAATATTCTATGTCTGACTCCTGGTTCTAAGCTACCTCCCTACCAATTTCCAGCTAAATCGGTTCAGCCGTTCTTGAGTTATAAATAGTGTAACTAACACGACTTTCTTTTATATTTATATAGATTTGTGTGTTTATTTTTTGTTTATGTGTAAATGTATCTCTATATGGACTTTGGTCTGAAAATAAAGTATTTTATATATGGTAATCGGACGGGGTAGCTGAAGAAGCTCGCGCTCGGACGCCCCGCCTTTTTATACCTTCGACCGCGAGACGCGTCGAGCGCGGCGATCGATTCTCAAAAATAATCCTTACAGCATGATTCAGTATTCACGCGCGATGGCTTATTATTAGCGTATTTCATGTATTACTTTGGTGTTTCTATACCGATTTATATGTTTCTTTTTTATGGAATAGTTAATAATGTTAACTTTTTCAATTAGGGGTGACAGAGTGTTATAAACGTAAGAGTAGACAAATATTATAATCAGAAAGCTTCGAACTGCTAAGCTATCGGGAGTTACACGTGTTATTGTGAGTCAACCATAAAAGATAGACATATGCTGTCGTGGGATATTTTTTATATAATTTTATGGAGAACATTTCCGACATGAAATGATTTCTGTGTAGCTTTAACCATTAAGGTTGCAAACGCGACGGAAGCTTAAAAAATGGAGTAACTTCTCCCGTTTTCCCAACATTTCCCTTCACTGCTCTGCTCCTATTGATTGTAGCGTGATGAAAAGTATACTATAACCAGCTCAGGAGTATGAAAAATAATTGTACTAAGTTTTGATAAAATCCGTCGAGTAGTTTTTGTTTCTATAACGGTTATACAGACAGACAGACAGACAGACAGAAAAAAATTTTACTGATTGCATTTTTGGCATCAGTATCGATCCCTAATCACCCCCTGATAGTTATTTTGGAAATATATTTCATGTACAGAATTGACCTCTCTACAGATTTATTATAAGTATAGATAAAATTAAAAGTACGGGTATAGTTATTGGATTCCACCTACATATATTTCAAGTTCTACTTATTAGTTGCTACAAAAACTAGATTTACATATTTTAATCTAGTCCGGAATTACTGTTTTGGTGCTTATTGATTTCTCCAATGCTTTTAATGCCATCAGTCATGATATTCTCCTATCTATCCTGTCACATCTAATGATATCTTCCGAGTGTCTGGAATGGTTCTCTTCTTATCTTCGGGGACGTCGGCAGTCGGTTCGTGTCGATGAGTATTCTTCGAGTTGGCGTGACCTGGATGCTAGTGTTCCACAAGGCGGTATTCTTTCTCTGTGGTTATTCTCCATCTTCATAAACTTTATAACGGTGTTCGTATCATCTTTACGCTGATGATCTGCAGTTGTATGCATCTCCTACTGCCTTGAAACATGCTGTAATAACGCCTGTGTATAAGGGTGGGGACAGAGCTGACCCGTCTAACTACAGGCCGATATCTGTCCTTCCTTCCTTGTCTAAGATAGTTGAAAGAATATTAAACCACAGGCTGATTAAATATTTAAATAAAAACAAAATAATCTCTTTTCTTCGCAATTTGGCTTTAGACAGGGAATGTCTACGGAAAACGCAGTTCTGGCTCTTACATCAATGGTCACCAAAGAAGTTGACAGTGGAAGTAAGTGCCTAGCAGTTTTCCTGGACATCAAAAAGGCCTTTGACACAGTCTCTGTCCCCACACTTCTACACAGACTAGAAGACATTGGTGTGAGAGGAGTACCTCTGAAACTATTCAGGGAATATCTTAACGAACGCAGCTATGTAGTTAAGATAGGACAAGTTGTTCTGTTGAAACCGTCACATATGGGGTAGGACAAGGTAGTGTACTTGGGCCGACGCTTTTCCTCATTTACATAAACAGTTTATGCAACATGAGTATTCAACGTGCTCATATATTCTCCTATGCTGATGATACAGCAATAGTATTCTCGGAAAAAACATGGGACAGCGTCGGCCGGACTGCAGAACTTGGCCTGTTGAAAATAGCCTCTTGGCTAGACCGCAATCTTTTGACCTTAAATGTTTCGAAGACTAATTACATCTGTTTCTCCATATCTAACCGCTCTCAGCCATTACAAGATCTCCAAATTAAAATCCACACCTGCGGTAACTCATCAAACGCCAAATGTTCTTGTCTGAAAATTGCGCAAGTTAGTAGCACTAAGTACCTTGGGGTTTTAGTAGACCAACGACTATCATGGCATTTGCACCTGGAGCTTATTATGAACAGAGTTAGGAAATTAATATGGACTTTCAAATCATTACGGTACGTGGCTACAAAGACTCTAATGCAACAAATTTATGTCTCGCTGGGTGGCTCGCTGACGTACTGTCTGCCAATATGGGGAGGTGCAACTAAAACAAAATTTCTAGAGCTAGAGAGGGCACAGAGGGCGCTGCTAAAAGTCATGTTTTTTAAACCACGTAGATTCCCCACTGAAAGCCTGTACTCAAGCTCAAATCTTTTGTCGGTTAGGAAGTTGTACATACTTCAAACGGTTCTGACCAAACACAAAAACCTTCCCTTTGTCCGGTCGATTGCTCAAAAAAGGCGAATGTATAAAGTAGCTCCAGAAACTCCAGTCAAAACTACATTTGCTACCAGGCAGTACACTAAGCAATCAGCCCACATGTACAATGTTTTAAACAAAGAGCTTAACATCTATCCGCTGACATTCCGTGACTGTAAAAAGACACTCATGCAATGGTTAACAACTAAAAACTACGATGAAACTGAGTCTATATTACACTCTAAGGTAACATAGTCAGGGAGTAACACAGACACACACACACACACACACAAGCACACACACACACACAAGCACACACACACATACACACGCGTGCACAATTACTTTTGTTTTATATCCCGAGTTTTAATTAATCAATTCTGTCATTATAATAAGTTTCCTTTTCTCTTTGGTTTATATGTATTTAGTTTAGTTTACATATATTTTTATTTAATTTTATTTTCCCTTGTGGTTCAGTTTACTGTTTACTTTTTGAATCAAAATATTGTCAACGATCACTGGAAGAGCGGAACTACCTATCACAAGCCAATTATGGCTTAAAAGGTTTTTTCCTAACATGGATATTGTATAATTCATAGTTTGATGAAATAAATTTTACTTTACTTTACTTTACGCGGGTGGAAAATTTATCTGACGCTACAGGAGATGTAAACCGAGATTAAGATGCTATCAAAAGCTGGTCTGATAGATTTGGGGTGTCTGTAAACTCCTCAAAGTGTCAGGCCATTATGATTGGAAGCTCGCGTATGATCGGTAGATTGACAGTAAGTTCGCTCCCTCCAATCATTTTCAATGGCACCATCATCCCTATTAGCTTTAGCGTTAAAAAAGATCTCGGTTTGCATCTTGACTCTGTGCTTAGCTGGCAAAGTCAGGTCTGCAGTGTCAGTCTAAGAGTCAATGGGACTTTGCGATGCCTGTATCGTCTGAGGAACTTTTTACCTGCAAAAAACCAAGACAATGCTTGTGCAAATTTGAATTTTCCCTATAATCGACTATGGCGACGTGTGCTACTTTGACTTTAATGCGATCTTGCTGGATAAGCTCGATAAGCTCCTTAATAACTGTATCGCATTCATATTTAATTAAAAAAAATATGACCACGTATCAAGGTACAGAACCGAGCTCAAATGGATGCCCATTCGCCAGAGAAGAAGTTTGCGCGCTTTGACTACGCTTTTCTCTTTGCTGAACTCTCCTACCCCTCCCTCTTACCTTATTCCTCATTTTCAATTTCTATGTTCTTCACACGCTAAAAGTCTGCGCTCTTCCAATAATCTCCTCTTACTCTGTCCTTCTCATACTTCTGATTTTATTCATTCTTCCTTCTATATACAATATATTTTTCTGTGGAATGCACTACCTCTCGATATCAGGACGGCACCAGTTATTATGCATTTAAGAGAAAGTTGCAGGATTATTTTCTTAACAAATAGTGGAAGCAGAGTTTTCATAACCAGGGGTTTCTGAAGGGTTCTATGACTTTTTATTAATATAAATACAATAATATATTTTTGGTATGTATTATCTTCTATCTATACTTATAATAAATCTGTAGAGAGGTCAATTCTGTACATTAAATATATTTCCAAAATAACTATCAGGGGGTGATTAAGGATCGATACTCATGCCAAAAATGCAATCAGTTAAATTTTTGTCTGTCTGTCTGTCTGTCTGTCTGTATAACCGTTATAGAAACAAAAACTACTCGACGGATTTTAACGAAACTTGGTACAATTATTTTTCATACTCCTGAGCGGGTTATAGTATACTTTTCATCACGCTACAATCAATAGGAGCAGAGCAGTGAAGGGAAATGTTGGGAAAACGGGAGAAGTTACTCCATTTTTTAAGCTTCCGTCGCGTGTGCAACCTTAATGGTTAAAGCTACACAAATCATTTCATGACGGAAATGTTCTCCTTAAAATTATATAAAAAATATCCCACGACAGCATATGTCTAACTTTTATGGTTGACTCACAATAACACGTTTAACTCCCGATAGCTTAGCAGTTCGAAGCTTTCTGATTATAATATTTGCCTACTCTTACGTTTATAACACTCTCAGTCACCCCTAATTGAAAAAGTTAACATTATTAACTATTCCATAAAAAAATTGGCCAAGTGCGAGTCAGACTCGCCCATGAAGGGTTCTGTAGTAACTATAATATAATATGCAAATTTATTTGACGAAAAAAAAAACCTTACAAATTTCTTAAAACTAGCTTATTTACATTTTTTACAACTGCGCCGAATAGATTTGTTTTTCATAGTGTTTCTATGAATTTTACAAAGTTATATTTGCGGTTTTAGAAAATATGCTGTATCTCAAAAACTGCTGAACTGATTTCGTTCAAACTAATTTTGGTTGAAAGTTTATATTAAGATTTACAGACATATATTTTTTTTAGATTTTTCACTCCATTATTATAGAAGTTAGAGGTTGTGTCCGCCACACACACATTTTACCACTTTGGAAGCTTATATCTTTTAAACGATTGACTTTATGGAAAAGTGGTTTTAGAAACCCCGATGTCGTTTTTAAAGAACTGTCTATAAATACCACACATACATCGATTTCATGAAAAAAAATATTTTCAGGTTTAGTTCCATGTATGGGGAGCCCCCCTTTATTTTAAATATTTTTTAATTTTTTTCTCAAAATCTGAAAGCGGTTCACAGAATACATCTACCTATCAAGTTTCACATGTATAGTCCTAATAGTTTCGGAATAAAATTGCTGTGACAGACGGACGGACGGACAGACAGACAGACAGACAGACAGACGGACAGACATTTCGAAACTATAAAGATTCCGTTTTTTGCCATTCGGCTACGAAACCGTAAAAAGAATCATATAAATCGGTATAGAAACACCAAAGTTATACATGAAATACGCTTATAATAATAAGCCATCGCGCGTGAATACTGAATCATGCTATAAGGATTATTTTTGAGAATCGGTCGCCGCGCTCGACGCGTCTCGCGGTCGAAGCGTTCTCTAGGTACTTAAGCCTCATGTGAACGTGATCTAAACAATATTACCAATACATTAACTTACGCTGACGGAGTCGCGGGCACAGCTATATTGTATCATTACGCTAAGGCCAATAGGAGCGGAGCGCCAATGAAGAATGCTTCAAAATCGGGGTTAAATTTAACGTTAGCCCAAAGTAACTATTCCACGCGGACGAAGTCGCGGGCAAAAGCTAGTGATAAATATATATCTAAGTTTATTATAGTTATATATGTATATACAACGTCTTACAGAATAAACGCAATTCCTGAAAGTAGTTGGTTCAGAATCGGCTTCTGAATCGATTTCCGTCGTAAAAATAGGTGTTAAATTTTGACGGACAAAAAACAACACAGTGGCGAATGTAGTGGCCAATGCCTATTGGCCAACGTGTAGACGGGGTGTTTGTGAATGTTGGGTGCACAAACACCCCCTCTACACGTCGGCGAATAGTCATTGGCCACTACATTCGCCACTGTGTTGGCCAACGTGTAGAGCCGGCTTTACATCAAACGTTACTCACCACTCGACAGTCTTTCGCCAGCTGCGATCTAGTGTAGTTCTTTTTGTTTACTTCCGTGACACTTTTGTTTATACGCACGATGTCTTTCCAGTATACCAACATCCAATATACGGAGATGGTGAGGACCCTGGCTCGCTGTCTTGATAATGTCGCGTTAGCTTGTCGGGAGTTCAATGACCGTTTTGGCTGCAGTGTGAATGCCAGGACGACGCTTGCTTGTAACTCTGGGACATTATTTCCTAATATGGCCTTGGACAGAGGAACGAATGTCCGGACTACTCGTCTGCATGAGCGTATTCTCGAGCATTTCGACAAACATCCAGAGGATAGTTCGAGAGAAGCAGCACCCCAGTTCGACTGCAGCCACATGTACGTGTGGCGAACGTTGCGTGCTGATAGTGAACAACCATTCCATCTTCGACGGTGTCAAGACCAAACGCCGTTCGATAACTTGCCACGATTAGAATTTTGTAGGTGGCTGTTGGAGAACTGGCAACAGAACATTTTATGGATGGACGAGAGTACGTTCACGCGTGTTGGCATGTACAACCAGCACTACCAGCATTTGTGGCGGTATGAGAATCCATATGTTTGCCGTGTGGATTCGTTCCAACATAGGTTTTCCGTCAACGTGTGGGTGGGTATACTCGAAACGTGTATACTCGGCCCTGTTTTCCTTCCACGGTTGACCGGAGATACCTACCTACAGTTCCTGCAGGAGACATTACCGGACTTATAGGATGACGTCCCTGCCGATCTTTCACGTGACTTGTTTTACCAGCAAGACGGTGCTCCCGCGCATTTCACGTGGACCGTTTGACGGCATCTGGATGCAGAGTATGGCAGTCGCTGGATACGTCGTAAGGGACGTGTGATGTGGCCGCCTAGATCGCCTGACTTAACACTATTAAACTTTTATTTGTGGGGTCGCATAAAATCGCTAGTGTACGTCAGTCATTCAACAAGTGTCGAGGAACTCAAAAATAAAATTGAACAAGTATTTGTGACAGTGAAAAGTAACACTGAAGTGATTACAAAATCGAAATACAATTTAAGAAAGCGTGCAAATAAGTGCATAGACCAAGGCGGTGGTCATTTGGAAACTTTGTTAAAAGTGGATCGCAGAAATAGGGTAAACTAATAACCTAAGTGTAAAGTGTAAATCCAGTTCTGTAAGTACTTCTTCCTAGCAATATGATTGTAGTCTAATTACTGTAAATATTATGATTCAAATCTTTTAATCACGCCGTTTTTGAAATTATTACAAACAATAATTTGTAACTACCTAAACAACACTTATCAAAGGCATCGCGGCGGTGAAATAGCGAAAGATAGGTACTTAGGTAGATAAAAACGGCACGTGACAAACGAAACAGCGGCCGCGGCGCGGCGGTGCGGTGCGCAGAGCGTAGAGACTAAAGGCAAAGCCAGTCTCCAAAGCCTGTGAAAGTGTGGTAGAAAGATTGAATTTTACACCATTGAGTTATAATGTACTACGTACTAGAGAAGCTATCTCGAACAAAAGATAGCGCACGCACTTGATGACAGCGGGGCGTGCGCGGGGCAAGCGGGAGTTGTTATGGTCTCATAGATAACAATCAAAGCGCGCAGATGCGACAGTTTTATTATTCTGCCTTCGTGGTTACTTACTCAGAGAATAAATAAAAAAGTATTTAACTGTAACAATATTTTAATTTCCTTTAAATAAAATAAGTTTAGTTAGTTTCTTGGAAATGCACGGAACATATGCGTGAATAATCTGAAGGTAACCACATTTCTTCGCTGCGATTCTTCTGAACAAATTTGATCCATGATTCTCTTGTTTCATGACACGGCCGAGGAAACCTTTAAATCCAAATAATAGTAAAAAAATATTATTACGAAATTACTATCGTGATTCAATATTAATATTTTTTGCTCATAATTATTAAAATTATACGTCGATAGTGTCAAGTCTGCGCATACAAATGCTTTACTCTTTGACATTCACGTAAACATGGCCGCCGCCACGGTGACGCGTTGCAATTGAAAATTTTTAATTAAAATTTAAAAAATTGTTTTAAAGATAAATTTTAACTTACTGGTGAAAAGTCACTCCTTGACTTTTACTTAGTTATGTTTCTGGAGTTGTTTGAACAGTATCCCAATGCACACGAAGGCATATTTTAATAAACAAAACTTCACTCAAACGTGTCACGTTGCAGCAAGCGCTTGGCACAGACTAAAGTGCGCGCGCTCTAACTCGTGTTACAAACAATCGAGTTGAGGCGTCTCCTCTAGTACGTAGTACATTATAACTCCATGTTTTACACGGTGATATCGCTTATCAATATCACATCAAGCTAATGTAATCATAATTTTACTTTCTTGAAAACTATCAACAAACCGGTAAACTCAATTATCAAAAGTTATTCATATCAGTCTGTGATATTTTAGGTACCTATGTTAAACTCTTTCATTAAACCAATGCACAGCTATGATGAGCTAGGCGCTTATGTGTGTGCGTCGCGTGAGCTGGTAACATTGCATGAGTGTAAAATGTATGCGTCTGTGTGAGGATATTGTATGACGCACATACGTTTTGCATTTAGAAAGGATAACTATTTTATAAAAAAAATCTAGGTTTGATTTCAATTTATTTAGTTACGTATGTTGTTTTAGACTTATAACTTAACTAGTATTTGCGTGTTGCGCGAGGTGCAAGCACCTCGCGTGCTTGTGGTGGTGGATTGTTCACTTTAAAATAAATAAATAAATGGGGGGGGGGGTGATGGGGGGGTTGCATAATTATTTCGACTAAAGCATTGCCCCTCTAAAATTTGAAAAAAAAAAAAAAATGTTCCAAGTCTCTTAATTTCCGAGATCCGCCTAAAGGGGGTAAGAAGGGGGGCAAGGGGGGCGATTTTGAAAAATGGTTTTTACTTTACCGAGCCTCCTCTATACGAATCCGTAAAAAAAAATACGGGTCTCGTAGTTTCCGAGATACGATAGGGAGGGGGGAAAAGGGGGGTGAAAAGGGGAGGTTTGGCACGTTTCCCGTAGGTTTGAGAGTTACTTGTTTACGAATCTGTCAAAATATACCCACCTCCCCATCCACCATCTGGGAGAACAATTATGTCAATGAGTGAGTGAGTCAGTGAGTCAGTGAGCCAGTCAGTGGTAATTTAGCTTTATATAATACTAGCTTCCGCCCGCGACTTCGTCCCCGTGGAAAAAAAAATCCCCCGATTTTGAAACATTCTTCATTACTGCTCCGCTCCTATTGGTGTTAGCGTGATGATATATAGCCTATAGCCTTCCTCGATAAATGGGCTATCTAACACTGAAAGAATTTTTCAAATCAGAACGGTAGTTCCTGAGATTAGCGCGTTCAAGCAAACAAACAAACAAACAAACAAACAAACTCTTCAGCTTTATAATATTAGTATAGATGACTAGTATTTGCGTGTTGCGCGAGGTGCAAGCACCTCGCGTGCTTGTGGTGGTGGATTGTTCACTTTTAAAACCCCTAAATGTAGTAAAATGTCAAACGTAACACTAACAGAGCTTTTTTCTGTAGTAAAAATCAAAATGGGGGGGTGGTTTGATGGCATAAAAAATTTGAAGGCCCGTTTATACACAGTTTTTTCAGTAGTAAAAATCAAAATGGGGGGGGGGTGATGGGGGGGAGATAGGGGGGGGGGGCGTTGCACAATTATTTTGACTAAAGTATTGCCCCTCTAAATGAATCTGAAAAAAAAAATGTTCCAAGTCTCTTAATTTCCGAGATCAGCCTAAAGGGGGTGAGAATGGGGGCAAGGGGGGCGACTTTGAAAAATGGTTTTTACTTTACCGAGCCTCCTCTATACGAATCCGTAAAAAAAAATACGGGTCTCGTAGTTTCCGAGATACGATAGGGAGGGGAGAGAAGGGGGGTGAAAAGGGGAGGTTTGGCTCTTTTCCCGTAGGTTTGAGAGTTACTTGTTTACGAATCTGTCAAAATATACCCACCTCCCCATCCACCATCTGGGAGAACAATTATGTCAATGAGTCAGTGAGTCAGTGGTAATCTAGCTTTATATAGTATAATAACTAGTATTTTGCGTGTTGCGCGAGGTGCAAGCACCTCGCGTGCTTGTGGTGGTGGATTGTTCACTTTTAAAACCCCTAAATGTAGTAAAATAAAAACTAAAGCATTGCCCCTCTAAATGAATCTGAAAAAAAATGGGGGGGGTGATGGGGGGAGATGGGGAGGGGGGTTGCACAATTATTTTGACTAAAGCATTGCCCCTTTTAAAGAATCTGAAAAAAAATGTTCCAAGTCTCTTAATTTCCGAGATCCGCCTAAAGGGGGTGAGAAGGGGGGCAAGGGGGCGACTTTGAAAAATGGTTTTTACTTTACCGAGCCTCCTCTATACGAATCCGTAATAAAAAAAGTACGCGTCTCGTAGTTTCCGAGATACGATAAGGAGGGGGGAGAAGGGGGGGGAGAAGGGGAGGTTTGAGAGTTACTTGTTTACTGGGAGAACAATTATGTCAATGAGTGAGTGAGTCAGTCAGTCAGTCAGTGGTAATTTAGCTTTATATAATATAACTAGTATTTGCGTGTTGCGCGAGGTGCAAGCACCTCGCGTGCTTGTGGAGAAAAAAAAATGGTGGGTGGTGATGGGGGAGATAGGGGGGAGGGGGGTTGCACAATTATTTTGACTAAAGCATTGCCCCTCTAAATGAATCTGAAAAAAAAATGTTCCAAGTCTCTTAATTTCCGAGATCCGCCTAAAGGGGGTGAGAAGGGGGGCTAGGGGGGCGACTTTGAAAAATGGTTTTTACTTTACCGAGCCTCCTCTATACGAATCCGTAAAAAAAAATACAGGTCTCGTAGTTTCCGAGATACGATAGGGAGGGGGGAGAAGGGGGGTGAAAAGGGGAGGTTTGGCACTTTTCCCGTAGGTTTGAGAGTTACTTGTTTACTGGGAGAACAATTATGTCAATGAGTGAGTGAGTCAGTGAGTCAGTCAGTGGTAATTTAGCTTTATATAATATAATATTCTAATTGGGGTGTCTGAGGTATTGCGTTTAATCTGTTACACGTTGTATACACTTGTAATAAAACTTTTACTGTTTGCCTCAGCGGGGTCTTTACGCAGATTGCGCAATTTCCTGCCGACTGCCACTAAAACTGCGCTTGCCCAATCTCTTCTTCTCCCTATCCTCGACTATGCTAATGCAAGTTATCCAGATCTCACTGAAGTGCAGTTAGATAAGCTTGAGCGACTCCAAAATTTTTGTATCAGATTCATATTTGGTTTGCGCAAGTATAATCATGTTTCTGAGTTTCGCATTAAACTCAAGTGGCTGCCTATCCGCCTTCGCCGGAATACACATATTTTATCATTACTCTACAGTATTATTTTCAATCCAACGACTCCCTTTTATCTCAAAGACCGATTTAAGTTCCTTCATGACACACATGGTAGAGATCTGAGATCATCGGAGAATTTGAGACTTTTGATGCCTACACATTCCACTAATATAAGCATTCTTTTACGGTGCAGGCAATTCGGTTGTGGAATGCATTGCCGGTGTCAGTAAGACAAGCACAGTCACTCGCTGCTTTTAAAAGCTCGGTTGTCAATCATTTTCTTTCAAATTTATGATTATTTCTTTGTTTTTCTCCACACGATGTTAAAGAACACATTACATTTATATATTTTCATTTATTACATTTTATTACATTTATATATTATATTTGAATTAGTTTTTTTTCCGTTATGAGTATTTGTAGTACACTAATTTAGCCCTCCCCAATTCAATTAAAGCTTTTAAAGTCCTTCCAAAGGTTGTCTGGAAGATATCGCTCTCAGCGATAAGACCGCCATTGTAACCAAAGTTATAGAAATAAGGTTATGTAAGTGTGTTTCAATTTTTGGTGTACAATAAAGTATATTCTATCTTCTATCTATCTATTACCTTTCTACTTAGTTTTTTTTACGCACTCGCCATGTTATCTCTTCACCACACATGGCTGACTGGCAGAGAATGCCTACGCCATTAAGTCCGCTTTTGTACATTTTGTGATGCATAAAGTTTTAATAAATAATAATAAACAGATCAATTATACATATTTTTAAAGCCAATGTTTACCTGATTATTGGCAAAAGATAAAATAAAACAAAACCACTTACGTCATCGACAACTTTCATTCGGTGCTCAATATCCTGCTGTAGAGTGACCAGCTTACGACTCTGCTCCGTCTCTTTATTCTTCAACATGTTGATCAACTCTTCGCGTACCTGCGTCACACTCTGGTTTATAATCAACGTAAAAATAAATTCCTACTAGAGATACTAACACTATATTCTATTTTATCTGAAATATCCGACTTCTAATTTGTTATCGCAATCTAATAAAAAATCCTATAGAACTTCTGGGATATGTACATATCATATTGCTTATATTCACGACTCTACTTTCAGACTTCTACTGATTAAAACCACCCTGCTCCTTCAGTTGCCTTATTCTACAAACGATCGGGAATGTTACTTGACGCAAAATATACTGTTTGATTAAATGATAAAAGGATAATTATGAATTAGCGGACGTGCAAGTGGACTGTGTCAAAATATTACCTATTCTACTTTATTCATGAGTTATCTACGACTAGGCTATTGTTACGCATCAACTACGATTGCAAGAAGGACCAAGTAACCTTTATGACTCTTGCCTGGGCACGAGAAGTCTTCTGTTCCTCTTGAAGTTGTTGTTCTTTTTGAAGCAGCAGCTCCTGTAACTCTTCCTTTCGGTGCACAGCTTCAAGAAGGGCCATTTTCAAGTTCATTATCTGTTTCAGAGGTATGCATATGTATGTATGGGTTTAGTTTGAAACGAGACCAAGCCTTGGAAATTTTGATCCGATGTACATATAACTTTTCAATTTAATAACATATACACTATTCAAAAGAACTTCTACCGTTCGTGTAGCTGTTATGATACAGTACCGCTATAGTGCCTTCATGGTCCACTTTTTGTTGCTTGCTTTAAATATCCTAAGATGTATTTTCTCTAACTTTGATTAATCTATTAGTGTTTGTAAATAGGGTTGCCACCTTTTTTTGTGCAGTTAAAGTACATTGGTTAAAATAGGTAAGAAAAAAAAAGTACATAGATCCAAAATAAAGTACAATTTATTTTCAAAGTCGCTTTTCGCTGTCTGTCCCTATGTATGCTTAGATTTTGATGCGCTTTTTTTTAATAGATAGAATGATTCAAGACAAAGGTTTATATGTATAATACATACATAATATAGTAGAGAAACAATGATAATTTTAGAGGTTTCTAATGTGATGTCTTAATAAACAATTTTTTTTGCGCTTACATCGCAAACGCTGTCTGAACCGTACGAGATACATCAAAATAATGTACTACAGTACTGTACACATTAAAAAGGTCTTCAAAAAAGTCCGCGATGGCATATGCCTATCTCTTACGGATAACATACTATACATCCATTTTAATACTTTAAAAATAGGCAATTATAAAGCGGTAATTGGAAAGCTATTTACACAAATACTGTATTGATCCTTATAATTTTAAATACGTTAGTTGGCTTGAACATTTCATGAAGATTAATTTTTCTCTTTACTCCATGCAAACTAAATGAATACTTTAGGATATATAGCAAAATCAAAATAATGCGCAACGAAATTAATTTCATGTCGCCGTGATATGACCGGGCGCCTCGCTTCTGAGCCAGGGGAGTCCGAAAGTTTATGTAGTATATCAATATATGGTGGAATTGTGTATCTTATATATGCCTACAGAAAAGTCTGCGATGGCATATGTCTATATGTTAAAGATAACATCCTACCTATGTCTATTTTAATACTTTAAAAAATTGGCAATTATAAAGCGGTAATGTAAAAGGTATTTAGACAAATACGGTATTAATCCTATTCATTTAAATTAATATTATATACCTATAACGAGGAAAGATGATTGATTTTTTGTTTGTTAGATTTAACTCAAAAACTACTCAACCGATTTTACCGAAAGCTACATCTCCTCGGAGCAACATAGGCTATTCTATATTTTCTGTAAAGAACCCGTGCGAAGCCAGGGCGGGTTGCTTACTAAAAATTAATTGCCGAATAAAATAATGATGTTTATTTTGCAAATCTATACTAATATTATAAAGCGCAAAAGTTTGTTTGTTTGTTTGCTTGAACGCGCTAATCTTCGAAAGTACTAGGTGGATTTGGATGAAATTTGGTATGGAAGTAGCTTGAAGCTTGAGGAAGGTTATAGGCTACTTTTTACGCGACTGCAAAAAAGGAGAGTTATGTTTTTACCGTGATAGAATCCACGGGAGCGAAGCCCCGCGTGTGTACTAGTAGGTTATAAATAACACTTTCACACGTCTTTTTTTTCGTAAATGTAAACTAGATGAGGCCAGTGTTTCCTAACTGACTACTCTGAGAAGAAACACTGAAACAAACACAGAGGTCAACGCCTCTTTTAAAGTCCATACAATCTGTAGTGATCAAATCATATGAGAGCCATGTAGGTCTATGTCTGTGGCGCCCTTTAGAGGACAGAATCACACAGATTTGAGCAGGCCCGTCCAAACAGTGCAAGCATTTGTCAAATATCGCGTAGCTCAACTTAGAACCTTAAGGAGCTCGAACGATTTGACGAACAATACCAAAGTAAGGACATTTGGGTGGGCCGTATAAAGCACTCAAACTGCCAAATAGTGCGGTAATCTATTCATAATATTCGTTGTTATCCCACATTGCTCTCACATTCACAACATAGCTTTTGCTTTTACAAAAATAAAATATATTACTTGAAAAGAAAATAATATTGTGATCTTGTACAAACAAAATTAAAAATGGTAAAGTAAAATAAGTATATTCTATTACTTGAAAAAGTAAATAAAATTGTCATGTCAAAATATATATGAAATAATCTATATAATAAAAAAAGAAATGAGTAAAAAATCAAACAAAACAGATATAATTGGAGCAGCTCAATCCCAAGCAGTTTTGTCCGCAAGATAGTCTTTAACAGAATAAAAAGCTTTCTGGCAAAGTTTCTGCTTCACAAATGATTTAAATTTATTGAGGCTTAGTTCTTGCTTATGACTGGGAAGTTTATTGTAAAAGCGTATACACATCTAAATGAGCCCCCAATTTTCTTGAGCCTAGTTAAAGAAACAATGTATATGTACGTAAGCGCATTAGTTCAGAACGGCTGCATTTATTTGACTAATTATTTATTTGTTGTGTTCGTAATAATTCTCTGGATAGGGTTTTTTTTTTTTTTGGGTGGGAAAATCATCGAATGATTTCTTCCGCTCTGGGTCAAGCGGAAGGGTGTGTCAGAATTCTACTGACTAAAAACCCACCCTGTTCCTTCGGCTGCCCTAAACTGTATGATACCGAAAGAAAAATTGCACCCGGGCGAAGCCGAGGTGGGCACCTAGTTACGTTTAAAAACATATTTCTTATTTATTTTATGCAGTTTGTCTCAAATTAGTATCTCTACTAAACAATTGCACAGCATCTTTACAGTCTATATTTAAATTAAAGTAAATAAGTAATTCATTTTTTATCAAATTCAGAGACGCTTTGTTTATTACGACTAAAGTTTTCAAAATCCTAAAGAAATCCAATCATGCGAAATAAAGTATTTTCGTGTACTTTATTGTTCTCATAAAGTATAGAGTACAATTACCTGAAATAACGTACAATACTTTAATATAAAGTACGGGTGGCAACCCTATTTGTAAATGTCCGCAGGAAACATTTGCCGTGTTAGTTACCTCCTGTTGTAAATCTTGATAGCTGATCCCATTTGGAGCTTCCTGGCAGTTGGCTACAGCACGGTTATGTGCCTGCAGACTTTGGACATATTGCTCGTACTGGATTACTTTTTGCTCGCTGAAAGGTTTAATTAAAAGTAATAATGTAATAAGTCTGTTATCTATACTAATATTATAAAGAGATAAAATTTGTAAGTTTGTATGTAGGGGGTAATCTCTGAAACTACTGAACCGATTTTGAAAATTCTTTCGCTTACATGTAGCTGCATTATCCCTGAGTGCTATAGGCTATAAATTATCTTTATGTCATGCATATTAGCCGAACTATTATAATCTTTGTCAAGCAAGTCGGGGACGGGATCCCGTGGAATATTTTCGAATTCTACGCGGACGAAGTCGTGGGCAGAAGCTAGTAATCTATATATATAAAAGCGAAATACCACTCGCTCATTAATCACGAAATCTCAGAAACTACAAGTAGTAGGGCTCTAAAATTTTGCATGGGGTTTGTTCCTTTTAGTACGTAGATGATTGCTAATACGGGACTTTGCATAATTCCCACGGGATCGGGATTTGCACGGGAAAAACTTATCACGCGAACGAAGTCGCGAGCAACTGCTAATATCGTATATTAGGGTAAATGTGGGAAAATTTTATTAACGTTAAATCTCACATATTTAGCTTAATTACTGACTTTTATTTTTAACTATTACAAAATCTCAATATATAACTTACTTCAATTTGATGTTTTTTGTCAACTCTCTTATTTGTATTTGCATCTTTGCTAATATTTCTTCTTTGCTGAGAAGTTCAGCTGCCAATTTCTGCTGCATGCCTACCTTGTTGTCCGGTTCCTGAAACATATCAAGGTTCTATCAACAGCTCTAGGAAAATCACATAACTTTATAATCAACTGTAAATGTAATCACCTCACTGGTGAAGAAAAAAAGTTATCTGGTATATAGGACTGAAAAAGAAAATATGCACCTGGAATATCTTTTTGTGTAATACAGCAACCACAACTCAACAAAGTGTAATATTTACAGTTATTTTAGTGAGGGTTTCCAAGAATCGCACTTTTTCTCGTTTGCAGGAAGTGACTTCTTCCTCAGTTACACGTAAAGTGTCTTTTGTAGCTTGCAGTTCTGCCCATATATCCATTTCTCGTTCGGTCGGTAAATCTGTAAAAAGAAAACATCATTTGACTATACTAACAGGCCTCGCCATTTATAAAGGCATAGCTAGTGAGAATATCGTTACCAGGATTAGGTTTGTTAAGTTCCATTTCGTTAATTTTAGCATTTAATTCTCCGACGTCACGTCGGCTATCTTGTAATGCAATTTCAGCAGCCTCTTTCAGCTCAATTTCTTTCTGTGTAATGCTACGTTGTTCTTCTAAATTTTTCCTTAGTTCTTTTAGCTGAGCAGTTAGTTCATGTACGGCTGCCTTGTGCTGGGTGGTTAAATTTTCTAATTGTTGTTTTAGATCCAGAACTCTGTGAAGAATAAGATGGTAAGCTTATTATTATAATAAACATTAAAATGAGAATATTTTATCTGGCCTTTAATTCAACTAACTCGTTTTGCAGCGAATCGCGTTGATGCAGAAGTTGATTACTGGTTACTTCACCGGTCTTTAAACTTTCTTTTAGTTTCCTTGCTCGAGCTTCCAACTGCACTTCCTTTTGACGACTCTGAATATTAAATTACCTAATGTAAATAAACTGAGTGCTTAAAAAATGCGTCACTTCATTAAAAATGGAGCCAATAGTTACCTGGTCTTCTAACGTCTTAACAGTGCCAGTGAGGCTAGCAATACTTGCTTCAGATTCGCGCAGTTGCCGGTCCATTTTTGTAATGCGAATGCGCGCTTGCCGGAGCTGGGACTCGGTGATGGCCAATTTATCTTTAGTAGCCGTTTTTGCTGCTCGTTCTTCCTCCAGCTCTCGGCGCAGGTCCTTTGCGTATGAAATTTATAATTAAGTATGTATACACAACACACATCTCAAATTATCTAAATCTTATTCAAATCCTACAATTTGCATAGGTTTGTTAATTCTTTAGACATGGGCACATGACATATATTAGCAGAACCCGGTGTGCTTGCCCATTAAAATAATCGCAGTGAAAAGGAAAGGCAGGGTGAGTAAAGAGTAATCTATACTTATAATAAAACTGTAGAAGACGTCAATTCTGTACATTGAACATAAACTAAAAATATACTCCTAGGGTGCTTCATACAAACAGCAGAAATCAAAAATATGATTTTTGAAATTTTTGTCTGTCTGTCTGTTGTGCGTCTTTCACGCAAAAACTACTGGAAGGATTTTGATTAAACTTTTTTGGTTGTATAGCTATTAGTTCTCGCCAAAATATAGGCTATAATTTATTTTGAAGATCTGAATATTAGACGTGGAACCTTAGCAGCCCAGCTAATCTATAAGAGATATGTTATGTATCTAGTTATAAGTAGGTGTGGCTGCGCCACACAGTAAGAGCGAGTGACGAATACACCAGTGCGAATCATTCCGTCTTTGAGTTAACACCTCCGTAGACTTCCTATATAACATTGGCGACGAGTACCCACATTAATAATGTATAAAATGTTCGGCGTAAATTCTGTATTGGGAGCTATATCCAATTTTTATCACCATAATCAAGACTGGAAGCTTTACAAGGGGCGGCTTCAGCAATGGTTCATAGCCAACAGCATTGGCGTGAACAACGATAAAGCTGGAGTAAGGAGAAAAGTGGTATTGTTAAGTGCGCTCACGGAGAACACGTATCAACTGGCGTGTAACCTGGCCTTGCCAGAAGATTTTGAAACGAGCTATTTCTTTGATTTTGCACTAGTCAACACGATTCCGGCGTCTGTCTGTTTTTCGCCTCGCCTACTTGATTGAGGTTTGCGTGGAACCATTTGTGAGCGGAGTTCGTGTTCCATATCATTCCTATTTCGTTGGGAAAAGGCATGAAATATATTTATGTTGTAATGATGTTTTTGGTTTTCTATTGCGAACCCCTTTACTTCTGGACTGAGGCTTACACGTAATATAAAGAACTTGGCATTATTACAAAATACTAAAACTAAAATACGTACGTACCAACTTTTTTTTAGTCTTACAATACGTGAATGCTATGTTTGTAGTAAAGCAATAGTTTTAAAACAATCATAGCTTGTAATACCATGGGCTAGCCATCGCTATATGTTAGTATGTATTTTTTTGTTTTATCTCTACTTGTTGCATGAATTAAGACTACACTATTTTTTGTAATAATATTGTAAATTTAACACGTTTATGCTTTGTTGGTTGTCCTTAAATAAAAAATAAATAATCTTACTTCAGTAGGCCTGTTGCGCTCAGATTCATCATGGATTTCCTGCAATTCACTTATTACGACAGAACGTGTTTCTAGGTCTTGTCGAAGTCGTTCTATTTCTCTCACCAACGATTCTCCGACAGATACTAATGCACTTCGTTCTCGACAGGCTCGCCTAAGTATAAATTATTGTTAGATTAATATTACAAAATTGATAGCTCAAGTGATTTGTTAAAAGGTAAGGCAAAAAGGCAACCACGGGCTACTATTAGAAGAGCTTTTAAAACTACCCACCCAACCAAGGATCTAGCACATACCCCCTTCCACCCATGGAAGCTCGTAAGAGATATTTATGTAGGATGAATAAAATTACTTGGAAATTTTTGTGACAGTTTCAACAGCGTCATAGGCACGAGTTTTCAGTTCACGAAGAGACTCGCAGAGTTGAAGCCCTTGAGCATTGTAACGAGCAATACGCTCCAATGACTCACCGCTACCGGCTTCCTGAGCAAAAACAAAACGTAGATGGTAAAACAAAAGCACTTGTGTGTAATCAGATAACAAATGATAAAAAACTTTTTTACAAAAACTTGAACCGACTTCAAAACTTACAAAAAAGACTTGCACTACAAAGAGAGAAATATTTTTTTATTGGACGGCTAAACAGTACATAGATGTACGAGGGCAGCAATCGCGGGAGATTTGCTGTTTTACAACAAATCAAATCAAACAAATGTTTTAAAACAAATAAAACAGCAAATCTCCCGGGATTGCTGCCCTCGTACATCTATGTACTGTTTAGCATAATTAGCCTATTAATATCACCACAGCTGAGGCACAGACCTTCTGAATCACGTCTGAAATATGGTTTAAGTGGGTAGAAAAGACGTGTACAGCAATCTTTTTTTTTTTTTTTTTTTTTATAAATATGACTAGCAATGTGGGTAGAATTCACATTACTAGCAATCTTGTTAACCCCTCCAACTTTTTAAAAAGTAAGTGCGTATGTTATGTAGGTATCTCAAGTAACAGTGACGAGTTTCATCACTTATCTCCGAAGATCTTCATTAAAACCTGATGTGTTATAAACTAAAATCTTCCATGTAAAATATTCTTTCAAACAACCAAAACGCGATCGAAATCAGATCTACTGATCCGATTTCTGAGAAAATCGCGGATATACAAACATACATACATACATATGCAACGTGTAATTTAAAGGGTCTTTCAAACAACGAAAACGCGATCGAAATCGGATCTACTGATCCGATTTCTGAGAAAATCGCGGATATACAAACATACATACATACATATGCAACGTGTAATTTAAAGGGTATATACATACCAAGTGCATGGCTTCTTTGGATGAACGATATGGCAAGGGTTTTGTAATCCTAAGTCTACGTGTGTAGAACTTGTTGCAAATTCCAATACACTGATACCAGAGACCGAGTTTTTCAAATTAAGAACGAAAAGAATTATCGTGTTATTGGCAAGTGACATGGAAAGTTATTGACCCTCGTAGTGAAATATATGAAACCAATAATTTGGTATCAATTCTTTGAGTCAGTTACTTCGTGCTGAAACTGTGCATAGAGACTCAATACCAGATGTTGTCTTCAGCCCTTTTGGATAGATATGGGGTTTCCGTTACACGTTGTTTATATACAAACATACATACATACTGATCGAATACAGAACCTCCTTTTTTAAGTCGGTTAAAAATATACTTACGTTTTTTTCAATGAGCTCCTTGACCCAATCAATGATTTCTTGTCTTGCCGTAAACGCTTGAAGACACAGATCGGCAAAACAGGTAGGCATACTTGCTACTTTGGTATCCAGTTCCATAAGAACGTCTTCATCTATTTAAAAAAAATTTGAAATACAGTAAAAAAATGGTAGATATATAACTAAGCTAGTACCTTAAAAAGCTATTTTGTTTTCAATTTGCAAACGCTATTAAACATTCCGAGTAAAATCTGATTTTGTTCTTATTATATGATTACAATCTCACCAGACGATGTGGTCGTCAAACCTATTCACTGTTTATGTTGTACACCCTGATAATTACAGGAATTTACGCTCTTTAGCTGTACGTACTAGGCAAGGATTCCCAGAATGATTTTCAATAATAGATTATTACCCATGAGTGGGGTAGAGTTTATGATTTCGACGCCGTCGGCGCTGGCTGCAGCGGCAGCGTCACGGCACAGCTGGGCCACCTCCTCCGTCGTCCAGTCCGCTACATTGAATACTACTAGTTCTTGTAGCTGAATATCACCGCAGCCTGACACGCCTTCTTTTGTCATGTGTTCGCGCAATCCACGCAAGTTGTCAAAGAGTTCTAACACAGCTTGCTGCAACAGTTTTATTGGCATTAATTTTATTATTTATTTATTATATACTTTATTGTACACCTTACACAACACACTTAAGGATACAAATAATAAAGCTAATGTACAATGGGCGGTCTTATCGCACAGTGCAATCAAAATGGGGAGGGCTCCCCATACATGGAACTGAATCTAAAATATTTTATTTTCATCAAACCTTTATAAGACCTACAGAGGAATTCGAAGATATGTTTGTGATTGTGCAAATGGGAACAGAACAGTGGGCTGTTGCGCTCATGTAGCCACTGTTATTTACTACTTAGCACATGCTCGTTATAAATCAAAAATTATAAAACCAGCTGATATTGACCTCCATGTTTGATGCGACTGGTATAACGACTACTGTTGAAGAAAACAGTGATGATGATTGAATGTTCAGTATAATAACGTTATCCGTAATTACATATGTTCATATTTTTGTATGATTGAATTAATTGTAATACATTATTTCATAAAACTACATACTTTAATTGTTTTTTTTTTAAAGCTATGTTCCACCAATTCGACCCTTTTGTAACTTTGACATGTAATAGCTAATTAATTAACAAATAAGATATATTTTTTGTAGGTGTCACTTTAGGGGTTGGTATTAAAAACCACCCCCAAAAAATACTTCTCGTTTTTTTACAGTTTCTAATATTGCAAAAATAAAAAAAATATATATATAATTAGTTTATTGATAGTCATATACGGTTTCAATTTCATAAAGATATCTTGAATAGGTACTGAGAAAAAATATTTTTCGTTAAGGGTTGTCACCCCCATTATTCCTTTACTATAGGGGTTAGGGGTAGGGTTGCGCGTACTTTATAATAAAGTATTGTACGTTATTTTAGGTAATTGTACTCTATACTTTATGAGAACAATATAGTACACGAAAATACTTTATTTAGCATGATTTGATTTCTTTGGGATTTTGAAAATTTTAGTCGTAATAAACAAGGCGTCTCTGACCTTGATAAAAAATTAATTACTTATTTAGTAAAGATGCTGTGCAATTATTTAGTAGAGATACTAATTTGATACAATATGCAAAAAGTTTTTTTTATTAATAATAGGTTCGCGTTTGACCACCATCAAGAAATATGTTTTTAAACATAACTAGCTGCCGACCCCGGCTTCGCACGGGTTCTTTACAGAAAATATAAAAAAGTCTATGTTACTCCGAGGAGATGTAGCTTTCGGTAAAATTGGTTGAGAAGTTTTTGAGTTAAATCGTAACGTACAAAAAATCAATCATCTTTCCTCGTTATACCTAATACTAATTTAGATGATAAGGATTAATAACGTATTTGTGTAAATACCTTTTACATTACCGCTTTATAATAGACCATTTTTTAGGGTTCCGTAGTCAAAAAGGAACCCTTATAGTTTCGCCATGTCCGTCTGTCTGTCCGTCTGTCTGTCTGTCTGTCTGTCCGCGGTTTAGCTCAAAAACTATTGGTACTAGAAAGTTGTAATTTGGCATGAGTATACACGTTAATGACGCCAAAAAATTGGTAAAATAAAATTTTGAAAAAATACATTTATTTAGGGTACCTCTCCTACATGTAAAGTGGGATGATAATTTTTTTTTCGTCCTTTCCATAGTGTGGGATATCGTTGGATAGGTCTTTCAAAAATATTAGGGGTTTGGGAAGACCGTTTTTTGATTAAGTAAACCAAATTAAATTGTGCTTTATTTTGATGCTATTTACTTTTTTTTCTTACCATTTTAACCAATGTACTTTAACTGCAAAAAAAGGTGGCAACCCTAGTTAGGGGTGTGAGATTAAATGTATGGCTATTTTAGATGAAAAACAATAAAAACAAGGTAAGAATCCTTCATCAGATGCGAGTGCAGTTTTCATATGCTTAACCGGCTAGATCCTTTGTTTCCTATCTTTGTACGCTTTTAGATCTTTCGAACTACGCAACGGTTTTCACGTGGTAAATTTTATCAATAGACAGCGATTCAAGAGGAACTACATACAAACCTTCCTCTGAGGAAGGTTCGTATGTATAGCACATGCATATTACAGTAGAGAACAGACAAGGATTTCAATGATTTGCAATGTGATGTCGGAGATTTTAAACGCTGGCCAAACCTTACGAGATAGGTAGGATCAAAATAATGTACCATGAAATTGTATCTAACTGTTATGTCTATCTCTTAAGAATAACCCACAGTATCCATTTTTATCTTTTACATACTGCAATAAAAATAAGTTCGCAAACTAAAACCCCCGACTGCTAGTCTATACTTATAATAAATCTGTAGAGAGGTCAATTCTGTACATGAAATATATTTCCAAAATAACTATCAGGGGGTGATTAAGGATCGATACTCATGCCAAAAATGCAATCAGTTAAATTTTTGTCTGTCTGTCTGTCTGTCTGTCTGTCTGTCTGTATAACCGTTATAGAAACAAAAACTACTCGACGGATTTTAACGAAACTTGGTACAATTATTTTCCATACTCCTGAGCGGGTTATAGTATACTTTTCATCACGCTACAATCAATAGGAGCAGAGCAGTGAAGGGAAATGTTGGGAAAACGGGAGAAGTTACTCCATTTTTTAAGCTTCCGTCGCGTGTGCAACCTTAATGGTTAAAGCTACACAAATCATTTCATGACGGAAATGTTCTCCTTAAAATTATATAAAAAATATCCCACGACAGCATATGTCTAACTTTTATGGTTGACTCACAATAACACGTGTAACTCCCGATAGCTTAGCAGTTCGAAGCTTTCTGATTATAATATTTGTCTACTCTTACGTTTATAACACTCTCAGTCACCCCTAATTGAAAAAGTTAACATTATTAACTATTCCATAAAAAAATTGGCCAAGTGCGAGTCAGACTCGCCCATGAAGGGTTCCGTAGTAACTATAATATAATATGCAAATTTATTTGACGAAAGAAAAACCTTACAAATTTCTTAAAACTAGCTTATTTACATTTTTTACAACTGCGCCAAATAAATTTGTTTTGAAAAAAAACCTTACAAATTTCTTAAAACTGGCTTTTTTACATTTTTTACAACTGCGCCGAATAAATTTGTTTTTCATAGTGTTTGTATGAATTACAAAGTTATATTTGCGGTTTTAGAAAATATGCTGTATCTCAAAAACTGCTCAACTGATTTCGTTTAATCTAATTTTGGTTGAAAGTTTATATTAAGATCTACAGACATATATTTTTTTTAGATTTTTCACTCCATTATTATAGAAGTTAGAGGTTGTGTCCGCCACACACATTTTACCACTTTGGAAGCTTATATCTTTTAAAAAATTGACTTTATGGAAAAGTGGTTTTAGAAACCCCGATGTCGTTTTTAAAGAACTGTCTATAGATACCACAAATGCATCGATTTCATGAAAAAAAATCTTTTCAGGTTTAGTTCCATGTATTTAATTTTTTTCTCAAAATCGGAAAGCGGTTCACAGAATACATCTACCTATCAAGTTTCACATGTATAGTCCTAATAGTTTCCGAATAAAATTGCTGTGACAGACGGACGGACGGACAGACAGACAGACAGACAGACGGACAGACATGTCGAAACTATAAAGATTCCGTTTTTTGCCATTCGGCTACGAAACCGTAAAAAGAATCATATAAATCGGTATAGAAACACCAAAGTTATACATGAAATACGCTTATAATAATAAGCCATCGCGCGTGAATACTGAATCATGCTATAAGGATTATTTTTGAGAATCGGTCGCCGCGCTCGACGCGTCTCGCGGTCGTAGCGTTCTCTAGGTACTTAAGCCTCATGTGAACGTGATCTAAACAATATTACCAATACATTAACTTACGCTGACGGAGTCGCGGGCACAACTATATTGTATCATTACATTCATTACGCTAAGGCCAATAGGAGCGGAGCGCCAATGAAGAATGCTTCAAAATCGGGGTTAAATTTAACGTTAGCCCAAAGTAACTATTCCACGCGGACGAAGTCGCGGGCAAAAGCTAGTTAATTATAAATGTTTAATGTACCTGTTTCATGTCCAGTTCCTTCTTCATGCGATGGAATTGCTTCCGCTTCGAAAGGAACGTTGATTTTATATCTTCTTGATCTTTAAACGAATGTGACGGACTGCATACGGAAGCTGGTGACAGTACCCTAGAACTTGGCGGGACATTCAAGGATGGTGTTTTAGGACGAGCTGCGGCAGTGGGCCGTTGGGGCGTGTTGGGGCGGCTGCTAGAGGTGCACAGGCGCTGGGAAGGGTTGCACGGGGTCGTGGGCCGGCTTGGCACACGTGGCGTACGAGGGCGACTCGATTGTAAGCTAGGAGTTTGAGGACGACTGCTAAGCGCCGGAGTTTGTGGGCGGCTTTTGGATTCTATATGAAACGAATTCAGACAAATATTATCATTGATTTATAATGACTATAATAAATGACCATAAATTTCAGAAATCTTACCGTTTAAGCGAGTTATATTAAGTACAGTTGCATCAGAGTCATTAATACTATTTTCATTGGGCTCCCCACCATCGTCACTACTTTTTATTTCTGAAAGAAAAATTTTAAAATAAGTATGTGCTTCACATTTTCCCCGATAATATTGGGGTTGTCTTCCAACCTTATCGCATGCAGCTGAGTAACAGTATTTTACATGGAGTGACTGCCTATATCACCTCCACAACCCTGTAGCTGGCGGCACATGATACCCCCAGCCAAGACTGGCCTCAAATTTTCAAGCCTCTGACTAATCGTAAAGATCGCCCAATATGTACAAATGACAGCTGGGATCAACGGCTTAAGCTTTGTTTTCCTAGGAAAGCGGTGCCGTCATATAGCGGCCGTAATATTACGGACGCAAAAAGGCGGCCATCTTTACGGTGACGACATGTGGAAAGTTCCACGGCCGTTTTAACACAGTCCAAGGATCTTCTACCTACTAACTGGATTGCTTACGAATGATTCAAAGAATACAGAAAGTCTTTCTTAACTGTTAAACAATAGAGTATAAACTTGCACGCATAAAACTGAAGGAACTATTCGTTCCGAGCGAGACAGTGCCGTGTGTGGACTGTGTCCCTTTCTTCTGTGTGGCAGATTAAAAATATTTATTTCAATGGTAATTTTTTCGACCTGTCTGTTGTAGTAATAACACCTAGTTTTAAACTTCTTTGGAATTCTATCTTTAAAATGAATTACCATTATTACTGTATGCATATTAATGAAAATTAAAGTTATTTTACCATGCAAACACTCTTGTGTTTAAACCAAAAAAAATGGAATTTGTAAGAATTAGTAGTGATACATTATACTATACCTGGCAATTACTACATTGCCGTCTGACGTTTACTTGACATCTGTATGTTTATAAATTTGAATTATATTTAATTTTGTGAGTTTTCGTAATATTAAAGTGCAAGTTATTGTAACCATGGTAAGAACGTGTTTTGTGGTTAATTGCAAGAGTGAAAAGTGTACCCCGGGTCTGGAATTTCCCTTTTTAAGTAAGTTTTGTGACTTTGTTTACAAATTGCATTTAGGGTGACTATGTTTTCAATGTAAAAGTGGATGTTCTTCTCTTTATTCTTCTTATGTATTATTTTTCTTTCTTCTCATTATATATTATTTTTTGTTATTTTAAGCTTTCCTAAAAATGATGATCTTCGAGACCGGTGGCTCAGTGTTCTACACAGAAAAGGGTCAGAAACGGTTCTAAAATTTGTAGCCGCCATTTCAAGCCCGAAGAAATATTGCATTTCGAAACAAGATCATATGATGCAATTCCATCCATTTTCCCTAAAGTAAGTTATCAATCTTTACAAATGACATGAAGATCACCGTTTTGAAATAGAATATGAGCATAGCAAGATGAATTTTCATTTTGAATCTATCTTAAACATAAATACTAAAATTTTGTTCTCATCAATCTATTATTATTTTAGATTCCTGTTAAAGCGAAACAAATAAATGTTTTAAGTACTATAATATTGAAACCCACTAAAAAAGAATATACAACCTGTACTGGGCACATTCAAAGATCAGTAAGTGAAAGTTATGAAAGGATTCAAATTAATAAGCATAAAAGTCGACATTTTTGTTGATTTATTTACTTTTGCTTAGCAAATTGATGGCAAAAATATTTTATATCATTTTGGCCAAAAACTCAGCTAAGCAAACTTGCTTACAAGTGTAGTTTATTATATTAATAATTACTTATAACTTAATTACTTAATTTTTGTCCACTGCAGTTAGTTAATGTCGACAAATAATAATAATAATTCATAATTTAAAGATTATTTCCATACTTTTAACTAATAATAGTGTAATACTTTTTTTAGGGTTGTGTGTCAAGCCAATCTTGTAACAAACCTGCAGCTGCAACATATGAGGAACTAGAAAATATAGAACCAACCTAATAATAATAACCTTATAATTGTCATTCGATCTGCCTCCTTCATGTTTAGAATTATGTATGTTAATAATATTGATTTCTAACCTTAAATAGCACATGTGGTGTTAGCCTGTAATTAATTGTTACACTTATAAATGTAATATGACTGTTTCATACAAATGTATAGTGTAAACAATTGTAGGTTAACCTAAATAAATATAAACATAAATAAATTATATCTCTTCTGTTATTCTTTCTATTTATAATCATCGTTTATCATGAAGGGTTTTAGTAGTTTTAATTATGTATAAACATTGCATCATTTTATTTTTAGTCTACTGGTTCTGACCGTACAAGTGTCGAATAAACGTAGATTACCAATTAATGCACGTTTGTTTGGACGTCTATACCACTGCCTATCAAGGCCAAGCCTTCGAAGAATTGTCAGCTGGTGATTCTGTTATTAATTCTGTATCTGCAATAATTGTATTTGTATCACGGGTCTTAACCACTTTGAAAGTTTATAATTCCACGCAATAAAGTCTGCTTAACAAAACCAATTTTGCGTTTAGCCCGTATAAGGAAGGGTTTATTATAGAAATTAGCGCGCTCAATATAAGTTCCCCAGATATATATTGAGAACTAGCTTTTCACCCACATGGAATTCTGTTATATCGTGCTACCGAGCAACTATTCAAAAATCTGAGATAGAAAGAACCCTATATAGTTCCCAGGGTTTTAAACTATCTCCATGCCAAATTTTTCGAAAGCGGCTCTGTGATTTAACCGTGAAAGCGTAACAGACCGATACAGACCTTTGTATTTATAATTGAATTTATTTCTTTCTTTCTATTTAATACGTTATTAAGAAAAAAACTGGCCAAGTACGAGTCGGACTCGCGCATGATGGGTATTTTTATAGGTAGGTAATGAATGGTACGGAACCATTACCTATAAAAAGCGCCAAAAATATCACAACTGTTGTATGGGAGTCTCCCTTAAATATTTATTTTAATTAATTTATAGTATTTTTTGTTATAGCGGTAACAGAAATACATCATTTGTAAGGTTAATAATAAGTGTCTTAAAAAAACCTGCAAATATTGCATCAAATAAAATTGTCCTTACGTTTATCGCGAATTGATATCCACACTACTAGAAAGAGATAGCTAGGTCCTTCGAGGGTATACTCTTCGGAACGGATTTGAGCTTCGCGTCCGCATTCCAGTTTAGGTACAAGTTCCTTGACACAGTCAGCTTCATCGCTATCAACGAAACCTTCTGTCACCGACAAGACGGCCGTCATGCAAATGGCGGCACCGCTTTTTGACGTTACGGTGTCAGTTACCGCTCTCTAGGAAACCGCGCCATTTTGTTTACATAGACAACGTTCTAGTGACGTCATTCACCGCTGTATTACGGCCGCTATATGACGGCACCGCTATCCTAGGAAAACAAAGCTTTAACGTGCTTTCCGACACGACACGACACGGGGGTATCATACCGCCAACTTCCAAACTCCACTCTACTTCTTCGAAATTCCACACAAAAAAACCCAATAGCACTTTTTGCCCGACCCGGGGAATCGAACCCGAGACGTCGTGCTCAGCCGTCGCGCTTGCGACCACTCGACCAACGAGGCAGTTTAAAGTTAATAATACATTTTTATCTTCCAAGTAACATCCATCCACTGATCAATTTCGGTAAGCATTGCTTACGTTACCTTTCAGATCGAACCGTGCGCTCTTAGACCGGCCGCTCATTACAACTTTTTGTCACCGTGACTTTTTGTCACTTAGTCAAGTGCTATGAAAACTATACTGAGTGCGCTCATTAAGCTGATTTCAGACTACGCTATACTATTGTGCTATAAAGTATAGCAAAGAAGGACCTAATGCTATACTATATAGCATGACGTTCACATACGTGATATTATCGCAAGCTCAGTCGCACCGCGATCTTTGAAGAGTGTGCACAGTTGCACAGCACACATCACGATCGACACAATAGATTTAATACTGGATAGTCATGAAAGCTCATCAAGCGATGATGACAATGCGGAATTTGACACTATCTTGTCATTAATGATACGAAAGAAGAAAAATGCCAAACTCTGGATATCAAATCATATAAAGTTTAGAAGAGTACGTGGTAATTTCAAACTATTTGAAGATTTAGATAATGAGGCGCGCGATATAGCATAGCATGAACTCTGCGCATCGCACCAATTTATAGCGTATAGCAAGCCAATAATATATAGTACAGTACAATGTGAACGTGTCCATAACAATGTATGGAGCGCGATATTGTTGTGCTATGAGCTATATACTATATGCTATTATATTATAGCGTAATCTGAAATCAGCTTTATGGTGACTTGATAAGACGGTGACAAAAAGTTGCAGCGACAGGCAGTACCGGAGTGACGTGACTGTCACTCGCCCTGTACATTACTATGGGAGTCCGCTCACTGGTCACTGGTCACTTTTTGTCACTCAGCCATAAAGATAGGCGTTTAAACGAAAAGCATATAATAAAACATGTTATTTAAAATAAGCGTATAAGCAGATTAGTTTGACAACCTCGTTGAAGTCCATTACAAAACTGAACGCGTTTGTTACCCAAGAAGTCACCTCAGTGAGCGCATCGTGGGTGACAGCAGGCGACAGTAACAATAAGTCACGGTGACAAAAAGTTGCAATGGGCGGCCGGCCTTATAATTTATTAGAGCTGTTATAATTTAGCCACCAGCTACTCTTCAAATAAACTTTACAAAATTCTGTGTCACACACATACCTAAGTATATTGTTTGTATTAAATTAAGTATATTGTATATCAAATGTATTTCAAACATCGAAATGATCACAAAGAAATATATATTATCGCATACTTATTTATGGATTCGCACGTTACCGTTCTGCTAATTCTCAGAATACTTTAATCTATACTAATATTATAAAGCTGAAGAGTTTGTTTGTTTGTTTGTTTGTTTGCTTGAACGCGCTAATCTCAGGAACTACGGTTCTGATTTGAAAAATTCTTTCAGTGTTAGATAGCCCATTTATCGAGGAAGGCTATATATTATCACGCTAAGACCAATAGGAGCGGAGCACTAATGAAGAATGTTTCAAAATCGGGGGAATTATTTTTCCACGCGGACGAAGTCGCGGGCGGAAGCTAGTAAATTATACACTAAAACTTGTCTGATGAATCGTTCTATCCACTGGTAAAAACCGCATGAAAATCTATTCAGTAGTTTTTAGTTTACAGACAGACACTGCGGAAGACTGTTTTGTATTATCTCAGGACTCAGGATCAACAAAGAAGCAACAAAGACTTGAATGATAAATGCGGCATTGGTGATGTTAAAATCTTGGCGAAAAATTATACACAAGAAAAACTGTGAGCAAGTGAAAGCCCTGATGTTTGTTGACTACGAGAAGGTTTGTCTGTCTCACCCAGTAAAGAAAGTTTAAAAACAACTGACGGAAGTGATAATGCAGTTTAGTATATATCTTTAAGTCACGCACCTAACGGAGAGTCTTCATTGATGTCCGGTAGGCTAACTACGCCACTTTCGTAAGCAACTGACTCTTGAGATGGCTGTTCTTCAGTTACTACAGTCGGAGCGTTCTCGATGGTGAATTGGTCATGTTCTGGTGGCGAACTCTAAAAATAAATAACACTTAACAACTGCGACATCTGTAGATTGTTTACCTACTACTGGTAGTCGTTTTGATATTAAATTACACAGGTTCTTATACTAACATTCTCCAATGGTTCACAATCTAAAGAAGTCCCATTACCCTGCAAAACAAAGAAAAAATCAATAACTAGATATTTGAAAAACAATTAAGATCGATTGATTAGAAGTCTCTCAATCCTCTTACCTTGATTTCGGTCTTGGAATCAGATTTTTGGGCTCGTTGAATGAGAGAACTCTTCGCCTGCAACTATTAACAGTATTCATTATTTAAAAAAAATATATTATTATTCAAGTACTAGGGTTAACATGTCAGAAGATTTGTCGTCGCTTGTTGGTGAGACCAAAAATATATCGGTAGACGTTGATCACCAGTGCCTTTTACACCATCCCTTTCGATCGACTGGTCAACTGATTAGAACATCACATTGAAGTACAGTGTGATAAGATATGATGAAAAAGCCAGAAGTACCTTAGGGCCGACGTTTTGCCGAGTTGGCGATTGCCTCTGATTAGGGATAGTTATGTTTCTGTTGGTCGCATTGCGAGCGGCGCGCGCGGCTGATGCTGCTGTCGGCCTCGGGAGCAATCGTGGAGTAGTCCCAACTGCTCCAAGTAAAGAAAATTAGGTACATCATTTAAATATACAAATTGTCGTGCAGTGTGCTAATTGCCAGGTATAGAAAGTAGACAGACGTTAATGAATGTGCGTGTGAACTGAGGGACCACACTGGGAATTCGCGAAATGAAAATCCTAGGATTTAGTAGTAGACTTAAAACAATTGTAGATCTAGAATCTGGGAATTTGTAAGCAAATATATTAAAAACTACGACCCATAAAGTGTGGTCCCTCAGTTCTCACAGGCGATCAGCCAGATCTCGGAAAGTAACTTAAAAAATAAGGTTTTGTGAATACAGACATTTAGTAAAGAATTTGAAAAGATATTTACTAAATAACATACCACAAAGCATTAAAGATAAAGAAAAATATAACGACTAAACTGTGGTCCCTCAGTCGACATAACAAAGAAATATTTTAGTGAATATTACTGAATAAAATTAATAAAACCGTTCTTTTTCTACATAAAGTTTTAGTAAAAGTCTAAAAAACATTTTGTAAAAAAGAAATGGAGCAATAATATCGAAGCATTTAGAAGATTTTGTAATCTACTTTTTACTAAATACACATAAGCCTTTCGTCTTAATAATGATATATTAAATAAAGTAGTATAATAGTACTGTCTACATTTTGTTTTATTGTGTGGTCACACTGCTCTATCTATTTTCATAGGATTAAAAAGTAATATTATCTCAGCTAAGAGGTAAGAAATACACAATTTTAGATACCTATTATTTAGTAGAAACTTTTTACTAAAACTTAAGTACACTAGACTTTCTGATATTCCTCTCGTCTAGCAGCTAGCACACGCACATATGTCAGTGGAAGAGAGGATTGAGGGACCAGTTTTAATCATCGCTATCTTCAAAATGCTTCGATATTATTGCTCCATTTCTTTTTTACAAAATGTTTTATTTCTTTTACTAAAACTTTATGTAGAAAAAGAACGGTTTTATTAATTTTATTCAGTAATATTCACTAAAATATTTATCTTTGTTATGTGGACTGAGGGACCACAGTTCAGTCGTTATATTTTATTTATCTTTAATGCTTTGTAGTCTGATGGCTGTATTCACAAAACCTTCTTTTTTAAGATACTTTCCGAGATCTGGCTGATCGTCTGTGAGAACTGAGGGACCACACTTTATGGGTCGTAGTTTTTAATATATTTGCTTACAAATTCCCAGATTCATTCTACAATTGTTTTAAGTCTACTACTAAATCCTAGGATTTTCATTTCGCGAATTCCCAGTGTGGTCCCTCAGTTCACACGCACATGTTAATGATGACATCGAATGTTTACAACGACGATACGACTGGTAGACATTGGGGTAATATGTACTACGTAATATATTACCTCAATGATGGTAGATGGATTAGGCTCGTATTACAGTAGCTCTCTCAAGTCTTAAAATTAACTATGAACAATCATAGATATTGAGGCTTTAATCGAGTTTTAAGAATGTTTTGGGTATCTTATGAATTGAGTTTACTTCTTTTAATAATAAGAGTCTAACCCAGAGGTAATTGGAGAAGTGTTTAAAATATTCAGGACCTGATATTAGACGGTCCATAGAAAATAAATCTGATACTAATGTGTTAGGAATCCGTCCATTTCGCTATTTTATTAGAAAGACGATTAAAATTACATGAATTGATCGTCAGCGGTTTAATGACAATCATTCTAAAGAATTTCTATAAAGATAATATTACATACAAGGTTTCTCCTTTTGCGATTTCGCCGCAGTCGTCATATTAAACTCCACAGCTTTGAAATTACGAAAAGAAAAATGGTGGTAGAAAATGTAAAAGAAAACCTCAGGAATTTTGATAAGTTGTTAAACTGTTTGCGTGATCGGTGATGATGGACGGGAGTTCTAATTATGAAATTAGACAGTTGCTTATTAGACAGTTGATTATTAGAAATGTCCAAATATTTTATGGCGATGGTTGCATAGAAAGAATCATATTATTGATAAACTTTTTGGTTTTTGACATTTTAGTGTAAACTATTTACACCATTGATGATCTCAGCATCAAGATGGCGGGACCAAGTCCCCAATCGAAAATGTAACAAATTAAAGTGTTTGTACTACATATGTACTATTTGTACCCTAAACCAGCAATTTGTACCTCTAACGGTAAAGGAAGTACGTCCAGACGAACCTGGTCCCGCCACTTTGACGTCAAAGTGGCGGGATCATCTGAAAGCGCTACCGAGAGACAGGTAATTCACACACAAAGACTTAGTACTACATATGTACTTGTATATACTCAATTTCCAATACAATTGTAAGTGCCAAACTAAAGTTATGTTATTAAAATATTGGTCCCGCCATTATGATGATTCATGTTATCGCTGATTTCATATGAAAATCGTAAAGAAATTCATACAAATCTAATGTGGAAACTTAGTACGTCCTATGTACTTATACGTGGGCAATTTTCATATTCATAGCTTTAGTACATCAAAAGTTATTTATCATTTATTATATATATCGTTATCTTTGAAATGGATACCCTTATGCAGAAATGAAACAACCTAAAATGCAATTGCAAATTATGTATATTTTTATAAAAATCTGTTATAAAGAGAACCTTTAGTGTTTTAATGATAAAAGTTACTTATAAATAAGAAAAAACTTTTTAACAAAAAATTAAACCGACTTCTTAAAACATGGCTATGTATAAAAACTAACTTTAAAAATACTCTCGAAAAATAACTTTAATTTCGGTAGTCTGTATCTTTTGCTTTGTATTTTTGTTTTTGGCAGCGACTTCCGGAATTAAAAATGAAATACAAGTTACACTGCGAGTGCAATATAACATTATTATATTATCCAATGGTTTATAAAGTGTAGATGAAATATGAAACTGCTTGAAGAGAAAATGCTCAGTCAATGTAGTCCCTTGAATTAAAGATTTTACGCACCGGCATAGTTTACCACGGCAAATCAACTGATGAAATTATACAAGATCACATTTTTTCATGCAGTGCAACGGAATCAAAACCATATACTACTCGATATCATCTACCTACAATATTTTTTGACTCAGTGATCAGAAGAAAATAAACATTTTTTAAATTCCGAGACAAATTTTCTTAAAAGGGACCCCTGATATATCTGCTATAAAGTATATAGCACTAAACACTGCAAAGTGAATAGTTTTAATTTAGGTAGTCGGTGTCTTTGGTTTTGTATTTTAGTTTTTGGCACCGACTTCCAAAATCAAAGTTATTTTTCACATTGCAGTGTTTTTTTGGAAGTCGGTTTAATCATTTGTAAATAAATTAATAGTTTAAAAAACCAAAAACACGCTTTTAAGACTAATGTAATGAGCAAAAATTAGAAATGTTTACTAGTAGGTAGTCCAAGGTTCCATCAGCCACCTTCCAATTCCATCGTCAGACCAGCTCGATGGTACCATAATATTGTATTGTCGTCTAGTCTACACATAATTGCCAAATTTCATTTTAATGTATATTTAGTTCGTTACAGATCGACCTAATAATACATCTATGGATTACGCGGTAGTTCAAAAAGGTTAAGAAAACCGATAACGGATTTTCTTTAGGTTTATTATAACCTTGAAACCTGATCGTGTTCAAAGTCCATTACGAGGCCTTTCTCACAAGTGCAAACACGACTATGATACGATATTCCATCATGGAATGCCAGTGCCTATCTTCTGGCTTCATCATCAGATCTTGAAACCTAATCGTGGTCAAAGTTCATTACAAGACTTTTCTAAGAAATCCAAAACAGCTATGATACGATTTTCCATGATGAAGTTCCAGTTCATAGCTTCCGGCTTCATCAGATCAGTTTGACAGTACCATATTATTGTATTGTCATCAAAACTACATACAGCTGCCAATTTTCATTACACTACGACCCTAGGAAGATGGTTAAATTAGTTACCTTAGATTCCATTACATAGTTAGTTACATACAGGTCGACCTAATAAAAGCGTGTTAAAAAAATATTTCTCTCTTTTTAGTTGGCTGATTTGTAATTTACCTACGTACAAAAGTCTTTTTTTCTAGGTGGGAACATCATCGAATAACAATTCCCACTCTGGGTAAAGCGCAAGGGGGTGTTAGACTTGTACTGACTAAAAACCCACCCTGTTCCTTCAGCTTCCCTTAAGTTCCAGGGCCGCGGTACCTTGTTAGAACATTTCCGCAACCCCGGCGGGCAATGGCCTTATGAGGCCCCGTAACTGGTGCTGACAGCTCTTTGAGGCGCGCGTGGAACACGACGCGCCGCCAACCCAGGCCAGGACAGTGAGCTACCCCTGCTCGCCGTCCGCAAGCCCGCGCCTACGGTGGTCGGAGATCGGCTCGTGATCCCCGATGCCCGGGGCGTCTCCCGCGGTAGCTGGGGCGTGAGGAAGAGAGTTGCCTCTCCCTCGCACCTTCGGCTTCCTCCTTCGCTAGCATGACTGCTTCGCAGAAGGAGGCGACTGCATCCCATTCCCTCTCGCTCCGCACCTTGGTCTGAACCACGGCCGGGCGCGAGAGGTTGCTGCCGTCGATCGCCACCACGAAGACACGGCGGTGCTCGGCCCAAGCAGGATACACCTCCACTGTATGCTCCACCGTGTCCTCCGTATAGTCCTCATAATGACGACACCCGGGCGTATCCTCCCGCTGTATCTCAAACAGGTACTTCCCGAAACAGCCATGTCCAGTCAGTACCTGCGTCAGGCGGAAGGTGCGGATGCCGTCATGAGATCCTGATTTGATGACAATGAAACCACTTTTAAAGAAAATCCTTTCAAACGAAAAAAGACTTTTCCAAATCGGTTCAGCCGTTTTCGAGTTATCGGTGATCATACATTAAAAAAAATATACGCATCGAATTAAGAACCTCCTCTTTTTTTCAATCAATTAAAATAAAGGTGAAGATTATTTTTGCGAATATATCAAACAATTAGGCACTATGTACGTTTGATTCTTCATAACTTTCGTCTTTAAGTCATCGTAGTACTCTCACTGATCAATTATTCGAGAAATATGAGCTTAATAATGTCCGATGCCGCTAGATGTAGGCTATAAACTCTATAGCATGATTTAACTTTAATTTTGTGTTGCATAAAGTCTTTATAAATAAATAAATAGCAGATAAAATAGCAGTAGGCCCGGGTCGGCGGCGGTGCTTCGTGTTCAACGCGCGCCTCACGGAGTCGTCAGCATGAGTGACGGGGTCTCATATGGCCATGGCCCGCCGGAGTTGCGGGAATGTTCTAAGAAGATACCGTGGCCCCGGAACGTAAGGGCAGGTGCAGGAAAAGGGTGGGTTTTTTAGTCAGTAGAAGTCGGACACTCCCTTCCGCTCCACCCACAGCAGAAGCAGTCCTTCGATAATTTTCCCTCCCGGAAAAAGAAAAAGGGATTTTGGCGAATTGTATTTCTATGAAAATGTTCATATTGTTTTCTTTTTCATAAAATTTATTTATATTTTTCGAAAACGAGAGCTAGTGATATGAACTAAGCTAAATGTTTGTTTGTGATGTTTGTTTCCTTACTACATACATGTGTCCAGTTCTATAAAAATAGACTAGAAACGAAAAAGCTTTTGATGTACTAAAGCTATGAATATGAAAATTGCCCACGTATAAGTACATAGGGCGTACTACTAGTGATAATAGTGTGGGTAGTCAATAGTGTAACAACAAAAATTTTCTCTGCTGTATAAAATTGTTTTAAAAATAGAAATCTTTATTACTTTCACAAATTAATGTTACATATTGATAATTAACAGTCTCTACCTGCCAGTGAAGTGTTTTCAACTCTTGAACACAAATTATTTATAACTTCATCACAGACATAACAAAATGGAAGCAATCAACCGCACAATAACTGACATGAGCAACTTGTTTAATGAAAGGATGGCAGACTTTGAGAAGGAGTTGCAGAAAAGTCCTAACACTACAACAACCACCACCTCTGGATTGGCAACAGAATTTGCATCATTCAGGACTTTCATAGTACAAGCGCTTGGTACTCTCCAAAAGCAGGTTGGTTTCCTTGCCCAGAGCCTGGATAATATGGAGATGCGTGGGAGGCGTAAAATCTTGCTGCTGCATGGAGTGCCGGAGGAGCAAGAGGAGCAGACGGCACCTTTGGTAACGCAAGTCATCCAACAATACATTAAGCTTGATGTGTCAGTGTCTGGCATCAAACGGTGTCACAGGATGGGGCGCAGCTCGTCTCACAAGCCTCGACCTATATTATTCAAGCTGCACGATGTGGTTCTCCGTGATAAAATCTGGTTTGCCAAAACTAAACTGAAGGGTTCTGGTATCACAATATCAGAGTTCCTCACAAAAACTAGGCACAATGTTTTTATGGCAGCGCGTGATAGTTTTGGTGTGACCCAATGCTGGACTACTGAGGGCACCGTGTTCGTTCTCGATCCCAAAGGAACCCGGCATCGAGTAACTTCTATAGCGGAGCTCAATAAGATCGTGCTGCAGTCGGAGCCTATGGCCACCCAGCCGGAACAGGTCTCAGTACAGTCGGAGCCCAGCGTCGTTGTTCTACCGGTGGCAGCGGGAAAAGTCGCTGCTAAAACCAAGCGAGCTGTAGCGAGAAAATAAACTTCATAGTTTTTTGTTTTCTTCTTTGGCGTATAGTCCAGGCACTAGTGTTTTTTTGTTGTATCAAGTAGGTAGTTTAGTACTTGTTACTTTTTGCAAAGTCGAATCTGTCACTTTTTAAATTTCGTTTGCGTTCCATAGCTGTGCACTAAATATGTAGATATCTTAAACAATTTTTATTTAGCTCCGTTACACGCTTTTAGTTTTTGTTTATTTGCTTTTGTTCGTGAAATTGGGTTAAATGTGATATTATGTGCCTGGACTACAGAACTAAATTGTATTTTAAGTTATTTTTATTTTTTACTCTCGTGTTATGCACAACTGGCAGGTGGACAACAATTTGTAGTTTACCGCGTTAATTTTTGTTTTTAAGAATATTTTTTGTTATTTTTGTTTTTTTGTTCATATATATATTATGCTCAGCCCCGGCTGCAGCAGTGATGCTGATACTTTTCTTTCTTTAGACAGTAACGATGATAGCTTCGTAAGTGTTCCTTCTTTATACGAAACTCTAGTTTCTATTTTTTCCGATGTGTCCAAGAACTTCAATGTAGTCCACATCAACGCCCAAAGTATTCCGGCTCATTTCCCCGAAATGCTGGCTAGTTTTGACTGTAAGAATATTCATGCTATCCTAGTATCCGAATCATGGTTAAAACCTTGCCTTCCCTCTTCTTCTTACTCTCTTCCTGGTTTTCAACTTATCAGGAATGACCGCACAGTCGGTGGTGGTGGCGGGGTGGCCATTTATCTTCGTAATTATATTTCCTTTTCTATTGTTAACATGTCTGCACAGCCGCCCCCTCCGAATGCTGGTGAACACCTTTTCATTGAAGTTGAACTCCACCACTCTAAAATTCTCCTTGGAGTCTACTACAGCCCTTCTCTTCGAATTAATTTCTTTTCTTATTTTAGAAACTTTAATTCCCACTTACAGTCATAGTATAATAATGGGTGACTTTAATACGTGCCTCCTTAAAAAGGACACTCGTACCAATTCTCTGTTTCATATCGTAAAATCAACCAATCTCTCCATTCTCGATCTTGGTGCCACTCACCATTTTCCTAACTCAGTTCCTTCACTGCTTGATCTTATTTTTGTCTCATCTTTTAGTCACGTCGCTAGGCATGGTCAATGCTCAGCAGACGCCTTTTCCTACCATGACCTAATTTTCACATCCTATAAAATTCGCCCCCCTAAGCATAAGTCCAAAACTATTCTGCTTCGCAATTTTGATGGGATGAACATTGATTGTCTTCGAGAGGATGCCAACAACATTGACTGGACGCCTCTGGTTGATTCGTCATCAGTCGATGAACAGGTTGATTTTCTGACTTCTGCACTAATTCAGCTTTACGACAGACATGCACCTATTCGAGCTGTAAGGGTTAAGCATCTTCCGGCGCCTTGGCTGACGGATGAAATTAAACTTTTAATCCATAAAAAAGCAGCGGCGAAATTTAAGTTTAAAGTTACACCCAGTGACGCCAACAGGGAGAAATTTATCTCAATTCGAAATCACTGCAGCAAGGTGTTTAGAAATGCAAAACGCCAACACATCCATAATTCGGTTCAGAGTAGTGATCCAGCTAAGGTCTGGAAATTTCTCAAATCATTAGGTATCGGGAAAAAGTCTCATGAAACGATTCCTAAAGACATTGAATTAAACTCTCTTAATAGTCATTTTTCTACTTCGCCATCAATAGATAGGGCTACTAAAACTGCTACTTTAAGTTATCTTTCTAACCTTCCGATACCTGATTATTCTCCTTTTGTCATAACTCAATTTACTGCTTGTGATGTTAAAAAGAGTGTTATGTCGATTACGTCCAATGCCGTGGGCAGTGACTGTGTCAGCCGTAAGATGATCATTCCCATCCTTGATAACGTTCTTCCCATCATTCTATACATCCTAAATTTCTCAATTTCTAGTAATGTCTTTCCACAAGCCTGGAAAGAAGCTCAAATTATCCCTTTACCCAAAAAAACTCATCCTGCATCTTTTTCTGACTACCGGCCCATTTCTATTCTCCCATTCCTATCCAAAGTCCTTGAAAAGCTTGTCCACCAACAACTTAGCTCGTTCCTTTCTAAGTATAATCTCCTGAATCCCTTCCAATCTGGTTTCCGTCCTGGTCACAGCACTACTTCTGCACTCGTGCATATTACGGACGATATAAGGTCTGGCATGGAAATGGGGAAGTTAACTGTACTTGCATTACTAGACTTTAGTAATGCGTTTAATACAGTTGACTTCGACATTTTGCTTGGCATTCTATGCTCATTTAACATATCTCCATCGGTAATTGACTGGTTTCGTAGTTACCTGTTTGGTCGCCGGCAGCGTATTTCCATTGAGGACTCCTTTTCTTCTTGGTGTGATACCTCTGCCGGTGTGCCACAGGGTGGCGTTTTATCTCCCTTACTTTTCGTACTTTTTATAAATGCTATCACTCAACGACTTTCTTCTTTCTACCACTTGTATGCTGATGATCTTCAAATTTACACCCAAGCTCCACTCGTAGAGTTAGCTGATGCCATCAAAACTATTAATATGGACCTTGCTCGAATTGGTGACTGGAGCGCTGAGTTTGGGCTGAAAATCAATCCTGCTAAGACTCAGGTTATTGTTGTTGGTAGTTCTCGTACTATCTCCAGGATTGATTGGACGGCACTTCCCCAGGTTTCTTTCAATAACACCTTCATACCTTTTAGTCACACTGTGAAGAACCTGGGAATACACATTGACGACACCCTTTCTTGGACTAAACAGTTACAGGAAGTTAGTCGTAAAGTATTTGCTTCTGCAGGCTCCTTGAGACGCCTACGTAATTTTCTTCCCATCTCCACTAAAATTGCAATTGCACAAACTCTTCTTCTCCCTATTCTGGACTATGCTGATGCCAGCTATCTCGACTTGACCCAAGACCAATTGGACAAGCTAGAGCGACTTCAAAATCTGTGTATCAGGTTTATATTTGGCTTGCGCAAGTATGACCACGTTTCTGATTTCCGTGCTCAGCTCAAATGGCTTCCTATTAGATTTCGCCGGAATCTTCACTTACTTTCTTTACTTTATAATGTGCTCTTTAATCCTTTTACTCCTTTTTATCTTAATGAACGTTTTCAGTTCCGCTGTGACACACATTCTAGGTCCTTGAGATCATCGGAGAATCTAGAGTTAAGTATTCGTATGCATTCCACTTCTTTCTTTGATAAATCTTTTACCATACAAGCAGCTCGTTTGTGGAATGCATTACCCATAGAAGTGAGGCGTGCTCAAACGCTACCAGCGTTCAAAAGAATGGTGAAGGAGCATTACCTCTCCCTATAACTGGTCCCCTTCTTTCTCAATTATACATGTAATATTTATTAGTATATGATTTTCGTATTTTATGTATTTTATATTATTATATCCAGTTAAAATTATGATGATTGTACACTGACAGCCCTTAAACTGTCTCCTTTAAGTTTGTCCATCCAAAGGTTGTCTGTAAGAGATCGCCCTGAGCGATAAGACCGCCCATTGTACACTAATTTAAATTTTTTGTATCCATATTAATATTGTAAGGTGTACAATAAAGTATATAATAATAATAATAATAATAAGTTTCCACATTATATTTTGTACGAATTTTTTACGATTTTCATATGAAATCAGCGATAACATGAATCATCATAATGGCGGGACCAATGTTTTAATAACATAACTTTAGTTTGGCACTTACAATTGTATTGGAAATTGAGTATATACAAGTACATATGTAGTACTAAGTCTTTGTGTGTGAATTACCTGTCTCTCGGTAGCGCTTTCAGATGATCCCGCCACTTTGACGTCAAAGTGGCGGGACCAGGTTCGTCTGGACGTACTTCCTTTACCGTTAGAGGTACAAATTGCTGGTTTAGGGTACAAATAGTACATATGTAGTACAAACACTTTAATTTGTTACATTTTCGATTGGGGACTTGGTCCCGCCATCTTGATGCTGACGGCTTTTGCATCGTCTGTCTGGTTGGCGAGCGACGTTGGACACCTTTGCCCTATATCCATATCGTATATCATCAATATCATATGCCACAACGAAGAGCTTTTCAAGATTGTCGATCGCGCCGTGGTTCACCAAACAAGTGGACGAATTAAGCGAAAGGCTCGTCATCTTCCAAAACAAGGTCGTAAGAGACGCGCTGGATAGGAACCGGTGGAGGCAGATAAACCGTTACATACTTATGCAAGCCTGATGCTGAGATCCTCAGCTATGAGGGACCGACCAGACACAGAGAGAAGACGCTGTATTTGGTCGGAACAGTTGCTAAAAGTAATGTTTTATGTAGAAGGTTGAAAATTTTTACTAATTTTTTTTTACTAAAACTTATTAATAATTCCTTGAGCATAAAAAAATTCTTTAACATTTTTTTCCATGGGAAAAATTCCTCGAAAACTGGCAGTATTTTTGACGAAGGATATGCCAGCCTTCTGACCACGTGAAGAGTCGAATCGGATACTGATTTCACGAAAAACTTAGTGCATGTTGTATATGTGTTTAGTGTTGCCCAAATGCAAGACCAAGACGAGACTTAGCCAGTCTTGGTCTTGGTCTTGCGTCAATACACCTGGTCTTGGTCTTGGTATTGCACTCCTAGTCTTGGTCTTGGTCTTGCGCAAGGGTCTCGCAAGAGTCTTGCAATTATCGATTAACCTACTGCTATTTATTAAACCGTAGTAAGGATCTTAGAACAATTTAACAGAGTAGGAACATTTTCAGCTTGAATTGACATAGGCATAGTAAAGGCCAACCAAATGAATAAAGGGTTTAGCCGTCCTTCCATAGGCAAACTGCCCCCCATAGGAACCTATATCGTAACCTATGTCATATTGTAGAGAGTACTAATAGTAGTTCATCGAGTAGATATTAGCTCTATTGACAGGCCCGTTGGTATAGTGGCCAGTGGCCCTGACTGCTATGCACAAAGTCGTGGGTTCGATTCCCACCTAGGACAAATGTTTGTGTGATGAGCACGATCATTTGTTCTTTGTCTGGGTGTAATTTATCTATAATATGTATGTATTTAGAAATATATATGTACTAGCTGACCCGCCACGACTTCGTTCGCGTGGTATCCTACCCCTACCCAACCGATACCCTACCCCTATCCTACCCCTACCCTACCCTACCTCTACCCTACCCTACCCCTACCCCTACCCTACCCCTACCATACCCCAACCCTACCCTACCCCTACCCTACCCCTACCCTACCCTACCCCTACCCTAACCCTACCCTACCCCTACCCTACCCCTACCCTACCACTACCCTACCCTACCCCTACCCAACCCCCACCCTACCCCTACCCTACCCTACCCCTACCCTACCCCTACCCTACCCCTACCCTACCCCTACCCTACCCCTACCCTACCCCTACCCTACCCCTACCCTACTCTTACCCTACCCCTACCCTACCCCTACCCTACCCCTACCCTACCCCTACCCTACCCCTACCCTACCCCTACCCTACCCCTACCCTACCCCTACCCTACCCCTACCCTACCCCTACCCTACCCCTACCCTACCCCTACCCTACCCCTACCCTACCCCTACCCTACCCCTACCCTACCCCTACCCTACCCCTACCCTACCCCTACCCTACCCCTACCCTACCCCTACCCTACCCCTACCCTACCCCTACCCTACCCCTACCCTACCCCTACCCTACCCCTACCCTACCCCTACCCTACCCCTACCCTACCCCTACCCTACCCCTACCCTACCCCTACCCTACCCCTACCCTACCCCTACCCTACCCCTACCCTACCCCTACCCTACCCCTACCCTACCCCTACCCTACCCCTACCCTACCCCGACTATAATTTGAGATTTAAACTATCCTATCTCTCAAGTTGGATCGAACTGCACATGGTGTGCGAATTTTATTATAATTGGTTAAGTGGTTTAGGAGTCCATTGAGGACAAACATTGTGACACGAGATTTATATATATTAAGATGTTTATCAGTTTTTTTACTGTACTCATACCACAAGCTCTGCTTAGTTTGGGACTAGATGGCGTTGTGTGAAAGTGCGCGCAGGTGGGGGGTACCCCGGAGACGAGCACCGGGCTGAGACCCGCGATTCTGTACGCCGCACTCCACCCCCCGCGCAAGTTGAACGGGAGCCCCACGAGCGCCATTTGGTCTTCCCTCGTCAGGGAGAACGCGCATTGGCTGCTAGGCAGCAGTGGCCGGGTCGGCGCCGCTGCCTTTCCCCTTCGTTGGCGGAACGTCCCCGGCTGGAGCCGCGCCCTCCGCCATTCGGGCATCCGGTGGGATATGCCCCTCCAGTGATGGCGAGCGGCTCGGGACACCGCGCAGACGAATATTTGGATTGTTGGCCCCGTCGTGAACGAAGGCAGCCTGGAAGCGGCGATCGGTCGCCGCCCAGGCATCACTAAGACATTGACGCCTGCCCCGCTAAAGGACCCCCCGATCAAGACGGTTGTGTTGCCAACGGCCTCGTTTAAGGTCTGGGGACCCTTGGGTGACTCAATTCTGGTCCGTGCCATTTTGGGCACGGGAGTCCGGGGTTGCCTTTTGTCGTCTTGGTTAGCGGGACAGGTTGGCCTGAAGGTGAATGACCTTTCAGGCAAGATTTGGGGAATTGGCGAACCGGCTGACACCACTGTTGAGGGAAGGACCTGGTTTGAAATCACCCTTGTGAGTTGTCCGTACCCTAAAATTGGTGCTCCTGCCCTTGTTGTAACTGAACTTGGTACAATTGTTGGTGACTGATCGTCACACTAAGAACTCGCATGCCGGTTGCAATGCGCTGTTGGCCATTCTGCAGCGAGAAATTTGGATTTTGTCGGCTGATCGCGTCAATGAGGCGAGGCCCTTTGCTGGCGTCGTAACGGATTTTGTTGGTCCCCCTTTGTTGAAGACGTCCACCCTTCGTAATAGCAAGATTGTTAAGGCTTATTTGTGTGTTGTCTGCCTGTCAACCAAGGCAGTACATTTGGAGCTGGTAACCTCCCTCTCGACAGAGGCCTTTGAGGCGACTTTGGAAAGATTTGTGTCTCGCCGTGGGTGACCTTCGTTGATTAGGTCTGATTGCGGTACGAATTACAAGGGTACAAGTAACTATTTGAAGGAGGTATACGCCTTCCTTAATGAGAGCCAGGTTGATATTGGTAATAGTTTGGCCCGCCGAGGGGTCACTTGGTTGTTTGACCCGCCAGCCTGCCCCCCATTGGGGGGGGGGGTATTTTTGGGGCCGCGGTGAAAGCGGCAAAGGGACGCTGGCGGAGATTGTTGGGAGACACCGTTCTCACCTTTAATGAACTAGCTACGGTATTTGGCCGCATTGAAGCTGTGTTGAATTTGCAACCTTGTCAAGACTTCCAATTGATTAGCGGACGAGTAGGCCCGTCCGGGGGGGGGTAGATGTTCGGTCCGACGTGAAACAGAACGCACCCTTTTGACATAAAGAATTTGATCTTGACATTACTCTGATTTTGACAGATAGACTTTGCGCTTGAAAAATGTCGTCCGCTTTTTGGGACCTGTTGAGATAATTATAATTGGTAAAATATCGTTGGATTCGCCTGTTGAGACCGATAATTGGGTCGCGAATTATTTGTTGTTTGAAGTTGAAATCCCCATTTTGTCGAAAACCCCGGGATATTGTCGGAACATATCGCCTTATTGCGTCACCTCGTGGCACGCGCTTGGTGGAAACGAGTCGGGTGTGATGCTGAGTTGGAACCGCGCCATCTGGAGACCGGCGCCTTGTGAACGTCCACATACTTGACTTACATCACACTTTTCAATTACTCATCTCATATTACATACAAACCACACTTGGGGCGTGACCTTGGAAGGTCGAAGTTGGCGTCCCCAGCACTCAGGTTAGTGTACCATTATTGTATAACCTTGTTTATTGTTTGAAAAGCAACGGTACGCTCCACGTATCGTGGAAGGTTCCGGACACGTCCAGTTACCGTTGGCTGGCCTATTGCAGTCCTGAACATAAGTATTAACTAATCACGATAATACGATACGACATAAAATAAAAACATTTTGTAATAAAATCCAATGAAAACTGTGAAACAACAATACTGACTTATTTAAAAAAAATACGAGATAGTTTTATGTGTATGATTACATTTTAACATTTTGATGCACTGATACCTACGCTTTAAAACTGCATAAATGAATCGATAAAAAAAATCCTGTCCCTAGGCAAAGGCACCGCCGCCGGCACGGCGACTATCTTGATCTTCATTAAATATAAGGTACTAGAAATCACTTTAAAATTCTAAATTAAGTTGAAAAATATTAAGTTAACTACAACAACTTAATATTTTCGGCTGATTTCTTATTTTAAAAAACCATGGACCGAATATTGTGTGTGTGCTAATCTTGTGCAACGTTTCCGGACCTTGTATCACTGTTGGTGTTAGTAACTTTAAGCAGCACCTCCGTCAGAGCAAGCGCATTAATGTTCTCATCAAATAATCCGGCTCTGGACAACGATCAAAACTCAGAGAACACATAAATAGTTCTTTTAAGTTAAGAGCTATCTAAGTTTCATTTTTTCCCCGCATCACCGCCCTTCCCCTGTGTTTTTGCAATGTAAGTTTTCTCATTTTAATAATAATAACACAAAGAAATGGACAGTCTGAACTAACTGCAAGACGCAAGAGTCTCGCAGGCTTAGTGTTGTTCTTGCTTAAATCTTGCAGGTTAAGTCTTGGTTTTGGTCTTGCAAAAATGTAAGAACAAGACCAAGACTGATTATGGGCAACACTATGTGTGTTGTATGTTTCATAACTATATGTATATTGTATATACTAATAATTTATTGCTTATAGCGGTCAAAAGTAATGTAGCTTTATATCCATGAAAGAATTTTTAGGATTGGATCATTAGTTCCGGAGATTACCTCCTACATACAAACAAAAATTAACTCTTTGTAGCTAATATTAGCATAGGTAACTCTCTCTAAAAGGTTTATCAAATTTGCGCCTTTTGAGATTTTCTACACCCGCAGTAGCCATCCGCACTGCCCAATTCGTTAAGAAGATAGGATGGTGTAAATGTGTTATAATTATATTACACAATTATCAGTTTCTAACGCTTTCACATTGAAGTAACAAATACACGACAATTAATTTATATTCAAATACAATAGCAATACAATTAGATTTTCATACCAATTCTACACATAAAAATATTAGAAAATATTCATAAAAGTTAGAAACAACATAAGTTTATTTAACTTAGGTCCGTTCGGTGTGACTGCTCAAGAATGAATATGCCTAGAACTTTTTATTTTAGGTAGGGCCACTCGTAGTTCAGCACACTAAGGCTGGTTACTACTTAACAGGACGATCCTGTGGTGACCTCTAAAAATTTAAAGGCCCCCCAGCCAGGGCTTATATACTAATATTTACATTTAAACGACCGCACGCTAAGGGCACTCCCTGTGGAGTACGGGCCTCGGCATAGCGGGGTCGTTGGTGGAGGGCAGCAAAGGGTCAGACTGGGTCATATTATTTAAGGGGTTATTTATTGCTACTGGCTCAGCATCGCGGGCTGGCTCGCTTGGCAAAGGTCGGGGGTGCCTAGAACGGCTGAGCGGTGGCTTTTATAGACAGTAGGACGTGACATCACATCGTACGATTTTAAAACAGATTTGTTAACCTTAGTATTTTAACATTAAACAATGATTAAATGGTATAAAAATACAGTAAATATATGTTGAAATTAATTAGTTCAATTACATCTTAGTCTTACGATGACAGAATTAGTAAACAAGCAACGTTATTTTTTTAAATAATGTTTAAATATGCTGTTATACAAAACAACAATGAAACTAAAACTATCTTATGAATATGTTTCGTAATAGTGTTTATAAGGTTTTGATAAGAAATAGTTAAATGTTGTGTATCACATGTTAACAAGGTTATAATTATTATAGTGATATTTTAATTTGAGTTCAATTAAAGAAACAAACTTGAGTTAATGTAATATATACCAACTGATCCATCACGGCCAAACTGACCTGTACTTCGCTCTCGAAGTACCAAGTTACATTCCACACCAAAGACCTAACCAACTTTCAAGGTAATTTATTCAGCCTGGACTCTTTGTCAATGCGGTTTTCTTCTTCCAAAGATACGATTTTGACAGGTACACAAAAATGAAAACCACAAGTCACAAGTGGTTCGCTTTTGGAATGCATTTGTTATAAATTTTTGTGCTGTAATATTTATATTTGTATTGTTATATTTAAAGTGTTATTATATATAAAATGAATTATGTCACTAGTTGTAACCGGTGAAGGAAAGCAAGGTGAGTTAATTAAGTACCTACGCATATATCCCTAAAAGCTCCAGATTGATATCGTGTCACATTCAACTGCCTTTATACATGAATTTGATGAAAACTTGAAATTAAGAAAAATAATTATTTAAAACCCTTTTTATTAACATGGCATGAATTACAATATTATAAAATAATTTGTCCCCTATAATTATGTTACGATCATAGGTATAACTTTCAATTTAATTGGGCTGATAATTTCGGAGGAATTTGGTACTCACAGACACGAGTGATCGGGATCACAAAAGGCCTAGGTATTACGGACTTTCGGAATCCTAAAAACCATCACTCTGTCTTTGCTGCTACTCTTTTGGGTTAGAAGAAGCAATAGGAGCCAAAGTTAGGTCAGTGGGTAGCCTGATGTATTTTACTAAAATGTCTAAATCTAAAATATTTAATGCTATACCTGAAGCATGTGCTGCGATAAATGAAGCTATTGCAAGAATATGCTAAGGTAAGTAAACCAATATACTTATTATTTTTATACATACCTACGAACCTATTATCACGACCATAGTTATTAGTGAAAGTAAATAGATAAACTAAACCAATTTATTTTTAAGACACTTATTTAAAAAAATCAGAGAACTTAGGTACACAAAAAGAACTAGAAAAGAAATGTTACTTAAAATTGTTAATAAAATGCAGCAAAGACTCTCTGGTTTCTTCAGTTGCGGTACCATCCAGAATGTGTAATTGTTGGCCTATGTTCACATTACTTTCTGAACTGTTTTCCATCTGGTTGGGTGGAGGGGATTGGTTTGTGATTGCAGAATGCATGTATTTTGTGAACTGTCTGAATATGAAGACATCGGAGTTGATACAAAATTTGACTCATAATCAAATTTCCCCAAATCAGCATCGAACAGTATATTATTTATGTAATGTTCAACATACGATTTTGTCCGTTTTGAATATTCATGATTTTGAAGCAACATGATTTTCAAAAGCCTGACTCATGTCCCTTATCTTTGATTCACGTGTAACTTTTAAAATACGGTAGGCTTCGGCTACTCGAGGGTCTTCATGTTTAGATTTTCTTGATGGTATTGTCGTGTGGCCAGATCGCATAGACGTTGAAGGTTGCCGTTGTGGTGTTTCTTGATTCTACTGAAGCTGCAGGTTGTGGATGTGTTGTTGAATCTGACTGTGTACCTACATTAGGGTCCACAGTTTCTTGTTCATTTTGCTCATTCTCCTGCTCCTCAGCCTGTGTAAAAAAAAAAACAGTTTAATTAATATACACCCTAAAATAAGTTTTTATTAATTTCAGACACCGTCAACAGAAGAAGAATGGCTATCAATCGCTCAGGAATTCAATGAGAAGTGGAATTTCCCAAACTGTGTTGGTGCTGTAGATGGGAAACACGCGTCATACTAGCACCTATTATTAGCGGAAGCGACTTTTTAATTATAAATCCACATTCAGTGTGGTGTTAATGGCCATTGTAGACGCTAACTACAATTTATATTCGCCGATATTGGTTGTCAGGGCAGAATATCAGATGGCGGAGTTTTCAGAAACACTTCTTTCTATCAGAAACTACAAAATAATGAATTAAATTTGCCTAATGACCAAAGCCTTTCAGGAAGACAACAGAATGTGCCATTCGTATTTGTAGCAGACGATGCATTCCCATTACAAAGACATATCATGAAGCCGAATTCTGGTACTCACGCCAGGGGATCCAAAAAACGAATTTACAACTACTGTTTGTCTAGAGCAAGACGAATAGTAGAAAATGCGTTTGGCACACTTTCAGCAGTTTTTGGTGTATTGGGAAAACCTATGTTGCTACAACCGGATAAAGCATCTCTCATCGTAATGACCTGTGTATACCTACATAATTATTTGATGAAAAGGAAAGCTTCTAGGAAGCTATATAATTCACCGGGCATGTTGGGCAGAATTGAAGATGACGTCGTTATTCCAGGCCACTGGAGAAATGTGGACCGTTTATCATCATTCCTCCCGTTACCCAACAATGGACGAAGACACACTTTACAATGTGAAAATATCCGGAAAGAATTCAAGCTCTGCTTAGTTTGAGACTAGAAGGCGTTGTGTGAAAGTTGTGGAATATTATATTGTATTTTAATTTGACTGATATTCTGCCATGGCAAAACAATATTGCATAATTGCAGGGGTGCGCACTAGGGTTTCAGGGCAAGAAGTTTACGAAATTATTATAAATGTAACTACTTAAACTAAAAGCACCAATCAAGCAATCACCAATCAACTTTAAAACGGCTGAAGCGATTTTGATGAAACATAGCTAAGAACACTCTAATTCACCTTCCAAACAAAAAAATCAAAATCGGTTCATCCGTTCGGGTATAAGATATCACAGACACACACACACACACACACACACATACACACACACAAGTCAAACTTATAAAACTCCGTCGTTTTGCGTCGGGAGTTAAAAACAGAAAAATATATTCAATTTTGCTTATTTTTTATAAATATTGTTTAAACTGTCCATCACTGGAGCACTGTCTATGACTGGTGCTTTTACCCTACCATTAAATAAGAATAATAAATAAACATAAGTACCTACTTACCATTTTTTTATTTTGGTTAGTGGCGAAATCAATTGTTTTCCTCGGTTTATATTTCCATCAAAAAGTGCATTAAAATGCGTTCAGTAGTTTTTGCGTGAAAGAGTAACAAACAGCAATCCTTATTTCCGCTATGTATAAAATAAATGTATGGAACATTTCGATGCCTCCCACGTAAGTTATTGTAAACCACAAATAGCAATTTTACAGGAGAGTGTTTCAAAGATACTATTAGCAATAAAAACTGAATTTTTCAATTAATCTTTATACCATTCAATATGTGAATATAGTGAGTAAATACTGAATTGTATAAAGATTAATTGAAAAATGCAGTTTTTATTGCTATTAGTATCTTTGAAACGCTCTCCTGTATTATTGCAATTTATGGGTTACAACAACGTACGTGGGAGGCATCGATTTATTTTATACATAGCGGAAATAAGGATTGATGTACCTCGACAGATAGCTTTAAGTTCTAGCCGCGATTGCTACAAATGCGACTCGTACCAACCTTGGTAGAGCCGCACCCATTTCAAATGCAAACGTACAATCGGCACCGCTGCCTGATTTCGTACCATTGAGGTAATATGTACTACGTACTAGAGAAGACACCACACACCACTACTGCGTTTCGTTCAAGTGCGGTCCATTGACTGCACTTCACTTAGACGCTTGTCAGATCTTGAACGCATAAGTCATTATTTGTTTTAAAGGAAAAAACGTTCAAACGCATTAAACATCGTGTGTTTTACGATATTGGAGTAATAGTTCAATTAATACGGCGAAGTGCAAAGGAATAACTTTTCATCGGCGAGTAATTAGATATTCATTTTAAAATATAATTTGAATAAAAATATTTGGCAGACGTCATGTGTCATAGACTAAAAATTAAGATGAGACAATTTGTGTAATAAACGTAGGTAGAATAAGCTGACAATTCTTTTATAGCGGAAAATAATAATCTAACATATATTTAACAAAAAAAAAACTGGCTGTGGTTATTCAACGAAAAAAGATATAAACTGAAACATTAAAATAATTATTGCATATTGTAAGACATAACTTGTTACATTTTGTTTATTTAAGCTTTTCACGTTTATGCCGTAAAGATAGAGAAAATTAGATAATATTGGTCCAAAACAACCGTAGTGAAGAGACCTGGTTACCATCCAGTCATATATGATAATATGCTCGTTGCATTTTCGCGTGTTTCATTATATAAATATACAAAAACAAAAGTTTATTTTGTTTTAAGTAGGTACTTTTAGGTTAAAGTCAATTAATAATAAAGTATGAAAAAAGAGTGCGAATGAAGATTGCTAGGTATAAAGCTATGTCACTTCTGTAGTCAGCAGTTTAATCTATATAAGTGACATGTTATAGCAGAACGTTGAACAAAATGAGTAAGCGTCATGTAAATCACGGCGCTTCCGACCTTTTGATCGCGAGAAAACTCCACCTTAAAAGCGCATTAGCGCTGCATGTTTTTATTGTTTTATTATACGACTAAATATTGTTTCAGCGCTGCAGCGAACTTAAGTTTAAACTCTTGCCAAAATTGAACATATCCTTTGCTTAGGATAGCTCCTCTAGTACATTATAGTACGTATTACCTCAATGTTTCGTACTCATTGTTTTTTGCCTTTCTCGGCGGTAAGATGCAAGAAGTCCTTCTTTTTTTTACTTCTTTAACATTACATTCCAGTAGTTTTGTGATTTCCTGCCAAGCATCTTGTTTGTAAGATGTATTTTTATAGTGTTCATACGTCGGCTCCCACAGACATCTGGAATTTTGGTAGACTTCTATAATTAATAAACATTTTTCTTTAGACCAATCCATAATTTAATCGATAAGATATGTATACAATCGCTAGAACACAAGAACACTTTGAAGAGACCACTCAGGGGCGCGAGCACGTCCGAACAAGCAAAAACGCTCTAAGCAACTGCTCGCGTGCTCTAGCGCCGTTTACATCGAGCGAGCGAGGATTCTTAGAACAACCCATAGAATCTTTGCGAATGCACTAAGAACAACGAAAGAATGCTCTATGCCTAAAGAACTTGACGTAGTGGGGGTAGAATGAGCATTCGCTTGTCTGATGTAAATCGACCTTTAGAAGAACCTACGTGGTACTGTCCCTTACTTATTATAATGATCATTTTACAAAACAGAGTAATAATAATATAGATATTTCTCATGATTTTCTCACCATATTTTAAAGTAAAATAAGAGAAATTTGTTATGGAATTTTGACTGTTAATTTGAAAAAAAAAAATGTAAGTTTTCAAGTTTCTTTAAAGTTGAAAACTTACAAACTTTAGGTTTAAGAATAACTTTATTTCTCATAAGAATTGCATACATAATTCACTTACTGAGAAACAATATCTTAAACTAAAATTAACAATTAGACTTAAATCTCTTTGCCTTAACACGTTCGCTGACAGTACGTCCTTAGGCGTGAAATTAAAATAGTGCGTTATGACTGTACGTCGAGGGACGGGCCACTTATTTTTAAGAGTACGTCGTCTCACGATAATTTTTCATATAAGTATTGTGAAGAGCAGTATCCACTGTCATATTATTGCAGTCAGTGCCTACTTGTATCAGCCCATTTTTTTATTAAAAACTTGGTATTTGCAGGATTATGATAAAGAATTGCTGAACAAAACACCAAATAATAGTTTTGTAAATAATTTATAATAAAGAAAGTTCATTAATCTGCACCCACTCAAAGAACACAATCATTCACCCAGTCATAGTTGTAATTATTAAAATATTATGATCAATTTCATATTTCTTACTGCCGTAATACGAGTATTTTCATATTGCTTGCTTGTGCACGAGTACTACGTTGATGTGTCATTTAGTATGGAAAATTCTACTGTCGTAATGTGGTGTCAGGGTAAGTGCTCACTGTCAGCGAAAGTGTTAATATATTTGTGCATGTCGTGCTTGCCTATAGTTAGGGTTGGAATAATTAAAAATCTATTAATATTGTTACGAGCTGGGGTTCGGGATAGAAATAATTAACGCCAATGAAACCAAAATTAACTCTTTAATTAATTAAACACAAAATAAAAATTTTACACAATTATTCGTACTACAACACTTGTCACTTAACACTGAAATTCACTCGTATAGCTTCGATTGTATCGCCTCGGATCTTCTAATAAGACTGACTCCGCGTTTTTTTTTTTTTTTTTAGGTAAGGCCACTCGTAGTTTAGCTCTCTAAGGCTAATGTACTACTTAACCTGCGCCCCTTTGCGATCTATTTATACCCCGGTCTATGAGCTCTAGAACATTCTTATAAAATCGACTCACTGTTTATACCACCCAGAATATTCCAGGAAGCTACTCGAGGTACACAGTACCGCTATTCGACGCTAGATGGCGTTAGTGTCTCGACTAGATATACTCGTTCCTGCTACTCGCCGTTAGATGGCGTTAGTGTCTCGAACATTCTAGAACATTATGAGTCTTCAGGGTTTTCACGAGATTCTTTCATCCATACGCTTAGCTTTTCCCAACTATTTTGGGGTCGGTTTCCAGTCTAATCGTATGCAGATCAGTATTAGTATTCTACATGGAGCGACTGCTTACTTGACCTTCACAACCCAGTTGCAGGGTAACACAAAACCTCTTGGCAAGACCAGCGTCAGGTTTTCTGACAGTCGGGATCAATTGATGGGCCTGTTGGTATAGTGGTCAGTGGCCCTGACTGCTATGCTCAAGGTCGTGGGTTCGATTCCCACCAAGGACAAATTTTTGTGTGATGAGCACGATCATTTGATCTTTGTCTGGGTATATATGTTTATCAGTTGTCTAGTACTCACACCAAAAGCTCTGCTTAGTTTGGGACTAGATGGCGTTGTGTGAAAGTTGTGGAATATTATATTATATTAATTGCTTAACGTGTTTTTGAGGTACGGAGGAATTTAGATTTGTTTGATTTGATCACCCATCCACAGACCGCTTGGCAAGCCTTGCTTTACCTAGAAGAACGAACCGTGTGGTTGTTATTATTTAGCCCAAGCTCCTCCAGTTTTTCGAGATTCTTTCTAGGCATGAAAACGAATTGTCTTGTATTTATTTGCAGATGTGGTCGAACCTGCGAAAGGTCGTATTAGATGTCGTATTCCACAGAGAATGCTCAGTGCACGGCAAAAACCACAGCTTAATAAACCAAAACCTCCGTCCGAAATATCCGCGGATATGGACAAGAAGGTAAGGAAATTATAAAGCCGGACTGTTATTTAGTAGATCTTAATGTCCAGTTCAAACTATGTGAACTACCCAAATCCTACCCTAAGTAAGAAATATCGAGGGAAATAACTTTGTTAGGGTGAGTACGTAAGGCGAACCGTAAGTATCCATAAAATCTTTAAGGAGTAGCTTGGCTTTGAGTTAATATCACCTACGCTGTTTTCCTGCGTTAATTCGATTCCCGTGGGAATTCGGGAACAAAAAGTAGCATATAGCAGCTGTTCCAAAGATTAGCCCGGCCAAACAGAATGACAGATAGACAATTAAAAAGGTTTGTTCTGTTTTAGTATCGTGTAAATAACTCTTAGCAAACGATTATTTTTAAACCAGGGGCAGATATCGCTTAGACTGTCTGTCACACTCAAATCTGTGCACATCTCGCAGCTATTGTTTTAGATAGCGCGGTATCTAGTCGAGCGCAGTGAGACAATACATTTATTTATGTCTGTACTTGTGCCAAAATTATTTGAGTTCTCTCAGTTTCTCACGAATGTGCACTATGGTACCGAATTTAGATAAAAATATAAAAAACAACCTCGGTTTCTGAAGTCTTTTAAAAAGCGTTTACATAAATACTTGGTTTTTAGATCTTTATAATTATTCGTTTGTATGTTCGAACAAGTCATAGGTACTAGGTAATAGAGTCTTTTGCTAGTGGATTTTAGTCAGTAAAAGTCTGACAGTCCTTTCCACCCTGCCCGGGGTAGGAGGACTTATATGATAATTTTACCACGTTAAAAAAAAGGATTACGGGAATGTTCTAACGAAATACCGAAGCCCCGGAACGTAAGGGCGGTGGAGGAACAGGCAGTAGAAGTCTGACACTCCCTTTCACTCCACCCAGAGCGGGAGAATGATTTTAAAGTAGAAGAAGAAGAGAAGAAGTTAGAAGTAATTAATAGAATATTGTCAAGATTTGCCTGCAGCAACACTGGTTGCTGCATGCAGTTGGATTGGGAGCAGACCCCAACTTAGTTGAGAAAAGGCAAAGCAGATTATTTATTTATTTACTAGTTGACCCGCCACGACTTCGTTCGCGTGGTATCCTATCCCTACCCAACCGATACTACTACCCCTATCCTACCGATACCCTACCCATACCTTACTCTACCCCTACCCTGCACCTTCCCTACCCCTACACTACCCCTACCCTACCCTTACCCTACCGTACCTCTACCCTACCCTACCCCTACCCTTGAGACCTTTTCTACTTTTCTCAACTTTTAAACCTTCCCTAGACTTCCACGAACATTTCAAAACCAAGATAAGATAAATCCGTTCAGCCGTTCTCGAGTTTTAGCGAGACTAACGAACAGCAATTGATTTTTATATACCTATATAGATTGCACAATGTACACACAGTTACAGGCGTGGCTTTTAACTTTATTTTTTTATACTTGATAGGTTTGCGTTTGTCCACCCTCTCACCTGATGTTAAGCGAGGATGTGGTCGAAGATGAAGCAGGCTTGCCTAGAAGTAACCTATTCACTCTTGACTTAAAGACTCCCAGGTTATAGCTATCAGGAAATACAGACTCCGGCAGTGAATTCCACTCCACTAATCTATAGATATATAACCCTGTTAGGGCGCAGAAAATTAACCTTAAACTAAAATATCGCAAAGTAGCTTACTTTGCAATACCTTAGTAACATACAATTTGTATATTAAAATTATGATTATGATGGTGTGGTGTAGGTTTCTATTGCCGTTATATAACAACAAATAAAGAACAATAAATGGGCACCTCTCGCACCTGACCGGTTTTTGATTTGTTACAGAAACCAAAAACTGATGCAGTGACTGTTCAACAGCGATTACCCAGACACGCAGGACGACCGCGGTCCATTGAGGTCGTTTTTTAATACACCTGCTGCTCTTGACTTATGACGAAAATAAATAAATTTTGTTAAATATTTTAATTATTATACGTACTTAATTATTGGTGAAAACATTGTCTACAGCCGAGACCGAAATCTGCGAATCGTGTGAAAGATGACTTGAGTATCGGAAGACCGTCATTTCCCGCACCGCCGCGGTCGGCAAGACCATTTGCTCCAGACCGCGATCGCTACCCAAACACTTCCAGAGTGGGTATTTTAACACTTGATCTTTAGTAGTTATTTTAATATGGCTGATCTAGTAAATGGTACATCTCTGATGGACGATGTATTTAAATACACTCGAGAGAAATAAAATCGCACACCCCTTGTTCATGAGTTTTGTTCTCAATTTTTTACTAAAATTCAATGGTATTTAGTAACAAAAAAAAAAAATTAAATAAAAATAAATAGTCTTAGGTTACTAATGTAATGTAATAAGAAAATCATTTACCTGAAATTACACTCACAAACATCAAAACAACAAAATTCCGCGAATTAACTCGTTTCAAGTCGACACTTATTTGCACCCATTACCACAGGTATAAAAAGGTTAATGAAAGGATTTTTTAAATATTTTGTGCATTGAACTTTAACGTGATAACACCTCGTGTAAATACATATGGGAAATTTGGAAAAACATGGACATTATACCTGCAGAAGCTGCTCAAGTTATGGTCTTGCTGGAAGCAGGAAAAATTCAAAGTGAAGTGACTGGATAGTTAAATTTAAGTCGATATTTAGTTCAATGTGTAGACCAGAGGTTTCAAAAAACAAGGGGCTATATTCGGCAACCAGGTTTAGGCCGTCGTCGTACAAAGTCAGAGCGTGATGACCGGTTTCTTGTGACGAGATCTTTGCGAAATCGACAGCTGAACGCGGTTGAGCTGGTACAACGCAATGTCAACATAAGTTGGTGAATGGTCAGAAGAAGATTAGCTGAAGCAGATGGTCCGAAATTGTCCACTTCAATTTGCCCGAAAGCATTCAAATTGGACGTTCGATCAGTGGAGAGTAGTTATGTTTTCTGATGAATGCAGGATGACTTTACATAGTTACAATGGACGCTCACGGGTCTATAGAAGGTCATCAGAGCAATTTGCTCAATTTTGCATAAGCGAACGTGGTGGTGGTGGATCATGTATGTTTTGGGGTGGCATAATGCCCGATTCTAAAACCTAGATTTTACATTGTCTTCATTACTGGGGCCAATACTGGCCCTAAGTCAAGAGGTTTAACAGCTCAGTGACACGTGGAAGAAGTTTTCGAACACACTGATAGGCCGATTTTATGGCTTATGGGGGCAGAATTTGCACTCTTGCATGATAATACCAGCTGGCCACATATCGGTAGGACCATAGAAATATAAAAAACAGGAGAAGTGGCAAGGGGGCGTGTCGGTGTCCGCATGACATGGCCACAGCGCCCATGTCATAGGCAAATGGGCGTCTCCGCGAACTAATACGTTTTCGACGGCGATCGTGACAACTTATAAGAATGCCGAGTTGTTCAGTGGTTTCTTGCAAAAACCGAAGCCAAAACCAAAACTTTGTGAATCATGGAATAACTTACCATAATTATGTTAGTACAAGTATTTTACAATATTTGTCTTTAAAATCATGAAAAATAATAAATCGTAAAATATTTCTTGCTTTTACTATGTTATTTTTGTTGTCAAATATCACAGCTACTGTACTATTTCTGTAATAAATACATTGCTTCTTAACCACTACCTAAGTTCGTCACTAAGTAACTGGACAAACAATGTAAAAATAATAAAACGATATTATATTATGCGGATTAATCGCGTAGTACGGCCACTGACTCTTGCGAGGAGTTAGTGATATGTTTGTGTAGATCCACTGACGTAGGCTAACGACAACAATGTCGATTGACAAATGAAATATTACTATTATAGTTTAGGGGTTTTTATAACATATGGAAACGTCTAAGAAAATATATTTAATTTTTATTTTGCTTGAGATGACAGAAAGAAAAATACGTTGAAAAGTCAAGTGTACAAACAAGAATAAATAATTTATTTTACGCCCGCAGCATGCGTACGTAAGGAGTTCCGACGTCACCATCGCTACAATAGTTTATTTTTCAATCTGTCAACCGTTTTAACCTGGTTGGAAGTTCGATGTAAAATAATGTTTATTACTTATTTTGATTATTTTACAGCATAGCAGAGAAATGCGTAACCAATGTTCCTAAAGTAAGTTACATAAGTTTTAGGGTAATAATCGGTGATGTTTCTGGCTTTGAATTATCATGTCTATCTATCTGTCTGTCTGTCTGTCCGTCCGTCTGTCTGTCTGTCTGTCTGTCTGTCTGTCTGTCTGTCTCTCTGACTGTATGTCTGTCTGTCTGTCTGTATGTCTGTCTGTCCGTCCGTCCATCCGTAAGTCACAACTATTTTATTCCGAAATTATTAGGACTGAACATTTGAAACTTGGTAGGTAGATGTATTCTGTAAACCGTTTTCCGATTTAAAAAAAAATTAAAATAAAGTTCTTCTTCCCATACACGGAACTAAAACTGAAAAATTTTTTTTTTTTTCACGAAACCTATGCGTGTGTGGTATCTATAGACAACTCTTTAAAAATGACATTGAGAGTAGATTCACCGGTTCTGGCGCACCAATCTCGTGGCTCACCGGTTCTGGCGCACCAATCTCGTGGGTGGTCCAGGGCGTTTCAAAACTAAAAAAGAAAGGTTTTGTCATGCTCTGGTCAAGTTTCTTCAATTTTTGCGTAGGATGCGTGGTTCCGGAGATATGCAGATCAATTAGCTGTTATCTCATTGATTTTCCGGCGCTCCTGCACCCTCATTAGCGTTCCATTGTTCGCCTCATTACGGTTGCACTGTTTATCTAATCCTCTTATCTATTATTCCTAGAACACCCTCATTATGAGTGCTTTTCTGTATTAGAATAATGGTAAAGTGTTGAAGGAATTTGTAGGGTTGGGATCAAAAATGTATGCCTTGGAAGTAGAAGATAAAGTATCATCAATAAAACACAATCATTCATATTTATTATTTCAAAATTTTATTAATTATTTTCTACAAAATATGAGTGGAACATGTCATCCACTAAAATATGTTCCCTGTAAATATGTTTGTAAAACTATGCATTGAACATCCCTGAAACTTATATAGCAAATACATTAAGTAATATTCACCACAAACTGAAGTCCAATCATTCTGAATCCTATCAACACTCCAGTCCCATCTTTTACAATTCCTTTTCAAAAACTCGAGATGATATCGCGCAGGTGTTCGCCCATATGAATCAAAATATTGACCGATGCCATTCGTATCGATATATACAGCTACCCAGTGTGAACCTGGTTTATCATCCGCATTAAAATTGCAAATTATATACATTGGTGCATGGGTATACATAGGGAGTCTATTAGCAGCATTAACATTATTTTCTAGACTGAGGTGAATCTTTTTCAGATGTTTTTGTACTTCTAGTGTATCCATGATATAGCAGATTATTACACTACCAATCTATTCAATGGTCGTCATAGGAATGTTCAATTATAGTGATTTGTAAATATTAAATCGCATTCTTTTGTGGCACTCACAAAACAGGTTGATGCCTATTGCTTAGCAATGTGAGATAAGTTTGTTGACTCATAGAGTTACTATCAGTTTCGTTTGTAAATATTAAATCGCATTCTTTTGTGTGAGTCACAAAACAGATTGATGCCTGTTGCGAAGGAACGTGAGATAATTTTGGTGATTCATAGAGTTACAATCAGTTTCGTTGTATTTAGGAATTTGTTTTAGATAAGAATGGTGCTATATAAGACCGAACCGTTGCAGTCATGCAGTCAGTCTATGGTCGTTTGACCGCAGTGGATTGTATACGTCTACCAATACTATGTTTGTGTTACTTCAACGCATCAATGGCCATGGAGGTAAGTGTTTATTCTATTGACAAACTTACTTGTATTCCTGTTGTTGTTTCCTAACGTGTGTGATTAAGTGTAAACAAATTGATATTAACATGATAACTGTCTTGTTGCAGAAATCATTCAACTTCGTTGAAAATACCTATGATAAATGATAATGATAAATGATCTTTATTTTGCAAATTGGTTATTAAATAACACTTTTACACGTAATTTTTTTCCTTAAATATTAACTAGATGAGGCCGGTGTTTCCTAACTGACTACCCTGAGAAGAAACACCGAAACAAACTCAGGGGTCCGTCTCTTTTAAAGTCCATACAATCTACACTGAATTAATTATATGGGAACCTTGTAGGTTTCAGTCTGAGGCGGTCTTTTGAAGAAAGATGCTCACAGATTTGAGTGGGCCTGTCCATACAGTGCAAGCATTTGTCAAATGACGTATAGCTCAACTTAGAACAAGGAGCTTAACGATTTGACGAACAATACCAAGGTAAGGACCTTTAGGTAGGCCGCAAAAAGCACTCAAACTGCCAGACAATTTATAATGTTTAACTCGAATAAATAAAAAAATAACCTACATAGTGCACATATTCACAATCGTTTATGAGGATTATGTAGATTAGTCAGTAGATTAGTCAGAAATGGCCTTTTGAGGAAAGACCAAACAGATTTGAGTAGACCCGTCCCGTCAGTGCAAGCCTTTGTCAGTTAGTCTGTAAGCTCAACTTTATTACTACAAACTATAAACAGTATTACTACTCACCGCTCTCCCCTCAACATGAAGAAGAGAATGATGACATCGTCATTAATAACACATGCGATGGTGGAAAAACGAAATCACAACCGATTCATCATTTTTTTGAAGTGGCACCAAAAATAAAAAAGAAGGAACTGTTATCGTCAACCGTGGCACGAGCCGCTAGAGATGGTGTACCATACATTTCTACTAATTCTGACGACGGAGACCAAGTGACGCATCTCATAAAAATTGAAATGTACGATATGAAGAAGCTATGTAAGATTCCAACTACTGATCATTGGAAACACGCTACCACGAGGATTAAATATTATGTAAAGAATAATAAGGATAGCATCTACGACAGCACAAACGGCCTCGTATACAATATTAGGTGAAAAAATTAAAAAATACTTTTTTAACAATGACACCCATTAGTTGATTGGTGAATGTGATTCTGTTTACTTAAATTACTTCTGTGTACTCATTAGATTCTACCTGACTTTCTAATCCATTGCTAGACTCTATATAATGAACATTATTTGAAATTGGGTATCAGTTGGTCTACCAACACTTAACTGTTACTTACTGTGCTACCTAATTTCTTCTTTGCTATAAAGATGGAAAACTTCAGTGAAGTGTGCACCAGTGCTTTCTTTTCCGCACCCATGGAAGAGAATATGGAACTATTCATCAACGAATTCGATCAGGAGCTGTCTAAAGTTTGTGATGAAATGGAGAAGTTTGAACTGTTTAATTCATCGTATGATGATGAGTTGCATAATTACTGTGCAATGGTTGAAACAGCGTTGATGTAAGTATTAGAAGTACAAACTCAATAAGAAATATTATTGTGTAATGTTTTATTTTAAGATTTGTCTAATAATTTTCTTGCTGTTTTGTTACAGTCAACCACAAGTTGGAAGAGGTATCAAACGAGGTATCACTACTGACGAAAATAAGGTTAGCAAGAAAGCAAAATTTGATGAAGGAGCTTCTACATCATCGACTGAAACCAATAACGTGGACAACAATAAGGTGGAATGTGACACATGTCATGTTTTTATTAATAAAAGGTATCTAAATAACCATTTAAAAAGCAATGTTCACAAAAATAATCTTTTAAAATCACATAATTCACTAGCAAATGTTACAGTTGTTGAAACCGCTTTTGGCAACCGAATTTTAACATATAGAATTAATAGTAAAACAATTCAATGGGGTCAATATTCTGAAACACCGGAATCGTTTTTAAATTCATCAAAAATTGATATCTTATTTATAATCAATGAATGTATTCTACAACATACAATTTTTAAAATAAACTTCATATTGCATGCTGATTTCATACAACAAACTAAAGATATTAAAAATACATTTGATTTTCAAACGTTTAATTACATAATTTATCAGGGTGATGACTTAAATATATTTTTTCATCATTAATAGACACTGTTGTTGGTAAAATTTGTCAAGTTGAAAAAAAAAATAGTGGTTGGAGTCTTAATCAAATTAAATATATAGATATGAATGTTAACAAATTCAACCCCCTACGTGGTAGTTCATATATCGATCTTCCTCAAGATATTAAATAAAAAAAAAGCTGTAATCAATGTTAAAAATAATGATAATATGTGTTACAAATGGGCATTACTCTCCGGTTTATATCCTGTATGTAAAAGTGTAGATCGGGTAACATCATACGCAATTCATGAAAATAAACTAAAATTTACTGATATTTCTTTTCCGGTTAAAATTGTAGATATATCAAAAGTAGAGAAATTAAACAATATTAGTATAAATGTTTTTGGTTTTTTTTCATTTTTTTCATTTCATTTCATTTCATTTATTTCATAAACAATTTTAACATTGTGTTGAAATTATCGCTCTAAAATACACACAAACATGAAAAAATTTACAGGTAAGCATTATTACTATACAGCACAAACTAATCAAAATAAAATAAGTTACAATATACCATTTCAAATAATATTCTTAGAATAGCATTGTTACACAAATCATATAATTATATCAAATATAAACAATGTAAAAAAAAGAAACAAATGCAAATTCAACCATTACAAGTCAGAAGTAAAAAATAATAATAATAATCAAAATTTATATAATAATATCAATAAAATTAGCAAAAATGTAAAGTCCAAATTATGTCAAATAGATATTGTAAAACTAACACCAAAAAGTTTACATACAGATCAGCCATTGAAATCGTCAAAATGTCAAAATAAAAAATTACGTCAATTAAATAAGGACAATAAGTTAATACAGTCTAGTTGTATGTGTCACAGAGAAACTCGTCAAGTGTGTAATAGCACTTCTCTATCAAAAAAGACTTTAGCTGTTGCTTAAATGTGTTTAAATTATATATGGACTTTAATGATACAGGTAGTTTATTAAATAGTTTAATTGATTGATATCCTGCAGCATGATTTACTACTTTTAAGTGTGGTTGCACCTTATATTGTAAGTCCCTACGCCTTGTAGCTTCCCGTTTATCTCTTTCTTCAAGTGTTTCGAAAAGGTGTAGTTTTTTCATAAGGTCAGTAAGTAATACTAATATATACAAGCAAGGGACCGTTAGTACCTGCAGTTCTTTAAAGTACTCCCTACACGAAACCCACTGTGGAATTCTCACCATCGTTCTTATGGCCCTTTTCTGTATAACAAAAGCAGTATTTATATTGTACGCATAACTACCTCCCCATAGAGTGATACTGTACCTCAGCTTCGACTCCACAAGCGAAAAATATACTATTTTTAATTGTTCGATAGCAATTACATCTCTTAGACTTCTAAGGGCAAAGCAAGCTGAGCTAATTGAATTTTCTATCGCAGACAGTTCCTTTTTCCAGTTAAGATTTTCGTCAATATAAATACCTAAGAATTTCACGCAGTCTACCAATGATATTCTATTATCATTAAGTTTGATGTCCATTACTTCTTTGTTTCTCGACGTCGTCCTAAATAACATGGCATTTGTTTTGCTGGCATTCAACTTAAGATTGTTAATAGAGAACCAAGAATGAAAGAGAGTCAGAGCCTTATTTACCTTGCTATTGAGAGTATCTACATCTTTAGCTGTTACAATAGCATTCGTATCGTCAGCAAAAAGAACAAGTTCTATATTGTTAAGTTTAAGCATATAGTTAATTAAATCATTAATAAATAAAATGAAAAAGATTGGCCCTAGTATCGAGCCTTGTGGAACTCCTTGTTTTATTAGTTTAAGTCCAGATTTGTAAAATCTTTCGCAATTGTTTTCTTCCACTTTAATTTCTACATATTGCTTCCGATTTTCTAAATAAGATTTAAATAAATTTAAGACCGGTCCTCTTACTCCATAATGTTCCATTTTAGCTAGCAATAGTTTGTGGTTTACTGAGTCAAAAGCAGAGCTAAGATCAAGGAATATCCCTACAACCTTTAATCTATCATTAATTCCATTAACCACTTGTTCCATTAATGTATTAATAGCGTCATTTGTTCCCACACTTCTCTGATAACCAAATTGTCTGTGATTAAGAATTTTATTTCGATTTAAATGTTTTAGAAGTCTTACTTTAAGAATTTTTTCAAAAATTTTCGAAATAATTGGTAACAAAGATATTGGTCTATAATTATTAGGATCCAGTTTGCAACCCTTTTTGTATATTGGCAACACCCTTGCTAATTTTAATTGTTCGGGAAATACATTCATATTTATACATGTATTAATAAGATGTGCCAGAGGTTCTGCCAGTATGTCTATATGATCTTTAACGGTCTGTATTGGTATTTCATCATGGCCCGAAGATTTCTTGATAGCCATAGAATTGACTAGTTTCTTTATTTCAAAAGGAGTGACTAGATCGCAGGTCATTTCATTCTCTACTCGGTTTACGCTATCTTCCAACGTTTTAATTGCTTGTTCAATAGAATTTTTTTCACCAACTGTCTCGGTTTTGTCAAAAGTGTCAGAAAAAATGTCAACTATCTCTTGGGGATTAGATATTATTTTATTGTGAACTTTAAGGAGTAAGTCTTTATTACTGGCGCGTTTACATTTTGTGTTCCTATGCCTATTTACAACCTGCCATATAGCTTTTGAAGATTCGTTGGCTTTTATAAGTTCCTTCCTAACCGCAATGCGTCTGGCTTTTTTAAGACTAGTCTATATATCCTAATATATGATTTTGTGTATGTTTTTATTTCTTCATTACAAGCAGTTTTATTTATGTCCTGAAGTATGAAACGCTTCATTTTACTGGAAACTCTTACTCCTTTTGTTATCCAGGATGGTTTATGACATTTCTTTAAATTTACCCGTATTTTCTTTTTCTTGAAACTTGCTCGGAATATTTGAACAATTTTCTTTAGAAAGCTATTTATTCCTTCATCCGACCAATTAATATTCCGTATACGTCGTCTAAAATTATCTGAATTTTTGTTAATAAATTGCCTAATCTCTTCTAAGAGGTTTAGAGTATAATAAAGAAAAAAAGTGTAATTCAGTTGTAGGTCCTTTATATTTAACAAAATGTCGTACACGTAATCATACCAACCTACTATATTTATCGAATGGTACTAACAATCATTACTGTCATATTAAAAAGTTATTGCGGTTAGTTAGTTCACAAATCTCAAGTCAACATCACGCAGTTTATATATGCGATTCATGTTTACTTCATTTCCCATCAGAGGAAAGACAATAACCATCAACAATATGATTGCGTTCATATTTGTACGGAATTACCAAACGGTAAGGATTCCAAAAAGGATTGGTTTGGTAAAGCAACATCAAATAATAAATTAAAATTTGATAAATTCGTGAAAAAGTTGGAAATGCCCTTTGTGGTTTATGCAGACTTTGAAGCATTTTTGAACCCGATAGAATCATGTAGTAACGATCCATCCAAGCCTAGTACAATTAATATTCAAAAACATGAAGTGTATAGTTTTGGATATTACATTAAAATAATGTTCATATGATGACAGATTATCATAATATGAGACATATAGTGGGCCAAACTGTCCACAAGTGTTTATGAATCGCCTTTGTGAAGATGTGAAAACAATAGTTAAAAAAATTGTTTCCAAAAATGTCCCTTTCCATTATCAGATGAAGATAAAATTAAAATTTCGAATTCAAACATTAGTCATATTTGTGAAACTCAGTTAAATGAAGATCCTTTTTAGGGTTCCGTAGTCAACAAGGAACCCTTATAGTTTCGCCATGTCCGTCTGTCTGTCCGTCTGTCCGCGGTTTAGCTCAAAAACTATTGGTACTAGAAATTTGTAATTTTGCATGAGTATACACGTTAATGACGCCAAAAAGTGGTAAAATAAAATTTTGAAAAAAACAATTATTTAGGATACCTCCCCTACATGTAAAGTGAGATGATAATTTTTTTTTTTTCGTCCTTCCCATAGTGTGGGATATCGTTAGATAGGTCTTTCAAAAATATTAGGGGTTTAGGAAGACCGTTTTCTGATTAACTAAACCGCTCGTGACTTATCAAGCTTTAAAGTACCAATTTTCGTTAGAGTCAAGTGTCCCCTCTCTATCAACTAAACGGTTGTAGTTAGAAATTCAAATGTCATGGCAGTAGTACCTAGTATATATAACGAAGTTTAAAGAAAAACTATCACACATGAGTGGGCTTTACAAGTTTATGAGTAATAGTCGACCAATTGTATTTGACTCGAATATTTCGAACAACTCCATAGAAATGTTGATAGATGGCGCTAAGCGTCCGTTGTATCGCGCTAGTTTCATATTTAAATAAGTTTTATTTAAAAAAAACTTTTTAACAAAAAAATACCGACTTCCAAAAAACCACTAGGTACAATGTGAAAATAACTTTAATTTCAGAAGATGGTGTCTTTGGATCTGTTTATAATTTATCTAAGTTACAATAGCCTAATGTCAACTTGCTCATCACCTTTTACAAAATATTGCTTTTCCCGATGCAGGGGCGTTAATTGTTGAGGAGTTCTCCTGGTATTTCACCATCAGCTCCATTTCACCATTCACATTGTGACGACCATAAATTGCTAGCAACCATTTTAAAGTAAACGAACCACAACTCGTGAAATACTTATTATTGAGTAGTTCCGGTGGCCATCTGTGATCTTCTTCATCAGTTCCGCTTCACCAAATGGTGCTTTCTGAGAGCAAATGCACAAGTTACTATAAAAAATACCAAAATCGCTATACGATTGCCTTTAAAATTTGAGGATTTCCTTCGATTTCCATGAGATCCCTTCATCAAATTCTAATTTGGTGACAATGGTACTACCTCGAGAGCATACCATTTCAAACGAAAAAATAATTTTCTAAATCGATCCACAATTGACGTAGTAATCGGTGCACATACATAAAAAATATATATTATATATACGTGACGAATTGATAACCTACCCTTTCTTTAGAAGTCGGTTAAAAAACAGTTTCTGTCCAGTAAAATTATAGTTAGTTATGTTTAAGTAATTAAATTAGTTGAGGATTGTGTCAAACCAGTCTCATTTTTCAGTTTTGTGTAAGAATTAGTACTTCTTTTCTATCTAGATGGCGTTGTCGTCGAATTATAACTCACAATGGTTTCGTTACCGCCAAAACTATAAGTAGGTAGTTATGAAACTTACTAAGCTTCTGCCCCGACCATAAAGCAAGTGCTGAAACGCCATTCAGTGCGTTACTTCACCTCTGCTGAAAACCACTAGCGGTGGGCGAAACCGTTATTTTTTTGTCACTGTCACTGTCGTTCCTGTTCCACAAAAGTCACAGTGACAAATCAACGTGACTTTGTCACTGCGGTCACTCACGTTACGAAATATGATTCCGTAGATATTTGATCCCAACAACATTCACTGTGATTTTTATAACAGGAACGACAGTCATAGTTTTACAGGCTTAGGAATGTCGGAAATTCTTTTGAATAACTATGATATGTATTTATTTAACATTTCATTTCATTTCATTTTATCAAACATTTTTCAAAATGTTTTTTCGAAACGTAGCCAGATATATTTTTAAAAGCATGTTTTACACAAGTTTTTACTATTGGTTCAAATATCAAAATATTATCACAAGTTCACATTTCAGAATTATATAAAAAGGGCTATAATTTTTTTTTTTGCGTAGTGATATGCTCAAGTCTACAAAAATCTTATTTTTATAATATAAACAAGAATTTAATTTTATTAATTTGAGCATTTGCTCAAATTAATAAAATTAAATTGCGCGCCTTGAATACTAATTTTAGTATTCAAGGCGCGAGGGAACGAGCCAGAAATACGAAATCATTCGCTATCTCACTACTGGGTTATCCGAAAATGCCCGTTTGCGCGTATTACAGCGTTCGTTAGATTTCGTTCCATGTCGTGACTCGTTTCATGTCGTAACTCGTTCCATGTCGTGACTCGGTCACTGTCGTGACTCATGTCACTGTAGTGTCACTGTAGTGATTGTAGTGACTGTGTTATTTTACCACTGTTATTTTGGAACGTTGTTCCTTCATGATCAGTCACAGTAATCATTTGAGGACCAAGATAACAACGTTATTTTTGTCGCGACGTTATTTTTCGCCCATCTTTAAAAACCACACAAACCCCCTGATCGTATCGGCCGCCCGATACAGACCCTCCAATATTTCTCGGGTTCGTCGCCCGCGTAACGTCCTAGACGAGCCCGACGACCCCACCACCATCCGACAAGAGAGCAGTAGGGAAACTAGCACTCTTAGAAAATACAGAAATAAAACGCGTTCCGTATTCCGGCCTCGCCGACGAGGCCCATCGCGACGTCCGCGTACTTGTAACGGAAACTGTCCCCGACCTTTGCCAAACGAGCCAGCCCGCGATAAAGTCAAAAGCCAGTAGCGATAAATAACCCCTTAAATAATATGGACCCAGCCTGTCCCTTTGCTGCCCTCCACCAACGACCACGCTATGCCGAGGCCCGTACTCCACAGGGAGTGTCCTTAGCGTACGGTTGTTTAAAATGTAATTCTAGTTTGTAAGCCCTGGCTGGGGGCCTTTAATTTTAGAGGTCACCACAGGATCGCCCGGTTGAGTAGTGACCAGCCTTAGTGTGCTGAAATACGAGTGGCACTATAAAAAAAATGAGTTTTTGTTGATCGCCCGGTTAAGTAGTGACCAGCCTTAGTGTACTGAACTACGAGTGGCCCTACCTAAAAAAAATTAAGTTTTTGAGATTGTGTGTAGAAAAAAAAAATAAGTTCTTGAGATTGTGTGTAGAGGCTAGAGATAAAATTGAAATAGTTGAATTGTGAAATTCATAATCAAGTCTCGTTGAGTGTAGGAATTTGGAGATTGAAATAGTAATAATAGAATATATTTAAATTCAAAACACCGGCTATGACAAGTTTTATTTATACAAATCTCTAAAAAAAAAAAAACTTTCCGTGCAAAATTGTCGGATCAGGTGAGGATTTATATAGGAAATCAAATTAGTTAGGTAGTCATGTTTGGCTTTTAGTTAGAGCATGGTACGAAACGATCAGTCAGCGAATACGACATCCACTTGGCTGTTATAAAAACTACGGAACCCTTCACTGCGCGTGGCTCGACACGCACTTGACCGGTTTTTAATAATAATATTCCACAACTTTTCACACAACGCCATCTAGTCCCAAACTAAGCAGAGCTTGTGGTATGGATACTAAACAACTGATAAACATACATATATATTTCTAAATACATACATATAATAGATAAATTACACCCAGACAAAGAACAAATGATCGTGCTCATCATACATACAAACATTTGTCCTAGGTGGGAATCGAACCCACGACCTTGAGCATAGCAGTCAGGGCCACTGACCACTATACCAACAGGCCCGTCATTTTTACGATTTTGATTGGTACACTGGCAGTTTTAGGGGTGTTGCACATCAAGTGTGTAGTTCTAAGTACAGAACCCCTCGTCATGTTCCAATATTTTTACATAACCTCAGTCACTACGATGCTCATTTTATTGTCCATGCATTAAACCTCGATGATGGCAAAGTTGAAGTTATTCCACAAAATAAAGAACGATACATATCATTTTCAAAACAGTTAACAATAAATAATCAGCCAGTAAGTTTAAGATTCGTAGATTCATTGAAATTATCGTGTAGTTTAGATCAGCTAGCTAAAAATCTTAATGATGATCATTTTAAAGAACTAAAAAGAAACTATCCTAATAATGAAGATTTTTTACGTTTAAGACGGAAAGGTATTTATCCTTATGAATTTATGCGTAATAGTGATTGCTTGAAACATCCATCACTTCCTGATCAACACCAATTTTATAGTTCTCTCACAGATTCAAATATTTCAAATGATGATTATAATCATGCAAAAGATATTTGGCAACATTTTAAGTGTAGTAGTATGTCTGATTATTCCGATTTGAATTTAAAAACTGATGTTTTACTTTTGACATATGTATACGAAAACTTCAGAAAGCTTTGTATTAAAACTTATGGATTAGATCCTGCCCATTACTATACTGCTCCAGGTTTAAGTTGGGATGCAATGTTAAAATTTACGAAAATAGAATTAGAGCTGTTAACAGACTATAACGAAATTGCTTTTTTTAAAGCTGGTATTAGAGGGGGTGTATCTTAGTGTAGCAATCGTTTTGCTAGAGCAAATAATAAATTCATGGAGGATTATGATGGTGAAAAACCTAATTCATATCTAACATATTTTGATGCGAATAATTTATATGGTTGGGCAATGACCCAATCCCTTCCTGTTGGTGGTTTCGAATGGATAAATTGTAATACAGATATAATGCGTCGGATACGTCTCATTTTGGTTATGTTTTAGAAGTTGATTTGGAATATCCTGATGAACTTCATAATTTGCATTCTGACTTTCCGTTATGTCCTGAAAACATATGTGTGGGTAATACTAAAGAAAATAAATTAGTTCCTAATTTAAATAATAAAAATAAATACATCATTCACTACAGGAATTTAAAACAATGCATTGAAATGGGAATTAAATTAATTAAAGTACATAGAATTTAAAAATTTAAACAAAGTTCTTGGCTAAAGAAATACATTGACTTAAATACTAGTTTGAGAACGTTAGCTAAATCAAACTTTGAAAAAGACTTTTTAAATTAATGAACAATTCTGTCTTCGGTAAGACAATGGAAAATATTGAAAAAAGAGTAAACGTTAAACTACTAACTCACTGGAATATTCGTGGTAAAGTTTTAGGTGCTCAGGAATTGATTGCAAAACCAGAATTCCATAGTTTATCAATATTTTCAGAACATTTAGCCGCAATACAATTACGAAAAACAAAATTAATTTATGATAAGCCAATTTATTTAGGATTTTGTATTTTAGATATATCTAAGACCCTTATGTATGAATTTCATTATAACTACATGGTTAAAAAGTTTAATAACAAAATTAAGTTATTGTACACCGATACCGATAGTTTCATATATCAAATTTTTACAGACAATTTGTATGAGGATATAAAACCCGATCTACTTCACTATTTTGATATATCAAACTATCCAGAAAATAATATTTACGATTATCCAAAAATAAATAAAAAATGTTAGGTTTTTTAAAGACGAGAATAATGGTGGTGTTGAACGAATTTGTAGGGTTGTGATAAAAAATGTATGCCTTGGAAGTAGAAGATAAATTTATAGCAAAGGCAAAAGGGGTTAACAAAAGTGTTACCAAAAAAATAAATATGGAAAATTACAAATCGCGTTTGTTTAATAAAAATGTACAATATTGTAGTATGCTTCGGTTTAAGTCAATCAAACTCACTATTTCTACACAAAAAAAAATAAAGCATCTTTATCATATAATGACAGCAAACGATGTATTATGGACAACAACATTGATACATTGGCTTGGGGACATTATAAATTACGTTAAGTGTTGATACTTTTTACTTTTACTTCTGTACCTATACAAAATTTATATTGATTGTAAAATTATGATATTACTATAATGTTATATAATAGTTTATTACATATTTAAAATTTATTGTTTGATTGTAAATAATGTAAGATAATTGTGGTTTTTATTTGTAGGTTTAAATTTGAGATTGTAAAATTCTGATGTACTAATTGTGTTAGTTTTAATTATTCGATTGTAAATAATGATATCTAAGTAATAATAAAACTGTGAACATACATTTGAGAAGATTGTAAAGTTCTGATAAGTACTAATTGTGTTAGAAATAGTATACAGATCATTGTGTTTTTCATCAGTTACGTGTTTTTGTAATTTTAGCAATATATATATTTAATTTTTACAACATAATTTTCATTTTTTATTTCATCCCTTTGAACTCTAGACGTGTGAAATGTTTCACTTTATCCATCCGTTTACTGCTATTGTGGCAGGACCAAGTGGATGTGGGAAGTCAAATTTTGTAATAAATTTCATAAAATCAGTTAAAGAAATATGTAATTGTGATTTTAATCAGATCACATGGTGCTTTGATGAATTGCAACCTTTATATAATTTACCAAATGTTAACTATCATCAAAGAATTCCAAATCTTAATATGTTTGATGGTGAAAACCCACATCTTGTTATTATTGATGATCTAATGAGAGAGTCTGCTGGACGAATTGTGGATATATTTACAAAAGGTAGTCATCACAGGAATCTTAGTGTTTTTTATTTAACACAAAATTTATTTCATAAGGGTAAAGGTCAAAGAGACATTTCTTTAAACTCAAGTTATATAATATATTTTATAAACCCTCGAGATAAAACTCAAATAAGATATTTAGCACGACAAGTGTCACCAGACAACCCAAAATTCATTGAATATGCCTATAGGGATGCAACTTTAGAAGCGCATGGATATTTAATGGTTAATTTAAAACAGAATACCAATGATTTTTGTCGTATCAAGACAAATGTCTTCCCATTTAATGGATACTGTACAGGCTACGTCCCCACAAAAGAGTTTAAATACACCAAGAATCAAACAATTCAAATCATTTCTAAATGATGCATCGTCGACTCACAACGCATAAACATTTGCTAAGCGCTTTGCATACGCTTAAACCAAAATATCAAAGAGCGTTACTTAAAACATGTGATGAAGAAGAAATTTGTTTACACTTAATCACACACGTTAGGAAACAACAACAGGAATACAAGTAAGTTTGTCAATAGAATAAACACTTACCTCCATGGCCATTGATGCGTTGAAGTAACACAAACGTTATATTGGTAGACGTATACAATCCACTGCGGTCAAACGACCATAGACTGACTGCATGACTGCAACGGTTCGGTCTTATATAGCACCATTCTTATCTAAAACAAATTCCTAAATACAACGAAACTAATTGTAACTCTATGAATCACCAAAATTATCTCACGTTCCTTCGCAACAGGCATCAATCTATTTTGTGACTCACACAAAAGAATGCAATTTAATATTTACAAAACGAAACTGATAGTAACTCTATCTCACATTGCTTCGCAACAGGCATCAACCTGTTTTGTGAGTGCCACAATGAACATATAATGTAATATCCGAAACTATACACTTCATGTTTTTGAATATTAATTGTACTAGGCTTGGATGGATCGTTACTACATGATGCTATCGGGATCAAAAATGCTTCAAAGTCTGCATAAACCACAAAGGGCATTTCCAACTTTTTCACGAATTTATCAAATGTTAATTTATTATTTGATGTTGCTTTACCAAACCAATCCTTTTTGGAATCCTTACCGTTTGGTAATTCCGTACAAATGTGAACGCAATCATATTGTTGATGGTTATTAAGTCTTTCCTCTGATGAGAAATGAAGTAAACATGAATCGCATATATAAACTGCGTGATGTTGACTTGAGATTTGTGAACTAACTAACCGCAATAACTTTTTTATATGACAGTAATGATTGTTACTACCATTCGATAAATATAGTAGGTTGATATGATTAGGTGTACGACATTTTGTTAAATATAAAGGACCTACAACAGAATTACACTTTTTTTCTTTATTATACTCTAAACCAAAAACATTTATACTAATATTGTTTAATTTCTCTACTTTTGATATATCTACAATTTTAACCGGAAAAGAAATATCAGTAAATTTTAGTTTATTTTCATAAATTGCGTATGATGTTACCCGATCTACACTTTTACATACAGGATATAAACCGTAGAGTAATGCCCATTTGAAACACATATTTTCATTATTTTTAACATTGATTACAGCTTTTTTTTATTTAATATCTTGAGGAAGATCGATATATGAACTACCACGTAGGGGGTTGAATTTGTTAACATTCATATCTATGTATTTAATTTGATTAAGACTCCAACCACTATATTTTTTTCAAATTGACAAATTTTACCAACAACAGTGTCTATGAATGATGAAAAAAAAAATTTAAGTAATCACCCTGACAAATTATGTAATTAAACGTTTGAAAATCAAATGTATTTTTAATATCTTTAGTTTGTTGTATGAAATCAGCATGCAATATGAAGTTTATTTTAAAAATTGTATGTTGTTGAATACATTCATTGATTATAAATAAGATTTCAATTTTTGATGAATTTAAAAACGATTCCGGTGTTTCAGAATATTGACCCCATTGAATTGTTTTACTATTAATTCTATATGTTAAAATTCGGTTGCCAAAAGCGGTTTCAACAACTGTAACATTTGCTAGTGAATTATGTGATTTTAAAAGATTGTTTTTGTGAACATTGCTTTTTAAATGGTTATTTAGATACCTTTTATTAATAAAAACATGACATTTGTGACATTCCACCTTATTGTTGTCCACGTTATTGGTTTCAGTCGATGATGTAGAAGCTCCTGCATCAAATTTTACTTTCTTGCTAACCTTCTTTTCGTCAGTAGTGATACCTCGTTTGATACCTCTTCCAACTTGTGGTTGACTGTAACAAAACAGCAAGAAAATTATTAAAAAAATCTTAAAATAAAACATTACAACAATAATATTTCTTATTTAGTTTGTACTCCTAATACTTACATCAACGCTGTTTTAACCATTGCAAAGTGATTATACAACTCATCATCATACGATGAATTAAACAGTTCACACTTCTCCATTTCATCACAAACTTTAGACAGCTCCTGATCGAATTCGTTGATGAATAGTTCCATATTCTCTTCCATGGGTGCGGAAAAGAAAGCACTGGTGCACACTTCACTGAAGTTTTCCATCTTTATAGCAAAGAAGAAATTAGGTAGCACAGTAAGTAACAGTTAAGTGTTGGTAGACCAACTGATACCCAATTTCAAATAATGTTCATTATATAGAGTCTAGCAATGGATTAGAAAGTCAGGTAGAATCTAATGAGTACACAGAAGTAATTTAAGTAAACAGAATCACATTCACCAATCAACTAATGGGTGTCATTGTTAAAAAAGTATTTTTTAATTTTTTCACCTAATATTGTATACGAGGCCATTTGTGCTGTCGTAGATGCTATCCTTATTATTCTTTACATAATATTTAATCCTCGTGGTAGCGTGTTTCCAATGATCAGTAGTTGGAATTTTACATAGCTTCTTCATATCGTACATTTCAATTTTTATGAGATGCGTCACTTGGTCTCCGTCGTCAGAATTAGTAGAAATGTATGGTACACCATCTCTAGCGGCTCGTGCGACGGTTGACGATAACAGTTCCTTCTTTTTTATTGTTGGTGCCACTTCAAAAAAATGATCAACCGGTTGTGATTTCCTTTTTCCACCATCGCATGTGTTATTAATGACGATGTCATCATTCTCTTCTTCATGTTGAGGGGAGAGCGGTGAGTAGTAATACTGTTTATAGGTATTTTCAACGAAGTTGAATGATTTCTGCAACAAGACAGTTATCATGTTAATATCAATTTGTTTACACTTAATCACACACGTTAGGAAACAACAACAGGAATACAAGTAAGTTTGTCAATAGAATAAACACTTACCTCCATGGCCATTGATGCGTTGAAGTAACACAAACATAGTATTGGTAGACGTATACAATCCACTGCGGTCAAACGACCATAGACTGACTGCATGACTGCAACGGTTCGGTCTTATATAGCACCATTCTTATCTAAAACAAATTCCTAAATACAACGAAACTGATTGTAACTCTATGAATCACCAAAATTATCTCACGTTCCTTCGCAACAGGCATCAATCTGTTTTGTGACTCACACAAAAGAATGCGATTTAATATTTACAAACGAAACTGATAGTAACTCTATGAGTCAACAAACTTATCTCACATTGCTTCGCAATAGGCATCAACCTGTTTTGTGAGTGCCACAAAAGAATGCGATTTAATATTTACAAATCACTATAATTGAACATTCCTATGACAACCATTGAATAGATTGGTAGTGTAATAATCTGCTATATCATGGATACACTAGAAGTACAAAAACATCTGAAAAAGATTCACCTCAGTCTAGAAAATAATGTTAATGCTGCTAATAGACTCCCTATGTATACCCATGCACCAATGTATATAATTTGCAATTTTGATGCGGATGATAAACCAGGTTCACACTGGGTAGCTGTACATATCGATACGAATGGCATCGGTCAATATTTTGATTCATATGGGCGAACACCTGCGCGATATCATCTCGAGTTTTTGAAAAGGAATTGTAAAAGATGGGACTGGAGTGTTGATAGGATTCAGAATGATTGGACTTCAGTTTGTGGTGAATATTACTTAATGTATTTGCTATATAAGTTTCAGGGATGTTCAATGCATAGTTTTACAAACATATTTACAGGGAACATATTTTAGTGGATGACATGTTCCACTCATATTTTGTAGAAAATAATTAATAAAATTTTGAAATAATAAATATGAATGATTGTGTTTTATTGATGATACTTTATCTTCTACTTCCAAGGCATACATTTTTGATCCCAACCCTACAAATTCCTTCAACACTTTACCATTATTCTAATACAGAAAAGCACTCATAATGAGGGTGTTCTAGGAATAATAGATAAGAGGATTAGATAAGCAGTGCAACCGTAATGAGGCGAACAATGGAACGCTAATGAGGGTGCAGGAGCGCCGAAAAATCAATGAGATAACAGCTAATTGATCTGCATATCTCCGGAACCACGCATCCTACGCAAAAATTGAAGAAACTTGACCAGAGCATGACAAAACCTTTTTTTTTAGTTTTGAAACGCCCTGGACCACCCACGAGATTGGTGCGCCAGAACCGGTAAATCCCTACTACTATTGAGGTTTCTAAGACCACTTTTTCATAAAGTTAATCGTTTAAAAGATATACGCTTCCAAAGTGGTAAAATGTGTGCCCCCCCCCCCTCTAAATTCTATAATAATGGAGTGAAAAATCTAAAAAGTATATGTCTGTAGATATCAAAGTAAACTTTCATCTATAATTGCAGCAGTTTTTGAGATATAGCATATTTTCTAAAACCGCAAATATGAAATGAAATGAAATATTTATTTTGTAAATTGGTTTTTTTATTTATTATTTATTTTATAAATAACACTTTTACACGTCATGTTTTTTTGCGTGTTAAGCTTAGCTAGATGAGGCCGGTATTTCCTAACTGACTACTGTGAGAAGAAACACCGAAACAAACTCAGAGGTCATAGTCTCTTTTTTAAAGTCCAGACAATTTGTATTTTTATATGAGAAGCATGTGGGTTCATGTCTGTGGTATTCTTTCTTATAAATTATAACTTTGTAATTCATACAAATACTATACAATACTAGTAGTTGTAAAAAATGTAATTAAGCTAGTCTTAAGAAATTTGTAAGGCTTTTTAGACAAATAAATATACATATTATATTATTATAGTTACTACGGAACAATTACGAAATACTATACTATACTATTACGAAATAATTTTTATTCAATTTTCTTCTAAAACCACTACATCGTTTAATTTCATCGTTTAGTTATATAAAAGTTGCTAATTATTGTTTAAATAATCAATTGACTTATATAAGTTATATTAGAATAACGTTTCAACCAAAAAGTTACTTAAAGGTGGGAGTATACGACCTAGTATTAATGGTTAGCTATAAAATCATTACATCGCAGTTTGTTATTTAAGTGTTGAATATAAGGTTCAAAATTTATAAAACATGGCGACTCATCACTATTTCCTGACTGAAACGTTTACTCGACTTTACATCATATAACCGTTATGTAAAATAATTGAAATAACGTTTACCAGACACATTAACATGACTTAAATTATATAGGTACTAGCTTCTGCCCGCGACTTTATCCGCGTAGATGTCGAAAATATTCGATTATATAGATTTAATAGAGGGTTTTTATACCGTAACTATACGGATCTTCTTACTTCTTACTATCTTATCTTACTTCTTCTTACTAATTCTTACTTTCTTACTAATATTATAAACTAGCTTTTGCCCGCGACTTCGTCCGCGTGGAATAGTTACTTTGGGCTAACGTTAAATTTAACCCCGATTTTGAAGCATTCTTCATTGGCGCTCCGCTCTTATTGGCCTTAGCGTAATGATATATAGCCTATAGCCTTTCTCTATAAATTGACTATTTAATTAAAAAATAATTTTTCAATTCGAACCAGTAGTTCCTGAGATTGTCGCGTTCAAATAAACAAACAAACTCTTCAGACTTATATTATTACTATAGATAGCTGTTGCCCGCGACTTCATCCAAGTTTCCGTCGTTTTTCGTAAAAAAAGTAGTCTATGTCCTTCCTCACGGTTCAATGATTTTGATGTAAGAGACAGATTAAGCGTCGTAATTTAGTAGGGAAATATAATATGTCAGTCTATAATACTGTTGAAAAATGTCGCAATACCGAACCGCACAATATTATTGTTAATAGCTGTGCCCGCGACTCCGTCAGCGTGTAACTCCTTGTGTGTTATTAAGTTAATGTATTGATAATATTGTTTAGATCACGTTCACATGAGGCTTAAGTACCTATAGAACGAAAATACTTCAGCGCAAAGCTTCCGGGTAAACTATGTTGAAAGTTGACCCGTCCGGCACGTGAACATAAAGATTTCTAGAAATGCTAACCTGGGAAAGAGCAACGTACAACTGACCATGCGAGAAACAACTGACACCGAGATCTACTCCAGCAACACGAAAAGTCTTCCCTTGAGCCTTATTAATTGTCATTGCATAACACACCGATACTGGGAATTGCGTTCTTTTAAATTGGAATGGAAAATTATTTGGTATTATGGGAATTCTGGGAATAAAGACGGTTTCTCCTGCACCGCAACCTGTTAAAATTTGAGCCTCGATTATATTTTGTTGCAACTGGGTTACTTTTAGCCGAGTTCCATTGCAAAGTTGTGGTGGTTTTAAATTTCGGAGCAGAATAATAATCAGAAAGCTTCGAACTGCTAAGCTATCGGGAGTTACACGTGTTATTGTGAGTCAACCATAAAAGATAGATATATGCTGTCGTGGGATATTTTTTATATAATTTTAAGGAGAACATTTCCGTCATAAATGATTTCTGTGTAGATTTAACCATTAAGGTTGCACTCGCGACGGAAGCTTAAAAAATGGAGTAACTTCTCCCGTTTTCCCAACATTTCCTTTCACTGCTCTGCTCCTATTGATTGTAGCGTGATGAAAAGTATACTATAACCAGCTCAGGAGTATGAAAAATAATTGTACCAAGTTTCGTTAAAATCCGTTGAGTAGTTTTTGTTTCTATAACGGTTATACAGACAGACAGACAGACAGACAGACCGACAGACAGACAGACAGACAAAAATTTTACTGATTGCATTTTTGGCATCAGTATCGATCCCTAATCACCCCCTGATAGTTATTTTGTAAATATATTTCATGTACAGAATTAACCTCTCTACAGATTTATTATAAGTATAGATGTGAAAGTTTGTGAGGATGGATGGATGTTTGTTACTCTTTCACGCAAAAACTACTGAACGGATCCAAATGAAATTTGGCAAGTAGATAGTTTACATCCTGGAATAACACATAGGCTACTTTATATCCTGAAATTCCCACGGGATCGGGATTTACACGGGAAAACCCTTCCACGCGAACGAAGTCGCGGGCAAAAGCTAGTAATAATATAAACGTAGGTAATATTTAATAACATAAAATTTAAGTAAGGGCCCTGTTTAATTTAAAGCTTCTCTGTATACAATATTTGAGGTTCTTTTATTTTCCGGTAACAAAATAATCTGCTTTTCAGATGATCCAACTCGTGATAGACCAACATATAATTTCCCGTTGGCTTATATTTATTAGTTTTTAACATTAAATGTTTAACACTTAAATAAAAACCCTAAACTACATGTATACATCTAAAAATAAACTAAAATATGGCATCCAGAAATTCGTGCGCATCGCTGTCCACCGGTAATGTGTCCAAAAGACTGGCGCGATTTGCCCATGGGAAAATCATTCTTTTCGTAAGTCAATGCCAACTAAAGAGAAAGTTTGTCCTTGGGACTTGTTTATATTCAGGGCAAAAGATGTTTTTATGGGAAACTGGAGTCGCTTAAATGGTATAGGTAGGTCCGTAGAAATCATTGGAATTCTCGGGATGTGCGCCAACTGGCCAGCTCCTGGTCCGATGAGAATAGTCGCCACAATTAAGTTATCTTTTAAATCTTTAATTAGTAGCCTTGTGCCATTACACAGGTTGGGCGGGCTTAAATTCCTTAAAAGCATAATAGGCGTTCCAGTTTTCAAGAACAGTTCGTGAGGTGGCAGGCCAGATGGATTCAAGGAATTTAAAAATTCTTGCGGATAATGGACTACATCCTCGACATTGCACACTGTATCAATGGACTTGTAAATTTTGAATTGACCAGGGACTTTTTGTAAAATTAGGTTATTGATTTCATTGACTGTACCGTTTCTTGGTGAGACGATAGCCCTTGAACAAAGCCAATGAATGTCTTTATCTAATAAATATTCAAGGTCTGGATAAACCGCATCTATGAGTTGCTGCAAATTGTGAACTATTCGGCCTACAGTCTCATTTATAACCATAGATAAAATAAATAAGTAGATTTGGTCAACAGACGAAATTATATCGGAACCGTGTATCTCCAGTTAGGCGCTGGGCGGGGCAACAACTACACATGCAGTTTAATAAAATCAATAGATACGCACTCGCGCACACACCCGCATTTCTTAAATCAGAACGTACTATACAATCAATAATAAACCTTATTCCGTCAAACACAGCGTGTATTTACCATGCACCGTAGAATTTATCCACACAAAAACATCGGTCGCTATCGTTGTGCTGTGCAAAAGCAATTTATTTTACATATACGCTAGTGATTGACTAAATCGGAAAGTTATCGATTCTTCCATTTATTATTGTACAATTTTTTTTGGGCACCTGAAAATGAACCAAATAAAAAATGGCATGTCCAGAAAATATTACAATAACAATAAACATATTATTAAGAACATAACATTACATAATTATTATTAAGTACTACCTACTAAGTATTAAGGGCTACCCTGGCGCTTTCGACTTAAATCTTAATATTTAATTATCATAGTGATAGGTCAAATAGAAGTCGATGTTAACTTACATTACGCTCTTGATCGGAACATACCAGCCGTATAGGTTGTATAGTATCCTGAAAAGTTGAATGACTGATTTTATGAATACCCTAAATCATGAGAATAGCTTTCAGTAATAAAATAAAATTTAACACACTTCTGCAAATATCAGTTGTACTCTTAATTTTGGAATTGTCCATTCAAAAAGCCTGCGACTTTTCTTTAGAGACTAGAACATTTCTGCGTTGAAGTGAACCGAGCATATGGTGCTATTTTTTGTAGGGTACCAGTTAGGTGGCATGCCTGTGGCATCAATCCATTCCTTTTTTATGTTTCCATCTTTTGGGAAGCTGAAAAGTACGAAAAACACTTATTTATCATTTACATACATCCTAAGCTACTTCTAAACGTCACCATATAATAAGCATCGCAATAATTACGTAACACACTATAAATCAAGATCTGAATGATTTTGACGTATATTGCTAATCCATTGCTTCATATGTTCGAAATATTGGTCTGCTCAACAACGTAAATACCGCAGTGAGTGTTGTTGATTTAGCATAATGAAACCGATTCCTACTGTAAGTGTGTTACGCAATTACCCCGCAGGTAATAGTAGTAGGTTATAATAGGTTTTTGTTATAAGAAAAATCCTAGTTAGTAGAGAAATTGTTAAATATATGAAAACAAACACACATCCATGCATAACAAATAAATAGCATGAATATATTGACTTATTTTAAGCTCAATTCACAAATATAAAAAATATAAATATATCTGAACCATGCCGATTATTATAACGCATTCGAAGCTTCAATGGAAGCAAAATACAAAAACCATAAAAAATAAAGAAACAGCATGAGGATAAGGCATAACATACGATAATTCTAAACCGAAAAACACCACCGATTATTAACCTAAAATTAAAGTAACTTACTTTACGAATATTGGTTACGCATTTCTCTACTACTCTGTAAAAAAATCAAAATAAGTAAAAAAACATTATTTACATCGATCTTCCAACCGGGCTAAAACGGTTGACAGATTGAAAAATAAACTATTGTAGCGACGGCGACGTCGGAACTCCTTACGCATTTTGCGGGCGTAAAATAAATTGTTTATTTTTTTTTACTTTTTTGTACACTTGACTTTTCAACGTATTTTTATTTCTGTCATCTCATGTAAAATAAAAGTTAAACATATTTTCTTAGAGGTTTCCGTATGTTATAAAAAACTTTTTACCAAAAAATTACACCAAGTCAGGATCTGATGATGGGACATCATCAGATCCTGACTTGGTGACAATGGGACCAATTTCAAAGTATACCCTTTCAAACAAAAAAAGCATTTTTCAAATTGGTTCAGCCGTCTCCGAGTAATCGGTGATCATACATAAAAAAATAATAATAATATACGCGTCGAATTGATAACCTCCTCTTTTTTATGTCATCGGTTGAAAAACCCCTAAACTATAATAGCAATATTTCATTCGTCAATCGACATTGCTGTCGATAGCTTACGTTAGTGGATCTGCACAAGCACATCACTAATTCGTCGCAAGAAGTGGCGGCCTCACTACGCGATGAATCCGCGTAATACAGTTTCGTATGTTATGTTTACATTGCTTGTCCAGTTACTTAGTGACGAACTCAGGTAGTGGTTAAGGAGCAATGTATTTATAGCAAAAGGAGTACAGTCGCTCTGATATTTGAAAACAAAAATAACATAGTAAAACCAAGAAATATTTTACGATTTATTGTTTTTCATGATTTTAAAGACAAATATTGTAAAATACTTGTACTTACATATGGTAAGTGATTCCATGATTCACATAGATTTGATTTTGGCTTCGGTTTTTACAAGATACCACAGAACAACTCGGCATTCATATATGTTATCACGATCGCCGTCGAAAGCGCACTAGTTCGCGGAGACGGCCACTTGCCTGTGACATGAGCCCTGTGGCCATGTCGCGCGGACACCGATACGCCCCCTTACCACTTCTCTGTATTTTTGATTTCTGTGTTTATAACGGTTTCCGCAACGTTAGTGCCCAAGGTTTGAGAAGAAAAAGACCCTTCTCCAACTTTGAGTAGCTGTTGTGGAAAATCGTTGTCTGTATTTCCGATTAGGTGGGCTCTCATATAGTTCGTAAGTTTAAAGTTTGGACCATACTCCATAGAGGTGACGATTTAAGACACGCCTTTATGATGTCCGCACGGGTCCCTTTTGTGATGACGGGAAGTGTCTGCCGAAAGTCACCAGCAAACACAAAGGTGACACCATCCATGATAGCAACTGAATTTCTCAAGTCCTTAAGCGTTCGATCCACTGCTTCAACATGAGCTCTATGGCTCATTGTGCATTCATCCCACATTACCAGCGACGTATTCTGTAATAACTATCCAAGGGGCCCATTTTTGCGAATGTTGAAAAAGCTTTTTTTTATATAAATCCTCCTATATCTGCTAAAATATAAAATATAATTATTTAAGACGGACCAGATTGCCATAGATTGTTTTCAGTTTTATGCAACTGTTTAGGCAGAGCATGCAAATAATTCTATTTTAGGAGGTACAATTTTCCGACTTGCTTGACAAAGATTATAATAGCTCGGCTAATATGCATGATATAAAGATAACTTATAGTTTATAGCACTCAGGGATAATGCAGCTACATGTAAGCGAAAGAATTTTCATAATCGGTTCGGTAGTTTCAGAGATTACCCCCTACATAGAAACTTACAAATTTTACCTCTTTATAATATTAGTATAGAAGTATAGATAACTAATACGTCGAACTGAATACTACTTTACAACTGTTTAGTTGCTGTAAACTGTTATAAATCCCTTACATACTGTTAGTTGTATAATTCTAATATTATACAACTTTTTTGCTACTTGGGTAAGAATGATCTCATAAAGGCTGTGTTTCGTACTGTACAAGTGCTGAGGAAGACAAAACAAATAAACCAATCATTTGTTTTGGCTCTGTCGAAGGAATAGATTATTGTGATTTAGTTTTAGTGGTGTTTATCTCTTTTCATTAATAAGCATATGTATAATTTTTTATTTTTATAGTTTTATGTCGGTATTTTTTTTATTTTAATTTTATGGGTGCCAATGTCTGAAATAAATGATTATTTAACTTAATCTAATTAAGTTGACATTGCAACTTTTTAATTTTTTTATCAATTTTATTAAGAAAACAAGATTTTTTTGTAAAAATCTGGGGTGCGCGATTTTATTGCTCTCAAGTGTAGTTTACTAAGGGCCAATTTCACCGATCAAATAAATCGCGATCAACTGAACATAAACGGCGTTTTAGTTTTAATCTAAGTTTAAAGTTTGGTTTGGCATTTCACCACCAATAATTAAACTAGTTTAGTGCTAAACGCAGTTATTGTACTAAACGCCCAATTTTGACCGTTTAACGATCTAAACGCGATTATGTGCGCCACCATCTGGTATTTTATAACGTAGCGCGCCCTTTTTTTTACTGAAGATAGGTTCGCGTTCGCTTCGGCTAAATATAGCCGAAGCGAACACTTCTTCAACACAATAGTGTTGAAGAAGTGATACTGTTGTTATATTACCTGTTTTGAATAACATAATTACGAATATTTTGAGATATATAATGAGAAGAGTTTACTCATTGGCCTTTGAAGAAGATGAGGATGAATTTGTACTTCGACTACCAAGGTGGATTCGCGAAAGAGAGGAACACCATATTCAATGTACTCTGTGATCCACGCTAAACGAACACTGTTTTTATAACCTCACTCACTGTAGCAAGTTGTCAATTGACTTGACAACCGAAGGAATACGTTTTGTTTCATGTATTTTACCACAACTATTGCAATAGTTTTGACAAGTTTCAGAGCAAGGACCAAACGCAACGCGAGGTTGCCATTCTAACATGCCGTAAACTCTGTTTTCGTAAACGCGATCAACGATCGTGGCGTTTTGCTCCGTGAAATGCAATCGATGTTAAACGAGATAAAATCTTGATAGTAAACCCAATTAGTGTAAACGCAGTTTTACTGATCGCCGTTTTAGAGACGTTCGGAGAAATTGGCCCTAAGTATCTGCGCCACTCGATGCCAAACTCGTTCAAGTTTAGCTGTGAACTGAGTCGTCGTCAGATGACTAGACTGTTATACGACTTCGCTATCGTACCGAGGTCTTCAGATGATCAAGTGTGAGTGCACATTAGCGTTTGTCCAGGCGTAGGCATTCGATGAACGTTAGCGATCTCTACTGGTGCACTAGGTCTGCTGCGTTAGCGTACGGTTTGCGACGCATGCAATAAATAAAAATAAATTTTGTGACGTCTACGCAGCGTTCAAAACTGCAAAATAAACACTGCGGCAACGCCACGCACGCGTGTTGTTTTTGCGGCATCTGTGCTGCGCCTACACCTACGCCTACGCCTACGCTGGACAAACACTTGTGTGATGGGGTTAGCAGAATGTAGTAGGTATACTAGAATATTTGACAAGTTATTAAAACTATAAATAGATAACTTTATTATTTATTTATAGCTTGTATAAAATAATAAAGTATCTACGTTTTTAATAGAAAACTTCCACAATACCGAGGAAAGTTAATGAGAAAAATTTCGGACAAACAGGCAAACCTATAAGATCAATTATAAATGTACCTGTCACTGGGCCACATGCACAGGTAACAAATTGTATGACATAGGTATATGTAGATTTCAACCAACCACACTGTTCGTAAAAACACCATTTTTCTTGGCGTTCTTTCTATCAATATGACTCATAAAAAATCTTTAAATAAGATTTTAGAATTATTTATATGCTATCTCTTGGAAATATAATTATAGTTTTATGTGTAGTATCGCTACAGTTAGTACTTATTTTGTCGTTTACAGAGAGCTCACTCAAGAAACTTAAGCAGTGGCCTACCAGATCAGGTTAGATTTATTTATTCGGTTGTCATCAATTCACCGATTAGAAATCTATGAATTATTATTTATTTTAACCCATCGAAGGCTGCAGTACACGGCCAAAGTCGGTTGCCACCATACAGTTGTCTATTTACGGATATAATATACGTATATGGTATAAGTGAATACTGGCACACTTTTTTTTTTCTGGGTGGGAAAATCATCGAATGAATCCTCCCCCTGTTGGGTGAAGCGGAAAAGAGTATCAGACTTCCGACTAAAAACCCACCGTGTTCCTTCAGTTGACATAGCGTTCCGGGGCCGCGGTATCTCGTTATAACATTCCCGCAACCCCGTAAGGCAGTAGCCCTATCGAGGCCCCGTCAATGCTGCTGACTGCTCTTAGACGCGCGCGCGACGGCGCGCCTCCGACTCGGGCCTGGTCCTTACCGGACGGTGAGCTACCCCTGCTCAATGTCCGCAGGCCCGCGCCTACGGTGGCCGGAGATCGGCTCGCGATTCACGACGCCCGGAACATCTCCCACGGCGGCTCGCGGCTGGGGCGTGAGGACGAAAGTTGTCTCTCCCACACGCGTTCAGCCTTCACCTTTGCCAGCTTGACTAAAATACTGGCACCCTAGGTGCCAAGTTTACGTATAATATTTAGTAGGTCTCTTCCTCTGGGTGGAACAGAAGGGAGTATTTTATACTCTCAAACCCACCCTGTCCCTAATTTGTATATGATCTTTAAAATATATGCATTTAATGAAAGTCCAATGGGCTTTCTTCACTGAATACATATTTGAGCATTTCTAATCCACATGCTCTTTTGCTGGTAGATTTTGTTGTCATTTGCGCCAGACCTCATCATCGGTACGTGTGAAGCAATTGTGAACTGCAATTTTCCTCCTTTCCTTCGTCACACTTTTGATCTCTCACTGCATACCTACCCTATAATCATGCCCTAGTAACCGACCGCCCGTGTCAATTATTGAATTTATTTCACTAGAGAATACTGTACCCATAATTCAAGTTAAATCTTTTCCATGGGAACCAGAGGTCATACAAATCTTTGCACTAATTATTATTACTCTTTGCTAATATTGTAGTTTTCTTAGTTTGTACATTTTTGTCTGTAAATGCTTTTAAGTCAAAATAAATATATTAGTATACTATTATAATGCCCTGATTCTTAATTGAAGTAAAAGCTCAATGATATTTCTCATGTTCAGGAAGCAATTTCAAAACAAGAAAAAATATCTTTCAAATCAGAAGAATTAGACGAATTCAATAATAGTTCGCCAATGACTGACAAAGGTACATTTTTATTGAGTGCTATGATTTACATCTTATCTTTGTTACTAATATTATAAATGCGAAAGTTTTTGAGGATGGGTGTATTGATGTATAGGTGTTTCGATGAATGAAATTTGTTAATTGATACCCTGGAATACATAGGCTTTTTATCCCGGAGTTCCCACGGGATCGGGATTTACGCGGGTAAATCCTCCCAAGCGAACGAAGTCACGGCCAGAAGCTAGTTATTTAAAAAGTTATAAAAAAGTTGTAGAATGCCACCGAGGCCATACCATGACGTGTCAAAGCGAGAGTCGTTCGAGCGAGAAAGAGGGATATATAGCTCCATCTCTCTTTCTCGCTCGAACAACTCACGCTTTAACAGGTCGAAGTATGGCTCCAGGATTGAACCCCATATATGTATACCTGCTTCTAATACAGTCATTTAAAACATTTTCAGATTCGACATTGTGTTGTTCCCCAAGTGACAAAATGATGAAACTTAAAATGAACTGGCAACATAACGTGGTTCAGTTTGAAAAGATGAAAAGTGAACTCAACGAGCGACAGGTTAGTTTTACATATGTATATATTATGCTGTCAATTAATCCACCATACTTCTTAGAAAATAGGTTCCTAGCATGTTGTAACAATGTGTACTATCATCAATATAGTTAGTTCAGTTCCAGCGCTGAATTGTAAATAGTAGGGGAAAGCAGGTAGGATTCGTACAAAGGGAGCATTCGTACAGTAGTCATATCTACATCACTAAACAAATTGACGCGTTTGTATTTGTGTGTTCGTGAAGCCCATCAGGCGCATAGGCGCATATCCAAGTGCTACGCCAATGCTACGGTTAGTTTCGGTAGAGCCAGTTGATACATAAATTCGCACTTCGTAAGTAATTTTTCAATCCATCTTTGTATACCTTTATTTGTAACATGCTGTGCTCAAAATGTTAAAGTAATTTATGAATGCATTTAAATAAGTGCCTTAAATTAATATGTTATCACTAGTACTCTCGCGGGGCTTCGCTCCCGTGGATTCTATCACGGTAAAAACATAACTCTCCTTTTTTGCAGTCGGGTAAAAAGTAGCCTATAACCTTCCTCAAGCTTCAAGCTACTTCCATACCAAATTTCATCCAAATCCACCCAGTACTTTCGAAGATTAGCGCGTTCAAGCAAACAAACAAACAAACAAACTAACAAACTTTTCCGCTTTATAATATTAAGTATAGATTATGTTTGGGGTATCTTAATCTGTTATTTTTATTTTGAATTTATTCTATGGTTGTTTTGGTTGGGGTACTTTCGTACAGTTATGAGTGGGTTAGTTCGGACTGTACGAATGCACCCCGTAAGAAAATATTATTACCTATTTCAGGATCATGCCGAGAAAAAAACATGTAAACAAAACCAGTCAAGTGTGGGTAGGACTCGCCCATGAAGAGTTTCGTAGAAGCAAGCAAACATTAGCGAAAAATAACTTTGTTTTTCATAGTATTTGTATGAATGACAGATTAATATTTGCGGTTATTGAAAATGTACTAGTAAGTAGTAGTTGGAGGGGGGAAGGGGATACTTTACCACTTTGGGAGGGTCTATCTTTCAAGCAATTGACTTATCTATAGATACCCCATACGTATTGGTTTTTTGTTTTTTTTTAGTTTCATTTCCATGTATGAAGAGATGTCTGAAGAATCAGACATTGAGAATATAATTACAGATATAACAAAAAAAAATTAAAGAAGAAGGAAAAGAAATAACAAAAATAATTTACCTTGATGATCTTTTCGTTTACTCTGCATTGCGTTTTTTGTTCGCGCATAACTCCGTCATTTACGAATCGATTTGGAAAATTCACTGACCCACTAAAAAGCGCGAAAATAAAAACTTTTTTGCAAAAAATAAAACCGACTTCCATATCAAAACACTACAAAGCCAAAAATAATTTTAATTTCGGAAGGCGGTGTGAAAAAAAAAAGAAAATACAAAACCAATAACACCGACTACCGAAATTAAAATTATTTTTGGCTTTGTAGTGTTTTGATATGGAAGTCGGTTTTATTTTTTGCAAAAAAGTTTTTTTATGTTGATTTACTATCTTAACTTTCACAATTTATTTGTAGAACACTACATTGTTAATTTCTATAACGTTTAAGGGTGACGTGTTAATTTTCAAAAGTTTAATGTCACACAAATAGTCTTTTTAATTACTGTGTACGAAGGCGCCCCGCTATGTACGAATGCACCTTACTCTATGTACGAATCTACCTCGCGGATGGGGTACTTTCGTACGATTTCCAATTTTTTTTAAAGTTACCATAGATTTGCCGTGTTACTTTGTATCAACACTGAACTATTTTATTATTAAAGCCAGATAATGTAGTTTATCAGTGGCTATGAAATTATTTTGAAATAGCTATTAGTTTTGCTTTTATGTGACTTAGTGTAAAAAGTGTACGAATCCTACCTGCTTTCCCCTACCTACATACATATTTGCCAGTGGGCAGTGAGACAAACTCTGACTTTTTTTTCTGGGTGGGAAAATCATCGAATGACTTCTCCCGCTCTGGGTTAAGTGGAAGGGGGTGTCAGACTTCTACTGACTAAAAACCCACCCTGTTCCTTCACCTGCCCTTAAGGCCTACCTTCCGGGGCCGCGGTATCTTGTTAGATCATTTCCGCAAGCCCGGGGGGCAATGGCCTTATGAGGCCCCGTCACTATTGCTGATAGCTCTTTGAGGCGTGCGTGGAACACGACGCGCCGCCGACCCGAGCCTGGTCCTTACCGGAAGGAAGGTGAGCTAACCCTGCTCGCCGTCCGCAAGCCTGCGCCTACGGTGGCCGGAGATCGACTCGCGATCCCCGACGCCCAAGGCGTCTCCCGCGGCGGCTGAGGCGTAAGAAAGAGTTGCCTCCTCTCCCTCGCAAGTTCGGCCACCTCCTTCGCTAGCAAGACTGCTTCGCAGAAGGAGGCGACTGCATCCCATTCCCTCTCGCTCCGCACCATGGTCTAAAACAAGGCCGGGACAGTAGGTGCACTCTCTCTCATGCTGAACGCGGTGTACGTGTTTGCTCCTAAATTTGAATTCACTGATTCATATTGACTGATCCAACGACATGGACCCTAGCTATGCAGGTTGGGAATGAGTCCCTGATCAAAGTTGCACTTGTTTTTCATCCAAATTTCGTTTTGACCTACCTGTGAGAGTGCAAGCAGTTTATCTGACACAGCTGGTTCTAGCCAAACCTTGTTATATTCGTTCAAGAGTTAATCACGGTTCTATGTTATGGCCCCATTGTTCCCGACTTGGTTCAGTTTCGGGGTAAGGTAAGGGTAAGGTATACGTGTTTTGTAAGAAAAAGTATGCGAGAATGTCCACTGTGATATGTAGGTTTAAATGAAGTGTTATCCATATTACTAGTTTTTTTTATTGATATTAGGCTCGCGTTTAACCACCATCTCACCTGATGGTAAGTGATGATATGGTCGAGGACGAGCACACTTAGCCAAAGTAACCTATTCACTCTTGACTTAAAGACTCCTAGGTAGGTAGGCAGTTGACCCAGTAAACGTTGTTTTGCCATAAAAATCATACCTAATGAAAAAAAAAACGAAAAATCCTACGACCTATTCTGAGACCTATCAAATATACCTATACAAAAGATTTCATAAAAATCGTTCCATGCGTTTCGGAGGAGTTACTACTATGATACGGGATTTTTGTAATTATTAGATTATATTTTTCATATTTGAAAGACTATATAATGCAATTTATCTTGTATTGTTTTAAGAAACTATTGAAAAACATAGGTTTATTTTATCGTGTAGAATTAAAGTGAAGTAATTGTTACAGAAAGCAATAGTGGAGCTGTATGCGTTTATGCGAAATACTCATGCAAAGATGAAGGGGTTGGGTTTGAGTCAGAAGGCGATTTTGCCACCCTCTGAAGATTTGCGAATCATGAACGTTGCCAAGTTAACCGCAGAACAGCTACTGCAGCTCTGTAGCTCCGTGCGCCCCGAAGATAAGTTTCAAAACGCTGATAAGACCAAAGGTGCGTAATCACGATGTTCTTATATTTCTATCAAACCTAAAAATCCACTGATTTCCAATTTTATAAGACACGGAAAACAAATTTGTTGTATTGATTAAGGACAAAAAGCAGTTAGGTACATGGTAGAAAACAAAAACATACTTAAACTAAAAACATGAATGTGTAACCCACACCATTGTTCACATATAATTAAAAGTGTTTAAAAGAAGTTAAGGACTGTGGTTAGGCATCTGTAATTCCAAATATAATGTACATACTCTCTATCTCTCTGTCTCTATACTCTCCACCTTGTCGAAGCTTTTCGAGCGTCTTGTACATAGTGAAGTATATTCTCACATTCACAACCTCATTATTGGTGAGCAACATGGGTTTGTTAAACGACGTTCGACGAATACCAATCTTATGTTGTTCACAGACTTTTTATTCAAAAGCATGGATGAACAAGTTCAAGTTGACGCCGTGTACACGGATTTTCACAAACACAAACTGCTCTTAGATAAAATTGCTTATAACGGAATCCGTGGCAATTTGTTACGGTGGTTTGGTTCATGGCGTAGGTATATACACAATAGATCTCAAAAGATAGTCATTAATGGTTTCCAATCAAGTTCAATCATTGTCACCTCCGGTGTGCCCCAGGGCTCAATTTTGGGGCCCCTACTCTTCATTTTATTTGTCAATGACATTAAAGATTGCTTCATTAATTCCAGATTTCTAATGTACGCCGACGACATAAAAATTTACAAATCATGTAAAAGCACACAGGATTGTATGCTTTTGCAGGAGGATCTTGACAGACTTGCTCGATATTGTTCACATAACAAGCTCCAGCTTAGCTTACCTAAATGCAATGCAATTTCTTTCACAAAAAACAAAAATATAATAAGATGTGATTATAGCCTACATAGTATCACTCTACGAAAAGTTGACCATATCCGTGATCTCGGTGTCGAGATGGACTCGAAATTGCACTTCAATATCCACGTTGATAATATAATTAATAAGGCGTACCGTATGTTTGGTTTCATCATGCGTTCTTCAAACGATTTCAAAAGAACATCTACATTTTTAATTCTATACAAAGCTTTGGTCCGTTCTCAATTGGAATTAGCAGTACCGATTTGGAGTCCCATTTTTGATGTTTATAAAAAAAGATTGGAAATGGTTCAAAAAAAATATTTGCGTGCTATGCAATACAAATGCACCAAGTCTAAATTAAAATATTCTCAATTACTGACGCGTTAAAAACTTCAAAGCTTGGAGTCAAGACGCAGCCTACTAATGGCCATGATGCTTCATGGTCTGTGTAATAACAGATTTGATTGTCCAGATATCATCAATAACCTATGTTACATTGTACCTAGAACTGTTATGCGTCGAGAGGCGCGTGTGCCTCAGCTTTTCCATACCGCAAGGTGTAGAACTCACGCTGGTGCACAGGCGCCTCTACGAGGCATTGTTGATACGTATAATACCCACTTCATTGATTTGGATATATTCGCGCTTACACACTTTAAGTTCAAAAATAAGGCTATTGAGTCTTTAGAATAGCCCTTTTATACTAGCTATATAAAAATACGCACGAGTAGATACTTCTTACTTTTCTGTAATAACAACGCACGCATTAATTTATCCTTATACCATTATTCCGCGGACATTGATGTGGGTTACACGTTTACTTATTTATACATTTTTATTTCTACACACTTATATTGTAATGTAACTGTTTTATGTCCCAATAAAGTAAAGTAAAATAAAATAAAATAAAATAATATAATAATTATTTAGTGTGCTCTTTATTTAATAATATGGCAATAGCCTTTGACTTAAAGGACTGTTTCGATAAGGTAAATTTATTATGTCAAGTTCCATAAAGTAAGTATTGCTATTGTATAACTCAACGAGGCGACGAAGAGGTGCATGCTCCCCGGCCACATTATTGTATAATATGCTTTATTTCAGATAATCAAATGTCTAAAAAAGCTTCACAATCAATTGACATTAACAAATTGTACGCGATGCCTTCCAAGTTAGTTGCTACTTGCGAGCAGACTCTGTTCAAGAGAAAGGAGATTATTAACTGGTTTGAAACTTTGAAATCGGAAGACAAGGTATCGAAAATTTAAAGTATTCACATAGTATCAGTATTCAGGTGGTAGTAGTAAGACAAATTTAAAGTATTCAAATAAATAGACATCCGTATTTTAGTTTGTTTATTTATTTGGACACAACATTTATTATAGTATCCTCTTTATTTTCCTCATAAATCATTAAGAAAATATATTTTTATATATTTTTCTACAAAAAAAAAAAAATACATAAAAAACATTTAAAATATAAAAATGGCAGTCCACGGATATCGGGTCCAATCTACCAGTGGTTAGATCCCCAGAGAAAGGAACCTCCTCACATACGAGCTGTATCGAGGAGCCTTCTGTATCAGGCCCTTTATCCGTGCATCGCCAGCTTCGACAGATGGTCTTCGAAGCTTTTACGCTATCAGCCCATTGACGGATACGATAATCGGCATAATGACAGCCGAGTCTACATTCCACATGTGAACAACCTCATTGACTAAGTCGAGATACTTTATATGTTTCTCAGCTTTCACGAGGTTCTCGTCATGTGGCAAGGTAACATCGATTATTATTGTGTGGCGCACAAATCGGTTTATCAACACTATGGCAGGCTAATTGGCATCATGTGCAATAGTCCTATCAGTAATGACTAATGGTAGACCGATCCCAGTACAACGTGACATGGTCATTTTCGAGAACTGGGTCGGGCACATACTTGTAATACGGTACCTCCGAATCGACAAGCAAAAAAGCTAGTTGTTGGTGGATAATCCTGGCTACTTGGTTGGGTCTATGCAAGTACTCGCCGTTAGCTAGACGAAAACAATATTATTCTTACAATCTACTGAATTGATATTGTAATATAAGGCTGCCAGTAACAGTCACAATACCCCCGTACTAGTTGGTATAGGGCTACCAGAGTCAAGAAGAAGGGAAGTTAAAATTTGTAGTAAGCATCACTAGGGAATTTGGATTAAAACTTCTTGATATTATGTATAATTTATTATAAGTAAGGGATAATATATTAAGACCAGAAAACTTGATCGAAGCTGTGGGTGGGTCAGCTAGTTAATAATAAATATTAAATCAGTGTAAGTTATTGCATAAGTTTATTAAACTGTGATGCATAATTAACAAAAAAGAAACGAAGTTGTAATATATTTTACTAAAAATAACTTTATTCAGCACTAGAAAATGAACTGATACAGATGTTAATGTATTTTTTTGCCGTTTTTTATACAACGTGTAACAGAATAAACGCAATTCCTGAAGGTAGTTGGTTCAGAATCGACTTCTGGATCGATTTCCGTCATAAAAAATAGGTGTTATTTTGACGCAAAAATCTTTCATTTAACTTAAAGTGGAAACACAGTATCATGACAAATTAATACAATCCTTAATTCAAGGAAGTGCGCTCGTGTGCGTGTCGGCCGCTAACATTGCATGAGTCTATGCGTCTGCATAAGGATATTATATGACGCACATACGTTTTGCGTTTAGTAAGGATAACTATCTTATAAAAAATGTCTAGGTTTGGTTTATTTATTTATTTATTCAAAAGAGTTCACCAACAGCTTCTGTGTATAAAATATTTTAACAATAGGTAACAAATCGTTTTTTTAGGCTTACACAGTTGCCAATTAGAGGTTAACCAGCATTCTTAATAGAAGTGATAACTAACTTAAGCAAATATTCTTATACAATTACAAAAACAAAAGACAATTTAATTCAATTTATTTCGTTACGGATGTTGTTTTAGACTTATAATTTAATATTCTAATTGGGGTGACTGAGGTATTGCGCTTAATCTGTTACACCTTGTATATCGTACGGAACCCTTCGTGCGCGAGTCTGACTCGCACTTGGGCCGGTGTTTTTTTCAAAATTACGAAAATAATAATATAGGAAGAGGGCTATCGTTAAAAATAAGCTGATATTAGATTTATTTTGGTGAATAAAGACATGTCGTTAATTCTTTGTTAAATATTATATAAATATCTCAAAATAATTGGCAATACTCAATTGTAGACATTTACGGATGGGAATTTTCCAAATCTCTGTTTGGTTTATATTTTGTTTGAATTGACTGCAGACTGGCTTGAGACAGTGAGTTAGTTTTTGTTGATTGTGAGTTTAAGTCGTGAAATATGTACTTTTTTTTTCTGTGTGGGAAAATCATCAAATGACTCCTCGGCTGTGGGTGGAGCGGAAGGGAGTGTCAGACTTCTACTGACTAAGAACCACTGATTTAAACATAATTTGACTTGAATTAAAAATAAACCAATCAAATTTAGTTTTATTCTATTTTATTTTATGTATTCAGTTTTTCTGTCAAAAAACCAAATACCTATATAAAAAAATGATTTTTTTTTCAAGATTATGAAAAAAAAAATTACTTCTCTAATTGCAATACAGGTGTTGACAACATTTTGTCCACTCACCAGCTTCAATTTGTGACTAAGCTTCTTCTGTTAATGTTTTAATATCACTTGCAGATCTATTTACATTCTGCTCAGCAAACTGTTCCAGTTGATTTTCCCCCCACTTTTCCTCTTTTTACCGGGCGTAGATAATTATGCACCTTCGTTCGATTTTCCTTCACCGATAATTCGTCGCGCATCGTAAGAAACCACTATAAATAAACCATAGATAATTATTTACAAACATATTACGTGCGTATTCAAGTTTATTGTAGACATTAAAAACAATATTACTCGCTTGGGATAGCAGAGGTTTTTCAACATTATATCAAAAACAATAGTACTTATATTCAAGAAAATAAACAAAGACTCAAGTATATTTGATACAATACCGAATACGTACTTTGAATTTAGATATGAAAATGTTTAATAATTTTTATGGAGTCATGAAATTCGGGTAGGTAGATCTTTTTTATATCTTTTAGTTTAGGGAATTCCTTTCTTAGAACATATCAAACCCGTTGAGTCATAAATAAAACACCACAATAAATATTAATCATGATCACACTGGCGTGAACATTTTGAATAACTTGATAGCAGCAGACGAAATGGGATTTGCTGATATTACTTGGAAATTCCCAACATCCATCATATTCAGCTTAAATTCATGCATCAGTGATTCCTTGACTCTTTCATATTTAGTATTACCTATTTGATAGACCCGTACTGTATTACGGTAATGTAAACAAATGAAGTTCAACTTCTATATTATTTAAAGGGTATTGGTATGAACAAACTTTCCAAGAAGATTAACGAATTTAATGCCGAGAACGACATGTTAAAATGCTCTTTAGAACAAGCTAAAGGAGAATTTATTAAGGAAATGAATGAGATAATAGAATTTATGAGGTATGTGTATCAACAAGATTTAATTAATAATAATGACTAGTAATAAGAGTCATGTTTAATGAATGCGATAATGTTGAAATGTGTATAATTGTCATCAGGAAGTCTATAAACGAAACTGTTGCACTCCAGCTTCGTACAGAAGAATTGACGTACACACTATCGGAGCTGAATTCACAGAATGCCGATTTGCGAAAACAAATGCATAATGCTGAGCATTTGCGGCCGAATATAAATAAAGCTAAAATAGAGGTAATTACTTTACTCAATATAATAATCTACTATGAGATAATTATGTATCTGTCTGTCTCAGCCGCCCAGTGGTCACAATTCGCCCGTAACTTAAATTATTTCAAATATGTCAGATTTCTGCACTACTTCTCCATATAAAAAAGGAATTCTCGTAAAAAAGTATGCAACGTTTTTCTTCACGTATTAATGCAGGTTAACAGTAACCGTAATAGTTTCATATTAATTAACATTAAATTTGCTGGACCAATTCAGTATAAATAAATTACACATATGAATATCTGCGCTAAAAACACAGACACGTAACATAAATAAATCAATTGTAAATATGTTATCATTGGGGAATAAATTAAAATAAGATGGACCTGTCGTGTGTCCTTAATCAATTTCTCATCTCAATTTTATTTTCATTTTCAAACATACCGGTCAAAATCACACAGTTCTTCTTTTTGCTATTGTCAGGTTAAAATTAATTACTGGGTTATAATAACAATTATTAATATAATTATGAAACCGTATGTGTGCAAGCTCGTAAGTAATCAGTTTTTGTATGACACTTGTATATTTTCACTGAAATTAACAATGTTTATTTTTAGGAGCTTGAAAAGGATCTCAAGGAAGAACGATGTAAAAAAATAATTATGAGGGACCGGTTATCTCGAGCTGAAGGTCAAATCAAGATAGGCGTAGAACGGGCTTCTCAATTAGAAGCGGCTTTGGAACAGGCTCGTTCTCAGACTTGGAATTTAGAGCGTAAAGTCCAGCAACTACATGATCAGGTCATCATCGACAGCTTATTTAGTCACTATATTTAGCCTCTTGTAGCACGAGGCTTGCATAACTACAATTTTTTTAAATGGCTTCGCGTTTACAGAACAATGCATTACAAACCGAGTTTGATCTAGAACTCAACAAATTAAGAGAGTCAATCAGGGAAAATACTATGCATTTAGAATTAATAGCAGAAGCTCGCGAAAAGTTACAAACTGAGTGAGTATGAATCATTAAATATGTTCAGTTTTTTTTTTATTACGAATTTGCCCGCTCTTGACCTCGATCACACCTGATGGTAAGTGTAAGATGAGGTCTACGATCGAACGAGTGAGCCCAGAAAATGCCTATTCACTCTTGCTTTAAAGGCTGACAGGTCATATGTGGCAGGGAACACAGAAGCCGGCAGAGAGTTCCACACCTTGGCTGTGCGCACAATGAATGTTGAAGAAAAGCGCTTAGTACGACAAGACGGTATATCGACCAAGTGTGGATGGTATCCTGCGGTACGTCTGGTAAACCGGTAATAAAAGGGGGATGAAGGGATTAGGTCGTGGAGCTCCTGCGCACACTCTCAGAAGTACGATCTATAGAAGATAGACAGGCAAGCAACTTTCCGCCGGTGAGCCAGGCTGTGAAGCTTGCCTGCCAGAACCTTGTCACCTATGAGCCTTTTAGCTCTGCGTTCAATCGAATCAAATGCAGCTAGCTGGTATTTGGCTGAGCCATCCCACAAGTGACTGCAATACTCCATACAGGAACGGACCTGTGCTTTATATAAATTCAAAAGCTGTCCAGGTGGGAAGTATCGCCTCACTTTCTGTAGGATGCCCAGTTTTCTGGCTGCAGTCTGAGCTTTAGACTCGGTTGAGCCGAAGTTGAGGTCAGACGTCAACTCCATGCCCAAGAGCTCCAGACGATCGGTAATAGGTACAAATGCACCTCTGAAAGTAGGGGACCATTCAAATTGGTTCCTTTTAGCGAAGAAAAGACAAGCCTGTGTTTTTAAATCGTTGAATTTGACCAGATTGTCATCGCCCCATTGGAAAACGAAATTTAAGGTCAAATTCGTTTGCTCTACCATGTTCTATCTAAGAGCGGCTATTTCGTCCCTACCAGCTCTAGCACTGGACAAATATCTCCCTGAGACTGTACTGTCATCCGCGTACCCAATAGCTCCCAGCTGAAGCAGGTCGTTGATATGAAGCAAAAATAGATTCGCAGAGAGAACAGACCCCTGAGGTACACCGGCATTAATCGCCATAAGATCCGATGCGCAGCTATCGATGACCACTCGGATCGACCGTTCACTCAAAAAGTCACATATCCAGTTGCATAAGACTAGCGTGCCAGGCCCTGTCAAAGGCCTTTGAGATGTCGAGGGACACGGCAAGGGCTTCGCCGTGTTTCTCAATGGCCTCGCCCCAGCAGTGCGTAACATACACAAGAAGATCTCCGGTTGACCGACCACGGCGGAAGCCATATTGGTGGTCACTGAGGAGCTCATTGTCTTCGAGGTATGCCAGCAACTTACTGTTGAGTACCCTCTCCATAACTTTACATAGTATGGAGGTCAAGGCAATTGGTCTATAGTTTGCAGGGTCGGCACGGCTACCCTTTTTGGGTACTGGTTGCACATTAGCCAGCTTCCACGACACCGGCACCACTCCGGTTTTAAGAGAAAGGCGATACAGGCGAGTCAGTACAGGAGACAACTCCGGGGCACAGTTTTTTTAAGACTCGAGCTGGTACTCCGTCCGGCCCACTGGCTTTGTTCACATCAAGACTGGAAAGGACTTTACGGACTTCCTTAACGTGAAGTGCAATTTCCGGCATCACGGAGCCACAATGAGGTATTTCAGGTGGTATTTTAGACGCCGTGTCGAGACGTGAACTTTCCGCAAAGAGGAAGACAAATAAATTTGCTTTTTCTTGTGCTGTGTGAGCCAGTGTTCTATCTGGTCTTAATATAGGAGGCAGCGAAGGATAGCAAAAGTTCGACTAGACCGATTTGGTGAGGGACAAAAACTGCTTGGTGCCTGAAAGGTAGCTTGCCAATTTGGCCCCGATTCGTCCAACATGGTCAAAACGAACTTTACGCAACACTCGTTTGCGAGCTTTAGCGGCAGAGTTGAAGGCTTTCTTCAATGCGCGAACATCAGTACTAACGTTGCCACTACTGCAGGCCGAGGCCCAAGCCTTGTAAGCCTGCTCTTTGCACAATTCGGCTTGTGTGCATGCTGCATTATACCAAGGCTGAGCCTCATAGCCAAGTGGGACGTCAGAAAATGGGATTAAATATTGCATTCCCTGACGTACCACGTCAACAACAGCGTCAGCACAGACTGATAGGTTTCACGACGAGAAGCAAGTTTGCCGCCAAGGGTAAGAAGCAAAGAAGTGCCGCATCTCATCCCAGTCTCCCGACCCGTACTTCCATACTCGCCTCGTGCCCCTAGAGCTTTTATCCGGAGGAGAGAAGGTAGATACCGTTTTCACCATACAGTGGTCAGACGATCCGAGCGGGGCCTAGACCGGTACTGAAAGCCTGTCTGGAACGGTTGTGAGCACAAGGTCTAAGCAATTGGGTGTGTGGCCGTCAACATCCGGAATGCGGGTAACTTGGTGAACCAGCTGATTGAGATCTAGCGATGAAGCAAACCTGCGCGCCTCTCTACCAGCATGGTCTGTTTTCTGGTATGGGAACAACCATTCTGATTCATGATGAGCATTAAAATTCCCCAGAAAAACAAGCTCCGCCATCGGGTATTTATGCTGGGCCAATTCAGCTGCCACCGTAAGGTGGTCGAAGAGCCTTGTCGTCTCCTGATCACCGCTATGCGACCTGTAAACACCGACGTAGATGGTCTTAAGAACGCCGGTGTTCACTAATAGCCACAGAGTGGGAAAACCCGCAACCTCGCAACAGCAAAGATGTTGATAGCAAATGTCATCGCGGACGTACACACAGACCCCAGCCTGCTTCTTAAACTTGTGTTCAAGTGAGTCCTGGGTAGTTGAGGTACGCCACGTCTGCGGGAGTCGCTATCTTGGTCTCCGTCAAAAAGAGTAAGTGAGGCTTATCAGTCTCGAGATGGTGGTGGACTGGATCGATATTTGAGTGCAATCCACGGATATTTGTGAATTGCACTTTAAGAGGGAGGAAGTGCAGCCGTTGGTTAAACTTACAACTCTTTGATTTACGCTTCATGGGGTTTCAGAGTTTAAAAAGGGAATGAAGAGACAAAGGGAGGCGAGTCCAATTTACTAAGCACCTCTCATGAGCTTACCTCGGCATGAATGGAGACTCACCTGGAGACTGCGGGGACGCCCAAACCACTCCGAATATGTCCACCGGGTCCTCCCTTCCAGTCGCCGACTGGCACGATGGTCCATCTCAATATTTTTCGCGAGGTGGCGGGGCAGCCTTTTGCACGTGGCTAGTGTGCTACTTGGGCCCCCAACTTCCTGCGGTCGGCCAACGGCAAGACCGTGCTTTGGATCCCGCTACCCTCCAGAGTGAGTCGCCGTGCCGAAGCTCGCTCTGACGCCGAGACCTGTCTTGGATAACGCGGCTGCTTTCTCTCTATTACCCCTAAAGGCACTGGCACGCCCACGCATCGATGAATCTCAGCAGACTGTTTGACGTCGAGCTCCGGTGAGAGGGGTGGTCGCGAGCCAGGCGGGCGTGAGCCCTACCACCGCAAACGAAGAATTGGTCAGTCACAGAAGGTCATAGGCGTGACTGTCCAGGATGAGCCGAACGCTCGGTTCAATTCTGACACTAAGGGAACAGGTTGCGCTACTCATGGAGGCTTCTTCATGCATCCCTAAAGTTTAAAAGTTATATGACTACGATGTAAGTTATGCTAATAATATTGATTTTTTCTTAATAATAGGAAAGAAGAGCTAGTACAACGCCTTGAAAATTTATCCAATAATTATAACGAATCAATACAAGCGATCAAATTAGAAATGAACGCAAAAATTGCAAAGCTTATTGAAACTGAACAGAAAAACGAAGGTCTAGCTGAAGACAAGCACAATCTCGAACTTAAACTGGAGACATTGTGCTCAAAACTTTTGGAATCTGAACTACGTTTTAAAGATTTAACTAAGGAAATGCAGGAAACGAAAATTAATTTAAGTTAGTTTTGTCATTAATATTTATGAATATATTAAGGAATTTGTTCTTCGAGAAAAGTTCATTAATACATTTTTGATTTTCAGACCATACAATGACCTTAGAGAAAGAGTTATCATCCACTAAACGAGATTTAGATATTGCGGTTATTGAAATTGAAGATTACAAAAAAAAAGTAGCACAGCAGAGTGTTACTATAAAGGAATATGAGGTGCATTTTACTTATTATAATCAGAGTGATTAACACCAATATAATTTTATTTATTCAATATTAATTATATTAAACTACATAATCTATTTTTTTGCACAGAACAATATTAAAGAGTCCATAAATTTGGAAGAAAATCTGAAATCAAATCTAATTACTAAAGAAAAGTATATATCAGATCTTGAAACGCAACAGTCATTGCTGAAAAAACAGTTACAAGAAAGGTAAAACCAATAATGCTTTAGTAAGAAACAAAAATGCTGAACGAATGACTTTTACATTTTAATTGTATTATTAGTTATTTCATTTTTTTTTCATTCAGTATCAGGTCAAATCAAGGTAATAAATAAACTGCCTTAGAAATGAATTAAATTAAACATAAACATTTTTTCTGCAGTGAATGTAAAATGGGATCGTATCAGGAACAGTTAGGCTGCCTTAAAAATCATATTGCAGAGTTGCAGGAAGATTTTGGTGAATTTGAGAATCTAAATGAGCTTCGCGAAATAGTAAGTTTGGTCGTATATATTATAGAACAGAATATAATAGAATTATTGATTTCAGGAAAACATTCCATATAAAAGATAATAAATTACATAAAAATCATTCATTATAAAATTATTGTTCAAATTACTAAAAAACAAAACAATCTATACTAATATTATAAAGCGGAAATGTTTGTTTGTTTGTTTGCTTGAACGTGCTAATCTTCGAAAGTACTGGGTGGATTTGGATGAAATTTGGTATGGAAGTAGCTTGAAGCTTGAGGAAGGTTATAGGCTACTTTTTACGCGACTGTAAAAAAGGAGAGTTATGTTTTTACCGTGATAGAATCCACGGGAGCGAAGCCCCGCGTGAGTACTAGTATATATATTACAATTCAACTCAACTCATATTATTAAAATTGTATCTGGAATTTTAATTGCCATATACGAAGTAGTAAGGAGATCGGACATTTTTGTATGGGCTCTGGCCCAAGTGGCGTCGGAGCTTGACGTTTATTTTATATAAAAGTTACTTAACTAAGCTTACTTTTTTGTACGGATACAAAAAATCTATCCTGGGAGAAAAAAGTTATAGTGTATATAAAAATACCGCATTTATAGAGCTATTTTCTACTATTTATTCAATTATTTCTAGTTATTTTAACTTAATATGTAAGGTTTGCTATTATCTAAGATTTATGATGACTCATACGCGTGGTATCTACTACGTCAACGTTAGAAATATATAATTACTTCATTGTTGTATGGGCTCTGGTTCAAGTGGCGTTTGAAAACGAGGTTAATTTATGATGATTGAATAAAATTCTGTTTTTGAGAAATTATTTAAAAGTGTTTAACCAACTTTATAATATATGTCATCGTAAGTACTTTAACTAAAAACTGAACTAAACTATGGCATAGTGTGTCAAAATAAAAAAAAAAAAACAGAAATCATATTTTATTTTCACCGAAAACATATAACATAATAAGACTATAAGTTCAATCACAATAATTATATTGTCCAGAAACGCTGCAGGATGTTCAATGTCCTCGTAACGAGCCCACCCGAAATACCACACTACACTCATGAAGTGGGCGCAACATCCGACTGTTCTTTTCTGTGTGATGCAACTACAGTAATAATGTTTAATGCCCTGTAGTCCTTCCTCCTCCTTATACATTATAATATAAGTATAATATTTCCTTGACCTCACGTGACGTGACTGAATAAGATTTCGCAATAATATCAAGCCATTTTGCTCTATTCCAAAACGCTCAAGTTCTGCAGGTGGTTGTCCGTCTCTGAAGACTTCAATATGGTAAATACCATTTCTCGCATGCTCACTATAATAACTCCGAGCTAGTTTGAGTTGGTAGGTGCCAATGGCATATAAAATCAGGTCATCGTGTGTCAGTCGCGGAAAGCGAATCAATTCCGGAATATTTCCTGATATGCTCTGAAATCGTACACGTTGCCTATTCAGGTTTTTGGCGAATTCACTATTTGCCGTTGGGTTGTCGAAGCTATCATTGGTCGTTTCAAACGTGACTATAAACTTTGAGCAAGATTATGTCAATATATCGTTAGAGCACTTGATACCAAACTTTAAAATAGCAGCAGCACTAAAAAATGCTTTCCACCCTACCGTACAAAACAGTATATAACGTTTAACGGAAAACCCATATCTATCCAAAAGGGCTGAAGACAACATCTGGTATGGAGTCTCTATGCACAGTTTCAGCTAAAAATAAGTGACTCAAAGAATTGATACCAAATTATCGGTTTCATATATTTCTTGAATACTAATCATAACAAACGTGTCACAGCACTACAAGGGTCAATAACTTTCACGTCACTTGCCAATAACATGATAATTCTGATCGTTCTTCTTAATTTGAAAATTTCGGTCTCTGGTGTCCATGTATTGAAATTTCTAATAAGTTCCACACGTGTTGCCATAGGATTACAAAACCCTTGCCATATCGTTTGTTATCATCCAAAGAAGCCGTGCACTTGGTATGTATATACCCTTTAAATTACACGTTGTATATGCTTGCACGTTGTATGTTGAGTGCTTCATCGCAATTATTAACCAGCGAACAAACACTCCTGATAATTTGTCAGAATATGTTATCACCAAAAACATTGAACTTATAGTCTTATTGTAATGTTTTCGGTTAAAATAAAATATGATTTCTGGTTTATTTTTATTTTTTTATTTTGACACACTATGCCATAGTTTAGTTCAGTTTTTAGTTAAAGTACTTACGATGACATATATTATAAAGTTGGTTAAACACTTTTATATAATTTCTCAAAAACAATTTTATTCAAACATCATAACTTAGCCTCGTTTTCAAACGCCACTTGAACCAGAGTCCATACAACAATGGAGTAATTATATATTTCTAACGTTGACGTAGTAGATACCACGTGTATGAGTCATCATAAATGTTAGATAATAGCAAACATAACATATTAAGTTAAAATAACTAGAATTAATTGAATAAATAGTTGAAAATAGCTCTATAAATGCGTGTTTTTTATATACATTATAACTTTTTTCGCCCAGGATAGAATTTTGTCCCCGCACAAAAAAGTAAGCTTATTTAAGTAACTTTCAAATAAAATAAACATCATGCTCCGACGCCACTTGGGCCACACCCGCCCGATCTCCTTTACCTCGTATATCCCATACCTCTTATTATTCCATTGTCAGAATCATGTATTTGGCTCATAAAGGACTGTGTTGTGTTTTTCTTATAAACTATAACCTACGGGAAAAGTGCCAAACCTCTCCTTTTCACCCCCCTTCTCCCCCCTCCCTATCGTATCTCGGAAACTACGAGACCCGTATATTATACTTAGATTTTTCGCAAATATCGCCAAGACAGGCCTAGCATGCATCTGAATGAGTTATTATATATTGAATTCACAGTTTTTTTTAAAGATAGCTAGCAAAGTACGCACGCTGCGTGTACTTGTACCATAGGGCACATGTGTACAAGTTCTGGCTGTATGCTGTTTTTATATAAATGTATGATATTGAATATATATGAATCATACATTTATGAAACGATTATTACTACAACTTCTTTTCTTCTCAAATAATGAAAACATTTAGGTTCATGAACAACGAATGAAGTTGCTACAAACTACTAGAAAAAATGAAGAACTTACTGAAGCTTTGCAAAAAAAGGATAAAGAATTGGCACGAAACATAGACTCTTTAAAAGATCACGAACAGCTCTTAGCACAACGGGATGGTGTTATAAAGATGCTATCAGAAAAAGATGAAGAGCATACTAATATAATAAAGCTATTACGAAATAATTTGGAAATGAGAAATCAAGCAGACATGGACGTAAGTTGATTTCGAATATAAGTTATACAAGCCTGTGTAATAAATACTGTAAGTACCCACTCCATCCAACCGAAAAAAGGATACGCTTCTACCCAGAAGCGTGGATACGCTTCTACCCAGAAGCGTATCCTTTTTTTCGGTTGGAAACTCATCAAATGGCTCCTCCCGCTTTAGGTGAAGCAGAAAAGAGTGTCCGATTTCTCCTGGTTAATATCCATCTTGCTCCTTCATTTGATGTTCACATTTTGTTTGAACGCCCTTAAAGGTTCTATTGGTACGGGTATAAAACTTTTTACCCGACTGCGGCGATGCAAGGAGGGTTATCAATATCATTTTTATTCTCAAATAACATAAGACTCATACAAATGATCAAATACATTCATCATCATCATTGATTATGTTTTTACCGCGTATTTTACCGTAATTACACAATCTAATTCCACCAAGCCCGTTCCATCATCGGACTACGAGACAAACGGCGAAGCGCCGTCGTTACATGGTGGACATCCCACCCATACGCACAAAACGTTTTGGGAATACCTTCATTATGCGTACGGCTAAGGAGTGGAATTCCCTGCCGGAGTCTGTGTTTCCCGATAGCTATAACCTAGGAGTCTTTAAGTCAAGAGTGAATAGGTTACTTTTAGGTAAGCGTGCTCCATCTTCGACCACATCATCACTTACCATCAGGTGAGATGGTGGTCAAACGCGAACCTATTTTAAATAAAAATAAATGTATGTATGTCCGTTCCTTTGTTTCCTCGTAACTATTAAACCCGTGAACGGATTTTGATAAATGATACGTCGTTGGATTTGTCTTGTTGGTACAAGTGTTATAGAATAGATCAAAATAAAAACAAATCACCACAACGATAACCAGGCGCCATAATATTGTCAAAAAAAAAAAAATATCGACAAACTATGTCAAGTGGGGTATCATTAAATAGATCTTTAAAAATGATTTTGAGTTTTCTTTCACCATTTTTCAGTTTTAGCACCCATTTAGGAAGTATAACGTTTTAAAACGGAATTAAATACTAAAAAGTTCAAAATAAAAAAAAAACTTATTTAAAAAATCTAAAAAAACCTGACTGCTCAACTGAAACGCAAGAAACAAGCACATTTTTATTTAAAAAAATGACAAGTAAGTGGGACCCAATTGAACCTAACATAATTTTAATTAAAAAATGGGATGGGTCCCGCTTGCCTTAGTTTTTTATTTAATTATTTTAGTCAAAGTCGATTTAGTTTATTATAACTCCAAGCCAACATAATGGCCATTAACTTTTACAGTAGTGACACAAACATCTCTTTTTATCCGACTGTGGCGAAACAAGGAGCAGGGTTATGTTTTTAGCGAGTATGTATATACATATATGTATGTCCGTTCCTTTGTTCCCTCGTAACTATTAAACCAGTGAACGGATTTTGATAAATGATACGTCGTTGGAATTGTCTTGATAGTGCGAGTGTTACTAAAAACATTAAAATTAATATAAATCACCACAACGACAACCAGGTGCCATATTGTCAAAAATAAAAAATCTAAAATGGACAAACTATGTCATGTGGTAGCATTAAATAGATCTTTAAAAATTATATTGAGGTTTCTTTCACCATTTTTCATTTTAAACAACCATTTAGGAAATATAACGTTTTAAAAAGGAATTAAATACTAAAAATAAATATTAAGAATTGAATACTAAAAAGCTGAAAATAAAAGAAAACTTATTAAAAAAAAACTGTTGTTGAGCAGTCGGGTTTTTTAGTTTTTTTAACGTTTTGACCGCCAAGTCAAAAAGGAAATGCGTGCCCTCGGCGCCATCTTCCGAATTCATTCTTTAATACCTACAAAATAGTAGTGAGGTCGAAATTATATCGATAAAGCTCTTGGAAAACTAACAATATTTTTAACATAGGTTTTAATTTCAAATCCTTGAGTTGAGTTTTATTTCAACCCGCTTTGTCTTTTATGACACAAATTTAATGATCTGTGTCACATTTACGGCCTTTATTATTATTAAAATCCATAAATAGAATCAACAATCGATAAAACCAAGTCAATACCATCACAGCCCACCCATACGCACCAAACGTTTTGGGAATACCTTCATTGTGCGTACGGCTAAGGAGTGGAATTCCCTGCCGGAGTCTGTGTTTCCCGATAGCTATAACCTAGGAGTCTTTAAGTCAAGAGTGAATAGGTTACTTTTAGGTAAGCGTGCTCCATCTTCGACCACATCATCACTTACCATCAGGTGAGATGGTGGTCAAACGCGAACCTATTCTAAATAAAAAAAAAGCAGCACTATTGTCCATCATGACGTAATTTTTTGTCACTCTATGACGACAGTGCTGGCACGGATTTCTTGAAATTGTTCGCTTCTGCTCTAGAGGTGCGACACCGATACTTATTAATAATATCGAAATATTTATTCTTATCGTTTTGTACTTTCAACAGTGTCCAGTAATGTATGGTTTACCGTGTTAATTATTGTTTTTAAGTAAGTATTTATTTATTTTTTTAATTCATATATTTATGCTCAGCCCTGGCTGCAGCAGTGATGCTGATACTTTTCTTTCTTTAGACAGTAACGATGAAAGATTCGTAAGTGTTCCTTCTTTATGCGAAACTCTAGTTTCTATTTTTTCCGATGTGTCCAAGAACTTTAATGTAGTCCACATCAACGCCCAAAGTATTCCGGCTCATTTCCCTGAAATGCTGGCCAGTTTTGACTGTTAGAATATTCATGCTATCCTAGTTTCCGAATCATGGTTAAAACCTTGACTTCCCTCTTCTTCTTACTCTCTTCCAGGTTTTCAACTTATCAGGAATGACCGCGCTGTCGGTGGTGGTGGCGAGGTGGGTATATTTATCTTGGTAATTATATTCCCTTTTCTATTGTTAACATGTCCGCACAGCCACCCCCTCCGAACGCAGGTGAACATCTTTTCCTTGAAGTTGAACTCCACCACTCTAAAATTCTCCTTGGAGTCTACTACAGCCCTTCTCTTCGAATTAATTTCTTTTCTTCCTTGGAGCGTATTTTAGAAACTTTAATTCCCTCTTACAGTCATAGTATAATAATGGGTGACTTTAATACGTGCCTCCTTAAAAAAGACACTCGTTCCAATTCTCTCTTTCATATCGTAGAATCAACCAATCTCTCCTTTCTCGATCTTGGTGCCACTCACCATTTTCCTAACGCAGTTCCTTCCCTGCTTGATCTAATTTTTGTCTCATCTCTTAGTCACGTCGCTAAGCATGGTCAATGCTCAGCAGACGCCTTTTCCTACCATGACCTAATTTTCACATCCTATAAAATTCGCCCCCCTAAGCATAAGTCCAAAACCATTCTTATTCGCAATTTTGATGGGATGAACATTGATTGTCTTCGAGAGGATGCCAATAACATTGACTGGATGCCTCTGGTTGATTCGTCATCAGTCGACGAACAGGTTGATTTTTTGACTACTGCACTAATTCAGCTTTACGACAGACATGCACCTATTCGAGCTGTGAGGGTTAAGCATCTTCCGGCGCCTTGGCTAACGGATGAAATAAAACTTTTAATCCATAAAAAAGCAGCGGCGAAATTTAATTTTAAAGTTAGACCTAGTGACGCCAACAGGGAGAAATTTATCTCAATTAGAAATCACTGCAGCAAGGTGTGTAGAAATTCAAAATGCCAACATATCCATAATTCGGTTCAGAGTAGTGATCCAGCTAAGGTCTGGAAATTTCTCAAAACATTAGGTATCGGGAAAAAGTTTCATGAAACGATTCCTAAAGACATTGAATTAAACTCTCTTATTAGTCATTTTTCTACTTCGCCATCAATAGATAGGGCTACTAAAACTGCTACTTTAAGTTATCTTTCTAAACTTCCGATACCTGATTATTCTCCTTTTGTCACACGTCAATTTACTGCTTGTGGTGTTAAAAGGAGTGTTATGTCGATTACGTCCAACGCTGTGGGTAGTGACTGTGTCAGCCGTAAGATGATCATTCCCATCCTTGATAACGTTCTTCCGTTCATTCTATACATCCTAAATTTCTCAATTTCTAGTAGTGTCTTTCCACAAGCCTGGAAAGACGCCCAAATTATCCCTTTACCCAAACAAAACTCGTCCTGCATCTTTTTCTGACTACCGACCTATTTCTATTCTCCCATTCCTATCCAAAGTCCTTAAAAAGCTTGTCCACCAACAACTTAGCTCGTTCCTTTCTAAGTACAATCTTCTGAATCCCTTCCAATCTGGTTTTCGTCCTGGTCACAGCACTACTTCTGCACTCGTACATATTACGGACGATATAAGGTCTGGCATGGAGATGGGGAAGTTAACTGTACTTGCACTACTAGACTTAAGTAATGCGTTTAATACGGTCGACATTTTGCTTGGCATTCTCTGCTCGTTTAACATATCTCCATCGGTAATTGACGTAGTTATCTGTTTGGTCGTCGGCAGCGTATTTCCATTGAGGACTCCTTTTCTTCTTGGTGTGATACCTCTGCCGGTGTGCCACAGGGTGGCGTTTTATCTCCTTTACTTTTCGTACTTTTTATAAATGCTATCACTCAACGACTATCTTCTTTCTACCACTTGTATGCTGATGATCTTCAAATTTGCACCCAAGCTCCACTCGTAGAGTTAGCTGATGCCATTAAAACTATTAATATGGACCTTGCTCGAATTGGTGACTGGAGCACTGAGTTTGGGCTGAAAATCAACCCTGCTAAGACTCAGGTTATTGTTGTTGGTAATTCTCGTACTATCTCCAGGATTGATTGGACGGCACTTCCCCAGGTTTCTTTCAATAACACCGTCATACCTTTCAGTCACACTGTGAAGAACCTGGGAATACACATTGACGACACCCTTTCTTGGACTAAACAATTACAGGAAGTTAGTCGTAAAGTATTTGCGTCTGCAGGCTCCTTGAGACGACTTCGTAATTTTCTTCCCATCTCCACTAAAATTGCAATTGCACAAACTCTCCTTCTCCCTATTCTGGACTATGCTGATGCCAGCTATCTCGACTTGACCCAAAACCAATTGGACAAGCTAGAGCGACTTCAAAATTTCTGTATCAGGTTTATATTTGGCTTGCGCAAATATGACCACGTTTCTGATTTCCGTGCTCAGCTCAAATAGCTTAGGTTAAATTAGGTTTCGCCGGAATCTTCACTTACTTTCTCTACTTTATAATGTGCTATTTAATCCATTCACTACTTTTTATCTTAAGGAACGTTTTCAGTTCCTCTGTGACACACATTCTAGATCCTTGAGATCATCGGAAAATCTAGAGTTGAGTATTCGTATGCATTCCACTTCTTTCTTTGACAAATCTTTTACTATACAGGCAGCTCGTTTGTGGAATGCATTACCCATAGAAGTGAGGCGTGCTCAAACGCTACCAGCGTTCAAAAGAGTGGTGAAGGAGCATTACCTCTCCCTATAACTTTTCCCCTTATTTCTCAATTATTCATGTAATATTTATTAGTATATGATTTTGGTATTGTATGTATTTTATATTATTATGATCAATTAACATTATGATGTTTGTACACTGACAGCCCTTAATCTGTCTCCTTTAAGTTTGTCCATCCAAAGGTTGTCTGTAAGAGATCGCCCTGTGCGATAAGACCGCCCATTGTACACTAGTTTATTTTTTTTTGTATCCATAGAAATATTGTAAGGTGTACAATAAAGTATATAATAAATAAATAAATAAATAAAATGTAAGTTTCTTTGAAAGAACAACCAATTTAATGCTTTTTCAACACATTGGCTCGTAAAGTGGCTCTCCATAACGCGTGCTTTTTACTTTACGTTACTGCACTAGTGCTATAACGCTACAGATAACTATTTAATAGTCGGAGGTCGGAGATGCGCGTTTTTTTTTTAATCTCATCAACAAACAACGACTCATCGACTTCATATTTTCCATACAAGTTAATATTTAAAAATACAAGTCTGTTTTTTTTCCCGTAAGAGTGTTGAAAAACGTCGATTGAAACGCGTGTGCAATGATCAATATAGCACACATGTATCATAATGTACTACAGTGCATTGCTACTAACTGATGACATCAGTGCCGAAGTAATTGCACTGTCTTCTATGAGAAACGTGTCATTGTCGACTCCTTGCAGTATATTTATTAGTCTTCACTACTCATATTATAGTCCTCCATTATTAATAATATTTTATAACAGTATATAAACTACTCTATTTGAAAAAATCCGCGTTTGACGTCATGGGACTGTCAAATATAGACGACTGTGGCGTCCCCGGAACAGACAATGCAACAGTGTGATAGAGATGGGCATTTCAGTCATTACAATGAATCGATAATCTACTAAAACTTGACTTTTAATGAGCGTATAGTTCAGTATTATAAAATTTTCTTGATTTCTCAAACATAAAAGTTCAATATCAAATGATTTATTTATTTATTAGTGCAGAATTCAGAGTAAATTAAATATAACGTAGGTTGCCGTCGAGGTCTGTAGATCTACATCACTACGAGTCCTGTTATGGTGACTGTGGCGTCGAGGGCACTAAGTTTTTCGAACTTTATAACTGGATTTCTGTTTTGTCATCTTATGTCTATACATGAAATCTGACGAAAGCAGTTCACTTCAAATAAATAAAGAAGAGATAAGGTATATAATTAACAAGGGAAATAAACATAAAAATGCTGTTTTATGACATTTATTTACGTTTAATATTCTGTCACCCAGTCGTGACTATGGCGTGCTGGGCACATTTTGACTTGTCATCTTTACAGGACTGTGGCGGTCAAAGGGTTAAGGGGTTTTTTTTCCAGCTTATTAGTATTTAATTCAGTTTTAAAACGTTATATTTCCTAAACGGTTGCTTAAAACGAAAAATAGTGAAAGAAACCTCAATATAATTTTTAAAGATCTATTTAATGATATCCCACATGACATAGTTTGTCGATTTTAGATTTTTTATTTTTATTGATGTATTATTGATTATTATATTTTCTATGGGAATTTAATGACTGACTTAAATAATAAATAACCGAATTATCTCGATACCGTTGTTCGTTAGCACAACAGAGTTTATTCTGACACGCGATCAATGTAATCAAACCAGAAAGCTTCAGTATCGCCCAATATTGTTCCACGTAAATTACGATTATTATAAATACGAAAGTTTGTGGAGTTGACTAGATGGATAGATAGTTAAATAGATGGATAGAATAAAAACAAAATAATAATAACACCAAAATATTGAAACACACCAATTAACAATATTGCTTAAACTATGGTTACAAAGGCGGTCTTATCGCTGATAGCGATATCTTCCAAACAACCTTTGAAAGGACTTTATAAGCTTTAATTAAAGTGGGGAGGGCACTAAAAGCTACTATACGGAACTGAATAACATTTGGTACGTAGATAGTTAAAATCTTGGCATAAAACATAGGCTATTATATCCTGGAATACCCACGGAATCGGGATTTGCTCGGGACACTCTCGCGGACGAAGTCGCAGGCGGATGCTGGTTAATAATATACATATATGAAACACAAACCTATTTGTTAAAACGAGTTTCCTCAATAGATTATTTAAAAGTACTTTTTTTTGTTTTCACCAGTTGAACCAGCAAATAACTGAAAAAAATGCAGAAATCGAAGCTCTTCTCGCCAATGTGGAAACGAGGAAACAACAAATATCTCAATTAGAAAAAATAATTTTAACGTTAGAGGAACAGTTACGGAAAGTTAGTATGCAACGAAGGAAAGACCAGGATAATTTTGACATATTAGAACGAAAAATTGCGGAGTATGAAGCGTACCACATGGAGCCAAAACGCAATGAATTGCCTTCAAATAATTTAGATAGTATTATAAAAATTCTAGAAGATGAGCTAGGAACTTCTTTTGAACCATCATTGAACAATAAAGATTTTGTCACGCAAAAAAGAGATCGTAGACGAGAAAATCCTGAAAACTTTGAATGTCACAAAGTTAATAATAATCAGACTATGTATGAAAACGACCATGAAGCGCTTCCTACAAAGATTGTCATGGGTAATTTCGTGAAGAAAACATACATTTCGACTAATGATGAACAATTCAAAACTGAAAAGTTAGATCGTAAGAAAGCAATTACGAACATGAATACACAGAATTGGATACCAGCTCCTGAACCAATCAACGTATACTCCGCCAACACTCCCACGATTAAAGACAGCAACTATCCACCTTTCAGAGGACTGCTGCCAGCTGGAAGCCATCTTAAAGATAATTTGCTATCTAGAAATATTCAATTACTGACAAGTAATAAACTACGTGACGATAAAAAAAGGAAGATGTTTGAAATTGCGGGCCATAGGCTATGAGTGATGTATTGATAAGTTTCTCTGTTGTTTGTGGTTTTTTTGTTTGGTTACTTCTGAAAATAACACGGTCTTTATAAATGAAATCAAATTTTCTTAATCATCATTACCTTTCCTGCTGGTCATAGGCCTACCCTAAATATTATGAACGATCCAGTACCTTATACCTTGTTCGTATATAGTGGATTTCGGTGACTTTAATCAGATCCATGGATGAGGTTTTCAAACGCTACATAATACGAGGTCCGCTGCCGAAACTTAGGGCACTATCGGCCATGTGTTCCGCAAGCAATGTGACCTCTACCACTAGTTTGGCCATTCTAATAGTTATATTTGTTAACCTTAAATCTTCTGTGGATATCTTGTGGGATTTAATCGATAATTAATACTTTTGATTGGGAATATCCGTTAGGGAACATTCTAGGATGGTCATCTTTATTGCCTCTGAGATAACTAAGTTCAGTCAAGTCGTAGCGTACGCTATGAAAATTCAGATTGAAACTCTGTGGTACCTATATGAAGTTATATAATAAGTGAAGACTTAAATCATTCTTGCAATGTAAGACTTCTTACCGTCTGAATTTATTTCTTAGCAAATGTTGTTTCTTTAGAAATATATTTCTGAACTCACTAGCCATATATGGGTGAATTTCAACAAATGCCATTTTTTTTATCATATCGGTGAACTTTTTGAATTATATTTTTTTGTATGTTTTTCAGGTTTTTTGTAATCTTTAGGATATCAAATATCCCCAAATTTAATATCATCAACGTATCATTTAAGACCAAGGAGAAAATTCAGTTTGAATTCTAGTTTCCACCGATATGACAAACCAGCACCGATTATTTTTTCTGTACACCGATATGATAAGTTTATCCACTGAAATGATGTACATATCCAGCGATATGATAATCTATCCACCTTTGAACATCAAAAAGGAAATAGTTAGTAGTTACCTATATATTTTTACAAGGGTGACTTAGAACTGAAGACCTGAACTTAGGGTCTTATGTAAGTACACACATCAAAAGTGTCTAGGGATCAAGCATTTTTATGCGGATTTCTTGAGATTGAGATGTGGCTTTGTAATAAATTTATGATTTTATAAATTTATATGGATCCTTTTTGGTGCATTTCATAATTTGAAACAGGAACTGTTAATCAAATTCGAGTAAAAGATGAAAATCAGCTGTCAATATTTTCCCCATAAAAACATACAACGCATTGAAGACATTATTAGTGCTACTGTTTCCCTACTACTGATTAAAACCAACGTTATTATGGAGCGGCGACGTCATTTAAGCAGGGAAGAAATACTCAGAGCCGTGGGAATGATAGAAGCTGGTTCCCGGCAACGTACTGTGGCTTTAGCTCTGAATACAAGTCAGAGTGTTATCAGTCGACTTTGGACACGTTACCGAAGCACTGGTACCGTGGCTGAGCGCCATGGAGGACGGTATCGCTGCACCACACGGAGACAAGACCGATACATTCAAATCTTAACTCGAAGAGCTCCAACAATAACCGCCATGATGTTAGCCGTGAGGCTTCATCACTCTTCAGGGAACTTAATTAGCGACCAAACAGTCAGAAACCGCTTGCATGAAGTGAACCTTCATTCCCGAAGACCGCTACGGGTACCACCTATAGCAATGCACAATCGTAGGATTCGATATCAATGGGCTCTTGAACACAGAAATTGGGCAGAAGAACAATGGCGTTTCGTGTGCTTTTCTGATGAGTCTCGTTTTGGTATGAGACCGGATACAAGACGTATACGACACTGGAGAACCCCTGGACACCAACAGCGATTAAAATCCTGCCAGGAAGTCCATCCTTATAGTGGTGGAACCATCATGGTATGGGCGGGTATTTGGATTGGCGGAAGAACTGAGTTGATTTGGATCAGAGGCAACCTCAACGCTCAAATTTATGCTGAGACGATTGTATCTGACGTCATCGTTCCTCTACAAGTGCAAATCGGTCCCTTATTTCAGTTAATGCATGATAATGCACGACCGCACACCGCAAGAGTTGTAAGACAGACTCTCGCCGCAGCTAACATCAATGTCCTGCTCTGGCCTGCTCAGTCGCCAGACTTGAACCCGATTGAGCATGCATGGGATATGCTACAGAGAAGAGCTCTGCCGAATATGGAGGGTATCCAGTCGCAAGAAGACCTTTTTTTGTTGTTGCAACGAACATGGGCGGCCATTCCACAGCGTGATTTGGATGAACTCATTTTGAGTATGCCAAACCGATGTTCTTGTGTTGTTAGTGTTCGCGGTAGAAACACGGATTATTAATTGTTTAAGTTACCCAATAAAATTTTAAAGAAAACTGTTATTTCAGTCTTTTTTTCGAACTTTAATGTTAGTGGTTCAAATGTCATAAATCCCTTTATTAGGAAAATGGCAAATTTCTTTATTAATGCAAAGGTGACTTGGTTTATCGTTACTGTGACAAACGAAAACACTTTATTTGATGAATCCTTAAAGAAAATTTTAATTAATATCAATCAGGAGAAAAGTTATTGCAAAAATATATGTTGATCCCTAGACACTTTTGATGTGTGTAGATCACATCCAAAGAGATCCACCTCACCATCATCATCTCAGCCTATAGACGTACATTACCGAATACAGACCTCCCCTAATGATACATTTATACAGCTTCTACTACCCAGTGGTATCGTGGTAATGATTTTGGCAGTCTATGAAGGTAAGTATGTATGGTATGTGTCTGTATGTTTGTATGTTCCATTGTTTCTTTGTAAACTTAACGAAATGACATAGATGGGATCTACCGATATGATAAAACGACTCACCGAGATGATAAAATGATCTACCGATATGATATAGCAATCCACCGATGTGACAAATCTGTGTGTTGATCATGAATCAAAACACCGATATTAGATATAAGACACCGATTGTGTTTTTCTTATGATTTCGGTGTAAATTATCACATCGGTGGTAATAAAGACCACCGATTACAGCGATATGAGAACAGCGACGTGAGAAATAACACACTTTTTAGAAAATTAGAAAAAATGCATAATATCTACGATAAATTCAATAACAGACAATGAAGCTAATTCACTTACTACCTCTGTTAAAACCAAACAACAATAATAAAACTACTCATTACACTAGAAAATGCAAACACCGATAATATAAAATAATTGTCCGGGAGCAACTTAAATGGCGTACTTATGTTATTGGCGGGAATATGCAGCGATTTCACACACGTCCATCCTGACTACGTGCTAGCACACACCAACGAGGGAAATACTATTGGGGTGGAGACGCTGTCGGACTTGTCGATGTAAAGTTAGATTTAAATTACTTTTGTCCAGCGATATGAGAACATTTTTCAGGACCACTACGTTTGTGCCTCTCAGTAATCATAATCGTTAATTATGTATTAAAATATGCTATATATTAATAACAAAACTAATATTCTATGAAATAGAATAAGTTATATACTTAACTTACTTGTTTTTATTAGTGTATAAGCTGTTTTGTTTGTATAAAAGTAGAGGGACAGCACCGATTTGAAAAAAATAGAGGTTTATGTATTTATTTCTACCTTTGTAATAGTCCTAGGAAAATTATATTTTTGCCACAACCCAATAACTACCTATTGATTACTAAAAAAAATAATTCAGAACAATATTCTTTTTTTCAAATACAAATTTCACCGAAGACAAAAAAAATAAGTCATTTGGGAAATTCACCCATATAATCCATCAAACGCCTTCTATGGTTTTTAGCACATAATGATTTAAATTACGATATACATCGGATCATTCATAAAAAAATAAAAATGTGAGACGAGATGACACTCGCAGGTTGCAAACACTTCTGGACTATAATATTGAATTTGCAAAATATTGGAATTGAAACATTGTTTTAGCGACAGTTAACGTCTTCCTCGAAGTATCTAATATTGGTTCCTCCAATATTGATAATAGTAAATGTTTTAAATATAATTATATATACATAAGTATGGTCAGGCAGTTATCCGAACCTTCACAACAGCGCGTTTTTGTGCCTGCTGCAGAACGTGACAACATTTTGCAGTTAGAATTGGTAGTGGATGGAGCTCTTGCGGTTGGTTGCGGAATTGTTCGAAAGAGTTACCGTAGCCTCGGAACACGAAGAGCATATGATGGGTTTTAGTCAGTAAAAGTCTGACACATCCTCAGCAGCAGTCATAGGATGATTTCACATCCTTAAAAAAAAAAGAGACCCCTTCTCTAATTTTAACAGAGGAGGGTGCTCTAACTTAAAATAGAGACATTAAAACAACAATATGGCGTAGATTCAACGAAAATTGGTTTGAACGAAATATAGTAAGGAGTTTTTTTAGATACGCCACATTTAAAAAATTGCATGTATAGCTTTATACGAATACTATGAAAAACAAGTTATTTTGCGTAGCCACTGCGGAACCCGAAAGGTGTGCGCGTGGATGCTCCTTTTTAAAAGTTAACTATATTTTTGCGAAATTAAGAAATAATTGTGAAAACTTCATGGTGAAGATAAAAAAATGTGAAACCTATGCTATGGTGAGAAAGTCATGGTCAATTATCTAGAACACTCAATCTGCTAGTCTGAGATAATGCTGTAACTCGTGTTTCAACATATCTACTAGATATATGTTGTAACATTTATAAAATTAGATTACAAAAAAGCAATACTCTGTACCAGTGCCATCTACAGAAGCGATGGTAAACTACTGTCTCGTCTGCGATATGTAGTTAGATCATTGTTTTCAATTATAGATAGGCTGGATACGAGGTAGATATGGTATATCATTAAAAAGATTTTAAAAAATGATTCAATATCATTTTTAAAGATCTGTTTAATGATCTCTTTCGGTTTCTTTTACCATTTCTCATTTTGAGCAACCGTTTAGGAAATACAATGTGTAACGGAAACCCCATATCTATCCAAAAGGGCTGAAGACAACATCTGGTATGGGGAGTCTCTATGCGCAGTTTCAGCTCAAAATAACTGACTCCAAGAATTGATACCAAATTATCGGTTTCATATATTTCGTGAATACCAATCATAACAAACGTGTCACAGCACTACGAGGGTCAATAACTTTCCACGTCACTTGCCAATAACACGATAATTCTCTTCGCTCTTCTTAATTTGAAAAATTCGGTCTCTGGTATCAGTGTATTGGTAATTTTAATAAGTTCTACACACGTAGACTTAGGATTACAAAACCCTTGCCATATTTAATTAAGTCGAAGTAAACGCCTGCAAGATTTAACAAGCAAGACGCTGTAGTGAAACAATCTCTTGCCTTTCCAAATTATTAGGCACTTGTTCATGCAAATTTTAATAAGAGCCATATTTTTTTACTTAGTATAAGTACGAAGCTCAAACTTAAATTCGTGAAAGAAGCAATTAGTAAGCAATTATTGACACAACAAAGTTTTAGAAATTCTGCGTCCTTCATGCTGACCACGGAGGTGACCATCATCGACCATCACCATCCTGACGTCAGAATGGCTGGTCAAAAAAAAAAGATTCATATTGCTCGGAATGTATCATATGTAGCAATTATTGAAGAAATGTTGCAAATATAAGCAATTGGGTAGCAATTCTTCAATATACTTTCAGAGCCGCTTGCCATAGGCAACCAGCCATTCTGACGCTAACGAAAATTTGGTATGAATTTTTAGAGTATTTTATTTTCAGTTGAAACCCTTCCAATATCGTTTGATATCATCCAAAGAAGTCGTGCCCTTGATATGTATATACGCTTTCCGTTACACGTTGTATAAATATATATAATAATAAAATACATGTATATGTTAAAATAATAGACTAATAACCCTTCCTTTGCAGTCGGGTAATAAACACGGTTCTTTATCTTTCTGACTAAGAAAACTCTCAATAATTATATTTATCGCGAAAACCAAACTAAGAATGACAAGCTTTAAGTGAAGGTTTCTCATTTTACGCTTAAAAGAGAATTTAGACTCGGCCTTCTTGATGTCAAGAGGTAGCATGTTCCAGAGTTTAATGGTAGAAATAGGGTTTATAGCTAATTCCCATGAATTAGCCATAAACCCGGTTCGGTGAGAAGGAATGTGAAGAAGTAAGTTTTTGAATGCACGAAGGTTAAGGCTATGAGAACTGCCTAATACTTTAAAATTTTGTTTTAAGTAATCAGGAGCACAAGGATTGTTCAAAATAGTGAAGAGGGATCTCCTTTGACGGATAGGCAACCATTTAAGGTGAAAACGGAAGGAAGAAATGTGATTATATTTACGAAGAACAAAAATGAAATGGATACAGTTGTTAAGAAGAATTATTCATTATATTAATTACTTACAAAAAGTAATGATATACCACCAAACACATAAATGTGAAAATGGGAGCCAAGTTCATGAATGTTCAATTATTTACACAAAGCAAATAACTTATGATCTATTGAAATCATAAGTTATTTGCTTTTTGTAAGTAATTTGCCTATTCAAATTGAAAAAGTCATATTTTTAAATAAGCATTGTTCTGGCAGAACAAAAAGAAATGTGTTTTAAGTTTACTTAAGAATGTTATACGTTTTTAACCACCTTCAAAAAAGGAGGTTTACAATACGTTTTTAACCGCCTTCAAAAAAAGGAGGTTTACAATTCGTCAGGATTGTCTACAGAACTTGGCACACATTTAGATCTCAAGTCTTTTGTCGGCGAATTAGACAATTGAACTTAGCTCCCATTTTCACATTTATGTTTTTGGTGGGATTAACATTACTGCTAGTAATATAAATTCTACCCACATTGCTAGGTCTCTTTAAAAAAAATCTTATGTGCAACACAATTTATTGACATTGTAACAGGGGGATAAAACATTTTATTTTAAATGGTATATAGCGTCATCTATATCGTCTCGTCATTCATAAACTTCATATCCAGGAATGCCCACAATCTGAAAGAGGAAAGACAAAATTAGCGGTTATGTATGTTATCAATACTAATATTGTAAAGAGGATTCTTTTGTAGAGAGTAATCTTCGAAACTAATGATTCAATTCTAATAATTATTTCTTTGGTAATTAGTTACATTATTGGTCAGTGCTATAAGGCTATAAATAATTTCAAAATCCACACAGACGAAGTCGCAGACAAACTGCTAGTGTCTAATTATAAAAAAAGTGTTCGCACTTCCGTCATTATCGGAGGCCTACAGGTTGTGTAACTGATAACCAGTGATCGGAATAGGTAGAGCTATTTAGGTTCATTGACCGCAACCATTGATGTTAATATGGATATTCCACGGGATTCCGACTGATACTACGGGATTTTATTGAATTTCATTATTTTTGTCAATATGTATAAAAATGGTTTATGTAAGCCAATAAGCGCCTTACCATCAGGTGAGATGGTGGTCAAACGCGAGCCTATTATCAATAAAAAAAAAATTGTTACGTAAAAAAATATATGTGGTTTAATGAATCAAGTTTATCTATTATTATTATACTATCCTTAATCTCGTCCTTCTTATATTTACCCGTCAGAAAGGAAGTGTAATCTTTCATTAGTCCCGAAGGCGAGAATAGTTTTTTTTTATGATTTTACTCCTTAAAAACCAAATCCCAGGACTCGGGGAATATCCATATTATTCTAACCTATGGCAAGTACATAAAACAGCTCTACCTATTCCGATCTATGCTGATAACATAAGATTCTTTGGCCCTTTCATTTTTTCGATGGGAATATCATCTAATGACTCCTTCCGCTCTATGTGGAACAGAACAGACTTCTACTGACTAAAAACCCTCAGTTGCCCATGCATTTCGCGGTCGCGATATCTTGTTAGAACATTCCCACAACCCTGGATATTCCTGCAACCCTGGAAAATTCTTTTGCCCTACCAAGACATCCCAGACAACATTATAATGTAAAATTTAAACATTTTATGTCTGAATGCTACTTCAGCCATTATTGAAGTTAGGTTGTAACTCTGAAAAAAAGTTGTCAAGTGCAAGTTAGACTCGCCCCTGAAGGGTTCCGTAGTAGCAAGCATAGATTCGCGAATTAATCGTTAGAGGGGTAACACACATTTTATCACTGGAAGTTTATAAAACAAACGATTGACGCAAAATAGTTTTAGGAACCTAATACCATTTTTAGTTTTTTAAATACTGATCTATACGTGTAGGTTTGATGAAAATTGTAGTTACAGTTGCATATTAATATTTAAATAAAATAAAATGAAACCCATTATTATTATTTTTAATTTTGTATAAAGATCGCGATTTATAGAATACAAAGTTTCAACTGTGTCGTTCTTATAGTTTCAGAATAAAAAGGTTGTGACATACTGATGGACAGACAGATAGATAGACGGACATGACGAATCTATAAGGGTTCCGTTTATTTTTATTCGGCTACAGAACCCTAAAAATTCATATATACATTGGAAGAAAACTCGACTTGAATTTTTGATGGGATTAATGACAGCGGGGTTGGAAGGTCCATTCTGCTGTGTCCTCAGGACCTCTCTCTCGAGGATGGCGCGGCGGCGCTCCAGCTGGGTGCGCACGCGCCCCTCGCGTTCCAGCTGCAGGCTCTGCGCGAGCACGGCGCTCTCCAGGCGCAGGACGCGTGCGCGCTCCGCCCGCAGCGCCGTCCATGTGTCCGCGGCGCTCGCGCACACCGACGACAACGATCTCGACACCTATTTATCCAATAATATACATTTTTCGATTTTTGACATCACTATAAAACCTTTTCACTTAGCATGCTTACTCTAATACAGGCCAACACGGTACATATATCATTATATCGTTTTATTATGGAACTCGAAATATCTGCTACTTCAATCTTCTAAAATCAACTGCCGTTCGTTCGTCTCACTAAAACTCGAGAACGGCTGGACCTATGTGGCTAATTTCGGTTTGAAAATATTTGTGGAAGTCCAGGGAAAGTTTAGAAGGTGAGAAATTGTATTTTAAAATGGCAGTATACTGAGTTAAGGCAGCAGTAAGTTAAATCAACTACATAACTGGAAATAAATGTGAACGTCACTAAAAAAAATGTATAGCTTTGCTCTATTCTATCTAGCATAGCATGATAAACGCAGAGAGCTTTTTTTAAGACATTAGGGCTTGCTCAATGATAGAAAGTTATCGATGAGGTAGACGATGGAACTAGGAAGTAACATCACCTCAGCTTGGCCGTTTCCCTCAAGAGGAGACGGTTCCGCACGGCCGTCCAATAGCGCGGATAGGTCCCGGCGCGCCCGCACCATCCGTGCAAACAGGTCAGCGGAACGCTCGTGGCGCTCCAACATTAGGGCACGGGATGCTGCCGCAGTCACCAGCGCGGTCCGCTCTCGGGAGAGCGTTTCTACTTGCATGTGCAACTCTAAAAGCTATTAAATAGAAATAATCAACAACTATAATACATATAATATGTATACTACACTTCAGGCTAAAGTATTTCAAGGGCAGTAAATTCCACTCCATTAAAATTTGGTTTAAGCAAGCCATAGTAATAGAATGCGTGCAAAATCTTATAACAATAGGAAACGGAAATTAAAAAGATATTGTATACTAGATGTGCCCGCAACTTCGTGCGCGGAATAGTGGTTAGCGTCAGAATGGCTGGTTGCCTATGGCAAGCGGCTCTGAAAGTATATTGAGGAATTGCTACCCAATTGCTTATATTTGCTACATTTCTTCAATAATTGCTACATATGATACATTCCGAGCAATATGAATCTTTTTTTGACCAGCCATTCTGACGTCAGGATGGTGATGGTCGATGGTGGTCACCTCCGTGGTCAGCATGAAGGACGCAGAATTTCTAAAAGTTTGTTGTGTCAATGATTGCTTACTAATTGCTTCTTTCACGAATTTAAGTTTGAGCTTCGTACTTATACTAAGTAAAAAAATATGGCTTTTATTAAAATTTGCATGAACAAGTGCCTAATAATTAGGAAAGGCAAAAGATTGTTTCACTACAGAGCGTCTTGCTTGTTAAATCTTGCAGGCGTTTAATTCGAGTTAAAATGATGTTTGGTGAGTACAGTCTGACCTTTAATTCAACGGAATTCTGACAGCTGTAATTTTTTGATACTTATTTCACAATATAGGTCACCCATCCCAGATCTGATAAAGCAGGATCGAATTTATTTAATTGAAATTACAAGTAAAATATACAACCTAATTATTCATCAAGCATTGATTAATAATGTCTTGTCTTTTTATTTATGCTTTTGTAGGAATAAACCGTAGTACATCATAAAATCTTTATTTAATTTTATTTCTACGTGTACATAAAATCACTAATTATTTTTAGCATATAAAATAAAATAGGGGATCACCTTCTTTATGCACTTTGTAATCTTTGTAGATTGATCGTCGTAGCAATTCCACTGTTTTCGCCTACAGTGAGCTTTGACCAATTTGTATTCCAGGTGATGGAGGAATAAATTCTATTATTGACATTAAACGAAATACAGTGTTATGTAATAACAAATGGATAGGTGGATCATCTACTGAAATAAATTCATTTGAACTAAATTCAAATGCAGTAAGGTCTCGCAATGCTAAAGTAAACGATTTAATGCCACGACAGTTATGTCGACGGCGTTTTGTAATTTCTTCACCATTAATAAGTGTATTTGCGGCTTCTTGTAACTCGTTAACAGTTTTATTAAAGTCTATATGTAGAATAGGTATTTTCTGCTAAACATTATTGATCGAGCATTTTAATTCTGTGCAATGTTCTCTTTCGTTCGCACTGTATATGCAATCAATTAATATGCGTTCAAACACATTATCGACATTACATTCGCAACTAATCTCCACAGTATTAGCATGTTCAACTTTGTTAAAATAGACTTCACCCATTTCGGATCTAACTTTGTACAATTCTTCTGTATCTTTCTCAGTCATTAACCTAACAAGTTTACAAAAACAATGTTTGCTGTCCTGAATTGTTCTAATTATACGGTAACCGTCGACGTATGTTACAGTTAAACCTTGACATAAAGTATCAATAGAACATGTGTTTCTCAAAATATTGTGTATTAACTTTTTCATTGTGTCTTTAGAAATATTAACCTCGACCTTTCCTTGGTGAGCTAATTTATTAGAGGCAACTTTTATTTCTCCTTTTAGGAATTCTAAAGCTGTCGCAAACCGTATGTGCTCGGTACTGAGTAACGGGTGCGCCATCAAGTACTGAATAACGAAACGTTACTCACGTATGGATTTCGTTACTCGCATTTTTATTTACAACTATTTCAAATCGCACATTATACCGTTGATGCGAATGTTGAATGCGCTGTCCTGTTCGTGTGTTTTAAGTATGCGCGCGCGTTGTAATTAAAAACATACGTTACAAAGTACGAAGTTTATTTACTAAAAGCAGATATTTGGAAATTCTTCATCCAAGTTTTTCACTGTGTTTTTACTGCATTGTTTACGATATGTTAGTGTGACTTCATTTCATTCTCAAATAATATTAAAAAATCTCCCAAATAAGTAAACATTACATTCTCAAATATTATATCCATTGTAAATTCAGTTGATTTCGTCTCAGTTTATTTGTAGTTCCAACCTTTACATATTAACTCAAACTAAATTTATGTTTATGAAATGCATCTTATCTACTCATGTTACAAATTACGAATGCTGCGACGCCACGACTTCATACCATATGAATACACAATACGACTCGATGCGTTGTTGCTATATTATAACGTATCAAAAGTAACGAGTAACGTGACGATACGATAGTAACGAGTACTAATGGATATAGTAACAAATACATACGAGTACGCTTTATTTCGTTACTTTTACACCTCTAAGGAATTTTAAATTTTTGGATATGAGTTCGTCTGTCCGCAGTCTATGAGATTTTGTGGTCATTTGTAATAAAAGCCTTTTAATGATTTTGAAATATGCCTCTACATTTGAGGAAGAACGTGTGGTGATACTGGAATTATAAATATTTTTCATTATGTTAGACCTTGATCTCATTTTCTTTCATATTTTTTGTTATTTTATTATTATATTTTTATATAACTTATATAAAGGACAAGACAAGCATATCTGTTTTAGCATATCTGAAATGTCAAAATATTCCGTCGTATTAAAAATCAGACTGTACTCACCAAACATCATTTAATTAACTCGAAATAAACGCCTGCAAGATTTAACAAGCAAGATGCTGTAGTGAAACAATCTTTTGCCTTTCCAAATTATTAGGCACTTGTTCATGCAAATCTTAATAAAAGCTATATTTTTTACTTAGTATAAGTACGAAGCTCAAACTTAAATTCGTGAAAGTAGCAATTAATAAGCAATTATTGACACAACAAACTTTTATAAATTCTGCGTCCTTCATGCTGACCACGGAGGTGACCATCCATCCTGACGTCAGAATGGCTGGTCAAAATAAGATACATATTTCTCGGAATGTATCATATGTAGCAATTATTGAAGAAATGTAGCAAATATAAGCAATTGGGTAGCAATTCTTGAACATACTTTCAGAGCCACTTGCCATAGGCAACCAGCCATTCTGACGCTAACGAATAGTGACTTTCGGCAACATTTTTAATTTTTAGGAAAATTATTTTGAAAATAAAACTCATACATTATTTGAATGTCGTATTTATTCATATCTAATCAAAAGTCTAAAAAATAAGTTTCAAGCTTCTAGCTTTAAAAATGACGTAATTTCCATACAAACTTTCATCCCCTATTTCAACCCCTTACAGTCCTTTTTTCGCATTAAAAAGCAGCCTATGTCCTTTCTTAGGCTCTAGACTATGTCCGTACCAAATTTTATTAAAATCGGTTCAGTAGTTTAGGCATGATTGCGTAACACACAGACAGACAGAGTTACTTTCGCATTCATAATATTAGTAAGGATAAATTACCTCTGTATGAAGATCTTGGTAGGGGACTTCTTTAGAGTAACCGTCATAGTTCCGCAAACGTTTCACTTCCAGACGAAGAGAGGCAAGCTGATTCTCGTATTGAGTCATACTTTGTTCCCTGTTAGGAAAGAATCCCAATTAGATAAACTACTTTATTTATCTATTTAAATTATGTACACCATGAATACATACAATTTATGTCCAAATATAATATAATGCAGGTTAAGGTTCTTATATTGAGTAGGTACCAATTACAGGCGTACAAACGCAAAACACATTCGTATAAACAAGCAATCGTCCTGTTATAAATCATTAATTTTTTGGAAAAATAACTAAAACATGAAGATTTAAACACTACACGTACGCAAAAGACTTGCTTAATTGGATTGGAAATTGGACGAGAGAACCTCGGAAGAATTTAATTGCTTAATCTTCCTCTTTTCGATGCTCATATTTCTTCAGACCAATATGCAGCAGCTCTTTCATTGGTCTCATTTCAATCCAGGAAGGCGCAGGTCATCAGGCCATGCACGATGAGCATGACAAGAGGCAGGACATGTCATTTAAAGGCTCCACACTGGTTTTGCGTCTGAATTACGAAGAAACTTGGGCGAAAACATATACCTACGCAAATCCTTATAGTATAGTTTACAGGGTGAAAAATGACTAGGGGTAATAGAGTCACACAAATGTATATCGCGCAAGTAGTCCGACGTATAAAAATAACTAACATTGATTTTTCATTTTCTCTTTGTTCTTCAATATTACGTTGCAGTTGAATGATCTTTTGCTCTCTATTCACCAATTCTGTTGCAATTTTTTCCTGCACGGTGTCTGGTCCTTCTTTCTAAATCATAAATTGGACGTTACAAAATCACTTTGTAATTTTAATATAGTGTGGTGAGTAAATAAAGGCATTTCATTATTACTTTACAAACGTTGATGGCCATTTAACGTTGATGAATACTTACGGCTATGCGAGCCAACGAATTTAAAAGGCTGTCTTTATCAGCTCGACTCTGTCTTAATTCTTCTTCTACCCGGGACAATGACACTCGGGTCATTTGAAGTTCTTTCCATATCTCAGTTTCTCTATCTGAAGGTTCATTTTCTGCAAAAGGTTAAATTATTCGTAACATTTATACATTTTATATCGAAATTGCCCGCGACTTCGTTCGCGTGGGAGGATTTCCCGTGTAAACCCCGATCCCGTGGGAATTTTCAAAAATACTTTGTGCTCCCTACACACCCCAAGGAACATACATGCTAAATTTCAGCTTCTTCTGCCCAGTAGTTTCGGGCTCGGCTGTGCGTTATCTGTCAGTCAGTCAGTAACGGAAGCGGTTTATATAATAATATATTGATTGATAGATTGAGTCATCACGACTTAATATACTTGACTTGCTTATCTATCTCGGCTTTCACGAGGTTCTCGTCATGCAGAATGTTAATGTCTACAATAATTGCGGTCTGGAGTTGATCATCAGGATAATTGGCCCCAATAATCCTGTCAGTGTTGATGAAATGGTCGCAACTCAATGTGATGTGATATTGCCATTATTGAGAACTAGTTTGGAATAAATATGAAATGTCAAATACTACAGGTTTGCGCCAATTCATATAAGCCGAGCTCATACAGTACCTTGTCGATTGCTGCAACATCTCAATGCCTACAACTCACGTCCTCTAGTAGGAAAAATGCCCTGAGGTTGCATGTCTGGCGATTATGGAAGGATAAGCACTTGAAAGTTCTGCGGAATATACACTGTCATTATGACTACCGTGAGCAACCGTGACTGATATATTCGATTTGCTGTCCGCTGTAACCCGCCTATCCAACGCGTCAAGTTCCGCTCTGTTCGTTCCGTTTGAGAACCTTTGAGTAAGCCGATACTATATATAAATTATGGCTTGACCCTGCTATGCTGAATTGTTTCATTTCAGGTTAATGATGACTAATGCTTCGGACATAACCAAATACATACTTATATTATTTTCGGTCGGATTATCTCAGAGTTAAGGAATCCGAGAGTTGAGTTCCGCATCAAACACCATTCTGATGGCTACTGAAAGTCACAAATGTAATGTACAATATCAGAAACAAACAATGTAACTCACTGGCCAAGATAATGATAATTATGTTGTTATTTTTAAAACATTCGAGATAGACTCCGCCTTATTCGTTTATGAAAAATATTTGTGTAAACAGTTGCTTTTGTTTTGAGTATACGTGCAAAGGATACACAATTATATTATTATCATAAACTAAAATGATACACGTTGTTCGTTAACACGACAAGCAGTAACTTTCCCGTGAAAATGAAAATAAATATCCAACAGTTTGTACTACTGTATGATTCATCTGAAGCTAGTACTTACATAATATCGTAATTTTTTGATAGCTAACCTTTCGAAGGCACATACTCGAGGCACCGTCGACGTTCCGCATCCACGAGTCTAACAGAACGCTCACGCAAAGCCTGTAACTGGTCTTCTAATTCTTTAACTTTGGCGTCTAACTCCATCACGCGCCCCTCCGTGGCGGCTTTGGATTTTTCCTGCGCAGAAAGATGTTTTGAAACCAACATCACTACGGTTCTTAGGACGGTTCTAGTTTATATAACGTAACATGACCCGAATGCTTAGCACCTGCTCCGCTACCTTCGCCTGAAGGGACTCGGCGCGCGCTCGCTGCTCAGCTACCTTCATTGTGGCCGCGTTCTCCGCTTGCTCTGCCTGCTCACGGAGCTCCTTTACTCTAAGTAGAATTTCTCATCAGCTTAACAAATCCCAACAAGAACACACTGGCGTTAAACTGGACGATAAGAACCTGAGTTCCAACGCGTCTCGTTGACGTGACAGTGCTTCAATTGTTATTTCTCCAGTTTTTGAAATTTCCATTAACTTTTTCGAGCGAGCATCGTAGCTGTTCTCCCGATGACGATACTGAAAGTAAATAAAGCAGTTCAGAGGTAAAGTTATGAATTCGAGTAAAATTTTGAGAAACACACCGGTAACAAATAGCTTAGGCTGCGTTTTCACTAGGAAGAAAGTTTAAAAAATAAAGTTATTTAAAAAATCTAAAAACCCCGACTGCTCAACTGAAATGCAAGAAACAAGCACATTTTTATTTTAAAAAGTGACAAGCAGGCGAGACCCAATTGTTTTTTTTTTTAATGGGATGGGTCCGCCTGCTTGTCACTTTTTAAAATAAAAATGTGCTTGTTTCTTGCATTTCAGTTGAGCAGTCGGGTTTTATAGATTTTTTAAATAACTTTATTTTTTATTAACATTTTTTATAGTTTTCCCGGTCGTGTCACAATGGCACCCCACCGGATTCAGAAAGTGAAAGAGCTAAGTCCATATTTTTAAACTTTCTCTTTGTAATATTTTTGCTAGTATTACACTAATGATAAACATGATATACCTTTTTGGAATCCTTATATTACGCCCTTTAATTTGATACCCATATTGCAGTATTCGAAAAAAAAATTTTTTTTCATTTTGTATAACGACTTCGCACAGCCGCCATGTTTGATTTTTTCAAATGTCACCTATCTAAGAACACTTGGGCTGCTAAGACGAATCTAACGATACCTCAATTATGTGAATCCGTTCAGCGATTCTGGAGATATGAGGTAATAAAGAATATTACAAACATACATACATACATACAAGATACGCGCGAAAAACATAACCCTTCCTTTGCAGTCGGGTAAAAACGTGCGTGGCACATGACCACATTACACAACTTTTTATATATGGTTTTTTAGCATATGAAGATATGACCAGTAAAATGTCAGTAACAATTTCTCGCAACACTAAACTAATTGCTGAAACAATCAACTTTATCTCAATGCATATGTGGCTATAGGCTGCGAACAGACCGCGTCGACGCATGTCGTAGATCTACCGCGGGACGGATTGTGTTAGAAAAATTACGAACGACGACACCGAACGCCAGCGGTATGATTACATCCTATTAAAATTAAGGGTAACTGGGTGGGATATTTTCGATCCCTTAAAGCGGGATCGTAATGTAGTGTTACAACTTCACTGTCGAATTGTTATGTTGTGCGAGTCTGTTTACGAGTTGCTCGAGGTCTTTGTGTTTTTTTCGCGCCGTCTCGAGCTCAGTGCGCGTGTCCTTAAGCTTTCTCTCCAGTGTGGCGATGCGCGCGCGCGCCACTCGCAGCGTGCTCTCAGCTGTCGACACTACTTCTTTCAAGGCTTCTCGAGCTGCTCGTTCCTTCAACAACTCCTCATTTAAAGCCTGCGGACCATTAAAATGCAATATTTTAGGAATTAATCTCCTCCTAAAGGATTCATAAATGAATAGAAAATTCTTTCACTAAGTTAAAACATAGAAGCTTTTCATCTTCTACCTAGCGTTTTCCCTACTATTTTTGGGTCGGACTTCAGTACAACCAGACGCTACTGACTCATCAGTATTTTGGTGGGACTGTCTAACTGATCTCCGCAATCCGGACGACATAATACCTCCAGGCTTGTACTGGTGTCAGGTTTTCTGTTTTCTAGCTACCCATAACAACTGTTGAAGTTGTACTAATATCAGATGAGGCAAAGGCATAATGTGCTTTCTGAGCCATAGACGAATCTCGATATAATTAAGATTTATTCCACATGCGTGGCTTAACTTTTAAGATCTACCACTGGGCCATTATTATCGAGCTTGTTAGTTAGCTAAGTAAATAGTTTAAACAATATCACTGCATTGTAAGAACCTGTAAGTTAGATAAACTGTCCAATGACTGCGACTGTCCTTCTTTAACAACTTCAGAATCTTTTTTTGAAATCTCTTCATTTTTATGTTGTATTATCATGATTTCCTTTTGTAATCGCTCGATCTTCTTCATAAGCGTTTCCCGATCGACCCATGGGATCCTTAAAAATGCATATAAAATCATTCCTTTGTCTTATTTTTTTAAATATTGTCCCACATAAGTAATTTCTCCTGCATTGTGAATGCCTTTTTACAAAATTCTAAAGCGGGAATACGTTTTGAAGGCCATGCAAACATTTGTACGGGTGCGAGAATCGAATAGTGTGACAAATAAATTAGGATGACCTAACTAAAATAGAATTGAATTCTTCAAAGTTATTCCAAATTAAATTTGTGACTTTTACTTAATTGTGGAGTAGTATAATAAAACACATTTTAATTGACGTAAAGCCTAAATAACCTTCTCTTATTCTGATGACCTGCTGGTACTTATCCTTTTAGGTGCCTCGGTCAAGAAGGCTTATTACAATATTTGTAAAATATGCAGTCCGATACAATTTATGTACTTGGGCACTATGAATAATATAAAATAAATAATCTCTAAAGTGAAATCCCTAAAGTTAGTGTCTAAAAGTTCAGTCCCCAAAGCATTGTAGTGCAGTAGTGTTTTTGTTTGTTTTGAAGTCGTTTAAATTTTTAGTTAATTTATTTTTAATAAACGAAATCTAGGCTACGATCAGTACGATCTACTTTGCGGGAAGTCTCATATGCTCATTGAGAACGAAGTAGGTACCTCATTGACTTAATTGTGTTGATGCAAACTCTTATACGGAATGAATTGAATCTGAATTAGTGAAATATCTTCACCAAGGAATCCCGCATATTGCAAATAATGAAATATTGAACTTACTTTGCCAATTCTAGAGAATAATTAATTTTAGCTTTTAAATTCTCTGCAGTACCGGCCACCATTCTGTGTAATTTTTCCGTTTCATGATCAAATTCTGTGTTTTTAGTTTTCCATTCTAAATTCTAAATAACACAGAATACGAATGATTAGAAATGGTAAAACTGAAATATAAATGTAACGTGTTATGGAGATTATTTTACAAGTAGTTAATCATTTATTGCGTCCCACAATGTAAACTTTGGTTACAATCATGATCACTATGGACCCTGTCGGGCATAGCAATGAATGAAATTATATAGTTTTAGAATTAAAATAAACCAATTATTAAGGCAGCAACAAACAAATTAAATTATCTATATTAGGCGAGGTCAATTTCTATAATTACCTACATAATACTATCGCCATACAATATTAGTTTTGTTTAATAAGAAATTTTCATGTATCAATTCTATATCAAAAGTATTTTGAAGTGTATTGTAGCGTAATGTATATCTAACGAATTCGTAAGCCGTAGAAATCTTTTGTTATTAGCAAAAACTTTACATTAACCATGAAATGGGACTCTCAGTTGCAATGGCGATAAAAAAATACTAACAGTAAGATACGTAGATCGATCGTTGCGGTGCTTGCCCCTCAGAAGATTGAGCAGTTCTATTCGCCTCGCCATGAGCTCTGCGCTAACGGCCAACATCTCTTCAGGAATTGGGTTTAGTTGTGAGGTAATCTGCTGAAGCGTATGTGGACCTAAAGTTGACCATTATTTTTAGCTTTGCATACATCTTCTACAAGGTGTTTTTCTATATCCCATTAGTCTAGGGTAAGTATAAATAGGACCATATCAAAATATCAACTGGCATAAGAATTATCTTTAAATAATATTTTCTTTTGTTATCTGTTTTCACTTTTCATACATAATAATTCAACATAGTCATGATTATGACAACGTCACATTTTCGTAACTTTAAATATTTTGGTTTTTGGTTGGAATGAAAATAAATTACTCTTTTTATTATTTATACGTGCCAATTTATGATATCATTTAATTATGATTGATAGATCTTCGAAACTATGCATTTTGGACAAGTAATTATTCTGACTTTTCGTTTTATTTTTACTTATAGAATATAACCCTAGAGTACGGTATTAAAAAAAATTGGCCAAGTGCGAGTCAGACTCGCCCATGAAGGGTTCCGTAGTAACTATAATAATATAATATAATATGTATATTTATTTGACGAATAAAAAAAAACCTTAAAAATTTCTTAAAACTAGCTTATTTACATTTTTACAACTACGCTAAATAACTTTGTTTTTCATAGTGTTTGTATGAATTACAAAGTTATATTTGCGGTTTTAGAAAATATGCTGTATCTCAAAAACTGCTGACCCGATCTCGTTCAAACCAATTTTGGTTGAAAGTTTATATTAAGATCTACAGACATTTATTTTTTTAGATTTTTCCCTCCTTTATTATAGAAGTTAGAGGGGGAGGACACACATTTTACCACTTTGGAAGCTTTTAAACGATTGACTTTATGAAAAAGTGGTTTTAGAAACCCTTATATTAAAATACCTGTCTATAGATACCACACACGCATAGGTTTCATGAAAAAAATATATTTTCAGTTCTAGTTCCATGTATGGGGACCCCCCTTTATTTTAAATATTTTTTTTTTTTTTTCTTAAAATCGGAAAGCGCTTCACAGAATACAACTAGCTACTAAGTTTCACATGTATAGTCTTAATAGTTTCGGAATAAAATGGCTGTGACATACGGACGGACGGACGGACAGACAGACAGACAGACAGACAGACAGACAGACAGACAGACAGACAGACAGACGGACAGACATATCGAAACTATAAGGGTTCCGTTTTTTGCCATTCGGCTACGGAATCCTAAAAACACATTCTATTGGTAGATAATCTAGTTTTCTTTTGTTACTGCTTAATACCAATTCGAAAATTAAGCTCTACATTACACAGGTCATTCTCACCTAAAAGGCCACTTATCTCTGAGTTTAACGGCAGATCGAGGTCATCTCGGACGAGCATGAGCAGGTCATGCGCCGGCCAACCTGTAACTGACAGGACGCGTACTTCGCCTAGTGAATCGTCCACGTTCGCGATGCCGGCGCGAGCCTCTAACTCCTTCAGTTGAGCAAAGTTTTCCAGTAACGAATTCTGCACAACAACAAAAATAATATAAACAGTCTCCCCAACGGTTTTTGGCCAGAGCATTCAATTACTGGCCTATACATTTTCTTAGTATTTTGAAAACTGTCCGCTATTTCGTTCAAGTGGGGGATACGCGGTTTTCCCCGCATAAATCCCGATCCGGAATTCCGGGCTAAAAAGTTGCCTATACATATGTTGCCCTATAACCTTTAATCTTTCAGTGAAAGTGCCATAATAATCGGTTCAGCTATTCCAGAAATTAACGCGGACAAATAGAAACTCACACAGACCAACGTTATACTTGAAAAAACACAGTTATTTGGAAATCACGAACAGATACTTTAATTTTATTCATATACAGTATGTATACGACATATATGCAATAAATGAAAACACTGGTCTCAGATAAAAAGTTGTCCATTCTGATGAGTATTTCATCATAATGGACAACTTTTTATATGAGACCAACACTGAAATCGCTAAAAAACTGAGACTGCCCTATACATTTGTGTGTGCATAAGTCGACCAAATGTACTGAACGGATGTGACTCGGGCTGGCTGGACGAATCTTCAAAATTGCTCGCATTTAACTAGGTCAATAGGACACTTTATGTGACGGCTAAACACCCTTATTTCAGAATTTGTGACGCTACAGAATCTTAAATTATCAATCAAAATCGTGTCCAGCCAGCTTGAAAAACCACTTTTCACTGGTCTCTAAACCTTGGTAACACTTCCATATTTATCACTCAAAAAAGTACTTTTGACTTGGCTCCAGACTCTTAACTATAACAACACTGAGCTCTTGTTATCATCTCATAACACTTAGGACATCCTCTGACATCACAAAAACATTCCCAGACTTACACTCACACACACACATGTCCATACACGAATACTGTCAACGGTACTAACTAAATAACTGTCAACGGTATATCACTTGTCATTATCGCTCTGGAAATAAATAAAAATTCTATCGCGTAAAAGTGTACTAACGAGGATACATTTGTGTTTTAATTGGAAGTTAAGTGCCCGATGGAACTTGTAAGCTATAAATATCTGAATGAACAGTGAATTGATATCAGAATAAATAGCATTGAAAATCGTGTTTAACAAATGTAATTCTTTCAAAATTGAAGTGAACTACCCACAAGTTTTCTTATAATTCATGCTGTCATTATTGTCATAAGTGACACTGAAAAAGTGTTGCCAGTGCGAGATATTTTCTACTACACTGGTAGTGGTATATAACTACGAGCTTTGCGAACTAACAAAAAATCGTGCCTTGAAATTTGTACACCAGTAAGCTTACTATACTTTTGCAATGTCTGAACCATCTTCACCAAGCAAGTCCTGTGGTACTCTATCGCAGAAAATTGCAGCACCGTCTAGGAGTAACAAAAGACCAGCCCTTTCGTCACCACCTCAACCAAGTTCTGAGCAAATATTGACCCAAGAAAACGTACGACAAATAGTTCAAGATGTTATGAAAAGGGAGCTCGAGAAGATGTTTTCCAAGTTCAGTGCAAATATTAATGATACCCTTAATCGAGAACTACAACCTATCAGAGAGAAAATGGAAACGATGAACGATTCTATGACATTCATGAATGGTCAGTATGAGGATCTACTTAAGGAGCAAATAACCGCTCGGGAACATATGAAGGAGTTGCAAAGAGAGAATTTAGACATGAAAAGTACAATCGGGAACCTAATTGGGCGATTAAACCATCTGGAACAACAAACCCGTTCAAATAACATCGAGATCCAATGTCTGCCCGAAAAGAAACAGGAAAACTTAATCCAACTTGTGACCGATTTATCGAAAGTAGTAGGATGCAATATTATGAATAGAGATATCCTTCATTGCACCAGAGTTGCCAAACTCAATAACAACACAAATCGTCCACGGTCAGTAGTAGTGCAGCTCAGTTCTCCGCGAATCCGTGACGAATTCCTAGCAGCCACTATTAGCTACAATAAATCCAACCCCAACAATAAGTTAAATAGTACCCACTTAGGTTACTCGGGGCCTAAGTTACCTATCTTTGTAACTGAACATCTATCTGCAGCCAACAAAGCACTGCATGCTGCAGCAAGAATAAAGGCTAAAGAAATTGGTTATCAATATGTCTGGGTCCGATCTGGTCGTATTTTTATGCGTAAGGCACAAGAGGCTGAGCATATTTTGGTGAGGAATGTGGAGATATTGAATAAGTTAGTTTAGTAATTCCTTTTTAGTTTTTTTTTTCTCTTTGTTCTGTGTTAATGTTATGGCTTTTTAAACATTTTAAATTCGTAGATTTAAGAATATACTACCAGAATACGCGAGGCTTACGCACAAAGACTCACAACTTTTGTCGTAACTTATCTTGTGAATCTTACGATATTGTAATTTTAACTGAGACATGGTTGAATGATTCTGTCATGAGCTCGGAGCTGTTTGACAATAGATACATTGTCTATAGACGAGACAGAAATGGTAAGAAAAAAGAAGGCGGAGGGGTGTTAATTGCCGTTTTAAAGAAAATCAACTCAAAACGTATGTTCAACTGGGAAAGCCAGTGTGAGGACCTATGGATCTCCGTTGAAGTATCTCTGACTAAATCTATTCGTCGAATAGCTCTGTGTGCCGTATACCTGCCACCACCCGTTACTCGACTAACATTGGAATATTTTTTAGACTCTTGTAGCACTGTTTTGGAAAAATCGGGCTTGTATACCTGTATCGTAGGTGATTTCAACCTAGGTACTATCAACTGGAGCTTGGTGAATGATTCAGCTATTGTTTACGTACCACCTGGCTTCAGTTATGTATTGACGGACTTCACACATGTAAATAAACTCGTTCAGCTTAACAACGTCTGTAACAGTTCTGGCAGAGTATTAGATCTTGCTCTATGTAACTTGCCTTCCGGTAGCGTGAGTTCTGCATTAAACCCTTTAAGCAACATTGATCCTCTACATCCACCTTTAGAAATTTTACTCACAGGTAACTCGGATGATGGGCTTCCCTATAACTCTAATAATGTCCGCCTAAATTATTTCAAAGCAGATTATGAAAAAATTAATAATCTTATTAATGAAATTGATTGGGCGTTACTATTGGATGGTAAGGAGGACGTTAATGAAATGCTTGCAGTTTTTTACGATAGACTATTGACTATTATAAAATCTCATGTACCTATCAAGAGAGAACAGAAAAGAAAATATCCACCTTGGTTTGACAGAAATTTAATAAGAATTGTTAAAGAGAAGGAAAAGGTCAGAAGGCGTTTTAAAACATATAGAAATCCTATGGATCAAATAGAATTTAAACTATTAGGTAAACGATGCTCACACTTAGCAACCATAAGTTATAATAAGTATATTGCTAACATCGAAACTGAAATCGCTGAAAATCCAAAGCAATTTTGGGCATACATTAAGAACAAACGGGGTGGTTCCAGCTCATTTCCTATCTCAATGACTGATGGTAAAATTTCAACGTCAGATGGACATACCATTTGTCAAATTTTTGCGGAACAGTTCTCTTCTTGCTTTGTTCAGAGGAAATCAACTCCGCATTCTTCAGTTTCATCCTACCTACGAAATATGAATGACAATAGCCTGCCCCTAACAGCCCCTGTAATAGACCTTGATGTTTTAATTGAGAAATTGAAATCCCTAGATTGTCATAAAGGTGCTGGCCCAGATGGAATACCACCTATTTTTATCTTCAAGTGCGCTTCGTCATTAGCTGCCCCACTGTTATTAATATTTAACACATCTCTTAAAACAGGAGTTTTTCCGGATACATGGAAAACCGCGAAATTAGTGCCTGTTTACAAAAGTGGTGCCAGCAATAATGTGGTTAATTATAGGCCAATTTCTATCCTGTCTACTCTGGCTAAAGTTTTTGAATCTTTGATTTGTCCCATCATTCAGTCACATTTAAAACTTTATCTGAATGTCTCGCAGCATGGTTTTGTGAGTGCTAGGTCCACTTGCACAAATTTAGTGACTTTTACCGAGTCCTTAGTGGAAGCTATTGACTCAGGCAAACAAGTTGACGTTATTTATACCGACTTTAGCAAAGCTTTTGACCGTGTGTCACACGATATCCTTATGAGAAAGTTAAAGGCATACGGCATAACGGGTAGTTTGCTAGCCTGGTTAAAGTCTTTTCTAGAAAATCGCTTCTTCTTTGTCGCAGTTAATGGATATCAATCTGATATTTGTTCGATCTCATCAGGCGTCCCTCAGGGCTCTCATATCGGCCCGATATTATTTATTGTCTTCGTCAACGACTTACCTGAATGCTTCCGTTTCAGCACATGTTTCATGTATGCTGATGATTTAAAGTTCAGTAGGGTAATTGATTCAAATGAAGATACTAGTTTACTACAACATGACATTGATATGCTAATCGAGTGGTGTGTTAAAAATGACATGGACCTTAACATAAAAAAATGTATCCATATTAAATTTTCTAAAAAAAGAATATTGGTGCCGTCTGTGTATTCCATTGGTGCTCACGTCATTCAGGAAGTAGATCAAATCAAAGACCTTGGTGTATTGTATGATCAGAAGCTCACTTTTATACCTCACTTGGAAAACGTCATCAAAACAGCCTCTCGAATGTTGGGTTTTGTTATAAGAAACATAGTAGGGTTTCGGCAACCTAAAACCAAAATACTCTTATACAACTCCCACGTTCGCAGCATCTTGGAATACTGTAGCACTGTTTGGAGACCACATTATGCTACACATAAGCTAAGACTTGAGCGAATACAGAAGAGATTCCTTTGGCATTTAGCGTATTCGTCTGGAATTGCCAAAGGAAAACGATCTTATTTAGCTAGGTTATCGCATTTTAAGGTTAAAAGTCTAGAAAAACGTAGAGACATAATAGATTTCACTTTCCTTGTTAAGATTTTACAAAACAAAATAGACTGCCCTCAGTTATTAGGTAAGATTAATTTCCGAGCTCCAGCTAGATACCCTCGTGCTACCATAACTCCCTTGTATCCTCCGCCCCGTAGGACTGTTCTCGGCGCCAACTCAACAATTCCTCGACTGTGTAAACTTTTAAACAGTTGCAGCGATCTTGTGGATGTCCATGCAGACTCTTTTACCAGGCTCCTCAAAATAATGCACAATAATATGTAGATAGCTCGTCTTTGGAAGGTTATTTTTAGTTTATTTTATTTTATGTTGTACATTTAGATATTTATTGTTTTTGTTTAGTTCTAAGTTAGAGAGTTAAGAATAATTGTATTGTTTTGTTTTGTACACAATGGCATATGTGGTGCTTACCTGTAAAAATTGTGACACTAGGAAATATAGTTAGGAATTATAATTGTAAAAATTTTGGTGTCAACAATTGTTGGTGAGCCAAATAAATAAATAAATAAAAATAAATAAAACACTGAGCTCTTGTTATCATCTCATAACACTTAGGACATCCTCTGACATCACAAAAACATTCCCAGACTTACACTCACACACACACATGTCCATACACGAACTCTTTTACACAGTCATACAAACACACACACTCGCACACCGACACATCCTTACACTCTACATCTTTCGTTTAATATAAGCGGCTTCACGCGTTTCTAAGTTAAATTTTAAACAAAGCATCGCAAAGGGGTTGGGCCTAGCATCTTTAATACAAGTTCTCTCGTCAACTTAGCAAGGGTGCTAGAGTCTCAAAATATACCTACTGTGTATAACAAAACAATGTAACATGCTATTTCAATGTACATATACCTATGTTTTCACTTTACTGTGCAAATAAATTATTATTATTAAAAAAAATCTGTTCAATTTTAAGTTATTTCGAAATGATGAGAAATTCATTCATGATGTTACAAAGAAAATCAAATTAACACATTTGTTCGTATTTGTATCACCAAACCACGGTTTTTCGTTCATTAAAGAAAACACCTTAAAATATACTTAGTCCTACATAAAACCTACAATATTGGTAACCCTACTGCAGTGTTTGTATAGGAAAAATTAAATGATTAATATCTTTGAAACTACGGAATGTTACTCCGTCACAAATTCAGGTTATCATTATCGTCCCCGTCACAATATTTTGAACACATTTCGAAGGCCGTAGATGTCATGTGTCCAGCCAGCTTGAACTCAGGCTGGCTGGACATTAAGTTTTTATTGATTACTCGTAAACCCTTACATGTGACGCTATAAGTCAAACGTTATTACTGTTACACATTGGGTCACTAAGTTTTAGTAAAGGAACCATATTCGAAAACGCTCCCATTATTGAGATTCAGAAGTGCCAGCCAAAAGTTTTATACGTAACTTCAAGATGGCTTGACACAGATTTTTGCATTTTTCTACTAAACCGCTGTACGTATCACAAAACTTTTAGCTCGATGCCTGTCACAAATTTATGTGATGCCCATTGATATGCAAAAAGTCGTGATAATCACTTTCGTTACCGAGATTGAGAGACCAGCGAAAAGTGGTTTTTCAAGCTGGCTGGACACGTTTTCGATCGATTATCTAAGATTCTGTAGCGTCACAAATTCTGAAATAAGGGTGTTTAGCCGTCACATAAAGTGCCCTATTGACGTAGTTAAGTGCGAGCTATTTTGAAGATTTGCCCAGCCAGCGTGAGTCACATCTGAATGGTTGATTTTTTTTCGCGATTCCAGTGTTGGTCCTATACAAAAAGATGTTTATTACGATGACTATTGCCAGTGTTTTCATTTATTGCTCATATGTCGTATCCACAGATCATATAAACACAAGAGATATGGCAAGGAGGCGTGGCGCTTGCGAACGCATTTGGCCTCAAAGCGTCTTGATGTCAGTTTCGGCCATCAGTCGAATGTCAACTTGCGACGTCTTCGCTGCTTATGATTTCTGACAAAATGCCGCGTTGTTTGCTTGTTTGCAAAATAACAGCTGTATTGTGAATTACGTCAAAGATATCATCTCATTTCACACGTAAGTACTAAAATAACATTGCTTTTCTTATTAAATTCGTTAAAACATTACTTCGTGATAAAAGAACCACGATGAAGTACCAAAAGCAATTCTTTTTATTAAGAACAAAAACCATTGATTGTTTAGTACACATCGATCAATGAAGCAGCAGGTGTAATAGCGTAATGGATAAGTGTTTTACTGATATCCTCACTCACTCGATAGTTTCGTGTAGCGGCCGCTGACGGCTTTTGTTGATTAGAGATGTAACTACACGTTTGTGGTTGTCAATATTTTATACATTCCTACTTACTACGAATGATTACACAAGGGAATAAAATTAGACTTTTTGTTGCATGGAATTTTATGACTATTGTGTAATTGTAACGCCAATGAATAATCATTTAATAATACTTATAAAAGCCGTAATGGAAAAACATATAAACGTAACATTACACTATTTACGCCGTGGCTAACAGATGATGTAAGAGCTGTCATACACAGGAAGGCAGTATGCAAGTCTTAGTTCAGATGTCACCCCTCACCATTGAACCGGGAAATGTTTGTGAATGCTCGCAATCGCAGCAATAGGGTTTGAAGGGATGCAATGCGCCGCCATATTCATGATTCAGTTGAAAACTTCCGATTTTATTATTTTACTTCTGATTTTATTCAGTCTTCCTTCTATATACAGTCCATTCTTCTGTGGAATGCACTAGCTCTCGATATCAGGACGGCCACCAATCAATATGCATTTAAGAGAAAGTTGCGGGATTGTTTTCTTAACAAATAGTGGAAGCAGAGTTTTCATAACCCCCTTTCTTTAACTTTTTATTAATATATATATATATATATATATATATATATTTGGTATGTATTATGATAAATATGTATGTAAGTTTATTGTAGTTAGAAGTATATGTTTATATACACTTGTAATAAAACTTTTACTTTGCAAAATATTATCTACTTACTTTTTTTATGCACCTGCCATGTTATCTCTTCACCACCCATGGTTGACTGGTAGAGAATGCCTATGGCATTAAGTCCGCCTTTGTACATTTTGTGTTGCATAAAGTTTTAATAAATAAATAAATAAAAGAAAACGATGATCCAGCTAAAGTCTGGAAATTTCTCAAATCGATGGGAGTTGGAAAATTACGCCAAGAATCGATTCCTAAAAACCTAAATACTGATCTGTTGAATCAACACTTCTCATCCTCGTCCTCCTCTAATGGGACAATGAAGGCAAATACAATAAATTATCTAACTAACCTTCCAACTGCGGATCACTCCGCATTTAATTTTAGTCAATTTTCTGATTGTGATGTTAAGAAAAGCATAGTTTCAATCACATCCAATGCCGTTGATAGTGATTGTGTCAGTCGGAAGATGATACTCCATGTCCTCGATGAAATCCTTCCTATCCTTACCTATATCCTTAACTATTCTATTTCCAATGGTGTCTTTCCATCGGTATAGAAAGAGGCCAAAATTATTCCTCTACCCAAAAAATCGAATCCTACATCTTTTTCAGAATATCGACCTATTTCTATCCTGCCTTTTTTATCTAAAGTCCTTGAACACCTTGTCCACAATCAGCTTAGCTCTTTTCTTTGCAAGAATAGTCTGCTAAATCCCTTCTAATCCGGCTTTCGTCCTGGTCATAGTACCACTTCCGCCTTAGTAAGCGTTACGGATGAGATAAGGTTGGGCATGGATAAAGGAAATATGACGATTCTTTGCTTGCTAGATTTTAGCAAGGCTTTTAATACCGTTGATTTCGAAATCATGCTCAACATACTTCGCTCTATTAACATATCTCCAACAGCGATTGACTGGTTTCGTAGTTACCTGTTTGGCCGCCGGCAACGTATTTGCATATATGAGTCCTGCTCTTCTTGGTGTAGTACTGCAGCCGGTGTTCCTCAGGGTGGCATTTTATCTCCTTTACTCTTCGCAATATTCATAAATTCTATTTCTAAAAAACTTCAGTCCTCCTACCATCTGTATTTTGATTATTTGCAGATTTACAGACAAGCTCCCTATACAGATTTGCATGCTGCTATTGATATTATGAACCAGGACTTGGCTTCTGTTTGCGAATGGAGTGAAGCACATGGTTTGCAGGTTAACCCGTCAAAGAACAAGGTCATTGTGGTTGGTAGTTTCAGGTTGGCACCTAAGGTAAAATGGACGCAGCTTCCTCAGGTTATTTTCAACGGCACTGCTATTCCATTAAGCAATACATTTAAGAACCTTGGGGTTTGGGTTGACAAAATCTTTCTTGGGGTCTCCAATTAAAAGAAGTCAGTCGCAAATTATTTGCTTCTGCCCATTCCCTAAGACGGTCGCGTAACTTTCTGCCAACTGCTACTAAAATTGCGCTAGCACAGTCTCTTTTACTCCCAATCGTAGACTACGCCGATGTCAGTTATCTTGATCTTACTGAGGCACAATTTAATAAAATTGAGCGACTCCAAAATGTTTGCATTAGATTTATATTTGGCTGGCGCAAATATGATCACGTATCCGAATTTCGTACGAAACTCAAGTGGCTTCCAATACGTCTTCGCCGGAACTTACACATTTTGTCTCTGCTTTACAGTGTGCTGTTTAATCCTAAAACCCCCACTTATCTTAAAGAACGATTTAAGTTCTTTCATGAGACACATGCAAAATCTCTGAGGTCATCAGAAAAGTTAAGGCTTGCGGTACCGAGTCACGCCACCAATTTCTATGGTAAGTCGTTCGCAGCTCAAGCAGTACGGCTGTGGAATGCTCTACCCGTGTCAGTAAGACAAGCACAAACACTATCTTCTTTCAAAAACTTAGTAAAAGATCTTTATCTCTCTCCTTAAATTGTTATTATGTATGTCTTTGTTTCTTTCTTTTTCTTTTTTAATTTTTGTATGCATATATATGTTTTGAGAACGTTATTTATTGTTTTGTATTTTATATATATAAATAGTACACCGTGGTCTACCCGCTTTTAGCGATAAGACCGCCCATTGTATAACCCTTTTTAATTGTTAAGTCCATAATTTTGTTTTACTGTTATGGTGTACAATAAAGAATATATCTATCTATCTATTTAGATAGATAGATAGATATATTCTTTATTGTTCTTAGGAACACAACACCTAAACTGTCAAAGCGGTAAGTTTTAAATAAATATTTACATTTTACTGGTCAATAACATCTATATCAATAAAAATCTTGAAGTTTTACTTGTGTTCTCCTAATCTAGATTCGAAAAGTTGATATCCTACCTTGGCACTTTTACCAACTACACACAACAACCAATCTAAACAGATTAGTTATTGTGTATTATATCTTACTAGCTATTGCCAGCGGCTTCGCTCGCATACATGTTGAAAATAACCCTACGAGAAATAAATTTTTCCGGGATAAAACGTAAATTTCAACCAGATCCGTTCGGCCGTTCTGGTGTGATTGAGATCCATCCAAACTTTTGCATTTACAATTTGTATTTATTTATTGTACATTACATGCATAATCTAAATACTAAATTTAATTAAACTATTGTACATTAATGTCAGATTCAAAGGCGAACTACTGTCTCCTAAACTAGACTACGAGTCTGTGTTTTAGGAGCCAAAGTTCCTCCATAAATGCTCACAATACACCATTGAAATATGCAAGTACTTTAAGTATCATAACCACATGCATTAAAAATCATAGCATAATTCTATCTATTATCTATCTATTATTACACAATTTAGATATTAAAAATTGAGCTTATTAGTATTAAACAATTATTTCATTATATGTATATCATTATTATTAACAATTCTAATCTACGATAAAAATTCTAATTATTACAACCTATTTCATTCAAATGTATTATTATAACAACATATTATATGAAATTAAATATAACATTGTTTAATTATATACAACGTGTAACGAAGCGGCCATACACATACTAAACGCACTGCCTCCCTGGGTGATATCAAACGACATTGGAAGGGTTTCGACTCAAAATAAAATACTCTAAAAATTGACACCAAATATTCGGTTTCGTATGTTTCTTAAATTGAAATCATAACAAACGTGTCACCGCACTACGTAGGTCAATAACTTTCCACGTCACTTACAAATATCACGATAAATCTCTTCCGTAATTCTGCGCGCCTAGTAGTTGTAGCCTGCAAGGCGGTGTTCTTTTGTCGGCGCGAACTGACGAAATAAAAAGACGCCGCTGGGCCGCCGGCCGCCGCGCCGCCAAAGCGCGCGCGCAATAAACCATACCTACTACCTACTTTGTTTACCGTGATGTAAAAGTTAATGCGTAATTATTGATTTACAGTTTACTCGTTAATATCAAGCCAGAAATTGCACGTAAACACTGAGATAACAAAACTTACCTACGTAAAAAATCGAATCAAAGTTTAGGTAGGTTAACTAGTTTCATCCCTTATTATTACTTATTACCGAGTAAACAGTAAAATCTTAAAGCTTTGCTTAATTTAGTAAACTGTCTTACATTTTTAAAGATGGGGTTCGATGTGGTGACCTTGGTATTGTATGCACAAGGCCGCTCGTTTGTTGACAGATACCTGAACATTGCGTAGCATTTCTGGTGTTATTGTCCTGATTTCCTGAAAGCGGCCTCAATCCGCACTTTCATTAGGGCCATCGTATCACACTGCACTGCACACACACACCCCTGAGACGACCCACTGACCCGACATTTTGCAAACACAACAAAAAAAAAACAATTAGGTGTAGCCGTACTGACTGATATGCGTATCACAAGGATAAACACGAGTGCAATAGCTAAACGCGGAATGTCGACTGACTAGCAAACCAATAATGCTAAATAAATAAAGCTCTGCTATCCTGGTACCTAAATATTATTTCGTTGTAGGGTAGCTGTCCCAGTTGATGTCCATCCACTACTATTAAAAAATATTGTTCCAGAATTCAAGATTATTTTACATAATAACAGTAATTTCAACTAAACTCCTTTAAACTGTTAAGTAAATCTAACACACCAGAGCAAACTAATTACGCAATTCAAATTCAAAATTGAAAAATCATTCATTTTTTTGGGTGGGAAAATTATCAATGACTCTGCTCCCGTCCTGGGTGGGGCGGAAGGAAGTGTTAGACTCTTACTGACTAAAAACCACCCTGTTTATTTAGTTGCCCTTGCATTCCGGGGCTGCGGTATCTCGTTAGAAGTCTGAATTAGAAGTTGAATTTACCAGGAATAAATAATTGAAACTACATGGCCAGCAATTGTTTCACATACCCGAAGATCCTAACCCATTAGGTTTACACACACTATGATGTACATTGTGTGTGTAATAACGTAATCAGGGTTCTGTGAGCAAAGGATTTTCAATTCGGCATTAAGAATTCCTGTTACTCATGCGGTCTTAGTACTTTTTATTAATTTCTTTTCACAGTTAGATGCAGTTTTGCGACATTTTTTATGGACTTAATTTTGAATTAAATAAAGACTAAACTAATGCTCAAACCAATAAAACCCATTTACCACTCAAATAGTACCGACAAAACGTGAACTTCCGATAGTTATTTAGGTTAGTCCTACAGACAAAAATCATGCGTGCTTGCTATTATTTTGTAATAAAAAAAACTATTAACTTGTTGTTAATAATTTTCGTCATAATTATAAAAATAACTTTATTTTAAAAATTACGAACGGAACCCACTGTAATTTTATTTATACCAAGAGAGGAATAAATTCCGAAGAGGTGTATTGAAATGATGTTTTGAGTTCAGTTGAACTTTAATTGTTACTACTTAAATCCTTTTTCTATTCTAAGTTCTAATGGCAAATAATAATGTTTATTTAAGCAATTTGTGGTAGGATGCACGTAAGGATTCCATTTTTATTATCAATTCAATGGTACGAGCTGACGATTTTTCGAAACAATAAGCAACTCGATTCAATAGTAAGGTGAATCGAATCTCCTGGATCGTATGTGTAAAAATTATTATGATAAGGGCATATAAATAAGTTCATATTTGCCCAAAGTATTGTGCTGACAATCATAAACAGCGAATAGGTAGGTTTACTATTCTATTTCAAACAAAATTAATTACATAATATGCCGACACTTTTTAACTTGTCCGCATTGTTTATGCACTAAGCAAAGATTGAAACATTTTACGGTTTTGATAGAAGTTCTTATTTCGAATGACATAGCTGTATTTTATAAATTAATCGCTCGGCGTCGGTCGTATTCTGTATTAGTTTAGTTAGTATTGTTATGTTAACCGACTACATCTGTAGCTGTACCATCTGTATGAAAGTCATTAAATTACACCGGAAAGGTTATCAATTATTATTTATTAAAAGTTTAGACGTACCTACCTACCTGACTGGCAACTGTAAATATGTCATAAAATAAAGGTGTGTTAAATGTTATTTACGTAAAAAACCAACAAGTGTGTAAATGATAAACGTGACAATGCAAGCAGGTTTATTTAGATAAATTTGATACCTAGACTAATTAATTGTATTGTAGCTAGTTCCCAAAAATAATCAAAGTTTAGGAAAAGTCAGTAATAATATTTTGTAAACAAAAAATAAAACATGCGGAACCTTTTATTCAGAAATATCAGGAGTAAGAGGTTTATTTTTATTTACAAATAGTTCACTGACACCGATCAGCTGACTTAGGGCTAGTAATGTGCTTATTTCAATTTGAAAAGTTCGGTTTCTGGTATCAATGTATTAAAAAATTCTCATTACTTCCGAACATGTAGAGATAGGATTAAAAAACCCTTCCAATATCGTTTGATATCACCCAAAGAAGCCGTGCCTTTCGTATATATATGGTGCCATGGTTACACGCTGTATATGTACTAAAAATCGAAATTAAAATTACTTTAAACTAAACATAATTTTGTGTCATTACATAATTATTTATTTAGTGATCATTCAATTTAAATATCCTTTATTTTTTTTTGGGGTGGGAAAATCATCGAATGACTTCTTCCGCTCTGGGTCAAGCGGAAGGGTGTGTCAGATTTCTACTGACTAAAAACCCACCCTGTTCCTTCGGCTGCCCTAAATTTCCGGGGCTGCGGTAACTCGGTAGAACTTTCCCGCAAACCCCGGCAGGCAATGGCCCTATGAGGCCCCGTCACTGGTGTTGACAGCTCTTTGAGGCGCGCGTGGAACACGACGCGCCGCCGACTCGGGGAATTTAAATATCCTGCAACTACATAAGATCATCACACTTTATAGTTTAAGTGACGATAGAGGTAAGTGCCTCAGTTTCGTCGTACGAAAACTTTTGCAACCATTTGGTAAGTTTGGATTTAACTTCGCTTTTATTAAGGGAATAAATGGAGATGAGCTTGTTGCAATAGCAGTAAGATAATTAATTGTGATTTTGTAGCATGCCTGACACATACTTTTCTGTTTCCCCCATACGTGATCATAATTTGAATATTATAACATTGCGTTATTGTTAGGGTGTCACGAACGGAAGAAAACCAAGTTTGAATATAGAAAACGTCTATAATTCAAGCACACAATAGTTAAAGCTTACATTAAGCACACACAATTTACATAAAAGTCGCGGAAGCGTATAGCGTGCACATCTCGACGACGAGCGTTTTCGGACTGGCTTGCGTCCGTAAAGGCTCCAGTACACGTTGGCCGAGCGCGCTCGGCGAATGCGCTCGGCCAATTTTTGTGGTACTGTTTACACGTTGGCCACTTTCATTCTGCGTTGGTCGCTACACGAAGCTGGACGTTAGGGTGAAATATAAAGAAAAACAATTCGTTCTTCTTTATTTATTTAAACTTTATGTACAATTGTGTTACATGGGCGGAATTAATGCAGCAAGTCATTCTCTACCAGTCAACCGTTGGGTTAAAAAAAAAAGACATTGTCGTAGGTGTACGAGAAAAAAAACTTTTTAGCAAAAAATAGAACCGACTTCCATATAAAAACACTACAAAGGCAAAAATAATTTTAATTTCGGAAGGCGGTGTCAAAAACGAAAATATATACAAAACTAAAGACACCGCCTTCCGAAATTAAAGTTATTTTTGCCTTTGTAGTGTTTTTATATGGAAGTCGGTTCTATTTTTTGCTAAAAAGTTTTTTTTCACGCTTTTTAGTGGGTCGGTTTATAATTTATCTAGTTACAAAAGCCAAAATGTCAACTACTTATCACCTTTTACAAAATATTGCTTTTCCCGGTGCAGAGCCGTTAATTTTTGAGGAGTTCTCCTGGTACATCACCATCAGCTCTACTTCACCATATGCATTGTGACGAGCATAAAGTGCTTAACATCCATATTCAAGTAATCTAATCGCAATCAACGAAATACTTATTATTGAGTAGTTTCGGTAGCCATCTGGGGTCTTCATCATCAGTTCAACTTCCCCAAATGGTACTTTTCGAGAGCAACTGCACAAGGTACTATAAGAAATACCCAAAACACTATAGGTGTGCCTATAATATTTGAAGATTTCCCCATCATCAGATCCAAACGTGACGGCAATGGGACCAACTAGAAAAAATACCCTTTCAAACAAAAAAAGAATTTTCCAAATCGGTCCAGCCATCTCCGAGTTATGAGGTAAAGTTCAAGACAGCTCTACTTCACCATATGCATTGTGACGAGCATAAAGTGCTTAACATCCATATTCAAGTAATCTAATCGCAATCAACGAAATACTTATTATTGAGTAGTTTCGGTAGCCATCTGGGGTCTTCATCATCAGTTCAACTTCCCCAAATGGTACTTTTCGAGAGCAACTGCACAAGGTACTATAAGAAATACCCAAAACACTATAGGTGTGCCTATAATATTTGAAGATTTCCCCATCATCAGATCCAAACGTGACGGCAATGGGACCAACTAGAAAAAATACCCTTTCAAACAAAAAAAGAATTTTCCAAATCGGTCCAGCCATCTCCGAGTTATGAGGTAAAGTTCAAGACGAATTGTAAACCTCCGTTTTTTGAAGTCGGTTAAAAATGGAATGAAATAATATATTTAATACTTTATTATATTAGTGTGATTATCATTACTCTGAAATCGTAACTTAAACATGTATGTTTCGTAACTTAACAATGTAGTCGGGTTAAGTTAGAATTCATAAAATTCATGAGCAACATAAAAATATAATTTTTATTATATATAAGTTTTATTTTTGTGTTGCTCATGTTTGGGATTCCATAAAATGGATTCATTGTGGTAATAATTATAGTTGCAAAACTTCTGAATAATTCCGAATAATTCCGGAATACTTCGGGGAAAGTTTCTTTAAATGGGAATTATTCAAAATGATAAATTCATTTTGAATCATTCTGATTTAAAGAAACTTTTAATTATTTATTAAGATTTCAACTTTTTTTGCTGAAAAATCGTATTTTGCATCGATCGTCGATCTCTGTGCGCCGGCCGCTGCCGCCGCGCTGGCACCGCGACGCGCGCACCCGACTGCCACCGGCCACGAGTCGTGCGTGCAGGCGATCGCGGTGCGGGGTGCGGTAAGAGGGAGGGGATGCTGCTCCCCGGAGAAGTTTTCACCCGCGCGAGAAAGATTCGTACCCCGCAATCGAATGTTTCCGAATATTTCGCCCGAATAATTCAATGGGAATAAATGTGTTTGCTTGTTGTGTGGTGGGTGAGTTAATTATTGTTCACTGCGAGAGTACGTATGTACGCTACGAGAGTAAAATATAAATGTTTATTTTATTATAAATGGGATTGATTAAGTATATGTTGATATTTTTATAGGTAGATTTATTAGCCTGCGATTAACAGGATTTTTATTCTTTTGTTTTTAGGTAGGTACTATCGGCCAAAGATACGCATACTCACTTATGAAAATATTTCTGCGGAAGCGCAGCTAGTGACAAACCACATCCCTTCCTGTTTTCGCCCAATTAGAAATAATATGCATTTTGTGAGTACAGGGCGAGTAACATTATATTAATACTTACTATTACGAACACTACTAAAATACGCTTCGTACATCCTATTGGTCAAAATACATGCATTAGGCGATCGAGTTGTAAGTCGTGCTATGCGATTATAGCCTTAAATGTCAGTTGTGAAATGAAAAAACCAGGCCAAGCATATTTGATTTGCTATTTGAAAAAGGGTTACCTATGTTTTTGGTTAGTTTGTATGTAGCTCTGTACGCATCGCGAGTATTCGCGAGTCGCATAGGTAGGTATTAATCATTACCTACCTACTTAACGCGTATAATAGCCCAGTCAATAAAAGCAAATAAAGGCAAACCTTGCAAGCAAACACGTTTTGATGCGGTTTTCAGAAAAGTATTTGTTCTTACCTACTTAGGAGCAGGTTTTGGTATATTAACAGACTTCAAAGGTCGATTTTCCTATTTTTTTTTTGACAGTTGAAATATTCCCAAAGTTTCGGAATATTTCAGAATACTTCCGAAGTATTCGACGGGAATGATTCGGAATGTTTCCCGCCAGCATCTATAGTAATAATCAATGAACCTAGATATTTCCTCATTACTCCATGATGCCACGATCGTGAAACAATAATCACAATAACTAAGTGCGACACTACAGTCTACTCCGACGCCTAACTTTGAAATAAACACTCGGCCAACGTGTGATCGCTGTTTGCGGCTTGCGCCAAATTCCTTTGATTTGTGCACGAAAAACCGACACTAAACGGATTGATGGCAAACGTTGGCCGCAAACGACAAATACACACAAAACAGCCTAGTACACGTTGGCCGAACGCATTCGCCGAACGCGCTCGGCCAACGTGTACTGGAGCCTTTAGACGCGTAGGCACGCGTGGGGCAGCAGAGGGGTGGGACTCCCGCTCACCGCGTACAATTATACCAACCTAAGGAATATCTATCAGGGCGGCACGTTACAATATTAAATAATTAGAATTCTAGAGGCTAATATCATCTGTATCCATGAATTATTCGATATCCGTTAAAATATACAGTTATGAAAAATTTTACTAACTTTAGTTAGTCAATATTTCAATTATGATCACACTTCACTTGTTTAGAGCGGCAAGTACGACGGAAACTCCTGTATCGTTTTATTTTCACAGTCAATAAAATCTTTTGAAGAACGATGAGATAGTGAAGGATTTATAGGAGGGAATTCTATCGATATTTTTCTACGATTACAACCACTTAACATCACTATTCGCGTAACTTGCATATGTGTGTTTATTCTCGAGTCCGTAGCTACAGGTAGAAGAGCCGCCCCTGTTTACATGTGTTCTATTAGTGAGTTTTTTAGTGTTGCTGTAAGTTTTTTTGTGTGCGGGAGAAATGAGTGCGTGTGTGGTTCTTATATTTTTTGCTTTTGTGTTAGTGAATTGGGTGGGAGAAATGTGGAAACACCTGAACACGAAATATTTCTTTACAAAGCATATCTCTGTCTTTATATGATCTGTGGTCGTATCCATACTGTGTGTATAGACAAATTTCAATAATGTGTGCTTACTGTGCGAGCAAGCTAACATTTTTTCAGCAGCTAGATGACCGCAGACGAGATTGGCTGTACCCTTGTTGCAAAGAACTGGTAAACCTGTGTCATGATGAGTTGTGAGAAAGTGGTGATGAGAACTTACTTGCTGAGTAATTAAACCTTTCCGCATTTTTATAAACTCTCGCCTCTTTGTTGCTAAAATCCGAGTTACTTTGGCTACGACATACTGGGGCAAGACCAATTCTTTTTCTAAAATAAAAAAAAAAACATCATGTTTACCGACGTATTTCTGTAGTTTTCTGCAGTTGTCAGTTAAAGCAAAGCTGAGTACACACACACCACAACACCCAGAGCGAACAGCATGTAGCTCATAATGTTAAGGATTTTTTGGATATCATTCTGTAAATATTTTACTCTTAGATTCAATGGCTACCCAAGTAACGCAGACGTGCTGAATAAAGATTGAGTAAGAGCAATCATCTAGAGCATATGCTGAATACTAAGCTGAATAATGTCTGAGTACCGTCTATTCAGCAGTTATTCAAGCAAAAAGGGCCCCAATTTTGAATGCTTAACTCTGAATAACAGCTGAGCAACATCTGAGTAGGAGCTTAATAACGTTTCAATTAGCTTAATAACTTTTGAATAACAGTTCACATTGTTTTTATTAAGCTCTTACAACTGAGTTATTCAGCTTAGTCAAATTGGTTATTGTATTCAGAATTTATAGAGCATTTAAATTATTGTTTACAATTTTGCAAACAATATTCATACATATTGTCAAAAAAACAATTGAATTAATATTATAATGTCGATGTCGAATGGTGTTGATTTAACATGGCCGGTGAAATTATAAAAGCGGTAAGTAAATTTTAATTTACAAGTTAGAGGTCTGCTACATGTTAATTGTTAGTGCGCAAGTAATTTTGTCGTGAATAGTATGTGTTTTTTTTTTTAGTATTTATTACGCGCCGCGTGAATAATCAAGATAACTGATAGTAAATAGTATTTTTATACATACAAACTAAGTCTAACAGAAGTACTTGCGACGAAATAGCTAATACTAGCGATTATAAACCAACAAAATAACATGAATCGAGTTGAAAATGTTGTAGTTGTAAGATTAAGCATTTTGGTGATCTCTTAAATTCCTTGTATGTATAAATTACAAAGATTTTTAATGGCGATCGAAGTTTTGCTTTATAATGCTGAATAAAAGTGCACACATTTCTTGTTACTGAGCTATAACTTGAAAAAGAGTAGTCGCATTGCACTAACTTCTGAATAACAATTAGATAGTTGACAACATTTCTACATTACTCAGATTTTTAGGGTTCTCTAATCGAACGCGTCGGGCCTACGTTGTCCACTTACGTAGGTACTAATGCTGTAACAAAATAATCATGTCATGTGATGATGTGACTCATGTGAACGAAACTCGGCTTGTAAACAAAAAAATCTATGAACTGATAGTAACTGAATCATACGATATAGGTATCAAATTGTTCGTAAAAATTTTCATAAGTGTGGAGTGGTGTGAATGGAATGGAGTGGTGGCGGTGGCGGTGTGAGTGGACAAATGGAATAAACGGCCCGCTCACTCTCACTCTTACGCCCAGTCAAACTCCGCGCTCGCCCCCGCCCCCACTCCCGCACCCGCGCATTCGCTACCACTTCACAGTCGTGCGTCACACCAACTCGACCGACTGCCAATTTCAAATCAGTCAGTCGGTCGCGTTGGTTGCGAGCTTTCGGTGACATTCGCTCACGCGTTATGCAAGTCCCTACCAAACGGTAAACAATAAAACTAACGACGCAATAGGCTAAACTTTGCAGTATGTATTCCGTTTTTTATCGAGGAAATTTATTATGTTGAACCGACATTAGAATACCTACGTATCATTGCATCGTAACGATAATTTACATTCATTTCGTTTCAGGAAAATGTCTTTTAAAATAATTTCAACACGTCGCGTGGTAAGGGTCGCACAGAATTGTGTACTGTAGGTACCATCCTTATGGGAGAGCAAAGGACAACTTCGATGGCCAAGATATAATGCGGATTTACTAACTAAAGACAGCAGGGTCCAACCTCGCGCAGATTGACGGCTTATAATGAGTTGTACTCTAAAACGAAAAAACTATAAAACTTATGAAAAAGCTGAAGAAGAATTATCGAAAATGCAAAACTTAACGGATACTGACACTGATCTTGATCAGATTGAACCTTCATTTTGTAACTGTGATTTGTAGCTGTTGATAAACAATTTTGTAGGTGAAATAAACGATTAAACTTTTCGACTTAAATTATTTATTTTTAATTAAACTTCTAACTTAGCCTATATATGTATATAGTGTGCAATTAAGATACGAAATACAACTCATTCCTATATTCATTACACAGAAAACTTGAATTTTACATTTTGAGGAGATAGGCATATTGAGGCGCGTGTTTCAGTTGGCATTTTAGATTTAAATATATTAAAGTAACTTGATTTTACTTGCTGATCAAAAACTTCAGTCAAACCTGAAACTTTGAAAATGTATAAAAATATATTGTCATTTTATTTAAGTATTTTCTCAATTTCCATAATGTCATTTTGTTATATACCAGTCAGAAAATTTGATAGGCTTTGCTATTTGATTTTTCTGGGGTACGGAACCCTCTTCATTGCACGGCAACCACGCATGCTGGCTGGGACCGGGTTCACTTTTGTTTAAACTATTTTCATTAATCCTTTGATGACCAGAAACACTTGGACAGTTACTACTGATATTTAAATATTCTTTTAACATTTTTCTTTTGATATAACCGGTTCTCTTATGTTTTTGCCACGACTTTCGATCCATGATATGATGCAAACAACGGAAAAAATAATATCTATGCACAATAATATTTTAATAAAGCTGGTATTAAGCTATGGGCGCTATAACAATACAAATGTGTTCTTTAATTTGAATAAGTTAGTTTTAAATTCTCTATTAAACCGAAAAAGCTTTGTTCGGTCCGACGTGAAACAGAACGCACCCTTTTGACATAAAGAATTTGATCTTGACATTACTTGACTTTGACAGATGGATTTGCTCTCTTGGAAAAAATGCCGTCCGATTGGGACCTGTTGAGTTAATTATAATTGGTAAAATATCGTTGGATTCGCCTGTTGAAACCGATAATTGGGTCGCGAATTATCTATTGGTTGAAGTGTAATCCCCATTTGACGAAAACCCCGGGATATTTTGGGATTTGCCGCCGGTTGGTTGCCACGGTATGGCACGCGCTTTGTTGGAAATAAATAGTTGGAAATCGGATTGGATCTCACGTGTTATTAACAGATTAATTGTGTTCAGTGATTGATTGAACTTTGTAATCCCGGATTGACGAGAATCCAGGGATATTTCTCGGAACAATTACGCCATATTGACGCCATACCAAGGCACGCGCACTTGTTGAAAAAAGGTAGTGAGAATTAACTTCAATCTGGAAACGAGTTAGGCTGTGATGCTGTTGGACCCGCGCCATCTGGAGATTGACGCCTTGTGAACATCCTAGAACACGTAACTTACATCACACGTTTCAATTACTCACCTCATATTACATACATACCACACTTTGGACGTGATCAAACAGATCCGGGTTGCCGTCTACAACTCAGGTGAGTGTTGTTTGTAACTATTTATGTATATGGTTGTAGGCCGAAGCCTAGTAGAAGTAGGCCTTTGTAAGAACTTTGTTTGAAAAGCAACGGTAGGCTCCACGTATCGTGGACAGTTCCGGACACCCCAGTTATCGTTGCACTGGGCTTCTTGCAGGTCTGAACAAGTGGTAGCAGAGCGTGGTTCTAATAATAAATCCACATTATGGTAGCAGGCGTGGCTCTTATAATATAAGATCCACTGGTTTAATTGGAAGTTTTGAATATAGTTGAAAACTTAAAACTTAAAACTTGAGTTTAATTACTTAACACAACTTATAACTTGATAAGTTTGAATATATTGCTTTGTCAGCCGGGCTCAAATAGTACTTGTAGTTTGTACTGTAATTTGTAGTTCTAGCCCATTGGAATTGAATTGACAAGTAGGATTTATTTGTGAAATTAGGAATTATTGGTATAATTTGGTACATAATTTGGTATATTTGTTGCAATTAATAATTGAATGTCATTGATCTGAATTTGAAAGGTTATCTAAATAATAATTACACATAGTCTAACATAATAGGACTTGAATTGTGTGCATTGGTTATTGCATTTATAGTAATTATTGGATTGTTGTTAGAGATTGTCCGGAGCAATATTATACTTCAATTGTTGTATTTAATTGTTGGTGTGATTCTGCACAATATATGCATTGAGTTGTCATTTGTTTTGTAACTAGCCATCTGTACCAAGCTAGATTCATACTTGGAATAAGTACAGGGTCGGATTTGGACTTGAAATAATTGAATTTGAATTTTTATTTTGTTGAAATTATTTGGTCGGCTAACAAGTCATTGCTGTTTGTTTAATATTTGATTGTTGGTTGTTGATTGGTGTTTTGTGTTAATATTTGATTGTTGCAATGGCCTCATTAAGGGCAGTCAGGGAGGCTGCTGCCGGATTGACCTCACAGTTGAGATGGTTCACATCGGCAGCTGCAACGGTTGAGCGTGTGGAATTGGAAGAGCTCACCCTTGCTCGGTATGGGCAAGTGATTGAGAGGATCAAGTCAGCTGATGCTGCGCTCACGCGCTTCAACGAGTACATCATGGACGTGGATTTGGGGGTGATGGATCAGACAGCCCGCGATAAGATTTTGGGTGACTATGACCAGATTGTCCACCTGGGGGATGTCATATGTCTACGAGCGCGGGAAATTTTGAAGAGTCGGGTGCCTGATGCGGCCAAGCTGCAGACCCCTGTTGTTGCAGGCCCTGGACTATTGAGTAGGCTGCCCACCCTGGAGCTGCCACATTTTGACGGTCGCTTGGACCACTGGCTGGGCTTCCTAAATCTTTTTAAAAGTCTTGTGGATGCACGCTCGGACCTCGGACCTGCCCAGAAGCTGGCCTATTTATTGTCTGTCCTGGAGGGCGAAGCCAGAGCCTTGGTGCAGCACTTGCCGGTGACGGATTCCTCTTACCCGACCGCTCTGGAGCTTCTCTCCCGACGGTATCAGAACAAGCGCTGCCTGGCTGATGTGCACATCGACCAGATTTTGGGACTACCGGCCATTGCCAGCACGTCGACGTTGCGCACTGACTTGCTGAACCCGTTGGTCTCAGCGACCAACGCTTTGAGACGCCTGGAGTTACCGGTAGAACATTGGTCCTACTTGTTGGTGCACATAGTGCTGCAGTTGCTCCCCGCGGAGTTGAGGTCACGTTTTGAGAGTATGGTGGGGATAGTGCCACCCATCTTCCCCCCTTTGACGACCTCCTCAAATTTTTGGAAGACGAGTGTCGGTTTTCGGATAACACTCGTGGCGCCACGGGGTCACCCCCACTACCTTCTCGGCCTAGAGACCAGGGACAGACTAGGGCTCGGGGGCCTGTTGATGTTCACCCCGCCCCCCGTTTTGCTGGCGCCCGGAGTCCTCGGGCTAGGGGGCCTGTTGATGATCGCCCCGCCCCCCGTTTGGCTGGCGCCCGGAGTCCTCGGGCTAGGGGGCCTGTTGATGTTCGCCCCACCCCCCGTTTTGCTGGTGCCCGGAGTCCTCATCATTGTGACTTTTGTAAGGCAACGGGGCATGTCATGGCGCGTTGCCCGGTCTTTTTGAACTTGCACGTAAGTGCCCGCCGCCGTATTGTCAACGCACGCCGTTTGTGCTTTTCGTGCTTGGGGGCCCACTTCCATCGGGACTGCCCCGACCCCCGCCCGTGTAGAATTTGTGAAGGGTCCCACTTGGAGATTCTGTGCGCCAACGCGAACCGCTCCAGCAGACCAGCTTCTGAAGGGGGTTCGCGCAAGGGGGGGTACCCCGGAGACGAGCACCGGGCTGAGACCCGCAATTCTGTACGCCGCACTCCACCCCCCGCGCAAGTTGAACGGGAGCCCCGCGAGCGCCATTTGGTCTCCCCTCGTCAGGGAGAACGCGCATTGGCTGCTAGGCAGCATTGGCCGGGTCGGCGCCGCTGCCTTTCCCCTCCGTTGGCAGAACGTCCCCGGCTGGAGTCGCGCCCTCCGCCATTCGGGCATTCGGTGGGATATGTCCCTCCAGTGATGGCGAGCGGCTCGGGACACCGCGCAGACAAATATTTTGATTGTTGGCCTCGTCGTGAACGAAGGCAGCCTGGAAGCGGCGATCGGTCGCCGCCCAGGCATCACTAAGAGATTGACGCCTGCCCCGCTAAAGGACCCCCCCGATCAAGACGGTTGTGTTGCCAACGGCCTCGGTCAAGGTCTGGGGACCCTTGGGTGACTCAATTGTGGTCCGTGCCATTTTGGGCACGGGAGTCCGGGGTTGCCTTTTGTCGTCTTGGTTAGCGGGACAGGTTGGCCTGAAGGTGAACGACCTTTCAGGCAGGATTTGGGGAATTGGCGAACCGGCTGACACCACTGTTGAGGGAAGGACCTGGTTTGAAATCACCCTTGTGAGTTGTCCTTACCCTAAAATTGGTGCTCCTGCCCTTGTTATAACTGAACTTGGTTGGGACGAGCCACTTCGGGAAACCCTGTTGGAGGACGGTTGAGGCACTCTAGCCTTCCTTATGGGGCCCGTCACCCCCTTTGTTGCCCAAGGAGGGCCAATTGGTTCAATTGTTGGTGACGGATCGTCACACTAAGAACTCGCATGCCGGTTGCAATGCGCTGTTGGCCATTCTGCAGCGACAAATTTTGGATTTTGTCGGCTGATCGCGTCAATGAGGCGAGGCCTTTTGCTGGCGTCGTAACGGATTTTGTTGGTCCCCCTTTGTTTAAGACGTCCACCCTTCGTAATAGCAAGATTGTTAGGGCTTATTTGTGTGTTTGTCTGCCTGTCAACCAAGGCAGTACATTTGGAGCTGGTAACCTCCCTCTCGACAGAGGCCTTTGAGGCGACTTTGGAAAGATTTGTGTCTCGCCGTGGGTTACCTTCGTTGATTAGGTCTGATTGCGGTACGAATTACAAGGGTACAAGTAACTATTTGAAGGAGGTATACGCCTTCCTTAATGAGAGCCAGGTTGATATTGGTAATAGTTTGGCCCGCCGAGGGGTCACTTGGTAGTTTGACCCGCCAGCCTGCCCCCATTGGGGGGGGGGGGGTATTTTGGGGCCGCGGTGAAAGCGGCAAAGGGACGCTGGCGGAGTTTGTTGGGAGACACCGTTCTCACCTTTAATGAACTAGCTACGGTATTTGGCCGCATTGAAGCTGTGTTGAATTTGCAACCTTGTCAAGACTTCCAATTGATTAGCGGACGGGTAGGCCCGTCCGGGGGGGGTAGATGTTCGGTCCGACGTGAAACAGAACGCACCCTTTTGACATAAAGAATTTGATCTTGACATTACTTGACTTTGACAGATGGATTTGCTCTCTTGGAAAAAATGCCGTCTGATTGGGACCTGTTGAGTTAATTATAATTGGTAAAATATCGTTGGATTCGCCTGTTGAAACCGATAATTGGGTCGCGAATTATCTATTGGTTGAAGTGTAATCCCCATTTGACGAAAACCCCGGGATATTTTGGGATTTGCCGCCGGTTGGTTGCCACGGTATGGCACGCGCTTTGTTGGAAATAAATAGTTGGAAATCGGATTGGATCTCACGTGTTATTAACAGATTAATTGTGTTCAGTGATTGATTGAACTTTGTAATCCCGGATTGACGAGAATCCAGGGATATTTCTCGGAACAATTACGCCATATTGACGCCATACCAAGGCACGCGCACTTGTTGAAAAAAGGTAGTGAGAATTAACTTCAATCTGGAAACGAGTTAGGCTGTGATGCTGTTGGACCCGCGCCATCTGGAGATTGACGCCTTGTGAACATCCTAGAACACGTAACTTACATCACACGTTTCAATTACTCACCTCATATTACATACATACCACACTTTGGACGTGATCAAACAGATCCGGGTTGCCGTCTACAGCTGAGGTGAGTGTTGTTTGTAACTATTTATGTATATGGTTGTAGGCCGAAGCCTAGTAGAAGTAGGCCTTTGTAAGAACTTTGTTTGAAAAGCAACGGTAGGCTCCACGTATCGTGGACAGTTCCGGACACCCCAGTTATCGTTGCACTGGGCTTCTTGCAGGTCTGAACAAGCTTAATAAAAACATAAATAATATTGTTTATTCAGCAGCTGAATAATTAGTAAGACATAGAATCTTATCCAGTTTAAAGATAAAATAAAAACAATTATTCAGTATCAAGCTGTATAATAGAATATTTAACGATATTATTCAGAAGGTGATACTTTATTCAAAAATAGCTGTTTCAAACGCTACTAGCTTAGTACTGCTTTAATAAGAGCAATACAGATTATGGTTATTCAGATAAATGCTGCCGGCGCGGGCTGTTTTTCAGCTTTAAGAAGGGAAGGACAGAAATACAGAATTTATTAAGCATTCAGAATTTTAAGGGTCCGAACTCAACCTAAACCAGCATTTGGCTTTTCCCAAACCTCTTATACAAACTATATTCATCTTTGAACTGTAAAATGTTCTAAATGTGTACTGCTATCTTGCTTACGTGTTACTTGGGTAACTATGTAATATTGCTATTCAATTGTCATCAGGGGTGGTTTTTTTCTTTAATTTGTGGATACTCAAATAACTAACATTCTGAGCTACATTCTGAATCTATTCGCCGCTATGGGTTTTTTTCGATAACCTTTCTCGTTTCTATGATAACTTGTTCGAAATAAATTTTCTAATCATGTAATTCAGTATTAATTCAACAAAATCAGTCATACAGATCGCAAAAATGGCCATTGATTAGTAACGCTACAGATATATATCGATCTCGATATTGGGATTGGGATACCTTATTTTTCGTTTGGGAAGAATCATGAATGCCACCTGCCTCTCTTGGTGGAGCGGAAGGGAGTGTCAGACTTCCAATGACTGAAAACCCACGCTGCTGCTTTAGTTGCTCTTGCGTTCCGGAGCCACGTATCTCGTTAATTATAACATTCCCGTAAGCCCCAGAGATTGACCCTTTAAAGTCTAAAGGGTCAATAGGGTCAAGTGCATGTAATAACGGTCTAAAATTTAGACCGCTATTACCATGAGCTTGTTTATAGCGGTCTAAAGTTTAGACCACTATTAACATGAGCTTGATAATGGTATTGTTATGGTACCTGGATCATTTTCAGGGGAGTTAGGGTACTGCTGAATCATCCCATCCGGAGCCGAAATAAACGATGTGTTGGAATTATCTCGAGACTTCTTTTGTAACTGCGAAGTAAAAAATATTTAGGTAAAAATGCAATTAATCGTAATCAGAGTTTCTACGACTAATTTTGCCAAGATACTCTCAAAGTACTTCCGAGTCTGGTTTTGTACCTACTCGTCTTGCAGCTACTGACATATTTACTAGGTTCTTAGATACAACCTCGACCAAACACAGTCTTACTTCTCATCTTACTCTTGCTAATATCATAAATGCGAAAGTTTGTGAAGATGAATTATAGATATATGGATGTTTGTTACTCTTTCACGCAAAAACTACTGAACGGATATTCTATAAATGAAATTTGATTAGTAGATAGTTGACATCCTGGAATAGCACATGGGCTACTTTTTATTACGCTAGAAAACCCTCCCACGAGACCGAAGTCGTGAGCAGAAGCTAGTGGTGTTTAAAGATATCATAGTGGTGCGTACCTTATCCCAGGATAATAAATGTGGTATTCCAGATGAAAATCTATCTCTTTTAGAAATTTCATTCAGATCCATGCAAAACAAGTTATGCATCTAACATATTAAGGTATAGTGCTCACAGCTTTGCTTGGCTCCAAACTCGAACATCTTCGCTCAGCTCCTTTTTTTCCACCGAGACTCTGAATCTAGAATCATAGTTCAAATGTTGAGTTTGTCAAAATTCGACCATAATTTAAATTATTTCGTAAGCATTATTACATACAGTAGAGCAGTGGGGCCCAGTAGTTTACAGGAACAACTTACAAGATGTGGGTCGTGAGTTTAAACCCAAGCAGCCACATTACTTTGTGTAATTTATATTATCACCATTGCTCTCAAATATACAACATGTAACATAATTAATGCACATCCTGAAATTAGTTTGTTCAGAATCGTTTACTGAATAGATTTTCATCGTTATTTTTTTTTTTAAATGTCGAAATTTTTATCCCAAAGCAATTAGATCTACGTAAATTACAACTTAAAATGACTATGAACCGTAAATTAAAGTAGTAACTTTTTAAATGCAGATTTATATAAATTCCGTCATTCAGTACACATTACAGAAAAATGACACTCCATGAAAAAGGAAGTCAACGTCTTAAAAAAAACTGTTTAAACAAATAAAACTAAAAATTCGGAGTATGTATTATGATAATAACATAATTTTCTAATTGGGGTGTTTGAGAGTATGCGTTAACCTTCTTTTTCGGTGGGAAAAACAAACGATTACTCCAGGTCTGGGTGAAGCGGAAGGGAGTGTCAGACTTCTACTATATTATAACTAAATTATAATATTATATTTTATAACTAAAAACCTTCAACTGCTCTTACGTTGCGGGGCTACGGTATCTCGTTAGAACATTCCCGCAACCCCGGCAGGGAATGATCCTATCAGCCCCGTCAAGGTGCTAACTCCACCGACCCTGACTGAATTCATTTCCTCTTAGCATTAATAATAAGATGCATCATAAATTCATAAGCGCAGGCGATAGATCCATCTTTACGCAAACATGTACGTGTTAGTTATCCACAGTAAACCTTATGCCTACCTCAGTCAAAAGTCAACCATTTTGATGTATTTTTCACCTTAATTTTATTAGTTAGACATGTGCCATATTCTCAGAATACGAGTATATTCGGGATTCGTGAGGATTCACTAACATTGGTAGATAGCAATCCGAGACGTAAACACAAAACAAAACAAACGATGATAAAGGATTCACGGTATCGCAGTGGTTTTATTATAGACTAGTATTTGCGTGTTGCGCGAGGTGCAAGCACCTCGCGCGCTTGAGGAAAAAAAAAAAATGGGGGAGTGATGGGGGGGTTGCGTATTTGCGTGTTGCGCGAGGTGCAAGCACCTCGCGTGCTGGTGAAAAAAAAAGTGGGGGGGATGGGGGGGTTTAGTATTTGCGTGTTGCGCGAGGTGCAAGCACCACGCGTGCTTGTGAAAAAAAAAAAAAAAAGGGGGGGGGTGATAGGGGGGGGGTTGCAGAAGTATTTCGACTAAAGCATTGCCCCTCTAAATGAATCTGAAAAAAAAAATGTTCCAAGTCTCTTAGATTCCGAGATCCGCCTAAAGGGGGGGAGAAGGGGGGCGGGGGGGGGACTTTGAAAAATGGTTTTTACTTTACCGAGCCTCCTCTATACGAATCCGTAAAAAGAAAAAAATACGGGTCTCGTAGTTTCCGAGATACGATTGGGGGGGGGGGGGGAGAAGGGGGGGGAAAGGGGAGGTTTGGCACTTTTCCCGTAGGTTTGAGAGTTACTTGTTTACGAATCTGTCAAAATATACCCACCTCCCCATCCACCATCTGGGAGAACAATTATGTCAATGAGTGAGTGGTAATTTAGCTTTATATAGTATAACTAGTATTTGCGTGTTGCGCGAGGTGCAAGCACCTCGCGTGCTTGTGAAAAAAACTAAAGCATTGCCCCTCTAAATCAAGTATTTGCGTGTTGCGCGAGGTGCAAGCACCTCGCGTGCTTGTGAAACAAAAAAAAAAAAAAAAAAAAGGGGGGGGGTAAATGGGGGGGGGGTTGCACAATTATTTCGACTAAAGCATTGCCCCTCTAAATGAATCTGAAAAAAAAAATGTTCCAAGTCTCTTAGATTCCGAGATCCGCCTAAAGGGAGGGGAGAAGGGGGGCGGGGGGGGGACTTTGAAAAATGGCTTTTACTTTACCGAGCCTCCTCTATACGAATCCGTAAAAAAAAAAAATACGGGTCTCGTAGTTTCCGAGATACGATAGGGAGGGGGGAGAAGGGGGGGGAAAAGGGGAGGTTTGGCACTTTTCCCGTAGGTTTGAGAGTTACTTGCTTACGAATCTGTCAAAATATACCCACCTCCCCATCCACCATCTGGGAGAACAATTATGTCAATGAGTGAGTGGTAATCTAGCTTTATATAATATAATAATAACTAGTATTTGCGTGTAGCGCGAGGTGCAAGCACCTCGCGTGGTTGTGAAAAAAAAAAAAAAAAGGGGGGGGAAATGGGGGGGGGGGGGTTGCACAATTATTTCGACTAAAGCATTGCCCCTCTAAATGAATCTGAAAAAAAAAAATGTTCCAAGTCTCTTAGATTCCGAGATCCGCCTAAAGGGGGGCGGGGGGGGACTTTGAAAAATGGTTTTTACTTTACCGAGCCTCCTCTATACGAATCCGTAAAAAGAAAAAAATACGGGTCTCGTAGTTTCCGAGATACGATAGGGGAGGGGGGAGAAGGGGGGGGAAAAGGGGGGGTTTGGCACTTTTCCCGTAGGTTTGAGAGTTACTTGTTTACGAATCTGTCAAAATATACCCACCTCCCCATCCACCATCTGGGAGAACAATTCTGTCAATGAGTGAGTGAGTCAGTCAGTCAGTGAGTGGTAATCTAGCTTTATATAGTATAACTAGTATTTGCGTGTTGCGCGAGGTGCAAGCACCTCGCGTGCTTGTGAAAAAAAAAATGGGGGGGGGTGATGGGGGGTTTAGTATTTGCGTGTTGCGCGAGGTGCAAGCACCTCGCGTGCTTGTGAAAAAAACTAAAGCATTGCCCCTCTAAATCAAGTATTTGCGTGTTGCGCGAGGTGCAAGCACCTCGCGTGCTTGTGAAAAAAAAAAAAAAAGAGGGGGGGGGGTGATGGGGGGGGGGGGGGTTGCACAAGTATTTCGACTAAAGCATTGCCCCTCTAAATGAATCTGAAAAAAAAAATGTTCCAAGTCTCTTAGATTCCGAGATCCGCCTAAAGGGAGGGGAGAAGGGGGGCGGGGGGGGGACTTTGAAAAATGGTTTTTACTTTACCGAGCCTCCTCTATACGAATCCGTAAAAAAAAAAAATACGGGTCTCGTAGTTTCCGAGATACGATAGGGAGGGGGGAGAAGGGGGGGGAAAAGGGGAGGTTTGGCACTTTTCCCGTAGGTTTCAGAGTTACTTGTTTACGAATCTGTCAAAATATACCCACCTCCCCATCCACCATCTGGGAGAACAATTATGTCAGTGAGTCAGTGAGTGGTAATTTAGCTTTATATAGTATAACTAGTATTTGCGTGTTGCGCGAGGTGCAAGCACCTCGCGTGCTTGTGAAAAAAACTAAAGCATTGCCCCTCTAAATCAAGTATTTGCGTGTTGCGCGAGGTGCAAGCACCTCGCGTGCTTGTGAAAAAAAAAAAAAAAAAAGGGGGGGGGGGTGATGGGGGGGGGGTTGCACAAGTATTTCGACTAAAGCATTGCCCCTCTAAATGAATCTGAAAAAAAAAATGTTCCAAGTCTCTTAGATTCCGAGATCCGCCTAAAGGGGGGGAGAAGGGGGGCGGGGGGGGGACTTTGAAAAATGGTTTTTACTTTACCGAGCCTCCTCTATACGAATCCGTAAAAAGAAAAAAATACGGGTCTCGTAGTTTCCGAGATACGATAAGGGGGGGGGAGAAGGGGGGGGAAAAGGGGAGGTTTGGCACTTTTCCCGTAGGTTTGAGAGTTACTTGTTTACGAATCCGTCAAAATATACCCACCTCCCCATCCACCATCTGGGAGAACAATTATGTCAATGAGTGAGTCAGTGAGTGGTAATCTAGCTTTATATAATATAACTAGTATTTGCGTGTTGCGCGAGGTGCAAGCACCTCGCGTGCTTGTGGAAAAAAAAAAAAAAAAAAAGAGCGGGGGGTGATGGGGGGAGATGGGGGGTTTAGTATTTGCGTTTTGCACGAGGTGCAAGCACCTCGCGTGCTTTTGAAAAAAAAAATGGGGGTGTGATGGGGGGAGTTTAGTATTTGCGTGTTGCGCGAGGTGCAAGCACCTCGCGTGCTTGTGAAAAAAAAAATGGGGGGGTGATGGGGGGAGTTTAGTATTTGCGTGTTGCGCGAGGTGCAAGCACCTCGCGTGCTTGTGAAAAAAACTAAAGCATTGCCCCTCTAAATCAAGTATTTGCGTGTTGCGCGAGGTGCAAGCACCTCGCGTGCTTGTGAAAAAAAAAAAAAAAAAAGGGAGGGGGGGGGGTGATGGGGGGGGGGTTGCACAAGTATTTCGACTAAAGCATTGCCCCTCTAAATGAATCTGAAAAAAAAAATGTTCCAAGTCTCTTAGATTCCGAGATCCGCCTAAAGGGGGGGAGAAGGGGGGCGGGGGGGGGACTTTGAAAAATGGTTTTTACTTTACCGAGCCTCCTCTATACGAATCCGTAAAAAGAAAAAAATACGGGTCTCGTAGTTTCCGAGATACGATAAGGGGGGGGGAGAAGGGGGGGGAAAAGGGGAGGTTTGGCACTTTTCCCGTAGGTTTGAGAGTTACTTGTTTACGAATCCGTCAAAATATACCCACCTCCCCATCCACCATCTGGGAGAACAATTATGTCAATGAGTGAGTCAGTGAGTGGTAATCTAGCTTTATATAATATAACTAGTATTTGCGTGTTGCGCGAGGTGCAAGCACCTCGCGTGCTTGTGGAAAAAAAAAAAAAAAAAAGAGCGGGGGGTGATGGGGGGAGATGGGGGGTTTAGTATTTGCGTTTTGCACGAGGTGCAAGCACCTCGCGTGCTTTTGAAAAAAAAAATGGGGGTGTGATGGGGGGAGTTTAGTATTTGCGTGTTGCGCGAGGTGCAAGCACCTCGCGTGCTTGTGAAAAAAAAAATGGGGGGGTGATGGGGGGAGTTTAGTATTTGCGTGTTGCGCGAGGTGCAAGCACCTCGCGTGCTTGTGAAAAAAAAAAAAAACAAAGGCGTGGGGGTGATGGGGGGGAAGTTGCACAATTATTTTGACTAAAGCAGTGCCCCTTTAAATGAATCTGAAAAAAAAAATGTTCCAAGTCTCTTAATTTCCGAGATCCGCCTAAAGGGGGTGAGAAGGGGGGCAAGGGGAGCGACTTTGAAAAATGGTTTTTACTTTACCGAGCCTCCTCTATACGAATCCGTAAAAAAAGAAAAATACGTGTCTCGTAGTTTCCGAGATACGATAGGGAGGGGGGAGAAGAGGGGTGAAAAGGGTAGGTTTGGCACTTTTCCCCTAGGTTTGAGAGTTACTTGTTTACGAATCTGTCAAAATATACCCACCTCCCCATCCACCATCTGGGAGAACAATTATGTCAGTGAGTGAGTGAGTCAGTCAGTGGTAATTTAGCTTTATATAATATAATATTCAATATCTAAATATATTTCATATATTCTACTAATCCTACTAATCCTACTCCTACTATCCTACTAATATTATAAATGCGAAAGTTTGTGAGGATGGATGGATGTTTGTTACTCTTTCACGCAAAAACTACTGAACCGATCTGACTGAAATTTGGTAAGTAGATAGTAGACATTCTGGAATAACACATAGGCTACTTTTATCCCGAAATTCCCACGGGATCGGGATTTGCGCGGGAAAACCTGCCTACGCGTACGAAGTCGCGGGTAGAAGCTAGTCCTACTTATCTTACTTCTTATCTTACTAATATTATAAATGCGAAAGTTTGTGAGGATGGATGGATGTTTGTTACTCTTTCACGCAAAAACTACTGAACGGATACGAATGAAATTTGGTAAGTAGATAGTTGACATTCTGGAATAACACATAGGATACTTTTTATCCCAAAATTCCCACGGGATCGGGATTTTCGCGGGAAAACCTGCCCACGCGTACGAAGTTGCGGGCAGAAGCTAGTCTAATATATTTTCTGATAATATACTCCGCCGCGACTATTTTTTGTTTTTATTTTTAAGGGATGTTTCTTAAACTACTTATAAGTATATTTTGCGTATGGGTTTTTTAAATTTTAAATTTAATGAATATATTTTTGTTTACAAATTCCCAGATTTCTTGTAACAAAAATTTAATTCTACGTCTAAATCTAACTATTTGCATTTTGTGGGATATCAGTGTGGTCCGTCAGTTAACAAGCACATCCAAATTGTCGTTGGATGAACAATTTTTACCTTGGTGAATGCACTGGGCCCCTAGTGGATGCGGGGCCCCTAGCGAAGTAACTATTTAGTAATCTGTGCCCCTAGGCAGTTGCCTACTCTGCCTAATGGTTAATCCGGCCCTGCGTATCCTGCCAAATAAATGCATGCCCAGCCTGATTGGTGGGTTTGACTGAATACACCCAACAATTGTTTGTTGGGTGGCACCAACAAATAACGGTCTTACGTCGCTATTTAGCGCGAAAAAAAATACTTTGAAAAGCCGTGCCAAATTGCAACTCATAAAGAGATTTAAAATCTTTGTATCAAAAGAACAATGCTCAAAAATGTATGGACACCGTCCTTGTAGCACTTTAAAACCTATGGTAATCGAAGGGCCATAGTCATCTTATCATTTTCTTGTAAGACAGCGAAAGTGAATTGTCTGTTCGAAAAAAGTTATAGCTACCTGAAAATACTGGAATCAGTCACAATTCTGTTACCGTTTATTGTTTTTTTGGCATGATTAAAGGCAAAAATACTACAATTATACTTATTGCTTTCTTGGTCGAGTGGTCGGAAGCGCGACTGTCGAGTTGGGGGTCTCGGATTCGATTCCCGGTTGGGGTAAAGTAGTATTGGATTTTACCGGTTTTCCGTAATTCCGAAAGTATAAGTAGCAAGAAAGAAATAATAAATAGCAAGGAGTCTGGAATTGCTCTGGAAGTGCTCGGTGTATGGCAATATCCCCTTATTACATGGGACCCATTAAATGTGCCATTCCCTGAATTACCAAACGAAGGTCAGAGGGTGAATATATTGCCAGACACCGGGCACAAGTCCAGACTCAGTGCTGTTAATAAGATTTTTTTAAACCGAAAAAACCCAATTATACTTTATATGAACCGGGAATTGAATCCGAGACCCCTAGCCTTTTTTTCTGGGTGGGAAAATCATCGAATGACTTCTTCCGCTCTGGGTGGAGCGGAAGGAAATCTATTTATTTATTTATTTTTATTTATTTATTTATTCAATTAATTAAATAGAGCGGCTGAAACCAATTACACCATTTAATATTATTTATTATTTATTTAGCACATTCATGCATTCTTCTCACAAAAATTCAAACATTCTGACAATATTATCTTCCATTACATCAATATATCATTCCATCCATAAACGTATCTAAATCTGTGCTTGAGTCCATAAGAGCGTTAATAGCGGCTAGAATTCGAAGAATAGGCGACTTGGAGTGTGCAGCTGTACGGCGAGTGGGAACAGCCAGTAGGTGGTGTTTTCTATGAGCACAGTAGTTATCCGGGACAAACAGATTGCAGACCTTATTATGCAGGTCAGGTGCATCAATCATTCTCCTCAGAGACTTCTACTGACTAAAAACCCACCCTGTTCCTTCAGCTGCCCTTAAGTTCCGGGGCCGCGGTATCTTGTTAGAACATTCCCGGCAGGCAATTGCCCTATGGTCTGTGGGCATGGCCGGGCGCAAGAGGTCACCGTCGTCGATTGCCTCCACGAGGACACGGCGGTGCTCCGCCCAAGCAGGGCACACCTCGACCTTGTAATCCACCATGTCATTCAGGTGTTCCTCACAATGACAACACCCGGGCTTGTCCTTCCGCTGTATCCGAAACAGGTACCGCCCGAAACAGCCATGTCCGGTTAGCACCTGCGTCAGGCGGAAGGTGAGAACGCCGTGGCGTCTCTCAAGCCACTCCTCGAAGAAGGGACTTATCGCCGCGATCGCGGCTTGCCCAGAGACCCGTAGTCTAGGTAGTCATTTTTGGATTTAATCATGCCAAAAAGTATATTAAACAGCAATATAATTAAGTATTGTAAGTAATTCTGATATTTTCATGCTGCTGTAACTTTTTTTGGACAGACATTTCAGTTGCCCTGTCATACAATAAAATGATAAGATGACTATGGCCCTTGGATTGCCATAGGTTTTAAAGTGCTACAAGAGTGGGGACGTTTTGAACATTGCTCTTTAGAATATACGGGACAGCCCTAGGAGACTAAGCATTATTGGTATTAAGTATTGGTATTAAAAACTTCTTGGGTTCCGCGAAATGTGCATGCCAACCTTTTAATTTAATGTCAGTATTATTAACAACACTCGCTTAAGGATTTGTTATAGAGGAAAAATTACTATATTGTTATTACAATCAAATTCTAGATCGATTAGTGTTGTTTGGTTCATTGCTGAACTGCTATGTCGGGTATCATCGTAGTGAGGTATATTTTAATCAAACGAATCATTAAGGCTTACGTTATATAACAATGAGCTTTCTAGGCGATCAGCTGCGTCAGAACGCACCACCACACGACACAGTAATAGCCCTTTTTTTTTTGATGTGGGAATATCATCGAATGTCTTCTTCCGCTCCGGGTCAAGCGGAAGGGTGTGTCAGATTTCTACTGACTAAAAACCCACCCTGTTTCTTCGGCTGCCCTAAATTTCCGGGGCCGCGGTAACTCGGTAGAACTTTCCCGCAAACCCCGGCAGGCAATGGCCTTATGAGGCCCCGTCACTGGTGTTGACAGCTCCTTGAGGCGCGCGTGGAACACGACGCGCCGCCGACCCGGGCCTGGTCCTTACCGGACGGTGAGCGACCCCTGCTCGCCGTCCGCAGGCCCGCGCCTACGGTGGCCGGAAATCGGCTCGTGATCCCCAACGCCCGGGGCGTCTCCCACAGTAATAGCCCTAGCTTGATTAAAAAATACTGCTGTTTTGTTAGCCCGATAGACAGTGATCTTACAATTAAAGCGTCAACAGCCTAGTGGCTAAGGTGACGGACTTGTCATTGAGAGGTCGCGGGTTCTAACCCCACCCATTACACTTTTGCTGTGAACCCACTCCAGACACAAGCACATTTAGCTTAGTTGGAGGGATTAACAGGATTGCTAGTAATGTGATTTCTACCCACATTGATAGTAATCTTCATAAAAAGAAAAAAAAAATCGTTGACGTTAAACTATCAAGCCAATGATTTAGATAAGAATCCTGATCACGCCATATCCTTCTGGGTCTAGCACAATGTAAGTCGCTACATACATTTTGGAACCGAATCTGTTAACAGAACAAAACTTGAAAATAAAATTCATACACTAATGCGTTCCCGGGGTACGATGGGGCTGGCAGACTGTGCCCTCTTGCTGATAAGCCTCATGGGTCGTCTCCTCGCACCGTGCTCGATATCTATCGCAAATAAACAACGCTTATATTAATACTATCAGCTTATCAGCTACTTATTTAGGCATTGACTTCAATGCCCTGGCTGTTTATTAAGCAGCCATTTATAAATATATATCCATTCTTTAATCATTATAGAATATACAACGAATAAGAATGTTTAACGAAAGCTTTGTTATGAAGATATTGTGTCAGCACTGGACAGGATAATCCAATTCATTACTCAACTCCAATTATGCCTATACCATTTACCCGTTAATAGCGAATTATTCCGTCAGCGAGTGAAAAAACAAATGTAAAATATTTGCATCATAATTTAAAACTCACTTTTCTTAGGCTCATCCGTTGTACTCAAGACTTCACTCAAAAGAGATACATTGTTTTGCTGCTTGATATGAGGAGCGGGCATCGTCATAGAATCTACGAGACAAAAGGATTTATATAGATATCAATTCGGAGAAATTATAAATGTGCGTGATCTGAAATTCTGAAGGTACCTCGGTGCCTATTACTTGCGCATCTATCTTTGACCTCGGCAGATATTTGTACTAAATATTATCAATATAATCATTGAACACCAAGGTAACAAATAAAATCTAGCTAAGACGCGTAATAAAAATATTAGACAAACATATTATTATATTATTCTGTATAATTTATGACATAGGTATCTACAGGTTGATTCAGAAGTTTGCTGCGAAGGGTATTGAGTACACAGCACACAGCAATTTCAATTAATGACTGACATCACTGAAACTGATGCTACTATGGTAAATGGTTTACCAGCTGGTAAACAAATTATTTGAATTCATTCATTCATCACATTTGCTTGACATTTTATATCGCTTTATATGACAATAAATTTGTTGGGGCTAATGACTTCCTAGAATTTGACTGAGAACAGTAAACGTGAACCTTTATTGTTGTACGAAGAAGCTTCAACGAGTCATTAAGTAACTAACGGAAATCAGGACAATAATGGGACGGTTTTGATTGTATACATGACATGTATATAATCAAAATGGAGATGGTCCCCTTTAAAGGTTTTTGTCGCAATATGGAATGAATACTGTATAAATATGCCAACTTTGTCACAGGATTCTGTATCGATCAAGTCAAAATAAATCATCAAGTTAAAAATATTACAAAAAAAAAACATTCTTTTGATGCAAATAAATCTTATTCTAACCTAATCGAATTCAATAATTTCGAAATCTTACCAATATATGGGTTTTAAAGTATTATTAACAAAAACATTCATTGCTGAACCCACCACAAAGTGCAGGGTGCGACAATTTCAATAGTTTAAAGTATTTTTTATATTTAAGAAGCTTTTGACGATAACTGAAGGTGTACTTGAAAATTTTGTCGGTATCAGTTTGACACATTTTTCCAAAGAGAATGTAATACACTATGTTTTACATTTTTCCACCATGTGTCCGGAATTAGATTCATTTATTTTTTCCTACCACAGAGTTATTTTTATACCATTTGCAGAAGCAATCGCTTAAAAAGGTAAGTTTTTATTTGAATAAAGACACAAAACATAACCTAAGTACCAAAAAAGTAATATTATTTTCTTACAAATAAAAACTTTTAACCTAAACTTAAAAGTTTGTATGATCATGTTACTTTGTGGGAAATTGTTGCTTAAACTAAGGCGAGGCCTGGCTTCCCCATAGGAAAAAAGGCATTTTAAATTATTTATTATTAGTCTTAGAACAACAACGCATAGAAGGATAGTACGAGTGCAAAAAGTGAGGCAACTAAAACTTAGCCATTTTTGGCTAACTTTGCTCGACGAGCCGTCAGTACTCAAGGTCACATTCTGCCGAACAGAGCTCGCGAGTAAATAATTTAAAACGACCGTTTGTAGCGTAAAGGGATGTCATAGTCCTTCAGGAAAACAAAAAACGTGTAATCAAATTACATTTCACAAGTAAATACTTACATTTTATACATTATATTTAAGTAAATCGACCATCAAACAAAAATTCTAATAACCTAACTTATCACAATTCAATGTTGCTATCCGTGAGGAAAAAAATACCCATATTGATTTCTTTTGTGCTTATTTTTGTTTAAAAAAAAATATAGTTTTGGCGGCAATTATGTATGCGTCAAACTAAACTATATTTATTTACAGCTACTACCTACAGTGTTTTATAACTAAAAGTTACTGTTAGTTCGAAGAGTGGCATCATAAAGATGACAATTTTATTGATTAAGATTTTTTTCATTTAAGTAATGTTCTCAATAATATTTTTCTATTTCATAAATACAACACATACTTTTAATTGATATCAAACGAGATTTTTCAAGCAATTAATACATTACTATAATATCATTATAACACATCAAACATTCTAAACGCAATAAACGATATCTCATTTCGTTTACCTTCCGTAAATATATGTCATATAAGTCATATTACATGAAAAAACATCATCTTATTTAGTTTCATAACATAAAATACTTGATTTGATCCAGCAACATTATAGTGCGTTTTCCCATTTTTGTGGTAATGGTACTGGTAATGGTATCACTGAAAGCTATATTTGTGTGCGTTTGAAGAACGTAGACACATTCGGCTCACGCACACAAAGAAAATAAAGTGGACACACGAAATCGCTCGTGTTTTGTTCTAGACGCCTCTTCTATGCGTTGTTGTTCTAAGTTATTAGTATTCTTTAATTTATAATTCATGCACATAATATGTGCAAAGGTGGACTTAATGCCGTAAGTAGACATTCCTTACTAGTCTACCATAAAGGTAGAAGAGAAAGCGTGAGAGGTGCAATACGTTCGTGAGAAGCTATAATAAAACAAAACAAGCTAGTGCCTTAAAATAGAAATATACATAAACAACATTGAGGTAATATGTACTATGATAAACAATGAAATACATACGACCTATACATAATACTGCTAAAATAACAATTGTAACCTTGCCAGAATCATTATGATAATGCAATCGACATATCCTTGAGTAATATTTCAACGGTTACTTAAATTTTAACCTTTATGATAACTTATATCTGATTGCTAAATCCGAAATCACCCAGCCCTTTTTCAGTGCCATTTTCTGTAAATTACCCTGACATGGGTGGATGGGATGCCGACCACACTATTACTGGTAAACTGTGTACCAATTCACCGAAGACGGGAAAGAAAGGAAGCCATCCTCAAAAGTGTTGAAAAAGGCGGTATACAAAATGCGGAGGAAAAGCAACATGTCTGGACAGGCCCCTCTCAAATCCATGTGCATCTTTCCTCAAGAGATCGCCTCAGACGTTAACCTACAAGGCTCTGAGGATTTGACCAGTTCAGATTGTATGGTCCATTGCAAAATAAATATATCATTTATAACTTAGATACGCAGAGACTTGCTGAAAATATTAAGTAAGACGTGAAAACCTTTTATAAGATTTGTGTGAACTAGCTGCCTACCTTCTTGTCTGGCGTAATGGCCTCATGCAGGTTACTATTCGGCTTAAATTTAACTGGTGAAACTGGAAGAAGGTACTTAGTTTAACTCTTCCGCCCATACATATACATTTTAATGTATCTTATACTGAGCCGCGCTGCAAATGTTGGTACTGGTATATTGTAGGGTAAATCTTGCGAGATTTAGCCGAAATCTCTTTTTTATAAATTTAGGTTTTCGCGGAATTAGGCGTTAGTCACTGAAAACCTATGCAAATAGTATGAATTAAATATAATTATTAACAACATGATTATTAAATAAAAATAGCATGTAGTTAGTGATTTATACTATTCATTTTATTTCCACAATACAACACAAAGACTTAACTTTTCTGTTTTAAAAACTTCATTTTAATCAGTTTTGTAACACTAACTCGTTTGTTAGCCTGCCAAGAAAATAATTAGAAGTTGTAAGTATTACGAGTTTCATGTTATTAAAATGTAATAGGAGTATCTAGGATCTAATGTAACGTAACTGAACTAAATCTTATAAACTTCCGAGAACAGTTCACGAAACAGTTCAACCATATTTTTGAATCCATGTTCTGAAACCGAAGTGTTTCGTGTAATATCTTCTCTAAACAATAAAAAGTCTGTAAGGCATTATGAGATCTCAACACACATGCTGAAATTATGTGCACCAATACTATTTCACACAACTATTTCACACAATTAACTTATTTTACTAGCTTTTCCCGCGACTTCGTTTGCGTGGGAGGTTTTTCCCGCGTAATTCCCGATCCCGTTGGGAATTCCGGGATGTATTATTATATTATTTTAAACTATCCTATGTCCTTCCCAGGGTCCTAAACTATTCCCATGCCAAATTTCATCTAAATCGGTTTAGCGGTTTACTCGTGAAAAGGTAACATACAGACAGACAGAGTTATTTTCGCATTTATAATATTAGTATGGAAGTATGGATTTGAAGAATTTTCCCTGACAAACTAAAATTTTAAATAGTTAAGCCCCTAAATAAAAGTAAAAATAGGTACACTAGATAAAAATAATTACTGACCTATCACACTTATTTCAATATTCTCAAAAAATTACGAGTAAATAATGCATAATTATTATTCAGTTTATAAACAAATATAAGCACAACAATTAAATTATTGATAAAGAACAGATTTGTGTACGCATTAAAAGAGTTGCGTAAGACAGCGAATGAAGAAACCGCACTCAGCGTATATCACGGCTATGCCGCGTCTGTGCTGAGCACAGAAATCTTAATAATAAGGCAAATAATAAGTTGCCTTATTATTAAGATTTCTGTGGTGCTGAGGTAGAACAATGAAATTATTGATAAAGAAAATAGTATAAAGTTTTTAGGTTTGACACTAGGCTCTTATTGCAATTGGGTAAACCATATTGACAATCTATGTAATAAGATCAACAGATTTGTGTACGCATTAAAAGAGTTGTGTAAAACAGCGAATGAAGAAACCGCACTCAGCGTATATCACGGCTATGTCGCGTTTGGGCTGAGATACGGCTCACTCTTATGAGATAACTCAACTCATGCTTAAAGAGCTTTCTTAGCACGGAATTCAGCCTTTTTCTCCACAGTATCCGAAAATAATACATAGACTCACAAAAAGGGACCCTACCAAGCTAAAAAAACCAATTTTGCAACTGATCTCAATAAATTGATCCATATTTTTAAAACCTTGAGAAATATTGCCAACTACTGATGCAAACCTATAAAGCTTTATGCCACTGTATCTAAGTTTATGCTATATGTGCTTTTGGTGGAACCGGTAAGATCCACATGATTGATGTAAAGTGGGCGCAGGGTATGGTCCTAAAGTGTTTATATGATCTGTGGTTCAACTTTCCCTAAAATTCCGGACGCCTACTAAAGTTGTCTACGAAAACGCTAAGGTACTTAGCGTCCGCAAGATTTGTTTATTTGAATGCCAACGCAGGTACCATCGCTACTCGGTTCCAAGTTTGACAACCTCTTCCAAGCGCATTGAAAGTTACCCAGTTGAAAGGGTTAAGAGTGTCTTCGCTCGAAAACACTACCATTTCGTTGCTCCCCGGGCTCCGGGTATGGGTTATAAGTTATAACCGCTATACTGTACGAGTAGTCACCCACTCACCTCTCTCATCCACACCGCACCCACACTCACACGCTCAGGGGGAGTAGTCCACTCTAGTTTTACGTGCATTTTTTTTTTGTTTTTTACAGAAAAAAAAAAAAATATTTTTTTAATTTCATCTCTTGGCATGCAGAAATTTATTTATTATGTATTTAATGTTTTAACTGCTCATTGTTTTGTCTGTCGTTCATCTACCTTGTATCTTGAGACGTCTGGCTCTTGTGATACAGGTTGTCCTAGTACAAGAGCCAATAAGGCAACACTGATGTTTATACCTAAGTGAGTGAAATAAATTATTCTTATTCTTATTTCATTGTGTAATGTATATATTTAACAGAGTTTATACGTTTTAGTTTAATTTCATGTTGTTTATTTTATATTCTATTAGAATGTAAGTAGGTTTCAACGACTGATTTTTAATATAAGTCCTAAAGACCTAAACTGCAAAAAATCTAATTTCGCAGCGGATATGGCAAGAGCACTATGTATCACTGTAATAACTTTGTACATACATACCATTACTGTGACTGATGCTCATAGTAGAGTCCTCTGTTGTGTGAATAGCGAGAGTATGGTGTATCTTTCTGTTTGCACCACCGGCTAAAACATGGCGACAGTATCTATGGAAGATTTGCTAGCAATGAATGGGGTATTGGATAAATGATTTCGCTTTTCGACGCCAGAGGATGGAATTATGGATGGAGGTTTTGTAAATTATGAATGAATATTGAAGTTGATCGCCTCTCGATACTAGAGGAAGCACTGTGGCACAACCTAGAATATTCTCGATCTTTCTGGAAGCTGGAAGTTGGAATGTTAATGTAAGCTTTTTCCGCCCACATTTTGTTTCTCAGTTTAGTAGTTCCCTAAGTCCGCTTCCAGACAGTAGTGTTAACTAGTCTCATAATTATTTTAACCGCGTACATATTGAACCGAAGCCACGCTTGCCTTAATCCAGTAGATGTAATAGTTTAAACCTGTGGATTTGACAATAATCTGGTAGTAGCGTTTGAAATACTCTTCCATTTATTACCAGAAGTCTGCTACCTCAACATTGGCCCGTCGATAGCCGGACAAGACTAGTGTTATGCTCAATAAATACTATATCCTTCGAAAAATATGTTTGTCTTTGAGATATCGTACAAAAATTGTACGGGATCTCATAAAATAGGAATGAGATCTTGCAAAATTGACATCTCGTCCTTATCTTGATTGCTTTCTCTAAGTAGGTACAATGCCAATTATTGTCATATTGGTAGAACCCTACTTTTCTGAGCTTGCGGTTTTAGTTGTCACACGCAACGATGATGTTTCAAGCATATCAACAGAATAATCGTTTTTTTTTTTCGGGACATAAAATAACTGTAACTTAGGTTAAATTTAAAAATTATATCTACTACCAACATCAATATCGTCTAAGTATGAGTTGATGGTACGTGAGAAGTAAATAATAAAACAGGCGCCCAACAAAGTTATATAACACAAAAAATATATGAAAGATCTTTAATGGACATGTTCTCAAACGAGAGTTATAAGAATCCACGAGTTGGCGCTTCTGCACATTAGGAAGTATTGTCCTGAATAGCTGCCCTCGGAACGATCTAAGAAAGCCTATTTATTAAATCGGTATAATTACATTTATTGCGTGCATTGCCATATAAAAACGTAGTGATTGCACTCTTTTTACTTTTGGTTTGCAAGTGATAGATATGGATAGGTAAGCAGAATTTTGTTTTTCATGAATATTATCGAGTCACATTTTGTGAGGCTTAGTGATAATTTATTACCTTACTGCTTAAATCGTTTATTAATTCCGTTTAATAGACTACTTTAATCGTTTCATACATTTCCAAATATGTCTTAAAAACATACAATACATTTGAAAATATAAAACAAAGTACTTAGTCCACCAGTATAGAAACAGAATTTAACCAAGATCTTTCAATTAATTAAGGGCGAGAAGAGAACCTTCTAACAATGCGGATAGTATATAGAAAATCTGCTTACAGATTTAAGCCCTTGATCAGGCTACCTAACGAGAGCCTCCCAAGGTCGTGGTCATTAAATCATTAGCTGACACGACTATCGCCACAAGGATCGTAGACTTCACGCCAGTGTTTCGGTTCTAGCCTTACAAGTGAAAACAATAATATCACTGTACGCCTCTCGAAGTCTCGATTCAGCCCACGAATCTTTTATCAGGTTTATTGGCTATAACAGTCCTATCAACGATGAGGGACCGACCTCGGTACAATGTGATATTGCTACTAACCAGAACTGGGTCAGCCACATATCCAGCTCTTAAATAGCTGATGGATATTATCCTGTGGAACATTTATTTATTTTATTGATTAGGCACCTCAACGACTAACTCCACTAGTTAAGACATAACAGAAACATCACATCATTCATAGAAAATTTACATCAATACAACATTATAAATGAAAACCCAAGAGACGAAAGTCCAAATAATAGCTTCAAGATAGTTTTTTAAACTGATATTATTATTATTATTTTTTATTTCGAATGAGCCCGCTCTTGACCTCGATCACACCTGATGGTAAGTGTAAGATGAGGTCTACGATCGAACGAGCGAGCCCAGAAAATGCCTATTCACTCTTGCTTTAAAGGCTGACAGGTCATATGTGGCAGGGAACACAGAAGCCGGCAGAGAGTTCCACACCTTGGCTGTGCGCACAATGAATGTTGAAGAAAAGCGCTTAGTACGACAAGACGGTATATCGATCAAGTGTGGATGGTATCCTGCGGTACGTCTGGTAGACCGGTAGTAAAAGGGGGATGAAGGGATCAGGTCGTGGAGCTCCTGCGCACACTCTCCGAAGTACAGTCTATAGAAGATAGACAGGCAAGCAACGTTTCGCCGGTGAGCCAGGCTGTGAAGCTTACCCGCCAGAACCTCGTCACCTATGAGCCTTTTGGCTCTGCGTTCGATCGAGTCAAGTGCAGCTAGCTGGTATTTGGCTGAGCCATCCCACAAGTGACTGCAATACTCCATACAGGAACGGACCTGTGCTTTATATAAATTTAAAAGCTGTCCAGGTGTGAAGTATCGCCTCACTTTCTGTAGGATGCCCAGCTTTTTGGCTGCAGTCTGAGCTTTAGACTCAATGGTTGAGCCGAAGTTGAGGTCAGACGTCAACTCCATGCCCAAGAGCTCCAGGCGGTCGGTAATAGGTACAGATGCACCTCTGAAAGTAGGAGACCATTCAAATTGGCTCCTTTTAGCGGAGAAAAGACAAGCCTGTGTTTTTAAAGCGTTGAATTTGACCAGATAGTCATCGCCCCATTGGGAAACGAGATTTAAGGTCAAATTCGTTCGCTCTACCATGGCCTTTCTAAGAGCGGCTATTTCGTCCCTACCAGCTCTAGCACTGGACAAGTATCTCTCTGAGACTGTGCTGTCATCCGCGTACCCAATAGCTCCCAACTGAAACAGGTCGTTGATATGAAGCAAAAATAGAGTCGCAGAGAGAACAGACCCCTGAGGAACACCGGCATTAATAGCCATTAGATCCGATATGGTCACTAATGCTATCATTAGAACTTAAAACGGGATATTTAACATGAGTGAAATATTGGATACCTACTCGAAACAATACATACACATGGTACAAGTACCCGGCACGTAAGTTGGCAAGGTTTTGGCGTAGTGGGGGTAAGTTCGCGCATCGTGCACTTAGTGCAATAAAAAAGTAGTCACTTTTATTGCTTTTCATTATTCCATGGCTATTGCCATCATTTATTTTTAATCATATCTGTTTAGAAGAAAGTTAAAGCAAGGAGAGGAATTCGTGAGTTTATTAGGTGTTATAAATGAAATATATAAAAAATATTATTTAAAATTATGTGTTCTCGTCGTCACAATAAGTTTACGGTCACTTTTTCAGTTTGAAATTCTTTTTCCATGAAACAGTACATATCGTATACCTACATTTTTCTGGCACGTATGCGTAAAACAGTATATCTATACTAATATTATAAAGCTGAAGAGTTTGTTTGTTTGTTTGTTTGTTTGTTTGCTTGAACGCGCTAATCTCAGGAACTACCGTTCTGATTTGCAAAATTCTTTCAGTGTTAGATAGCCCATTTATCGAGGAAGGCTATAGGCTATATATCATCACGCTAACACCAATAGGAGCGGAGCAGTAATGAAGAATGTTTCAAAATCGGGGGATTTTTTTTTCCACGGGGACGAAGTCGCGGGCGGAAGCTAGTAATATATATAACGGTATTTAATAAATAAATAACAACAACTCGTAACAGAACCTAAATTTAAAACAAAAACTATACTAATATTATAAAGCTGAAGAGTTTGTTTGTTTGTTTGATTGTTTGTTTGTTTGCTTGAACGCGCTAATCTCAGGAACTACCGTTCTGATTTGCAAAATTCTTTCAGTGTTAGATAGCCCATTTATCGAGGAAGGCTATAGGCTATATATCATCACGCTAACACCAATAGGAGCGGAGCAGTAATGAAGAATGTTTCAAAATCGGGGGATTTTTTTTTTCCACGGGGACGAAGTCGCGGGCGGAAGCTAGTAATATATATAACGGTATATAATAAATAAATAACAACAACTCGTAACAGAACCTAAATTTAAAACAAAAACAATAACTCGTAGCAAAAACTGAACAAAAGCAAAGGGTATAACTCTTGCCAAGTTACGTGCCGGGCACTATAAATTTTAATATCCCGTTAAAAAATCATATAATTTTTAGAGCTTAGAATAATTCTAAATCATTCTCTCCAAATCTTAGATAGTTTACACTACTTTGGTAGAGCAAACTCAGTCTTATTTGCTCTGATAATATAATACTCACTTAAATATATCATAAATAAATAAGCGGACCTACAGTGAAAATATTTGCTGAACATATCACTATAGCATATGAAATATTTATACTAACACTCGCATTGTAAACTTACAGAATATAGGTAATCACTTTGTCTTTCATCATTTATATAGTTATAAATAAATAACAAAGGATTATAACTGTTATCTTTGGCCCAGTTAAGGGAGCGTAAGTACTCGTATAGGTAGTTAAGAATTATATATTGAACATATTTACATTTTCCACAGCATTGTGATTTCAGAAGTCTCTACTTCCGGCCAAATCTTCATTCACACATTACAATCTTCCTCAACGTTTTCTTTTAACCTTTTCTTTATGTCCCTGATAGCATACTCATAGAGTGAAGGTAGAGAATAAGAAAAGAAGGCAGCTTCCATGTCGAAACCAGTGTGGTACCGGACTGGCTGGACCCAACTCCCTGCTGCGTGCAGCTGTATCAACGACGCAGCTCTACGTGTCCGGGCTGCACTACACTACGAAGGTTGAGGAAATCGTAGAGTACCTACGTGCGAGAGACTAAGAAAAACACCAAAAAAATCATCGAGTGATTCCTGCCGCTCTGAGTGGAGCGGAAGGGAGTGTAAGACTTCTACTGACTAAAAACCCACCCTGCTCCTTCTGTAGTCCGGGACCGCGGTATCTCGTTAACACATTTCCGCAGCCCCAGCAGGCATGGCCCAGTCGGGCCCCATCAATGCTCGTGACTGCTCTTTAAGGCGCGTGTGGGACACGACGACGCGCCAATGACCCGGGCCTGGTTCTTACTGCAACAATCATACTAACATTGCTAGCCATAGTAACATTATTTTGTGGTCTGGGTATAGGTTTGAAACATTAAATTACTTCAAACCAAGATACCTATTTTAAGTATTCATCTGACTTTAAGTCTGTCCCACAAGTTTCTCTTTCCAATTAGATAATCAATATCCTACTATAAATTTCCATCATTGTTTTATATTGTTACGTTTCGCTCCATCATAGTTTGTAAATGCGCCGCTTCGGTCAACAACCAACGCTAAATGTCCATAACCAACTGTTACGGCAACCCTGATTACTTCAATGTGTATCAGATTTTCGTTAATCGGGTTAATAATAGCATTAAACCCACTTTTGGATTACTTATTGAACTCGATAACCGCATTTATAGTCAACCTTGTGTAATACCACCAATTTACAAATGTTTACTTATGATAATCTGATTTCGAAATTCACTTGAAGATGGTCTAGTAGCCATATAATAGTCCATGTTCCATGTCCATGTGTAATATCCGCAGTGAAAACTTCAGTAAGTAATTCTGTCCTACTGAAAAATATTAGACTTTAAATAGGTTTTTTTTTCAGACTTTGGTCATTAGGTATTATCTGGCCTTAATACCGTTTTACACGCCCTCCACAAAATGAAAAGTTTCTCAATTCGACTGTTTTTAGAATTCCGCAGCCGAATGGCAAAAAAGAAAGGCTTATAGATTCGTCATGTCTGTTTGTCTGTCTGTCCGTCCATATGTCACAACCACTTTATACTAAAACTATAAGGACTACAGAAGTAAATATGAATTTTCCGGGGTTGCGAGAATGTTCTAACGAGATACCGCGGCCCTAGAACACAAAGGCAACTGAAGGAACAGGGTGGGTTTTAGTCAGTAGAAGTCTGACAATCCCTTCCGCTCCACCCCGAGCGGGAGAAGTAATTCGATGATTTATCCACCCGAAAAAAAAAGATGTATTCTGTGAAAGGCTTTACGATTTTTACACAAAAAAATAAGGGGAGTTTTTTAGGGTTTCGGAGCCGAATGGCAAAAAACGGAACCCTTATAGTTTCGTCATGTCTGTCTGTCCGTCCGTCCGTATGTCACAGGCATTTTATTCCGAAACTATTAGGACTATACATGTGAAACTTGGTAGGTAGATGTATTCTGTGAACCGCTTTCCGATTTTAAGAAAATAATTAAAAAATATTTAAAACAAAGGGGGGCTCCCCATACATGGAACTGATATTGAAAATATTTTTTTTCATGAAACCTATGCGTGTGTGGTATCTATAGACAGGTCTTTAAAAATGACATTGAGGTTTCCAAAACCACTTTTTCATAAAGTTATCGTTTAAAAGATATACGCTTCCAAAGTGGTAAAATGTGTCCCCCCTGCCCTCTCTAACTTCTATAATAATGGAGTTAAAAACCTAAAAAAAATATATGCAGATCTTAATATAAACTTTCAACCAAAATTAGTTTGAACGAGATCGAATCAGCAGTTTTTGAGATACCTACAGCATATTTTCTAAAACCGCAAAAATAACTTTGTAATTCATACAAACACTATGAAAAACAAAGTTATTCTTCATAGTTACTAACGAACCCTTCATGGGCGAGTTTGACTCGCACTTGGTCATTTTTTTTTAATTCTGCGCGACGCATTGAACATGAATATAAAAATCTTTTTCGCCAACTTCCGAAATTACAGTTATTTTTATTTTATATTGTTTTTATTTGGTATTAATACCTAAGCAGCTCTCTTCTTCCGTACATAGAATAAGTAATATCATACCCGCAGTCCAGTCATCGTCTCCTTTTTAGACACCGATAATCTAGGACAATAAAGCCAAGAAGCATTTTACATTTATCCAATCTCTGTCCTGACGCTAATAATTTGGTAATGGGAAAATAGAAAGGTATCGCTCAAGCATCATATGAGGAACAGTTTTCACACTGGTATGTCAATCAATATAAAGACGATTAATAAATATATAAAACGCTCGTACGGTCGGCCAAGAAAGTGGTGTACCAGTTTTGATTTAGTTTCCCGGTCATCGAAAATTACAACAAGGTTCGTTATAAAAAGATATTACTGAAAGAGACAACATTATCATGACGTAAACCTATGTATTTAGTATTCATACGTCATATGTCACATATAAGTACATGACATTTTAACCTTTAGTATAAATGAAAAGGACATTAGTTTCTACAAAGCAATTGAAATGTTTCCAAACAAAAGTAATAAAAACTATTTAGACAACCGAATTCCATTTGAAAAAGAAAACTGACAATTGACATTTTGTCAAATATATGCAAAAAATCGATATATTTTCCGTGTTATTTTTCAATCAACTGCATATAAAATCATCTCAATGCCTGCCAACTTGACCATTGCCGAAAGAGCACAAATAATTGCCCAATTTAATGAGGGAAGCAGTATCAGTGCGATATCCCGGAATTTGAATATATCGAGGCGTTCTGTCCGCTTTTGGATTCGTCGTGAAGGAGAGGAGGGAAGTTTGTTGGATCACAGAAGAAGTGGTCGCCGGCCTGCACTCTCCAATAACGATAGAGAATTCATGAGACGGGAATATGAAATCAATGGTTTTAAGCCCACAAAACATTTTGCGGAGATGTTCGATGTGAGTGCCCAAACAATAAGGAATCATCTACATTACATGGGGTTGCACCACAGGCATTACGCCAAGAAAATATATTTGACGGATGCTCACAGACTTGCTCGTCTGAACTTCGCCAGAGAGCACTTAGAGTTTGATTGGTCTAATACAGTGTTTTGTGATGAAAAAACGTTTAAATCCAGTCAGCATGGAAGTCTTCACCTTTGGCGATATAATTCAACACGGTATAAAGATGATCATGTAATCCCAAGTGTAATGTAATGTAATTCCGTAAATATTTGGGGCTGGATGAGTACGGATGGTGTAGGAGAATTGTGTTCTCTACCTCCTCGAGCGACGGCTGTAAATTATATCGACGTGCTTCAGAATGCAATGCTACCGACAGTCCGTAATGTTTACCCGGAGAACGAAGTGCCACAATTTGATTTTGTTCAAGATAATTGTTCAATTCATAATGCGAGGATCGTAAGAGCCTGGTTTCGTTCACACACTGACGTAAGGGTAATTCAGTGGCCCTCAAGATCGCCTCGACCTCAACCCGATAGAAAATCTTTGGGGCCTTATGGTCCAACGATGGTCGCATCAAAATGAAAGAACCAAACAAGCTCTTATTAGTCACTGTAATTATATCTGGGAGGAAATGCGGGGAACCGATATTTGCTCACGGCTTGTTGGTTCAATGAGGTCTCGTCTTTTAGAGGTTATAGAGGCCAACGGCGGTTACACCCGTTTCTAATTTTTAAAAATTTTCAATATCTTCTAAATATTACTATATATGCTATGTTTTTGTTTGTTATAAGTATTTTAAAATTGATTGTAGAAATTTAATAAAAGGATAAATCTATTTTTAGCTTGTTTTTTATTGATATTGTAATTACAAGTTTACAGAAATTGTAGGTTTGTGGACTTGCCTTGTGCCTTTACAATTTTATGTAACTTGTTGATTACAATTCTGAATTTGTAGATACAATTTTGTCATCAAAATCTACAGCCCCCCGCCGTTGATTTTACGACGTCATTGGTTCCATCAAGTTCAAACTAAGAACAGCTGTCACGTTACAAACAGTAATAGTCGTTATCAATAATCAGATAAAGACAGCAATAGAAGTTGTCAGATCGATCTGCAAGCGAAACTAATCTTTATCACCTATGAATCTGCAAGCGATATTCAACCTTAGGGTGGTACACCACTTTCTTGGCCGACTGTACAAGAGCAATCAAAGGAAGCAGCCACAAAATAAAATTAAACAACGAACAGATAAGATCAGCTGCTGACAGAAAATAAACGTGATAATTAAAAATACAATCGAAAAAAGAGAACAAGAGATAGAATTAGACTGAGAAGAGTCAACAGAATCCTCCTATTTTAAATATACTGTGTCATTCAAAACAGCTTCACTGTTTTACTTTTGCAAGTTTAATTTTGTATTTCGGTTTATTTTTTTTTTATACTCAAAAATTTCCGGCGTAAATAATCGAAATTTGGTGGAAATGAACTACTTAGCTCCATTAAAATTACTTGACTTCAGCCAGCACGTGGTTAAAGCCCCAAAAGTGAAGTTTCATGGATAACTCTATCAATGCAGTTCCGACTTTTCGTAGTTCCAACTAAACCACAGAAGAGTTAAACTATCATTTTATCATGAAGGATTCCAAACATTACAGTGTAATAACTAAGAGCGGGTACTGTAAAGAATTCAGAACATAAACTTTACAAACTGTGTTAGATTTTCTCTGATTGTGTTTAGTGTTTACAAGAAAAAATATTGAGATATTTTCAGCAGCTGCCTACCGCGAAAATATCGTAGCGTCGACGCTCGACCGTGACCTCTTATTCACCTAATGTTCAATAAAGCTCCGACCTCACTCTCTTCTCATAATAAAAACTCTGATTTTACCAATACTCATCACAAGCTGATAATGATAACCGATATTAGAAAACACAACAATTACCTACCGATAAAAATGTATGCTCCCGTATTATTGAACTCAAATAACCTAACGATTTCGGCAAGAGAGGACCTCTGTTAAACGTTATTGTTAATACAACATTGATTGTCTTTCACGGAAATACATTTGGCTCTAAGCAAACTGGTGCCACTTAACAGTTCGACAGTTCGCTTATCGGGTGCGAAAGGTTTGTCGATAAGGCGGTGTGCGCGCGCGCAGCCGTCAGTGCCGCGAGCGACGCCGGCGCATGTCCATCACGACGGGGACCGACCGCGGCCGAATGCTGAAAATTGAGATTCGTATCGTGTTTGGAAACTAATCGCAATATTATACAACTGATATGTGCCTGAACCACCGCTACCGGCTAGTGTTTACTAAACGAAGGAGTTTTGACAAACTTTGCTTTTACTTTAACTTGTGCGGTTAAATCAATCTATTCTTCAGTTAATTTAGGTGAGTTTATCGTCTGATTTATTTAACATTTTTTCCAGCTTTCAAAAATATTTTTAAATATTAGTTAGTCAAGTAGCGATATTGCTCTACTATAGCAAAAATGCTTCTATCAAGTAAGTATAGGTTGAGAAGGCTTTCTGAAAGTAATAAAAATATATGTTGTAAGCAAGCGTCTCGCTAAGAGTTCACGAACCGGCGAAATGTTTGTTTGTTTGTTAAAACAGTACGGAGTCACCAATTTGTTGAATATTTATGTCACCGAGACAGCGATGCCAAATTCCGTGGCGAGGCACCAGCAACACCTACAGTGACGTCACTAGGTACCGATGAAGCCGGCGGAACCGCACGCGTCGCTCTTTTCACTGACCTTTCTAATTTCACTCATCTCGGCCATGTACTAATAGAACAACAAATAGACGAGACTACACATAATTATGCGAGTATTTGAAATAAATTTAAATATGTAAAAATGTATAGTAGGTACATATTAATACACAAATTATGCTTAAATGCTTCATATCTTCCGTTTTAATTTTTTAATTCACTCTCTAGTCTCTAAAGTGTTAACACCGCGCCGCCGCCTTGTTTAGTTTAATAAACGAAAATGGTTGAAGCATAAAAGGGATATTTATTACCTATTTATAAAATAATTATCATTCATAATAGGAATAAATCGTATTGTTCATGAAACCTCATATTAAGTACAAAAGCATAGAAATATACTTTTTCATTACAATTTCATAGCTATTTACAATAATGTGCATGAAACAGATGTTTTTAAATGACTGTCATTGATTATATATTAATGAATACTGCGTCATAAGAAATTACCACGTCCCTTCTTGTAAGTCGGTTACTTCCTTTTTCCTTCTATTTTTTACATAGCTAATATGCATCTAACGAGTTCGTATCAATATAATTTCATATATTTTACACCTTTTATTTAAATTTAAAATAAATAACAAGATATAGCTAGATATATATTATATTAATATAATCGATATCAATACTTAGATTAATTACCCATATAACATTTATTTGCATTTATGCAAGAGACGGCGCTTTTCGGCGTAATCTTACTACATTAATAAACGCATTCAAAAAAAATAAAAACCCATTTATTTTGGCACTACCGACCTCAATAACAGAATTAATTAATTAAAAATATAACAATAGACAAAACAGACACGATAAAGTATAGTAACATAACAGCTAGTAATTAGGAACTGTTGACAAACGGTAGCCGCACTAAAGTCTAAATTCAGCAATTAAGCAAATAGTTCAATACGAAAAGAGTCTTTTAACTATCAGTAATGATAATATCGTAATTAGTTAAAGAAAACATGACTTTTATGTACAAAAACCGATAAACACTAATTAATTAATATAATAATCGCTTCAGCATGCAACTAAGATGTTATAATTTGATAAAAGTAGGAACTTAAATCAAGGTCAATGAGGAAAAGAACATTGAAGTTATAAATACAAAATATTTAGGTGACCATCGCACACAAACGCGTTAATGATAAAAAGAAATAGGGTAATGTGTGGGCGCTGTTTTTCTCGCACAAATCTGAACGTCTTTTAGTTTCATTGCTTGCTCTATATCAGAAAATTTAAATATCTTTGAGCATTGCGACTATCCCAAAACTGCTCATAAAATAAGAACAGATAGTAATTATCTGACAACATAAGTATCTAAAACAACATCATTATTATTACCTACCTAAATAGTTATTGGAGTCATAGGGCATTGAACCGCACGTGGAGAAGATATTGGTAAATATAACGTAGATTTTTCAAAACATGATCAGAATAATATCCAATAACGTTACTAATTTTATTTATACATTTATTTAATCAGGTAAGCGGGTACATACTTATTTGCGAATTAGTTTAATCATAGCTTACGTGTATCACATGTTATTATTGTTAGCACATATAATTTTAGAACATACGATATTACCGTGAAAGATCTCAGGTATATTAGCTAAAGTTAGTATTAGCACACCGGAACAGCTGCTCAATTTGTATCAAGCCCAGGTTCGGTCGTGTATGGGATACTGCTCTCATCTTTGGGATGGATCTGCGAAATACCAACTGGACGCGCTTGAGTCTATCGAGAAGCGGGCCAAGAGACTCATTGGCAACGATGCACTGGTCGAGTCAAAGCTCCAGAGCCATGAACACCGATGACGAGTTGCAAGTCTATCGGTTTATCGGTTATCATATCGGAGAGTGTGCGATGGAATTACACAATCTGATTCCGCCAAGCCCGTTTCATCATCAGACTACGAGACAAACGCCGAAGCGCCATCGTTACATGGTGGACATCCCACCCATACGCACAAAACGTTATGGGAATAGTTTCATTGTGCGTACGGCTAAGGAGTGGAATTCCCTGCCGGAGTCTGTGATTCCCGATAGTTACAACCTAGGAGTCTTTAAGTCAAGAGTGAATAGGTTACTTTACCTAAAAGTAACCTATTCACTCTTGACTTAAAGACTTGCTTGCTCCATCTTCGACCACGTCATCACTTACCATCAGGTGAGATAGTGGTCAAAAACGAACCTATTTTCAATTTAAAAAAAAAGCTTTATTTTTTTCGTCTTGGTACTTGATTTCATAGCTAGTAGACCATAGTAAAAAAACATGGAAACCTGAATCGTTAAGTAAAGGTTGTAGAGGTGAAGTCGAGACCCAAGGGGGGGTGAGTATAGAATATGCAGGAAATATCAATCAAGATTCCAAAGAACTTCATAATGTATAGAATAAAAAACGTAGGTACTTATTTTTTTTTATTGATAATAGGCTCGCGTTTGACCACCATCACACCAGATGGTAAGTGATGATGTGGTCGAAGATGGAGCACGCTTACCTAAAAGTAACCTATTCACTCTTGACTTAAAGACCCCTAGGTTATAGCTATCGGGAAACATAGACTCCGGCGAATTCCACTCCTTAGCCGTACGCACAATGAAGGTATTCCCAAAACGTTTAGTGCGTATAGGTGGGATGTCCACCATGTAACGATGGCGCATCGCCGTTTGTCTTGTAGTCCGATGATGGAACGGGCTTGACGGAATTAGATTGTGTAATTCCATCGCACACTCCCCGAAATGTAATTATTTTTGTTAAGAGAATATGTGGGTTGAATTCACATGACTAGCTATCTTGTTAACCCGCTATTTAAGCTTGTGTCTAGGATGGGTTCACGGAAATAGTGTAATGGGGTCGAACTCGCGATCACTCAATCACAAGGCCGACACCTTAACCATTACGCTTTGTAATAATAACTTACAAATCTGCTCATTCATCTACTGCAAGACGTCGACGTCTTGGTCTCACAAATACGTATGTATTGTATGTACGTCAAAATGGTCATTGAATGAATGTGTATGATATTCACCGGTCCAGTTCAATTGCCGGAGACGATCCATTAGAAGGCTTAAGTACCATCTTCCGTAAGTTGGCACACAATACTCTGATAGAATGTCTACTACCAAGAGCCACAAACATTTAGTACGAAATAACATAGTTAATTAAAAACGACTAGCGTCTTGATTTACTTAAAGGATTATTTTCATCTAACCTGATGGTATGCGATGATGTGGTCGATGAAGCACCCTTATCTAAAAGTAACCTATTCACTCTTAAATTAAAAACCACCAGGTTAAAGCTATCAGGAAACACAGAATCCGGCAGGGAATTCCACTCCTTAGCCATACGCTCAATGAAAGTATTCCAATTTCCCAAAACGCAATTCAAATCGCAATTCCGATAACTTTGTAACTCTTCGGCGATATTCAAGGCTCTGGAGCTTTGAATTGACGCGCATCGTTGCCAATGAGTCTCTAGGCCCGTATCTAGATAAACTCAATCGCGTCCAGTTGGCATTTGGCAGATCCAGTACGGATGAAAAATGAGAAAAGTTCTCCATAATTATTTTATACTTATTACTCTTGAACAATGCATACATTGTTGCAAAGCATGCATAGTGACCTGCCGATCAATTTCTTAATGTATTGTTTTAAAAAATAATAATTTTCACTATATACTTGAACTTCTAACAGATATTGAAATAGATAGATAACGTGGTAAGTTACAATCTGTTTTTGTCGTCCATAAAGTACCGAGCTATACTTATTATTTATACTGCAAGTCGCCGTCACTCGGGTCTTTGGCCCAAACTACAACGGTATCCAGACTGAAGTATGTATATAGACAATACTGCAATACAATCATAGTACAATGAGCACAGTGATTTAATATACAATATGTATCGTAATTAACGCACACCATCAAACACCCAATTATATTATTATCATAATACATGGTTTACTTGTTTAAACAGTTTTTTATGACTTTTACATCCTTTAAATGAGTTTAATTTTTCTGTAATGTGTACTAAATGACGGAATTTATATAAATCTGCATTTAAAAAGTTACTACTTTAATTTACGGTCCATAGTTAGTTTGTTTTTACTAACAGCGAAAGTGTAATTTGTAATTTACGTACATTTAATTGCTTTGGGAAAAAAAAATATCGATATTAAAAACGATAAAAATTGATTCAGTAAACGATTCTGAACAAACTAATTTCAGGATGTGCATTAATTATGTTACATGTTGTATATATTACAACGTGTACTTAATTTAAAGGGTATATACATACCAAGTGCATGGCTTCTTTGGATGATAACAAACGATATGGCAAGGGTTTTGTAATCCTAAGTCTATGTGTGTAGAACTTATTACAGATTCCAATACACTGATACCAGAGACCGAATTTTTCAAATTAAGAAGAACGAAAGAATTATCGTGTTATTGGCAAGTGACGTGGAAAGTGAACTGGATAAAGAATCGCGACGTAAAAATACACACATCAAAAGTGTCTAGGGATCAACATATATTTTTGCAATAACTTTTCTCCTGATTGATATTAATTAAAATTTTCTTTAAGGATTCATCAAATAAAGTGTTTTCGTTTGTCACAGTAACGATAAACCAAGTCACCTTTGCATTAATAAAGAAATTTGCCATTTTCCTAATAAAGGGATTTTTGACATTTGAACCACTAACATTAAAGTTCGAAAAAAAGACTGAAATAACAGTTTTCTTTAAAATTTTATTGGGTAACTTAAACAATTAATAATCCGTGTTTCTACCGCGAACACTAACAACACAAGAACATCGGTTTGGCATACTCAAAATGAGTTCATCCAAATCACGCTGTGGAATGGCCGCCCATGTTCGTTGCAACAACAAAAAAAGGTCTTCTTGCGACTGGATACCCTCCATATTCGGCAGAGCTCTTCTCTGTAGCATATCCCATGCATGCTCAATCGGGTTCAAGTCTGGCGACTGAGCAGGCCAGAGCAGGACATTGATGTTAGCTGCGGCGAGAGTCTGTCTTACAACTCTTGCGGTGTGCGGTCGTGCATTATCATGCATTAACTGAAATAAGGGACCGATTTGCACTTGTAGAGGAACGATGACGTCAGATACAATCGTCTCAGCATAAATTTGAGCGTTGAGGTTGCCTCTGATCCAAATCAACTCAGTTCTTCCGCCGATCCAAATACCCGCCCATACCATGATGGTTCCACCACTATAAGGATGGACTTCCTGGCAGGATTTTAATCGCTGTTGGCGTCCAGGGGTTCTCCAGTGTCGTATACGTCTTGTATCCGGTCTCATACCAAAACGAGACTCATCAGAAAAGCACACGAAACGCCATTGTTCTTCTGCCCAATTTCTGTGTTCAAGAGCCCATTGATATCGAATCCTACGATTGTGCATTGCTATAGGTGGTACCCGTAGCGGTCTTCGGGAATGAAGGTTCACTTCATGCAAGCGGTTTCTGACTGTTTGGTCGCTAATTAAGTTCCCTGAAGAGTGATGAAGCCTCACGGCTAACATCATGGCGGTTATTGTTGGAGCTCTTCGAGTTAAGATTTGAATGTATCGGTCTTGTCTCCGTGTGGTGCAGCGATACCGTCCTTCATGGCGCTCAGCCACGGTACCAGTGCTTCGATAACGTGTCCAAAGTCGACTGATAACACTCTGACTTGTATTCAGAGCTAAAGCCACAGTACGTTGCCGGGAACCAGCTTCTATAATTCCCACGGCTCTGAGCATTTCTTCCCTGCTTAAATGACGTCGCCGCTCCATAATAACGTTGGTTTTAATCAGTAGTAGGGAAACAGTAGCACTAATAATGTCTTCAATGCGTTGTATGTTTTTATAGGGAAAATATTGATAGCTGATTTTCATCTTTTACTCGAATTTGATTAACAGTTCCTGTTTCAAATTATGAAATGCACCAAAAAGGATCCATATAAATTTATAAAATCATAAATTTATTACAAAGCCACATCTCAATCTCAAGAAATCCGCATAAAAATGCTTGATCCCTAGACACTTTTGATGTGTGTAGTTGTTAATTATATTGTTAAGAATAGATTTACAGTATTTCGGTTTATACAATACTTTAGTCCTACTTTCTTGTGGTATAAGTATGTTTTGGTTTTTCCTGCGTCCGGATGTACATAGATAAAGCAACATATAATTGGCCATGTGAAAAAAAATTGGCCAAGTGCGAGTCAGACTTGCCCATGACGCGTACCGTGGTGGCTACGCCAAATAACTTTGTTTATGCATATAGTGTTTGTATGAATAACAAAGTTCAAACGATCCATATTTTCAAAAAACTGGTCAAGGAGCACTACTTCTACATCAACCCGTAATTTTATATTTTATTTGTATATATTTTTACAGTATTAATTTTAATACACATAAATATGTATTTTACCTGTATGTATGTTTTTATTTGGTTATTGTATGTTTACAATTTATTTTATTAGTTAAGTATGTTTTTTTTGTAATTTACGTAATTAATATTTATACACACTGTGTCCATCAACTCTTATTCAACTCTTCTGTCGCAGGTCTGCTGGATGAAATTTCTTATGAAGTAAGCAGCACCTCTGTGCTCTTTTGTCTGTATTTAATTTTCTCTTTTAAATCTTATGTGTCTACATAAAGAACTACATATATTAGCAGTTTCTGAAAATGTTCTTTATCTCAAAAACTACTGACGTAAGTAGTTTTTGAGATTGTATCTTGTGCAAACCAATTATAGTTAAAATATTTCATTAAAATATACTTTATATATATTTTATTATTTTAGACTTAATTATTTTAAAAGTTAGAGAAGAAACATTTTTCTCCTTTGGAAGTGTATAGGTATGTTCCAAATAACTGGATTTGAGAAAAAATATTTTAGGAAACTTAATTTCATTTTTAAAGATCTATCTATAGACACCCGCACGTACAGGTTAGATGAACCTCCCCTTAATGTTTTTTTTATATATTTAAATCGGAGAGCGGTTTGCAGATTACATCTATATACCAAGTTTCAACTCGGTAATCTTAATAGTTTTGGACACATTCGGCTATGGAAATCTAACAACATCGCAATCATCGAATAACTTCTCTCGCTCTAAGTGGAGCAGAAAGAAGTGTCAGACTTCTACTGACAAAAACCCACCCTGTTCCTTCAGCTGCCCTTGCGTTCCGGGGTCGCGGTATCTCGTTAGCACATTCCCGCAACTTTATTTATTGCAACTTTGAAAGATACCTTTGCAGAAAATAGTATCTTTTTAAAACTAAAAGGTAAATCGGTAGATACCATGAAGATTCGAGGTATTAGTGCCGTTTGCCTAGCCGCTGGTCCAGTGAAAACTATAGCAACTATCGCTTTGAAGGTATTTTAATAAAAGTAACGACTTAGTTAGACCCTATATATTACCTACAACAAATAAGAATTGAATCCCTATTATAGGTGCACACGAAATTAAGAATCGTAAAATATGGACTACAAATACGCATTTTTAAACTGTATACATCAGTGGAACTAAAATAAAACAAAATGAATAAAACTTTAAACTAAACGATGGCATAAAAATGGGATAAACGAAACTTTCCTATCAAAACGACTTATTAAACTAAACAGAAAGTAAAATAAAATATTCAAAAGTATAGATACAAAAATACACATCTGACGTAAAAAAAAGCTGAAACTATTTTACATATGAAGTCTCTTAGCAAAGAAGTCGAAATGAAACCAAGTTTAGGTTCACTATCAGTGCGGTATCTATCGCGGAGTGGTAGCTGGTATGCGAGTTATGCTCGATGAATAACGTCGTTGAATAATTTTAATTTTACATTTTCTCCCAAACTATAAGTCCAAATTACATACTGTAAAAGGCAAAGCTTATCTTCATAAAATTATTTTCGAACGTTAATATTAGTATGGCCGCATAATAATAATAGTACAAAGTCATGCCTTATTTTTTAAATTTTTTCTTTACATAATTGCCCTTATTGTGGATTATTTATAAAAGTTAGATATGTAGTACCGCGGACTTTTTTTAGATCTACATAAACCCCATAAACCTTACATTTTTGTAGTACATAATCTTTACGTATATCTCAACATTTCGCCAGCGCACGCGATTATAGTAATTTAGCGGCGTATTTTCTTCCGACTTACTTCACTAATACCCTTATTTTAGGAAAACCGAGAGTAGTAGCGTAATGCTAGATAGCCTATCATAATCCACCCAGTAGGTACTTTCAAAGATTAGCGCGTTCAAAGAAACGAACTTTTCCGTTTTATAATATTAGTATATACAACGTGTAACGGAAACCCCGTATCTATCCAAAAGGACTGAGGACAACATCTGGTATGGAGTCTCTATGCAAAGTTTCAGCTCAAAATAAGTGACTCACAGAATTGACCCCAAACTATTGGTTTCATATGTTTCTTGAATACCAGTAATAACAAACGTGTCACAGCACTATGAGGGTCATCACTTTACACGTCACTTGCCAATAAAACGATAATTCTCTTCGTTCTTCTTAATTTGAAAAATTCGGACTCTGGTTTCAATGTATTGAAATTTCTAATATGCTCCACACATGTAGACATGATTAGAAAACCCTTGCCATATCGTTATTATCATCGAAAGAAGCCGTGCACTCGGTATGTATATACCCTTTAAGTTACACGTTGTATAATATATAATTAATTTAAAAAAAAAAACCGTTTTACACAATAACAGCTTTGTTACATTACATTTTAAGTGTTAAGTTTGAATTAAGTACATATCCAATGGATATAGAGGTCACATTTCTGGTAGACATTGATCTAGGGTTAGCAGTAATTTAGCAAATACAGGGATTGAAACTCTGGCTCAGAAACCTACGCAATGCCTGTATCTTTTGAGTCAGTGATTCCTCTTAGATAGTACAAATTCAGTCAGAATTTACACGGAACAGATGTGACGAGTATTAATATATTATATAACAGATGAGGGGTGTCTTCATGATTTTGTTGGTCGGTCATGATGGCCGGACTCCACGTGAGTCCGACGTGAAATAATACACAGACACTGTTTGGTACACTCAACTTTACTGTTCGCAACACTTTACAATAAAAAATAATAAAAGATTAAAGATCTATTTTCGGATTGAAAATTAAAATAAAATGGAATGTAGTGAGGTTAGCCAAGTCAACCGTTGGTCGCCACCTGTCTACCGCCTTTTTATTAACTTCAAAAATGACCAACGACAACTTATTCGACTAAACACACTCAAGCATTGCCAAACTAAAAATCAAATTAAATAAACTAAATTAAAATTATGATAAACGCTTGACATTCCATTAGCGATCTGCGACATATATAACTTTTAATAATAGAAAAGAGTGTGGGTGTGAGTGTATTCTATGGTGGGTGTGTGTGTGCATTTGTGGTGGGTGTTGTGAAAGAGTGAGTGAGAGTTTGAGAGTGGAAACATGTTTGTAGGATGGGGAATTTGAATGAACTCTTTGTACATGCAGTATTTAAGATAAACGTGTAAATAGATTTTCTGTCTCATCATATTATGTCAAGTGCAGTAGGTAATCTGTTACTTTGTTTTTTAATTCGAAATTATTTGATAGTATTTTATTTAGTTTGTTATATAATTCTGAAGCGAGAAAGGAAAATTGCCGTTTCGCGAAGCTTGTTTTGGTTGGCTCTGTTCTACATATAGGCTTCCCCGTGCTAAAGTCATATTTCTATCATATGTCGTTGATCATATGGAACGCAGCCGTGTTTCCTAAGAGTTGTTCACAATATGAAAAGCTTTCTCACAGATAGGACATTGCATTTTGAAAATAAGGCAGATGTTGGATATCGACGCGGTTTGCGCATCATCATATAACAGCCAATTGGTTAGAACTTTAAATCATGGAGGCTATAGAAAACCAGCTTTGACACAACTCTTCATATGGGTAAGACCGTTACCCGAGCCATAACAACTTTCATTAGTAGCTAACTGGACTCGCACTATTTTCTGTAGGTACTTGAAGCTTATTAAAAACATCACTCACTCACTCACTACATTCAATCATCAATTAAAAATATTACCACCGCAAGTGACGCGGCTTTTACAATCGCATGCAGCTGAGTAAGTATTTACCAGTATTTTCCATGGAGCGACTGCATACTTATCTGACCTCCACACACAACACAGAAGGTGACTGACATAATACCCCTCGGTAAGACTTGTCAAGACTTCTTGAGTACTAGCTACTGTAAGAACCTTACGAATAACAGACCGAACCAAAAGCTTAACGTACATTTAAGTACGGAAGAATCTCGTTATGTTTGGATAGCCAACACGGATTGATCTTGCAAACTTTGCTAAGCCATTAAAATGGATGGAATTGCTGCTTGATGCTAATTTTATTGATATTATTATATACATTTTGATTATTATTATTATTTTTTACTTCGAACTTGTAATGGTTGAATTTGTACTTGTTTATTTTTTTACATTGTTTATATTTGACATAATTATATGATTTGTGTAACAATGCTATTCTAAGAATATTTTTTGAAATGGTATATTGTAACTTATTTTATTTTGATTAGTTTGTGCTGTATAGTAATAATGCCTACCTGTAATTTTTTTATGTTTGTGTGTATTTTACAGCGATAATTTCAACACAATGTTAAAATTGTTTATGAAATAAATGAATGAATGAATGAATGAATCATGCGGCTATTTTTTTACGATTAGGCTATATCATAGAAATTGTGATGTACATATTCATAAATTGTTGTTAATTATACTTATATTAGGTACTTCAATCAAAAGTTGACTGCTGTTGTGAATGTTTGTGACTAATGGATAAATTTCTGCAATTTGAAATTCTAGTTATTATATTATATCTGTCAATGTAAAGCCAGCATGAGGTGATATAGAATTATTAACTGGTTTATTTAACAAAAAACTGTGCCCTAGATTTTGTGACCCACACGGCTCTCCGGCTTGATGCCACCCACTAACTTTCAACTGGTTTATTGGAATCTCTTTTTAGAAAATAAGTTTTTTTATAGATAAAGAACAAGATTAGGGAACGCTGGGGCTCGTATGTACATGAAGACAAATACCCATAAATAAAACTAGAATTTAAAAAGTATGTATTAAACTACACCTTGAATTTTCAACCCATGTGTTACCTCATGTGTTGTCATATAAAGGAAAATTAGTTTACGTTTAATTTTCAATAAGCCAGTCAATTGTCTTAATTCACTTTGAATGCATACCCACTAATTAAATATCATTATAATTATGAGACAACGACATCCACTGTCAATGATTGTCATGTCAAGTACTACAATATAAACCGACTTCCATTTTATGTACCAAATATAGAGCCTATATAATTCGTATAAATATAATAATAAAGGATGGGGTTGATTTCTATGAAGCTGAATTGAATCTGGACGAGTGGCTATGAACGGTCCCCATCCTATCATTGGTCCACTTCAGGGATATGCAGGTTAGTAAAAAAAAGATGATGAAGCTTCTGTGTTCTTTAAATGAAAAGTGAACAGGCATCTTCTGGGCTCGCTCGTTTTATCGTAGACCTCAGCTATCATTTACCATCAGACGTGATCGCGGTTAGAGCTGGCTCGTACGTCCATAAAATTACGAAGCATTAAGCGAAGAAGGCCAAAACTTAGATCTTGAAGTCGTGACCCTACAGGTACCGAGAGCCATCAGTATGGCGATGAAGGAGTGGCTGCAGTGGCTGCCGCCGCCTCGGTCGTTGTTGGCACTGCTTCTGGCGGTGGCTGGCTTCAGCGGGCGTCTGTTCGCGTCGCACTTCACGCACTCGCCGACTCTATTGGTGGACACCTGCCACTCGCTCTGTAGACTTGTCGGACTCGTCACTACATTGATCTCGTACAAGGTGGGTTTTTGCTTGTACTTTTTGTATATCAAACATTTTTGTGTCTCCGGCATGCTTTTATTGTTTAAATATTTGTCACTCACTGTCCACTAGTTTCGAGTTATGTTAAGTCATAGTTCGGGTCAAAGAGTATAATTATAATACACTACGTTTTAGTTCGGGTTTTAAGTGAAAATGGGCATGTACCTATCTACCTAAACGTGAGCTAAATCATGAGACTTTTTTTTTCTCTGTGTGGGAAAATCATCGAATGACTTCTTCCGCTCTGGGTTAAGCGGAAGGGTGTGTCAGACTTCTACTGACTAAAACCCACCCTGTTCCTTCAGCTACCCTAAAGTTCCGGGGTCGCGGTATCTCGATAGAACTTTCCCGCAAACCCCGGCAGGCAATGTCCCTATGAGGCCCCGTCACTGTTGTTACAGCTCTTTCAGGCGCGCGTGGAACACGACGCGCCGCCGACGGTGAGCGACTCCTGCTCGCCGTCCGCAGGCCCGCGCCTACTGTGGCCGGAAATCGACTCGCGAACCCCGACGCCCGGGGTGCCTCCCGCGGCGGCTGGGGCTTGAGGAAGAGAGTTGCCTCTCTATTGCGCGTTCGGCCTCCTCCTTTGCTAACATGACTGCTTCGCAGAAGGAGGCGACTGCATCCCATTCCCTCTCGCTCCGCACCATGGTCTGAACCAGAACAGGGCGCAAGAGGTCGCCGTCGCCGATCACCTCTACGAGGACACGATGGTGCTCCACCCAAACAGGGCACACCTCAACCGTATGCTCCACCGTGTCCTCCAGGTGGTCCTCACAATGACGATACCCGGGCGTGTCCTCCCGCTGTATCCGAAACAGGTACCTCCCGAAACAGCTATGTCCGGTCAGCACCTGCGTCAGGCGGAAGGTGAGGACGCCGTGACGTCTCTCCAGCCACTCCTCAAAGAGGGGACTTATCGCTGCGATTGTGGCGTGCCCAGCCTTCGGTTGCGACAGCCGCTCTTTCCATGCTGAGGTCGCGTCGGAGCTCTATCCGCTGAACTGCGACTTGCCGCGGTAGCGGAGTTTCACCCCGGCTTAGCACCTCCGCGCGCCAATTATGCACGCGCGCGAGGGTTTCAGAAAATCATGAGTCCTGCTGCGTCTACGGAAGTTATATTTTAATGTTTGACATTAAGAGACCAGATCTTAATATCAATAATTAGAATAATCACATCCTTTTTTTCATTCCACCTATAACGAGGAATTGAAACTTCAACCTTACACATCGAGCTCAATTCTTGCATATAAATATATGTAGATATTCCATTTCTAATTTAAGTTGTTAATTGACAACTTAAATCGCCAAGCTATAAAAGATCGAAAATTTACTGAATGCTTATCCTTAAACATTGTCCAGTATGAACGCGCCGACGAGGGCACTGGTCGGGAGGGTCGGCTCCGCAACACCTTTGGCTGGGCGCGGATCGAGGTCGTCGGTCGTCTCTCCGTGCATGTTCTCTTCGCTTCTTTTGCCCTCGCCCTGGTTGTGAACGCACTGCAGCTGGGAGTACACTCCTCACACGGACAACCACCAAGATACCCCAAGGTTATTGTTGGCAGTGCCGTCATAGGACTGCTTCTGCACGCCATTAACTATATGCTCCTTGCTGGTAAGTATTATTTGTTATATATTGGACGACATGTCCACAAAAGGCTATGTATGTACATCATGCCAGCAATTTCAACTAGTGAAATATCCGCTTAGGGAATGAGATACATATAGAAGATACCTGTTGGTCAGGTAGACAAGCAAACAACAAATAAAGTCGTTGCGTAAACTCACGTCTCAGAACAAACATAATGGATATACGATACATCACGTCGGCTACGATGATTTACAGAGATTGATAGAGAGATACGAAAACTTAACGTTTATTTTATAATTATTGTAAACCTAGATAGTAAACCGTAGTGTACCTATTTGTTTCATCTTTACATCACAGGCTATATTATCGATGTCGCTTTCAGTGTAAACAACGATTAGGTACTCACAATAATAAAACAGGAGATGCATGTATGTTATTATAACAAGTATAGTAAACAAACGCTACTGTATTATAGAGTGCGCTGAGTGCTCAACAAACAAGCACTGTGTGTCGTAAGAAATAAAGTGTTAAAACTGCATTCCATTATAATTCCATGTTTCAAAATCCATTACAATCATTATAAATTTTCCGAAAGTTTTCTTTCTTTGGCTTTCAGTGTACTCGTAGCAGTTCAATTGAAAACATAACGGCATGAGCATACGAGTTCCATCTTATCTTGCAGATAACGGGCATAATTGATTTCGAGTAATATAATTCTTAGGTGCAATGAACTTTATGTACTTGTAGAGGTATGTACCACCTACGAGCCTACGTAATTGATAGACGAGGCTTTGACAGCTGAGCGTGAAAATCAAATGATGAATAAGTATTCACCACTTCTATACAATGTATTTTTTTTTATTTTCTATTAGTGAAAACACAACAAATAGTCCGAGAATATGGGGTCCAAAAATGCATAGCTTCGAAGATATCATCAAAATACTAACATAAGTTTCTCGATGCGTATAGGTATTCAAGTTTCATTAATAAATACGAGTAATTCATTTTCATTCGAATCAATCATTCATATTTAAAAATGCGACGTTGACATATTTCACGTAAGGGTGTTTTACATTAGTAACTGTTCAATTATTTTGTATGACAAATGAAAACAAAAGATAATTTAATAATAATTCTTATGCCAGTTGGTTCTTTGATATGGTCTCCATACTCTATAGTTATGAGATATAAAAAAAAACATTTTGTATAACATTCCTATTAGCCTTGGTTATATGATTTGAGTACAACCAGTTAAGGATATAGAGGAGTGGAGTATGTTTTCATTCGTCAACTACACCAACTATTATCCCATAAACAGAACATTCAAACAACGATGTCATTAACCAAAACATAACATCGTAAATCAATATCCTCTTCTGAAACTAGCTCATCTATTCTCTCCATACAATTGATATTAAACAAGCGTGTGAACGATAATATTGATATCCACGTAAACAAATTTAACTACCGAGACGATGTTATTGAGTAATGGATGCAAAGCATAAACAAATTACCCCCAAAAATAGTGTTAAAACATTCGTTGGGAACGTTACAAACCATAAGATATTTTTTTATGTTACTTAGGTACTACGAGTATAATAGTTTTGTCTACCCTGTCTAATCTGTTACTGAGAAGTGGTGGAAAAATACTATGAATATTATGTCAAACTAGAGGTCGCGCGGGGCTTCGCTCCCGTAGGCTTTATTACCATAAAAACGTAACCTCATCCTTCTTCAGTTGGGTAAAAAGTAGCTTAACCCCCTTCCTCAAGCTTCAAGACTTTTCCATACCAAATTAAATTTTGAAAATTAGCGCGATCAAACAAACAACTTTTCCGCTTTATAATATTGTTATAGATATTATAGATTTGGGCAATTTTTCTGATACTTATTATATGAATTTTGTATTTTAGGGCGTGAGCTGAGCTACAGCCGGCGCCTGAGTGTCACAGAAGGTGGAGGGGTAGTGTTGAAGACTGGATCAGCTGAGCCGGTGTTAGCACATGCGCCAACTGACATCGCCAGTAAGTTACCTATATACGCTCTACTACGAGTATGTTGGCATCTTACAAATAGGTATTAGTTTATTTAAACTTAAAATTAAAAAATAGGGACTTGACATGGTGGATATAAGGTTTGATATCGCTCCAAGTGATAGAGATTAAGGTTGGGCTGGAGCAGTACACAATCGAATTCAAAATAAAATTTCGATAGGTTTCATGGATAATTTTTTTAAGGTCCTCGCCGTTCTATGTCCAATAAATCAGAAGTTTGAGTACTTATGGTAAAAATGTCATAATTTCAAGTCCCGCGAAATTATAGCACAAAAAAATATCGGTATTTTTAGAAAATTTATAAAAGATATTTATTTTGTAAGTTGGTTATTAAATAACACTTCTACACGTCATTCTTTTCCGTAAATATAAGCTACATGAGGCCAGTGGTAGTGGACTTTTATGAGTTTGGTTCCTTAAAACTTGAGACCTCGTAACTTCATAAACGTTCCGGAAATAATAATAGAATTTCTGATACAAAAGAAGAATAGCATATAGAATACAAAAAAAAAAACTAAATGCGCAACTGAAACAATGTTTTCTTAATAAATAACGAATTAACATACATATCTTCGAACATAAAAGATGACGCAGGCGCCATACAGATTCGTCACATCATACCAACTACTGTAATAGAAGTATTATTTTATCAATCCTTGAAATTTCCAAACAAAAGGAGTAATATAAAATACATATTCGAACAAAGCCGAAACAATAAATTTTGCAATAAATATATGAATCACAAACAAACAACTTCTGCGTCAGCTAATTTAATGTAAATATTTTGTACGTGTTGCCATTTAAGCTTGAATGATATAAAGTAACGACGTATTGGATTAGATGAATAGATGATTAGTTCATTAAACTCCCATAACATTGTACGTAGGTGCGTCTGCAGACACGAGGTCTTTTCCTTTACGTAATGCATTTTTGACAGCATTACAGGTGAACAGATATGGTCTACTGTATCAAAATATCTGCCACCAGTCAGTATGCATTTAAGCGACAGTTGCGGAATTATTTTCTTAACAAATAGGGGGCAGCAGAGTTTTGTCTCATAATTTCCATTCATTACTTTTTGTTTTTATATTTATATTGGTATTTAAAAAAATAAATACATATATAATGATTATTATCTAAGTACATGTATCGCACCACTAGATGAAAACTCCGGGAAATCTAAAAACCTCTTTTTTCAGAAATGACCAATAAATGATTTTGGAATTTCCACTAGAGATGTCAAGAAATTAGTAATTTATACATGAAGTTATATGTTCTAAAGCCTGTTCACTTAAATATTTTTTAAACTATTCCCCCGAAACTCGATAAAACCTATTTTTTAGTTATTTAGTCTACTTTAGGTAATAGGCACCATTTTTGTGTCGTAAGTAGAATTACCTTACTTTATCGTATTTATAAGTTATCGTAACGTGAGTTTTAACTCCGCGTATGTATTTTGGTGGGGATTTTGAAAACGCAATTAACTCAATATCAGTACTTTTTGAATTAGTGAGGTTTTCATCTATGTGCGATATACACTTCTGGACACATCTATTGGCCCACCTTAGAGTTTAGGTTTCGATGGCCCCTACCGAAATATGATTGCTAGATTGAACAAAAACTGTTGATGCAGTTTTAAACCTGATACATTTTACCATCTTTTTCGATCGTATAGTTTTAAATTTGAATTCAGAATACCATACGACATGGACCTACGTCTAACAAGTCGGATATGCGCCTTGTTAAAGGCAATTAATTTTTGAATAAAAAACATGTTTTATCAAATAAAGGTTTAATTTAATAACGCGTGTTGCCTCCATGGGCATCTACCACAGCTCTCATACGATTAGGCATAGAGTTTATCAACCGCTCTATGAAATTTTGAGGGATCATCTCCCATTCCTCTTCTATGGCAGTTTTCAACTCCTGCATCGTCTGGGCAACTGGCTGACGAGCCCTAACACGCCTTTTTAGCTCGTCCCACATGTGCTCAATGGGGTTCATGTCTGGGCTTCTGGCTGGCCAGTCCATAACTGTGATGTTCACATCCCGAAGATATTCCCTGACGATGCCGGCCGCATGGGCTCTTGCATTATCATGCATAAAAAGGAAATTTGGGCCCACATAGTCCGCGTATGGTATCACGTGAGGTTCTAAGCACTCACGAATGTATCTTTCAGCATTTAATGTTGGCAGCCGTGGTCCTGTAACAACCTCAAGTTGAGTTTTGCCGCTCGCGGATATACCGCCCCAGACAGTCCATGAGCCACCGCCATAAGCAACCCTCTCTTCAAAGCAGCATTGTGCGAAACGCTCTCCCTTACGCTGGTAGACTTTCTTCCTTCCATCATTGCCATGTAACACAATTTTAGACTCATCAGAAAAGAGTACACGGCTCCAATCTTGCTGTGTCCAATTTAAATGACTGCGTGCGAAATGAAGGCGCGCTGTTCGGTGGGCTCGCTTTAGTTTTGGGCCCATTAGCTGGCTTGTGTGGTACCATATCGCGTTCTTTTAACCTTCTCCGAACAGTTCGAGCGCTCACAGATACTCTGTGGAAGTCGCGAAGTTGGTTTTGTATCTCAATGGAGGTAAGGTGACGATTTCTCAAGCTGGTCGTCACGATGAATCGATCCTGCCTTTCAGTTGTGACCCGAGATCGTGGCCTTCCTTGGCGACGAACAAAGCCGCCAGTCTCTAGGTACCTCCGATAAACATTTCGGACCGCAGATCGACTTAAATTAAGTTGAGCACTCACGTTTCTTTGGCTGTGTCCGGCCTGAATAAGTGCCACAGCTTGGGCGGCGACTTCAGGTGAAGTATCCATAGATTATTGATAGAACCTCACCTTAATGTTAAGAATAAGTAATGTTTGTTGCAAAAGCAAAGATATCAATCACTTTTTCAAGAATTAAATCCAAGTAAACCAATAAAACCAAGTTTTCTTAGTATTCGATTGTTTGATATCAACAAACAGGCTCCAAATTGTCTTTTGTTTCTTTAAATTCTGTGTTCGAAATTCAAAAAAAGACTATTGAATGAAATTGTGAATGTGCCAGGTTCAAAACTGCATAAAAACTTTTTGCTCGACCTAATATAAAATTTTAGCTAGGACCAAACGAAACTGAAAATACAAGGTGGGCCAATAGATGTGTCCAGAAGTGTATGTCTTATAAATGTAAATATATTTGTAATAAACCATTAACCTTATATATTATCTATTAGTTTCTTTTTTAGGGGTCTGTAGCCGAATGGAAAAAAAGGTAACACCTATACATAGATTCGTCATGTTTGTCTATCCATCCGTATGTCACAGCCACTTTATTCCGTAATTATGGAAGGGCTCCAGACATGGAATTTAAATTAAATTTAATAATTTCATCAAACCTATTGTACATACTCAATGTCTTTAAAAATGTCATTGAGTTTTTTAAATCCATTTTTTCTCAAAGCTAATCATTTGAAAGATAGACACTTCCAAAGTGAAAATGTTGCCCCCTCTAACTTTTAAAATTAAAAAGCAAAAATATTTTAAAAATGTATGCTGTGATCTACAGCATACATATGAAAATTTTCAATATAAATTGGTTTGAAAGAGATATGTACTATCAGCAGTTTTTGAGATTAGCACATTTTCAATAAAAAGCAAATATAACTTTGTCATTTATACAAATACTATGAAAGTCAAAGTTATTTTACGCAGCTTTTACCGAAGCCTTCATGGACGAGTTCGACTTGCACTTGGCTAATTTTTTTGCATCTGCTAATTTAACTCTTCACCACCCATGGTTGACTGATTGAGAATGCCTAAGGCATTAAGTCCACCATTGTACCTGTTTTATATTACATACATTATTAACCTTTTCGCCGCCAACGTACACAAAACGCAATGCCTCGCCGAGCGCCAAGCTATAAATGTATAACTAAATATACAGTAAACAGTAGTGATGGGGATATCGTCATATCGATTGTGGCGTGGTGGTTTAGGTGGTAGAATAAAAGAAGACCACAGAAGTTTTCAGCATTTAATCGGTAGAGGGGTGGATTCAGTTCACACGGGTTTTTCCACTGGTCGTAGGTATGTGGATGGTACTGCCCTGGGCTCAGGCCGCGACGCACGCAGACCGGCGGGACGACCCCGAAGCCGGCAGCGACCACGTGTCAGACGCAGAGGTTATGCAGGGCAGGCCACGCGAGTGGATGTCTCTCCTGCGGGTAGCCGCGGAGGCAGCTTGACACCCAACTCGCACGCGGCAGGCGCAGGCAGGCAGGCCACGCGACAGGGCGCCTCTCCAGCGGTTATACGCAGAGGCAGCGGTGACACCCGTCGCGCGGCAGACGTTGAGGTAGTTGATATTAGAGATGAGAGTGTAGAAGAAGAAGAGAAAAAAACCCTGGAATCAACACGAAGGGTACTTCCGTAAGCGTGGTGCCAGGAATCGTGAGCGCCAGCGATGCGTGCGTCTCCCAGCCGTAAGCCCAAGGAACAGCTTCAGGGAAACGAAAGGAAACTCACCATCGCGGCGGTTCACAAAGATTACAGATAAGCGTGCGCATGCCGCGTGCAACGATATAGAAGGTAACCGCGTGGCAAGGCGTTTAAGCTCGTAGCTGCTATGACACAGCAGGAAAGGTATGCTGCGACATGCGGACGCTTTACAAATTTAGAATCACTAGTGGAAAACAGATGACAAAGAAATAGCATAGTCATGTTCCAGACGGAAGCCATCTTGACAACCGGGCAATTATATAAATTTACAAACGCTGCAGATTATGGCGAAATAAGAGGATTGCAATTTGCAAGATGGAGAAAAATGGCAGATACGTTTGAGCACTTACCCTTGGGCACAGAGGGGTTTCAATATTAGTTACTTGTAACAGTAGGCGGTGAAAAAAGAACTCCGCGGACCGGGGGTTAGAATTTATAGCCGGTCACCGCATAAGTGTTGTCACTCAGTGAAACCATAGACATTTGGGATTAGTGTGGTAATCGATTCTAGTTTAATCGACTACCACGCTACACGATGAATAAGATTTGTACGCGTAAATTTAAGATTTAAAGTTGATTTTACGAATATAAATAAAAACTGATTAAATATGTCCAGATTTGTTTTATTTCACAGTATCCTTAATAAGAAAAAACAGTATAAATTATGAGTATCAAAGAAACTAATACATAACTCAATTAGAACTATAAGGAATGGGGTTCATCTCTATTTGTTTCATGATCTCATTCTTTAACTTCAGATCAAGTTATTGGCACTGAGGGCACGTTGAATTCGATTCTGATCAGGGATGGGGTCTATGGTCTTTCTTTCTTCTATTTTTGTTTATTCCTGTGTTATCTACAATATAACGTTACGTTTCATCCATTTAGATGATTTTTATACGAATTGCAATTAGGTTTCCTTTTTTTTCTTTGAAAAGAATTTCTAAAAAAGTTAAAATTACAGTGCTGTCATACACTGTATTTACCATAATAGTGTATAGAGAACAAAAACAGTACCTAAATTTACTGTAATTACAGTGCATCTGGAGATACTGGGCTCACCGAACATTTTACATACTTATTGAATTCCTACTCTTTGATGAATAAACATTATTATTATCATCCAGTTAGACATACCTCAGAATTATCTTCTGGTTCAATGTTCTCCACAAAATACTCCGAGTCCGATTCCACACCTTGCAAAATTTTAAGAAGTTCGTCCGAATCAAGTTCTTCACTCATTTTTCTATTTGTTATTAAGTGAAAGAAAGATGCGTGCGCGCGAATTTGATTTTGTGCTGCACTATGCCCAAGTGACCTTGACAGCTGCACGCCTATAACGTCACTGACCAACTTCTATAGTAGTTCGTGGCACTCGGTGGCACACAGGGGCATAGACGACCAATTGTTTTGTAGAGATGGGAAAATAACTATCGACAAGAATTGGTAACAACTTTATAATTACGTATCGGCATCTACCTGAAGGTCGAAATTCATCTACTATCCTTTGTAATGAAGTAGATAACTAAGTTCATATTTTATTGACCTCAAATTGTTTTCGATATTCGTAACTTTCTGTAATTATAAATATTTCAATGGTGAAATCAACCTTTCATGGCACATCACTGGCCAACTTGATATGAAGTGATTAGCGTTCTGAGAAAAGTAACAGAATTCGGAGTTTCTGTTTTTGCCGATTTTAGGACAAACTAGGGCTTATTTTGTGTAGAAAAATAAAAAACAGGGTAGTAGACAGTGCTATCTTAAATAATAAAATGAAATAAAGCTTTTAATCACAGTAAATTTATTTTAATAAGATAGTTAAAATGAACAACTTCTATAGAAGTGCTTGGCGGTGAAAAGGTTAATAAATAAGTACCTACACAAGTTATATGTTACATTGGGTGCTAGAGCTCATTAAACACTAGTTGCCCTAGTTTTAATGCTGCTTAATGTTTAGTTAAGTGTTTTTTGTACAATTTAAGTAAATAAATAGTTACTTTTTTCGTTTTTTACCTGCCATATTTTAATGAACTCCGTCTACAACAGCATTATGTTGATACTCAGGCAGCCTGTTTGTGATGGGTGCCGGCCTGACCACAGAGTGGGAGCCTGTAGCTTCACGCATCGCTGACCCCGCACTATCCGCCTGTGCCGCCATTGTCCTCGTCATCTTCAACTACCCATTCCGTAAGTATACCATTATGACCTTTTTTAAATCAGGGATTATTGTAAGTATTGCTCAATTGAAATGAAGTGACAATAGTCTTATGGCTAAGGTGTTGGACTTGTGATCGAGAGGTCGCATGTTCGTACCCCACCCTCTACACTATCGCCGTGAACTCACTCCAGACACAAGCATTATTAGCTTAGTCGGAGAGTTAACAAGATTGCTAGTAATTTAAATTCTATCCACATTGTTAGTTCTCTGTATTAAAAAAGCTACAACCAGAAACCGCTATTTTAATTTTCTCTTAGGTTGAAATCACAAATACCTACTTGGGAACATGAGAGGAATTTTGAAGTTCACGAACTAAACACTATATTATTTTTAACCGACTTCAAAAAACGGAGGAGGTTCTCAGTTCGTCTTGATCTTTTTTTTATGTATGTTACCTTATAGCTCGGAGACGGCTAGACCGATTTGGAATATTCTTTTTTTCGTTTAAAAGGGTATAGTTTCTAGTTGGTCCCATTGTCATCACATTAGGATCTGATAATGGAATCATGGAGAAATCGAGGGAACTCTTCAAATATTATAGGCACACCTATAGCGTTTTGGGTATTTCTTAATGTACCTTGTGCAGTTGCTTTCGAAAAGCACTATTTGGGGAAGTGGAACTGATGATGAGGACCACAGATGGCCATCGAAACTACTCAATAGTAAGTAATTCGTGGATTGCGATTCGATTACTTGAATATGGATGTTAAGCAATTTATGCTCGTTACAATGCATATGGTAAAGTAGAGCTGATGGTGAAGCACCTGAAGAACTCAAAAATTAACGGCTCTGCATCGGGAAAAACAATATTTTGTAAAAAGTGATAAGTAGTTGACATTTTGGCTTTTGTAACTAGTTAAATTACAAACCGACCCACTAAAAAGCGTGAAAAAACTTTTTAGCAAAAAATAAAACCGATTTCCATATCAACACATTACAAAATAACTTTAATTTCGGAAGGCGGTGCCAAAAAAAGAAAATACAAAACCAATAGGTAACACAAACTACTGAAATTAAAGTTATTTTTGGCTTTGTGGTGTTTTGATAGTCGGTTATATTTTTTGCTAAAAAGTTTTTTAATATTATGAGTTTATCCAAAGAACCGATTAAAAGCCAATATATACTCAATGATACCTACTATCTATCTCCACTTGCTTACGCTGATTAGATCTAACAAATAACCTCAGACGATATCAAGGCCCATAAAATTTTATATCGTTAATATCGTATGTGAATTACCTTTTTACCTACTAATATTTTTTGTGAAACGATATGATATTGATAATAGTACATAGTTATAAAGATTGACAAGAAGAATTTTTTCAGTAAAGTGCATAAATTAAACCATTGTTATAATGTTCTATAAAGCGTTGCTATATGAGAATTTAGCACCCCGATTAAAGTAACTGCCAATAATCCAATTCGAGATGTATAGGTAGAAACCTATTTGCAGTAACTGAAGTGGAACTAACAGCGATACCAATGCGACGCAACGCAGGTTACGTAAAAGTTCCGTAACTACTATGGGGACTAGCGGCCGATGTTTCCATTATTTCACGATTTATTTCATAAGGATGAACTCTTTTCTCCAATCAAGAGTACAATCAGGTTACTCAACTCAATCAGGTTAATCAACCGAAATCAATTGTTAGCGAAATTGTAACACGGTTCGTCGTCACAGCTTGTAGTTAAAAAATATCGTCTACAGTAGTTCAGGTTGAATTATGTTAAAATTATTTTTGTAATCTATAGATTCGACTTAGTTATGTCCAAAAACATTATGATATCATATCGAAAGTAATACCTAAATAATGCTAGTAGCTGCTGATACAATATCGGACTTTACAACCGCTTACTACAAAACGACTGCCAAATATCTGTGTATAGATAATGATTAATGAGCCATTGAAAACGGTGCGATATATTAAAACATATGCAAAGATTACTACAATCTGTTCAAAAAAAAAAAAAATTATTTGAAAAATATCATATTCCCTTTGCGTGTTACTATGCTAGTTAGGGAACAAAAATACTTTGAAAAAAACCTGCACTGGTAAATTATTCATCAGCTATAGGTTCTCTCTTCGTTCTCGTTCAATCCCCCTAGTTCTAGCTTACTAAAATTAAAATCTTTTCGTCTACAATGAATACTATCTGTTCCTTCATTTCCCTAACCACTACAGATCATGTTAAAGGACCAAGGACTGTCTTTTTTATATATACAAACTCACCCAACCTCTGAGTTTCCGCTAACTATTTCAATACCTATAATAGGTTTTTCTTCTTTTTCGCTCTTGGCAGAACGGTTGTGGTCACCGTTAGGGATGAACACTGCTCTCCGCACGATATCCCGCCATCTCTGCCTATTTGTAGACAGGCAGGGGTCTTACAATCCTCTAATTTACCGATTTCAGTTACATTTCAATAAACATCCCTGTCTCTCTCAACAGTGCGTTCGGCGGGTCTGGTGCTTCTGCAAACCGTGCCCGAAGGTCTGGGTACAAGCGAACTGCAGGCCGCTGCGCTCAAAGTGCCAGGGGTCCTCGCCATACACGAACTGCACGTATGGCAGATGCACCGCGACAACATCGTCGCCACCGCACACATTGCGTACGGATCACACGAGGTGAATAACAATTGTTATTTTTAACGCAATATTAATATCATTATCATATTAAAGACAGTCGCCTTAGACATTATAATACAATAGTGTTATAGTGTCTAAGGATCTTTGCTTTTGACATCATTAGTGTTGAAACTATAATCATACAAACCAAGCTTCAACTCGGGAGTTCATCCACGTTCTTACTTCGTGGTAGTTTCCTAAAATATTTTATCTAGTCCGTCACGAAGTTTAACAAAAAACATTGGACACGTATTTCTAATTTTTTCACGTAATTGAAAAATTAAGACGATACAGTGAGTTGAAATTACGCGTGACGTCACATTCCGGTATAATTCTTAGCACTGTGTGACGTCAACAGCCCCCACTCCTGAACTTTGAAGTTTTCCATTTTGTGAATTTTTCTTGACTTGAAAAGTCAAAAAATACATAACCAATATTTTTTGAAAATGTACCTAATGGACCAAATAAAAGTTTTTGAGCCTTCTCCTAACAATAACGTACGCGACGGAAAAAGGATTACCCAATTTCGTGCAGTCGTTCCAAATCTATGCGCGTACATACAGTTCGGTGATACGTTTTTATTTATATAGATAGATATTCTCTCAAGTTCCTGTAATTAATATTATCCCCATTTGACTATTTAAGTTATATAATACCTAAACCAGATAAATTTTAGAAGACTTATACCACGTTACAGTAATTCTAGATAAGTTGCTCTTCGCCCTGTGACTTTGTCTTATACACTCTGAATCATGCCTTCATTATTTAAACCTAATGTCATGTCATGTTACAGGATTACTTGAAAAGTTCGTCATTAGTTTGTGATATATTTAAGCGTCACGGCATCGGTCTAGTCACACTTCAGCCAGAGTTCATACTGACATCTAAGTTAGGTAAGTCTGAATTGAAAATATTGGTACATTGGAGACTTGCAATAGTTGCACTATAAATGGAAATTCTCAGCACAAATTTTAAACAATGTAATGACGAGGAACTTTTTGTGTGTTTACAGGCACGGATGAAGAACAAAAGGCGTTAATCGAATTTGCAAACCAGGGCTGTTCTCGCCCGTGCGCCAAGGAGTGCATCGCGCCGCGGTGTTGCGAACCTCCTCGGCTGCCCACCGTCACTCGCATTTAGTTAAATCACATACACAGAAGCTGTATTTTATACAAAATACCATAAAAATACTGTGTGATTTCAAAGGAATGTTACCTTAAAGAGCATTCCAGTACGCTAAAAGTTAGTTAGTATAAGCTAAAGTAAAGTTGCTTTACTTTAGTTTAAAAATTCGCGCGAAAAACTTCATAAAGAATTTGACATGCTGCGCATGAGGCTTCAGATGTTCTTTTAAGAACTTATATTACCTATCTACGTATAATTAAGTAATCTTGCCGTATTTTAATGAAACTGCCTTGTAAATATTTTTCAATGTATATAAAATAAGTATTATCAGTCAAGTTGAACCAAATCTATTGGTTTCGCACGGAAACCAAAAAGCGCTATCATTGTCTTTTGTATATGATATTTGTCGTAAATACAAATTATGAAAGAGATTTTATTCAGCCTTCAATTATACCGTGAAGTGTAAATAAACAATAATGGACCTGTTTCCACGGCCTCAGTAAATCTTTTATACGAAGAATTCTTAAGAGATTGATGTCGAAATGTTTAAAGAAGCATGGTGAAACAGGCTATAAAGTGTAATAATATTTTAAGAATACAACCAAAGAAGCTTGTTCGTGTATCGCGGTAAGCGGCGAAATTTCTAATCGTGGCAAATAACAGCGTCAGCCTACAACAGTGAAAGTGTAATGAATAAAAACATGGTTGGCGGGCCACATTGTCGGCAGCAGTCGGGCGAGCGCCCGCTGTCACCGACATCATCATAATACACAGTAATGACGATGTTATTGTAGGAGAATAAAAAGGTATTGTTATGGAGCTATTACAGTGACGGAAGAAACCTTTTTGTCCGCGGTGAAATTCTATGTGCAACCGATTCTAGTGATAGCGGGTAAAATTCAAACAGGTGTCAGTCAATTCATGTGATTGGTGTAAAATTATTATTATGGGTTTTCTTTTCTTTATTTTTGTAACTCGAAACCCAGTTCAAGTTTTGTTATAAAATGCTTGATTCATAAGAAATGGAAATGAAAAAAGACGTTTTCGACAGATTTAACTTTTTTATATATCTATTAATTTTTAGATATTTCATCGTAAAGTTGACAGAGGTGGCGTACAAAGCGACTGTGATGTTCCTTTACAGTATTATGTTAGGGAAAGCTAGTTTAGTGAATCATTGTAAAAATTAAGATAATATCATTGTTATCGTGCAGTAATTATGTTAACAAGTAATATTAGTGTGTAAGTGTTTTGTGTACAGAGTTTTGTTGACTATTGAATTGAAGACAAATAAAAAATGATTAATTTATTTTGTTATTTTCTTTTAGCTAACTAAGCTATTCAGTGTATTGTTTTCACAAAATCGTATGAAGTTATTGTATCAACACAACTTCAATAAGGTACCTGAATAAGGTTTATTTTTAGTCCTTATTTAATTTTTTTGCAATCACTCCAAATAACGCCGCCGTCGCATATCGAGATAACAGCCATACACGTTGTTTCTAATTTAAAATAAATATATTTTTATCTAGAAATACTTTCTGCGGACGTAAAGCAATAAAACACCATGAAATTCCAACAACAAGACCTTTATTATAGTGGAGTAGATATTATATATTATTGTTTGACAACTACGGCATTGAACTGACTAACATTTAACATTGATTCTGTATTAGAGGACAGTAAATATCGGTTAATATAATAAGTAAGACATTTAAATATGACTATTGAATTGTTTTCTACTAATGAACGGCTTATATGCATGTCTAGTCGTCGTCGTAATTTGACTCGGTGTGTTCAGCCGAATTGTTTGCCAACAGTCTTCGGCAATGGGCCGGCCGACACGACCGACTTTTCATAAGGCGACGACAGACTCTTCCAGGTCGCTGTGGAAAGAGAGAGAGATAGATAGATATACTCTTTTCTACATAACAGAAACAAATAAAGATTTAACAACTAAAAAGAGTGATACAATGAGCGGTCTTATCGCTACAAGATCGATTGTAGTATCGATCTTTTACAGACAACCTTGGGATGGATTTGACACAGCAGAAAAAGGAGATATTATTAGCGAAGTCACTTAATAATTAATAAAGAATTGCGATGTCAACTTTATATCGTACCAGGCAGTAGGCAGTCCACTGATGTCACCAAGTTTTGGAAAAGAAAACTGTATGTTACAATGTATAAAGCTGACATTTCAACGCTTTACTAATCCTCAGTTTCTGGATCGAATTATAATAAAATTAATTTGATTGGTTGAACTAATTATTTGATATAAAAACGACTCGAATTTATTTGTGACGCATCGATTCTTTCGTTCTAGTACCTGGATATATTTACTTTTAGGCTATGTGAACACCTATGTGGCTTCAACTGCATGTTGACTGTAGAAGTACTTACGTAATTGGGAATTGGAACTGCGAAAGTTTACTTCCTAACTTTAGATACCTACTCGGATTATGAGTACAACTAGCAAATTAAGTAGGTACCAAACCACTTTTTTTTTTTTTAACGTGGTAAAATTATCAAATAAGTCCTCCCACTCCGGGCAGGGTGGGAGGGACTGTCAGACTTTTACTGACTAAAATCCACGGTGTTCCTTCAATAACCCTTTACATACCGGGGCCACGGTAACGGGATGAGTCCCACGACCCCGGCGGGCTTCGGCCCTCTGCAGAGGGGGCCTCGTCATGTTGCTGACGCTCTTTGAGGCGCGCGTGGAACACGACGCGCCGTCGACCCGGGCATGGTCCATGGTCGGGCAGCGAGTTGCCCTTTACTCGCTGTCCGCATGCCCGCGCCTACGGTGGCCGGAGATCGTCGGCCGACGTCCGACGCCGTGGGCGTCTACCACTGCGGCTGGGCTGGAGGGAGGACGCCATCCTCTCCCTCACGCGGCCCGCCTCCTCCTTCGGAAGCATGACTGCTTCGCAGAAGGAGGCGACCGCTTCCCACTCCCTCTCGCCCCGCAGCATGGCCTCGACCAATGCCGGGCGCGAGAGGTCTCCGCCTATCGCCGCCGTGAGGACACGTCGGTGCTCTGCCCAGGCGGGGCAGTCTTGCACCGTGTGCTCTACGGTGTCCTCAGGGCGACCCTCGCAGTGGTGACACCCAGGCGTTTCCTCCTTTCCCATCAGACACAGGTACCTCCCGAAACTTCCGTGTCCGGTGAGGACCTGCGTCATGCGGTAGGTCAGGACGCCGTGACGCCGATCTAGCCACTCCTCAAAGAGGGGTCTTACCGCCGCAATTGCGGCGTGCCCGAGGTACCAAACCACTAGCAGACAAAATAACAAAGTAATTGACAGTATCAATCACCTAAAAAATTATAGGTAACGCCTTTGTTTCTCGAAACGTATACCTTTTTTGTCTGGGTGGGAAAATGATCGAGAGAGAGAGAGTCGAAAAGTTCAACCACAATAGCTTTCTATTGTGGTTGAAATAGGTAATTAAAGAGTTATACATTTCGATTCTCCGGGGTTACGAAAATGTTCTAACAAGATACCGCGGCTCCAGAACGCAAGGGTAACTGAAGGAGCATGGTGGGCGTTTAGTCAGTAGAAGTTTGACACTCCCTGACGCTCCACCCATAGCGGGAGAAGTCATTTGATCATTTTCCCACCCAGACAAAAAGGTAATGAGAAAAATCAACTGCAATTATGTACTAGAACTCACCTAAATGAATATGTAAATAAAGCGAGGCTAATGAGCGAATTAATCACAAAAAATCGTTACACGCTTATCGCAATTCTTAAATAGCGTTAAACGTGAAAAAAACAATCGTTTAAGTAGTTAGATTACGCACAGCATATATGAAATTGTAACACATAACATTACAAGATTAGGATATATACTCCTGGGAAGTAGTGTGATTGGTGGTTTAAATGAATGATTTCAATTAATTGATTGCGGGCAAAAACTAGTGATACCAATCACGCAGATATGAATAGATTAAGTTAAATAGCAACAAGTTTAGGACTATCGACTAACTGTCGATATGGCGTAATAAAATATTATGAAAATTTATTACTTCATTTTAATTATCATTATAATGATAACGTCTAACCGCGAAGAGTGGAGATCACTAGTGCAACGAAAAATCTTTGAGAGTCATCGGCTTTTGGAACTGAACTCGAGGAAATAAAAGTCCTACCACCAGTAGCCAGTAGCAACAATTATGTTAATGGTGTTCTCACTTGTCTACTCTCTGTGCAAGATTTTTGTGAACAGAGGTGGTTGTTCAAGTCACACGATAGCCCATGAGAGACGCCAGTAAGCAGATGAAGAATCGGTCACCATAGCTAAAAGCAGTACGGAAGGAAGAGTTATTAACAATGACACCAGATTGCCCCTTTGAACTACTTGCATTTAAAAATGACAAGCTGAAAATTATGAAGCGGAAGGGAGACCCTTTTTGCGCATGGCAAAATCAATAACGCGATTTTTTTAAACCTTTCGCATATTCACTTGTCAAACTACAGCGTTGCATCGCAGCGCAGTCGTTATGCCTTTGTTTTGACAACATTCTGGGTATTTAGATTGTCCTTTTCTGGAGTGCGAATTCCAAAACGCTTAAGCAAAATAACAAAAATAAAATAAAAACCACGTCAGACTCGTGGAGCTTCTCAGAAAAAAACAGATGGACATCACGAGATTAAGGCATCGAACATATAGCTTCTAAAGGCATCGTTTCAGGTGATAGGTTACTATTGGGCACACTGACCACATAATATGAAATTATAAATAGATATAGTCTTTATTGTACACCATATTATAATTAAATAAGGACATAACAACTACAAAGGGTTCTATATATCATATCTATAGACATTATATGATCTGCAAAACGCAAATTTTAAGCAGTGTCGTTTCTGTCTCGAATTTACACTTGTCTTACTAATTTTAGACGCGAATCAATCGACGCTGGAGACTTATTGACAGAACTAATTTTAAAAGAATAATTTTCTTTTTTCTCTTTTAAACATGAGTATTACATTTGGTTGATTAGTGTCTAGACGTCTAGAGGCTTAATAGATAATGTATAAAGGCCACACTTACCACCACCCGTCTATAATTAAGTTTGATAGCGAAGTCGCAATCCCCGATGCATTCGCTCCACCCCAACCAAGGACCCGTCTCGCAGCTTACCGCCTCTACTGCTTATCAATAACATATATTTGCTAAACAACTAAGAACACCAAGTAGGTAGTAAGTTTGAACACCTTGGTACAGACCACAAAATAGTTAAGTATGCAGGAACATGAGAATATGGACACACCATAGTACGCAAAAGTGAAAAGGAAAATATTTTTTTATTTTATTTTTTTATCCACTTTACAACTATACTCACAGTGACCTAATTCGATAGTGTACTTATCCTAAACATCCATTTTGTTTTTCGTAACAAATTACAAACAAAGCTCATTACCAATTCGTTACCTTCGTACCTCCTTGCCTGCACACTAAACTCTTTTGTTAACTGTACATAGAACACATATTTCCGTACACTCATTCATAGCAGCATGCAGTCTAATGGATTAAATTACATGACATAAATTGAAATTGTTTATTTCATACCGGATTTGTTATTAGAAAACGCGCCATTCATTGGTTGTTGATTTTGCGATTCTTTATACAATGAATTATTAGAGTTTTATATACGAATATCTCGTGACTATTATAGAAACAGAAACAAACATCATTTTCAAAACATACAGGGAAAATCTTTTATAACAACGGCTTCAAAGATTTGACGTGCGGCCGTCATAAAATGAATGAAATCATTGTAGTTTAACATTGAAAAGGTTCTTCAGTAGGTATAAACATAAAAATTAAATTAAATAGGTTTGTTTCTCATTTGGAGTTTAGCCAAAATCAATTAGCGCAAAGCACATTAAAATTTGACACAGATAGTGGATTATCTACCTACGCAATGCAGACAGACAGAATAATAAAAGAAGGAATAAAAAATAAAATCAACAATTACTTGCCATATAGCGGAGCACCATCGTTTTGTATAACTTCATTATCTTCGTGTGGTGGGGTCGGTTTCAGCTTTTTCATAGCAGCGGCCGTCGCCTCGTTAGCAACTGTGGTTGCTATCAACAAAATAAACAAATGATTGGCGCACAAAAAGTCAGAAGAAAATTATGGAGATTGTTTATCTCCATAATTTAGTCAGAAAGAAACGACTACTTACGACCAGCATTTGAAAAGGCGAACATGATTTCATTTTTGGTTTTTTATTACGAATGAACCCGCTCTTGGCCCATTTCACACCTGATGGTAAGTGTTAGATGAGGTCCACGATGGAACGAGCGAGCCCAGAAGATGACTGCATCTTCTAAGCCTGACGGGTCGTATGTGGCAGGGAATACAGAAGCCAGTTTTGATGCCATAATGATAAGATAATGATGATCAAAGGTCCAAGGGAAAGGTTTCCAAATCCATCTTGTGTTTATGAACAGGAACTGCAGTGGAATGCTCGGGATGTTGGACATACTACGCCACTGGCGCGTTGTCATCTTAACTGCCTTTAGCCTTTTCCCAATGATGTTGGGTCGGTTTCCTGTCTGACCGGACAGCTTAGTACTATTTTTTTTCATGGAGCGTCTGCTTGACTGACCTCCACAACCCAATAGGTCAAAGATGCACAGACGCACAGAGGAACGAACCTCGATATATTATCTCTTGGATTCTAATACAACAAGCGATCTGTTTGCGGATGGATAGATGAAGATTTTATTGGTATGTCAGATGTACTGTGAGAAGAATTCACGAGTGTTGTTAAAACGTTAACCTACTTTTTACTTTGCTTATTTTGTATATTTTAGTATGTGTTATAATTGTCTCTTTTAATTTTAGTTACTGTCATTGGTTGTAAACATAACCATTGTAAATAAATAAATAAATATGGTCATCGATCTACGGTCCGTCCTCGTCGAGTGCTGCTCACCTTGAAAATCGGCCCGGGAAAAGTAACAAGCAGCCGGGACCCAATTGAACATAATATATTTATTTTTTAATAGGACGGGTCCCGCCTGCTTGTCTCTTTTTAAAGTGTGCTTGTTTCTTGCATTTCAGTTGAGCAGTCGGGTTTTTAGACTATTCAAATAACTGTTTTTTTCACCTTTTTAGTTTAAATATTAATTAACAATTTTTTAATTTACCGGTCATGACACATTGGCCCACCGGATTCAAAAAGTGAAAGAGCGAAGTCCATATTTATAAACTTTCTCACTATAATTATTATTTTTACTAGTATTACGCTAATGATAATCATGTTATACCTTTTTGAAATCCTTGTGTTGAGCCCTTTAATGTGATACCCATACAGTAGTATTCAAAACAAAACAATTTATTTCACTAAGTAAAATGGCGTCGCACAGCCGCCATGTTTTTTTATGTCACCTATCTAAGAACACTTGGGCTGCTAGGACAAATCTAACGATATTTCGATTATGTAAATCCGTTCAGCGGTTCTGGAGATATGACGTAATAAAGAATATTACTTACATACATATACAACGTGTAATTTAAAGGGTATATATGTATATACCAAGTGCATAGCTTCTTTGGATGATAACAAACGATATGGCAAGGGTTTTGTAATCCTAATTCTACGTGTAGAACTTATTACAAATTCCAATACACTGATACCAGAGACCGAATTTTCAAATTAAGAAGAACGAAGAGAATTATCGTTTTATTGGCAAGTGACGTGGAAAGTTATTGACCCTCATAGTGCTGTGACACGTTTGTTATGTTTGGTATTCAAGAAATATATGAAACCAATAATTTGGTATCAATTCTTTGAGTCAGTTATTTTGTGCTGAAACTGTGCATAGAGACTCCATACCAGATGTTGTCTTCAGCCCTTTTGGATAGATATGGGGTTTCCATTACACGTTGTATAAGATACGGGCGAAAAAGGATAAGAGTACATAGTTAATAAAAGGTATCATACGTTTCTCGTCAGTAGTATTAATCCTAGTGACGCAAGCTCGGAGGCAATGGTCCCGGGTGCGGAAGTTGTTCCCGTTGCCCCCACAACCACTGAAGCCGAACGGCTCGCAGGTGCTTTTAGCCCACTCGTAGAACCAACGCTCTTCGTAGCCCCGGCAGTGGCCCACTGACATCGGCTCCTTGCACACCTCTGGTAACATTGAGTGAAATAAAATCAAATCTCATATTTATTTTATAAATTGGTTACAAACAGCACTTCAAAGCCCGATTTACACTTCAACAAGTACAGTAGCCAGTTAAGAACTCAGACAGTTAAGTAATAAGTAGTAAGTTGTAAGTAGCGTCCAAACGTAGGCGAGTGACTAGTCATAAGTTGCCCGAGAAGAAGAAACGAAAATAACACGTGTTCGCGGCCGCAACCAACAAATTTATGGACTGTACTAAACTCGCCCGTCTACATGCCAGCCAGTTAAGTTAGAGGAGTGCGGGAGACGCGAGAGGGGGCTACTTCGCACTGGACTCGCCGAAAAATAGGATCGCGATCTATTTAACTCAACTTAATCAACAACTTACTATTTAACTCGCTTTTGCCGTTCAAACTACAATAACAACTTAACTCGCCGAAGTAAACTCGCTACTGTACTTATTGAAGTGTAAATCGGGCTTTACACGTAATTTATTTCGTGTTTTAAGTTAAGCTGACTACTCTGAGAAGAAACAAACACAGAGTAGAGGTAAGTAATGGAGTATTTGCGATCAAATGCCCGAATTTTGTAGCAGGCGCTTTTTAGTTTTTCGAAAATATAAGAATATAAACCAAGTACGAGGGAGTGGCGAACCCAAAAAGTGTCAGTTTCATGGATGGCATCTTTATTGCCAAATCACCTTTTTAAGCAAATATGGACCTGACTCGTTACTCGCGCTATTCACAACTTCCTTAAGGGAGATATTGTACGAACAGGTTTAGTCGAGTAATGATTGATTCGCGAAATGACTCTGTACATAAAATGTAGAATTCTATAAATGGTTGATTCTACAAATAACCAATTCTACAATTGACTGATTCTATAAATGACCAATTTATAAATGGAGTAAATAAAAATACCGTTTGCAGAATTACAAATAGACGTTGATAGATTTGTACATTTTAGAATTGTACATGAACATGCTCTTCCTTCCATCACTCTCATTAGACCGTTCATTAGGTCATTATTAGTCATCATAGGTCACTGTCACTGACACACAGACAATCTGACACCCTTCGATAGAGATCTAACACAGGACCAATTTCTAAACTTCGAGCTCACACTGGTCAATTCCTAATAGATAACCCTGTAACACTTTTTGCTCGATATGGGACAAAATCCGTCGGCCTGTGAATCCGTTGACATACGACCACTTCAACACAGATAATATCTAGTTAATAAAGCTTACCAAGAGGAGTGGTTTTGTTGAGGCAGCTAATGTCGTCTCCGTCGCAGAGCGCCTCCTGTTGCGTCAGAGTGAACTGGCAGCGATCGATGTACTCTTGCACTGCACTCTCTATAGCTGGGTCTTCGGCAGTTGTATTTTCTTGAGAATACGTCTATAATATATTCTTTTATTAATATTATCCAAGATAATAAATGAAAAATACATTAAATTGGAGTTATCACCTGTTTGTTTACACATATAAAATGGCAGAGAAGACAGTTTGTGAACATACTCAATGAGTTTGCTTAAACGTCTTAGTTTCGGTTATGTCATATTGTCATATGGCCAAAAATGGCGTTGCGTTCTATCATCACACGGTCCTTTTTTTATTTTATGTTCAATAAACTTTTATTTTAACGAGATCTGGCTTTCAGGATCTAATCAAGCGAGACAGTGGACAAACGCGAGCTTACCATAAATAAAAAAAATACACTAAGACCGCAGCTCTGAATTAAAAGAAATATATCGCTGCTTAAATTCAAAAGGGCCACAAGTCGAAAAATCACTTTTTTACAGGAGAGCCCGTCAAAGTTTTGATATGTGTTTTTGTTTATTATTTCTATTATTCTATGTGTTATATATCATCGGATGTATATTTTAAGCCTCTATTTGTCTTTAATTTGATATTTCCTATAAGTTTTACCCAGTTAATAAAAACATCACATAAGTCCCTTTTGATTATAAAAAACATAAAATTGGCCAAGTGCGAATCAGACTCGCCCATGAAGGGTTCCGTAGTAAGTATAATAATATAATATAATATGTATATTTATTTGACGAATAAAAAAAACCTTAAAATTTCTTAAAACTAGTTTATTTACATTTTTACAACTACGCTAAATAACTTTGTTTTTCATAGTGTTTGTATGAATTACAAAGTTATATTTGCGTTTTTAGAAAATATTCTGTATCTCAAAAACCGCTGACTCGATTTCGTTCAAATCAATTTTAGTTGAAAGTTTACATTAAGATCTACAGACATATATTCTTTTTTCACTCCATTATTATAGAATTTAGAGGGGGGGGACACACATTTTACCACTTTGGAAGCTTATATCTTTTAAATGATTGACTTTATGAAAAAGTGGCTTTAGAAACCCTTACATCATTTTTAAAGACCTGTCTATAGATACCACACACGCATAGGTTTCATGAAATAAAATATTTTCAGTTCTAGTTCCATGTATGGGGACCCCCCTTTATTTTCAATATTTTTTTTTTTTTATTAAAATCGGAAAGCGGTTCACAGAATACATCTACCTACTAAATTTCACATGTATAGTCTTAATCGTTTCGGAATAAAATGGCTGTGATATACGGACGGACGGACAGACAGACAGACGGACAGACATATCGAAACTATAAGGGTTCCGTTTTTTGCCATTCGGCTACGGAACCCTAATAATTATAATGTTTATGAATTTAATAAATAAAAAGCCACAACTTAAACAGAAAATAAGTTTTATTGTGTCATTTCATATAATGTTTTTTGTTTATTATACTACTTTTTATTTATAACTAAATGGTAGCATATTAGCAATACCTTGCAATAAAATTACAAAAAATCAACCATAAAAACTTTTTTGCAAAAAAATAAAACCGACTTCCATATCAAAACACTACAAAGCCAAAAATAATTTTAATTTCGGTAGTCGGTGTTATTGGTTTTGTATTTTCTTTTTTTTCACACCGCCTCCCGAAATTAAAATAATTTTTGGCTTTGTAGTGTTTTGATATGGAAGTCGGTTTTATTTTTTTGCAAAATAGTTTTTATTTTCGCGCTTTTCAATCGTCGTCAATTTGTAATTAATCTAGTTCTAAAAGCCAAAATGTCAACTACAAAAAAGTAAAAACGCGCGAACAAAAAACACAATATAGAGTAACCGAAAAGATCATCAATGTAAATATTTTTTTAGACTTTTGTTAATTTTTCAGAAACGGCTTGTTCGATGTCGATAAAATTTTCATGGGACCATTTGGGAAGTATACCCTTTCCAACAAAAAAAGAATTTTTCAAATCGGTTGGCGAGCGACGGAGCTATGCCCGAACAAACATAAAAAAAAAAAAAAACAAACATCCGAATTGAGAACCACCTCCTTTTTCAGAAGTCGGTTAAAAAGATACAAAACAAAAAAAAAACTTACATTTTTAAATGTACTTTTAGAGATAATCTGAAGATATTCAGAATTTTGACTGGAATAAGCAATATCGACACCTAACCATGTCAAATACAAAAACAAAACTTAAAATTACATCAGCTTCTACAGAAAAAATGTACTTAAGTAAGTTAACAAAACACAAATTGCTTATAAATCACACCATGTTAACAAATTATTAAAATGCTTATATTCGTATCTAAATTAAATCTTCCCTTAAAATAAATCACAAATTAAAAGGCGACTTAAATCTTTGACTTAAAATGGGATATAATATTATGCAGTTAAGGTATTTTTCGGAATGTGGCCCTTTTTCACAAAACAAACGTGCGCTCGCACTGACTGCAGGGTCAGTGCAAAAAGGGCTGTTGTGCGATTAGCTCCATTTTAATGCGAAAATACTGGGTGTCTTTTTCGAATATGAAAATTAGGCAGATTTTGATACGATTTTTGTTTTAAAAAGGATTTGTAATTTTTTCGACTTGTGGCCCTTTTGAATTTAAGCAGCGATATGTCTACTAACTAAATAAAATATTACTCACCAACGCCTGCAACTCTAAGAACCGCTTGCTCCAGATATCGAACAGGCGGCGCGTCATAGCGTGTTGCACTGTAGCGTTGTGCACGACGTAGAGGCGCGTGCGCAGGCGCCGGCCACGCCCACACTTGGCTGAGCAAGGCGACCATGTGCCCCAGGCCGTCACCGAGCAGTCGCCTCGGGGACTGTCCTGCATAGCAACACGACCAAAAACCTAGTAGCTGGTGACCATAAAGCCGGGTCCGCTGCGACGTGTTTTCGTGTTTGCAAACAGTATAACATTGTTTGCTAACAGAATATAGGCGTGACCTAACAGTTTTGTTAGCAAAAACACAATAACATGTTTGCCGAGACGAATGGATAACATCCCCCGCGTTCGCCTGCGGAGAGGGGGAGAGTGACGCATTTCGTGTTCGCGCTCACTATCCCTATTTTTTAATCTCAGAGACAGAATTGCCACATTCAAATGTCAACTAAATCTACTATTGCTATAACAGCTTCCACGTTTTCTTCGTTGAAACTTATTTTTGAAATTAAACAAAAACATTACAACAATTGGCGCAGCGGACGGGCGGTTTTACTAACATGTTTTGATAACATGTTTTGTTAGAAAATTGGCGCAGAGGACCCGGCTTAACAGCGTACACCAGAACTAACCGACCATGCCAATAAAAAAGTAGTTATAACCAACAAAAAAGAAACAAAAATAATACATATAAAAAGTATTATTCCTTTAAACGTCAAGGTCAGGGATTTTTCACTATGCATCGAGTAAAATAATATTATTGAAGTAAGACTCTTCAAAAGAAGAGAGCAGTTTCATACTTTTGCGTTTCTTTTTTCCGCTGGTTGTTGATTCGAAACTCTACGCGTATAGAATCACCAACCAATTTCGATGAATGTATATGTTGTTGCTATGAAAAAACAGATATGAATTTCTCTTTTTAAATATGACATCTAAAAAGGGACATACCACAAAGAACCAGTCGAATGCGCTTATGTTTGTTTTTGGAGGAGGCCTGGAACAAAAAAAATAAGTTAACGCATACTGAATGGGATTCCGAAGAAGTTGAAGCAGAATAATTAGGGGCTTGCTTACCTACACTTGACAAAGTGCATCGCAACATGATCGTAACTACCAACCATATACCAATTTCAAGTTCCTTAGTTCTCCTAACATAATTTGAACCTACGCAAGCTTATTCTTTATCTGATCAGTGGAGTTACAAACAAAAGCAGTTTATAGAAACTAGCGGGCGCCAAGGGGTCGAAACTCAACCATATTTTAAATTCGAATACGTTATTATATTTTTTAAAATGGTTTCTGCACTCTTTCTCCATATGAACTTTTCCTTACATAGGTACTCCTCCTTCTACGCAATTTTCATAAACAGAGGTACAAAGTAGAATTCATATTACTAGCAATCTTGTTAACCACGAGGCAGTCACAATGACACAATATACACTGTAATAAATAAAGTAAGTGTTACTTCTGGCAAGGTCCCATCTCGCAGGGCATGGCCTGGCTCATGATGGTCCGGGACCGATATCCCACGTGGCAGCGCTTGTAGGCTCTCGGGGCCACGTACTGCCGCACACGGGCTCGAACCCCGCACCCCTCGCACGGAGACCACTCCGACCAGTTCGACAAGGCACACGGCCCTGTGGACTCCGCGGGGTCCGGCTCGTATTCTGATGGGGCTCTAAGAAGAATACAAAGGAATGAGCTATGGAAAGCTTGTTAAAAACTGATTATATATATATTATATACAACATTTACGTATAGCCTCATTAACGTATAGCCTCATTAGAAAATTACGTTTAAATATTAGTATATATATATATATATACTACATTTTTAGTTTTATTTCTATAATATAAACATTTTTTAAAGATTCCTTGAAATAAGTGGTGCGGAAATTTCTCGAAGGACCGTAGCGGGAAAATAATTTTGGCGGTGAAATATTGACCACACAGTAATGAGCTGACCAGGGGTAGGAAAAAGGACTTACTTGGATATCTTAAGCTGGTTATCTTGGGAAGAAGGTGCACGTGGGCTGAATCTCTTTCTTCTTGGTTGCTGAACACTTTCACTTTGGTCTTTATTTCGTCACACGCGTGTATGGCCAACACGAATAGTTGATAGTTTTTAGATATATAGATACATTAGCGGGTTCATTATCTCGGCGCGGCGCGGGGTGATAACTTGTCTTGGCGTGGTAACTTCACGGCGGTTTTTTGATGAAGACGAGTAGACACAACATGGCGGAGGTAATTATACTTTTTTCCTGCGAATCACAGCGTCTGAGCGATGATTGGTTAGCGATGAATGCGCAACTCTGATTGGCGCGCGGTGAGCATTTCTTCTCTGATTTGTGGGAATTGGATATGAGGAAGGGAGTTATTGGTCAGCTCAAAAACTGCGGTCAAGAAAAATCTATATTCTAATATGTAAGATGCGTTCGGAAATATGATGATAACAATATAATTATACCATTAGAGGTGCGTTCCGAAATGTAACAGTAGAAAATTATAAATTAAATAAAACTTGCGCAAGCAATAAGTTTCATTTTTAACCGACTTCAAAAAAAGGAAGTTCTCAATTCGTCTTTTTTTTATGTATGTTACCTCATAACTCGGAGACGTCTGGACCGATTTGAAAAAATCGTTTTGCGTTTGAATGGGTATACTTTCTAGTTGGTCCCATTGTTACGAAATCAGGATCTGATGATGGGATCCTGAAGAAATCGAGGGAACTCTTCAAATATTATAGGCACACCTATAGCGTTTTGGGTATTTCTTATAGTACCTTGAGCAGTTGCTTTCGAAAAGTACCATTTGGGGAAGTTGAACTGATGATGAAGACCACAGATGGCCACTGAAACTCCTCAATAATAAGTATTTCGTGGATTGCGATTCGATTACTTGAGTACGGATGCTAAACACTTTATGCTCGTCACCAGTGACGGATTAACCCTTAATCAAATTAAGCAATTGCCTAGGGCATCACGTCTGGGGGGGCACCAGAAGAAGCACAAAAAAAACCGTCCTTAGGGCATCACGTCTCACTCTCACGTCACCAAGAAAAAGTTTCTCGGACTAATTTGAAAATTCGCGCGTTATAAGTTGACATAGAGTATTCGAATGCACCGGAATTGCGATCAGCCAATCACAAACCACTCCTTCCCCGCCTGGCGTTCCCGCTAATCTGTGTCAATCAAATGTTTTGTTTTTTGAGTAATTGTGCTAGCCGGCTTCTATGCGTACGTAATACATTTCAATAAATAAAAAAAATACGATTTGGTTTTTATTGTTGTCGCACCTACTCCACTTCTAAAGTACGTTACATCTCGCCATCTTATTTTACTAAAAACTAATGTTTTTAGGCGGTAAAGGTTTAAAGACCGATTCTAGTTGACGTATGGATAGGGGGGCCCACAGGCATAGATTGCTTAGGGCATCAAGTAGTCTTAATCCGTCACTGCTCGTCACAATACATATGGTGATGTAGAGCTGATGGTCAAGTACCAGGAGAACTCCTCAAAAATTAACGGCTCTGCATCGTCGGGAAAAGCAATATTTTTTAAAAGGCGATAAGTAGTTGACATTTTGGATTTTGTAATTAGATAAATTACAAACTGACCCACTAAAAAGCGTGAAAAAAACTTTTAGCAAAAATAAATCGACTTCCATATCAAAACACTACAAAGCCAACAAAAATAACTTTAATTTCGGAAGACGGTGTCAAAAAAAAAGAAAATACAAAACCAATAACACCGACTACCGAATTAAAGTTATTTTTGGTTTTGTTAAGCATAAAGTGCTTAAGGCGATACCAAAATAAATTAGGGGTTTTTTCGTCACCATTTATTTCACTATTCCAGCAAGTATGGATTTAATTTTTGGTAATATGTTTATTGACTATTTCATTAATACTTTGACCGAAGGAAAACGCAATTGGGTTAAATTTGCTCCGTCGAATTTGATTCCGAAAAGAACTCTATTCTTTTTTATTATTCACTATAATTCTAAAATCCTAAGGAATTTCATTTCAAAATTGCATTCAAAATGTGCATAATAGGTAATTGAAAACTCTGACTGAAAATATTTTTTGATACATAGCTTAATTTATTTTTAAACAATTTTTATTTGGTTTGGCGCTTACGTTGTTTTATTTTGGTTCCAGCGTATTGTTGCGCTCTCTTTTTTTCGCACGTGGAAGTAATAGACTCTGTCACTTTCTTATGCCCGCCCAGTTCGCCTGCGGCCTTTGTCAGTGATAGACCTGTGTCGATTCCTCCCGCAACCGTGATTATAATTTTTTATCGAAATAGTTATTGTTTAGTCTTGTTTTCTGATTTTATTTATCTATATTTGACAAGTGAACAATGTTTATATAACATTAGTTTACCGATATGGGGAATAAGTATAAAAGACAACGAAAGGTGAAAAAATTGGCCAAGTGCGAGTTGGAGTCGCCCATGAAGGGTTCCGTAGTAACTATAATAAATATAATATACTTAATATATTTATTTGAAAAAAAAAACCAAAAACCTTACAAATTTCTTAAAAGTAGCTTATTTACAATTTTTACAACTACGCCAAATAACTTTGTTTTTCACAGTGTTTGTATGAATTACAAAGTTATATTTGCGGTTTTAGAAAATATACTGTATCTCAAAAAATGTTGACTCGATCTCGTTCAAACTAATTTTGGTTGAAAGTTTACATTAAGATCTACAACATATGGTTTTTTTTAGATTTTTCACTTCATTATTATAGAAGTTAGAGGGGGGACACACATTTTACCACTTTGGAAGCGTATATCTTTTAAACGATTAACTTTATGAAAAAGTAATTTTAGAAACCTTAATGTCATTTTTAAAGACCTGTTTATAGATACCACACACGTATAGGTTTCATGAAAAAAAATATTTTCAGTTTCAGTTCCATGTATGAGGAGCCCCCTTTATTTTAAATATTTTTTAAATTTTCTCTTAAAATCGGAAAGCGGTTCACAGAATACATCTATCTATCAAGTTTTACATGTATAGTCTTAATAGTTTCGGAATAAAATGGCTGTGACATACGGACGGACGGACAGACAGACAGACGGACAGACATGTCGAAACTATAAGGGTTCCGTTTTTTGCCATTCGGCTACGGAACCCTAAAAACCGACATTTGGAACGCCTGAGGGATCATGCTCGTAAAATGACGGAAAATAATTGGCCAAGTGCGAGTCAGACTCGCCCATGAAGGGTTTCGTAGTAACTATTATAATATAATATAATATAATATGTATATTTATTTGACGAAAAACAAAACCTTACAAATTTCTTAAAACTAAGTTATTTACATTTTTTACAACTACGCCAAATAACTTTGTTTTTCATAGTGTTTGTATGAATTACAAAGTTATATTTGCGGTTTTAGAAAATATGTTGTATCACAAAAAATGCTGACCCGATCTCGTTCAAACCAATTTTGGTTGAAAGTATACATTAAGATCTACAGACATATATGTTTTTAGATTTTCATTCCATTATTACAGAAGTTAGAGGGGGGGGGGGGGGGAGGTACACATTCTACCACATTGGGAGCGTATATCTTTTAAACGATTGACGGGTTGGATTTTAAAACGAGTCGCCTGAATTTGAGGGTATTGGTGTTGTAGGGGGCTTAAGGGAGTTAGTCTTAATCCCCCCAAAGTAATTTTGGCTGCCGGAATTGCGTCTAAATATTTTTAAACAATTTCCAAAAGTTCTTAAATATATTGCAATTATGCAAAACGGAACGTAATTTTTATGCTTTAATACAGTTTTTCAAATGTAATGTTTAGGTTTTATGTGAAAAACGTGAAACGAAACGCATCCCGCCATATTGGATGGATGATATTGACAGCTAATGTTAAATTTGTGCGTCATTCCTTTGCTTTCGAGTGTGAATGTGTTCTTCCGTATCGATTTGTGTTTTTTATTACTCCGAGTTGGCATAATCCGACTTCATTGGATTAGGTTAGATGTCTAAGGCGGGAGCGCAGCGCAGCGAAGCTCCCGCCTTAGCCATCGTGGTTATTTTTTTTTAAACCACCCAGAAATAGGAGCCCCGCGTAGCGGGGCTCCGTCGACTCATAGATCCATTCATGGAATTAATAAAAGCGATAAAACATGTTTATAAAGTGGAATAAACAATGTTTGTACAAATTTCTGTTTTTTATTTATTCTAAGGAAACCAAGTATTTCCGGCGGGTGAAAATGGTGAGGGGATCCGACCCTCCCCCCGCTCCCCCCAACCACTCACAACCCCTTTAAAATGGCGACGTATTTCGAAATTTTTACCCAAATTTCTCTTTCTTTATTTTTTCTAAGGAAACCAAGTATTTCCGGCGGGTGAAAATGGTGAGGGGGGTATCCGACCCCTCCCCCCCGCTCCCCCCAACCACTCGCAACCCTTTAAAATGGCGACGTATTTCGAAACTTTTACCCGATTGACTTTATAAAAAGTAGTTTCAGAAACCCCTATGTCATTTTTATAGACCTGTCTATAGATACCACACACACATAGGTTTCATGAAAAAAAAAATTTTTTCAGTTTCAGTTCCATGTATGGTGAGCCCCCCTTTATTTTAAATATTTTTTTTTATAAAATCTGAAAGCGGTTTACAGAATACATCTACCTACCAAGTTTCACATGTATAGTCCTAATAGCTTCGGAATAAAATGGCTGTGACATACGAACGGACGCACGGACAGACATGACGAACTATGAGGGTTCCCTATTTTTTAATATTTACATACCAGTTTTATTTTACAGAGACAAAATATCACAGCGCCGGAGCAGACCTCGAATATTACATGTGATTCGGAAAACAGAAGATTAGAGTCGCCATTATAATTTTTAAATTTGGATGATCAACAGTGTCTAACTACTAACTTCTTGGAAAAAAATTAGTCAGTAAACTGTTTATTTCCTATTAAGATAGAAAGAAATACATTGGCGCGGATTGTCTTGTTCACAAACTAAACTAAAGTTCAGTGCATCTTTTTCTTACTATTTCATTATAAAAGGACAGAAAATATTAGTTTATTTCTGTCAAATTAGTCAGCGCCTGACGTAAATTGACGTATTTTTAGTAACCAATTTTTTAATCGAGTCTAAAATTGTCTATGGAATATCTTAATTTGACAGGACTAAACTAATATTTTTCTTCTGCTTTTTTCTTAATGAAATAGAAAGAAAGTGCGTTGCCAGGGCCAAAATTCGTGGTGGCAAGGCATCTGCCGGAGATTTTTCACTCTTACTTTAAAGGTGGCAGACGGGTCATATGTGGAAAAGAACACAGAAGCCGACAGAGAGTTCCAAACCGATTCGAAGACCGGTCGAAGTCCGACCGAAGTCCGACCGACAAAGTGCGCACAATAAATGTAGAGGAGAATTACATAGTATGACAAAGTGGTATATTGACCAAGTGAGGATGGTGCCCTGTAGTACGTCTGGTATATTAATACTGAAAGTCATTACCAATGATATTGCCGTTATTCATGAAATCAGTCATCGTGTTTTTTTCTATATATTTTATTTCTATTTATCAAAGTAATCACCCATGCAATCGATGCATCTTTTCCAACGCACTGGTAGCTTATTGATACCCTTCTTGAAGAAATCAGTTGGACGGGAGGCAACAAATTCTGCAAAGGCATTTTTACTGCCTCTATGATGTTGATTTTTTTCCGAGAAGTTTAGAATTCAGGAAAAAGTAGAAGTCTGTAGGTGCAAGGTCTAGTGAGTACGACAGATGGCGGAGAACTTCCAACACCAGCTCTTGTAACTTGTAGACCGTCTGCTGTGTAGTATGAGGACGCGCGTTGTCGTGCAAGAGCAGCGGAGCCGAGCGATTGACCAAAGCTGGTTGGAGATGTGCGAGCTTCTCCATAATTGTGTTCAGTTCTGCAGTAATGCTCATCCTGTTTGGTAGATAACTCATTACACCAGGGTTAGACCACCAAACAGGGACCATCACTTTTCTAGGGGTCAGTTTTCGTTTAGGAAAACGTTTAGATGCTAATCCAGGATCTAACCAATTTCGCTTACGATTGTCAAACAGGATCCATTTTTCACCGCAGGCAACAAAATTATTTCGTTTGTGTGCCTGTTAAGCAGTGCAAGGTACGTCTCGATGCGTCCTTCGCGGTGATGATCACTGAATTCGTGGGGCAGACGTCAAGCTTTTTTACCTTGCCAATTTGACGCAAGTAAACCAATATTGTTTTGATACTAGCGTTGAAAGCTGCTTCTAATTCAGCCGCAGATTGGGTGTCATCAGCTCCCACAATCGCCTTTAATTCGTCATCGACAACCAAAGGGTTCATTTTTCAGGTCGAAATTTCCAGATCGGACACGAGCAAACTAATAACGGGTGGTGCATTCATTTTTAGAGTTCGTTTTGTAAACGTCGTTGAGGTTGTGGGCCGTAGGTACAAGGGGCACGGTTATGCCAAACTTTGAAACAAGAATTCCAAATTATAAAATAAAATTAATTTGAAATTATAATTATTAGCCAAAACAATATGATTATCGAACTCAAACTCAACATATTTATTTCACATAGGCCCACATGGGCACTTACAATGCGTCAGAAGTTAGTGCATGGTTTGAAATTGGTCGTTTTCTAGGGAGAAAAACCGGCAAAAAAAACTCCACAGTATCCATGATACAGATTAAGAGGACAGTATATGATTTAATATTATAATTTGAAATTGCCAGTACGGCAAAACAGCGAATTCATAGGTAAAGCCCTGTTATTAAATATCAAATATTTATAAATTATTTAAAAATTAAACATAACTGACAACGAGCAGTACTGAAAGTGATGCTCTTTAAACCAAGATACTTCTCTACTGACCAGCTATATTCTGACGCACAAATCCTCACAGTCAGACAGCTATATATCCTCCGTTCTATCCAGCGAAGACACCGTACTCTTCCTCTAAACAAAAACCTACTTCAAAGGCGCAAAGGTTTTCCAGTATGCAAAGCAATCCCTTGTCGATATGCATTTGCAAGTCGTCAATTTTTAGCACAAAGTTCACGTATTTATAACAAAATTAATAAAATTATTTCCATTTATAGACTCACCACTCACGAATTAAAAAAAACTTAAGAACTGGCTACTTCATTTATCTTATGACGAAGCAGAAAAAATATTGTGTATCGAAACTTAAATTTATTTATACTCCTATGGAATCATACTATCTCTCATTCACACATAATCACACCGTCGCCCACACACGCATATACACACACCTACTCACACACAAACCTTCCAGACACTCATAAACACACACACAACCTTCTTTTGCTGTTGACAACAGAAATATTGTAACAGAAATGTCACGGTCGTGTTATTTATTGCCAATGCCGAAATATCTCCGACTCCTAAGATACAGGTCTGCGTACCTAGTTTAGGTGCCGGAAATCTGACACTAATTTTTAGATTTGCTGTACAACCTACTGTTTTTCTTTTATGTATTACGTGTCTTTTCTTATGTACAAATAAATTTCATCTTATCTTATCTTATATTGAAGGAAAATATGCAAAGACTTTACAAACTAGCAGTTGGGTAAAAAGAAGCCTATCACACTTCTCAAGCTTCAACCTACTTCAATACCAAATTTTATCTTAATCCACCCAGTACTTTCAAAGATTAGCGCATTCAAAGAAACAAACTTTACTGCTTTATAATATTAGTGTAGATTTCTTAAATTAGGAGCATTGTAGGATCATATCATAATCAGATTACTTTCAATTATTATAAGTACGATAAGTCACGAATTTGAGCGGACCATCCAGAGTGCAAACATTTGTCAGTTATCGTGTAGCTCAACTTTGAACTTAAGGAGCTCAACGATCTGACGAACAGTATCAAAGTAAGGACATTTGGGTAGGTAAGACAAATACTCAAACAGCCATACATCAACTATAAATTATAATGAAAATAACATAAAATAAATAATAACCTACATATTCCTCACATTCATAATAATAAAAATATAAAAGATCAAAAAACGAAAAAAGAAATAATTAAATACAAAGTAGGTATATACAATACTTTAGAAAGTCAATCATTAACTAACAAAGAGGTCAGTGAAGATGATGAGCCTCTACCATATGAAATAGAGATTGACAATAATGATATGACTGGTAGGTCCTCGGTACATGAGAGATCCGTGATCCAGAATATGTAATTAATAAAAATAGGGGCAAGGATACAAACAAAGAAAATAAAACACGCGGGGGAAATGTCTCTGATGAAATATTAAATGAAGGCGAGAGACATGTATTCCAAGAAAATAGTGTAGTAATTTTTAATTTTTAGTAATTTTTAATTAAATCTCTGACTTTTATTCGTAAGAAAATATCCATCAAAAAATTTAATTGGATGAATAATCTTTAATTAATTAATAATAAATTAATAGTTTCAAAATCACTAGAAAAACACGCTTTTATAAGTGCACGTAAAAACAAAAAATTTGTTCGCGCTTTTCCTTTTTTTTTGTAGCCTCCGTTTTCTTTGTGTTGCTGTTTCTTTTTTTATATTATTCCCACGAGTAGTGAACAATTAAACGGTCAATCACCCCAGAGGATTTGAAAGTGACATCACAAAAAGTTGACAAAAAGGTTAAGAAAACCGATAACGAATTTTCTTTAGGTTTGTTATCCTGAAACCTGATCCTGTTTGAAACCTGATCGTGTTCAAAGTCCATTACGTGGCTTTTCTCACAAGTACAAACACGACTATGATACGATATTCCATCATGGAATGCCACTGCCTATCTTCCGGCTTCATCATCAGACCTTGAAACCTAATCGTGGTCAAAGTTCATTACAAGACTTTTCTAAGAAATCCAAAACAGCTATGATACGATTTTCCATCATGAAGTTCCAGTTCATATCTTCCGGCTCCATCATCAGATCAGTTCGACAGTACCATATTATTGTATTGTCATCAGAACTACATACAGTTGCTAATTTTCATTACGCTACGACCCTTGGAAGATGGTTAAAGTAGTTGCCTTAGATTCCATTACATAGTTAGTTACATACAGTCGACCTAATAAAAGCGTGTTAAAAAGCGTAGTTTTGAAGCAACTTTTTGTTACTACTCATTTTAAGTAAATTAATTAAATAAAATCATAGTAAGAATTTGGTTACTACACTAGTAGTTCTTTTTCTTAGGTCAATATGATCATTTACTGTTACGGTCTGTTCATTTACACACGTTATATTATTTTTTGTCATTCTTAAATAAAGTAAAACACTAAATACCTAACAATATAATGAATAAGTTAGTTTAATTCAGATTAAAAAGAAATGTATTTGATTTTGGCGACTCCGTGCCTTCTCTATTCTAAAACATCAAAACACACAAACTACATCGCAAACTCACCGCGAGCGTGCGCTCGAGTTTGCAATGTATTCTAGCGGGGGTGCTCCCCGCGTCTTCCGTTAAGCTACGCCCCTCGAGCTATGTCTTATTTTTTACGTATCACCTTAATATCCGTATTCAAGTAATCGAATCGCAATCGACGAATTACTTATTATTGAGTAGTTTCGGTGGCCATCTGTGGTCTTCATCATCAGTTCCATTTCCCCAAATGGTGCTTTTCGAGAGCAACTACACAAGGTACTATGTATAAGAAATACCCAAAACGCTATAGGTGTGCCTATAAAATTGGAAGAGTTCCCTCGATTACACCAACATCCCATCATCAGATCCTTATTTCATAACAATGGGACCAACTAGAAAGTATACTCTTTCAAACGAAAAAAGAATTTTTCAAATCGGTCCAGCCGTCTTTGAGTAACGAGGTAACATACATAAGTTCAAGACGAACCGAAAACCTCCTTTTTTGAAGTCGGTTAAAAATTAACACCTTTTGCTCTGTAACGTTCCGACCCAAGTGTGCCTGAATAGGGCAGTCGTTACGGGATGAAGTCATTTGCAAAATGCTGTTGTTGCTACCGCGCATTTTCTGAATGAGCGACGCCACTTTCTTGCGCATTATAGCGTGGAACCCGTGAAAACCGAAAAGTATTATTACATACCTGCAATGCATCCTCGGTCCATGGCACCTGCGGTAGTCAGTGAGCGCTACCCGGCAGGCCTCGGCGTAGGCCCGGGTGGGCCACATGTAGTGTCTCTGGCGCGTGGCCCGGCCGGGGCCGCACGACACGCTGCAGGGCCCCCAGGGGCCCCACGCGTGGACCCCGCAGGCCCCCCCGCCCACCCCGCTACCGCGCGACACCTCCGGCGCGCGGTCTTGCTCTCCTTCTAGCCCCGCACAACACGATTAACCGACGACAGGCAAAAGCATAACGCCTTCCCGACAAAACTTTACATCAAACAAACTGAGGAAACAACTTTGTCTTTTATATCTATACTAATATTATAGAGAGGAAAGATTTGTAAGTTTGTAACGAATAAACTACTGGACCGATTTAGAAATTTCTTTCCCCAATAGGATGATTACCTATTACGTTCCCGTTGTTGGGGCACAGGCTTCCTTTCTAAGAGAGGGAATGGGGCTTAATACACCACGCGGGCCCAACGCGGGTTGGTAAATGTCACATGTCTTCGAATTTTTAGACCTAAGCACATGCCGAAACTTCTCACCAAGAGAAAGTTTCAATGTGCCCGAGTGCAAAAGGCTAGAAGTTTTGCGTGAAAAAAATCTTTTAGGCGAGTGAAACCGCGGGCGGAAGATAGATTTTTATATATTCAGTATTATTATACCACTCTTGGCCTAGTTAGTGCACGCCTGATAGTAAGCGTTAGATAATGTCAAGAATGAGTCAGCCCAGATCACTTTTTTGTTCACCCTAGCTTGAAAGGCTGTCGGTTCTAATATGGTAGGGACACAAAGCCGGCAGAGAGTTCTACGCCTGGTCTGTATGTACAATAGATGTAGAGGAGAAGCGCTTAGTACGACGATGGTGGTCTAGCAATATTATTAACAAAAAATTGGCCAAGTGAGAGTCAGACTCGCCCATGAAGGGTTCCGTAGTAACTATAATAATATAATATAATTTATGTATATTTATTTGACGAATAAAAAAAAACCTTAAAAATTTCTTTAAACTAGCTTATTTACATTTTTACAACCACGCTAAATAACTTTGTTTTTCATAGTGTTTGTATGAATTACAAAGTTATATTTGCGGTTTTAGAAAATATACTGTATCTCAAAACCTCCTGGCCCGATTTCATTCAAACCAATTTTGGTTGAAAGTTTACATTAAGATCTACAGACATATATTTTTTTTAGATTTTTCACTCCATTATTATAGAAGTTAGAGGGGGACACACATTTTACCACTTTGGAAGCTTATATCTTTTAAACGATTGACTTAACGAAAAAGTGGTTTTAGAAACCCTTATATCATTTTTAAAGACCTGTCTATAGATACCACACACGCATTGGTTTCATGAAAAAATATATTTTCAGTTCTAGTTCCATGTATGGGGAATATTTTTTAATTTTTTTCTTAAAATCGGAAAGCGGTTCACAGAATACATCTACCTACTACGTTTCACATGTATAGTCTTAATAGTTTCGGAATAAAATGGCTGTGACATACGGACGGACGGACAGACAGACAGACAGACAGACAGACAGACAGACAGACAGACAGACAGACAGACAGACAGACAGACGGACAGACATATCGAAACTATAAGGGTTCCGTTTTTTGCCATTCGGCTACGGAACCCTAAAAACATATTTATTACATCTAAAAAACCCGACTGCTCAACTGAAATGGAAGAAACAAGCACATTTTTATTTTCAAAAGTGCCAAGCAGGCGGGACCCAATTGATCATGCATGATATAATTTTGATTTAAAAAAATTTACGGGTCCCGCCTGCATGTCACATTTTAAAATAAAAATGTGCTTGTTTCTTCCATTTCAGTTCAGCAGTCGGGTTTTTTAGATTTTATAAATATTGTTTTTATTTTCTGCTTTTTAGTATTTAATTCCGTTTTAAACGTTACATTTCCTAAACGGTTGCTCAAAATGAAAAGTAGTAAAAAAAATATCAATATAATTTTTAAAAATCTGTCTAATGATACCCCATTTGACATAGTTTGTCGATATTAGAATTTTTATTTCTGACAATATGGCGCCTGATTGTCGTTGTGGTGATTTGGTTTTATTTTAATCTATCTTATGACACTCGCGCCATCAAGACGAATCTAACGAAGTATCATTTATCCAAATCCGTTCACTGGTTTAATAGTTATGAGGGAACAAAGGAACGGCCATACATACATATATATATATACATAAATACGCGGTAAAAACATAACCCTCCTCCTTGCTTCGCCGCAGTCGGGTAAAAAAGCCACATTACCGTTGGGGTCGCAGCTCTTCTCGTAGAGCCGAAGCCTGGTAAGCCTGAGGCGCGCAAAGGGCCGCATTTCGCCGGCCGTGCTGTAGAACGGGGAGCGAGCGTCGCGCGGCCAGTCCGGACGCAGGGCACGAACCGGGCTCGCCGGCATTGTGGGGTTACGGTGAGACTGATAACGGACATTATTAGCAACTTTATACACTCGCTTAATATTTAGCATGTTTAACACTCTCAAGCAACCAAATTGACTCAATCGTTTAGAACGAAAACAATGACATGAAGCGGTGCGGCGAGCTTATCGCTAATAATGTGGTTTAGGGTAGGGTGTTCCATAATCAAAACAGTCAGAAACAATGTACTACACGACGTAACCCTTTAAACATTATTTATAACTTTCTCGTAGGCAGTTTAGGATTTATAATTCTCTAGAAGTTAGACGGAAAAATGATCAAATCATTAATAAGTTTAAAATATTTCGTGGAAAAACAGATTCTCCTGATCTCCATGACGAACGAATCCATCTGTTTGCTCCGATTTACTTTAACCGCAATAGGAGACACAGACTGTTCGTTGTGCCCTGGAGTCGTACTGTCGCTCGAGCCCATTCCCCTATTCCTGGCACACTCCTCGCGCTCAATGCTTGGATACCAAACCTGATTGTGACGTGTTTGCGGATGAATGGAAGAAGATCTTATCTGTATGACTGGAGTACTGCGAGATGAGAGTATGACTTTTAGATGTGGTGTTTCTTATAATTCAACACGTCTTCAAATAATGTAATTAGCCTTCGGACGTGTTATTTTGAAGTAAATAAAATACATAAATATATATCATACACGGTTGATATCAACCAAATTCAAAATGAAAGTTGTAAACCATGCATTTCAAATAAGAATAGGAACGATAATAACAGACACAATAATTTTTTTTTCGCTCAATACTTGTAAAAAATATTTTAAAAATTTCTTGTTTTGTCTACTCGATCCAACTGGTTCAATATAACAGCTATGATGACACAATATGGCCCTAAGTCGATACTATTCTTATTTGAACCGCACTACGAGTATAACTCTTTAATCAAAATTACACTGCTCTAATTTTGAATCTATTCGTTTGTATCACAGTTGGTATATTTATCTTTATTCCTACATAATATATTCAATTTATGTAATTCAAATATTAAGCCATTTTTTTTATTTTATTTATTGGCATACATAAGAACACAAGTACATTGGCCGAGAAACACTGTTGCCTGTGGTAGGTAATCAAAACCTGTATTACAGGTCACCAGAATTTCACCTCTCAGAAACTGTTTTACACAAAATAATTTTATGATACCAATACTAAATTACAAGATAAGCAAGCAAATTAAGATACAATAAGAAATTTAAGAGATTAGTGCAGTTACAAACAATGGTATGGTGTGGTGTGTGTTGTGTGAGGTGTGATGTGGTGTATGTGCGTGTGTATAAAATGTTAGTCTGCGGGATTAGGTTAACTATTTCAGTACTTGCAACAGATCTTCTGTTTCATTATAAGATTGCTTAAGAAGCCAATCCTGAACAACTATCTTGAGATTGTGTTGGTTAAGTTGGTGTACATCTAATTTCTTATGGATACTGTTATAGAGGTAAGGGCCAAGGAAAACAGAGAATCGACGGCTGAAGGCTGTCTTAGTAGTAGCGGATGAGGCCACAAGGTGGTTACGGAGCGTGAGCGCAGGTAGATACTGAGTCAAAGCGTGTTGCTTCATCACGATCGCCAAAATAAATAACTGTCGCACAGTCAACACTTGGCAGTATTCAAAGAGTTCGTCTGTGGGAAATAAGCGGGGCTTGAAACAACAGACCTTGAGGACCGCTCTTTGGGCGCGCTCAATCTTGATCAGATTAGATTTCGCAGCACCTCCCCAGGTGGAGTTGCAGTAACACAAAATTGATTGGCATAGCGCCTGATAGACCATCTTCATAACGTTTGTATTAGCGGATTGACGCAATTGTTTAAATATATATATAAGTTTTCGAACACGGTTAGATAGGCATTCAATAAAATTTTTGAATGTTAAGTTGTCGTCTATGACTATGCCATGATACTTTATATGCGTTACTTTTTCTATTATTTTATCAGAAGACCTAATTTGGAGGAGCTCATCAGATGGGGTCTTGGACTTGCGAATCGAGAAGCTAAGTAACTTGGTTTTAGAGACGTTTAGGGTAAGTAGATTAAGATTAAGCCAGTCATTAACAGCATCAAAACCTTTCTGTGCTAGTCGATACGTTTCAGCCCAACATCCCTACGAAAAAACGACTGCCGTATCATCCGCATAGGAAAAAATTTCTCCGTTTTCTATGAAGAGATTACATAACTCATTTATGTAACACAAGAACAGGCTCGATCCAAGGATGCTGCCCTGAGGCACTCCGTAAGCAATTTGCAATGATGAACTGATATGAGACCCTATCTTTACACATTGAGATCTATTCTCAAGGTAGCTCTGAAATAAAGATAGCTGAGTGCCTCTTATTCCCAGATTTTCCAGTTTTTTCAGGAGGATAGGAGTTGAAACCGTGTCGAATGCCTTAGTAAGATCCAGGAACAGAGCGAGACATTTTTGTTTTTTATCAAGCTTTCTTACTATGTGATCTACCAGGTTATGTACTGCATCAGACGTAGATAACTTTTTCCGGAAACCGAATTGATTTTTTGAAAGTAATTTATGTGATTCTAAATAATTGATCAATCGAATGTTAATAATTTTCTCTAAGATTTTAGATAACGCTGGTAGCACCGAAATAGGTCTGTAATTTTCAACACGCTTTCGATCCCCTGATTTGAAAATTGGATGAAGGAGGGCTCTTTTAAACAGGTCTGGAAAAATGCCTGTCTTCATGCTCAAGTTGCAAATATAGGTGAGCGGAGGAACAATAATAGTCCTATACTTCTTTAAGAAACCCGAGGAGATGCCGTCATAACCAACCGCACATTCGTTTTTCAGGGACATTATCAAAGCATTTACTTCAGCGTCGTCCGTGTCAAGCAGTACAAAAGAATCTAGGGTGGAAATAACTGGGAAAGAGGGCGATGGAACTTTTTTTATATTTTCCGCAAGTTGTTTCCCTATGTTCGCAAAGTACAAATTAATGTCGTTGACTGAGTCCTGTTTATCCACGCAAATTTCCAGTAAAGCAGATGCAGAATCCCGTGGCTTGTTAGAATTTGTAATTGATTTAATTGCTTTCCATAATTGTTTGGAATTTTGGCCAGCTGTTTCCAACTCCTTTTTTTCGTAATTAATTCTCGCCCGTCTTAAAAGAGATACACAGAAGTTATGATATCTCCTGCAGGAGATAGCGAGAACTTCGTTCTTGGGATTTTTCTTATGCTGTTTTTTAAGATTATCCCTATGGCGCATACATTTTAGTATTCCCGGGGTGATCCAGGCTTTAATAGGTCTACGTCTTCTTGAAAGTGGAGTAACAGAGGTGTTTGCAGATAAAGTAGAGATTATGGGCTCTATTAGTAATTTAGCAGCAAGATTGGGGTCCTGTGCTGTGAAGACGGCGTCAAAGTTGAGTTTATCCATATCATATGCTAGACTCTCTTCATCGACTTTGCTTGTAAAAGAACGTTGTTTTGGGGCAGTTTTCTTCATCGAGATAGCTACTACAAGTGCATGGTGGTCTGTAACAGTGGTTTCCAGAACAAGAACCTTAATAGGTAATACGGCCTTTATATTCGCGTGATCCAAACAAGTGGCTCCGTGTGTTGGAAATGTATGCCCTGGGTAAAGTCCATGATGAGTTAAGAGATCTAGATAGTCCAGAGTATATGTTAATTTATTTTCCTGACCAATATCTATATTAATATCACCAAGCAGGCAAATATTTTTATAAGACTTAAGTTCATTTAATACACCGTCTAAAGATGTAATAAAATTTGATGGGTCTCTGAAAGCGTATGGTCTGTAAACAGCGATTATGACTAAGTCCACACCTATGGTGATCACTAAGCAACTAGTCATGTGTAACCGGTTCCTTAATTTTCACACTAGTTAAGTTTGATTTAATATAAACAATTACTCCATCATTTTGGTTATGATTATTTAAGGTAAAAAAAGAGTTGTAACCATTAAGAACCGGTATGATAGGATTGCAAGAGAGCCAGCACTCGGATAAAACTATAATATCAGGATTCGTGTTAATACGTTCCAACAATGTTAACAGCCCAGAGAAATTAGCTTATATCCCATAATAGTGTATCTTAGCTAATTTACTAGCTTATTACTGCCCATGTACCCGTAATCTGGGAATCTTTAAGTCCAGAGTAAGTAGGTTACTTCTAGGCAAGCATGCTTCATCTTCGACCACATCATCGCTTAACATCAGGTGAGACGGTGGTCAAACGTTAGCCTATCAACAATAAAAAAAAATTGACCAAGTGCGAGTCGGACTCGCCCATGAAGGGTTCCGTAGTAACTATAATATACTTAATATATTTATTTAAAAAACAAAAAAAACAAAAAACCTTACAAATTTCTTAAAATTAGCTTATTTACAATTTTTACAACTACGCCAAATAACTTTGTTTTTCATAGTATTTGTATGAATTACAAAGTTATATTTGCGGTTTTAGAAAATATACTGTATCTCACAAACTGCTGACTCGATCTCGTTCGAACCAATTTTGGTTGAAATTTTAAATTAAGATCTACAACATATATTGTTTTTAGATTTTTCACTCCATTATTATAGAAGTTAGAGGGGGGACACACACATTTTACCACTTTGGAAGCTTATATCTTTTAAACGATTGACTTTATGAAAAAGTGGTTTTAGAAACCCTTATATGATTTTTAAAGACCTGTCTATAAATACCACACAAGCATAGGTTTCATAAAAAAAAATATTTTCAGTTCTAGTTCCATGTATGGGGACCCCCCTTTATTTTAAATATTTTTTAATTTTTTTCTTAAAATCGGAAAGCGGTTCACAGAATGCATCTACCTACTAAGTTTCACATGTGTAGTCTTAATAGTTTCGGAATAAAATGGCTGTGACATACGGACGGACGGACAGACAGACAGACAGACGGACAGACATATCGAAACTATAAGGGTTCCGTTTTTTGCCATTCGGCTACGGAACCCTAAAAAGCTTATGTAAAATTGAATATTTTTGTTTGACTCAGAACTTACCGTATAACTAACGCCATTATCAGTTCCCGCATCATATGGATACAAAGGTATGGTAGCCGACCGACTCCAAGTACAGTTAGCATTGCACAGCTCCAAAGCCGATACGCCTACGATCCAGTCGGGAGAGGGCGCCAGCTTCGCCGCCAAAGACATCAAGTGATGCTTCGCGTCCACCCGAAAAACTGCGAATGTGTTCGGGATCCCGGCCCCGCCTACTTGCTGCCAGGATATGCCGCGTGCTTTGATTATTGTCCTGATGTGATCGCTCTAGAAATAAAGATAGATAGGCAGAATATACTTTATTGTACACCAAAATTTAAACACAGCTATTTAACAATATTGCTATGTAACGATGTCTTCAGACAAACTTTAAAAGGACTTTCAAAACTTTAATGAAAGTGGGCAGGACTACATAGCTCTTTTTGGTATTAAATACGTTTCTGGTTCTCTTGTAAAAGTTGAAAAAAAAAATATCCCATATAATTCACGGCAAGTTGATTTTGTCTTGAAAAGTAGGGTCTTTCGTTAAAACTGGGAGCAATATCTTCCAGACAACCTTTGGAAGGACTTAACAAACTTTAATTAAAGAACAATAATATTTTTTAATAAAGTTATATTTATCGGGTGTTATTCTACGAGCCTTGATGACACCAAATATAATGTTTTAAATAGTCAATCACTTGATAAAAACATCAGATGCAATGTAAAATTCAACCATAAACTGACTAACTAATAGCAAACAATTAATTCGTGCCTTGGTGTTTTATGATAGGACCTAAAGTGTTAAGTTATATCCTTGTGTTTTTGAAGCTTACGATAGTCAACTAAAGAGGTCTATTCTTAAATACCCATAGAAAGCGGGATGATCGAGTGTGCTGAAGTCTTAGTAGGAGCTTACTCTTCCAAACACTATAATTACCACAGCCATCTTAGTGACTCCAGGGAAGACCAATCAATGCCACACACCGAAGTGTATGGTGCTCTCTAGCAGGAACACTTTGTTTTTATTACGGACTAGCTTCTGCCCGCGACTTCGTCCGCGTAGAAGTCGGGTATATTCCAAGGGATCCTGTCCCCGACTTGCTTGACAAAGATTATAATAGCTCGGCTAATATGCATGATATAAAGATAATTTATAGCCTATAGCACTCAGGGATAATGCAGCTACATGTAATTGAAAGAATTTTCAAAATCGGTTCGGGAGTTTCAAAGATTACCCCCTACATACAAACTTACAAATTTTACCTCTTTATAATATTATCTATACTAATATTATAAAGCGGAAAAGTTTGTTAGTTTGTTTGTTTGTTTGTTTGTTTGTTTGTTTGCTTGAACGCGCTAATCTTCGAAAGTACTGGGTGGATTTGGTTGAAATTTGGTATGGAAGTAGCTTGAAGCTTGAGGAAGGTTATAGGCTACTTTTTACCCGACTGCAAAAAAGGAGAGTTATGTTTTTACCGTGATAGAATCCACGGGAGCGAAGCCCCGCGAGAGTACTAGTATAAAATATAAAATAAATAAATGAGCCCGTTCTTGATCCCGCCTCATGGTAAGCGATAGATGCGGTCTACGATAGAACGAGCGATCCCAAAAGATGCCTGTACTCACTTGCTTTAAAGGCTGACAGGGACTCGCGGGGATATGAGCTATGAGACATTTAAATGGGACCGAATATACACCGTAGTTACCTCAGCTTTAAGCTCTTTTTCCAACGCCACGGTGGTGCCATCATCAGCCAGCCTCCTGACCCCTGGGCTGGCCACTCGGCCCTCCTGCCACACCCTGAACTGTGCAGTGTGCGACGCGCCTATAACGTCACCGAAGTGAGCATGAGCGCTCTCTGGCGGGAACTCACGGGGATGCGTATTGCGGGACCATAGACATTCGAAGGTTACCTGTTGAAGAATTTATTGTTGATGTAAAGTACATACGTTATGTACATGTACGTCAGTAAATACATACGTTTAAGTACGTTATGTTTTTTGCCCACTGTGGGGGTATATTTTAATTGAAAAAAAAATATCATTAAGCTTGTGCTGAAATACATCATCATAGAATCTGATGCGGGTCTTCGGAGGTAGACAATGAAACTCTTTAAGAACTAAGAGCATACAATCCGTGATTGATGCGATTGTTTGTTTACATTTTGTTTGTTTCACATAACATCACTCCTGCACTCAATGTGACCCTTATATTATTAACTGATTTCTAAAAATGGAGGAGGTTATTAATTCGTCGCGTAGATATACTTTTTACGTATGTACACCGATTACCCGAAGACGACTGTATCGATTTGGAAAATTGAAAATTTCTAAATATTTTTTGTTTGAAAGGGTATTCTTTCCAGGTGGTCCCATTGCCATCACGTCAGGATCTGACGATGGAATCCTGGAGAAAGCGAGGGAACTCTTCAAATATTATAGGCACACCTATAGCAAATTGGGTATTTTTTATAGTAAAATTGTGCAGTTGCTATCGAAAAGCACCATTTGGTGCAGTAAAACTGCATGATAATGAAGACTAGTAGTAGTTCCGGTGTAGGCCACCGGAACTACTCGACAATCTTGGGTTGCAATTCGATTACTCGTGATTGGCAAAGCAATTTATGCTCGTCACCAATGCATATGGTGAAATGGAGCTAATGGTGAAGCACTAAGATAACTCCTTAACAATTAACGGTTCTGAATCGGAAAAAGCAATATTTTGTAAAAGGTGATAATTCATTGACATTTAGGCCTTTGTAACTAGGTAAACTACAAATCGACCCACTAGAAAGCGAGAACCAAAAAATTTAACCAACTTTCAAAGCGTCGAAGGCGCTAGGTTTCATTTGTAGGGTCTCATCAGAGTTCAGGAGCATCAAAACTATTAAAATATTGTATTGCTCCTTTGTTCGTAGTCACCTCGAGTATGCCTCTCAAATCTGGAACCCTAAGTATAATTTGTATATCAGTCGATTAGAGGGCATACAAAAGAGGTTTTTAAGGTACATTCAATTTCGTTCCAGAACATATCTACCAAACTATCTTAAACGATGCAAAAGATTTCATATTCTCCCGTTATACGAACGTAGAAAAATATCCGACTTGGTCTTACTAACTAATATTGCGAACGGATCCAGTGATGTCCCTGAGTTGTTGAGCAAAATTGGGCTGCGTGTACCTGGTTCGTTCTTACGTACATCCCGTTTATTGCACACACCAACGACAAGAACTAACTATAGGCAAAACTCGTACATGGTTAGGTCAAGCCGTGTGTACAATGCGACTTGCCAGGAGGTTGATATCGACATCTTTAATACTAGCGTGTCTAAGTTGAAGAAGACTCTATGTAGGCATTTCTTTGAAAATATTTAAGTTTTTTTTTTTTTAACAATTTGTACTTATTTATATTTTTTTTTTTCCTCTCTGTATCTCAGCTAACCTGTCTGTATTATTATATTGTATATCTAGTTATTAGTGAAAACTTGTAATTGGCCATATTGTATTTATAATCCTTGTTATTTTCTCTGTCTAGCTGTAAGTTTTCCAAACATAATAAAATAAAATAAAATAAAATAAAATAAAATCACTGCAAAGTGATTCTACTACCAGGTGAGTATGTAACTAGTTCCTATTTTAAACGAAATTAGACATCCAATGCTTAATTATCTTTCGCTTTTTAGTGCAGTCGTGTTTTTGTTTATTTTGAAGTCGTACCCCTTTTTTTGTATTTTTTGTCAAATTGTTGAGCTCCTTAAGTTCTAAGTTGAGCTACACGATAACTGACAAATGCTTGCACTGTCTGGACAGGTCCGCTCAAATTTGCGTGGTTATTTCCTCAAAAGAATACCACAGACATGAACCTACATGCTTCTCATATAAAAATACAAATTGTCTGGACTTTAAAAGAGACTATGACCTCTGAGTTTGTTTCGGTGTTTCTTCTCAGAGTAGTCAATTTACAAAAAAAATATTTCATTTCATTTCATTTCATTTGATAAAAGGTTTTTTTAAGACTAATCTTAGAACCAATTTAGTAATGAGACGGTTCCACTTACCTCATACTTGGCCTCGTCACAAGCACAGCACGGTTCTAGGATCGGCGGTAGCTTGGCGGAGTAGTGCGGAGCGCTCGGGGCGGCGCACAGCTCGCGAGCCAGCACCGACCAGCCGCCCCCGCCGCCGCTCACCCCCGGGTACGGACCGACGCGAGCGCACACACGCACGCACACCTCACCCAACGCACTCATGCCCGGAGGCGATGGAGCGTTCCATATCACCTGCGGCCCATTAAGCAATTCATATATACAGGGTTAATTGTAAAACACCAAAAACCTCTCAGGACTATGTTACTAACATCATAATCAACAACTTTTGTTCTATGACTTTTAAAAATTCGTCATATTTTAGTTCACCAGATTTTCATATAAAAATAAAAATATTTAAATTGAACGCCCTAAACGCATGTAGCGTCTATGCAAAGCAAAAGAAAGCGATAGTATAAATTGCTTTCTTTTGCTTCGCGTAGAGTTCGTAACATTTAGGGCGTTCAATTTAAATATTTTTATTTTTGTATGAAAATCTGGTGAACTAAAATATGACGAATTCTTAAAAAGTCATAGAACAAAAGTTGTTAATTATAATTAACAACTTTTGTTCTATGACTTTTGATGTTAGTAACATAGTCCTGAGAGGTTTTCAGTGTTTTACATTTAACCCTGTATATAAGAGAAATAGAGTAGTTTCAATAAAAATCCTATTTATTCCGTCAGTTAGATTACCAAATATGCATTTTTTCGGTTGGGAAAAACATTGAATGACTTCTCCCGCTCTGGGTGGAGCGCATAGGAGTGTCAGACTTCTACTGACTGAAAACTCACCCTGTTCCTTCAGCTGCCCCTGCGTTCCGGCGCCGCGGTATCTCGTTAGAACTTTCCCGTTAGAAATTTTAAAAATCTTACTACACCCTGTTTTTTAATCTCAGAGACAGAATTTACACATGTAAATGTCAAGTTTAGAAATAATGTTGCCCGCTCTTTTGTGCAGTGTTATACCTACGATACCGATTTGTTGAATCGTAACTTTTTACACGACTGCAAAGGAGGGTAATGTGTTTCACAGCCTATGTATCTATGTAAGTATGTATATTTGTACATATGTGGCGTTGTACAGGCCAAATTGTGCGCATGGGCCGATTTGAATAGGTAGTTCTCACTTTTTTTATAATGTAAATTTTAATTAATTTAATTTTATAACGTTAATCAATTCGTCTTAATCATGCGAGTGTCACTAAAGATATGACAATTAATTATAAAATTGGCAAACTATATCAAGTGAAGTAAAGTTGATTAGATCTTTTTTTATAAAGAGAAGGAGCAATGTGGACCTATAATTCACATTACTAGCAATCTTGTTGACCCCTCCAACTAAGCTAAATATGCTTGCCAAGAACCCACTCTACACGGGTTCACGGCGATAGTGTAATGGGAGGGGTTCGAACCCGCGAACTCTCGATCACAAAGTCTGATACCTTAGCCATTTTTAGGTTTTTTGCACTATTTCCATTTAAAGCAATCGCTTTTTCTTTTTTTTTTAACGTGGTAAAATTATCAAATAAGTCCTCCCACTCCGGGCAGGGTGGGAGGGACTGTCAGACTTTTACTGACTAAAATCCACGGTGTTCCTTCGATAACCCTTTACATACCGGGGCCACGGTAACGGGATGAGTCCCACGACCCCGGCAGGCTTCGGCCCTCTGCAGGGGGGGCCTCGTCATGTTGCTGACGCTCTTTGAGGCGCGCGTGGAACACGACGCGCCGTCGACCCGGGCATGGTCCATGGTCGGACAGCGAGTTGCCCTTTACTCGCTGTCCGCATGCCCGCGCCTACGGTGGCCGGAGATCGTCGACCGACGTCCGACGCCGTGGGCGTCTACCACTGCGGCTGGGCTGGAGGGAGGACACCATCCTCTCCCTCACGCGGCCCGCCTCCTCCTTCGGAAGCATGACTGCTTCGCAGAAGGAGGCGACCGCTTCCCACTCCCTCTCGCCCCGCAGCATGGCCTCGACCAATGCCGGGCGCGAGAGGTCTCCGCCTATCGCCGCCGTGAGGACACGTCGGTGCTCTGCCCAGGCGGGGCAGTCTTGCACCGTGTGCTCTACGGTGTCCTCAGGGCGACCCTCGCAGTGGTGACACCCAGGCGTTTCCTCCTTTCCCATCAGACACAGGTACCTCCCGAAACTTCCGTGTCCGGTGAGGACCTGCGTCATGCGGTAGGTCAGGACGCCGTGACGCCGATCTAGCCACTCCTCAAAGAGGGGTCTTACCGCCGCAATTGCGGCTTGCCCGTAAAGCAATCGCTTAGGATATATAAGTTTAAAAACAGATTTAGAGTGCCATAGTCAGGTTGCGGTTTTTTTTTTCAAACCCACTGAGTGGGGTATCAAAACAAAGGACTTTACGAGAGGGTAACAAATAAATATGTGATTTATTTGTTTAAAACTAAATAGAAATGAAAAATCATATGAAAGATTGAAAAATCGTAAAAATAAAGAAAGGTAAATTTGGAATTATTCCTTCTTCCTTATTGTTATTTGATAACTTATTAGGCCAGCTAAAGTTGGGGTACCTTCACTCGGTGAAGATGATGATGATTTTATTGGATTAACCCTCTGATGATGCTACCGCTTATATTGTGCTGGGCGCCTGGGCAGTAACAATAGATTGGGCGTTTCTTCATTGGCCGGCACGGCCCGGCATCGATACCGACAACGACATCGGTAGATGCCTAATTCTATGAAATTGTAGGGAACAGCGTCTTATTGGCCCGGCACAACACTGACATTAACTGCAAGGGACGACCTTAGCTATGATGTATTTAACTTCTGATTTAGCTACAAAAGGCCTATATTGTATTGAGCAGAGTAAAGGCACTAGAAGGCTCTATTTTTGCAGTTAATCTGAATAAATGTCTAAAAGACCACAATTCCTAGCAAGAATTAAATAATCTGTGAAGTCTTTACCATATTTAAATTAAAAGGGTAATAAAAATCCCGACTGCTCAACTGAAATGAAAGAAACAACAACATTTTCATTAAAAATAAGGGAAAAGCAGGCGGGACCCAACGCATTTTAATAAAAATATATGATCGATTGGGTCCCGCCTGCTTGTACACAATAAATACCGAGTTATTGTGTGTTTTTATGTGTCATCTGGGCTACATAGTCGACGACATTACTGATCAATTTATCATAGAAATAGGTGGCGAATCTGATGATTCAGAATATTCCTCAGATATGGAGTCATTATCTGAATCTGATTAACGAATACCTGTCATTAATTATGTTATTAAAAATATATATTTCAAGTAATATAATATACTTTTATTTTTTTACTTTATCGTTTTTAATTTTATTTGTACAAGATGACAATATTATTTTCTGTTTCAAGTTATATATTTTTTTAATGTGAGAGCAATGTGGGATAACAACGAATATTATGAATAAATTAACGCACTTTTTGGCAGTTTGAGTGCTTTATACGGCCCACTCAAATGTCCTTACTTTGATATTGTTCGTAAAATCATTCGAGCTCCGCGATATTTGACTGAAATGCTTGCACTGTTTGGACGGGCCTGCTCAAATCTGTTTGATTCTGTCGTCTAAAGGGCGCCACAGACATTAACCTACATGGCTCTCATATGATTTGATCACTATAGATTGTATGGACTTTAGAAGAGACGTTGACCTCTGAGTTTGTTTCAGTGTTTCTTCTCAGAGTAGTCAGTTAGGAAACACTGGCCTCATCTACAGTTTACATTTACGGAAAAAAAATGACGTGTGAAAGTGTTATTTATAACCTATTTGCAAAATAAACACCATTATTTCATTATATGTCTTAGATTATTAAGTTTGTATTTCTACGTTTTAAATTAGCACCTACACATTATTTCAAGATAACGTATTATAAAAAACCGTTACTTGATTTTATTAAGGATAAGTTTCGATAGTGGCACATCACTATTTAAGGATTGTAAAAACTGGCAACCGTCAACTTTGTCTCTAAGATTAAAATTCAGACTGCGTATAACGCAAATACATTGGTAACATAGTGGTGTTGATGTAATCATTAACAAAATTCAGTCTACATATTTCCTAGTAAAATTTTATAAGCTAGCCGAGAACAAAACTCGAGCAGAAACCTAAATACCGGCTGTTTTTCGTCACACGATTTAAAAATGTGTCACCCTGTTTTTACTACTACGTGATACATATAGTATGAATTTGAAGCTGAAATAGCGTAATATGAAAACATCATGTAAAGAATAAGCGAACACCTATTTCTTAAATCCTTTGATAAGCCCACCACAGACCGACCTAAAATATTCAGCACATACTCTCAGGAGGCAGGTCCCCATGATCTCTTATTCAATCGGTCATCCTTTCAAATTCAAAACATAGCGCGATTCTGAAGAGATTTATTTAGATTTTTTCTTACCTGAACCTCGGTTTTGGGATGAGCAGTAGCGTTATCAACGGCGGGTGAACAGACTTCTTGTATCTTCGCCTGTGCGTCGTACGCTTGGAAGGAACCCAAAGTCAGATTGGAAGCCTCCGTATCATTTGGTTGGCTTCCACCCTTATCAGTCTTGGACTGGTCCTGTTTTATGTCCATCCATATCTTAAAGCCTATGAAAGGCGTCGGCCCTTGTCCGCTGTCTATTCCTTGAAGCGACACTATAAACAAAACATATTTTTCATTTCGCGATAGTAAAGATCTACCATAAGTTAGACTAGCAGCTAAATGAAAAGATCAGGACATCAGCATTACATTTGGCGAGTATACCTAAGTTTTAATACCTTACCTAGCAAGTTTCAGAAATCACTACGTTTTGAAATTGATAGGAATGATGAAACAATTATTATCATCAAATTTTCAATACGTGATTTCGAACCTAATGACCAACTCTTATTAATAAAGCTATAGCTATTAATTTCAAAACCTAGTCATTTTTGAAAACTTCCTAGGTTTTCAAATGGTCAAAATTAGTGTCAGAAATGAGGCTCTATTACGCCTTACTTTTTAGAGCCCTAAAAATTACGGTTACCCGATGGGTAAACTGTCTCGGGAAAGCCTTTACCACAGAGAGCACATCCACCAAACCGTCCGCCTTTCAGTTGGTGAAGGGCAGGAGTGAAATAAAATACCTCAAGCGGAAAAAAGGCTGGAAAGCCTTTTTTCTGGGTGCGAAAATCATCAAATGGCTCCTTCCTCCCGGCAATAGAGCGGAAGGGAGTGTCAGACTTCTACTGACTAAAAACCCACCCTGCTCCTTCTGTTGCCCTTGCATTCCGGGGCCGCGGTATCTCGTCAGAACATTCCGCAACCCCGTAAGGCAATGGCCCTATAGGGCCCCGTCAATGCTGCTGACTGCTCTTAGAGGCGCGCGCGGAACACGACGCCCCGCCGACTCGTGTCTGGTCCTTACCGGACGGTGAACTTCCCCTACTCGCCGTCCGCAGACCCGCGTCTACGGTGGCCGGAGATCAGCTCGCGATCCCCAACGCCCGGGGCATCTCCCGCGGTGGCTGGGCCATAAAGAAGATAACTATCTCTCCCTCATGCGTTCAGCCTCCTCTTTCGCTAGCATGACTGCTTCGCAGAAGGAGGCCACTGCATCCCATTCCCTCCCGCTCCGCACCATGGTCTGAACCAGGCCCGAGCGCGAGAGGTCGCCGCCGCGGCGCCGCCGAAGGCCGGAGAGCCTGACGAGAGTGGAGCAGAAGTTCCCTGCTGTGATGGGCCTTCAGATTAGAATGCGGTAACGAATATTTTCAGCCTAAAGAAAGAAGCAAATCTGCTAATCTACAAGAGCGGAGGCTCGGGAACTCAGTTCAACTTTATTTTCGTAGTGGTAGACCCCACGAGACCAAAGAAGTAGTAATATCCGATGGGTAAACAACAAGGCCTTAATACAAAGCCACCGCTGTCCGTCCATCTGTCTGTCAGCGGATATACTAGAACTATGGTAGACAGTAGAAATTTCCATTTAGCGTATTTCTATTGATGCTAGAAGAAATTATAATAAAAACTTTTTAACAAAAAATTAAACCGACTCCAAAGAAACACTGCAAAGTGAAAAATAACTTTAATTTCGGTAGTCGGTGTCTTTAGTTTTGTTTTTTCGTTTTTGGCACCGACTTCCGAAATTAAAGTTATTTTTCACTTTGCAGTGTTTTTTTGGAGTCGGTTTAATTTTTTGTTAAAAAGTTTTTATTTCACTCTTTTTAGTTGGATGATTTTTAATTTACCTAGTTACAAGAGCCTAAATGTCAACTACTTATAACCTTTTACAAAATATTGCTTTTCCCAATGCTGGACCGTTTATTGTTGAGGAGTTCTCCTGGTACTTCACCATCAGCTCTACATCACCATATGCATTGTGACGAGCATAAAGTGCTTAACATCCATATTCAAGTAATCGAATCGCAATCCACTCAATACTTATTATTGAGTAGTTTCGGCGGCCATCTGTGGTCTTCATCATCAGTTCCACTTCCCCAAATGGTACTTTTTGAGAGCAACTGCACAAGTTACTATAAGAAATACCCAAAACGCCATAGGTGTGCCTATAATATTTGAAGAGTTCCCTCGATTTCTCCAGGATCCCATCATCAGATCCTGACTTTGGTGATAATGGTACCAATTTCGAAGTATACCCATTCGAACAAAAAAAGAATTTTCCAAATCGGTTCAGCCGTCTTCGAGTACTCGATGATCATACATAAAAAAAAATATATATATATATATATATACGCGTCGAATTGATAACCTCCTCTTTTTGTCGTCGGTTGAAAAACAAAACAATCGTTGACCAAACGATAAATGCTTGCACTGTCACGACAGGTCCACTCAAACCTGTGTTTTTTTTCTCAAAAGAGCACCACATACATAAACGTACATAATTATGGTTCTTATTGTGAGACCAGTAGAAATTGTATGGACGTTGACCTCTGAGTTTGTTTCGGTGTTTCTTCTCAAAATAGTCAGGAATCACCGGCCTCACCTAGCTTACCTTAAAAAGGCAACAAGACGTGCACTATAATAATTATCTAAAACCAATTTGCATAATAAAATATGATTTCATTTCATCAATTAATATAAAGAAAGATAGATAGATAAAGCTTTTATTAGACAACGACCACACAAGACACAACACACAAAATAACAGAAACAATTTAAAACATAAGTTTTGGCTTCTGCCCGCAACTTCATTCGCGTAGGAGGGTTTTCCCGTGTAAATCCCGACCCCGTGGGAATTCCGGGATAACAAGTAGCCTAAGTGTTATTCCAGGATGCCAGCTATCTAGGTACTTACCAAATTTCATTCTGTTGATTTTGTAGTTCAAACCATGAAAATCTGTATGTAGCCTTTTGGTTGGTAATTAATAATTACATGTATAACATTATTTGTATTAACGTTTTTGAAAAATCATCTCAAGAAATTTGCATAAGAAACCCGTAAATTTTAAAGCTAAGCCACTATTGATGCTATACAAAAATGATGTGCCATAATTATGATTTAAGTACTCATTATTACAATCCGGGAGACATTTTTTTTTTTAAATTGAAATTAGGTTCGCGTTTGACCACTATCTCACCTGATGGTAAGTGATGATGTGATCGAAGATGGAGCACGCTTACCTAAAAGTAACCTATTCACTCTGGACTTAAAGACTCCTAGGTTATAAATTTTTGAGAGTGAAGAGGAGAGGAGAAGGAAGTGAAGTGAGGCTCCACGCTGTTAACCCCCAGACCCGCACTAGACGGATGGTATCGATTGGGGGACTAGTCTGGAGACTGCGGGGACGCCCGAGCTCCCCCGGGAATGTCCATCGGGCCCTCTCATCTGGTCGCCAACCAGCACGATGGTGCATTCCGGGATTTTTCGACAGTTGGCGGGGCAGCCTTTCATGCGTGGCTGGCACACTAGTTGGGCCCGCAACTACCTGAGGTCGGCCAGCGGTGCACCGTGCCTCGGATCCCGCTACCCTCCGCGACTAGTCTCCCGATACGTCCGCACCAGTGCGAGCCAGATTGGTCTTTCAGCAGTGAAGCAACTACTTCGACCCAACTCCTTGAAAGGCTACACAAGGCATAAGTTGAACCAAAATGGCGGTCGTCTGCGCAGATACAATTATGAAGGAGTGTTATAAATGCCCCGCGGTTGTTCGGGAAATTCAAAAAACTAAAGTAATTAATAAACGCAAATTAAAAATAATCTCGGATTTTATTTCAAATTATTGTATTTCTCGTACAACTGTGGCATCAGAAGTGGTAGTTAGGTATTATTAAACAGAAAGATTAAAGGAATGTACTAATAAAAATTTAATATGACAAAAGGTAATGTGCAGCTAGATGTTAATCACTTTCACTCACTGGCATAACACCAAACCTGGGAAATCAGTTATATTATTTTGTTTTAAAAGTAATTGTAAACGTCAACTCTCATTCACCTCCCCTCTCTCCTAAAAATTCGTTGTGGTGGACTCATTTTTTTGAAATTAAATTAAATGATCACACATTTGACGGAGACGTAAATTCTAAAACTTCGTACGTGATTGTACACTAGGGCCATGCGGAGAGTGCGGGCAGCGCGGGGCGGAGTGAGACTGCTTTTTTTAAATTATATTAGTTCCTTACAGAACAGGCTAAGGTTTGAGACCATGCTGCCTAGTCATCAGTTAACTTTTTTCTTGAGGGTAAATCCTAAACCTAACCTAACCTTTTTTTTACGGGGGGAAATCCTCATGGACTACCTCCACCTGGAGAAAGGCGAAGGGGTGCCGGACTCTTACCGGCTGAAACCACACCGGTGTCTACTCGCACGTGCGCGCGGGGCCGCGGGAATCCAAATTCTTCCGCAGCCCCACACTAGTGCTAGCCGGGTCTGTCCGGCCCTCGTCTCCTGCACGGTGTAGTGAGGTGTTGAACTACCCCGTGCATCGCCTCAGAGGCTTGCGCCGAAACCCACGCGCGCCTGCGACTCGGGTCCATCGAATAGGGGGCGGCGACTTCCCCAAGTCCCTCGCCCCTGGACCCATGCATGGGGGCCGGAAAAGGGCGTTGTCTGCCCTTCTCCTGCGCCCGCTGCGCCTTGTACAGCCGGGGAAGGGAGTCGAGATCTCCCTTTCCCGTTCCGCAGTTTCCTTCACACACCACCGCGTCCCACGACTCTGCGCTACCGCCCATCCTCCGCACTACGGCCGGCAGCGACAGATCGCCTCCCTAGTCTAATATGCAATATTGTGTTCTTATTAAACAAAGACCGTATCAGGTTATGGGCCATTTTATCCAAGATGGAATTTTCGAAGATTCAAATTGCTAAACTTGAAGGTACGAATTGGATACAATGGAAGTACCGCATGTCTGCTCTTCTAAGAGGAATCGACGGCCTACTCGACATTGTAGAGGGCAATATAAAGAGACCAAAGGAACCTGTACGTGGGGCTGGCGGTGCAGCTGCTGCAGATTTGGGACTTTATGAAGAGAATCTTAAGAAGTACAACAGGTTGGATAGTACGGCTTTGCTACTAATCACAAACAATATTGCTGACGAAACATTAGACAAGGTCATAAGATTTTCAACGTCTAAAGAAGTATGGGATGAGCTGCATAGATTATATGAAGGCGTGAGTGAGGATCGTCTGTATGATTTATGTCTGCAGTTCTTCAGTTACAGAAAAGATCAAGCTGATGATATTGTAACGCATATTTCGAAACTGAAAAATATCTGGTATAGATTAAGACAAGAATTAATGAAGGAAGAGGGAGTTAAGGAACTTCCAGACATATTATTAATTTGCAAAATCTTAGACACTTTGCCAGAGAGTTATTTTACGTTCAAATCGAGCTGGTTACTAATGTCAAAGAAGGATCGGACTATTGAAAATATTACAAGTCAGTTGTGTGCACATGAAAAAGCGCTCGGTAACAATGGTAAAGACAATGAGTCTAGTTGTGACGCTCTTGCGGTGAAAGCAAGGAAGCTATGTGCTAAAACGGGTGATAACGTAACTCCAGGAACTAATAAGAAGATAAGATGCTACAACTGTAAAGAAGTTGGTCATATCAAGAAAGATTGTCCTAAGAGGAGTGTATCTCGTCAAGTTGCAGACGGTAATAAAGGAGTTAACATGATGTTATTGACTGTGAATTCAGCTGAATCTAGCATTGATCGCGAGAACTGGTATGTAGATAATGGTGCTACAAACCATGTAACAATGCGAGCAGATTTATATCAAGATTTTAAATATTTTGATGTGGAGCACACAGTAACAACGGCTGATGGAAAGGTGATTAAAGCTATTGGGCAAGGTTCACTTAGCATTGAAGCTGTAGTTAACAAGAAGGTTGTCAAGTCAACATTGAGAGATGTTTGGTACGTTCCCAAGATAAATAGAAATCTGTTTTCGGTATTGTCATCACAAGATAGAAATCCAGGAAGCTTGTTCGAGTCGCGGGTCACTACTTGTTCAATGAAAATTGATGGAAAAATTATGGTTACAGGACATAGAGAAAGGTATGTAGGTCTGTACAGGCTTAACTGTAAGATTGTACCACCATCTAAAGTAACTATAAATTTGGCACAGAAAGTAGATATGCTGCAACTGTATCATGAGTGGATGGGTCATCAAAACAAAAGGCATGTAAGAAGTCTAATCGAGAGGGAATTCGGAATAAAAACCAAGGAAAGTGGAGAATTATGCGAAGGCTGTATTTTTGGAAAATCCCACAGACTGAAGTTTGGTGTACGGGAGAAGGCCACTAAGCCAGGAGAACGCATTCACACAGATGTGTGTGGTCCATTCCCTTTGTCGATATCCAGGTATCGTTACTTTGTATTATTCAAAGATGAATTCACACGCTACAGATTTGTTTACTTTCTTCGAGAGAAGGCAGAGGTACATGAGAAGCTGAAAGAAATGTTGGCATCTGCTAAGGTAACTGGTTATACAGTGAAAGAAGTACTGAGTGACAATGGTGGTGAATTTGACAATCAGAAAGCACGGAAAGTATTGACAGATATGGGTATAAAACAACGGTTAGTCATGCCATACACGCCAGAACAAAATGGGTGTAGTGAACGGGAGAATCGCACGATTGTGGAATCAGCACGAGCTATGATGCATGCACATGAGGAACTGCCTCAAACTTTGTGGGCTGAGTTGGTGAATACTGCTGTCTATATTTTGAATAGGACAGGTCCAACTACAGTGGAACACAAGTCGCCGTTTGAACTATGGAATGGCAAGAAGCCACAGATTAAGCACTTACGGATTATTGGATCGCCTTGTTATGCGCATGTACCAAAACAGACCAGGAAAAAGCTGCATAAGAAAGCAGTAAAATGCGTACTTATTGGTTATGATAATGACGATGGATACAGGCTTTGGAACAGCAAGGATAACATGCTAGTGAGGTCAAGGGATGTAACTTTCAATGAAAATCCTTTGGGTGCGGAAAATCCAGTGAAAGCTTCTACAGAAGCTGAAATTGAAATTCCTTTGGACTTGCAAGAGATCAATGGAATGAAAAATTTTGATGAAAGTGCAGGAAATCCAGTTAACGGTGGATACAATAACAAGAGTGTTGATACTGATAACACAGACTCTGTTGGTAGAGAAGATGTTGTTCCAGTTGAGGATTTGGATGCATTTGATGATGCTAGGAGTGATGTTTCTCAACATAGTTTTGAGTTAGGGGGAGAAATTCATACTGGAGATGAAATTCCTGAACAAGAAATTATGGAATATGGCGGAAGAATCTTAAGAGATAGATCGTTACTTCGTCCACCTGAGAAACTCAAAGACTATGTTTTAAACATGGCTTGCTGTGATTACCAAGAACCAAATTGTTATAAAGAGGCTGTTAATAGCTCTGAATGGAATCTATGGAAACAAGCAATGGACTGCGAGATAGATTCTTTAAATGAGAATAAGACTTGGATCATTGTGCCTCTTCCTAAGAAGAGAAAGGCTTTACTCTGTAAATGGGTGTACAAAGTTAAACTAAATGCTGATGGTTCAGTGGACAAATACAAAGCCCGACTTGTTATTAAGGGATTTAGACAGAAAAAAGGGATTGATTATGATCAAACGTTTAGTCCCGTGGCTAAAATGGCAACAGTCAGGTGTGTATTGGCTGTGGCAGCAAATGAGAACATGTCGATGACGCAATTCGACGTGTCAACAGCATTTCTGTATGGTACACTTGAGGAGGAAATTTACATGAAACAGCCTGAAGGCTATGATGATAGTTCTGGTCGGGTATGTTTATTGAAAAAGAGCCTCTACGGTTTGAAACAAGCTCCAAGATGCTGGAATAAGCGGATCTTGGATTATTTCAAAGAGATTGGTAGGGTAGGGGTAGGGTAGGGGTAGGGTGGGTGTTGGGTAGGGGTAGGGTAGTGGTAGGGTAGGATAGTGGTAGGGTAGGATAGTGGTAGGGTAGGGGTAGGGTAGGGGTAGGGGTAGGGTAGGGGTAGGGTAGGGGTAGGGTAGGGTAGGGTTAGGGTAGGGGTAGGGTGGGGTAGGGTTAGGGTAGGGGTAGGGTAGGGGTAGGATAGGGGTAGGGTATCGGTTGGGTAGGGGTAGGATACCACGCGAACGAAGTCGTGGCGGGTCAGCTAGAATATAAGAAAGAACATAGAATATAAGAGAGAACATAGAATATAAGAGAGAACATAGAATATAAGAGAGAACATAGAATAAAAGAGAGAACATAGCAATATATGTAGATATTATTTACATAATATCTACATATATTGCTACGTAGGCACACTATACCTATCCGGAAACGCATCTGTTTTATTAATCTTCCAAAGAATCATTATTTTTATCAAAGAATGCCGTTCTTTATCGGTATTTCGGCGTGTGCTTATAAATAGGAGTATTTATTTCAATTTTCAACCGACGACAAAAAGAGGAGGTTATCAGTTCGACGCGTATATATATATATATATATATTAATTTTTTTTATGTATGATCACCGATTACTCGAAGACAGCTGAACCGATTTGGAAAATTCTTTTTTCGTTTGTAAGGGTATACTTTGAAATTGGTCCCATTGTCACCAGGTCAGGATCTGATGAATCCTGGAGAAATCGAGGGAAGTCTTCAAATATTATAGGCACACCTATGGCGTTTTGGGTATTTCTTATAGTAACTTGTGCAATTGCTCTAAAAAAATACCATTTGGGGAAGTGGAACTGATGATGAAGACCAGAGATGGACGCCGAACCTACACAATAATAAGTATTTCGTGGATTGCGATTCGATTACTTGAATATGGATGTTAAGCACTTTAAGTTCGTCACAATGCATATGGTGATGTAGAGCTGATGGTGAAGTACCAGGAGAACTCCTCAACAATTAACGGCCCAGGATTGGGAAAAGCAATATTTTGTAAAAGTTTATAAGTAGTTGACATTTAGGCTCTTTTAACTAGGTAAATTAAAAATCGACCAACTAAAAAGAATGAAATAAAAACTTTTTACCAAAAAACTGAACCGACTCCCAAAAAACACAGCAAAGTGAAAAATAACTTTAATTTCGGAAGTCGGTGCCAAAAACAAAAATACAAAACTAAAGACACCGACTACCGAAATTAAAGTTATTTTTCACTTTGCAGTGTTTTTGGGAGTTTTTTGGTAAAAAGTTTTTTAGTAATTCCAAATTGAGCTTCGTTTCGAGTTTAATGTAATAATTGTTTGGGGTAGGGTAGGGGTAGGGTAGGGGTAGGGTAGGGGTAGGGTAGGGATAGGGTAGGGGTAGGGTAGGGGTAGGGTAGGGGTAGGGTAGGGGTAGGGGTAGGGTAGGGGTAGGGTAGGGGTAGGGTAGGGGTAGGGTAGGGGTAGGGTAGGGGTAGGGTAGGGGTAGGGTAGGGGTAGGGTAGGGGTAGGGTAGGGGTAGGGTAGGGGTAGGGTAGGGGTAGGGTAGGCGTAGGGTAGGGGTAGGGTAGGGGTAGGGGTAGGGTAGGGGTAGGGTAGGGGTAGGGTAGGGGTAGGGTAGGGGTAGGGTAGGGGTAGGGTAGGGGTAGGGTAGGGGTAGGGTAGGGGTAGGGTAGGGGTAGGGTAGGGGTAGGGTAGGGTTAGGGTAGGGGTAGGGTAGGGGTAGGGTAGGGGTAGGGCAGGGGTAGGGTAGGGGTAGGGTAGGGGTAGGGTAGGGGTAGGGCAGGGGTAGGATAGGGGTAGGGTAGGGGTAGGGTAGGGGTAGGGTAGGGGTAGGGTAGGGGTAGGGTAGGGGTAGGGTAGAGGTAGGGTAGGGGTAGGATAGGGGTAGGGTATCGGTTGGGTAGGGGTAGGATACCACGCGAACGAAGTCGTGGCGGGTCAGCTAGTTAAATATAAGTCTAAAACAACATCCGTAACTAAATAATATTGAAACCAAACCTAGACATTTTTTATAAAATAGTTATCCTTACTAAACGCAAAACGTATGTGCGTCATAAAATATCCTTACGCAGGGCATACACTCATGCAATATTAGCGGCCGAAACGCACACGAGCGCATTTTCTTGAATTAAGGATCAAGGGGTGTCACAGGATGGAGCGCAGCACATCTCAGAAGCCGCGACCAATATTAGTCAAATTGCATGATTTGGTTCTCCGAGATAAAATCTGGTTTGCAAAGACTAAATTGAAAGGGTCCGGTATCACTATGTCAGAGTCACTAAAACAAGGCACACCGTTTTCATGGCAGCGCGGGACAGATTTGGTGTAACCCGATGCTGGACTACGGAAGGCACCGTTTTCGTCCTTGACTCAAAAGGATCCCGGCATCGAATAACCTCCTTGGCCGACCTAAACAGGATCTCGCAGCAGTCAGAGCGCGTGGCGTCCCAGTCGGAGGAGGTCTTTGGACAGTCGGAGGCAAGCGTCGCTTTTCAACCGGTCATAGTGGGGAAAGTCGCTGCTAAACTCAAGCGAGTTGTAACCAGGAAGTCATTATAGTATTTTGTTTTTCTTCCTTCAGATATTTATAGTTCAGGCACTAGTCATTTTTGTTTGCTTTTATGTAGGTAGTTCCAGAATTTGAAACTTTTAAATTCTTAATTTCTGTTTCACCAACTTGTTAGTTAACCTTTTAACCGCCCGACTTTATATCAATTGTCGTGCCCCCAGCGCCCGGCACAGTGAATCGCAAAATAAATACCTACAATAAAGAGAAAAGAGCAATACTTTTCGATGTCGATATTTCGTTTTACATAAATAAAAACTGATTAAATATTTTCGTATTTGTTTTATTTTACACTAGCGACCCGCCCCGGATTCGCACGGGTGCAATGTTTATATTAAATATAGGCAGCGTTCGCGAGAATCGTTAACGTACGGCAGTTTTTTCGACGCCTTACTCCATAATTTTCACTACCACGAAAAATCCTATCTATTTTCCGGGATAAAATATAGCCTATACGGATTCGGAAGAATCCCTCTAAGTAATGGTAAAAGAAATTTTGAAATCGGTCCAGTAGTTTTTGGGCCTATTCAATACAAACATACAAAAATACAAAGGTTTCCTCTTTATAATATTAGTATAGATTACTCTAGTAAGAAATACCAGTTCAAATAAGTATCAAAGAAACAAAAACATAACTTTTGGTATACAATGACGTAGTTTATTATATCTTTGATGGTCTATGGTTTTTCTTACTTCAATTTTGTCTACTCCCGTGTTTCTCTAACCACTTCAGTCAACGTATTTTACCGTAGATTAAAGTTTAATTTTTAACTGTATTTATAGTATTTTTCGAAATGGAAAGTAAATACACTTCTGGACACATCTATTGGCCCACCTTGTATTTTCAGTTTCGTTTGGTCCTAGCTAAAATTTTATATTAGGTCGAGCAAAAAGTTTTTATGCAGTTTTGAACCTGGCACATTCACAATTTCATTCAATAGTCTTTTTTTGAATTTCGAACACAGAATTTAAAGAAACAAAAGACAATTTGGAGCCTGTTTGTTGATATCAAACAATCGAATACTAAGAAAACTTGGTTTTATTGGTTTACTTGGATTTAATTCTTGAAAAAGTGATTGATATCTTTGCTTTTGCAACAAACATTACTTATTCTTAACATTAAGGTGAGGTTCTATCAATAATCTATGGATACTTCACCTGAAGTCGCCGCCCAAGCTGTGGCACTTATTCAGGCCGGACACAGCCAAAGAAACGTGAGTGCTCAACTTAATTTAAGTCGATCTGCGGTCCGAAATGTTTATCGGAGGTACCTAGAGACTGGCGGCTTTGTTCGTCGCCAAGGAAGGCCACGATCTCGGGTCACAACTGAAAGGCAGGATCGATTCATCGTGACGACCAGCTTGAGAAATCGTCACCTTACCTCCATTGAGATACAAAACCAACTTCGCGACTTCCACGGAGTATCTGTGAGCGCTCGAACTGTTCGGAGAAGGTTAAAAGAACGCGATATGGTACCACACAAGCCAGCTAATGGGCCCAAACTAAAGCGAGCCCACCGAACAGCGCGCCTTCATTTCGCACGCAGTCATTTAAATTGGACACAGCAAGATTGGAGCCGTGTACTCTTTTCTGATGAGTCTAAAATTGTGTTACATGGCAATGATGGAAGGAAGAAGGTCTACCGGCGTAAGGGAGAGCGTTTCGCACAATGCTGCTTTGAAGAGAGGGTTGCTTATGGCGGTGGCTCATGGACTGTCTGGGGCGGTATATCCGCGAGCGGCAAAACTCAACTTGAGGTTGTTACAGGACCACGGCTGCCAACATTAAATGCTGAAAGATACATTCGTGAGTGCTTAGAACCTCACGTGATACCATACGCGGACTATGTGGGCCCAAATTTCCTTTTTATGCATGATAATGCAAGAGCCCATGCGGCCGGCATCGTCAGGGAATATCTTCGGGATGTGAACATCACAGTTATGGACTGGCCAGCCAGAAGCCCAGACATGAACCCCATTGAGCACATGTGGGACGAGCTAAAAAGGCGTGTTAGGGCTCGTCAGCCAGTTGCCCAGACGATGCAGGAGTTGAAAACTGCCATAGAAGAGGAATGGGAGATAATCCCTCAAAACTTCATAGAGCGGTTGATAAACTCTATGCCTAATCGTATGAGAGCTGTGGTAGATGCCCATGGAGGCAACACGCGTTATTAAATTAAACCTTTATTTGATAAAACATGTTTTTTATTCAAAAATTAATTGCCTTTAACAAGGCGCATATCCGACTTGTTAGGCGTAGGTCCATGTCGTATGGTATTCTGAATTCAAATTTAAAACTATACGATCGAAAAAGATGGTAAAATGTATCAGGTTTAAAACTGCATCAACAGTTTTTGTTCAATCTAGCAATCATATTTCGGTAGGGGCCATCGAAACCTAAACTCTAAGGTGGGCCAATAGATGTGTCCAGAAGTGTATGTATGTATAGAAACTTGTGTTGGCAACACCGAGTGAAGCTAGCGCGAGTGATGCTGTGGCGGGAAACGAAGCGGTTACACCGGTCGACATGAAGCGATCACCGGCTCTTTGGGTTGAGCTCTCGACGTGTACGGTTGTGTTATCCTTATTTTTGCGTTATTAAAGTTGAGATTATCTGTTGTGTCTATATTTGTGAATATAATATACAAGTTATTCCTCACTTTTGTCTTGTTTATAAATCCCTTATCAGCAGTACGAGTAAAAATAGTTAACACTTGAGTATAATAAATAATACAACAGTCTGAAATCACAATTTAGTTTTTTTTATTCTTCTGTAGTGGTCATGATCAATTTCAATACAAATTTATCGACACACGAATGTGAAACTACTTGCATAAGCACAACACTAATAGAAAAGTCCAGAAGTCGGCACTCGTTTATGACTTATGAAGCGGTCGTCTTTATCCGACCGTGGCGCTGGGCGTACTAGCAAAGTAAGTTTCGGAACATGTAGGCTAGGGATGGGAACCATCAGCTCAGTTGGTGACATTTCACAAGTAAATTTACGTAATTTCAAAGTAATTAAATGAAAAACTGTAAATGATTACTTAATTAACTATTTACCTAATATAAACATATTTTTGATAGAATACAGCGTAATTAAGTAAAAAAGCACATTAAACGAGCTGTGATATTTTTGTCGTATATATACGACTCTAGCCAAATGGGCCCGAGAATATTTGTCAGATTAATCCGACGTAGGCGGTTAAAAGGTTAATAGTTCCCTATTTTGTTTACGTAGGTAGGTAGGTACCATATATTTTTCTTGTATATTTTAATGTCATCTGTAACTGTCAATTACTATAATTATGTCCATTGAGATAGGAAAAGTATCTACCAATGGAGATGGCATATTCTATTATATGAAGAATAGTTATACAAATATTTCTGAGACAAATATCTATCCAATCAACACACACACATCAAAAAGCAGTTTGTCTCTTTTTAACCAACCAAAAGATGCATATGAAAAGAAAAACATCTAAATGTTTGTGAAGTACAATTTTGGCATAACTTTTATCTGACGTCAAAATCATGTCTATGCGTAACCGGTCGCCATATTGAGTGCCGAAAGTACTCTGTGGGCTTCTCAGAACAATAACAAAGCATAGAAGGAAGCTAAATCTAACTAATATAGCCGTCTCTGTTTTCTTATACACTCATAACAGCATTAGAAAGAGACAGATGCAGGTTGCTCAAAATACAAAACGTCACAAAGCAAACGTCAATTTGGTTATCTTGGCTACCTTTATGATACTAAGTTTAAAAGCTACTTAACGTCTCAGGTTTTTGTCTATGATTTTGTTCATTGCATTTTTTCGTATAATGTTTGTGGGCGCATGCAATAGTGCTTGCAAAAATAAACTGTCGATAGAATATCGATAGAACTAACGTCATCTAAATTATTGCATTATTTTTCTTTACGCGTAGTTTTAGGAAGGATTAAATATTTAAGAGTGAAATAAATTCAAAAATATAAAGAAATAATAAATGCGCCCACTGAAAATAGTAGGCTTGTCGAACTTACAGATGTACCGAGTGCCATATTTGACCACGACTATGTTTTGAGCGCACGAACTTTGACATTATGACATTATGTAGCAGGCTTTGTAATGGGGTAAATAAAAAAGAATTAAGCTGCGAAAAATGTGTCCAATGTTTGGAAAATAAATTCAGCCAAGCATCATTTTCCTTGATTTCTATTAAAGATAGAGGTGGTCTTATAAAACCCTCCGATGGGGTTTGCAAAGTTTGTAAAATCACTGAAAAATACTACGTGAATACGAAATTCGTGCAGGTTCTAAAGTTTTAGGACAACCCATGTATTTTTTGTCAATAATGAATAAAATATCGCAAATATTGCTACCAACGTCAATTTTTGATGATTTACTCGAACATTCATTTGATAATGATGTATTGGATGATCATAGAAATTTGATTAAATTGATAAGCAAAGAATATTTAACAATTAAAATTCATTATATCGCAAAAGAATTATCTTCTCCTATAGAAAAAGTAAGGACATTCCTAACAAAAACTATAATTTTTAAAGGACAGTGATTTTAAACTTTTGTTACTCGTTCCGGGGCCAATCGCTCATTTCAAATTATTTAAGCGTTTTCTTGGTAATTTCAATTTGTTAATAATTTATCCTGTGTTTATAAATAAATAAGTTGATCAGACAGAAGTGAGTTCTTTATTTCACCTTAGCATTATTAGATTTATTGCTATGGAGCAATACCAGCTAAGAAGTCGATATCGGTATTGATTTTATGCATAGTCACATCACTAACTAATACTCTTGTCTATGACAGCGTACACTTCAAATGTCGTAAAGCGCCTTCTATGCTTTAGTTATTGTTCTGAGGTGGGCTTGGGGTAGTTGTGCTGTCAAACAGTTGCTTTCTCAAGATATTTTTGTAGTTTTATAGAAAAAATACGCATATGAGAAAAGTATTTCGATATCTGAGTTTAGACAATAATAAAAAATCATGCCCTCGTTTTGTATAAAACAGTGTGGTGCAAGAAAAAACAAAAATCAGCCTAATTTGACTCTGCAAAGGTTAGTAACCAGTTTTCAATAATCCAGTCGAATATTTAGAATTATCATGTGTAATGTATTGTTACTAGATGATCTTTTTGAATATTATTTCAACCGGAGTCATGTTTGTATGGCTTATAACGTTATTATTTTCTTTATTTCGTTGCATTGTTTACATACAATAATTCTTGGTATGTAAGACTAGTGATGTGCGATATTTGCGCGGATAAATATCGATAATATTGATACAGTGTGTGAAATACATTGGAATGATATTTTTTTAATCCACAGGTTTCCTGGAAACGAAATATGAAAGAAGAAATAGATAGAAGCTAAAAATATAAACCCTAGACATAAAATGTGGCATATCTGTTCCATGCACTTTGACGAATCTTGTTTTAACAGAACCCTCGATGTGATAAGGTTACATGACGGTGCAGTGTAGTGCCCACATCGACTATGCTGGTATGATTTTAAACAAAAATTGCATAGCATAGTAATTTGAACATGAATATCTTGTTAAATACTTATTGTAATGGCAGTATTTCGAATTTCAATGTATTTAATTAGGAAAAAAAGTAATTTATTTATGTGACTATTTGTTTTCAGCTTAAGCAAATTTGTTCCTCTCATTAATGTTCCTCACAACAACTTCCTTCAAGTATAATGGTAAGAATACATTTCAAATATTACTTAGTATTTTTTTAAAGAATGTCTTATTTATTTTCAATAATTGAAAAACCTTTTTTCTTGAAAAACAAAATAAAACTAATTCGACTTGCCCATTGAAGTCGCAGTTGGCGGAAGAAAATTTTTGTGCCACCTGCAAAGGTAAACTGACTAGTTTTTTTCCATAAAAATCTGATAATTATATTGTTTTATGATTTTTTTCTCTTAGTTCCCAAATAATTGTTAAGAGCCATTTTTCAAAATTTGAACGCTCGAGTTTAGGTAAAAATCGGCATATATGCGTGGCGATGCACACATAAACAACACTAATAGTGTAGAGAGAGTGTCGAGTCGGACTAAACAATTTTGAGCTGTTATAATCGTCTTTATAAGAAAGAGATTTGATTACTTAAATGACTTAAGATTTAAAAAATGAAAGACATGTATAAAGTATATATTTAAATGAAAAATGGAAGTTATGTTACAACCGACTTCAACAAAATTGAACTCAAAAGTGTAAAATTGGTGTTAATTAACTAAGAAAAATCACACTTTTTGTGTACGTACGTACGTACGCACGTACGTTATGAGTTGTAGTTTCCGATATTTATTTTTTAATAAACTGTTACAGAAAGAAGGTTATTTTTTACGTTAAATTATAAATGATATTTATTTCTACAAATAGGTTACAAGTAAGAAAAAGTGTTGGTGTGTCTATACAAAAATATATATATTCCTGTCATAATTGAACCATATACCGCGCCTTGATTGAGTTTAGATTTTTCAGTTGTGTTGGGGTCTGAAGTTTTCAGAATAAAGCTAGATACACACATCTTACATTTCAAGTAAAATTTGGATATGAGACCAATCCGTTTCTCTTTTTCTATTTTTAGATAGCTCATATTGTAGCCGACCTTTTCACTGTGTTTGCTTATATTGATTAATTGACTCCAAAAGTACTGACAATCTATTATTCGCGTTCCATGCACTTTATAATTATTTAAAAAAATTAAAAATTAGCATTTCAGAAATGTTAACTTTGTAATGAAATATACATACGTAAAACTGGAAAAGAGGTAATTGTAATCATCATTATGAATATCTTTTAGTATGGGATCAACCTTAAAATTGCGAAAAAGAATAGACGACCTCGTTTATTTATAAGTGTGCATAACTGGACAAAATTTACTAAACAGCTGATGATGATTTTCACGTTCATAATAATGAGTACAATTACCCCATTTAAGGGTTTATGTATATTCCGTTATACCCTGTATAACATGTTTAAAATATATTACCCTAAAGTTAGTTAGTTTATCTTCAGACAACTACATATCTGAAGATTTTTGTACATTCAAAATTTTCTACCTATGCAATCATATACAACGTGTAACGGAAACCCCATATCTATCCAAAAGGACTGAAGACAACATCTGGTATGGAGTCTCTATGCAAAGTTTCAGCTCAAAATAAGTGACTCACAGAATTGACCCCAAATTATCGGTTTCATATGTTTCTTGAGTACCAATAATAACAAACGTGTCACATCACTATGAGGGTCATCACTTTCCACGTCACTAGCCAATAACACGATAATTCTCTTCGTTCTTCTTAATTTGAAAAATTCGGTCTCTGGTATCAATGTATTGAAATTTCTAATAAGCTCCACACATGTAGACATAAGATTAGAAAACCCTTGCTATATCGTTTGTTATCATCCAAAGAAGCCGTGCACTTGGTATGTATATACCCTTTAAATTACACGTTGTATATATGATTATACACTGGTGTTGTTTCATATATATATACTGGACAGCAAATAAACCGAGCCACCCGCTACCTAGGCACTGTAATTCGATTTTCTCAAAAACTAAAAAACCTACAATTATCAAAGTTGTACCTACAGAAAGTGCGTTTCATGGTGATTAAAATGAATGGAAACTCATTGGGTTTAATCAATATTTCAGTGGTTATTAAGGATTTTACAAAGAAGAGTCGTTTTCCAGTCGTGACAATCGTTAGTAATGATAAAGTGAAAAAAAAATTATAGCCAAAAACAAAGATAAAATCAAAAAAACGTTTTTGATCAATATTCCGTATTCCCTCCCCTTGCTCGGATAACTGCCAGCATCCTTGTATTCATCGACCTTACGAGCCTGACGATAAAATCTTGAGGAATTGTATTCCACTCCTCTTCAATTGCGATTCGCAGCTCTGGAAGCCTTGTTGGAGCAGGTACCCGGGCTCGAACCCGACGTTTCAGCTCATTCCATAAGTGTTCTATCGGATTCAAGTCCGGGCTTCGAGCTGGCCAGTCCATCGTACGAATGCTGACGTCGCGTAGATACTGGGTCACCACATGAGCAACATGAGGCCGTGCATTATCATGCATCAATTGCATATCCTGTCCGATATATCCTGCATAAGGTACCACATGGTCTACGAGGATTTCAGTAATGTAGCGATGAGAAGTCAGTCCACGTGTACGGCCCGTCGGTTCGATGAAAACTAACGCTGTATGTGCTGTTAACGAGATGCCGCCCCAGACCATTACAGATCCTCCTCCATAAGCAACAGTTTCCTCGATGCAACACTGAGAATAACGTTCTCCAGGGCGACGATATACTCTCTGACGTCGATCACTTCCATGTAGACTCACCCTGGTCTCATCAGTGAAGAGTACATTACTCCACTGCTCTAATGTCCAATCCCTATGCTCTCGAGCAAATTCAAGTCGTGCTCGACGGTGTGCTACCATTAATGCTGGGCCTGTTGCAGCTCTTTTTGGGGTTAGGTTCCGTTCAGCAAGTCTCCTTCTGACGGTATCTGAACTTATGACCACTTGGCGTTCGTCACGCAGACTTTGTTGGACTTGAACTGCGTTGAGGTAGCGATTTCGCAGAACAGTAAGGTGGATATAACGATCATCTGCTGCTGATGTAGCCCTAGGTCTGCCCGTACCTGGACGGCGATCGAATTCTCCAGTCTCTAGGTATCGTTTGTAAACTCGTTGCACCGAAGATCTGCTGATTCGAAGCCTTCGAGCGACTTCGCGTTGCGCAATACCTGCTTGAAGTAATGCTACAGCTTGAGCTGCTTCCTGAGGTGTTGTATCCATTATTAATCGAAAAAATTAGCAAAAACACACGCGTCTGAGCAAACGATGGACAAAAACTAAAGAAATGATAAGAAATATCCGACTACCCCCATTGTAGAGAAAAAGAACGCTAATTTCAAACTCTGGTGAAAACAGAGCAAATCGTTAGCATTGTGTTTGTTGCTTGATTACAATGTGAGTTGACGGTACTTTTGAATTAATTTGTAGTCATTTTAATCACCATAAAACGCACTTTTTGTAGGTATAACTTTGATAGTTGTAAGTTTTATACTTTTTGAGAAAATCGTATCAGAGTTCCTAGGTAGCGGGTGGCTCGGTTTATTTGCTGACAAGTGTAGTTTAGAGTATCGACGTTATTTACATAAATTTATCATAAATTTTTCGGCTTTTTTACCAGGTACCTTTTATTTGAGCTCTTATAACTTCCTAACTACTTTATCTTTCTGTGATTATGGCGTTTTCAATATTACCAAAATACCGGGTGCCAAACAAAAGGCACGCTGTAGAAGACCTTATTTATATAAGTAATGCTGTTTCGTATTAACTAAATTCAGAACTAAAGAAATATAGAAAGTCCAAAAAGTATTTACTATTGAGTTCTAAACTTCCGCTAAATCGTCAAGTCTGATGTCTAATGCAACGGGTGGTTATTCCTATAAAATTTAAGATAAGATATGATAATTTACCACTGAATAGACTAGAAACTACACAGTCACTCTGAAGGGTAACTGAAAAGACAATGCTTGATGACGACCTTTCGGTTCAACACCTAAATTGAAGTAACTACATAAATAAATAGTCCAAATAATATTTACGTTTCCGTTCGAAAGTTCCATTGCATCATCAAGCCTAAGGTCTAAAGCTACAGGATTAATACGATTGCAATAAAATTAATTTTATCTTTTACTAGTACTCACGCGGGGCTTCGCTCCCGTGGATTCTATCACGGTAAAAACATAACTCTCCTTTTTTGCAGTCGGGTAAAAAGTAGCCTATAACCTTCCTCAAGCTTCAAGCTACTTCCATACCAAATTTCATCCAAATCCACCCAGTACTTTCGAAGATTAGCGCGTTCAAGCAAACAAACAAACAAACAAACAAACTGTTCCGCTTTATAATATTAGTATAGATTTTGAGGTGGAAAATGCAATAAATGAGTTTTCCCGCTCTAGGTGGAGGATGGGAGTGCTAGACTTCTACTGACTAAAAATCCACCCTATTCCATCAGCAGCCCTTAAGTTCCGTGGCCGCGGTATCTTGTTATTTATTTATTTTATCTCAAATAAAATAAACTTTGTATTAAAAAATAAACCTGACTTACAAAAAAACACTGCAAAGAGAAAAATAACTTTAATTTCGGAATTCATTATCAAAAACTATACTACAAAACCAAAGACGAAAACACGAAATTAAAGTAATTTTTCACTTTGCAGTGTTTCCTTTTTAAAGTTTGATTAAATGTCGCTTTTTAGTGGGTTGGTTTGTAATTTACCCAGTTTAAAAGCCTAAACGTCAACTTTGTATCACCTTTTGAAAAATTTTTTTTTTTTCTAATGCAGGGACGATAGCGTTTAGTTCTCTTGGTACTTCACAATCAGCTCTACTTCACGATATGCAGTGTGACGGGCATAAATTGTTTAGAAATTTTATTCAAGTAATCGAATCGCAACCCACGAAATACTTATTATAGGTGTGCCTATAATATTTGAAGAGTTCCCTCGATTTCTCCATGATTCCATCATCAGATCCTAACTTGATGATAATGGAACTCACCTTGAAGTAAATCCTTTCAAATAAAAAAAGAATTTTCTAAATCGGTCTAGCCATCTACTAAAACTACTACAAAAATACAGTCGAATTGAGAACCTCCTCCTTTTTTTTAAGTAGGTTTAAAAATAAATCCATAAAGAAAATATGACATTCGTTAAATTGTATTTATAGTTCTACAGTACTGAACAACAGTTAGGGTTTAATTTCTTAAGTGCTTCCATCTTTTGTGATTATTTGTGATTTTTTTTTCTGAAAACTTTGGTAGCCCTAAATTTAGACTACATCAAATTATTACTTTATATTATAAAAGCAAAAAACTTTTAAACTAAAAATAAAATCGACTTTGCTTTCCTTCGTCGGTGTTTTTTTTTCGTATTTTCGTGTTTGGACACCGACTTCCAAATAGTTAGTTAAAAAGGGTTTTTAAGGCTTTTTAATTTGTAAGTTATCAAGTTACAAAAGCCAAAATGTCAACTACTTATCACCTTATAAAAAATATAGCTTCTCCCGATGCAGAGCCGATAATTATTGAGGAGTTCTCCTGGTACTTCAGCATCAGCTTTACTTCACCATAATTATGCATTGTAACGAGCATAAAGTGCTTAGCCATATTCAAGTAATCGAATCGCAACCCACAAAATACTTATTATTGAGTAGTTCCGGTGGCCATCTGTGGTCTTCATCATCAGTTCCACTTTACTAAATGGTGTTTTTCAAAAGCAACTGCACAAGTTACTACAAAAAATAACCAAATCGCTATAGGTGTGCCTATAATATTTGAAGAGTTCCCTCGATTTCTCCATGATTCCATCATCAAATTCTGACGTGATGATAATGGAAACAATAAAAAAGTATACACTATCAAACAAAAAAATAAATTTTTAAAATCGGTCTAGCCGTCTTCAAGTAATCAGGGAGCATACATAAAAAAATCCGACGAACTGAGAACACCTCCTCCTCCTTTTTTTTGAAGTCGGTTAAAAAAGATGTACCTTGCTTCATGTGCATTCTTTAATTCTGACTTACAGGTTTTGGAAAAAACTTAGTTTAGGCACCAGTCTCCCACAAATTATGTTTAAATTGTCTGTACCTTAAGTCAATTATCTAATGTATTAATTTGTGGTGAGAAAATAAATAAATTTTATTCTAATTCTATTCTTAATGATGCAAAATTATTGCGTTTCCCTTTTTTTACACAATGGTATACACCGTGCCTGTTCTCCGTAGCTAAAACAATTACGTATAAAGCACTAAAAATATTTCTTACAAAAAAATACGTGTATCAAAACCCGCGTAGTCGTAGTAAAGTTAGCGTTCTCGATACGTGCGATCGACTGTCGGGCGGGACGCGGAAAAAATTGACACACGTCCTACCCTGGCGGGCGCTCGGGCCATACTAAATGGGGCTAGCTTGGACAACGTAATATATAGTAATTTAGAGCGTTCTTAAAATCATGTTATTACAAAATTACATGATCGCATTGTCATAAAAACTATTTATTTGAATTCTTCACAGAACAAAGTTTATTTTGACGTAATTTTTTTTATCGAAATTACGCCTTATTAAATGCGAATAATCGCGACAAACTTGCGCTACAGCACCTAAAAATAGACAATAGTTTTTATTTTTTTTCTAAATAATGCAATAAATAATCTTGAATATTGAACATTAGTTCACAAATCAAGTATATGTCTTATACTATCCATATTTTTTTCACCTGAATTTGTGAACATTAGTCATAGATTCCGGAATCTGAAGTTGACTCTACGATGATATTTCAGTAAACTACTTTTGGGAGATTACTCACCACAAAGCGATGCAGATGTTTTAAGTAAATGTTAAACGATAAAACACTTCATTAATAGTTGATCTATTATAGACATGTATTTTAAAAATTCAAAGTATGACGTAAGATGGTAAAGCAGGCGATTGAAATCTTAGAAATTTACGAAAAAACGTCTAATGGCTCTTAAGAATTATTATAATTATATATTAATTCCTATGTTTCAGATCCAGCTACCAAATGATAAAATAAGGTATCTCACCAAGAAATGTGATTTATTTAAGCAAATAGTGAGAAGTTTAAATGAAAAGGTTCGGAGACGGGATGCAAAAATTGCTCATTTTTAGGGTTCCGTAGTCAACAAGGAACCCTTATAGTTTCGCCATGTCCGTCTGTCTGTCCGTCTGTCCGCGGTTTAGCTCAAAAACTATTGGTACTAGAAAGTTGTACTTTGGCATGAGTATACACGTTAATGACGCCAAAAAAGTGGTAAAATTAAATTTTGAAAAAAAAAAAATTTAGGGTACCTCCCATACATGTAAAGTGGGATGATAATTTTTTTTTTTTCGTTTGGATATTGATGGATAGGTCTTTCAAAAATATTAGGGGTTTGGTAAGACCGTTTTTTGATTAAGTAAACCGTTCGTGACTTATCAAGCTTTAAAGTACCAATTTTCGTTAGAGTCAAGTGTCCCCCCCTCTATCAACTAAACGGTTATAGTTAGAAATTCTAATGTCACGGCAATAGTACCTATATATAACGAAATTTAAAGGAAAACTATCACACATAAGTGGCCTTTACAAGTTTACGAGTAATAGTCGACCAATTGTATTTGACTCGAAAATTTCGAACAACTCTATAGAAATGTCGATAGATGGCGCTAAGCGCCAGTTGTATCGTGCTAGCTTCTTGTGACGATTGAGTAGTATTGCTCTGTGTCCGTATTTAAATTCAAAACACCGGCTATGACAAGTTTTATACAAATCTCTAAAAAAATTAAAACTTTCCGTGCAAAATTGTCGGATCAGGTGAGGATTGTATAGGAAGTCAAATTAGTTAGGTAGTCATGTTTGGCTTTTAGTTACAGCATGGTACGAAACGATCAGTCAGCGAATATGACACGCACTTGGCTGTTATAAAAACTACGGAACCCTACACTGCGCGTGGCCCGACACGCACTTGACCGGTTTTTCTAATATTATTAAAGACCTTATGAAAGGTAAATCCATAAATAATGAAGAAAGTTTAAATCTGGATGAGTGTGCAGGGCCAGAAGGCTTTCTTAAAAGGCAAATTGCCAAATCCAAAGGTCTTCCTTTAGAAAAAAAAGTACTCTGAAGAATTAAGAACATTTGCCCTTAGGTTAATGTTAAAACCTTGCCTTCCTTCTTCTTCTTACTTTCTTCCAGGTTTTCAACTTATAAGAAATGACCGCGCGGTCGGTGGTGGTAGCGGTGTGGCCATTTATCTGAGAAGTTATATACCGTTTTCCATTGTTACCATGTCCTCACAGCCGACCCCATCTAACGCCGGTGAACATCTTTTAGTGGAAGTTGAATTACACCACTCAAAAATTCTCCTTGGAGTCTACTACAGCTCTTCTCTACGAAAAATTTTTTATCTTCTTTTGGGCGCATATTAGAAACTTTAATTCTCTCTTACAGTCATAGCATCATACTGGGTGACTTTAATACGTGCCTCCTTAAAAAAGACACCCGTTCTAATTCTCTTCTCCATATTGTTGAGTCAACTAATCTCTCTATAATCAATCTTGATGCCTTCACTACTTGACCTTATTTTAGTCTCATCTCTTGTTCATGTCGTTAAGCACGGCCAATATTTGGCAGACGCTTTTTCCTATCATGACCTAATTTTCACATCGTATAAAATTCGTCCTCCCAAGCATAAGTCCAAAACTCTTCTCCTTCGCAATTTTAGTGGGATGAACATTGACCAGCTTCGAGAGTATACCAACAACATTGACTGGGCGCCTGGTTGAATCTTCATCGGTCGACCAGCAGGTTGACCAGCAATTTCTTACTTCTTCCCTTATTCAGCTTTACGACAGGCATGCGCCTGTTCGAGCTGTCAGAGTAAAGCACCTCCCAGCGCCTTGGCTGACTGATGAAATTAAACTTTTGATTAATAAGAAAGCAGCTGCCAAGTTTAAGTTCTAAATTCAACCCAATGACAGCAACAGGGAAAAATATGTGTCAATCAGAAATCACTGCAGCAAGGTGTGTAGAAATGCAAACCGCCAATATATCCACAGTTCCGTTCAGAATGGTGATCCAGCTAAGGTCTGGAATGTTCTCAAATCATTAGGTATCGGAAAAAAGTCTCATGAAACAATTCCTAAGGACTTAGACTTCAACTTACTTAATAGTCATTTTTCTACTTCGCCTGTATTAGATAGGGCCACTAAAGCTGCTACTCTAAATTATCTTTCAAACCTTCCGGTACCTGATTATTCTCCCCTTTCAATTCAGTCAATTCACTGCTTGTGATGTTAAAAAGAGTATTGTGTCTATTACGTCCGACGCTGTGGGTAGTGACTGTGTCAGTCGTAAGATGATCATTCCTATCCTTGACAACATTCTTCCGGCCATCCTTTATATTCTTAACTTCTCTATTTCTAGTAGTATCTTTCCACAAGCTTGGAAAGACGCTCAAGTTATCCTGTTACCAAAGAAATCGCATCCCGCATCTTTCTCTGACTACCGACCCATTTCCATTCTCCCTTTTCTATCCAAAGTCCTAGAAAAGCTTGTCCATCAACAACTCAGCGCGTTCCTTTCTAAACATAATCTTTTAAATCCCTTCCAATCTGGTTTTCGACCAGGTCACAGCACTACCTCAGCACTCATTCATATTACGGATGATATAAGGTCAGGCATGGAGATTAGCAATGCTTTTAATACAGTTGACTTCGACATTCTGCTTGGGATTCTATGCTCTTTTAACATATCTCCTTCGGTAATTGACTGGTTTTGTAGTTACCTGTTTGGTCGCCGGCAGCGTATTTGCACTGAGGATTCTTTCTCTTCTTGGAGTGACACCTCTGCCGGTATGCCGCAGGGTGGCGTTTTATCTCCTTTACTTTTCGTACTTTTTATTAATGCTATCACTCAACGACTATCTTCCTTCTACCACTTGTATGCTGATGATTTGCAAATTTAAACGCAAGCACGTCGTAGACTTATCTGATGCCATTGGGACAATTAATGGGGACCTCGCTCGAATTAGTGATTGGAGCACTGAGTTCGGACTGAAAATGAATCCTGCCAAAACCCAAATAATTGTTGTTGGTAGCTCCCGGACTATCTCTAAGGTCGACTGGTCGACACTTCCCGAAGTTTCCTTTAATAACACCGTCATTCCGTTCAGTCACGCCGTGAAGAACTTGGGGATATACATGGACAAAACTCTGTCTTGGACGAAGCAACTGCAGGAAGTCAGTCGTAAACTGTTTGCTTCTGCAGGCTCCCTGAGACGAAGGAGCATTACCTCTCACTATAATTTTTTCCCCTCGTTTCTCTATTATGAATTTGAAATGTATTAGTATACATTTATATATTATTTTTTGTGGTATGTATTATTATTATTCTATCATTATGTTTAATTATAATATATATTATAATTCATAAATTAATAACAGTAATATCACAAAATAGTTGTGTATTGTTATTTGCATAAACGCTGTCAGTCTTGCTCATGTTTAGCGTTCCGTAGCCGAATGGCAAACAACGGAACCCTTATAAATTCGTCATATCTGTTTGTCTATCCGTCCGTATGTCACAGCCACTTTATTCGGAAACAATTAAGACAACAGAGTTGAAACTTCGTAGGTAAAAGTATTTTTAGGCCCGCCTTACGACTTTTATCGTACTAATCCATACCCATATGATATACTAATATTATAAATGCGAAAGTAACTCTGTCTGTCTGTTACCTTTTCACGCCTAAACCTCTGAACCGAATTAGATTAAATTTGGCATGAGAATAGTTTAGGACCCTGGGAAGGACATAGGATAGTTTTATTTTATTCCAGAAATCATTCTTTAAGGATGCAAAAGGAGTGTTGGAACTTTGTTTCCCCCCCTCCCAAGTCATTCAAATTGCGTATTCAAGAACCACTAGAAACATTTTTTTTTAATACACAACTACATGTAGGCCATACAGATCTTTGTTTAGGGCTGGGGTCGCACCCACGTCATGCACCAGTCAATCGTTACGCCAACCGTATCGTTTAAATTTTAGCCAATCAAGTTAATATTCGAATCATTTCTATTTTAAAATCGGGGCAATATGTGGCTGCCCTTTGAAAATAGGAGAAGATCGTGTGGCAACAGATATCAACGGGATGATTTATTTGAGCTCTGGATTCTGTAACATAGTCCAAGATTCAGATAATTTAATAAACCACGTTTATTCGGATTTGAAAACAAATATAGATAGAGTATGGCATATAGATAGAGTATGGCAGCGTGAAAGAGCAATTTTGGCACCGGCTAACGAAATTGTAGGGCAGATCAACGAAAAAATTATGTCTCATGTGGATTATGATGTTGTCGAGTATCTGTCCGTCGACAATATCATGGATATTGAGCAACTCTCTGGAATTGTAGGGGTACCCCATCAAATTATTTGAGGCTTAAACTTGGTGTCCCAGTCCTGTTGATGCGTAATCTGGACACACCAAGGCTCTGTAATGGCACGCAACTACAAATTACACACCTTGAACGAAATATTGTTCAAGCAATAATTATGACAGGAACAGCAAGCGGTGAAAACATATTTATTCCTCGCATTCCAATAATCCCGACCAATTTGCCATTCCAGGTCAAAAAACTCAAATTTCCCCTAAAAGCAGCATTCGCAATGACCATAAACAAAGCTCAAGGATAGACACTGAAAGTCGCAGGTGTATATTTAAAAAAAGACTGATTTTCCCATGGGCAACTCTATGTGGCGTGCTCTCAAGTATCAATCTCACAAAATCGACACGTTTTAGCCAAGGACGGGAAAACCAGAAACGTAGTTTACAAAAATGTATTGTAAACTACGTTTTTGGTTTTAAAAGGATAAATTTTAAATATTAACTGTCTGTCTCTTTTTGGGGATGGATGAACCCTGGTGATGGTTTTTTAAATATTATATGCGTTTTTAACCACCCAAAAAGGTGCGGTACACCTTTTTGGCAACAAGAATTATTGAAAAAGTGTAAATTAACGCGGGCGAAGCAGCGGGCAAAAGCTAGTTTATAATATTAGTAAGAAAGACAGGAAAAAACAAAAAGTATACAAAAAACAACTAATAATAAATAAAAAAGCCATTACAAACATGGAATATCAATGTGGTGTGTGTCTCCGAGTTGCACCAAATGAAAGTCCAGCTCAGCGAAAGAGACACGTGTACGTTGAAGATAATGGAATTTTGTCCACGTACCAGTGTATAGTTCTCCTGGTAGGAACAGATCGGGTTCTCCAGACACGCTGATGCGGTAGTGGTCATCTGCGGGCGGGGCGTGTGCCGGGGCGCGCTCGCATAGAGGCGCCGGCGTCGTCGTTGCTGCCCCCGCGCATGCTACCAGTGTAGCCAACACACTACACACACGCCAAATAGGGATACATAAGTACTACATATACTGGGTCTTGGAAATAATACACATTCCTGGTAAGGGGTTAATGTAGTAGAGCACATTTGAACTAATTCGGTTCCGGGATACTATGTTTGATACCTGGTTATTTCTAATTATTAAAAATTAGCGTATTCAATATTTAAGAATTTTAACGAAAGACCCCATCAGACAAAATCAAAGTGCAGTAAATTACAGGGGATATTCTTTATTATTTTGATGTTTTAGAAGAGAACTAACTTAGTCAAAAGTAAAAAATTGGCCAAGTGCGAGTCAGACTCGCCCATGAAGGGTTCCGTAGTAACTATAATAATATAATATGTATACAGGGTGTCCCGTAAATAATGGATCAAACGTAACGGGTAGGTAGCTTACCTAATTTCCAACAACTAATTTGAATATTAAAAAAAACCGTTACAGTAACCAAGATATTAATTTTTTTTTTCGAATTTTACCATTTTGTCTTCCAGAATTAAGTTTTTTTAATGCTGTTGCTGCAAATGATGACATTTTTAGGTATGATTTTTATTTAACATTTCTGAATAGCTTACTAATGTTATAAGATACCATTTTTTTGAATACCGTTTTATTTGCCTTAGAAAAAAAATCTTGAGTTAAAAAGTTTTTTCTTTACGATGTTAGGACCAAAATTGAAAAAATTCTCCTGTAAAAAAAATGTATGACACCGAAGACGACCATTATTTTAAAAACTTGTACATTTAATAAGGTTTGCAAATTCGTATAAAACTTACGTCTAGTCCTTATCGTTACAAAGATATTGCTATGAATGTGATGAAAAAGACAGAAAATAAATTAAATTGGTACTATTCCATTTTTTCCTTTTCGTTATGGCTTATGCTTGAATGCTTGTAATCGAGGCAGGTAGTTAAGCGGCTAGCATAATTCCGACCCGATGACGTCATCTGTCGGGATCGCTACCTGTGGCGGAGTTGCACCTCAGTCAGTGTGAAAGGGATAGATAGCGCCGCTTTTTGGTAAATCGGTATGAAGTTGCGCAGGTTCTTTTGTTCTTTCCTGCGCCCTTCACTCGTACAGGCTTCATTGTTGCTTGATTTTATTAGTTTAGTTCTAACTAGTCTCTCTTCGAGTTGCTACGTCAGACAACTTTCGCTCCCGCTCAGTGGCTCGGTGTTTTCTTCTGTAAAATTTGACTTGTGCTGTGTATTTGGACTTTGCTTTGCCTATCGATTTGGAACTCTTTGCCTATTGGACAAACGACTTGGCGATCCTACGGACTCCGAAAACATTCGTTTGTGTGTGCAGTAGCGCTGAAACCTTATTCAGCCCAATGCCTCGTTATGAGTACACGCCACGGCAATACGCCGAAATGCATTTTATCTACGGAGAAGCAAGAGGTAATGCCAGGGCGGCTGCAAGATTGTACCGTGAAAGATACCCGAACCTGGTTCGTTATCCCGATTATCGCATCTTTATTAGAGTGCATAACTCGCTTCTTGAGGGCAGAATTCTTGGCACCGGAGTTGGTGGTACCAGTGAAGGACGACCGCGACAAGTTAATGACGAAGTCATTCTTCGAGAAATCGAGGAAGATCCGTCAGTCTCCGTTCGCGTCATAGCGCGACGCTTAGGAATTTCTAGATCGACGGTGCATCGAGTGCTACAACGGTGCCGATTGCACCCATATCACGTGCAACGTGTTCAAACGCTGACGTTGCGTGATTACCGGCCAAGAATAGAATTTTGCCAAAGGATGCTTAGAATGATTCGGGCGGACCCGCAGTTTTTTAACAAGATTTTATGGAGTGACGAGTCTTCATGCCGCCGAGATGGATATTTAAATTTACATAATTTGCACAGTTGGCAGCTGATAAACCCACATTTGATGCGAGAGGATAGGAGCCAACATCAATTTAAAATAAATTTATGGGCGGGAATAATCAATGGGCAAATAATAGGGCCCTTTGAACTACCAGCTACTCTAAACGCCGAATATTATCTCCATTTTTTAAGGAATGAGTTGCCAAGGTTATTAGAAAACGTTCCAGAAGACGTGCGGCAAGCAATGTGGTTGCAAAATGATGGGTGCCCCGCTCACTATGCGACGGCAGTAAGGGCGCACCTTAATGAAAGTTATCCGGACAGATGGATCGGCCGATTAGGACCAGTTTTGTGGCCTCCGCGATCTCCGGATTTAAATCCCCTAGATTTTTTTTACTGGGGATGTTTAAAAGACAGGGTCTACAAGAAACCAATAACGTCGGAAGAAGAATTACGACAGCGCATCCAATCTGCTGCATCAGAAATAAACCAAAGCCGTTTTGTCCGTCGGATAAGAGCTTCCTTTATTAGGACATGCAGACTTTGCATTCTTGTAGGGGGAAGGCAATTCGAACATTTATTGTAAAAACCAAATAAAACGATTTATTTGAACTGTTTTTTTTTTAGTACGGCCTCCTAATTCTTTTCATACGCCTCAATAATTCAATGAACATTGCCTCTGAAATACTACAGTTACACATTTTAAAGAAAAAAGTTTAAACGTACACACTTTTTTATTTTTTTTATTAACGTTGATTTGGAGCACCTCTCAGATTCATAGCAATTATCTTTGTAACGACAATGACTAGAATGTACAACTTCATACCAATTTACCAAAAATATAAAAGCGGCGCTATCTATCCCCTTCACACTGACTGAGGTGCAACTCCGCCACAGGTAGCGGTCCCAAATTCCGGACAGATGACGTCATCGGGTCGGAATTATGCTAGCCGCTTAACTACCTGCCTCGATTACAAGCATTCAAGCATAAGCCATAACGAAAAGAAAAAAATGGAATAGTACCAATTTAATTTATTTTCTGTCTTCTTCATCACATTCATAGCAATATCTTTGTAACGATAAGGACTAGACGTAAGTTTTATACGAATTTGCAAACCTTATTAAATGTACAAGTTTTTAAAATAATGGTCGTCTTCGGTGTCATACATTTTTTTTACAGGAGAAATTTTTCAATTTTGGTCCTAACATCGTAAAGAAAAAAATTTCAACTCAAGATTTTTTTTCTAAGGCAAATAAAACGGTATTCAAAAAAATGGTATCTTATAACATTAGTAAGCTATTCAGAAATGTTAGATAAAAATCATACCTAAAAATGTCATCATTTGCAGCAACAGCATTAAAAAAACTTAATTCTGGAAGACAAAATGGTAAAATTCGAAAAAAAAAATTAATATCTTGGTTACTGTAACGGTTTTTTTTAATATTCAAATTAGTTGTTGGAAATTAGGTAAGCTACCTACCCGTTACGTTTGATCCATTATTTACGGGACACCCTGTATTTATTTGACAAATAAAAAAACCTTAAAAATCTCTTAAAACTAGCTTATTTACATTTTTACAACTACGCTAAATAACTTTGTTTTTCATAGTATTTGTATGAATTACAAAGTTATATTTGCGTTTTAGAAAATATGCTGTATCTCAAACACTGCTGACTCGATTTCGTTCAAACCAATTTTAGTTAGAGGGGTAGGGCACTCATTTTACCACTTTGGAAGCTTATATCTTTTAAACGATTGACTTTATGAAAAAGTGGTTTTAGAAACCCTTATATCATTTTTAAAGACCTGTCTATAGATATCACACACGCATAGGTTTCATGAAAAAAAATATTTTCAGTTTTAGTTCCATGTATGGGGGACCCCCCTTCATTTTAAATATTTTTTAATTTTTTTGTTAAAATCGGAAAGCGGTTCACAGAATATATCTACCTACTAAGTTTCACAAGTATAGTCATAATAGTTTCGGAATAAAATGGCTGTGACATGCGGACGGACGAACAGATAGACAGACGGACAGACATATCGAAACTATAAGGGTTCCGTTTTTTGCCATTCGGCTACGGAACCCTAAAAAGCAATAAATCTGAGCTATTTTTAAGTGCGCACTAAAACCTCAAATGTTTTTTATGAATAATCAGGTTTAATAGGAATTAATATTAAATTAAATTAATTTAAACTCAGAAACTGCCAGGGATTAGATATAGTATCCCAGAACTGTATTTTCTACAAATGTAGAACACATTTGGAGAAAATACACTTTAATCACTTACCAGGAATGTATCGTATTTCCAATCACCCGGCACATAACAAGCTAGCGCCCGCGTCTCCGTTCGCGTCAATATTTGGTACTTCATGCCAGGTTGCAAACTATAATCTAACTCTGTTCTTCATCCACATCCGTTCGGAAGTTTTTGCATGAAAGAGTAACAAACTTCCATCCATACTCACAAACTTTTGCATTTGTATAAAAAATTGTAGGAAGTAGGATGATGCGACCTATAAGTAGGCTTCTTCATTTACACTATACTAGCAACCTATCCTAGCTTCGCAGGGTTGTAATATAATTAACCTTCAACTGAAAACCTTATTAAATCCGATGCGTGGTTTGCAAAAAGTCATAGAGAAATACAGAGACAGATTGCAACTTTGATTAATTATACTATTCGGTCCTTAGTCAGACCACCAGTTGCCGCGTTTTTCTAGCAATAATAATCCGCTACTTTATTTATTACTACAAGTCGCGCGGGGCTTTGCTTCCGTGGACTTTATCACCATTAAAACGCACCTAACCATCCTTCTTTTGCAGTCGGGTAAAATTATAACCTACCTCAAGCTTCAAGCTACTTCCATACCAAATTTTATCCTAATCCACCCAGTACTTTCGAATATTAGCCCGTTTAAACAATCAAACTTTTCCGCTTTATAATATTAGTATAGATAGATTATGTAATCCTCATTCTGTAACCATCAAAGACAACACCAAATTCATAGGCATGAGTATTAGTTGTGTCTGAAAAAATCTTTTTTGCAGTAACAATACATAGGTACATATTTATCTAATTATTCACGTGTACCTACTATAAATATTGAAATACTTGTAAGTGGGTCTCTGCATCTAATACCTAAGTATGTCTAGAAGTTCTAAATACTTTTTCATGGTCTTCTATAAAAATAAATATTACTTTGCACGAACAAAATTAACAAATAAAAAAAATAAGTAACTAAAGTGGCCAGAACGTATATTATTCTAACATATAATAAAAGAAAACGTCATAACTTTCACGCATGTGCACCTGAGCTCCGGAGCAAAGTGCAGCCAATCGATCTCCCAATTGAACATTCATACACGGAAAATGTATTTCGATATCTAGACCTGTGTCATAACTAAACAAAGAGAGGAACAAAATTCGTGGACCGTTTCACTTTCGTTAACCAACTGGTCATACAAAATCGTAATGTAAATGATAAGAGATAGTAAAATTGGCAAAAACTACTAACTAAACTGATTTATTGAATGATACCTACAGTGATTCCATTTTTCGCGATATTTTTCGTGGAGCGCAAACGTTCAGCTTGCGACGGGCGGCCGCCCTGTATTCCCGCCCTCCGAGAGGCGACTGAGTTGGCGTCGCCGGGACACCCCTACATAGTACATACATAGGGAGATACGACCTTTCGCTCCTACCCTTCCCTGTTCGCTATAGGCGAGCTAGCTTACCCAATAATTGCTTGTAATTGATTTCAAACACGCGTGCCTATCCGACGCGATGTGTACTCTCGGGTCTTGTGCAGGGCATTAATCAATGCTGAATTACTGTCTTATACGTACTAATTACATGTATATATGTAGTGTATTTATTCATATATATTATTTATGTAGATTTCTATTTTATGATACTTCGATTTTATGATATTAGGTTTTATGTATTACTATTATTTTTTTCCAATATAATTTTCACGTACATATTGCACCTGCCATTCTATCTCTTCACCACTCATGGTTGACTGGTAGAGAATGACTACGGCATTAAGTCTGCCTTTGTACCTATGTGCATAAAGTGTAAATAAATAAATAATTGTAACTGTTTAAATAATTATGTTGATACAAAGTACGATGAACCGACAGAATTAAGATTGGGCACGCCGCAATCGCGGCGATAAGTCCCCTCTTTGAGGAGTGGCTAGAGAGATGCCATGGCGTCCTCACCTTCCGCCTGACTCAGGTACTGACGGAATACGGGTGTTTCGGGAGGTACCTGTTTCGGATTCAGCGGGAGGACACGCCCGGGTGTCGACATTGCGTGGACTACCCGGAGGACACGGTGGAGCATACGGAGATGTGCCCCGCTTGGACAGAGCTTCGCCGTGTACTCGTTGAGGTGATCGGCGGCGGTGACCTTTCGCGCCCGGCCTTGGTTCAGTCCATGGTGCGGAGCGAGAGGGAATGGGATGCGGTCGCCTCCTTCTGCGAAGCAGTCATGCTAGCGAAGGAGGAGGCCGAACGCGCAAGGGAGAGGCAACTCTCTTCCTCACGCCCCAACCGCTGCGGGAGACGCCCCGTGCGTCTGGGATCGCGAGCCGATCTCCGGCCAGCGTAGACGCGGGCCAGCGGATGGTGAGCAGGAGTAGCTCACCGTCCGGTAAGGACCAGGCCAGAGTCGGCGACGCGCCGTGTTCCGCGCGCGCCTCATAGAGCAGTCAGCAGCATTGACGGGGCCCGATAGGGCTACTGCCTTACGGGGTTGCGGTAATGTCCTAACGAGATACCACAGTTCCGGAACGCAAAGGCAACTGAAGGAGCAGAGTGGTTTTTTAGTCTATAGAAATCTGACACCCCCTTCCGCTCCAAACACAGCGGGAGTCATTCGATGATTCTTCCACCCAGAGAAAAAAGCACTAAGATGCTTTTAAAAATATAGGTGGCCTTTTTAGTTGTGGATTTTGTTAATTTTTTTCATTATTAAAAGAAACACTTTTAGAATTCTATTTATACCAGAAAAAAATATTTTGGAAAAAAATTTTACCCGACTGCAAAGGAAGGGTTTATATACAAGGGGTAATCTAGAGAGCAATAATACTAATGAAAAACTACTGATCTAAATACAAAAACATTCATTTGCTTTTTAAATATAATTTATTTCATTTTAAAATAAATATTAAAATTGTAATAACATTTGATTTAAAAAGGAACATAATATTATAAATATAAAATACATTGCATACTGTGATTAAAATAGATACGTTACATTATTACTCATTTAATTTAAATCTACGGAGTACTTACTAAGATTTATAGGAAAATATCGAATTTCTAAAAGTTTTAAAGTCAAATAAAGCTACATAATATATTTTAGAACATTTTCGTCGTTGTTGGTAATCTATATACGAATCCATTATGTATTTTTCCTTATAATATGAGTCATATAATAAACTACATTGCACTTACATTATATTAAAGAAATACTTTGGTAATTCAAATGATACTTAATATTAAAATAGTCTACTTAGTAACTAATGGCACAAAATATATGACATCTAAGTTAGGCGACTACAGGTACCTACTTTAGCTAGTCACAACATACTTTCAATAGGATTCTATTCCGCTTTAATAAGAACTTGCTAGTAATATGTAGAATATGCTCATCGTTTACTTTACGATATGGCCCGCGTTACATAAAATATGTAGGAAATTATTTTTATATCTCTTTACCTAAACAAAATATTCAAATTGATAAATAAGATCTAATGATAGTAATTACAATGTCCTGACCAAAGTGTCTGTCGAAATTAGATTACAGATACATATTAGTGGATATGCAACATCTGATTTTATTGAAACTAATACAAGAATTAAATCCTCTCATACTGTATTCATAAAACCACCTAAACAGGACTTTATTGTTACTGTTACGCCAGTCGCTTAGTGAAGAACGTCGAGAAACTTCGACAGAAATCTAGAATGTTCGAGACATTAACAACATCTAGCGGCGCGTAGATTACTGAGTATATCTAGTCGAGACACTAACGCCATCTAGCGGCGAATAGCGGTACTGTGTATCTCAAGTAGCTCTGGAATATTCTTAGCAGTATAAGCAGTGAGTCGATTTTACAGGAATGTTCTGGAACTCATAGACCGGGGTATAAATATATCGCAAAGGGGCGCAGAGAGTCAGTCTTATTACGAGGCGAATACGCGATATACGAAGCTTTACAAGTGAATTTCAGTGCGATTTAAGTGTTAAGTGACAAGTGTTGGGGTGCAAATAATTGTGTTAAATATTTATTTTGTGTTTAATTAGTTAAAGTGTTAATTTTGGTTTAATTGGCGTTAATTATTTCTATTCCGAACCCCAGCTCGTAACATTACTTTAAGAAACTATGTAGAATACATTGTGAGCTATGGCTCAAGTTACAACAAAAATAGTTAAATTTTCCTTAAAATTTGTTTACAATCTACTCACTATTGAATGTAAATTGAAGATCAAAATGCTAACTTTGACATACCAACTTGAAGTAACCTATTTACTGAACAAGCAGTATAATCCAAAATTCCTAACAATTGTCTAATGTAATCGAAAATCTAATTGGAAGTAATTGTAATCATTTATTTTTACCCTCACTCACTTTGGCCTTGTTGGAATAGTGATTCATAGACCAAGAATTATCTTCATAAATACATTTCTGACATCGCTCATTAACGACTTTTCATCATCGTTTGTAAATCGAAAACGACATTCGAAATCCAGTTTTTGATGTTCATTGCGAATTTGCGTCAAATGTCGGCCGTAACGTCGTCACTATCTTTCTGGTATTACATATATCGCACGCTTAATCCAATACTGTCACTATCCAAAATTTTGCCAAATCGACTTTTTAATGCCATCTGTTGGGAAACGTAGAACTACGCGTAATCGCGCTCACACCAGTCTAAAAGTAACAGAAATAACCACTATACGGGCAGTAGTCCGCTTCGTCACTATACAAAAATGTTCCCATTCTCATTCCATTTTTTGCCTCTGCTGACAAGTTGACTTTTTGGGATAGTGACAGTATTGGAATAAGCGTGCGATATGTAGTATATATCGAAGATATGACAAAGTACCACAATTAGAATCCTTCATATATGTTTGTCCCATTGAGTTAGGACTGTGGTCTGTTGGGCGGGTGCTCCCTTAACTCCAAAACGTGCTCGACAGCTTGCGGCCTGCCGTCTGGCCCGATGCGAGCCGGCTTCATCACTCCATCCGAAACCATCTTGTCAAACAGATTCACCAGTTTCATCGCCTCATACTCTTTCTGTAAATTAAATAATTTCATATAGATAGACAGACTCTTTATTGTACACCATAACAGAATTAAATGAGGACTTAAAAACTACAAAGGGTGTTAAAATGAGCGGTCTTATCGCTAAAAATGATCTTTTACAGACAACCTTTGGGTGGATTTGACACAGCAGGAGAAAGTAAATACGCGGGTAGTCCATGGTGTACTATTCACTTATATACAATAAATAAGTAATAAACTACATACTCAATACACATATACATATGCAGCCTGGAGAGAACTATCTGATCTTAAATTAAACGTCGTATAAGTTATTATATTCTCAACCTGCACACAAGCATTTTCTACATGATATATTGTTATTATTGTTAATAGGAGAGTACGCCACAGGTTAATAACCCCCAAGGCGCATCGGTATCACCGCACGCGTTGCCAGGTCGCTACTGCAAAAATCTACGCCTTTTTTCTATTATTTATTGTCTGATACAAATCAATGCAAATTATACCGTATGCTTGAGACGTAAGAGTCATTAAGCATGTCATCATAAGTCGATGTGGTTCCGCCAAAGGACGAGGGCACGGGGTGGCCGCGGGGGTGTACGGGAGGGGTAGTTATATTCCCTATCTAGGTCACGGTCACTTGATCACCGGGCGTGGTCCCTGTCTGTGACGCATTCTGCAGCGCTTTGGAATTTCTGACTGATGCGCCCGCGCTCTTCGAAAGTTGGCGCTCGAGTGCTTTCGTATATTTTTTTAAGAAGCGTATGTTATTTAATTGCAAAAATTTGACGCATTGTTTTAATAGTGACGGGGCACATAACGTAGAATAGGTACTTAGTTAATTAGACGCTTGGTTTGAATTATCTGTTTGAAGTTTTTTATTTTTAATTATAAATCATCATGCCTCGTTATAATTACACAGCTTCGGAGTACACTGATATGATTTTAATTTATGGGGAGTGTCACGGAAACGATTTAAAAAATCGGATTATGATATCTTTTAATAAATTGAAAGACATGGCTGCTACTGGTGACCTATTATCGAGAGTGAGAAATAACTTTATACGTCGGTGTAGAATGTGTATTCAAGAACATGGCGGACATATAGAAAAAAAAAATACTGTCTACCTACTTAGCTAAGTGATCAAAAAGTGATTGTGATTAATAAATTGATTAGTGAATAACTCGCGGGTGAATGGTGCCTGACTATTTCGTTAATAATCTGTCATATGTTGTAATGTAATTGAGCATTAATAATACTAATGGCGCCAAAACATCATGTCGCTTGTCACTACGCGGTGTCGTCGCCAGCCGCCGCAAACCGCGCTGCGTTGCCATTCTTACAGGTACCTTACAGTGAGCCAATATTTCTAAATGATGTTCTATTTTGTGTACAGTTTTATGCTATTTAGTTCGTTTTTTTTTTTTAATTTCGATGTTAGGATATATTTGATAGTTTATAAATGTTTCTAGGAACCAGCAATGCTAGTGTTTTCAATAAGTCTTATCGTCGTCTCCACGCTGTATATACATAAAAAAAAACTAAGCTATAAAGATATACAAAAAATAGTAACAAATTAAAGAAAGCGATAGAGATCTTTTACCATGTTTTTGAAAGAAGGAAGGGTTTGTGCTTGTCTTACTGACACGGGAAGAGTATTCCACAGTTGTAGTACTTGAGCTGCGAACGACTTACACACTCAGAAATTTGGCATGTGTGTCATGGAGGAACTTGAAACGTTCTTTAAGATAAGAGGGGGTTTTAGGGTTGACAAGATGTGTAAGTTCAGGCGAAGACGTATAGGAAGCCACTTAAGTTTCATACGAAATTCGGAATGTGAATTACATATAGCTACTTGCTATAATTTTAGCAGCAATAGCCTAATGGCTTAGGTGACGGCCTTGTGATCGAGGGGTCGCGAGTTCGAACCCCACCCATTACACAGACACTAGTGCCGTGAACCCATTTCAGACTCAAACATATTTATCTTAGTTAGAAGGGTTGACAAATGTTACAAAGAAAGTAAAACAATTGTTCAAATATAAACAAATATAATTAGGTTCGAGAATCGAACTAATGAGATTAATACTTTGTACATAGCATTAGCTCCAAATGATAGCTTAGTTACTTAGAAAATATAATATTGTTGGCTAAGAACACGGGTTTTAATTGATTTATTTTAGCTACACATGTATAAAAACAGGTTTGATTACATTCATATTTTCAAGTTACCAATTAGTATAGTGCCCGGCACGTAACTTGGCAAGAGTCGTTAGATGCGCAGAAGTCGATTTTTAGGTGTCAGCGGTTGTCAGCGGGATGCGGGGTGTTATGTAGCCTCAACCCGAGCGCGCGATTGGTGCGTCAGTAGACTCAAGGCCTCTCGCACTGTGTCTACGCCCCGTTCGCTCCCGAATACACTACGTGCACGAAAGTATCCTTTGTTTTAGTTACGAGTTATTGTGTTAAAAGAGAATACCAAGCACTCTATACACTTTTGCCCCACTCAATATAAAAGTCATTAAAAAGCATGCAATATGCAGCATCTTATTGTATTGTTACGCCAGTCGCTTAGTGAAGTGCGTCGGGAAACTTCGACATAAATCTGGAATGTTCGAGACGCTAACGCCATCTAGCGGCGAGTAGCAGGAATGAGCATATCTAGTCGAGACACTAACGCCATCTAGCGTCGAATAGCGGTACTATGTATTTCGAGTATTTTCTAAGCAGTATAAACAGTGAGTCAATTTTATAAGAATGTTCTCGAACTCATAGACTGGGGTATAAATAGAGCGCAAAGGGGCGTAGAGAGTCAGTCTTATTACGAGGCGAATACGAGATATAATCGAAGCTTTATCAGTGAATTTCAGTGCGATTTAAGTGTGATCTAAGTATTAAGTGACAAGTGTTGTGGTGCGAATAATTGTGTTAAATTTTTATTTTGTGCGTAATTAATCAAAGTGTTAATTTTGGTTTAATTGGCGTTAATTACTTCTATCCCGAACCCCAGCTCGTAACAATTTGGTGTCAGAAGTGGGATAGAAAAATGCCGGTTTTATCGAAAGACGATATGGAAGGTGTAAGGACAAGAAATCAACGCCAGCAGGAGATCGACCAGAGACGGTTTGAAGGGTCACCATCGCCAGCACCGGGTGGAAATCGGCAGACGATGGAGGCGTCTGCGAGTACTTCCGGAGTTGCTCCAATGACTACGTCTCCGGCTGCATTTGATATGGCTGCATTGATGGCTATGCTGCAGGAACAAGCCCGCCGCCAGGAAGAGCAGGCTGCTCGTCTTCAGGAAGAGCTAGCCCGCCGCCAGGAAGAACAGGCCCGCCGCCAGGAAGAGCAGGCTGCTCGTCTGCAGGAAGAGCTAGCCCGCCGTCATGAAGAACAAGCCCGCCTCCAGGAAGAGCTAGCCCGCCGCCAGGAAGAACAAGCCCGTCGGCAGGAAGAGCAGACTGTTCGCCTCCAGGAAGAGCTAGCCCGCCGCCAGGAAGAACAAGCCCGCCAGCAGGAAGAGCTGGTGCTACTGACGAAGGAAATTAATGCAAATCTTTGCAAGGATCTTACTGCAGTAAAGGAACGAGTGCACCAGCAAGAGGAACGAATTACAGAAGCTGAGATTCGTATCTCCGGAGCTGAAATCGAGATCGCTGACATGAAAAAAGCTCTGGGTGTACTGAAGTCTGGAAATTTGACTACAGTTCCTGTGGCCGCTGCTCCTTCGGTGTGAGGCTTCAAGGCACCTCCGTTTGATGGAAGCTCTTCATGGTCAGCCTACAAGATCCAGTTTGAGGCCGTTGTAAAAGCGAACGGATGGAGCAAAGCGCAGGCTATGACGGCGCTTACACTGGGCCTTCGTGACCAGGCCCTAACCATTCTAGAGGCCCTCGGGAAGGAGGTCACCTACGAACAGTTGCTAGAGGCGCTAGAATCCCGCTATGGTGACGCACATTTAGAGCACGTGTTCCGTGCTAAGTTGAAAGACCGGGTACAACGTAGTTCTGAAAATCTACAGCAGTGGGCCCTCGAAATAGAAAAGCTGGTCCGTAAGGCTTACTAATCATCGCCTGCACTCATCGACGGTAATTTGGTCCAGGCATTTGTCGATGGGATTCGTGACTTGGAAGTGAGGGCTGCTGTGAGAGTCGGGCACCATGAGTCTCTGAAGAACGCCTTGGCCCATGCTCTGGAAGTGGAAGCCGTACGACAGGACCATCTAGCACACCGCATCAGGGAAGTGGTGTCATCACCTACCCATGGCATTCGACCAAGGTTTAGCCCTAGGTGCTACGAGTGCGGAGAAAAGGGCCAATGAGATCCAGTTGCCCGAAGCGAGATAGTGAAAGGGAAGAGAGATCTCAGGAGGGTCAGGTAGCTAACCCAACCTTCCAGCAGCAGGGAAACGAGTAAATGCCAGGACCGCGGGGCGGGTGCTGGCTGGTTTTGAAAAAGCCCCAAGAATTTCGATCACACAAGCCCATGATGGAAACAGCCTAATCATCAAAGGCGAAATCAATAGAACACCTTGCAAGCTGACGATAGATACTGGTGCTTCTCGTACAGTAGTCAGCACTCAACTTGCAAATCGCTCTATTGGAGACTTCTTCCGGAACCACGAGAAAATCCAACTCATGACAGCAACCGGCCAGCACATACCCGTCCGAGGCGAGAAGAAGGTGGAGATGAAACTGGGAGAAAGGACTTTTTGGCATAGAGTCATCGTGGCCGACATAGTGGATGATTGCATCCTAGGTTTGGATTTCATGAGAGACCATCATTGTGAGATCGACATTAACCAAGGAATATTAAAATGTGGCACAGAAGAAATCTGTATGGAAGGTGGATCATCAGGAAATGTCTACTGCCTGAAGAAAATTACCCTTCGTCCTAGATCGGAAACCATTGTGCCAGTAAGTTTATCACAAAATTTGGGACAAAATCGTCGGTGCTTGTTTATTGAAAGAACGGATAATGATCATCCCTGGATAATGGCACGCACTCTGGTGAAGCCCACAACTACTTCAGTGGTGAGGATTTTGAACCCAAGTAATGAAGAACACATAATTAAAAAGGGAACATTGATGGGCACCTGTGAGGAAGTTGCCTGGATACGCCGGTGCCAAGAAATATCCAGTAGCAATAAACTTAATAGCACATTTAATGTGTCGTCTCTTCTAGAAGGCTGTGACAAGGATCTGTCTGAAGAGGAAGTTGCATTGGCTAAGAAAGTGTTACTTCGGTATGCCGATATTTTCTCTTCCAGTGATGCTGATATTGGAAGGACCGGACTGGTTCAGCACACGATAAATACTGGTAACGAATTACCAATCCGTCAGCGGCCAAGAAGATTGCCAGTTGCACGAGAGAAAGAGGTAGAGGCCATGATTGAAGGGATGGTAAAGGATGGTGTGATAGAACCTTCATCCAGTCCATGGTGTTCTCCCGTAGTGCTAGTCAAGAAAAAGGACGGCAACTTACGTTTTTGTGTCGATTATCGGAGGTTAAACGATGCAACAAAGAAGGACAGTTATCCACTACCAAGAATTGACGACACTTTAGACACGCTGACAGGAATGAAGTGGTTTACAACCCTAGATTTGAAAAGTGGCTACTGGCAAGTGGAACTAGATCCTAAGGATAAGGAAAAGACAGCATTTTCTACGGGAAAAGGTCTGTGGCAATTCAAAGTAATGCCATTTGGTTTGTGCAATGCGCCAGCAACTTTTGAAAGGCTAATGGAGCTGGTACTCACTGGGCTTATTGGACACGCCTGTCTGGTATATTTAGATGACATTATTATTGTAGGGCGCTCATTTCAAGATCATCTTATGAACCTGGAACGTGTGCTAGCAAAAATCCGTGCAGCCAATCTGAAGCTAAGTCCTAAAAAGTGCTCATTTTTTAAACGACAAGTGACTTTCCTGGGCCATGTAGTTTCGCAAGAAGGTGTGCAAACCGATCCGGACAAAATAGTCGCTGTTAAGGATTGGCCAGTACCAAAAGACAAGACACAGGTCAGTGCGTTTTTAAGGTTGTGCTCATATTACCGCCGGTTTGTGAAGAATTTCGCTGATATTGCTAAGCCATTACACAAGCTCACTGAAGAGAAGCGAACATTCTGCTGGGAAGAAGACTGCGACGCTGCTTTCCGCGAATTAAAGAAGCGTCTGTGCGATACACCTATTCTTGGATTTCCTGACACTGAGAATGAGTTTATCGTAGACACAGATGCAAGTAATACCGGAATTGGTGGCGTGTTATCACAGCAAAAAGGAGATAAAGAGGTTGTAATAGCCTACTTCAGTAAAGCTTTATCAAAACCAGAAAGAAATTATTGTGTCACGAGAAGGGAGCTACTAGCAGTAGTAAAAACATTGCAGCATTTCAGTAAATTTCTGCTTGGTCGAAAATTTTATCTGCGGACCGACCATGCTGCATTAAAGTGGCTTTTGCAATTCAAAAACCCTGAAGGGCAAGTTGCCAGGTGGATTGAGCAACTGCAAGAGTTCCACTATGAAATAGAGCACCGTAATAGAAGATGTCACGGCAACGCGGACGCGCTATCAAGAAGACCTTGCCCTGAAGAATGTAAGCACCGTGTTAGGCAAGAAGAAAAAGAAATAGTACCCGTCAAGATGCTGAGAACAGACCTGAACAATGAGTGGAGAGAAGCGCTACAGCGTGCGCAGCAGGATGACTTATACGTCAAACCCATTCTTGAATGGAAGAAAGCCGCTGCTCCAAAGCCTAGTTGGCATGACGTCGCTGGAATGAGTACCACAACAAAAAGTTATTGGGCACAGTGGGACAGTTTGGTGATCCACGAGGGAGTATTGTGCCGCAAATGGGAAAATGCTCGAGGTGACCATTGTCACCTACAAATGGTCGTACCAAAGGCTAAGGTACCTGAAGTTCTACAGCTTTACCACGACGGATGTTCAGGAGGTCATATGGGAGTAAGAAGGACTCTGTTAAAGATACGAGAGCGATTTTACTGGAACCACTGCCGAGACGATGTAGAAGACTGGTGCCGCAAATGCACTAGTTGTGCAGCAGTTAAGGGACCTCAAACACGCAGTAGAGGAGCTTTAAAGATCTATAATGTGGGAGCCCCATGGGAACGGATAGCGCTGGACGTTGCGGGACCATTTCCTGAGAGCGAGAGCGGGAACAGGTACTTTATGGTCGTAATGGATTATTTCACAAAGTGGCCAGAAGTCTTTGCCATTCCTAATCAGGAAGCTACCACAGTGGCAAATAAATTAGTTAACGAAGTATTTTGTCGCTATGGAGTACCCTTGGAAATTCACAGCGATCAAGGAAGGAAGTTTGAGTCTCAGGTATTTCAGGAGACATGTCGAGTAATGGGTACTCATAAAACCAGGACAACCTCTTATCACCCACAATCTGATGGAATGGTGGAACGTTTCAACCAGACATTGGAGAAATATCTGGCTAAAGTTGTGGAAACCAGGCAAAAGGATTGGGACAAACACATTCAGCCGTTCCTTCTGTCATACCGAAGTGCAGTTCATGAGAGTACAGCTGTTACACCTGCTTTCGTGAACTTCGGACGAGAGCTTAGGTTGCCTGCAGATCTAATCACTGGAATACCGCCGGATGCACCTTGTAGTGTAACAGACTACACGAGAGAATTGCGAAACAGAATGAACGACATATACGAGCATGTCAGACAATCCGGTTAACAAATGTCTCAGAAGGTGAAGACTCGTTACGACCGAAAGATGAACAATCAAGGATTTGATGAAGGCTCATTCGTCTGATTGCATAATCCGGTGCGCAGCAAAGGAAAGTCACCCAAATTACGGGCAAAATGGGATGGACCATATCGCGTTGTGACTAAGATTAATGACGTCACTTATCGGATCCAGAAAGGTCCACGAGCTGCGCCAAAGATTGTTCATGTTGATCGACTGGCGCGTTACTACGGGTCTAATGATGCTCGGGTCGAGCATGTCTTAGGAGGGGGCAGTGTTACGCCAGTCGCTTAGTGAAGTGCGTCGGGAAACTTCGACATAAATCTGGAATATTCGAGACGCTAACGCCATCTAGCGGCGAGTAGCAGGAATGAGCATATCTAGTCGAGACACTAACGCCATCTAGCGTCGAATAGCGGTACTATGTATTTCGAGTATTTTCTAGGCAGTATAAACAGTGAGTCGATTTTATAAGAATGTTCTCGAAATCATAGACGGGTATAAATAGAGCGCAAAGGGGCGTAGAGAGTCAGTCTTATTACGAGGCGAATACGAGATATAATCGAAGCTTTATCAGTGAATTTCAGTGCGATTTAAGTGTGATCTAAGTATTAAGTGACAAGTGTTGTGGTGCGAATAATTGTGTTAAATTTTTATTTTGTGCGTAATTAATTAAAGTGTTAATTTTGGTTTAATTGGTGTTAATTATTTCTATCCCGAACCCCAGCTCGTAACAGTATATTTATTACTGAACTAAACATTTGTCCTGAAACCAGTAAAACTTACGGTTTTCGTTTAAAAATAAAAACAATAAATTAACATTGATTTATAGGTTAGGTGGTGTAGCTACACAATTGTTAAAATGAATTATTGTTGACATATTGTTGCAACAACCCACGAAGTAAGAAGAGTTTGTAATGAAGACAATGTGTCTTAACATTCATTCAGGTAACAATTTACACCGCAACATCCTTCACCAAATCACAAACAATAATCCGGGGGGGGGGGGACACTACGTACATTTTGACAGCGAAGAAAAGAAAGAGTTGCCATCTAGAAGTTAGTCACAGTACTATTTACTGTCTACTGGGTACGTTAAATTATCAACAGATGGCGCTATATCGTGTACAATTTTTTTTATTTGAAATAAAATTATTGACGTAATATTAATTGGAGATAAGGTTGAAAAAAATATTAAAATCTTCTTACAAATTGAAATAGACACATAAATGAAATACAATTTGATAAAGCACAAATATCAACTACATTAATAAAAAGACCTGGTGCCAGATTCTACTTAGGAAATATAAAGTGACAGTTCTTGAACAGAAAATAAACAATCACAATATGGCGGTTTGTTGCATTCTGCGAATGCGTATTTTGTAATATATAATATTTTTTTGTTTTCTTTCTACCTTTTACTATCTACATTCCCTTGGGACTATTTTGTTTCGTCCTATTTCTATAGCATGTTCTACTAGAACATATTACAGAGATAGGACGAAACGTTATATTAGACATGTTAACATGCATATAAATAGCTATGTGTGTAGGTGTGTGGGTATGTGATTAGTTTGGGGCCAATTTACAGATGGCGTATTGTCGAATAGGTTTGCAATTTTATCACGTAAGAGGGCTCTCTTTTCCCTATATATTACTTTACTCTTTGCAATAACCGGAATCCGTCATAACTAGCATAAACACAAAGTTAGTGAATAAAGCTGTAGCAAACCGTATGTATTAGGTACTGAGTAACGGGTACGCCATCAAGGATTGAGTAACGAAACGTTACTCACGAATGGATTTCGTTACTCGCATTTTTCGTTACAACTGTTTCAAATCGCATAAGTACCAATAAGTTGAGGCAAATGTTGAATGCGCTGTCCAGTGTCCTGTTCGTGTGTTTTACGCAAGCGCGTGCGTTCTATTAAAAAACGTACGTTACAAAGAACGATGTTTATTTACTAAACAAAGCAGATTTTTGGAAATTCTTCATCCAAGTTTTTCCACTGTGTTTTTACTGCATTGTTTGCGATATATTGGTGTGATATATAATTTATCATTCTCAAATACTTAATATTAAAAAAGTCTCCCAAATAAAAATTAAATCCAAATATTATATCTATTGTAAATTCAGTTTATTTCGTCTCAGTTTATTTGTAGTTCCAACCTTTACATATTAAATCAAACTAAATTCAGATCTATAAAATGCATCCTATGTACATGTCACGCATACTTAGATTACATTTTACAAATTACGAATGATGCGAAGCCGTGACGTCATACCACACGAATACGCAATACGACTCGATTCGTTGGTGCTATATTATGAATGACGTGTCAAAAGTAACGTAACAATACGATAGTAACGAGTACTAATGGATATAGTAACGAATATATACGGGAATGCTTTATTTCGTTACTTTCACACCTCTAGAGATGAATGATACTTTCATAGATATCGGAATTCTATATCTATGGATATTTTATAATTGACATTGACACTGACAGCTGAGTTGAGTGCTTCAAAACGTTTCGTTACACCAAATTCAGAACTATGATTATAATAAGTTTTTGATTTTCATAATTATTTGTAATTTCATCTTTAACGATTTAAACAAGGAATAAACGTTACGCATAATTATAATCTTGATATAATATTTTATGTAAAATGATATTTGTTTTACAGTTACATACTTATTTTTTAGTTTTGTACATGCGTTTTATGTAACACAGATGGTTATCAGAAAATAAGAAATGGCAAAAAAAAATCCCGGGATTGAATTCCTTTTTCATAAAATTGTAAACGTCAACTTTTAAAGAAAAACAATTTATAATGAAAAGGTTCTTTATTCGTCACAATTATTTTCATCATTTAACTTTTTCTGTAAATGATAACCATGACTGGGTCATGATCGGGCATTGTCATTTAGTTTTTGTTACGAGTTATTGTTATTGTTTTAAATTTAGATTTTGTTTCGAGTTATTTAAATATTGTGTTAAATTTAATTTTTGTTACGAGTTATTGTTATTGTTTTAAATTTAGTTTGTATTACGTTGATTACAATGCCAGGACCAAATACCATTTTACGCAAGCATGCCATAAAAATGGTATACGATGTGCTCTTTCATGGAAAAAGAAGCTCAAAATGAAAAAGAGACCGTAAAACGGACTTCAAAAGCAACTAAAACGTCAGAAAGGACAGTTAGACGTATAGTTAAAGGCAGAAATTTCCGAATTCCTCACTGTCTTTAGGACACCAGGAAAAAAGAGGAATAAAACAAAGTCACAGACAGACACAGAGATCGAGACTTTTGACCAGTCGGTGGTAAGAACATGTATCCACAATTACCTTACATATAAGTAAGTCTATTTACTGTTTCTCCATAACCACGGGGATTCGCAGGGTGGGGATGGTACAAGGGGTGTGGGACTTCTCCCCCACCCCATTCCTCCCTCCCCGACACAAAATTCGACGGCCCATGAAAGAAAGTTTTAGCGGCCTAGGGTAATTTAGGAACAGCTTTTAAATGTATATATTTTACTTACAACACCTAATAAAGTCACGAATTTATCTCCTTTCTTTATAATTTTCTTCAAAACAACATGATTAATAATAATTGATAGCAATAACCATAGAATAATGATAAGCAATAAAAGTGACCAATTTTTTCTTCCACTAAGTACACGATGCGCGAACTTACCCCCACTACGCAAAATCCTTGCCAACTTACGTGCCGGGGACTATAATATGAATGATCAGAAAATAGAATGCCAGTTACATGAAACCAATTTTTTTATTGATAGTAGTAGTAGTAGGCTCGCGTTTGTCCACCATCTCACCTGATAGTAAGTGATGATGTGGTCGAAGATGGAGCACGCTTACCTAGAAGTAACCTATTCACTCTTGACTTAAAGACCCCCGGTTATAGCTACCGGGAAACACAGACTCCCGCATGGAATTTCGCTCCTTAGCCGTACGCACAATTAAACTATTCCCAAAACGTTTTGTACGGGTGAGATGTCCACCCATACACACAAAATGTTTTTAAGAATCTTTGAAATTATTTCAACCCACCTGCTCGTCAGTCATTCCTTCGAAGGGGTTAATACGAGGAGGCCGCGTGCATCCAACAACAGGGTCGATGTTAGGCTGGGCCTCCAAATATTCCTCCGTATCAGAGTCATCACTGCTGGATGAGTAATCGCCGGTGCGTCCGCCGCTTAGTAGTCCCTTCTGCGCGAGGTGACCTGCCGCGTTGCCGAAACCGGTGTATTTTACCATGCGACCCACTGAAAATCACCATCAGAAATTACACATGAGTGGCAAAACAAATGACATTTTTTAATGGTAGTTGAGCAAAAGCTACAGTTTTGAATGGTATATCAGTACAAATCTCTTCACATTATTTTCATAAAAATAAAACAGAATTGGAATATATTAAAGAGCTCAGAGCTTCGCTATTTGCTAGAATTATCCTTGCGTTTACATCAGTGTCATGAAAGACTGATAAACACAGTACCTACCCTTCTTTGCGTCACACAGTTGGGTAATAAAATAAGACTAAATTCGAAAACTTGGAATAGTAATAAATCAATAATCATCCTCACAGTTGGGAGATCAGATGCATCTCTAGGTTTCTCGGCAGCCACGTCAATGAAAGATTACTTTTAATTTTAAAGTATTACTAAGCATTTATATAATTTGAAATGGGGTTGAGTCTGGTCACATCAATATTTTAATGACCATACCAAGGTATCAAAAAGTTGTGGCAAAGTTGAAATTACAATACACCTTCGCAACATGCCGTTAGTTTTATACGTAATTTTAGTCTTTGTGATATCGTCTAGGTGCAAAATATAAATTTTTATGTCAATAATTAAAGTCAACTTGTAAAAAATTTTTTAAATAGGTATAGTACAATACACTGTTACTTTATTTAATCATAAAATCAACGCTTGCAGTATGCAAATTATACACCCAAAAACCTTCGGAAAATGTCCATGTGCTATATGTATAACAATGCAAAGAAAAAAGAATTATATTAATTTTGTCAACTATAACTCACCCTTTTCCTTGCACAGGATAAATAGGAACTCTGCAACTAAATCCCTGACTGACGTGACAGGTGTGGTCAAGAGCCTGCAGAGCTGGTTCCTTAGTGTATTGCCCTTCTCCGGGGGCCGAGACACGTCACGCAGTGGAGGCAGCACCACTTGTCGCAGGTACTTCCGCTGAGAGCGACAGCCACGGGAACTCTTGTTCAACACTGTCAGTATTGGTGACAGGTTCTCGTATTGATTCTTAGTGCCCTGAAATGGATGAAGAGAGGATTGATAAAAAAGGGTGTAGTACTGAATTACTGATCCTAATAACATGAATTTGAGAACATCGTAATCCACATCATAAAGTTCATTCATATGCAATCTATATCTATACTAATATTATAAAGTGGAAAATTGTTTGTTTAACCTTTTAACCGCCCGACTTCATATCGTTTGTCGGGCCCCCAGCGCCCGGCATAGTGAATCGAAAAATAAATACCTACAACAAAAACAGCAGTGCAATATCATTAGGACTTCTGATTAAGAGACTAAAGTTTATTAAACTGTTAAATGATTACTTAATTAACTATTTACCTGATATAAACATCGTTTCGATAAAATACAGCGTAATTAAACAAAAAAGTACATTAAACGAGCTGTGATATTTTTGTCGTATATATCCGACTCTGGCGAAATGGGCCCGAAAATATTTGTAGTAAAAATCCGACGTAGGCGGTTAAAAGGTTAAATATGATGAAGCTTTGAAAGTACTGCATGGATTTGGATGAAATTTGGTATGGAAGTAGCTTGAAGAATAAATAGTTATAGGTTATAGGCTAAGGTTTTTAACCGACTGCAAAAGAAGGAGGGTTATGTTTTTGGCGTGATAAAACTCCACGGGAGCGAAGCCCTGAGAGAGTGTTAGTAATATATGATTGTATTAAGAAGAATAAATAATATTCACCAACCGCACAGGGCATAGTGTATTATAGCCCATTCCCTCTATAGAGATGAGTGTCCCAGCACTGGGAACATCATAATATGGTGGTTATGTAAAGCAGCATAAAAAAAGATTTCTAATTCAATGAATCAATTAAGATTTCAAGACAAGGTTAAGGTGCCACATTAATTTTAACTTACTGCAGTTATAGTCAGCCTGTATTGCAACAAGAGAATGAGAGCCTGCAAAGCATCCATGTTTCTACCATCATATTCATACTGAGCTCTTTCACCTATGGTCAACTCTGGTGTCAGGAAGGGGTAAAACATTGGAGGTACACTGAAAAAATATAATTATGAAAAATAAGTAAAAAACAAAAGTAAGAAATAATGATAATTATAAGGAATATATTATAATTACTTAATTATAATTATTTATGATTACTTATTAATAATTACTTTTAAGGTACTCTATGTCAAATAAAAAAGGAAATACACTTTTTAGTAATTTAAATAGACTGTCAACATAGCAATTCAGTTTAATTTGGATAACAGTTGCAGTATAGTCCCCGGCACGTAAGTTGGCAAGGATTTGGCGTAGTGGGGGTGAGTTCGCGCATCGTGCACTTAGTGGAAGAAAAATTGGTCACTTTTATTACTTACTAGCTTTTGCCCGCGACTTCGTCCGCGTGGAATGGTTACTTTGGGCTAACGTTAAATTTAACCCCGATTTTGAAGCATTCTTCATTGGCGCTCCGCTCCTATTGGCCTTAGCGTAATGATATATAGCCTGTAGCCTTTCTCTATAAATTGACTATTTAACTAAAAATTAATTTTTCAATTCGAACCAGTAGTTCCTGAGATTATCGCGTTCAAACAAACAAACAAACTCTTCAGCCTTATATTATTAGTATAGATAGCTGTTGCCCGCGACTTCGTCCACGTTTCCGTCGTTTTTCGTAAAAAAAAAGTAGCCTATGTCCTTCCTCACGGTTCAGTGATTTTGATGTAACAGACAGATTAACTTTCGTAATTTAGTAGGGAAATATAATATGTCAATCTATAATACTATTGTTAATAGCTGTGCCCGCGACTCCGTCAGCGTGTAACTCCTTGTATGTTATTAAGTTAATGTATTGGTAATATTGTTTAGATCACGTTCACATGAGGCTTAAGTACCTATATAACGAAAATACTTCAGCGCAAAGCTTCCGGGTAAACTATGTTGAAAGTTGACCCGTCCGGCACGTGAACATAAAGATTTCTAGAACTGCTAACCCGGGAAAGAGCGACGTACAACTGACCATGCGAGAAACAACTAATACCGAGATCTACTCCAGCAACACGAAAAGTCTGCTCTTGAGCCTTATTAATTGTCATTGCATAACACACCGATACTGGGAATTGCGTTCTTTTAAATTGGTATGGAAAATTATTTGGTATTATGGGAATTCTGGGAATAAAGATGGTTTCTCCTGCACCGCAACCTGTTAAAATTTGAGCCTCGATTATATTTTGTTGCAACTGGGTTACTTTTAGCCGAGTTCCATTGCAAAGTTGTGGTGGTTTTAAATTTCGGAGCAGAATAATAATCAGAAAGCTTCGAACTGCTAACGCTATCGGGAGTTACACGTGTTATTGTGAGTCAACCATAAAAGATAGATATATGCTGTCGTGGGATATTTTTTATGTAATTTTAAGGAGAACATTTCCGTCATAAATGATTTCTGTGTAGCTTTAACCAGTAAGGTTGCACACGCGACGGAAGCTTAAAAAATGGAGTAACTTCTTCCGTTTTCCCAACATTTCCCTTCACTGCTCTGCTCCTATTGATTGTAGCGTGATGAAAAGTATACTATAACCAGCTCAGAAGTATGAAAAATAATTGTACCAAGTTTCGTTAAAATCCGTCGAGTAGTTTTTGTTTCTATAACGGTTATACAGACAGACAGACAGACAGACAGACAGACAGACGGACAGACAGACAAAAATTTTACTGATTGCATTTTTGGCATCAGTATCGATCCCTAATCACCCCCTGATAGTTATTTTGTAAATATATTTCATGTACAGAATTGACCTCTCTACAGATTTATTATAAGTATAGATAGATGATTATTCTATGGTTATTGCTATCAATTATTTTTAATCATGTTTGTTTTGAAGTAAATTATAAAGAAAGGAGAGAAATTCGTGACTTTATTAAGTGTCGATATTATAAAAGTGTCGATCTCTGTGATCGACTTTGTATTATTCCTCTATTTTCCTGGTGGCCTAAAAACAATGAGGAATTCGGAATTTCTGCCTTTCTTAACTATACGTCTAACTGTCCTTTCTGACGTTTTAGTAGCTTCTGAAGTCCGCTTTATGGTCTCTTTTTCATTTTGAGCTTCTTTTTTCATGAAACAGTACACATCGTATACCATTTTTCTAGCATGCCTGCGTAAAACGGTATTTGGTCCTGGCATTATAATCAACGTAATACAAACTAAATTTAAAACAATAACTCGTAACAAAAACTATTTTTTTTATTAGTGTTCATCAGCAGGATGAACCCTAATTATATTACAATCTAGCCGCCTTATATGTAGACTAATAAGTAATTTAATTTTAACTTAAACTAATAAGTTGTCATTACTAATGTAATGTGTCCAGTGGCACTTTTCTTATTGTCTCTATTAAGGGGAATACACTTCGTTATTGTGTTTATTTGGTAGCACATTTGCACTATTCACTATCACTAAACACTAATTCGAACGGTTTTGTTCTTTTTAGTCTTCTAACTATATTTGTGTGATCGAGAAGCTGGATTGCCCAGATGTTCACATGCTGATGAAGTCTCTTTTCATGAGCTTCCACTAATTTTTGAATAACTTTTTCGACGACCTCAACTTTTAGGTCCCGATGGCGATCGTCGTTTCGAATGTACCAAGGTGCATTCACAATTTCCCTTAGCACTTTGTTCTGGAATCGCTGTATGATAAGTTTATTGGTCTGTTTGGTGCAGCCCCACAGCTGAATACCGTAAGTCCAAATAGTCCAAATTGGCATCAGGACTTGTTTGTATATTAACAATTTGTTATGTACCGACAACATGGAGTGTCTCCCAAGCAGCCAATCGCAGTTCTAGTTCATCCTTTTTCTTTTTGACGTCGGCTTTCCAGCGTAGCTTTGTGTCAAGGGTCATACCAAGATACTTGGCTGTATTCTTGTATGGGACTTGTTTATTATTAATGTAAACTAGAAAATACTGTTGCTTTTTGTTAGTGAAGTCTATGTGAGCAGATTTAGATTCATTAAGTTTAATCCTCCATTTTTTGGGCCAATTATAAACTTGATTTACAGCTATTTGTACCGTTTCTACTGCTTCTTCGTGGCTGTTTCCTACACCCATTATGGCTGTATCATCAGCAGAGGTCCCAATCGTGTTTTGCTCTAATTCAGGAATATATAGTAGGTAAAGGACCAGCCCTAACACACTTCCTTGCGGTATGCCAGCTTTAATTTCCTTCAGTTCCGAGTAGGTGTCTTCTTGCATTATTCTGAAGACTGTTCAGAATGTAGGATTCTAATATATCTGAAAACTGCTTCGGTAACAGGCTCTTAAATTTATGTATAAGGCCTTCATGCCATACTTTGTCAAATGCCTGCACCACATTTAGAAACACAGTGGAGCATACTTTTGTCTTCAAGGGCGTTTTCTATTACGTTTGTAATCCTATGCACTTGATCAATAGTCAAGTGTTTTTCTCGAAAACCAAACTGGTGCTCTGGTATTATGTTCTTACTATCTATTATTGGTTTAAGTCGTTTGAGTAACAGCTTCTCAAATAGCTTGGACATAATTAGTAGCAAGGAAATAGGCCTGTATGATGATGTTTCGTAAGCCGGTGTTACAGGCTTAGCTATCATTATTATTTCAGCCACCTTCCATAAGTCTGGAACATATTTACGCCGCAGTGCGGCATTGATAAGGTTTGTTAACTTGACCAAACCCTTTCTTGGTAAGTTATGAAGTACTTCACCTGTTATCAAATCATAGCCTGGTGATTTTCTTGTGCTTATATTTTGTTTTATTTCTCGTGTGACTTCTCTCGGTGTAACTAGTTTTATGGTAACTTCATTTTCTGATGTCATCATATTATTTATCGAAGTGCGATCTTCAATGGTTTCTCCGTCATTTGGCTGAAAAATATTTTCTCCGTCCGCAAACCTCTTAGCTTTTTGCTCATTTTCACACTTAATAGGTGGGATATGGGTAATCGGCCTTTTTAGGTGCTTAGTAGCCTTCCAATGGAATAGTCTGTTTTTTGGTCGTTACTTAAGTTCTGAAGATAGGTATTGGTTGACTTATCTTAGAAATTTTGTATTAGTCTTCTTACTTTTTTGTAAGATTATTAAATTTTTGTTTGTCATCAGGGCACCTAGATTGATGCCACCTTTTTCTCTGCCTTCTTTTTTCCATTATGAGCTGCTTGATTCTGAAAGGGTATATGTTTCCTTTTGTCCTCTTGTTGAGGTCAGGTGTATTTTCCCATGCTGCTTGTTGGATTTGCATTATGAAATTCTCTACTTCAGTGTTTAGATGTTTGGGTGTTTTTAATGGAACTTTCAGGTCTAACTCAACATTCAATCTGGACTTGAAGCCCTCCCAGTCTGTACACTTGTTGACGAGTGTGGGAATATCTTCTTTAAATATAATGGTCTCGCTAATTTCTAAATAGATTGCAGAGTGATCCGAATTCATGTCATAGCTTTGATCCACTGTTATATAGCTATGTAGTTGATAGGTCTTTGGTTACGAAAAAATCTATTAAGTCTGGAATTTTATTTGGATCTGTTGGCCAATAGGTGGGCTTTCCAGTTGATATGACATTACATTTCAGCTCTTTTATGGCACTCAGTAGTTATTTGCCTTTAGTAGTTGTAAGTCTGGAGCCCCAATACGTATTTTTAGCATTGAAGTCACCTCCTAAGATAAATCTACTTCCTAGATTAGTTAGAAAGTTCATAAAGTGGTCTTTTTTTTTATCGTATAATGTGGTGGACAGTAGATGGCAGATATTGTAACAGGATATTTTTTGGTTTGTAAACAAATCGCGACATTTGGATTTCTTTCTCTTCGAATTTAAACTGTTCATAATGCCGAAGGTTTTCTTTTACAATAATAGCACTGCCAGCTCTTGCAGAGTTATCTGGGTAAAGTGCATGATATACTATGTACCCTTTAAACTTAATGTGACATTGTTTGGTAAAGTGAGTTTCTGATATCAAGCAAACATCAATCTTTCTATGTCTAATACTACTTGTAACTCATTTTGATGTTTTTGTAACCCATTTGAGTTCCACGCCATAAGTTTTATTGTAATATTCATTTTTTTGGCTTAGAAGTAGCGGTTTTGTTACTATTTAATTTTTTTTAATTTATCGTCACTGTCCATAGCAGTCAAAGGAGCTTTGTCTATACCGCTTGTAGCTTGGGCATAAGAGACGTTTTTAATTGTAGTTTTTAATTGTAGTTTTCATTGTACTTTGACTTGGTTTGAACTGGCTAGTGCTTTCGGCTCTACCAGTATGCATGTTCTGTTGAGGGCTCACATTATTGCCTTTCGATTTTTTGTTTCTAAATAGCTGGATTTCTTTGGCTACGACACATCCTCTGTAGTTAGCTGGATGTGGAGCTCCACAGTGGACGCACTTTGGTTTTTCTTCTTTTGATTTTTTACAATCCTTTGTAAGACACCTGTGCACTTTACGCACCTCGGTTCTTTGGAGCAGTACTTTTGGGTATGGCCGTACGCATGGCATCTTTTACATCGAGGTACCAGTTTAGTGTATAAACATATTGAGTGGCTTTTTTGGTTTTCGAACTCAACTTATTGACTGCTTGTTGTATCTTGTAGCCTTTGCTACGCAAATCTTCAACAATTCGCTCTGGAAAGCATGTGAAATGCAAATTTTTTGCCATTACTCTAATTGGTCTCTCTTACTTGTTCTCATAGGAGTGCCAAAGGAATTGTTGACAGAGAGAGCTTTTGTAATTTTTCTGTAAGAATCTTCGTTTTTGGCATTTACTCTGACTATATCGCCATTCATCATTTTAAAGCTAAGCATCAGCTGATTGGCTCTCAGACAGAAAATCAAAGAATTTCTGGTAATTCTGAATATCATCTACTATGATTGGCGGTGGCAAAGAAATTTTAATGATTTTTTCCTTACCTTTATTTTCTTCACTTCCGCGTTCATTCACAGTAGGTTGGGCGGGAGAGGTGTTCAATTTTATTTTCTTCCTAATTCTTTGCCGTATCCATCCTGTTTCTCGAGCTAGTTCTTCTTCGTCCGTGGTATATTCAATACGCGGGGGAGAAGTCTCAGTGGTGGTCGAAGCGGTTATAGTTGCTAAATAAGGTACTTGTACAACAGATGTTCCATCTCTGTTTTCAAGTTTACGCTAATTGTATTCAATGTTGGCTTTGTCGAACCCATTGGAGAAGTTAAGTAAGTATTAACTTCGCCTTAACAATAATAATCGCTGACCGTCAGCACTACGCAATAACTGGGTAATTGCGATGCATGCGACTGGACGGCGTTATTTTGGTGCGTAAGCACTTTTACACTGTGATACGCGCGATCGCATGTAACACAACTGCTCTAAGAAAAAATCAAACGCGATAAAAACGAAATTTAACACAATAAAAATAACACGTAACAAAAACAATAAAAACAAAGGGCACAAATTTCGTGCATGCAGTGTATTCGGGTGCGAATGGGGGACGTAGACACAGTGCGAGAGGCCTTGAGTCTACTGACGCCATCATCGCGCGCTCGTGTTGAGGCTACATAACACCCCGCGTCCCGCTGACAACCGCCAACATCTAAAAATCTACTTCTGCACATCTAACGACTCTTGCCAAGTTACGTGCCGGGCACTATACCTAATGTACATTAGATTTAATGTCTACAGAATGTACCCCACTTCTCAGAATGTGAATTTGTGTCAATAAACACTTTTTATTTATAATTACTTTTTTTATACTTATTGATTTGATGAGAAACCTATAGGGATCCTAAGTACTAACATGGAACCAAGAAGTAAGCTGTATTTAAACATACCTTGTTAACAAGTTAGCAATATTGCTACGCAACTCCATTAGTTTCTCTTCAGTAGATGTGTGAGCATACAACAAGGCTGTTAGTACTGGCATCAGTTTCAGATACATGGCCTCTTCATCCTCATCAGCTGGCTCCTCAGAGCCTGACTGCAAGATCAGGTTGAATTGGGTTTTGAGGATGTCACAGATGATGGCTTGTTGGTAGTCCTGGATAAAAAAGTATTAATTTGTTCAAAATTAATTTTACACCAATTGTGATTATGGCTACAGATCTTTACATAGCCTCATAAAGCTTATGAGCTGCTCAATTGGTCATGTGGAAGTATGCACAGCATTCTGCATTGTATACAGCTAAACCTGACTGTCCGATAGTTATTATACTAACACAGAGGACATGGTTGCTGTTAAATATAATTTATTAAGTGTTTGTTTTGTATTATTTTATTTTAAATTTGTAAATAAGAGTGAAATATTTCATAATGTGCCATAACTCACCTGCAGAAAGCAGTGATGGGCTCCTTCAACCAACCCACTGCTGCTTGAAGCCTGGTCCTCAACATTGGAAGATGCTTCTGTTAGTATTTCACTCAAACAATTGATCAAGTATTCCATGCCATGAAGTTCATCCTTAATTTTGGTTTTAATATCATGTCTCAAAGCAGTCAGAATGAATAGCAGTTTCAAATCAAACAACATGATTTCTTCTTTGAAAGGCATGTCTTTGTAAATCCTAAGCCTGGCCACTAAACCTTGAGCAATGGATGTGTGAGCACACAGGGCTCTCGCCACTTCACTGTTGAATGTTAAATTGCAAAGACATTTCAGTGCTTCAACTGCCACATCTTTGTCTAATAAATCCAGAGGCATCATGGATTCTTCGTCAAGAGCTTCAAAGTTGTACAATCCGGCTCTCTCTATAAGTGTTGTTATCCATCTTTCACAAATTAGGTTTTCAAGGTCTGATTTGTCTCGACTAAAAGCAAATAATTTATTCGTAAAAAACTGTGTTTTCCAAAGAAATACATATAACTAAAAGTGGAGCTAAAAGCTGATTACAAACCTTAACACCCTAACAGATGCTAAACAGAGCGCGTGAACTGACGCGGAAGATTTATCCTGTAAACGTTGAAATAAAGCTGTCCATAGTAACGCTCTCTGATTCTTTTCGGCCAAACCCGGAAAACTGAATATGTTTTCATTCTGAAATATAATAATGTCAAATATTAGAATTTATGTGGTGTTGTGACTATAATTGAATTACACATGCCTTACATTTTTTAGAAAGCGTTGTAATATTTGGCGGACTTCTTGGATATTATCGTTAGTACTGAGGGTTTCAATATCGCGTTCCTCCATTGTTCTAGTAGAACCCAAAAACTTTGGCTCGCAATCTCGATCTACCAGATCATTGAAGATAGAGCGCCAGAACAGCAACCAGTTTTTATGAAATTGCTTTATTTATCATTCCCATGAACACAAACAGACCAAAGCGAGAAGAAAAAATATTACACTTTACACAAGGAAGACACTCAGAAAAACTCATAATTCAAAATCATTAAAAATCGAGAAATCGAGATATCAATCAATGACACTATCGACAGAAAGATACATCGCACATAAATGACAGCCAGGGTTTTTTTTTTTTTTTTTTTGTTTTTTTTTATTTTTTTTTTTATGTTTGGCATTGCACTGTTCGTGCTTATTGCCACTGACAATATTTTATTTGATCAAAACGTAGGAATCAATTACTCGCGAAATTATAAAATAATACAACAGGAAATTTGGAATAGGAAAGGAGATTAGTTTTATTAAATAAATATAATAATAAATAATGAAAAATGTACATAACCATTTAACGCCACCAGGTGGCCCAACAAAAAGGCCGACTCGGTGCATAAATTAAGAAATATGTACATGGTAAAATAAGTACAATTGTTTTTTATATTAATGCTTAAATAGCTATATCGTTATTTACAAGAAAAAGAGCGATGGTTTTATAAATATCTACATTAAAATTAAACAAAATACATGAAATAGAAGTGGGAAAAGGGACTCGGAGGGAAACAAGACTTTGGAAAAGTGAGGTGTGGTCATAAAGGGGGCAGGAAAAAATAAGGTGGTTCAGATCTCCCACTTCAGCGCCACATTCGCACGCAGGGTTCTGCACAATGCCAAGCCTGGCAAGATGAGCAGGAGTGCACACGTGACCCAATCGCATACGTATTAATATTGTTGTAATCTTTTTGCTTAACTTATACTTGCTAAACCAAGGTTTCACAAAAATTGATGGCTGAATAGTACGATAAAATTTCCCTTTCACTGACTGCCCGGACCAAAGCTGACCCCAGGATTCCTGTAGATAAACCCTGGGCAGAGCTGCCAGATCTTGGGAGTTATTTTTGTACGGAAAAACGTCTCCACACAATACAGCATCATTAGCTAACTGGTCAGCTCTCTCATTACCCAGAATGCCACAATGTGAGGGTATCCACGCAAAATGCACTGAATACCCCCTAGCAAAACACCTAAAAAGGAGTTCACGTGTTTCAAATATAATATAAGGATTATGAGAGTAGAAAGGAAATCTGGCCAAAGATTGTAAGGCACTCCTTGCATCAGTTAAGATGAGTGAATTCCGTAAGCCCATCATAAGTATATACTCGACAGCTTTGAATAGACCGTAAAATTCTCCCGTAAATACAGATGATTCGGGGGGAAGCTTTATTTTTTGAATAATATTATATTGGGAGTGGTATACACCTACACCCACACATGAGTCTCTTCCATGCTTCGAAGCATCTGTAAACAAGAGCTGATAACCCTTCCAGTCTCTATCCATATTAAAGTTAAAGTTAATGTTATGACATACGTCATCCCGGTAAATGTTAAGGTTATAATGTATGTTTGGTGAAATAATTAATGAACGGTAATTACAATGAAATATAGGAAGAAATTGAGATTGATGACAGGGAGCTTCAATTGCATTGTATTTTCTAAAGCTTTTAACTAAACACGGAGTAGCTTTATGCCTCCAGTAAGTGGATGAAATTACCTCTTCCGAGAGAATGGAAAGTTTATTTCGCAAAGGATGATAAGTAAATTGCAAACACCGAGCCATAAATCTATCAGCTAAAAATTGACGTCGTAAATGAAGTGGAGGGTCTCCACATTCCACCTGAAGACAATTAATAGGACTGCTTTTCATTGCACCTGAAACCACTCTGAGTGCCTTGGACTGAACACTGTCCAGTTTCTTAAGACCAGCAACATTAGCAGGTTCCAGCAAAAAAGTCCCATAGTCCAATACGCTTCTAATCAAGGTGTTGTACAGTAGTTTTAATGAAAAAGGATGTGCTCCCCACCAAACACCAGAAAGACATCTAATTATGTTGATATTTCGTTCACATTTAGCAGCTATATATTCACAGTGTGGTAAACCAGTAAGATGTGTATCCAGAATAAGGCCTAAAAATTTTACCTGGTTTTTAACGGGCATTGGGATATTATTGTACCTTACTGTAACCATAGGGGGCTTACGCATTCTAGTAAACAAGACAATGTTGCTTTTATCAATTGACAGGTGCAGACCATTGGTTTCTAGCCAAGTCTTCAGTAAGCTTAGAGAAGAGGTTAAGGAAGTACAAATATTTACAACAGAATAACCAGGTAAATAAAGAAGTAAATCATCTGCATATTGAAGGACTTGTACTGACTCATTTAGAGAGGATTCCAAATCATGAGTGTAGATATTGTAGAGAATTGGACTAAGTACAGAACCTTGAGGGAGACCTTTCCATACAAGATGGGTAAATGTATACCCATCAATATGAAGATTTATAGATCTCTCTGAAAGCATGTTAATTATGAACTTAGAAAGCATTGTTGGAACTTGTAATGAATTAAGTTTTTGTTCTAGGATTGATACCAGGACATTATCATAAGCTGAACTAATATCGAGGAAAGCAGCAATTACAGAATTATTAGAAGAGAAGGCTAAGCGAATATCAGTTGTGAATACACCAAGGCTGTCCATCGTACTTTTACCCTTCCTAAAACCAAACTGTGATGTAGCTAGCAAGTTTTTGCTTTCCAAATACCACTCCAAACGATTCTTAATAAGATGCTCAACAATTTTAGCAAGAACTGTAGAAAGTGCAATTGGTCGATAGGAAGTAACATTAGAAGGAGGTTTGTTTGGTTTCAGAATGGGAATAATTGTTTGAGACTTCCAACTTGATGGAATGTTTCCAGATATCAAAGCTGAATTGATGAGATTTAAATATATTAAAAGAACAGAGTCAGACAGATTAGCTATAAATGAATATGGTATACCATCTTCACCAGGAGCTGAATCCTTAACATGTGAAAGGACTCCTTTCAACTCACTTAGTGTAAAGAGAGAATTCAACTCAGAATTAGGAATAGGAACATAGGGAAAATGCATTAAAGATCTCTGTTCTGGGACTGAAGGAGGAGCTAAATGATCCATAAACTCATTGGCTAATTCTAATGGCAGTTTTGAGGCTGTTGTGTCATGGAATGCTGATCTGAATCGCCTAATATTTTGCCATACTAGAGATGCATTAACCTCTGGCGAAATAGATGCACAGAATCTTTGCCAACCTTCAAATTTCTTTTTCCTAAGGAGCTTACGAGTTGTACGAGCAGTTTCTAAGTATATCCCAAAATTGTGACAAGTCATAGTATGAACATATTTTTTTTCTGATTCTTTTCTTTTTTTGATGGCCTGAGTGCACTCAGCATCCCACCAAGGTGGTGAAGGAATTTTGCCTGTAGCACCATTCTTAATAGGGAAAGTATTATCTGCCACCTCTATTAAAATTCTTGTAATTTGATTAGATAATAACTGAGAATCATGTAGTTGTAAGGAATAATTTAAAGCAAGGATTCTTTCTTCTACACAATTTTTGTATGTATCCCAATCTGCATTTTGAAGTCTATACTTTAATCGTGGTGTTGGATTGTAAGTAGCTGGTTTTTTATGTGGAAAAGAAATTATTAAAGGGTAATGATCACTACCATAAGAGGATGGTAAAGGAGACCAGGTTAATGTTGATGCTAACTCGGGTGTGCAGATTGAGAGGTCAGGGGCACTTATTCCCTCATCTGGATTTGTTTGGCGTGTTGGACGACATGTATTTAAAATACATAAATTATTAAAGTCTAGTATTTCCAATAACTTTTCCCCATAGTAACTGGAACTAGAACTACCCCAGGACTGATGTTGTGTATTAAAGTCACCCATTACCAAAAATGGTTTAGGTAAAACTGAAAGAAGATTATTTATTTCAGAAAGAATATTTACAGTGGGACGAGAATAATATATACATACTAAACAGATTTTATTTACAATAGCAGCAACAGCAGATATATCGTCACTGAGACTTGGAAGAGCAAAAGATTGAAAAGACAAGTTATTTTTAATAAGTATGGCGACACCGCCATACCCGTCACTTCTGTCTGTTCTTAGACACGCATATCCGGGAATTCTAAAAGAGAATCCTGGTTTAAGCCATGTCTCACAGAGAGCGACTGCAAAGGGATCATATTTGTTTAATATGTAGGATAGATCAGATTTTTTATTCAAAATGCTGCGACTGTTCCACTGGACAATCTTGGATAGATTTGGATCCATTATTAAGGTTAAATAGGTTAGACAGCGTGTCAATTACAGTGGCAACGTTGGACGGTTCAATATTATTATTTTTAGATAAGGTATTAATTAGCATGATTATTAAATTTAAAATTTGACTCTCATTATTAGTTGTTGTTTTATTTTGGAATGCAACACCATTCCCTGACACAGAAACTTCATTATTGCTTAATGCTTGATGAGCTGCGCGGTCATAACCCTTAGTTGTTTTTGAGGGATCCCGAGGTTTAAGGAATACCGTTTTTTTATGTGAGGAGACAACTTGTGTGTTACGTGATTGGGGCGAATTTTGTGATGAAAAATAATTTTGAGTGGTATGTGATGGGGCAGATGTTACCACATCTGCATACAATTTCGAGATTGGTGGATGTAGTTTCGACGCTTCAGCATACGACACACAGCTATGGGCCATATAATGCTTAATTGATTTTTGTCTTTTAAATTCTGGGCATTTTTTATTGATGGCGTAGTGAATGCCACCGCAATGACAGCATTTACTGCTACTCTCGTCTTCAATACTGCAAGTGTCAGCAGAATGCTTCTCCCCACACTTGAAGCACTGAGGGTTCGACCTGCATTGTATCTTTGTATGGCCAAAACGACAACAATTAAAGCATTGAATTGTTGGGAATGTATACAATTCCACTGGCATGGAATTGTAACAACAAAACACACGTTTTGGTAAAATTTGTCCGTCAAAGGTGAGCACGACTGTTTGGGATGGTTTCCACACAGGGGTCGGTTCGTGTACTTTATAGTTAAGACGCCTTACTTTGATGACTTTCCCGCATCCAGCGGGAACTGATATATTTTCCGCTATTTCCTCCGGAGACCACTCGGTAGGTACGCCTTTAATGATTCCAATACGGCACACATTTATAGATGGAACGAATGCCTTCAATTTCTCTTTGGCCAAACTTGGGTCATTTATAAAAGAGTTAGCATCTACGTAACGAGAGAAGCTGAGCGACATTCTGTTTCGACCGATACGTTTTAGAGAACCGTTAATTATGTTGTTATATTTGCGATTTTTCAGGAAGTGCCCTAAAGTTATTGGGTGCAATGTCTGAGTTGAGTTTTGTGAATCAACCATTTTTTGTATGTGCACGACGTATGGCGAAAGGTCTGTGGCTTCATACAAAGCCCTAGCAACCTGTGGCGCCTTCTGAGGAAGATCCGATTTGAGGTTTTCAGTCTGGGAACCATCGCCATCCACAGAACGTGGAGTGGCTTCTTGGTGAACTTTAATTAAATTTACCGGTACTACTGAGTCATTATCACAATGACAATTTATTTCATTATTTATTCCTGTAGAATGACCATTTCTCCTTCTTTTATTGCAGTGTTTGCATACTTTGCGTGGAGCTCGAGCCCTTTTTCGCTCCGATCTGGTGATGGACGAGTCTGTGTCCATACTGGAGTCATGAATAATAATATTACGCCCAACCGAGGGGACTGTGTCCCCCGGATCAGGCGGTTCATTGTCCATTGTGGCCACTGGCCAGAAATATATATAGAAAAAAAAACTTACCCTAAATATGAAGAATTTAAACTAAACAACAATTAAACTAACTAATATAATGAATATTTACATATATCTACACAACTTATCTCCAATCGCAAACGTTTTTTATTATTTTAATGAAAACGAAAGAAAAATCACGCCCGCAAAATTCGGAGATTCCCGCGCTTTTTTCCTAGCCAGGGTTGCCAACAGCAAAAGAAAATCCTCGTACATATGCAGCTAAAAATTTCGTATTTTGACTTTCAAACCTCGTACATTTAGGTATTATGCATGCAAAACGTGCTAAAACCAAAATTAAGGCATATTGAACTACTGGATTTAGGACTTTTTATTCGAAATAAACGATTGCAAGTTTCCTACTAAATAAAACATCACTTTGTGTTGTATTTCAAAAAATATTTATTATTACTCAATCAAGTAAAATCAGAAAAAAACCAAATGAGTCTATATTATTATGAAAATTTGCAAGGTTTGTAACTTAGTTTACATCTCCTCTCCAAATATTAGTCAGGAATATCCTCACTGTCATCGTTTTTTCTGCCGTATATTTTATCTATTGTCATGCGGCTATACATTCCTTTTGTGGGTTCAAAATTGACGCAGTTTCCAGTACGAGTTGAACCTTTTGCACTCTCAGCCGCAAGGTTAGCCGGTTTCTTATCTCTGTCTTTATTAAAATGACTTTACTAATGTAAAATGTTCGTATGGCCATATTATCAAAATCTCGTACATAATTGTACGAGGTTGATAGTGTCGATAGTGTCCTCGTACCTCGTACGGAAGACTACAAATCTCGTATTTGTACGAGGAACCTCGTACATTTGGCAACCCTGATGACAACTCACAGCTGACAGCGGTCATATCGAATTAGGGATGTAAAAAATAATCAATTATGGAAATAATCAATTAAAAATCGATTTTTATCAAAAGAAAAATTGCATTTATACATGATTTTATTTTTATGAATAATCGATTAATAATCGATTTTTATAATCATTCAATCAATTATTACCGATTTTTCATCTGCAACCCCCAACATTAAGTTTGGTCTTCTGGCCTGGAGCCCGGAACACGAACTACCAAAGAATACTATCTCCATAATACTACATTAACGCTATTTCAAAAGTTTTTCGTGACAAAAAGTGTTTAGTATTATTAAAAGTCTCGTTTTTTCGGCTGCTGCGGCTCCACCAGAGAGATTGTTCTCGAATGCTGGCGCCATATACAAAGACTCCTGGAGCCGAATATTATCCAAACGCTTACCTAAGCTGTTATTCCTGAACTCGTTACCTGCGGATTTCTTGTTTTTTCTCATTTGAATAATATAATTTTGTTGATTTTGTGTGAAAAAAATTTAATTGAAACTTTTTTATAATTTGATTGTTATAAAACTTTAGTTTGTGTAGAATATATATGTAAATAAAAACTTATTACCAAAAAAAAATTAAGCCGACTTCCAAAAACACTGCAAAGTGAAAAATAACTTTAATCTCAGTAGTCGGTGTCTTTAGTTTTGTATTTTCGTTTTATCCTGCTGCTTGCGTGCTTTTCCCAATGCTAGGCCGTTAATTGTTGAGAAGTTCTCCTGGTACTTCATCATCAGCTCACTTCACCATATGCATTGTGACGAGCATATTGTGCCTAATAACCATATTCAAGTAATCGAAGCAGAACCCATGAAATACTTATTATTCCTACTTATGTATTGAGTAATTTCAGTACTTTTCAAATGCAACTACACAAGTTACTACATATAAAAAATTCTCAAATCAGGTGTGCCTATAGTATTTGAAGAGTTCCTTTGATTTCTCCAAAATCCCATCATCAGATCCTCACTTCGTGACAATGCTACCAACTTTGAAGTATATATACCATTTCAAGTACAAAAAGAATTTTTCAAATCGGTTGAGCCGTCTTCGAGTAATCGGTTATCATACATAATGAAAAAATATAGGCGTCGACTTGAAAAACTTACTATTTCTGTTTATTTTTAAAATTAATAAATCTTTTGATATAATATTTATGGCGTTTATTTTGAAATTAATTGATAAATTAGGAAAAAAACAATTAATATAACAAAATCGATTATTTTCTTAAGTGAAATCGATTATTTATTAATCAATTTTTCATTTTTAATAAATAATCAAATAATTAAAAATCGATTTTTTCACAAGTCACATCCCTATATCGAATTGTCAGTCATAGACAGTAGACTATGGCCGTTCGTAGAAACCTTCACCACGACTTTTAATTCGATTCAATAAACTTGTACCTACGCTAATGTCGCTTTGTAAAATAATGATACTTTATTTAATCTAATAGTGATGCATTCAATGAATGCAAAAATAAACAAACGATTTTTAATCGAGAGAAATATAAATCATCATCATCTGCTTAGTCTGTCAAGCGAGTCTAGTCCCATGAAAAAGGCGGCAAATTGAAAAATCTTTCAGGTGTCAACACTGATATATCACGCTGAAGACTTATTGATACTTGTAGTTTTGATTAAAAAAAAAATATTAGGGATAAATTAAAAACAAATGAAATGAAATATTTGTTTTGTAAATTGGTTATAAATAACGCTTTTACACGTCATGTTTTTTTGCATGTTAAGTTTAGTTTAGTTTAGCTAGATGAGCCCGGTGTTTCCTAACTGACTACTCTGAGAAGAAACACCGAAACAAACTCAGAGGTCAACGTCTCTTTTAAAGTCCATACAATTTGTGTTGGTCCAAACATGTGACAAACATGTAGGTTCATGTCTTTGGTGCTCTTTGAGGAAATAACCATACAGATTTGAGTGGACCTGTCCAGACAGTGCAAGCATTTGTCAGTTATCGTGTAGCTCAACTTAGAACTTAAGGAGCTCAACGATCTGACGAACAATACCAAAGTAAGGATATTAGGGTAAGCCACACAAGCACTCAAACTGCTTGACATCTATACTTATAATAAATCTGTAGAGAGGTCAATTCTGTACATGAAATATATTTACAAAATAACTATCAGGGGTTGATGAGGGATCGATACTGATGCCAAAAATGCAATCAGTAAAATGTTTGTCTGTCTGTCTATCTGTCTGTCTGTCTGTCTGTCTGTCTGTCTGTCTGTCTGTATAACCGTTATAGAAACAAAAACTACTTGACGGATTTTAACGAAACTTGGTACAATTATTTTTCATACTCCTGAGCAGGTTACAGTATACTTTTCATCACGCTACAATCAATAGGAGCAGAGCAGTGAAGGGAAATGTTGGGAAAACGGGAGAAGTTACTCCATTTTTTAAGCTTCCGTCGCGTGTCCTTAATGGTTAAAGCTACACAGAAATCATTTATGACGGAAATGTTCTCCTTAAAATTATATAAAAATATCCCACGACAGCATATGTCTATCTTTTATGGTTGACTCACAATAACACGTGTAACTCCCGATAGCTTAGCAGTTCGAAGCTGTCTGATTATTATTCTGCTCCGAAATTTAAAACCACCACAACTTTGCAATGGAACTCGGCTAAAAGTAACCCAGTTGCAACAAAATATAATCGAGGCTCAAATTTTAACAGGTTGCGCTGCAGGAGAAACCGTCTTTATTCCCAGAATTCCCATAATACCAAATAATTTTCCATTCCAATTTAAAAGAACGCAATTCCCAGTATCGGTGTGTTATGCAATCACAATTAATAAGGCTCAAGGGCAGACTTTTCGTGTTGCTGGAGTAGATCTCGGTGTCAGTTGTTTCTCGCATGGTCAGTTGTACGTCGCTCTTTCTCGGGTTAGCAGTTCTAGAAATCTTTATGTTCACGTGCAGGACGGGTCAACTTTCAACATAGTTTACCCGGAAGCATTGCGCTGAAGTATTTTCGTTCTATAGGTACTTAAGCCTCATGTAAACATGATCTAAACAATATTACCAATACATTAACTTAATAACACACAAGGAGTTACACACTGACGGAGTCGCGGGCACAGATATTGTTAATATCTGTTAATATAATATTGTGCGGTTCGGTATTGCGATATTTTTCAACGGTATTATAGATTGACATATTATATTTCCCTACTAAATTACGAAAGTTAATCTGTCTGTTACATCAAAATCCCTGAACCGTGAGGAAGGACATAGGCTACTTTTTTTTTTACGAAAGACGACGGAAACGTGGACGAAGTCGCGGGCAACAGCTATCTATACTAATAATATAAGGCTGAAGAGTTTGTTTGTTTGTTTAAACGCGATAATCTCAGGAACTACTGGTTCGAATTGAAAAAATATTTTTAATTAAATAGTCAATTTATAGAGAAAGGCTATAGGCTATATATCATTACGCTAAGGCCAATAGGAGCGCAGCGCCAATGAAGAATGCTTCAAAATCGGGGTTAAATTTAACGTCAGCCCAAAGTAACTATTCCACGCGGACGGAGTCGCGGGCAAAAGCTAGTCATTAAATAAATTATAATGAAAGCAACACAAAGAAGAAACAATAACCTACATAGTCAGCACATTTACAATAAAAAAAAAACACAAAATAAATTGGTATATACAATACTTGAGAAAGCAAATATTTAAATCAGTAAAATAAAAAAAATAAAAAATCAGCAATCAAAATTTAAATATTAAAAAAAAAAATAATGCCCACGTATATCACTGGAGCAGCTCATTCCCAAGCCTTTTTGTCCTCAATATAATCTTTAACTGTGTAAAATGCTTTCTGACATAGCTTACGTTTTATAAATAATTTAAATTTATTAATGCTCAGTTCTTGAATGTGGCTAGGAATTTTACTATAAAAACGTATACATTGGCATCTAAATGAACCACCTATTTTTTTTAACCTTGTTTTGGAATGACATATGTGTCTTTGTTCCTTGTATTTACATTATGAATATCACTGTATTTTTTAAACAGATTCATAATTGCACGAATGGCCCTTTTTTGTAATACAAATATTGTGTGAACGTCGGCGGCATTTCCCCAAAGTAAAAAGCCGTATGACATCACACTGTGAAAGTAACTAAAGTAGACTAGACGTGCTGTTTCGATATCAGTTAATCCACGTATTTTTCTTACGGCATATGCTGCAGAACTTAGCTTTTTTGACAATTTACATTAATTTACAAAGCATTCCAATGTAGATATTTATTTGTCACTATCAGAATTAAAATCAGAATCAAGAAATTCAATGTATTCACATGAAAAAATCACTGTCAGTATCATCATTACGTACAGAAATTATGAAGGGTTCCAACTCTGTTTCTGATATCCTGTCTCTAACTTTATACATATTTTCGACACTAATAGTGTGATCTATGCATTTTTCCAATCACTGGCTGTGACACTATTAAAACATTCCTTTATAAGGTTCTCCATTTCTTTACCTGGAATTCCTAAGTTTTTGCTGGCTATTTTTCTTTTAGCCAAACTCCATAATTATGAGTTCGATTGCGTTCAGGTCACAATGATACAGTTGAAGTTTCAAAACCTCATGGCCATGTTGTTTTAAAAATTCTTCAGCTTCATACATTGGAGTTCTTTTGTTTTCATTGAAAGGCACATAAGCTCAGCCTTTGTAAAGAATTCTTCATAATGAATTCCATTTTCAGTCAGCCATTTCTGAATGTCGGCCTTTAAATCATTCATAGATAGGGGCAGGACCCGTGCTCCACCTAGAATCTCCACCTGGGTGGAGCACGGGTACTATATGGGTCCCGTGCTCCACCTGATGACGTTGTTGTACAGTGATGCAGTAAATTGTTTTCCCTATATGTTTCAAAATATCTAAACAATGATCAAATATGAGTAAGTTTAATGTTTATTGTACAGTAATATAATTAATTTCTTATAATCAATTTATATTATTAAATTACCTTATAGCTTTTATGATGCACAGAAAAGAGTATGAGTAAAAGTTTAAAAAAAAAAATTACAAACTTTACTAGTGAATAAAATTTATGAAAAGTAAATTCAACGCGTCTTCTTCAGTCTTTTGTTTTGTCGTTGGGTGAGAAGTTGAAGCTGGAACATGACTTTGAGAACACTAGCTCTCAACAGCCCATTTTTATTTAAAGAAAAGGAGGAATTATACTTATATATGGCGGTCTTCAGTACTATAAGCAAAAGACATATAAAAATGGTAACTAGTTTTGGGTGTGCAGTGAGTCCAAAAAGAAGAAAGGTGTGAAAGTTTCCTGATAGCTATAACCTGGGAGTCTTTAAGTCAAGATTGAATAGGTTACTTCTAGGCAAGCATGCTTCATCTTCGACCACATCATCGCTTAACATCAGGTGAGATGGTGGTCAATCGCAACCCTATCAACAACAAAAAAAATCTATGCATCATCTATCTTATGATTCTTTTCAGTACGTACATATAAAACGTTACATACAGAAACTCAGATGTATTTTTTTTTACTTTCTACTTCTTTATGTAGAACTAGCTTTTGCCCGCGACTTCGTCCGCGTGGAATAGTTACTTGGGCTAACGTTAAATTTAACCCCGATTTTGAAGCTTTCTTCATTGGCGCTCCGCTCCTATTGGCCTTAGCGTAATGATATATAGCCTATAGCCTTTCTCTATAAATTAACTATTTAATTAAAAATATTTTTTTCAATTCGAAGCAGTAGTTCCTGAGATTATCGCGTTCAAACAAACAAACAAACTTTTCAGCCTTATATTATTAGCATAGATAGCTGTTGCCTGCGACTTCGTCCACGTTTCCGTCGTTTTTCGTAAAAAATGTAGCCTACGTCCTTCCTCACGGTTCAGTGATTTTGATGTAACAGACAGATTAACTTTCGTAATTTAGTAGGGAAATATAATATGTCAATCTATAATACTGTTGAAAAATATCGCAATACCGAACCGCACAATATTATTGTTAATAGCTGTGCCCACGACTCCGTCAGCGTGTAACTCCTTGTGTGTTATTAAGTTAATGTATTGGTAATATTGTTTAGATCGCGTTCACATGAGGCTTAAGTACCTATAGAACGACAATACTTCAGCGCAAAGCTTCCAGGTAAACTATGTTGAAAGTTGACCCGTCCGGCACGTGAACATAAAGATTTCTAGAACTGCTAACCCGGGAAAGAGCGACGTACAACTGATGAACTGACCATGCGAGAAACAACTGACACCGAGATCTACTCCAGCAACACGAAAAGTCTGCCCTTGAGCCTTATTAATTGTCATTGCATAACACACCGATACTGGGAATCGCGTTCTTTTAAATTTAAATGAATTATTTATATTATGAATTAAATTTATTTGAATGGAAAATTATTTGGTATTATGGGAATTCTGGGAATAAAGACGATTTCTCCTGCACCGCAACCTGTTAAAATTTGAGCCTCGATTATATTTTGTTGCAACTGGGTTACTTTTAGCCGAGTTCCATTGCAAAGTTGTGGTGGTTTTAAATTTCGGAGCAGAATAATAATCAGAAAGCTTCGAACTGCCAAGCTATCGGGAGTTACACGTGTTATTGTGAGTCAACCATAAAAGATAGATATATGCTGTCGTGGGATATTTTTTATATAATTTTAAGGAGAACATTTCCGTCATAAATGATTTCTGTGTAGCTTTAACCATTAAGGTTGCACACGCGACGGAAGCTTAAAAAATGGAGTAACTTCTCCCGTTTTCCCAACATTTCCCTTCACTGCTCTGCTCCTATTGATTGTAGCGTGATGAAAAGTATACTATAACCTGCTCAGGAGTATGAATATTAATTGTACCAAGTTTCGTTAAAATCCGTCGAGTAGTTTTTGTTTCTATAACGGTTATACAGACAGACAGACAGACAGACAGACAGACAGACAAAAATTTTACTGATTGCATTTTTGGTATCAGTATCGATCCCTAATCACCCCCTGATAGTTATTTTGTAAATATATTTCATGTACAGAATTGACCTCTCTACAGATTTATTATAAGTATAGATAACAATGCGTTGATTTTTTTACTGTTAATAGGCTCGTATTTGACCACTATCTCACTTGATGATAAGCGATGATGTGGTCGAAGATTAAGTACGCTTGCCAAGAAGTAACTTATTCACTCTTGACTCATAGCTTCTTTCAGTTTAAAAAATATGGGGGTTGCAAAATACCTTTAAGTAACGGTAGGTTGATTGTTACTCCGGACTAGGTAGGGCAACTTTTCAGTAGCAGTAGTTTGTTTGATTTAAAGTACCGAAATAATGACACACTGTAGTGGCAATAGTTCTGATAGCGGAATAAATAAAAACGGTTACTGTAAATTACCAAAATGGTCTACACTACACAACAGTTTGACAAATTTAATATATTTTATTTAAGGACGGAAAAGTAGTGAAGAAAATGGATCACGGCACAAAAATGGAGGTAACAGTGGCTGTATACGACAAAAGCGAAGTATTGTTAGTTATACAGAAAGCTAAAGAAGCTACTACTTCAAATGAGTCTTTTAACTAAAATTTATAAAAAGACTGTAGAACCGCTGTACCGTAAGTGTCAATTTAGTTCCAAAAATATTGGCATCAAAAATAAAACTTATAACTACACGCATTGTAGGTCTATGTTGCAGCTTGCCTCTATTGCTCCATGATCGCATTCCAGAAGTATGGCAATATATTTTAATAATGAATGGTGTGTAACCCTAAGTAGATTGCTTACAGTGATATGACAAAATACTGATTCTTTAGATGTACCAACAACTAAATGCCGGAAAGAAAACTGAAAAAGACCAACTTATTTTAAATTCGCAAATGCAATTACTTCATAATGACATTTTTTGAGCCATTTTTTGGAAAAAAAAGCGTTAAAATAAATCATTTTGATTATATTTTAAATTGTGTATTTTTCTTAATTATTTGACTGTACTAATTATCAGGTGGAGCTAGAGCATGGATACCGGTTTTCGATAATATCGAAAAACCGGAATATCGGACCATAAATCCGATATCGAAAAAAGCGATATTGGATTTCAAATATCGGTTTTACGATATTTTATATGAAACAAAAAACCATACGCAATCTTTCTTACTTATTTCACTGAATTTAATTAATGTAAACAATGCCTATCGGTTAATTATAATAATCTATACTTATAATAAATCTGTAGAGAGGTCAATTCTGTACATGAAATATATTTCCAAAATAACTATCAGGGGATGATTAAGGATCGATACTCATGCCAAAAATGCAATCAGTTAAATTTTTGTCTGTCTGTCTGTCTGTCTGTCTGTCTGTATAACCGTTATAGAAACAAAAACTACTCGACGGATTTTAACGAAACTTGGTACAATTATTTTTCATACTCCTGAGCGGGTTATAGTATACTTTTCATCACGCTACAATCAATAGGAGCAGAGCAGTGAAGGGAAATGTTGGGAAAACGGGAGAAGTTACTCCATTTTTTAAGCTTCCGTCGCGTGTGCAACCTTAATGGTTAAAGCTACACAAATCATTTCATGACGGAAATGTTCTCCTTAAAATTATATAAAAAATATCCCACGACAGCATATGTCTAACTTTTATGGTTGACTCACAATAACACGTGTAACTCCCGATAGCTTAGCAGTTCGAAGCTTTCTGATTATAATATTTGTCTACTCTTACGTTTATAACACTCTCAGTCACCCCTAATTGAAAAAGTTAACATTATTAACTATTCCATAAAAAAATTGGCCAAGTGCGAGTCAGACTCGCCCATGAAGGGTTCCGTAGTAACTATAATATAATATGCAAATTTATTTGACGAACAAAAAACCTTACAAATTTCTTAAAACTAACTTATTTACATTTTTTACAACTGCGCCAAATAAATTTGTTTTGAAAAAAAAACCTTACAAATTTCTTAAAACTGTCTTTTTTACATTTTTTACAACTGCGCCGAATAAATTTGTTTTTCATAGTGTATGTATGAATTACAAAGTTATATTTGCGGTTTTAGAAAATATGCTGTATCTCAAAAACTGCTGAACTGATTTCGTTCAAACTAATTTGGTTGAAAGTTTATATTAAGATTTACAGACATATATTTTTTTTAGATTTTTCACTCCATATAGAAGTTAGAGGTTGTGTCCGCCACACACACATTTTACCACTTTGGAAGCTTATATCTTTTAAATGATTGACTTTATGGAAAAGTGGTTTTAGAAACCCCGATGTCGTTTTTAAAGAACTGTCTATAGATACCACACATGCATCGATTTCATGAAAAAAAAATATTTTCAGGTTTAGTTCCATGTATGGGGAGCCCCCCTTTATTTTAAATATTTTTTATTTTTTTTTCTCAAAATCGGAAAGCGGTTCACAGAATACATCTACCTATCAAGTTTCACATGTATAGTCCTAATAGTTTCGGAATAAAATTGCTGTGACAGACGGACGGACGGACAGACAGACAGACAGACAGACGGACAGACATGTCGAAACTATAAAGATTCCGTTTTTTGCTATTCGGCTACGAAACCGTAAAAAGAATCATATAAATCGGTATAGAAACACCAAAGTTATACATGAAATACGCTTATAATAATAAGCCATCGCGCGTGAATACTGAATCATGCTATAAGGATTATTTTTGAGAATCGGTCGCCGCGCTCGACGCGTCTCGCGGTCGAAGCGTTCTCTAGGTACTTAAGCCTCATGTGAACGTGATCTAAACAATATTACCAATACATTAACTTACGCTGACGGAGTCGCGGGCACAGCTATATTGTATCATTACGCTAAGGCCAATAGGAGCGGAGCGCCAATGAAGAATGCTTCAAAATCGGGGTTAAATTTAACGTTAGCCCAAAGTAACTATTCCACGCGGACGAAGTCGCGGGCAAAAGCTAGTATATAATAAATCTGTAGAGAGGTCAATTCTGTACATGAAATATATTTCCAAAATAACTATCAGGGGGTGATTAGGGATCGATACTGATGCCAAAAATGCAATCAGTAAAATTTTTGTCTGTCTGTCTGTCTGTCTGTATAACCGTTATAGAAACAAAAACTACTCGACGGATTTTAACGAAACTTGGTACAATTATTTCTCATACTCCTGAGCTGGTTATAGTATACTTTTCATCACGCTACAATCAATAGGAGCAGAGCAGTGAAGGGAAATGTTGGGAAAACGGGAGAAGTTACTCCATTTTTTAAGCTTCCGTCGCGTGGTCAAGGCTACACAGAAATCATTTATGACAGAAATGTTCTCCTTAAAATTATATAAAAAATATCCCACGACAGCATATGTCTAACTTTTATGGTTGACTCACAATAACACGTGTAACTCCCGATAGCTTAGCAGTTCGAAGCTTTCTGATTATAATATTTGTCTACTCTTACGTTTATAACACTCTCAGTCACCCGTAATTGAAAAAGTTAACATTATTAACTATTCCATAAAAAATAATCATATAAATCGGTATAGAAACACCAAAGTTATACATGAAATACGCTAATAATAAGCCAACGCACGTGAATACTGAATCATGATATAAGGATTATTTTTGAGAATCGGTCGCCGCGCTCGACGCGTCTCGATTGGCCAAGTGCGAGCCAGACTCGCCCATGAAGGGTTCCTAAAAACCTTAAAAATTTCTAGAAACCAGCTTATTTACATTTTTACAACTAGGCTAGATAACTTTGTTTTTCATAGTGTTTGTATGAATTACAAAGTTATATTTGCGGTTTTAGAAAATATGCTGTATCTCAAAACTGCTTACCCGATTTCGTTCAAACCAATTTTGGTTGAAAGTTTACATTAAGATTTAAAGACATATATTTTTTTTAGATTTTTCACTCCATTATTATAGAAGTTAGAGGGAGGTGGGGACATTTTACCACTTTGGAAGCTTATATCTTTTAAACGGTTGACTTCATGAAAAAGTGGTTTTAGAAACCCTTATATCATTTTTAAAGACCTGTCTATAAGTACTACACACGCATAGGTTTCATGAAAAAAAATATTTTCAGTTTTAGTTCCATGTATGGGGACCCCCTTTTATTTTAAATATTTTTTTAATTTTTTTCTTAAAGTCGGAAAGCGGTTCATAGAATACATTTACCTACTAAGTTTCTCATGTATAGTCTTAGTAGTTTCGGAATAAAATGGCTGTGACATACGGGCGGACGGACAGACAGACAGACAGACAGACAGACCGACAGACACAGACGGACTGACATATCGAAACTATAAGGGTTCCGTGTTTTGCAATTCGGCTACGGAACCCTAAAAAGGCGGGGCGTCCGAGCGCGAGCTTCGCGGTTGAAAAGTGACCAGCCTTAGTGTGCTGAACTACGAGAGGCCCTACCTAAAAAAAAAAAGTGCGGGCTTCATACAATTTTTGCCTGTTGATCCGAATAGACGTTCAGAGCGTTCGACCTTATTGACAGACAATACTTAATTGATATTAACAAACCGTGCTTATCAGCGCAACTTTTTGTCGTTGATAATTTATTTTTAGATTCCTTTTGTTGTTATTTTATAAAATAGGTATTAGTTATTTTAGTATACCGATAGGTTAAGTTTTGGCTAATTTACGTTCACTTTTTTATATTAGTTTTATTTTCACCCAGTTGCAACAAAATATAATCGAGGCTCAAATTTTAACAGGTTGCGGTGCAGGAGAAACCGTCCTTATTCCCAGAATTCCGATAATACCAAATAATTTTCAATTCGAATTTAAAAGAACGCAATTCCCAGTATCGGTGTGTTATGCAATGACAATTAATAAGGTTCAAGGGCAGACTTTTCGTGTTGCTGGAGTAATCTCGGTGTCAGTTGTTTCTCGCATGGTCAGTTGTACGTCGCTCTTTCCCGGGTTAGCAGTTCTCTCTTTATGTTCACGTGCCGGACGGGTCAACTTTCAACATAGTTTACCCGGAAGCTTTGCGCTAAAGTATTTTCGTTCTATAGGTACTTAAGCCTCATGTGAACGTGATCTAAACAATATTACCAATACATTAACTTAATAACACACAAGGAGTTACACGCTGACGGAGTCGCGGGCACAGCTATTAACAATAATATTGTGCGGTTCCGCATTGCGATATTTTTCAACAGTATTATAGATTGACATATTATATTTCCCTACTAAATTACGAAAGTTAATCTGTCTGTTACATCAAAATCACTGAACCGTGAGGAAGGACATAGGCTATGAAGAATGCTTCAAAATCGAGGTTAAATTTAACGTTAGCCCAAAGTAACTATTCCACGCGGACGAAGTCGTGGGCAAAAGCTAGTTATAATAATATGTATGCTACAGTGTCATTTATAAATGATTATTTCCATATAAAAGTGTACAACATTTAGGCCGGCGCCCAGCATTATGTACATACGTGCAACAAAATAAGATCGTATCTCAAAGATAATACTTTGAATGCCTTCTGCTACCTTTTTATATGTTTTATTACTGATGAGCCCAGAAAATGCCCGTTCACTCTTGCTTTGAAGGTAGACGGGTCATATGTAGAAGGGAACACTGCAGCCTGCAGAGAGTTCCAAACCTTGGCCGTGCGCACAATAAATGTAGAGGAGAATCGCTTAGTACGACAAGACGGTATATTGAACAAGTGAGAATGGTACCATGCAGTATGTCTGGTAGATCGTTAGTATAAAGTAGCTCCAGGCGGTCGGTAACTGATAGGTATAGATACACCTCGGAAAGTAGGAGATAATTTGAATTGGCTCCTTTTAGCAATGAAGAGATAAACCTGTGTTATCAAAGCATCGAATTTGACCAGACAGTCGGGTCAAATTTATTCGCTCCAATATGGCCTTTCTAAGATAGTCTATTTCGTCCCTGTAAGCTTTAGCACTGGATAAGTATATCTTTAAGTCTGTGCTGTCATCCACGTACCCAAGAGCTGGAGCAGGTCCTTGATATGCAGCAAAAAAGAGTCGCAAAGAGAACAGACCTCTTAAGAATACCGCATTGACATTGACAGCCAAAAGATCCGATGAGCAGCCATTGATGACCACTCGGATTGACCGTTCACTTAAGAAGTCAGAAATCCAGTTGCAGAAGCTAGCAGGGACGCCAAATGCAGGAAGCTTGCTCAGTAGACTAGCATGCCAGACCCTGTCAAAGGTCTTTGAGATATTGAGGGACTCTACAAGAGCATTGCGGTTTCTTAATGGCCTCGCCCCAGCAGTGCGTAACATACACAAGAAGATTTCGGGTCAACCGACCAAAGCGGAAGCCATACTGGTGGTCACTAAGTAGCTAAACTACCTTCGGCCACCGCCTAATTCCGTTCAGCCCCAGGAACATCTGCCACCCAGACGTGACTTGCAGTGGCCAATTTGGAAAGCTATCAATGGACTGCGAACCCAAGTAGGCCGCTTCAAGCACAATTTATCAAATGGGGCATTATATGCCAAACTGACACCCAGTGCGATTACGGCGTTCCTGACCAAACAATGTCCCATTAGCTGGAGTGTCCAAATTACCCAAAATTTGCAGATTCTGGAGGTTTTTTGGGTACTAGTTGCACATCCTGGTTGCTTCCAGGACACTGGCACCATTCTAATTTTAAGAGTGTGATACAGGTGACAACTCCAGAGCACAACTTTTTAAGACTCGAGCAGGTATTCTGTCCAGCCCACTGACTTTGTTCACGTCGTCTGCAAAGGGCCTTATGGCCCTCTTAAATGTGAATTTCTAAAACTGACGTTCCATATTTCAGCAATAGCGATCTCGTGAATTGCCGTAGTCTTCGTCTTTAAAGCCATAAGATGACTGTGTAGACACCCCTCCAATTGAATATCTAGTTCTTTGCGTTTATCGTAATATTTACTTATAAAATGTGTAACAGATTAAGCGCAATATCTCAGACACCCCAATTTAATATTAAATTATAAGTGTAAAACAACATCCGTAACTAAATAAATTGAAACCAAACCTAGACATTTTTTATAAAATAGTTATCCTTACGCAGTCGCAGACGCATACACTCATGCAATGTTAGCGGCCGACACGCACACGAGCGCATTTCCTTGAATTAAGAATTGTATTATATGTACCGTGTTTGCATTTTAAGTTAAATGAAAGATTTTTCCGTCAAAATTTAACACCTATTTTTTATGACGGAATCTATTCAGAACTTTGGTTCTTTTGAGCCTGAACCAACTACTTTCAGGAATTGCGTTTATTCCATTACACGTTGTATATTATGTTACTCAATTACTCTTTTATTTAATACTTTTATACTTTTATATAATTACTCAATTATTCTTATTAGATTCTGATCACTGTGGGCAACTAATTACTCTATCAAATGTGGGTAAGATGAAGACAAAAAAAGATATCACTGTAAACCCTAAATCAAAATATCGCATGGAAACATTTAAAACTAAACTTTTAAACAAAATGCCATATTTGTCAACTAATGGTGACCCGAACAAACATTATAATGATTTTTTTAACATTTACTGTAAACAATTTGATACCACATTTATTCCCAGGTCTTTATCAGTAAATAATAACACTTCCTTTAGCGACTGGGCCACCGTTGGTATCCATAAAAGTAGAAAACGGCTTTATGAACTGTATGAGGAACGGACTTATATCAACACAGTAGAATTTAATTTATATGTTAAGAATTATTCAAAATTATTTAAAAAAGTGTGCTATATTGCCAAATCACGTTACTTGAGTTCAAAAATTAAAAATAGTAGTAATGTAATAAAAATGACTTGGAATATTATTAATAGTGAAACGGGCAGGTCTTGCAAACGAAATAACGATTACAGCCTTGCTATTGATGATAAAATAATTAAATTAGATTCGCAAGTTGCCGTGGCTTTTGAATCGTTCTTTGCTGATATTCCCATATTGACAACCAGATCTCTGAATGCGTCACCCATTGCTGCAGAAACTTTACTCAAAGAAAATGTGCCAGTTTGTGGCTCTTGTTGGGTCTTCTCGTCGTTGACGGGTAACCCGGTCGTTGTTTAAAGGAACACCAAACCACTGTTAAATTCCAGAGTTTATTCTAAACAGTTTAGGAGTGTTTAGTAATCTGAGCCGCACTTAATGTTATGTTTTTCCGCACATTAACGCGTGTCGGAGGTTTAGTTACGACTTGATTCATAAGTGATATCAATGAGTACTTATATACGTAGTTTTGCTGTATGAGCGTTATTGGCTCGTACATGCTCCCGAGGGAAAGGTATAGGTACGTGTTCAGATCACCAAACTTGCGATACAAGTTAGGACATTTAGGTAATTGTTAAATTATGTAAAAACAAAAGCAATCAAAACAATAAGCAAGACTTAAATATAAATTCTTAAATAATTATTTAAAGTCTAAATCTTGATCCAATAGCTGGTTGCTGCTGGACGGCAGTTTGATGTATGTCCACTTCGTATTTTAGCGTAGGCAGGAATCTCCTTTAGCTCTATATCTTCGGTTTCTTGAGTGTTGTTTGATGTAGGGGTATTGCTCTCCTTGCGTGCTTGTAGATACCTTCTGATTCGCCACACTATTATAGCGGCAATAGTTCCTCCCACCAGCAAAGTGCTCATAGCATAGTTGCTAATGTCGTGGACACTTAAGTCGCTAGGTAGATTCTTTTGTCCCTTTTGTGCGGTTATCTGGTCATCTAATAATTTGTGTTCACTTGATAAGCTTTGTTTTGATAATACAAATTTTGTATTTTTGAACGTATTCCACATATCATTTGGTGAGTCTATAGTTGGTACTTCCAAAGTTGTTCCAATATTGGTACTGCTACTCAGAACGTTATGGGAATAGATCGTCGCATCTTTGTGCTGAAGTATGCAATCTTGACCTAGGGCAAGGAGCCCCGTCTTTGTTATGATTGTAGTTGTAATGCGATTCTCGCATACAATGCGAGTCGTACACTCATTGATACAATTATACAGCCATATGTTTGGCCTCTGTAATTTTGTCCAATGGTCAGAGCATTTTTGTGGTACCCAATCACATGTAATGTTATTCACATTCTGGCTTAGTATTTGGGCTTCGCAAGATGCCGTGGCTCCATGCAGGTTGCTGATAGTTGTGGAAGCATGGCAGATGTGGTTGTCCGCTGTCATTGTTGAACATTGCTGTAGATCAACCTCGTCCATCTGTATGTAGGTATTCTTTGCGAAGTTAACTCCAATATACTGAATTCTTGTCGCTATCACCTGACACAGGTTAGGAGTTTGTTGTCTAGGTATAGCTATATTGTGATACAATGTATACTCATCATCGCTTAGTAATGGTATGTGTAATTCGAAGAGTAGGTATTGTTCGTTGAGCCGGGCTTTGACATAAATAATGTTGTAAATACTCTTATCGGCTCCATTGCTGTTTTTAATTGGTAGTGTCAATCTTTTCGGTATAATACCGGCAATGTAGTGCATTTGTTCATATAGTTGCTCTGGAGTGAATAATTTCATATCCAGATGACCTCTATAGATATCGGTCAATGCATCTAGGAGCATTTGTTGGTTTCTTCTCAGTACTGAGATAAGTAAGCTAGCAGTTATGGCTCCAGAATTGACGTCAGTCATTGTTTTCATTATTTGAAATCTGTTTTCTATCACTGCTGTATTATATTTCGTTTCATTCATGAATCGCTGAATTACTTCCAGTTGCGTTTTTACGAAGTCTTCATTTTTCTTTATGACATTGTTTTCTGCCTCGATAATCAGTGTTTGATTTCTTATGAGCTGCAGTAAATATTGTTCGTTCGATTTAATTTTTTGTATGTCTTGAGCGTATTTTTCAGCAAAATCGCTGTCAAGGACACCAAATAGGGCTCGTGCAAGGTTTCCTACGCCGTTAACGTAGCCCCGTCGCTTTCGTTGTTGATGTTGAGAACGTAACAATATGTTGTACTCGTTCAACTGGTTCATTTCGAACTTGAGTTGTTGTGTCGTAGCGTGACATGGTTCGTTAGGCATCGTATCACATAATTGTGCTAAACGATTCACGAATTTCTCCACCTTTGTTGTACTTTGCCAGAATGTTGTCAGGTTATAGTAAACCAGAAGTTTCCATTCGTCGTGAATTAGTTGGATATTTCCGACTGGATCAAAGTACATTAGTTGGATTTCAGGCAGTTTTGTTATTTTAAAATGTTGCAGGGGTGTTGCTAGTCCACATGATAGCGTTGTAAACACTACTAGTAACACCATAAGCAAGCTGTTCACCCTTTTCTGGGTTTTGTTAGTCCTTTTACGTTGCTTGCAAGGCTCAGTTTCCGGACTCACTTTCTGTGATTCAGTGCCTCCACATACCTCGTTTATAGGTAACGGGGCTATTTTAGTTATGGGTCTCTTGAGTAACCCATTTTGTGTCTTGAGCGTGACCACTCGAACTAAATTGTCACTGCCTGGATGTAGTTCCACTACGCGGCCCATTGCCCACCTGCTCGGAGGTAGATTACTTTCTTTGATGAGAACTAGTTGCTCCTTCTGTATGTTTTCCTTAGTTTGTTGCCATTTGTTCCGGTTTTGTAATAAATTAAGGTATTCTTTCGACCAGCGTTCCCAATAGTGTCGACGCATGAGCTCAATGAGTTTCCATTTGTTTCTGATGTCTATAGCTTTCATTTCTTCAGGTTCGTTGATTGGTAGCGTTAGTGTTGGACCTCCCGTGAGGAAGTGACCGGGAGTAAGATAATCCAGATCGTCCACATCCTCTGATAAAGGGCACAATGGCCTGCTGTTCATGCACGCTTCGATTTCTGTCAAAAGCGTTGCAAATTGTTCATAGGTAAGCTTTGTTTGTCCAATTACCCGTTTCAGGTGTGCTTTCATGGAACGTACAGCAGCTTCCCATAGTCCACCTGCTGAAGGCCAGGATGGAGCGTTGAAGTGCCACTCAATTTGAAGGTTGTTGATTTCCTTAAAGAACTCTGAGGATAGCATTGTTTTGTATAGTTGGAACTCTTCCTGTAAGACTCTTGCGGCTCCGACGAAGTTGGTTCCGTTATCGGAGTAGATATGTTTTGGGGTTCCTTTTCTAGCGCACATTCTTTTTAGTGCTGCGATGAAGGTTTGTGTCGATAGGTCCGAAACGAGTTCGATATGTACTGCTTTTGTGCACATACATATAAATATGGCTATGTAGCCCTTGCAGGTTTTTATTCCACGGCCTTTGTTTATCTTTATATCCACATGGCCTGTAAAATCAATGCCAGTATGTGAAAACGGCCTCGAAGGAGTGATCCTTTCTTTAGGAAGGTTGCCCATGAGCTGTTCAGTTTGGCTAGTTGCGTAACGCCGGCATCGGATGCATTGTCGTAATATTTTCTTGACGGTTTGATTGCCGCTGATAATCCAGTAATTGTTTCGAGTGTCGGCCAGTGTCAATCTTGCTCCGCCGTGTAAGGTTCGCTGATGTGCCTTTTCAACGATGAGTTGAGTTAATCTTCCCTCTCCTGGGACGAGGATGGGGTGTTTGGTTTCCACTGGCAAGTTTGAGTGGTTAAGACGTCCTCCAACACGTAAAACTCCATTAGTATCCAAAAATGGGTTTAGTTTCAAAATGGTGCTTCTTTTTGGAAGTTTTTCCCCTTTACTGAGAGAATTTATTTCATTTTCCAAATAATTCCCTTGCACTGATTTGATAATTATACGTAGTGCGTTATTTATTTCATTCAAGGTGAGCTCATGCCACTTGGTTGATCTACGTTTGTTTTGTAATGCATCAGCGAAACGTATCACTAAGGCGAGTATTCTTGTAATTCGATCCATGTTGCTATGTCGCTCAAGTAATGAATGAATTAATTCATTTTTATTTGACATGGGTTCCGTACTGTTAATCGTGTAACAGTTAGATAAGAAGCCCTCTTTTGTGGTATAAGTTTCTTTTGCGTTAAGGGCTTGTGTTTCTTGCTCCTTAAGCCATTTAGGGCCTTCCCACCACAGGGTAAAATCAACCAGTTTTTTCGGTGAGAGTCCTCTTGTTGCACAGTCGGCAGGGTTTTCGTTTGTCTTTACATAACCCCAGTTCAGCAGGTGGACTATGGGAAGCTGCTTTACGTTCCATGAAAGCACACCTGAAACGGGTAATTGGACAAAGCCGACCTCATCTACAGAAGCTGAGCGAACATCTAATCACGTTAACGGAGAACAAGAGATTCTCTTAACGACTCTTCAACTTAGGGTCAAAAACAGGGAAGGAGATTACGTCTTCCTTCGGGCATTACTGGATCAAGGATCTCAAGTGACCTTAATCACAGAAAATGCTGCTCAACGGTTGAATTTACCCCGAAACAAAATGAACGCTTCTGTCACTGGCGTTGGCACTACAATTGAACAATTTGCAACGCTTTTGACAGAAATCGAAGCGTGCATGAACAGCAGGCCATTGTGCCCTTTATCAGAGGATGTGGACGATCTGGATTATCTTACTCCCGGTCACTTCCTCACGGGAGGTCCAACACTAACGCTACCAATCAACGAACCTGAAGAAATGAAAGCTATAGACATCAGAAACAAATGGAAACTCATTGAGCTCATGCGTCGACACTATTGGGAACGCTGGTCGAAAGAATACCTTAATTTATTACAAAACCGGAACAAATGGCAACAAACTAAGGAAAACATACAGAAGGAGCAACTAGTTCTCATCAAAGAAAGTAATCTACCTCCGAGCAGGTGGGCAATGGGCCGCGTAGTGGAACTACATCCAGGCAGTGACAATTTAGTTCGAGTGGTCACGCTCAAGACACTTGGTTGATCTACGTTTGTTTCGTAATGCATCAGCGAAACGTATCACTAAGGCGAGTATTCTTGTAATTCGATCCATGTTGCTATGTCGCTCAAGTAATGAATGAATTAATTCATTTTTATTTGACATGGGTTCCGTACTGTTAATCGTGTAACAGTTAGATAAGAAGCCCTCTTTTGTGGTATAAGTTTCTTTTGCGTTAAGGGCTTGTGTTTCTTGCTCCTTAAGCCATTTAGGGCCTTCCCACCACAGGGTAAAATCAACCAGTTTTTTCGGTGAGAGTCCTCTTGTTGCACAGTCGGCAGGGTTTTCGTTTGTCTTTACATAACCCCAGTTTATCGCGGGCACGATATTTAATATTTGAGCCGTTCTGTTAGTTATATACTTTTCGTATTTAGTTTGACTGCCCTGAAGCCATGCTAAAACGACCTTAGAATCGGTCCAGCATGTAATCTTTACATGGTTTTCTTTCAGGATCTTAATTACCCTTTCTAAGAGTTTTGCTAGCAAAACTGCGGCGCATAATTCCAACTTCGGTATCGAAGTTTTCTTTTTGAGTGGCGCGACCTTAGTTTTTGCTGCCAGTAGTGTAGTTTCGTACGCGCCGGTAGGTGACGTAGTTCGGCTGTAGATAACGCATGCGTAGGCTTTTTCGCTCGCGTCACAGAAGGCTTGCAATTCGATCGTCTGATTGTTTTCGTTTTTTATCCATCTTGGTAAACTTATGTTGTTTATGTTTGGTAGATCGGATTTAATTTGCCTCCATTCTTTTTCTATGTTATCTGGTACATTTTCATCCCAGCCAATGTTATGATAGTTGTCACTCCACAATTTTTGGAAAAGCAGTTTCGCTTGGAGGGTCATTGGAGCTAACCAACCAAGCGGATCGTAAATCTTGCTTATTTCTGACAATAGTCGGCGTTTACTGTATGGTGCATTTTTGTTATTGTTAGGCGCTTCGCTAATAAAATTGAATGTGTCACTTGCATCATTCCATGCGAGCCCAAGTGTTTTGCTGAACTCTTGTTGCTTGAAATTAAATTCGTTGTTATTTCTTTTCTCCTTCTTTTGCAGTTCTTTGAGAATAGATGATTCGTTCGTGGACCATTTCCGTAAAACAAAACCACCTTTCTTTAAGAGTTCGGTTAGCTCCTTTTGAAGTTGTTTTGTTGTTTCTACAGTATGGTGACCCGTGATGGCGTCATCCATGTAAAATTCGTTTTGTAGCGACTTTTGGGCTAGCGGGAAAGCGTTGCCTTCATCTTTGGCTAGCTGTTGGAGAGTGCGCATCGCTATGAATGGTGCGACTTTTGTCCCGTATGTTAGGGTACACAGCTGCATCTCTCGAAGTGGTTCTCTCATGGAGTCTCTCCAAATAATTTTTTGAAGACATTGCTGATCTTGATGAATAAGGATTTGACGGTACATTTTCTCAATGTCCGCCGTTAGAACATATTTATAGCTCCACCATTTTATGATCAGCGTTAAAATGTCCTTTTGAAGATTTGGCCCTTTTTCCATCAAGTCATTTAGGCTGTATCCGGAGTCGGTTTTCATCGATGCGTTGAAAACAGCTCGTAGTTTGGTTGTCGTTGAGTACTCCCTGACTACGCCATGGTGTGGTAGGTAGGCTTGTACTTGACCTTCGGAATCTGTCACTGGTTTCATGTGGCCCAGTACAATGTATTCTCTAATGAACTCTTTGTATAATTTAGCGAAGTGTTCTTGTCTCGCCATTTTCTTTTCTAAATGAAGAAATTGAGCTGTAGCTTGAGGTTTCGAGTTTCCAATGTTTTGCTCGTAGTTAGCCTTCATGGGCATCTTGACCTCATAACGCCCAACGCTTAATCGCTTTGTGGTTTCTGTGTAATATTTTTCACAGTATTCGTTTTCCGAGGTAAGTTCGGCTTCCGGAGGAATGTCCTCTACTTCCCAAAATTTTGTTAAGTTTTCTAGCTCTGTTAGAGTAACTAGACAGTTAAACTGCTTTGTCGCACCGCACAGTATCCAGCCCAACTTTGTTTGTTGCGCTACTGGCGAGTCATTATTGTGTTTGATTATTCCTCCTAAGATCACATCGGAGTAAACATCAGCTCCAAGCAGTATATCGATAGGTCCAGAGATGTTGTAGGCTGGATCGGCCAACTTGATATTCTGAAGATGCGTCCAGCTCTCTGTGTTGATCGTTGAGTTCGGCAGATTATTGACGAGCTTACTCATTACCAAGGCTTCAGTTTGGAATGTATAATCCGAGTGGATTGATTTACATTCTAATTTTATCATCCCTTTACTTCTGCCCATTGTAGTGCCAACGCCAGTGACAGAAGCGTTCATTTTGTTTCGGGGTAAATTCAACCGTTGAGCAGCATTTTCTGTGATTAAGGTCACTTGAGATCCTTGATCCAGTAATGCCCGAAGGAAGACGTAATCTCCTTCCCTGTTTTTGACCCTAAGTTGAAGAGTCGTTAAGAGAATCTCTTGTTCTCCGTTAACGTGATTAGATGTTCGCTCAGCTTCTGTAGATGAGGTCGGCTTTGATCGTTGCCCTTTCAAATTATCATCATGAAGAAGGGTGTTATGCTTGTAGTTACACGTGCGGCATTTTCTCGTTGACTTGCATTTATTTTCGCCGTGACTAAACAAGCAATTTTTGCATAAGTTCAAATTACTTGTTGTTTGGATTCGCGTTGCGACATCCATGTTCAGGAATGTTGCGCACTGCATCAGCTTGTGATCGTTTTTGCAAAGTGGACATTTCTTTAGCGATGCATGGAAGGTTTTTGTCCACTTTTGTGAGTCTTTAAAGTTCGCTGATTTGTTGTTGTTATAACTTTTATGTTGATTATTCGTTGAATTATTTGGTTTTCCTCCGCTTTTTTTGGTACGGGATGTTTCTAACGTCATAAACTGCAATTCCAGGAACTCCATAAACTCTTTTAAATCTGGAAGCTCTCTTGAATGCTTCATGGTTTTGATGTAATCACCGTAAGTGACTTCGTCCAGTTTGGAAGATAGCAAATATACGATAAGTGGACCCCATGCGGGAATATCGATGTTAATGTTCTCTAAGCCATTTAGACACTCTTTCGTTGTGTCATACAGCTTTTTTAAGTTGGTCGAATTCGGTTTTTCGATTGACGCTTGATGGAGAAGTGTGTCTATGTATGAAGTGAACAGTAATCGCTTGTTATCGTAGCGATGCTGAATGATATCGAGGCATGAGTCATAATTCTCAGCGCTCACAGGAAGGTGCTTGATTAGCTTTTCCGCTTCACCCTTCAATGTTGATTTGAGAAACTTCATTTTCTGCGTTTTGTTCAGCGTTGGATTGTTATGGATCATCTCAAAGAATAAATCCCTAAAAGAGATCCAATTGCTGTAAGTTCCGTCGAACTCCGGCAACTCCATACGCGGTGTTGTTTTTTCATAATGGGATGTTTCAAAGATTTTTCTGTTCATATTTTCCTTTAGGTCGTCGTAGACTTGCTCCCAATGGTCATATTTTGCTTCGTAGTCTTTGTCATTCCCTTGCAGTAAGTAGCTTAGTTCCCAGTGAATCTTGTCGATAGATTCCCACTTAGATTGTAATATGTTGAGTTGATCTTGAAGTTGCCACTTCTCGTTCATGCCATCAAGGTTAATTTTGGAGACCGCTCGCTTCAAGGCGTTGAAGTTACACATTTGATTACGTAACATCGTTGTTAGATGTTTGTCCGTTTCATCTTTCATTTGTTGGTGTATTTCAGTTGTATCAAATCGCGGTGTTCCGGGAGTTTCTGGTATTTTCGGTTTTGATATTCCTGAAGTTCCAGGTTCGCTTATCAACTCATTTCGCAGTTGACACATTGATCGCATTGTTTCGTCAAACATACCTTTTGTTATGATGAAGATATCTTGTGTAAAGTAGTCGTGGTGTCTTTGGACTGCCTCATACTTCTTCAAGATATCGTGATTGGATCGAAATTCATCCCACAGGGATTTTAAGGAGTCGATGCGCTTGTTGAGGTATGCTATGGTTTTTCTACTTATAGCATCCTTTTTGTAGTTACTTTGAATAGTTTTGATGTTTTCATAGCTGTTTTGCTGCTTAGTTATTAGTTCAGCAAACGCGGTGGAGTCTTCTGTAGACATTGTTATTTTGTTTCTGCAGTAAATGTGATCTCTGCTGGTTTCGAAGTAATCGCAGTAGACGCTATCTCCGCTGATTATTTCCTGTTTGTAGCAGTAGACGTAATTTCCGCTGGTTCGTTGGTAGGTAGGCACTTAGTGTAGCTCACCCTCCTTTACGCTATGTGCAACGTCTCAATGCTACTGGTGAGACCCGCTTGTGGGAGGCCAGCAGCACCGATTTGCTAACGTATCTGGGTTATGCCACGTTAAATACTCTGCCTGATGAGGAGTCACGATGATTCTCACGTTGTATTTCCGTGGATCCGTGACATCCGGCTCGAAGGACCAAAAGATGTTGGGTCTTCTCGTCGTTGACGGGTAACCCGGTCGTTGTTAAAAGGAACACCAAACCACTGTTAAATTCCAGAGTTTATTCTAAACAGTTTAGGAGTGTTTAGTAATCTGAGCCGCACTTAATGTTATGTTTTTCCGCACATTAACGCGTGTCGGAGGTTTAGTTACGACTTGATTCATAAGTGATATCAATGAGTACTTATATACGTAGTTTTGCTGTATGAGCGTTATTGGCTCGTACAGCTCTGAATTTCAATTTCAATATGTAACTTATAATGATATAATAAAAACTTTTAAATCTCTGAATGTTAAAAAGACTGCAGACCTATGGGGTAATTCAGTTGATGTTACCAAGTCTATTATAAACATTGTAGCACCTACATTAGCTGTTATTTTTAATAAATGTATTGATCATGGTGAGTTTCCCGATCTAATGAGATATAGTAAAATACTACCATTATTTAAATCAGGTAGCACTTCAGACCCCACAAATTATAGACCTATATCAGTGCTACCTACTTTTAGTAAAATTTTTGAAAAAAATATCTTAAATCAAATGCAGAGGTATTTTAATAAGCACAAGTTACTGCATCACAAACAATTTGGTTTTACTAGGGGTCGTTCAACAACTGATGCCGGTGTTGAACTTTTAAGTCATATTTATAGTGCATGGGAAGATAAGTGCGATGCTTTGGGCATATTTTGTGATTTGTCGAAGGCGTTCGATTGTGTTCTCCATGAAACATTGATCAGGAAACTACACTACTACGGAATCCGGGATACCTCTCTGGATCTTCTTACTTCATATTTAAGTGATAGGATTCAAAGAGTTGATGTGAACGGTAAAACATCTCCCGGATCTATAGTCAAAATGGGGGTCCCCCAGGGCTCAATTTTAGGTCCTTTTCTATTTCTTATTTATATTAATGACTTGCCATTCCTCATAAAGGATAATCATGATATAGTGTTGTTTGCTGATGATACTTCACTTTTATTTAAATTCAAACGTCAGCAGATGGTTACTGACGATGTTAATAGTGCCCTCGCAACGGTAGTGAATTGGTTTAATGTCAATAATCTTATGCTTAACGAGAAAAAAACTAAGTGCATAAAGTTTACATTACCGCATGTGAAACAAGTAAACACAAGTGTGTCAATAAAGGGCGAAAGCTTAAAACCCGAAGACACCACAGTGTTCTTAGGCATTACTTTAGATGCGAAGCTTCAGTGGGGCCCCCATATAGATAAATTGTCCAAAAAACTTAGCTCTGCAGCATTTGCCGTTCGAAAAATTCGTGGCCTAACTGATTTAGAGACGGCCCGTTTAGTGTATTTTAGTTATTTTCATAGTGTAATGTCATACGGCATTTTACTATGGGGGAATGCCGCCGATATAAATACAATATTTGTGTTACAAAAAAGAGCCATTCGTGCTATTTATAAATTAAGTCCACGGCACTCCCTCAGAGATAAATTTAAAGAGATTAATATAATGACTGTGCCTTCTCAGTATATTTATGAGAATCTCTTGTATGCACATAAAAATATTAATCTCTTTAAAAAACACAGTGATATCCATAACGTAAATACTAGAAATAAACACAACTTTGTCATTCCAAAAACAAGGCTCAAGAAAATAGGTGCTTCTTTTAAATGCCAGTGCATACGTTTTTATAATAAACTACCTTGCCATTTGCAAGAACTGAGCCTCAACAAATTTAAATTAGTCATAAGACGCAAGCTTTGCCAGAAGGCTTTTTACACAGTTAAAGACTATGTTGAGGATAAAAAGGCTTGGGATTGAGCTGCTCCAATGATATACAGGGAGCACTAGTGTTGTTTACAATCACAATTTATGTATTTTATTTTTTTATACAAATTGACATTTTTTTTTTATTTTTACTATTTATTTTGACATGGATATTTACTTTTTAAAGTATAATATTTTATTTTAATTTGACATGAATATTTACTTTGTAAAGTATAATATATGTATTTTTTTGAACATTTACTTAATTATGTACTTAAATGCGAGGATTATGTGGTATTCTTTTTTTTTTTTAATTTCCATTTACATTTTTTTTTCTCTCTCTTTATTACGACGTTGTCTGACAGTTTGAGTATTTTAGTGACCTACTCAAATGTACCGTCTTTGGCATTGTTCGTCAGGTCGTTGAGCTCCTTAGTAGTCCAAAGTTGAGCTTACAGACTAACTGACAAAGGCTTGCACTGACGGGACGGGTCTACTCAAATCTGTTTGGTCTTTCCTCAAAAGGCCATTTCAGACTAATCTACATAATCCTCATAAACGATTGTGAATATGTGCACTATGTAGGTTTTTTTTTTATAATAAATTGTCTGGCAGTTTGAGTGCTTTTTGCGGCCTACCTAAAGGTCCTTACCTTGGTATTGTTCGTCAAATCGTTAAGCTCCTTGTTCTAAGTTGAGCTATACGTCATTTGACAAATGCTTGCACTGTATGGACAGGCCCACTCAAATCTGTGAGCATCTTTCTTCAAAAGACCGCCTCAGACTGAAACCTACAAGGTTCCCATATAATTAATTCAGTGTAAATTGTATGGACTTTAAAAGAGACGGACCCCTGAGTTTGTTTCGGTGTTTCTTCTCAGGGTAGTCAGTTAGGAAACACCGGCCTCATCTAGTTAATATTTAAGGAAAAAAATGACGTGTAAAAGAGTTATTTAATAACCAATTTGCAAAATAAAGATCATTTATCATTTATCATTTACTTATTTAAATAATTTGTGTTGATTTTTTTATTTAATGACATAGTAGAGTATGTTAAGAAACTGATATTTTTTGTGTATTATACTTTTAATTTGAATTGATATAAGATTGCAATAAAATATTTGTAATAATAAATGACGGTGAATTTTTTTTTAATTGAAAATGGTTCCATAGCACACTTTGATACAGTCTCTAAAATTCTAATATTTGGACCCTTACAACGTTAAAAACGAATTTGATCATTTTATTTCCATAATATCGGAATAATATCGAAATACCGGAATACCGATATTAAAAAATTGAATATCGAAACAAAACCGGTATTGGGAAAAGGTTCCGATATTCCATGCTCTAGTACAAACCACAAGTACAACTTCATAGAGCCCGGCTGACAAGGTAATATATTCAAAACTTATTAAGTTATAAGTTAGTTAAGTAATTAAACTAAAGTTATTTTCAACAATGTTCAAAACTTCCAATTTACTATGTGGATTTATTTTAATGTAAAATCCACGCTCTGCTTACCAAAATTGTTCAGTACCAAGCCAGCGCAACGATACTGGTATGCTGAAACTGTCCACGGTACGTGGAGCCCTAAACGTTGCTTAACCAATGGCCTTAGGCCAGTCCGTGTGTGTGTATAAGTATGAAATGAGTAATTGAACGTATAGTGAAAGTCAAGTGTGGATGGACGGAGGTTCTCAAATGCAGGTCCTCCCAACGCGGTCTATCAGCAATCACAGCACAAACTTCGCACCAGATTGAAGCAGCTATTTATCACTATGAACAATTATTTTCAACAAACTCGCGGGCCATGCGGTGTGGCGACAATACGGCGTTATGTTCCAAAATATCCCAGGGTTTTCGTCAATTCGGGATTACAATTTCAATCAATCGTTAATCACACCCCAATTTGTCTTTTAACCGCGTAGATTCAACCGGATTTAATTACAATTAATCAATCGATCTCAACAAAACGGCGGACCTTTTTTTTCAACCGGAACCAAGGTAATCTGTCAAGTCAAGATATGTCAAGCCCACAGATAATTAATGTTGCCGCACCAAAAATATGCGTTCAAAAACGTTCTGGACGCAACATAGGTTATTTACCCAGTTCCATTGCGACGATATTTCTGAGAAATAAGTGCGTAATTCGGTCGACAAATTTTGCAAGTGGCATTTTATGGCTGATTTTACATCTTCATTCAGTGAGGGATTCATCAAGTTGTATGGCAAAGTAATCGCTTTGTAAAATGAGTTGAATTTGGTTGTTTTTCAAATTATCTGACATGTCTGCAATATGACGAAAGACAGTGTTATTTGACGTAGGAATAACATCAAGTTCTCGGGCCATTTTTTCTCCGAACATACATTTCACTATCAGTTTTGCTGCAGGCAGTATAATGTTTTGTACAATAGTATGCGGTTTTGCTTGCTTGGCAATTAAATAACTAACTCGAAAAGAAGCTTGCAAGGCGTTGATGTTCGTGTTTAAAGAAAGCGCCTCAATAGATTTATGTCTTTTTTGAGGTCTTTTAATTTATAGTGAAAGAAGGATACAGATTTATCTTTTCAATTAGCATGTTTGGTTTCTAAATGGTGAATTGGTGACGTAGCATGGATGGTTTTAACGAATGATTTGACAGCGTTTCTGCACAAACGACACATTGTGGCGAAGTGGAATCAGGGTCTTCAGAGCTTGTAAAACCAAACTGAATATAACTATCATCATATTTCCTTCTTTTTTGAGAGACGATTCCTTGTTATCAAGGTTTCTTTTTTTGTGTGTCGGAGTACACTAGAGGGTGACACATCAATAGCAGGCGACTGTTCAGTATTTTCTGATACCTCCTCCGCAACCTCTCGGCCCCTTAGCAGCCACTGATCCTTCTAACAAACAACAGGAATTATTAACTCAGATTTGTATTTTTGTAATCATGTAATTAAAAAGCAGAAAACCGAAAAAAATCAAAGCAAAGCCATTTAATATGTCCTTCTATATTCAAAGGTCGAAAACAAATTGAACAGTATTGCTTTGTATATAAATTTACAATGAAAATAGCATTATTGTAACTTGGAATCTAGAAAACAGAAACCGCAAACATCCTTACAACTGAAGCAGTTTTGATCTGTATTATAAGGTAGTGAAAAATAAACTTAACATAATTACATTAAACACAGTTTTAAAACATTATCTTACCGTTTACCGAGGTAGGCATAATATAAGGTTGATCGACGCGACACGTTGCGAGTATTTGATTTTATTAATTCACAATTAAAACAACTCGCGTTCGATTTTTGCTTAGAGCAGTTGTGTTACATGCGATCGCGCGTATCATAGTGTAAAAGTGCTTACGCACCAAAATAACGCCGTCCAGTCGCATGCATCGCAATGACCCAGTTATTGCGTAGTGCTGACGGTCAGCGATTATTATTGTTAAGGCGAAGTTAATACTCACTTAATTTCTACAATGGGTTCGACAAAGCCAACATTGAATACAATTAGCGTAAACTTGAAAACAGAGACAGAACATCTGTTGTACAAGAACCTTTGTGATGAACAAAATAAGCGTAAAGAGCTGGAAAAAAATCTGAATCATAAATATCAAATCAAAACATCACTCTGCAATCTATTTAGAAATTAGTGAAACCATTATATTCAAAGAAGCCATTCCCACACTCGTCAACAAGTGTACAGACTGGGAGGGCTTCAAGTCCAGATTGAATGATCAGTTAGACCTGAAGGTTTCATTAAAAACACCCAAACATCTAAACATTGAAGTAGAAAATTTTATAATGCAAATCCAACAAGCAGCGTGGGAAAATACACCTGACCTCAACAAGAGGACAAAAGGAAACACATATCCTTTCAGAATCAAGCAGCTCATAATGGAAAAAAGAAGGCAGAGAAAAAAGTGGCATCAAACTAGGTGCCCCGATGACAAACAAAAATTAAATAATCTTACAAAAAAAGTAAGAAGACTAATACAAAGATAACTCAACCAATACCTATCTTCAGAACTTAAGTAATGACCAAAAAGCAGACTATTCCTTTTGGAAGGCTACTAAGCACTTGAAAAGGCCGATTACCCATATCCCACCTATTAAGTGTGAAAATGAGCAATGGGCAATCACGAATGAGCAAAAAGCTAAGAGGTTTGCGGACCACCTAGAAAATATTTTTCAACCAAATGACGGAGAAACCTTTGAAGATCGCACTTCGGTAAATAATATGATGACATCAGAAAATGAAGTTACCACAAAACTAGTTACACCGAGAGAAGTCGCACGAGAAATAAAACAAAATATAAGCACAAGAAAATCACCAGGCTACGATTTGATAACAGGTGAAGTACTTCATAACTTACCAAGAAAGGGTTTGGTCAAGTTAACAAACCTTATCAATGCCGCACTGCGGCTCAAATATGTCCCAGACTTATGGAAGGTGGCTGAAGTAATAATGATAGCTAAGCCTGGAAAACCGGCTCACGAAACATCATCATACAGGCCTATTTCCTTGCTACCAATTATGTCCAAGTTATTTAAGAAGCTGTTACTCAAACGACTTAAACCAATAATAGATAGTAAGAACATAATACCAGAGCACCAGTTTGGTTTTCGAGAAAAACACTCGACTGTTGATCAAGTGCATAGGATAACAAACGTAATAGAAAGCGCCCTTGAAGACAAAAAAGTAGGCTCTACTGTGTTTCTAGACGTGGCGCAGGCATTTGACAAAGTATGGCATGAAGGCCTTATACATAAATTTAAGAGCCTGTTACCGAAGCAGTTTTCAGATATATTAGAATCCTACATTCTGAACAGAGTCTTCAGAATAAGGCAAGAAGATACCTACTCGGAACTGAAGGAAATTAAAGCTGGCGTACCGCAAGGAAGTGTGTTAGGGCCGGTCCTGTACCTAATATACACTTGTGATATTCCTAAATTAGAACAAAACACGATTGGGACCTTTGCTGATGATACAGCCATAATGGGTGTAGGAAACAGCCACGAAGAAGCAGTAGAAAAGGTACAAATAGCTGTAAATCAAGTTTATAATTGGACCAAAAAATGGAGGATTAAACTTAATGAATCTAAATCTTCTCACATAAACTTTACTAACAAAAAACAACAGTATTTTCCAGTTTACATTAATAATAAACAAGTTCCATACGAGAATACAGCCAAGTATCTTGGTATGACCCTTGACACAAAGCTACGCTGGAAAGCCCACGTCAAAAAGAAAAAGGATGAACTAGAACTGCGATTTAAAAGAATGTATTGGCTGCTTGGGAGACACTCCATGTTGTCGGTACATAACAAATTGTTAATTTACAAACAAGTCCTGATGCCAATTTGGACTTACGGTATTCAGCTCTGGGGCTGCACCAAACAGACCAATAAACTTATCATACAGCGATTCCAGAACAAAGTGCTAAGGGAAATTGTGAATGCACCTTGGTACATTCGAAACGACGACCTCCATCGGGACCTAAAAGTTGAGGTCGTCGAAAGAGTTATTCAAAAATTTGCGGAAGCTCATGAAATGAGACTTCATCAGCATGTGAACATCGAGGCAATCCAGCTTCTCGATCACTCAAATATAGTTAGAAGACTAAAAAGAACAAAACCGTTCGAATTAGTGTTTAGTGATAGTGAATAGTGTAAAGTGCAAAAGTGCTACCAAATAAACACAATAACGAAGTGTATTCCCCTTAATAGAGACAATAAGAAAAGTGCCACTGGACACATTCTTAGTAAAGACAATTTATTAGTTTAAGTTAAAATTAAATTACTTATTAGTCTATATATAAGGCTAGATTGTAATATAATTAGGGTTCATCCTGCTGATGAACACTAATAATAAAAAAAAAAACAATTAAAACAACAACGGGCACAGCACAGCGACACGCTCACGCGCAACGAATTAGTCACGCGACATATACCGAACTGACCGGTAAAACATAGTGTATTACATACTCTTTGCTGACTGGGGACTCAGTTCTCAGTATTTATATGTATCATCTATGGAACTGACTAACAGTATATTAATTAATCTATGGAACTGACTGACTGACATGCCAGCAAATAGGCGGGAATGGAGGCGACCGCGGTCGGGTGATGGATGCCACTGACCTCTATTAGGGTGCGTTTCCACCAGAGATGTGCGATGGAAATGTGTCGTGCGAGGATGTCTAGCCGTGCAGTGAAAATGTGTGGGCGTTTCCACCAAAGCTATGCGATGAAAATGTGCCTACGAAGATGTGTAGCGGAGCTGTGAAAATGCGCATTGATATGTGGTGCGAGGATGCGCAAACCTCGCAACACATCCTTCTCAACACACATTCCTCGCAACACATCCCTCGCAACACATCTCTCGCACACATCCCTCGCACACATCTCTCGCTTGTTTTGTATGCGCAAAAATCTAGCTCCGTTGAGCCGTTTCCACCAGAGCTGTGCTGACCGAGGCGAGGTAAATGAAGCGATTCTATTGGTTCTTTACAAACACACATTCCTCGCAACACATCCCTCGCAACACATCTCTCGCACACATCCCTCGCACACATCTCTCGCTTGTTTTGTATGCGCAAAAATCTAGCTCCGCTGAGCCGTTTCCACCAGAGCTGTGCTGACCGAGGCGAGGTAAATGAAGCGATTCTATTGGTTCTTTACAAACACATCCCTCGCTACGCATCCTCGCACATCTCTGGTGGAAACGCAGCCTTATGCGAGGCGCGGGAAATACGAGAACCCGCTCGCTGGAGACAGCGCTTGATGCACACGGTTGACTTACCTACTGATCGTTTATTAATTAAATTGAATAATTTTCTGGCAATTGTTATTGCACTAGATTTTATTTTTTAAGAATTTATTATTTTAGTTAAGAGATTGATCCGCGTACCCCTTGATGCAATCTCGCGTACCCCTGGGCTTGGGGTACCCGTACCACTAATTGGGAAACACTGATCTAGAGAATATCCAGGTCAAAGGACTGGATAAAGGATTCCCTAAAATATAATATCATTTTCTATTTCAATTTATGTTCTTACTTAGTTCTTGAAAAGTTACATTGCCTACTTCCGAAGACACTCATAAGATCCTAACAAGTTAAAAACTTAAACTTGCCCTACAGAATTTAAAGAAATTGAACCCATCAACTGAAAAATCGAAAATTGGTTCACAATTGACGGAGAAATCAGTTAACATACATAAAAAAAAGAAACCGACTTCTGAAAACTATAAAAGCACTAAAAAGTTAAAAATAATACGATAACCTACCTATATTAATAGGTAGGTTAACCTAATCTAACCTAACCTAACCTACGATTAACCTATAATAAAATATAACATTTTTTTGGAGTCAGTGCCAAGCTAGGTAATGAAACGACTGGTAATTCCAGAGTATTTTCCCATTTTAATCCTCGAACTCCTTGCTTTTCTTGCTTTGTTGCATTGTGTAAACTGTGTTTGTTCTGATTTTAATAATTAAGTATTAACGTTAGTACCTTTTTCTTTGTGTTGAAATATTAGGTATTAGGTAATCTATCTTAAAGTATTTTTATATTTTGTTTTTGTTTTCCGATTTAAATTAATATTTAGAAGCTGTAAGATTTGTTTTGTTTTTTCTGGCCTTAGTCTGTAGTTATATTATAGTCATTTAGGTATCGTACCTAGGCAGTTAATGACCGGGTGCCCAAACAAATTGTCTTTGACAAAAAAAAAATTTTAGCAAAAAATAGAACCGACTTCCATATCAAAACACTACAAAGGCAAAAATAACTTCAATTTCGGAAGGCGGTGTCAAAAACGAAAATATATACAATACTAAAGACACCGCCTTCCGAAATTGAAGTTATTTTTGCCTTTGTAGTGTTTTGATATGGAAGTCGGTTCTATTTTTTGCTAAAAATTTTTTTTTCACGCTTTTTAGTGGGTCGGTTTGTAATTTATCTAGTTACAAAAGCCATAATGTCGACAACTTATCACCTTTTACAAAATTTTGCTTTTCCTGATGCATAGCCGTTAATTTTTGAGGAGTTCTCCTGGTACTTGACCATCAGCTCACATCACCATATGTATTGTGACGAGCATAAAGTGTTTAACATCCGTACTCAAGTAATCGAATCGCAATCCACGAAATACTTATTATTGAGGAGTTTCAGTGGCCATCTGTGGTCTTCATCATCAGTTCACCTTCCCCAAATGGTACTTTTCGGAAGCAACTGCTCAAGGTACTATAAGAAATACCCAAAACGCTATAGGTGTGCCTATAATATTTGAAGAGTTCCCTCGATTTCTCCAAGATTCCATCATCAGATCCTGATTTCGGAACAATGGGACCAACTAGAAACTATACCCATTCGAACGCAAAAAGAATTTTTCAAATCGGTCCAGCCGTCTCCGAGTTACGAGGTAACATACATAAAAATAAAAAAAAATAAAAAAAAAAAAAAAAAGTTCAAGACGAATTGTAAACCTCCTTTTTTTGAAGTCGGTTAAAAAATACAGAATCCAACTGTACGAGGATCACCGCTGCGAGGGGCTGTGCCCCTCTGAGGTACGGGTCTTCACCGATGGTTCCAAAACAGGTACTGGTACGGGTGCAGGAGTCTTTTCGGAGGATCTTAACATTCGTATAGCAAGACCATTGGGGGTCTACAACACAGTGTTTCAGGCCGAGTGCCTGGGGATCTCACTGGCAGCTTCAGCTATTATAAACAGGGAAGTTGTGGACCACTCAATACGCATACTTTCAGACAGCATGGCAGTCCTGCAAGCACTGAGCAGCCACACAGTTAACTTCGGGCTGATCTTGGAGTGTCACAATCTCCTCAACCAGGTTGGTAGACACAACAATATAACCATTCAATGGATCAAAGGACACAGCGACACCCGAGGCAACGATGCAGCGAACGAACTCGCTAGAAGGGCTTCGAGTATGGCGATTATGGGACCTGAACCCATTACACCACTCCCTTTGGGTTATCTGCGTCACCTGGTAAGGAAACGTACCAGAGACCTACACCACAAACTATGGGAGAACCATGGTGAGTGCAGGCAGGCTAAAGAGGCTCTCCCGACCCTTGATGGCCGCTTGTCAAAACAGGTCCTACGACTGTCTAAACCGCAATTGCGGCTGATGACAGCTGCCCTTACCGGTCATGGATCCTTTAATAAACACCTCTATGTAATAGGAGTCACAGACAGCCCACTATGCAGAGCCTGCATGGAGGAGGACGAAACAGCAGCACACCTGCTACTGAGCTGCCCTGCAGTCGCGGTCTACAGGACTAAATACTTCGGCAAACCAGGTACCCTCCGAGAAATAGTAAGCAAAACGAGGGCGTTGCTCGCCTTCCTGGAGGAGTTGGCATGGATAGAATGAAAAGATCCTTACCCTTACGCAAAATACGCGCTTGGTCGTGGAGTGGCGGATACCTGCCCGACATACATACATACATAGGTATCGTACATTGCTTGGCACCTACTCCAAAAATTTTATAAATTTTATCGATATATTGTATTTTATTGATATTATTGTAATTGTTATTTTTTTTAATCGTAGATTGATTTAGGTTTATTAATATAGGTAGGTTATGGTATTTTTTTTAACTTTTTAGTGCTTTTATGGTTTTTAGACGTCGGTTTCTTTTTTTCCAAAAATTTTCTTTCTTTGTTAATTTTTAGTGACATATTTTTAATCTTATAAAATATGGGTAGCGCTAGTAAATATGCTTCTCGTATGAGAAAACGGCGTCGAACTATAACTGAGAATGAAAAACGATTCTATTTCTTTTTATTATTCGTGGTACACCTGGAAAGTGCATACCGTTACAATTCCAACATGCCCAAACACAGCTAAGATACATTGTCTTGTTATGGAGTTCCGGTGCCTGTCTCTTGGATTCATCATCAGATCTGATAGTAGAATAGAATGGTTCTTATTGAACGCAAAAGCTTCGCTCTCTATCTATCTATCTATCGCTCTCAGCGATAAGACCGCCATTGTAACCAAAGTTATAGAAATAAGATTATATGTAAGTGTGTTTCAATTTTTGATGTACAATAAAGTATATTCTATCTAATTCTATCTATCTATCTGTCTATGCTTCACTTGTTTTAGAAAATACCAAAATCGCTTTTCGTTTTCTTATAAAATTTGAAGAGTTCCCTCTATTTCGCCAAGATTCTATCATCAGATCCCGACTTGGTGACTATGGGACCAATTGGAAAGCATAGGCTTTGAAACAAAAAAAAAAGAATTTTCCGAATCGGTCCGTAAATGACGGAGTTATGGGCGAACAAAAAACGCAATGCAGAGTAAACAAAAAGATCGTTAATGTAGATTTTTTTAGACTTGTTGATTTTTCAGTAACGGCGTGTCAGATTTCAATAAAATTTTCATGGGACGATTTGAAAAGTATACCCTTTTCGGCTTTTCAACAAACAAAGAATTTTTCAAACCGGTTGGCAAGCGACGGAGTTATGCCCGGACAAACATAAAAAGATACAAACATCCGAATTGAGAACCTCCTCATTTTTTAGAAGTCGGTTAAAAAATACATACGACCGAATATAGTAGGTAGCTCCTTCTTTCTGAAGTCGGTAATAAATTCAGCGAACGCCGAAATCTCAGAAAAGAATGGCATAGAAATCGATATCCCAGAAATAAAACAGAATTCAACAGATCATCGGCTAAACTAATACACCTCATTATATAATATTAAAACTTCCTCTCAAACCTGTTGCCCTCTATAGACATAAACTATTCCACAAGGAAAGCCCCAAGTAAATTAAAACGCCTGCAAAACCAAATACCACCATGTAACTCATATAGCTGTGAGGCTGAACAAGAGGATAAACTTTCAGCTATAAAATAGTACTCTGTGGGATAAACAAAACAAAAATCTTTTATACTACACCTGCTTGGAAAGTACCTTGATACTTTATCAAATTTACGGTAGAAAGTACGTCATTGCATATCGAACAAATATGCGGGGAGAAAACGCATCTGAGCGGGAGAGAAAAGTGTATGAAAATCCATTTCTTTCGTGGTTTTTCTTTTTTAATTTTGGGTAAGACTATGCGCCGGTAACCTAAATATCAAAAGGCAAAAAGTTTTTACAGTGAGTTTTTATCTCCAAGTTCGCAAAATGACACTGGCCACTAGCTGTGTGTTGGATGGTGTCGGGCTGGCAGTGCGACCCTGCGGCGGCAGGATAAACAATTTGAAAAAAGAACATGTGAAAATTGCAGACGCCATTGGCGCCATTTGTGAAAACAGTGTTACATAAAGCTTCACTAACTGCAACAATTTCAATATAAATTTTAATTAGTAAAGATTTAGTTTTTTATTTTCCTCGTAGGTGTAGTTATCTATACTTATAATAAATCTGTAGAGAGGTCAATTCTGTACATTAGATATATTTACAAAATAACTATCAGGGGGTGATTAGGGATCGATACTGATACCAAAAATGCAATCAGTAAAATTTTTGTCTGTCTGTCTGTCTGTCTGTCTGTCTGTCTGTATAACCGTTATAGAAACAAAAACTACTCGACGGATTTTAACGAAACTTGGTACAATTAATACTCATACTCCTGAGCAGGTTATAGTATACTTTTCATCACGCTACAATCAATAGGAGCAGAGCAGTGAAGGGAAATGTTGGAAAAACGGGAGAAGTTACTCCATTTTTTAAGCTTCCGTCGCGTGTGCAACCTTAATGGTTAAAGCTACACAGAAATCATTTATGACGGAAATGGTCTCCTTAAAATTATATAAAAAATATCCCACGACAGCATATGTCTATCTTTTATGGTTGACTCACAATAACACGTGTAACTCCCGATAGCTTAGCAGTTCGAAGCTTTCTGATTATAATATTTGTCTACTCTTACGTTTATAACACTCTCAGTCACCCCTAATTGAAAAAGTTAACATTATTAACTATTCCATAAAACAGAATCATATAAATCGGTATAGAAACACCAAAGTTATACATGAAATACGCTAATAATAAGCCATCGCGCGTGAATACTGAATCATGCTATAAGGATTATTTTTGAGAATCGGTCGCCGCGCTCGACGCGTCTCGATTGGCCAAGTGCGAGCCAGACTCGCCCATGAAGGGTTCCTAAAAACCTTTAAAATTTCTAGAAACCAGCTTATTTGCATTTTTACAACTACGCTAGATAACTTTGTTGTTCATAGTGTTTGTATGAATTACAAAGTTATATTTGCGGTTTTAGAAAATATGCTGTATCTCAAAACTGCTTACCCGATTTCGTTCAAACCAATTTTGGTTGAAAGTTTACATTAGGATCTACAGACATATATATTCTTTTTAGATTTTTCACTCCATTATTATAGAAGTTAGAGGGAGGGAGGGACATTTTACCACTTTGGAAGCTTATATCTTTTAAACCAGGGGTGTCAAACTCAATTTTGCAGAGGGCCATATATTAGATTTAGAATGTGTAGGCGGGCCAGGTTCAAATGAATAAACTAAAACATACTTAATTATTTTAACATCTTTATTATTTAGCGTCGAGTGCAGTCTAAAATCTCTAAAAAACATTATTCATTTATCTGTGATATATTGTGATCGCGGGCCGTATCTTTGACATGACTGTTTTAAACGATTGACTTTATGAAAAAGTGGCTTTAAAAACCCTTATATCATTTTTAAAGACCTGTCTATAAGTACCACACACGCATAGGTTTCATGAAAAAAAAATATTTTCAGTTTTAGTTCCATGTATGGGGATCCCCCTTTATTTTAAATATTTTTTAATTTATGTCTTAAAATCGGAAAGCTGTTCATAGAATACATCTACCTACTAAGTTTCACATGTATAGTCTTAGTAGTTTCGGAATAAAATGGCTGTGACATACGGACGGACGGACGGACAGACAGACAGACAGACGGACAGACATATCGAAACTATAAGGGTTCCGTGTTTTGCCATTCGGCTACGGAACCCTAAAAAGGCGGGGTGTCCGAGCGCGAGGTTCGCGGTTGAGTAGTGACCAGCCTTAGTGTGCTGAACTACGAGAGGCCCTATCTAAAAAAAAAAGTGCGGGCTTCATACAATTTCTTAAAATAAGATTTGACCTAAAGGTCCAGTTACCAGGTCATAAAATCCCAAAAAAAAACATACATCATTTGCCTGTTGATCCCATTGAGATAGGAAAAGTATGGTTGATCCGAATAGACATTCAGAGCGTTCGACCTTATTGACAGACGATACCACAGAGTACTTTCATATATTGGACAATACTTATAAGACAGATATTAACAAACCGTGCTTAGCAGCGCGACTTTTAGTCGTTGATAATTTATTTTTAGATTCCTTTTGTTGTTATTTTATAAAATAGGTATTAGTTATTTTAGTATAACGATAGGTAAGTTTTGGCTAATTTACGTTCACTTTTTTTATATTAGTTTTATTTTCACCCAGTTGCAACAAAATATAATCGAGGCTCAAATTTTAACAGGTTGCGGTGCAGGAAAAACCGTCTTTATTCCCAGAATTCCCATAATACCAAATAATTTTCCATTCGAATTTAAAAGAACGCAATTCCCAGTATCGGTGTGTTATGCAATGACAATTAATAAGGTTCAAGGGCAGACTTTTCGTGTTGCTGGAGTAGATCTCGGTGTCAGTTGTTTCTCGCATGGTCAGTTGTACGTCGCTCTTTCCCGGGTTAGCAGTTCTAGAAATCTTTATGTTCACGTGCCGGACGGGTCAACTTTCAACATAGTTTACCCGGAAGCTTTGCGCTGAAGTATTTTCGTACTATAGGTACTTAAGCCTCATGTGAACGTGATTTAAACAATATTACCAATACATTAACTTAATAACACATAAGGAGTTACACGCTGACGGAGTCGCGGGCACAGCTATTAACAATAATATTGTGCGGTTCCGCATTGCGATATTTTTCAACAGTATTATAGACTGACATATTATATTTCCCTACTAAATTACGAAAGTTAATCTGTCTGTTACATCAAAGTCACTGAACCGTGAGGAAGGACATAGGCTACTTTTTACGAAAAACGACGGAAACGCGGACGAAGTCGCGGGCAACAGCTATCTATACTAATAATATAAGGCTGAACAGTTTGTTTGTTTGGTTGAACGCGATAATCTCAGGAACTACTGGTTCGAATTGAAAATATATTTAATTTTTAATTAAATAGTCAATTTATAGAGAAAGGCTATAGGCTATATATCATTACGCTAAGGCCAATAGGAGCGGAGCGCCAATGAAGAATGCTTCAAAATCGGGGTTAAATTTAACGTTAGCCCAAAGTAACTATTCCACGCGGACGAAGTCGCGGGCAAAAGCTAGTGTAGTATAAAGCACTATGTATCACTCGAGAGAAAGTGCGATTCCCGATCTCGGGTGTTTTAAAGCCCTCGCCTACGGCTCGGGCTTTAAAAACACGCAAAAAGGCAAACGACACCCTCGACGGTAATCGGTCACTTTCTCCTCTCGGTGAAAAATGTACTATTATTTTATATTAAGTCGATTTCGTTAGTATACAAACAACATAGAAAAGTAATGTTAGTAGAATTATGACTACCAGAGAGACAAAACACCTAACTAATAGACATGTGTCAGTTATAACAAAACGTAACTGAAAACGGTTGCCGTAGCAATAACTTTAGGTATCGGTATCGTCCAAGGAACTTGTACCCACAGAGTACTTTTGTATAACTTGTACCTAAACTGGAATGCGGACGCGAAGCTCAAATCCGTTCCGAAGAGTATACCCTCGAAGGACCTAGCTATCTCTTTCTAGTAGTGTGGATATCAATTCGCGATAAACGTAAGGACAATTTTATTTGATGCAATATTTGCAGGTTTTTTAAGACACTTATTATTAACCTTACAAATGATGTATTTCTGTTACCGCTATAACAAAAAATACAAAAAAATAATTAAAATAAATATTTAAGGGAGACTCCCATACAACAGTTGTGATTTTTTTGGCGCTTATTATAGGTAATGGTTCCGTACCACTCATTACCTACCTATAAAAATACCCTTCATGCGCGAGTCCAACTCGTACTTGGCCGGTTTTTTTCTTAACAACGTATTAAATAGAAATAAATAAATAAATTCAATTATGAATACAAAGGTCTGTATCGGTCTGTTACGCTTTCACGGTTAAATAACAGAGCCGCTTTCGAAAAAATTTGGCATGGAGATAGTTTAAAACCCTGGGCACTATATAGGGTTCTTTCTATCACAGATTTTTGAACAGTTGCTCGGTAGCGCGATATTGAGAATTCCACGCGGGCGAAAAGCTAGTTCTCAATATATATCTGAGGAACTTATATTGAGCGCGCTAATTTCTATAATAAACGCTTCGTTATGCAGACTAAATGCAAAATTGGTTTTCTTAAGCAGACTTTATTGCGTTGAATTATAAACTTTTAAAGTGGTTAAGACCCATGATACAAATACAATTATTGCAGATTGAATTAATAACAGAATCACCAGCTGGCAATTCTTCGAAGGCTTGGCCTTGGTTGGCAGTGGTATAGACGTCCAAACAAACGTGCATTAATTGGTAATCTACGTTTATTCGACACTTGTACGGTCAAAACCAGTAGACTAAAAATAAAATGATGCAGTGTTTATATATAATTAAAACTACTAAAACCCTTCATGAAAAACGATGATTATAAATAGAAAGAATAACAGAAGAGATATAATTTATTTGTGTATATATTTATTTAGGTTAACCCACAATTGTTTACACTATACATTTGTATGAAACAGTCATATTATATTTATAAGTGTAAAAATTAATTACAGGCTAACACCACATGTGCTATTTAAGATTAGAAATCAATATTATTAACATACATAATACTAAACATAAAGGAGGCAGATCGAATGACAATTATAAGGTTATTATTATTAGGTTGGTTCTATATTTTCTAGTTCCTCATATGTTGCAGCTGCAGGTTTGTTACAAGATTGGCTTGACACACAACCCTAAAAAATGTATTACACTATTATTAGTTAAAAGTATGGAAATAATCTTTAAATTATGAATTATTATTAATATTTGTCGACATTAACTAACTGCAGTTGATAAAAGTTAAGTAATTAAGTTATAAGTAATTATTAATATAATAAACTACACTTGTAAGCAAGTTTGCGTAGCTGAGTTTTTGGCCAAAATGATATAAAATATTTTTGCCATCAATTTGCTAATCAAAAGTAAATAAATCAACTAAAATGTCGACTTTTATGCTTATTAATTTGACTCCTTTCATAACATTCACTTACCAGATCTTTGAATGTGCCCAGTACAGGTTGTATATTCTTTTCTTTAGTGGGTTTCAATATTATAGTACTTTTTTTTCTTTTTTTTTTTTTAACGTGGTAAAATTATCAAATAAGTCCTCCCACTCCGGGCAGGGTGGGAGGGACTGTCAGACTTTTACTGACTAAAATCCACGGTGTTCCTTCAATAACCCTTTACATACCGGGGCCACGGTAACGGGATGAGTCCCACGACCCCGGCGGGCTTCGGCCCTCTGCAGAGGGGGCCTCGTCATGTTGCTGACGCTCTTTGAGGCGCGCGTGGAACACGACGCGCCGTCGACCCGGGCATGGTCCATGGTCGGACAGCGAGTTGCCCTTTACTCGCTGTCCGCATGCCCGCGCCTACGGTGGCCGGAGATCGTCGGCCGACGTCCGACGCCGTGGGCGTCTACCACTGCGGCTGGGCTGGAGGGAGGACGCCATCCTCTCCCTCACGCGGCCCGCCTCCTCCTTCGAAAGCATGACTGCTTCGCAGAAGGAGGCGACCGCTTCCCACTCCCTCTCGCCCCGCAGCATGGCCTCGACCAAGGCCGGGCGCGAGAGGTCTCCGCCTATCGCCGCCGTGAGGACACGTCGGTGCTCTGCCCAGGCTAGGCAGTCTTGCACCGTGTGCTCTACGGTGTCCTCAGGGCGACCCTCGCAGTGGTGACACCCAGGCGTTTCCTCCTTTCCCATCAGACACAGGTACCTCCCGAAACTTCCGTGTCCGGTGAGGACCTGCGTCATGCGGTAGGTCAGGACGCCGTGACGCCGATCTAGCCACTCCTCAAAGAGGGGTCTTACCGCCGCAATTGCGGCGTGCCCGAATATTATAGTACTTAAAACATTTATTTGTTTCGGTTTAACAGGAATCTAAAATAATAATAGATTAATGAGAACAAAATTTTAGTAGGTATTAATGGTTAAGATAGATTCAAAATGAAAATTCATCTTGTTATGCTCATATTCTATTTCGGAACGGTGATCTTCATGTCATTTGTAAAGATTGATAACTTACTTTAGGGAAAATGGATGCAATTGCATCATTTGATTGGATCTTGTTCCGAAATGCAATATTTCTTCGGGCTTGAAATGGCGGCTACAAATTTTGGAATCGTTTCTGACCTTTTTCTGTGTAGAACACTGAGCCACCGGTCTCGAAGATTATCATTTTTAGGAAAGCTTAAAATAACAAAAAATAATTAATAATGAGAAGAAAGAAAAATAATAAATAAGAAGAATAAAAAGAAGAACATCCACTTTTACATTGAAAACATAGTCACCCTAAATGCAATTTGTAAACAAAGTCACAAAACTTACTTAAAAAAGGAAATTTCAGACCCGGGGTACCCTTCACTCTTGCAATTAACCACAAAACACGTTCTTACCATGGTTACAGTATCTTGCACTTTAATATTACGAAAACTCACAAAATTAAATATAATGCAAATTTACAAACATACAGATGTCAAGTAAACGTCAGACGGCAACGTAGTAATTGCCATGTATAGTATAATATATCACTACTAATTGTTACAAATTGCATTTTTTTTTGTTTTAAACATCTTGTGTTTGCATGGTAAAATAAATATAATTTTCATTAATATGCATACAGTAATAATGGTAATTCATTTTAAAGATAGAATTCCAAAGAAGTTTAAAACTAGGTGTTATTACTACAACAGACAGGTTGAAAAAATTACCATTGAAATAAATATTTTAAATCTGACACACAGAAGAAAGGGACACAGTCCACACCATGGACGTAATAGTCCACACACGCACTGTCTCGCTCGGAACGAAAAGTTCCTTCAGTTTTATGCGTGTAAGTTTATACTCTATTGTTTAACAGCTAAGAAAGACTTTCTGTATTCTTTGAATCATTCGTAAGCAATCCAGTTAGTAGGTATAAGATCCTTGGTATCGTCTCAACCGGCAACGGTTATCAAATACCTGCATCTGTAGCAATAACTAAACGCGCAACTACGAAAACATTAGAAACCGAAACCGATGATAACCAAACGGCAACTGGCAACCATGCCTTCCCTCTCTCACTTAGCCGATAATTAGGTGCAAGAAAGAGGAGATGCGATTATCGTTTTGTTGGCATGCATTGGTTATCAATTATCATGGATATCTAAAGGAAATAATATGGTCGTATATACCAATTGCTGGTCTAATGATGAACAGTTTTTATGTGTTTGTCGGTTATCACAGATATTTTTGCTAAATAGAAATACTTTTAGAACTAAAGTTGACGAAAACGTTGTTGAAGTTGAAGTTGAAGTTGAACTGATTATATTAGATACCGGTCATTTTGAAGTTGTTGACTAATTTGAAAGTTTGTAGAGTTACCACCATTACCACGTAAATAAAACTGAAGAAAGCTAAAACAAACGTGTGCATCTGGATTGGGGGCCTATTTTTTTAATCCTTGCGAAACGAAATAAGACTTATAGGGAAATTAGTTAAGAATAGTAAAAACTTAAAGCAAAGGGCCATGAATTTCTTAAACGTTAAACTCATTTTCGACAATTTTGAATTCTGTAAGCACCGTGCAATTTAACTATCGATGTTATAATGCGCGCAGCTCTACGGCAAGCCGCCATCTTTGTGCCAGACTCACAATAGGCATGCACGCTTTTTTCGTAGGTATTTCATGTCTATTCTTTTTTCCTTAGTCTGAGACCTATGCAAAACAGTGCTGCCAACAGTTCAACTAGCTCTCCACCAGTGTTGCCAACAGTTCAACGAGCTCTCCACCAGATCCAACTTCTAAAACCACCAGAAAACCACTAACAAAATCAGCCCTACTCTAAAAATCGCTAAAATTTACACTATTTTTTTAGTTTTTACGAAAGAAAACAGTATTTATTTATTATTACTTGTATTAGTAAAAAATGATCTTTAATATGACGTAATAAAATATTTTACGTCAGTAAATCAACATACAAGAACTTTTGTCTGCACCATCATTGTCGGTTTCACATTTATATGATGCTTTGCTACCAATTTGTTTTATAACTTTTATTGGAATTTCATAATCATTGCAGCATTTTTCTTCCAATCTTAAACCACAGCGTGTTTTTAATATTGCAGTTAAAATATTCAACTTCATTCTGTTCCTCTGCTTGTTTTTTATTACATTCATACTGCTAAATAGTCTCAACATCGGCATTAGAATTAGGTAGTATTAAGGGAGTAATCGCAAAAGTCGCTAATTCCTCTAATCTAGATTCCCCTTGAGCATCTTTGAAATGCAATACTTCATTCCAATTTTTTTTTTGTATATTTGCTCTCGTTTCATTTCTGCAAATGAATTTGTCGCCATAGATCATCAACTCTTGCCATAAGTTCTGCACTTTTATTGTGCCTACGCAGTAAAAGTAAATTAAGTACATTAATGAAGTAAAAATAATATATTTTGTAAAGTTTTAGTGGCTTAGTAGTTGAGTAATAGCACTTTCAGTAATTGAAACTGAATTCTACTTGACCACTAGAAAAAACCACCAGCCACTAAAAGCAATATTTCGCCACTAAAAGGGGGGTCGAAACCACCAGTTTTAGTGGAAAATCCACTAAGTTGGTAACACTGCTCTCCACCAGATCCAACTTCTAAAACCACCAGAAAACCACTAACAAAAATCGGCCCTACTCTAAAAATCGCTAAAATGTACAAAATTCATTTTAGTTTTTACGAAAGAAAACAGTATTTATTAGTTTATTTATTATTACTTGTATTAGTGAAAAATGTTCTAGACGTAATAAAATATTTTAAGTCAGTAAATCAACATACAAGAACTGTTGTCTGCACCATCATCTTCGGTTTCAGATTTATATGATTCTTTGCTACCGATTTGTTTTATAACTTTTATTCATTGACTAGCTTTTGCCCGCGACTTCGTCCGCGTGGAATAGTTACTTTGGGCTAACGTTAAATTTAACCCCGATTTTGAAGCATTCTTCATTGGCGCTCCGCTCCTATTGGCCTTAGCGTAATGATACAATATAGCTGTGCCCGCGACTCCGTCAGCGTAAGTTAATGTATTGGTAATATTGTTTAGATCACGTTCACATGAGGCTTAAGTACCTAGAGAACGCTTCGACCGCGAGACGCGTCGAGCGCGGCGACCGATTCTCAAAAATAATCCTTATAGCATGATTCAGTATTCACGCGCGCGGCGCGATGGGTTATTATTATAAGCGTATTTCATGTATAACTATGGTGTTTCTATACCGATTTATATGATTCTTTTTACGGTTTCGTAGCCGAATGGCAAAAAACGGAATCTTTATAGTTTCGACATGTCTGTCCGTCTGTCTGTCTGTCTGTCTGTCCGTCCGTCCGTCTGTCACAGCAATTTTATTCCGAAACTATTAGGACTATACACGTGAAACTTGATAGGTAGATGTATTCTGTGAACCGCTTTCCGATTTTGAGAAAAAAATTAAAAAATATTTAAAATAAAGGGGGGCTCCCCATACATGGAACTAAACCTGAAAATATTTTTTTTCATGAAATCGATGCATGTGTGGTATCTATAGACAGTTCTTTAAAAACGACCTCGGGGTTTCTAAAACCACTTTTCCATAAAGTCAATCGTTTAAAAGATATAAGCTTCCAAAGTGGTAAAATGTGTGTGTGGCGGACACAACCTCTAACTTCTATAATAATGGAGTGAAAAATCTAAAAAAAATATATGTCTGTAGATCTTAATATAAACTTTCAACCAAAATTAGTTTGAACGAAATCAGTTCAGCAGTTTTTGAGATACAGCATATTTTCTAAAACCGAAAATATAACTTTGTAATTCATACAAACACTATGAAAAACAAATTTATTCGGCGCAGTTGTAAAAAATGTAAAAAGCCAGTTTTAAGAAATTTGTAAGTTTTTTTTTCAAAACAAATTTATTTGGCGCAGTTGTAAAAAATGTAAATAAGCTAGTTTTAAGAAATTTGTAAGGTTTTTTTTCGTCAAATAAATTTGCATATTATATTATAGTTACTACGGAACCCTTCATGGGCGAGTCTGACTCGCACTTGGCCAATTTTTTTATGGAATAGTTAATAATGTTAACTTTTTCAATTAGGGGTGACTGAGAGTGTTATAAACGTAAGAGTAGACAAATATTATAATCAGAAAGCTTCGAACTGCTAAGCTATCGGGAGTTACACGTGTTATTGTGAGTCAACCATAAAAGTTAGACATATGCTGTCGTGGGATATTTGTTATATAATTTTAAGGAGAACATTTCCGTCATGAAATGATTTGTGTAGCTTTAACCATTAAGGTTGCACACGTGACGGAAGCTTAAAAAATGGAGTAACTTCTCCCGTTTTCCCAACATTTCCCTTCACTGCTCTGCTCCTATTGATTGTAGCGTGATGAAAAGTATACTATAACCCGCTCAGGAGTATGAAAAATACTTGTACCAAGTTTCGTTAAAATCCGTCGAGTAGTTTTTGTTTCTATAACGGTTATACAGACAGACAGACAGACAGATAGACAGACAGACAGACAGACAAAAATTTAACTGATTGCATTTTTGGCATGAGTATCGATCCTTAATCACCCCCTGATAGTTATTTTGGAAATATATTTCATGTACAGAATTGACCTCTCTACAGATTTATTATAAGTATAGATATACAAATAGTATATCAATGCTTTTATTGGAATTTAATAATCATTGCAACATTTTCCTTCCAATATTAAACCACAGCGTATTTTTAATATTGTAGTTAAAAGATTCAACTTCATTCTGTTCCACCGGCTCCTACTTTTCGTGGTGTAACCGTGCCGATAACCGATCATATTGAACTTCTTGGGGTGACATCCACACTCAATTTTGGCCCGTATATCGAGGCTAAGGCTCAGTTAGCATCAAAAAAGTTGGGAATCCTAGCCAAGGTGAGACGGTACTTCACACCGGAACAACTGCTCAAATTGTATCAAGCCCAGGTTCGGTCGTGTATGGAATACTGCTCTCATCTTTGGGATGGATCTGCGAAATACCAACTGGACGCGCTTGAGTCTATCGAGAAGCGGGCCAAGAGACTCATTGGCAACGATGCACTGGTCGAGTCAAAGCTCCAGAGCCTTGAACACCGACGACGAGTTGCAAGTCTATCGGTTTTCTATCGGTTACATTTCGGGGAGTGTGCGATGGAATTACACAATCTAATTCCGCCAAGCCCGTTCCATCATCGAACTACGAGACAAACGGCGAAGCGCCATCGTTACATGGTGGACATACCACCCATACGCACAAAACGTTTTGGGAATACCTTCATTGTGCGTACGGCCAAGGAGTGGAATTCCCTGCCGGAGTCTGTGTTTCCCGATAGCTATAACCTAGGAGTCTTTAAGTCCAGAGTGAATAGGTTATTTTTAGGTAAGCGTGCTCCATCTTCGATCACATCATCACTTACCATCAGGTGAGATAGTGGTCAAACGCGAACCTATTTTCAATAAATAAAAAAAAAAGTACTTCTTTCAATTTTTTTTGTATCTTTGCTCTCGTTCCATTTCCGCAAATGAATTTGTCGCCATAGATCATCAACTCTTGCCATAAGTTTTGCACTTTTATTGTGCTTACGCAGTAAAAGTAAATTAATGACATTAAAAAAGTAATAACCCTCCTCCTTGCTTCGCCGCAGTCGGGTAAAAATAATATATTTCATAAAGTTTTAGTGGCTTAATAGTCTGAATTCTACCTGACCAATAGATCATCAACTCTTGCCATAAGTTTTGCACTTTTATTGTGCTTACGCAGTAAAAGTAAATTAAGGACATTAAAAAAGTAATAACCCTCCTCCTTGCTTCGCCGCAGTCGGGTAAAAATAATATATTTCATAAAGTTTTAGTGGCTTAATAGTCTGAATTCTACCTGACCACTAGAAAAAGCCACCAGCCACTAAATGCAATATGTCACCACTATAAGGGGGGTCGAAACCACCAGTTTTAGTGGAAAATCCACTAAGTTGGTAACACTAATGCAACATTTAGGTTTTTTGTTAGTTACTCTGTACCTACAAGTATAATTCATTCAATAATTCGAAAAAAGTCGAACGAGTGACGGTCTAAATCATTGGTCAATTCTATCTATATTATTATTTATTCTTTATTTCGGTATTACCCATAAATGTGTTAGTATTGACTTACAAAATATGAATTACAAAGTTATATTTGCGGTTTTAGAAAATATACTGTATCTCAAAAACTGCTGACTCGATCTCGGTCAAACCAATTTTGGCTGAAAGTTTAAACAAGTTTAAGTTTACATTCAGTTCTATAACATATGGTTTTTTTTAGATTTTTCACTTCATTATTATAGAATTTAGAGGGGGGGGACACACATTTTACCACTTTGGAAGCGTATATCTTTGAAACAATTAACTTTATGAAAAAGTCATTTGTGAAATCTAAATGTCATTTTTAAAGATCTGTCTATAGATACCACACACGTATAGGTTTCATGAAAAAAAATATTTTCAGTTTCAGTTCCATGTATGGGGAGCCCCCTTTATTTTAAATATTTTTTTAAAATTTCTCTTAAAATCGGAATGCAGTTTACAGAATACATCTACCTACCAAGTTTTACATGTATAGTCCTAATAGTTTCGGAATAAAATGGCTGTGACATACGGACGGACGGACATACAGACAGCCGGTTGAAACTATAAGGGTTCCGTTTTTTGCCATTCGGCTACGGAACCCTAAAAAAGAATGAGTAAATAAAGGAATTTGCAGAAAATGCAGAAAGATTGTCCAATAACTGTTTGTAATTATATAAATAAATTACTATCCATACTTCCATATCCATACTAATATTATAAATGCGAAAGTAACTCTGTCTGTCTGTCTGTCTGTCTGTCTGTCTGTCTGTCTGTTACCTTTTCACGCCTTAACCGTTGAACCGATTTACATGAAATTTGGCATGGGAATAGTTGAGGACCCTGGGAAGGACATAGGATAGTTTTTATCCCGATGTAAGGTTCCCGCAGGATAGTTTTCGAATTGTATCTTTGTTTCTCTTTCACGCAAAAACTACTGAACGGATCTCAATGAAATTTGGTAAGGAGACAGTTGACATCCTGTAAAAACACATAAGCTTTTTATCCCGGAATTCCCACGGGTTTGGGATTTACGCGGGGAAAACCTCCCACTCGAACGAAGTCGCGAACAAAAGCTATCCATACTTTAATACTAATAATATAACTCCATACTTCCATATCCATATCCATACTATCCATACTTCCATATCCATCAATACTTCCAAGCTAATCCATATACTAATATTATAAATGCGAAAGTAACTCTGTCTGTCTGTCTGTCTGTCTGTCTGTCTGTCTGTCTGTTACCTTTTCACGCCTTAACCGCTGAACCGATTTACATGAAATTTGGCATGGGAATAGGTGAGGACCCTGGGAAGGACATAGGATAGTTTTTATCCCGATGTAAGGTTCCCGCAGGATAGTTTTCGAATTGTATCTTTGTTGCTTTTTCACGCAAAAACTACTGAACGGATCTCAATGAAATTTGGTAAGGAGATAGTTGACATCCTGTAAAAACACATAAGCTACTTTTTATCCCGGAATTCCCACAGGTTTGGGATTAACGCGGGGAAAACCTCCCACTCGAACGAAGTCGCGGACAAAAGCTATCCATACTTTAATACTAATAATATAACTCCATACTTCCATATCCATATCCATACTATCCATACTTCCATATCTATCAATACTTCAAAGCTAATATTATAATAATACTAAAGTAACTGTTTGTCTGTTACCTTTTCACGCCTAAACCACTGAACCGATTTAGATGAAATTTGGCATGGGAATAGTTTAGGACCCTGGGAAAGACATAGCATAGGTTTCGTCCCGGAAGTCATTCCTTAAGGATGTAAAAGGGGTGTTAGAATTTCGTATAGGGAATCAATGATGTCCCCGCCCTACCCACACACATAATACACTTAGACCGCTAAACCGATTTGGATGAAATTTGGTATGGAGATAGTTTTAGACCCTGGAAATGACATAGTATAGTTTTATTCCCGGAAATCATTCCTAAAAGATCTAAAAATGGTGTTGGAATTTTGTACAGGGAATCAATGATGTCCCCGCCCTCCCCACCCACATAACACACTTGACCGCTAAACTGATTTGGATGAAATTTGCTATGGAGATAGTTTTAGACCCTGGAAAAGACATAGGATAGTTTTTATCCTGGAAATCATCCCCTTAAGGATGTAAAAGGGTGTTGGGACTTTGTATTCCCCCTCTCAATTCATTCAAATTGATCGTGATCGTATTCAAGAACCACACATAACATTTTTTTAAACTACACAACTGCATGTACCTAGGCTATACAAATCTTTGTTTAGAGCTGGGGTCGAACCCACGTCATGCACCAGTTAACAGTTACGCCAACCGTGTCGCTTAAATTTTAACCAATCAAGTTAATATACGAATCATTTCTATTTCAAAATCGGGGCAATATGCGTTTGCCTTTTTGAAAATAGGAGAAGATCGTGTGGCAACAGATATCAACGGGATGATTTATTTGAGCTGAACTGAATCTGAAACTGAAGCTGAAACTGAAACTGAAGCTGAAACTGTAGCTGAATCTGTAGCTGAATCTGCAACTGAAACCAAAACTGAAACCAAATTGAAGCTGAAGCTGAAACTGAAACTGATGCTGAAACCAAAACTGAAGCTGATGCTGAAACCAAAACTGAAGCTGAAACATGAAGCTGAAACTGGAACTGTAGCTGAAACTGACGCTGATACCAAAATGAAGCTGAAACTGAAACTGATGCTGAAACCAAAACTGAAGCTGAAGCTGAAACTGGAACTGTAGCTGAAACCAATCTGAAGCTGAACCAGAAACAAAAGCTGAAGCTGAAACTGATGCTGAAACCAAAACTGAAGCTGAAGCTGAAACTGAAACTGAAGCTGAAAATTAAGCTGAAACTGTAGCTGAATCTGAAACTGAAGCTAAAACTGAATGTGAATCTGAAACTGAATCTGAAACTGAATCTGAAACTAAAACTGAAGCTGAAACTGGAACTGTAGCTGAAACTGACGCTGAAACCAAATTGAAACTGAAACTGAAGCTTAAACTGAAACCAAACTGAAGCTGAAACTGATGCTGAAACCAAAACTGAAGCTGAAACTGGAACTGTAGTTGAAACAGACGCTGAAACCAAACTGAAGCTGAAACTGAAACTAAATCTGAAGCTGAAACTGATGCTGAAACCAAAACTGAAGCTGAAGCTGAAACTAAAACTGAAGCTGAAAATTAAGCTGAAACTGTAGCTGAATCTGAAACTGAAACCAAAACTGAAGGTGAAACTGGAACTGAAACTGACGCTGAAACCAAAGCTGAAGCTGAAACTGGAACTGAAATTGACGCTGAAACCAAACTGAAACTGAAGCTGAAACTGAAACCAAACTGAAGCTGAAACTGAAACTGATGCTGAAACCAAAACTGAAGCTGAAGCTGAAACTGAAGCTTAAACTGGAACTGTAGCTGAAACTGACGCTGAAACCAAACTGAAGCTGAAACTAAAACTGATGCTGAAACCAAAACTGAAGCTGAAACTGGAACTGTAGCTGAAACAGACGCTGAAACCAAACTGAAGCTGAAACTGGAACTAAAGCTGAAGCTGAAACTGATGCTGAAACCAAAACTAAAGCTGAAGCTGAAACTGAAGCTGGAAATTAAGCTGAAACTGTAGCTGAATCTGAAACTGAAACCAAAACTGAAGCTGAAGCTGAAACTGGAACTGAAACTGACGCTGAAACCAAACTGAAACTGAAGTTGAAACTAAAACCAAACCGAAGCTGAAATTGAAACTGATGCTGAAACCAAAACTGAAACTGAAACCAAAACTGACGCTGAAACCAAACTGAAACTGAAGCTGAAACTGAAACCAAACTGAAGCTGAAACTGAAACTGATGCTGAAACCAAAACTGAAGCTGAAGCTGAAACTGAAGCTGAAACTGGAACTGTAGCTGAAACTGACGCTGAAACCAAACTGAAGCTGAAACTGAAACTGATGCTGAAACCAAAACTGAAGCTGAAACTGGAACTGTAGCTGAAACAGACGCTGAAACCAAACTGAAGCTGAAACTGAAACTAAAGCAGAAGCTGAAACTGATGCTGAAACCAAAACTGAAGCTGAAGCTGAAAATTAAGCTGAAACTGTAGCTGAATCTGAAACTGACGCTGAAACCAAACTGAAGCTGAAACTGAAACTGATGCTGAAACCAAAACTGAAGCTGAAACTGGAACTGTAGCTGAAACAGACGCTGAAACTAAACTGAAGCTGAAACTGAAACTAAAGCTGAAACTGATGCTGAAACCAAAACTGAAGCTGAAGCTGAAACTGAAGCTGAAAATTAAGCTGAAACTGTAGTTGAATCTGAAACTGAAACCAAAACTGAAGCTGAAGCTGAAACTGGAACTGAAACTGACGCTGAAACCAAACTGAAACTGAAGTCAAAACTGAAACCAAACCGAAGCTGAAATTGAAACTGATGCTGAAAGCAAAACTGAAACTGAAACTGAAACCAAAACTGAAGCTGAAACTGGAACTGAAACTGAAACCAAACTGAAACTGAAGCTGAAACTGAAACCAAACTGAAGCTGAAACTGAAACTGATGCTGAAACCAAAACTGAAGCTGAAGCTGAAACTGAAACTGAAACTGAAGCTGAAACTGGAACTGTAGCTGAAACTGACGCTGAAACCAAACTGAAGCTGAAACTGAAACTGATGCTGAAACCAAAACTGAAGCTGAAACTGGAACTGTAGCTGAAACAGACGCTGAAACCAAACTGAAGCTGAAACTGAAACTAAAGCTGAAGCTGAAACTGATGCTGAAACCAAAACTGAAGCTGAAGCTGAAACTGAAGCTGAAGCTGAAACTGAAGCTAAAAATTAAGCTGAAACTGTAGCTGAATCTGAAACTGAAACCAAAACTGAAGCTGAAGCTGAAACTGAATCTGAAACTGAAACTGAAACCAAAACTGAAGCTGAAGCTGAAACGGGAACTGAAACTGATGCTGAAACCAAACTGAAACTGAAACTGAAACCAAACCGAAGCTGAAACTGAAACTAAAGCTGAAGCTGAAACTGATGCTGAAACCAAAACTGAAGCTGAAGCTGAAACTGAAGCTGTAAATTAAGCTGAAACTGTAGCTAAAACTGTAGTAAACATACATAGTGAACTTAGTCCAAGATACAGATGATTTAATAAACCACGTTTATTCTGATTTGAAAACAAATATGAGGGATAAAGAATGGCTGCGTGAAAGAGTAATTTTGGCACCAACTAACGAAATTGTAGGGCAGATCAACGAAAAGATTATGTCTCATGCGGATTGTGATGTTGTTGAGTATCTGTCCGTCGACATTGTCATGGATACAAAGCAAGTGACGTCGTACTCCGTAGAGTTTATCAACTCTCTGGAATTGTCAGGGTACCCCATCACATGATTTGAGCCTTTAACTTGGTGTCCCAGTCCTGTTGATACGTAATCAGGGCGCACCAAGGCTCTGTAATGGCATGCGACTACAAATTACATACCTTGGATGCAATGTTTTCAAGCAATACTTAGGACAGGAACAGCAAGCGGTGAAAACGTATTTATTCCTCACATTCAGTTCGAAAAACTCAAATTTTCCCTAAAAGCGGCATTCGCAATGACCATAAACAAAGCTCAAGGACAGACACTGAAAGTCACAGGTGTACATTTAAAAAAAGACTGCTTTTCCCATGAGCAATTGTATGTGGCGTGCTCATGAGTATTAAGCGTACAAAATCAACACGCCAAGGACGGGAAAACCAGAAACGTAGTTTACAAAAATACACAATTACAAGTTAACAAGTAAGTAAGTAGGTAAGTTAAGTTTACAAGTATACTACGTTTTTGGTTTTAAAAAGATAAATTTTAAATACTAACTGTCAGTCAGTTGTTGGGGATGGATGGACCCTGGTGATGGTTTTTTAAATATTATATGCGTTTTTTAACCACCCAAAAAGATACGGTACACCTTTTTGGCAACAAGAATTATTGACAAAGTGTAAATTAACGCGGGCGAAGCCGCGGGCAAAAGCTAGTATTATAATAATACGAAAGTAACTATCTGTCTGTTACCTTTTCACGCCTAAACCGCTGAACCGATTTAAATGAAATTTGGCATGGGAATAATTTAGGACCCTGGGAAAGACATAGGATAGTTTTTATCCCGATGTAAGGTTCCCGCAGGATAGTTTTCGAATTGTATCTTTGTTTCTCTTTCACGCAAAAACTACTGAACGGATCTCAATGAAATTCGGTAAGGAGACAGTTGACATCCTGTAAAAACACATAAGCTTTTTATCCCGGAATTCCCACGGGTTTGGGATTTACGCGGGGAAAACCTCCCACTCGAACGAAGTCGCGAACAAAAGCTATCCATACTTTAATACTAATAATATAACTCCATACTTCCATATCCATATCCATACTATCCATACTTCCATATCCATCAATACTTCCAAGCTAATATTATAAAGCTAATCCATACTAATATTATAAATGCGAAAGTAACTCTGTCTGTCTGTCTGTCTGTCTGTCTGTCTGTCTGTCTGTTACCTTTTCACGCCTTAACCGCTGAACCGATTTACATGAAATTTGGCATGGGAATAGTTGAGGACCCTGGGAAGGACATAGGATAGTTTTTATCCCGATGTAAGGTTCCCGCAGGATAGTTTTCGAATTGTATCTTTGTTTCTCTTTCACGCAAAAACTACTGAACGGATCTCAATGAAATTTGGTAAGGAGACAGTTGACATCCTGTAAAAACACATAAGCTTTTTATCCCGGAATTCCCACGGGTTTGGGATTTACGCGGGGAAAACCTCCCACTCGAACGAAGTCGCGAACAAAAGCTATCCATACTTTAATACTAATAATATAACTCCATACTTCCATATCCATATCCATACTATCCATACTTCCATATCCATCAATACTTCCAAGCTATCCATACTTCCATACTAATATTATAAATGCGAAAGTAACTCTGTCTGTCTGTCTGTCTGTTACCTTTTCACGCCTTAACCGCTGAACCGATTTACATGAAATTTGGCATGGGAATAGTTGAGGACCCTGGGAAGGACATAGGATAGTTTTTATCCCGATGTAAGGTTCCCGCAGGATAGTTTTCGAATTGTATCTTTGTTTCTCTTTCACGCAAAAACTACTGAACGGATCTCAATGAAATTTGGTAAGGAGACAGTTGACATCCTGTAAAAACACATAAGCTTTTTATCCCGGAATTCCCACGGGTTTGGGATTTACGCGGGGAAAACCTCCCACTCGAACGAAGTCGCGAACAAAAGCTATCCATACTTTAATACTAATAATATAACTCCATACTTCCATATCCATATCCATACTATCCATACTTCCATATCCATCAATACTTCCAAGCTAATATTATAATAATACGAAAGTAACTATCTGTCTGTTACCTTTTCACGCCTAAACCGCTGAACCGATTTAAATGAAATTTGGCATGGGAATAATTTAGGACCCTGGGAAAGACATAGGATAGTTTTTATCCCGATGTAAGGTTCCCGCAGGATAGTTTTCGAATTGTATCTTTGTTTCTCTTTCACGCAAAAACTACTGAACGGATCTCAATGAAATTCGGTAAGGAGACAGTTGACATCCTGTAAAAACACATAAGCTTTTTATCCCGGAATTCCCACGGGTTTGGGATTTACGCGGGGAAAACCTCCCACTCGAACGAAGTCGCGAACAAAAGCTATCCATACTTTAATACTAATAATATAACTCCATACTTCCATATCCATATCCATACTATCCATACTTCCATATCCATCAATACTTCCAAGCTAATATTATAAAGCTAATATTATAATAATACGAAAGTAACTATCTGTCTGTTACCTTTTCACGCCTAAACCGCTGAACCGATTTAAATGAAATTTGGCATGGGAATAATTTAGGACCCTGGGAAAGACATAGCATAGGTTTCGTCCCGGAAATCATTCCTAAAGGATGTAAAAGGGGTGTTAGAATTTCGTATAGGGAATCAATAATGTCCCCGCCCTACCCACACACATAATACACTTAGACCGCTAAACCGATTTGGATGAAATTTGGTATGGAGATAGTTTTAGACCCTGGAAAAGACATAGTATAGTTTTATTCCCGGAAATCATTCCTAAAAGATGTAAAAATGGTGTTGGAATTTTGTATAGGGAATCAATGATGTCCCCGCCATCCCCACCCACATAATACACTTGACCGCTAAACCGATTTGGATGAAATTTGCTATGGAGATAGTTTTAGACCCTGGAAAAGACATAGGATAGTTTTTATCCTGGAAATCATCCCTTAAGGATGTAAAGGGGTGTTGGGACTTTGTATTCCCCCTCTCAATTCATTCAAATCGCGTATTCAAGAACCACTCATAACAGTTTTTTTAAACTACACAACTGCATGTAGACTATACAAATCTTTGTTTAGAGCTGGGGTCGAACCCACGTCATGCACCAGTTAACAGTTACGCCAACTGTGTCGCGTAAATTTTGAACTAAAACTGAAACCAAAACTGAAGCTGAAGCTGAAACTGGAACTGTAGCTGAAACTGACGCTGAAACCAAACTGAAGCTGAAACTCAAACTCAAGCTGAAGCTGAAACTGATGCTGAAACCAAAACTGAAGCTGAAACTGAAACTGAAGCTGAAAATTAAGCTGAAACTGTAGCTGAATCTGAAACTGAAACCAAAACTGAAGCTGAAACCAAAACTGAAGCTGAAACTGAAAATAAAGCTGAAGCTGAAAACTAAGCTGAAACTGTAGCTGAATCTGAAACTGAAACCAAAGCTGAAGCTGAAATTGAATCTGAAACCAAAACTGAAGCTGAAGCTGAAACTGAAACTGTAGCTAAACTGACGCTGAAATAAAACTGAAGCTGAAACTGAAACTGATGCTGAAACCAAAACTGAAGCTGAAACTGAAACTGAAGCTGAAAATTAAGCTGAAACTGTAGCTGAATCTGAAACTGAAACCAAAACTGAAGCTGAAACCAAAACTGAAGCTGAAACTGAAAATAAAGCTGAAGCTGAAAACTAAGCTGAAACTGTAGCTGAATCTGAAACTGAAACCAAAGCTGAAGCTGAAATTGAATCTGAAACCAAAACTGAAGCTGAAGCTGAAACTGAAACTGTAGCTAAACTGACGCTGAAATAAAACTGAAGCTGAAACTGAAACTGATGCTGAAACCAAAACTGAAGCTGAAGCTGAAACTGAAGCTGAAACTGGAACTGTAGCTGAAACTGACGCTGAAACCAAACTGAAGCTGAAACTGAAACTGATGCTGAAACCAAAACTGAAGCTGAAACTGAAACTGGAACTGTAGCTGAAACTGACGCTAAAACCAAACTGAAGCTGAAACTGAAACTAAAGCTAAAGCTGAAACTGACGCTGAAACCAAAACTGAAGCTGAAACTGAAACTGATGCTGAAATCAAAACTGAAGCTGAAGCTGAAACTGAAACTGAAGCTGAAACTGGAACTGTAGCTGAAACTGACGCTGAAACCAAACTGAAGCTGAAACTGAAACTGATGCTGAAACCAAAACTGAAGCTGAAGCTGAAACTGAAGCTGAAACTGTAGTAACATACATAGTGAACGTAGTCCAAGATACAGATAATTTAATAAACCACGTTTATTCTGATTTGAAAACAAATATGAGGGATAAAGAAAGGCTGCGTGAAAGAGTAATTTTGGCACCAACTAACGAAATTGTAGGGCAGATCAACGAAAACATTATGTCTCATGTGGATTGTGATGTTGTTGAGTATCTGTCCGTCAACATTGTCATGGATACAAAGCAAGTGACGTCGTACTCTGTAGAGTTTATCAACTCTCTGGAATTGTCAGGGTACCCCATCACATTATTTGAGGCTTTAACTTGGTGTCCCAGTCCTGTTGATGTGTAATCAGGGCGCACCAAGGCTCTGTAATGGCATGCGACTACAAATTACATACCTTGGATGCAATGTTTTCAAGCAATAATTATGACAGGAACAGCAAGCGGTGAAAACGTATTTATTCCTCACTTTCAGTTCGAAAAACTCAAATTTCCCCTAAAAGCGGCATTCGCAATGACCATAAACAAAGCTCAAGGACGGACACCGAAAGTCGCAGATGTACATTTAGAAAAAGACTGCTTTTCCCATGGGCAATTGTATGTGGCGTACTCACGAGTATTAAGCGTACAAAATCAACATGCCAAGGACGGGAAAACCAGAAACGTAGTTTACAAAAATGTATTATAAACTACGTTTTTGGTTTTAAAAAGATAAATTTTAAATACTAACTGTCTGTCTCTTTTTGGGGATGGATGGACCCTGGTGATGGTTTTTTAAATATTATATGCGTTTTTTAACCACCCAAAAAGACACGGTACACCTTTTTGGCAACAAGAATTATTGACAAAGTGTAAATTAACGCGGGCGAAGCCGCGGGCAAAAGCTAGTATTTAATAAAGGCCTGATTCTTCCATCTCCCTTTCACTACTAATATACTAGACGTACCTGGGCACCATCCTCACTTGGTCAATATACCATCTTGTCATACGAAGTGATTCTCCTCTACATTTATTGTGCGCACGGCCAAAGTTTGGAACTCTCTGTCGGTTTCTGTGTTCCTTTCCACATATATCCCGTCTGCCGCCTTTAAAGTAAGAGTGAACAGGCAACTTCTGTGCTCTGTCGTCCTATAGAAAGGTCAAGAGCGGAATCATCTGCAAAAAGAATTGTAAATACGAACTCTTATTAAATAAATTCAATTTAATCTATTTTAGCCCTGTATTTCATCATGCCAGCCAGTATTTTCATCAAATAGAAAACAGTTTCTTGACAAAATGATAATTATTTGAATGATTAAGGGGCCCCCTAGCAGTTGTAGCCCAGGGCCCCACAAATTCACGATCCGCCCCTGTATACATAATAATAATAAAAAGTTATGACAAAAAAAAAAAACAATGTAATCACAACAACATTTATTAGTAATAAATGTTGTTGTGATTACATTGTTTTTTTTTTTATATTATAAATTATTACATAGGTATTATTCACATTCAAGTAAACTATTATAGCGGTGTATAACCTGCGGCGGCAGGATAAACAATTTGAAAAAAGAACATGTGAAAATTGCAGACGCCATTGGCGCCATTTGTGAAAACAGTGTTACATAAAGCTAAATTTTAATTAGTAAAGATTTAGTTTTTTATTTTCCTCGTAGGTGTAGTTATGTAGTATAAAGCACTATGTATCACTCGAGAGAAAGTGCGATTCCCGATCTCGGGTGTTTTAAAGCCCTCGCCTACGGCTCGGGCTTTAAAAAAACGCAAAAAGGCAAACGACACCCTCGACGGTAATCGGTCACTTTCTCCTCTCGGTGAAAAATGTACTATTATTTTATATTAAGTCGATTTCGTTAGTATACAAACAACATAGAAAAGTAATGTTAGTAGAATTATGACTACCAGAGAGACAAAATACCTAACTAATAGACATGTGTCAGTTATAACAAAACGTAACTGAAAACGGTTGCCGTAGCAATAACGTTAGGCATCGGTATCGTCCAAGGAACTTGTACCCACAGAGTACTTTTGTATAACTTGTACCTAAACTGGAATGCGGACGCGAAGCTCAAATCCGTTCCGAAGAGTATACCCTCGAAGGACCTAGCTATCTCTTTCTAGTAGTGTGGATATCAATTCGCGATAAACGTAAGGACAATTTTATTTGATGCAATATTTGCAGGTTTTTTAAGACACTTATTATTAACCTTACAAATGATGTATTTCTGTTACCGCTATAACAAAAAATACAAAAAAATAATTAAAATAAATATTTAAGGGAGACTCCCATACAACAGTTGTGATTTTTTTGGCGCTTATTATAGGTAATGGTTCCGTACCACTCATTACCTACCTATAAAAATACCCTTCATGCGCGAGTCCGACTCGTACTTGGCCGGTTTTTTTCTTAACAATGTATTAAATAGAAATAAATAAATAAATTCAATTATGAATACAAAGGTCTGTATCGGTCTGTTACGCTTTCACGGTTAAATAACAGAGCCGCTTTCGAAAAAATTTGGCATGGAGATAGTTTAAAACCCTGGGCACTATATAGGGTTCTTTCTATCACAGATTTTTGAACAGTTGCTCGGTAGCGCGATATTGAGAATTCCACGCGGGCGAAAAGCTAGTTCTCAATATATATCTGAGGAACTTATATTGAGCGCGCTAATTTCTATAATAAACGCTTCGTTATGCAGACTAAATGCAAAATTGGTTTTCTTAAGCAGACTTTATTGCGTTGAATTATAAACTTTTAAAGTGGTTAAGACCCATGATACAAATACAATTATTGCAGATTGAATTAATAACAGAATCACCAGCTGGCAATTCTTCGAAGGCTTGGCCTTGGTTGGCAGTGGTATAGACGTCCAAACAAACGTGCATTAATTGGTAATCTACGTTTATTCGACACTTGTACGGTCAAAACCAGTAGACTAAAAATAAAATGATGCAGTGTTTATATATAATTAAAACTACTAAAACCCTTCATGAAAAACGATGATTATAAATAGAAAGAATAACAGAAGAGATATAATTTATTTGTGTATATATTTATTTAGGTTAACCCACAATTGTTTACACTATACATTTGTATGAAACAGTCATATTATATTTATAAGTGTAAAAATTAATTACAGGCTAACACCACATGTGCTATTTAAGATTAGAAATCAATATTATTAACATACATAATACTAAACATAAAGGAGGCAGATCGAATGACAATTATAAGGTTATTATTATTAGGTTGGTTCTATATTTTCTAGTTCCTCATATGTTGCAGCTGCAGGTTTGTTACAAGATTGGCTTGACACACAACCCTAAAAAATGTATTACACTATTATTAGTTAAAAGTATGGAAATAATCTTTAAATTATGAATTATTATTAAAATTTGTCGACATTAACCAACTGCAGTGGATAAAAGTTAAGTAATTAAGTTATAAGTAATTATTAATATAATAAACTACACTTGTAAGCAAGTTTGCGTAGCTGAGTTTTTGGCCAAAATGATATAAAATATTTTTGCCATCAATTTGCTAATCAAAAGTAAATAAATCAACTAAAATGTCGACTTTTATGCTTATTAATTTGACTGCTTTCATAACATTCACTTACCAGATCTTTGAATGTGCCCAGTACAGGTTGTATATTCTTTTCTTTAGTGGGTTTCAATATTATAGTACTTAAAACATTTATTTGTTTCGCTTTAACAGGAATCTAAAATAATAATAGATTGATGAGAACAAAATTTTAGTAGGTATTAATGGTTAAGATAGATTCAAAATGAAAATTCATCTTGTTATGCCCATATTCTATTTCGGAACGGTGATCTTCATGTCATTTGTAAAGATTGATAACTTACTTTAGGGAAAATGGATGCAATTGCATCATTTGATTGGATCTTGTTCCGAAATGCAATATTTCTTCGGGCTTGAAATGGCGGCTACAAATTTTGGAATCGTTTCTGACCTTTTTCTGTGTAGAACACTGAGCCACCGGTCTCGAAGATTATCATTTTTAGGAAAGCTTAAAATAACAAAAAATAATTAATAATGAGAAGAAAGAAAAATAATAAATAAGAAGAATAAAAAGAAGAACATCCACTTTTACATTGAAAACATAGTCACCCTAAATGCAATTTGTAAACAAAGTCACAAAACTTACTTAAAAAAGGAAATTTCAGACCCGGGGTACCCTTCACTCTTGCAATTAACCACAAAACACGTTCTTACCATGGTTACAGTATCTTGCACTTTAATATTACGAAAACTCTATTCTATTCTATTCTATTCTATTTTTGGTTAATGGCAAGTGGAGCCGATGTCGACTATTCTGCCAATGTCTAAAGTAAATTGGAAAAACAAGTGTGTATGATTAATGATTAGAGACAGAATGGATTTAGAAAAGAAAAAAGTTAAAATCAGAACAGGAACGATAGTCTCTGTTTCTTCAATTGGTACAGTTGAACTAAACTCACAAAATTAAATATAATGCAAATTTACAAACATACAGATGTCAAGTAAACGTCAGACGGCAACGTAGTAATTGCCATGTATAGTATAATATATCACTACTAATTGTTACAAATTGCATTTTTTTTTTGTTTTAAACATCTTGTGTTTGCATGGTAAAATAACTATAATTTTCATTAATATGCATACAGTAATAATGGTAATTCATTTTAAAGATAGAATTCCAAAGAAGTTTAAAACTAGGTGTTATTACTACAACAGACAGGTTGAAAAAATTACCATTGAAATAAATATTTTAAATCTGACACACAGAAGAAAGGGACACAGTCCACACCATGGACGTAATAGTCCACACACGCACTGTCTCGCTCGGAACGAAAAGTTCCTTCAGTTTTATGCGTGTAAGTTTATACTCTATTGTTTAACAGCTAAGAAAGACTTTCTGTATTCTTTGAATCATTCGTAAGCAATCCAGTTAGTAGGTATAAGATCCTTGGTATCGTCTCAACCGGCAACGGTTATCAAATACCTGCATCTGTAGCAATAACTAAACGCGCAACTACGAAAACATTAGAAACCGAAACCGATGATAACCAAACGGCAACTGGCAACCATGCCTTCCCTCTCTCACTTAGCCGATAATTAGGTGCAAGAAAGAGGAGATGCGATTATCGTTTTGTTGGCATGCATTGGTTATCAATTATCATGGATATCTAAAGGAAATAATATGGTCGTATATACCAATTGCTGGTCTAATGATGAACAGTTTTTATGTGTTTGTCGGTTATCACAGATATTTTTGCTAAATAGAAATACTTTTAGAACTAAAGTTATTAAGGAACTGATTATATTAGATACCGGTCATTTTGAAGTTGTTGACTAATTTGAAAGTTTGTAGGGTTACAAAAATATAATAGTTTACTTGAATGTGAATAATACCTATGTAATAATTTATAATATAAAAAAAAAAAACAATGTAATCACAACAACATTTATTACTAATAAATGTTGTTGTGATTACATTGTTTTTTTTTTGTCATAACTTTTTATTATTATTATGTATACAGGGGCGGATCGTGAATTTGTGGGGCCCTGGGCTACAACTGCTAGGGGGCCCCTTAATCATTCAAATAATTATCATTTTGTCAAGAAACTGTTTTCTATTTGATGAAAATACTGGCTGGCATGATGAAATACAGGGCTAAAATAGATTAAACTGAATTTATTTAATAAGAGTTCGTATTTACAATTCTTTTTGCTGATGATTCCGCTCTTGACCTTTCTATAGGACGACAGAGCACAGAAGTTGCCTGTTCACTCTTACTTTAAAGGCGGCAGACGGGATATATGTGGAAAGGAACACAGAAACCGACAGAGAGTTCCAAACTTTGGCCGTGCGCACAATAAATGTAGAGGAGAATCACTTCGTATGACAAGATGGTATATTGACCAAGTGAGGATGGTGCCCAGGTACGTCTAGTATATTAGTAGTGAAAGGGAGATGGAAGAATCAGGCCTTTATTAAATACTAGCTTTTGCCCGCGGCTTCGCCCGCGTTAATTTACACTTTGTCAATAATTCTTGTTGCCAAAAAGGTGTACCGTGTCTTTTTGGGTGGTTAAAAAACGCATATAATATTTAAAAAACCATCACCAGGGTCCATCCATCCCCAAAAAGAGACAGACAGTTAGTATTTAAAATTTATCTTTTTAAAAACAAAAACGTAGTTTATAATACATTTTTGTAAACTACGTTTCTGGTTTTCCCGTCCTTGGCATGTTGATTTTGTACGCTTAATACTCGTGAGTACGCCACATACAATTGCCCATGGGAAAAGCAGTCTTTTTCTAAATGTACATCTGCGACTTTCGGTGTCCGTCCTTGAGCTTTGTTTATGGTCATTGCGAATGCCGCTTTTAGGGGAAATTTGAGTTTTTCGAACTGAAAGTGAGGAATAAATACGTTTTCACCGCTTGCTGTTCCTGTCATAATTATTGCTTGAAAACATTGCATCCAAGGTATGTAATTTGTAGTCGCATGCCATTACAGAGCCTTGGTGCGCCCTGATTACACATCAACAGGACTGGGACACCAAGTTAAAGCCTCAAATAATGTGATGGGGTACCCTGACAATTCCAGAGAGTTGATAAACTCTACAGAGTACGACGTCACTTGCTTTGTATCCATGACAATGTTGACGGACAGATACTCAACAACATCACAATCCACATGAGACATAATGTTTTCGTTGATCTGCCCTACAATTTCGTTAGTTGGTGCCAAAATTACTCTTTCACGCAGCCTTTCTTTATCCCTCATATTTGTTTTCAAATCAGAATAAACGTGGTTTATTAAATTATCTGTATCTTGGACTACGTTCACTATGTATGTTACTACAGTTTCAGCTTCAGTTTCAGCTTCAGCTTCAGTTTTGGTTTCAGCATCAGTTTCAGTTTCAGCTTCAGTTTGGTTTCAGCGTCAGTTTCAGCTACAGTTCCAGTTTCAGCTTCAGTTTCAGTTTCAGCTTCAGCTTCAGTTTTGATTTCAGCATCAGTTTCAGTTTCAGCTTCAGTTTTGGTTTCAGCGTCAGTTTCAGCTTTAGCTTTAGTTTCAGTTTCAGCTTCAGTTTGGTTTTAGCGTCAGTTTCAGCTACAGTTCCAGTTTCAGTTTCAGCTTCAGTTTTGGTTTCAGCATCAGTTTCAGTTTCAGCTTCAGTTTGGTTTCAGCGTCAGTTTCAGCTACAGTTCCAGTTTCAGCTTCAGTTTCAGCTTCAGCTTCAGTTTTGGTTTCAGCATCAGTTTCAGTTTCAGCTTCAGTTTTATTTCAGCGTCAGTTTAGCTACAGTTTCAGTTTCAGCTTCAGCTTCAGTTTTGGTTTCAGATTCAATTTCAGCTTCAGCTTTGGTTTCAGTTTCAGATTCAGCTACAGTTTCAGCTTAGTTTTCAGCTTCAGCTTTATTTTCAGTTTCAGCTTCAGTTTTGGTTTCAGCTTCAGTTTTGGTTTCAGTTTCAGATTCAGCTACAGTTTCAGCTTAATTTTCAGCTTCAGTTTCAGTTTCAGCTTCAGTTTTGGTTTCAGCATCAGTTTCAGCTTCAGCTTGAGTTTGAGTTTCAGCTTCAGTTTGGTTTCAGCGTCAGTTTCAGCTACAGTTCCAGTTTCAGCTTCAGCTTCAGTTTTGGTTTCAGTTTTAGTTTTAGATTCAGTTTCTGCTTCAGCTTCAGTTTTGGTTTCAGATTCAGCTACAGTTTCAGCTTAATTTTCAGCTTTAGTTCAGTTTCAGCTTCAGTTTTGGTTTCAGCATCACTTTCAGCTTCAGCTTTAGTTTCAGTTTCAGCTTGAATTTGGTTTCAGCGTCAGTTTCAGCTGCAGTTCCACTTTTAGCTTCAGCTTCAGTTTTGGTTTCAGCATCAGGTTCAACTTTAGCTTTAGTTTCAGTTTCGGCTTCAGTTTGGTTTCAGCGTCAGTTTCAGCTACAGTTCCAGTTTCAGCTTCAGCTTCAGTTTTGGTTTCAGCATCAGTTTTAGTTTCAGCATCAGTTTTAGTTTCAGCGTCAATTTCGGCTACAGTTCCAGTTTCAGCTTCAGCTTCAGTTTCAGTTTCAGCTTCAGCTTCAGTTTTGGTTTCAGCATCAGTTTCAATTTCAGCTTCAGTTTGGTTTCAGTTTCAGTTTGATTTTAGCGTCAGTTTCAGCTACAGTTCCAGTTTCAGTTTCAGCTTCAGTTTTGGTTTCGGCATCAGTTTCAGCTTCAGCTTTTGTTTCAGTTTCAGCTTCAGTTTGGTTTCAGCGTCAGTTTTAGCTACAGCTTCAGTTTTGGTTTCAGTTTCTGCTTCAGCTTCAGTTTTGGTTTCAGTTTCAGATTCAGCTACAGTTTCAGCTTAATTTTCAGCTTCAGTTTCAGTTTCAGCTTCAGCTTCAGTTTTGGTTTCAGCATCAGTTTCAGCTTCAGCTTTAGTTTCAGTTTCAGCTTCAGTTTGGTTTCAGCGTCAGTTTCAGCTACAGTTCCAGTTTCAGCTTCAGTTTCAGTTTTGGTTTCAGTTTCAGATTCAGTTTCTGCTTCAGCTTCAGTTTTGGTTTCAGATTCAGCTACAGTTTCAGCTTCAGTTTCAGTTTCAGATTCAGTTCAGCTCAAATAAATCATCCCGTTGATATCTATTGCCACACGATCTTCTACTATTTTCAAAAGGGCAAACGCATATTGCCCCGATTTTGAAATAGATATGATTCGTATATTAACTTGATTGGTTAAAATTTACGCGACACAGTTGGCGTAACTGTTAACTGGTGCATGACGTGGGTTCGACCCCAGCTCTAAACAAAGATTTGTATAGTCTACATGCAGTTGTGTAGTTTAAAAAAACTGTTATGAGTGGTTCTTGAATACGCGATTTGAATGAATTGAGAGGGGGAATACAAAGTCCCAACACCCCTTTACATCCTTAAGGGATGATTTCCAGGATAAAAACTATCCTATGTCTTTTCCAGGGTCTAAAACTATCTCCATAGCAAATTTCATCCAAATCGGTTTAGCGGTCAAGTGTATTATGTGGGTGGGGATGGCGGGGACATCATTGATTCCCTATACAAAATTCCAACACCATTTTTACATCTTTTAGGAATGATTTCCGGGAATAAAACTATACTATGTCTTTTCCAGGGTCTAAAACTATCTCCATACCAAATTTCATCCAAATCGGTTTAGCGGTCTAAGTGTATTATGTGTGTGGGTAGGGCGGGGACATTATTGATTCCCTATACGAAATTCTAACACCCCTTTTACATCCTTTAGGAATGATTTCCGGGACGAAACCTATGCTATGTCTTTCCCAGGGTCCTAAATTATTCCCATGCCAAATTTCATTTAAATCGGTTCAGCGGTTTAGGCGTGAAAAGGTAACAGACAGATAGTTACTTTCGTATTATTATAATATTAGCTTTATAATATTAGCTTGGAAGTATTGATGGATATGGAAGTATGGATAGTATGGATATGGATATGGAAGTATGGAGTTATATTATTAGTATTAAAGTATGGATAGCTTTTGTTCGCGACTTCGTTCGAGTGGGAGGTTTTCCCCGCGTAAATCCCAAACCCGTGGGAATTCCGGGATAAAAAGCTTATGTGTTTTTACAGGATGTCAACTGTCTCCTTACCGAATTTCATTGAGATCCGTTCAGTAGTTTTTGCGTGAAAGAGAAACAAAGATACAATTCGAAAACTATCCTGCGGGAACCTTACATCGGGATAAAAACTATCCTATGTCTTTCCCAGGGTCCTAAATTATTCCCATGCCAAATTTCATTTAAATCGGTTCAGCGGTTTAGGCGTGAAAAGGTAACAGACAGATAGTTACTTTCGTATTATTATAATATTAGCTTGGAAGTATTGATGGATATGGAAGTATGGATAGTATGGATATGGATATGGAAGTATGGAGTTATATTATTAGTATTAAAGTATGGATAGCTTTTGTTCGCGACTTCGTTCGAGTGGGAGGTTTTCCCCGCGTAAATCCCAAACCCGTGGGAATTCCGGGATAAAAAGCTTATGTGTTTTTACAGGATGTCAACTGTCTCCTTACCAAATTTCATTGAGATCCGTTCAGTAGTTTTTGCGTGAAAGAGAAACAAAGATACAATTCGAAAACTATCCTGCGGGAACCTTACATCGGGATAAAAACTATCCTATGTCCTTCCCAGGGTCCTCAACTATTCCCATGCCAAATTTCATGTAAATCGGTTCAGCGGTTAAGGCGTGAAAAGGTAACAGACAGACAGACAGACAGACAGACAGACAGAGTTACTTTCGCATTTATAATATTAGTATGGAAGTATGGATAGCTTGGAAGTATTGATGGATATGGAAGTATGGATAGTATGGATATGGATATGGAAGTATGGAGTTATATTATTAGTATTAAAGTATGGATAGCTTTTGTTCGCGACTTCGTTCGAGTGGGAGGTTTTCCCCGCGTAAATCCCAAACCCGTGGGAATTCCGGGATAAAAAGCTTATGTGTTTTTACAGGATGTCAACTGTCTCCTTACCAAATTTCATTGAGATCCGTTCAGTAGTTTTTGCGTGAAAGAGAAACAAAGATACAATTCGAAAACTATCCTGCGGGAACCTTACATCGGGATAAAAACTATCCTATGTCCTTCCCAGGGTCCTCAACTATTCCCATGCCAAATTTCATGTAAATCGGTTCAGCGGTTAAGGCGTGAAAAGGTAACAGACAGACAGACAGACAGACAGACAGACAGACAGACAGAGTTACTTTCGCATTTATAATATTAGTATGGATATGGAAGTATGGATAGTAATTTATTTATATAATTACAAACAGTTATTGGACAATCTTTCTGCATTTTCTGCAAATTCCTTTATTTACTCATTCTTTTTTAGGGTTCCGTAGCCGAATGGCAAAAAACGGAACCCTTATAGTTTCAACATGTCTGTCCGGCTGTCTGTATGTCCGTCCGTCCGTATGTCACAGCCATTTTATTCCGAAACTATTAGGACTATACATGTAAAACTTGGTAGGTAGATGTATTCTGTAAACTGCATTCCGATTTTAAGAGAAATTTTAAAAAAATATTTAAAATAAAGGGGGCTCCCCATACATGGAACTGAAACTGAAAATATTTTTTTTCATGAAACCTATACGTGTGTGGTATCTATAGACAGATCTTTAAAAATGACAAAGACAAAAATGACTTTTTCATAAAGTTAATTGTTTCAAAGATATACGCTTCCAAAGTGGTAAAATGTGTGTCCGCCCCCTCTAAATTCTATAATAATGAAGTGAAAAATCTAAAAAAAAACCATATGTTATAGAACTGAATGTAAACTTAAACTTGTTTAAACTTTCAGCCAAAATTGGTTTGACCGAGATCGAGTCAGCAGTTTTTGAGATACAGTATATTTTCTAAAACCGCAAATATAACTTTGTAATTCATACAAATACTATGAAAAACAAAGTTAGATGGCGTAGTTGTAAAAATTGTAAATAAGCTAGTTTTAAGAAATTTGTAAGGTTTTTTGTTGTTTTTTCAAATAAATATATTAAGTATATTATATTTATTACGGAACCCTTCATGGGCGAGTCCGACTCGCACTTGGCCAATTTTTAAACATATGTATTATATATTTTTTTTTTGTCGAGATCTATTATAAGTATATACTAACATAGTTTAAGTCAATACTAACACATTTATGGGTAATACCGAAATAAAGAATAAATAATAATATAGATAGAATTGACCAATGATTTAGACCGTCACTCGTTCGACTTTTTTTTATAGGTATTTGTTTTCGATTTACAACATCTTTTCGAAAGAGCGCTCTTCTTCATAGCTAGAGATTGTTAATGTCAAAATAATTAATATTTAAGATGGTATATAGTAATTAGTGAAAATATGAACAACTTTATTTTCAAAAATAAGATTACTCCTTTACGTCAGGTGTTCATCTGAATATATTAGACCTTTACCAATGAAATTGCCGTTATTCATGAAATCAGTCATCGTGTTTTTTTTTCTATATATTTTATTTCTATTGATCAAAGTAATCACCCATGCAATCGATGCATCTTTTGCAACGTAGTGGTAGCTTATTGATGCCCTTCTTGAAGAAATCGTCGAAGTTGGATGGGAGGCAACAAATTCTGCAAAGGCATTTTTACTGCCTCTAGGGTGTTGATTTTTTTCCGAGAAGTTATCCAAATTCAGGAAAAAGTAGAAGTCTGTTGGTGCAAAGTCTAGTGAGTACGACGGATGGCGGAGAACTTCCAACACCAGCTCTTGTAACTTGTAGACCGTCTGCTGTGTAGTATGAAGACGCGCGTTGTCGTGCAGGGGCAGTGGAGCCGAGCGATTGACCAGAGCTGGTTGGAGATGTGCAAGTTTCTCCATAATTGTGTTTGGTTCTGCAATAATGGTCATCCTGTTCGGTAGGTGATGAGTTACACCAGGGTTAGACCACCAAACAGGGACCATCACTTTTCTAGGGGTCAGTTTTCGTTTAGGAAAACGTTTAGATGCTAATCCAGGATCCAACCAATTTGCTGAGTACTTACGATTGTCGAACAGGATTCATTTTTCGCCACAGGCAACAAAATTCATTCGTTTGTGTGCCTGTTAAGCAGTGCAAGGTACGTCTCGATGCGTCCTTCGCGGTGATGATCACTGAATTCGTGGGGCAGACGCCAAAGCTTTTTACCTTGCCAATTTGACGCAAGTGAACCAATATTGTTTTGATACTAGCGTTGAAAGCTGCTGCTAATTCAGCCGCAGATTGGGTGATCATCAGCTCCCACAATAGCCTTTAATTCGTTATTGACAACCACGGGGTTCATTTTTCAGGTCGAAATTTCCAGATCGGAAGCGAGCAAACTAATAACGGGTGGTGTATTCATTTTTAGAGTTCGTTTTGTAAACGTTGTTGAGGTTGTGGGCCGTAGGTACAAGTGGCATGGTTATGCCAAACTTTGAAACAAGAATTCCATGTTTTAAAATAAAATAAATTTGAAATTAGAATTCTCAGCCAAAAAATATTTAATTATCAAACTCAAACTCAAAATATTTATTTCACATAGGCCTATATGGGCACCTACAAAACGTCAGAAGTTAGTGCACGGTTTGAAATTGGTCGTTTTTTAAGGAGAAAAACCCGCAAACGAAAACAACACTACACACTATCCATGATACAGGTTAAGAGGACAGTATATTATTTGATATTATAATTTGAAATTGCCAGTACGGCAAAACAGCGATTTCATAGGTAAAGCCCTGTTATTAATACCAAATATTTAAAAATTATTCATAACTAGCAGTCGGGTAAAAAGAAGCCTATAACCGTCCTCCAGCTTCAACCTACTTCAATACCAAATTTTATCTTAATCCACCCAGTATTTTCGAAGATTACTGCATTCAAAGAACAATCTTTACTGCTTTATAATATTACTATAGATTTCCTAAATAAGGAGCATTGTAGGATCTTTTCATAAACAGACTACTTTCAATTATTATAAGTACGATAATTCACTTATCTTCAAGGCTCAAGTTTGATATTTATTCATGAAAATAAAATATTTATTTGTAAATTGGTTATAAATAACACTTTTACACGTAATTTTTTTTTTTAGTTTAAGTTAAGCTAGATGAGGCCGGTGTTTCCTAACTGACTACTCTGAGAAGAAACAACGAAACAAACTCAGAAGTTAACATCTTTTTTAAAGTCTATACAATTCGTATTCGTCAAACCATATGAGAAACATGAAGGTTCATGTCTGTTGTGTCTTTTGAGGAAAGGACCACACAGATTTGAGCGGACCATCCAGAGTGCAAGCATTTGTCAGTTATCAAGGCGAAAAAAGTTTATCCGCGGTTTAGCTCAAAAACTATTGGTACTAGAAAGTTGTAATTTGGCATGAGTATACACGTTAATGACGCCAAAAAAGTGGTAAAATAAAATTAAAAAAAAAAATCAATTATTTAGAGTACCTCTCCTACATGTAAAGTGGGATGATATTTTTTTTGTCCTTCCCATAGTGTGGGATATCGTTGGATAGGTCTTTCAAAAATATTAGGGGTTTGGGAAGACTCATCAAGCTTTAAAGTACCAATTTTCGTTAGAGACAAGTTTTCGCCCCCTCTATCAACTAAATGGTTGTAGTTAGAAATTCAAATGTCGGAACCCAAAACTACGGAACCCTACACTGCGCGTGGCCTGACACGCACTTGACCGGTTTTTTAATATATTTTGCTGAGTTAATGATGGACTTTCTAAAGTATTGTATATACTTTGTATTTTATTGTTTATTTTTTCGGTTTTTTGATCTTTTATATTTTTATTATTATGAATGTGAGGAATACGTAAGTTATTATTTCTTTTGATATTATCTTCATTATAATTTATAGTTGATGTATGGCAGTTTGAGTATTTGTCTGACCTACCCAAATGTCCTTACTTTAGTACTGTTCGTCAGATCGTTGAGCTCCTAAAGTTCAAAGGAGCAACTCATTCCCAAGCCTTTTAACCCTCAATATAATATTTGACTGTATAAAAAGCTTTCTGACATTGCTTACGTTTTATAAATAATTTGAATTTAATTATAATAAGTTACTTATCAATTAATAGCATACTAAATACCCATACTCACACACAGTTGTGACAATTAAGATCTGAGTTTGTATTTAGATGACAATAACAAAATTGTGGCGGTACCACCCGACGCAATAGGGTAGTTTCCTGTGTTACAAAATAATTATTTTATTTGGTCCATTAAGTAGATTTTCAAAAAATATTGGTCACGTATTTTTTGCCCTTTCAAGTCAAGAAAAATTCACAAAATGAAAAGCTTCAAAGTACAGGAGTGGGGGCTGCTGACGTCACACAGTGCTAAGAATTATACCGAAGTGTAACGTCACGCGAAATTTCAATTCACTGTATCATCTTAATTTCTCAATTACTTGAAAAAATAAAAAATACGTATCTAATGTTTTTTGTTAAACTACGTGAAGGACTAAATAAAATATTTTAGAAAACTACGCTACGCCCTTCCTAGGGGTATTAAGTATTTTTTAATACTGAATACCCGATCATTATAAGCGACAAGGGAATTCCCTGCTTAGTTCTCGATAGTCGCACATACGGATTGGTCGATTATGGCGCTCCCAAAATTGTGTTTTAATTTTACATATTTTCGATTTATTATATACTAGTACTCACGCGGGGCTTCGCTCCCGTGGATTCTATCACAGTAAAAACATAACTCTCCTTTTTTACAGTCGCGTAAAAAGTAGCCTATAACCTTCCTCAAGCTTCAAGCTATTTCCATACCAAATTTCATCCAAATCCACCCAGTACTTTCGAAGATTAGCGCGTTCAAGCAAACAAACAAACTTTTCCGCTTTATAATATTATTAAGTGTAGATATAGAATTAAAAGTATCGTCTATTTTATTAATAAAAACTGGCAGGGGGCCCCTTATATCCACGGGGCCCTGGGCTGCAGCCCAAATAGCCCATAGGTAGATCCGCCCCTGTATGTATAATGTAATGACGTTTTTTCCCCAAATAAAATTAAAAAAAAATCACGCGTAGGCAGCCAACATATTTCTGTGTGCCTGTTTCGAATTATTGAATGAATTATACTTGTAGGTACAGAGTAACTAACAAAAAAACCTAAATGTTGCATTAGTGTTACCAACTTAGTGGATTTTCCACTAAAACTGGTGGTTTCGACCCCCCTTATAGTGGTGACATATTGCATTTAGTGGCTGGTGGCTTTTTCTAGTGGTCAGGTAGAATTCAGACTATTAAGCCACTAAAACTTTATGAAATATATTATTTTTACCCGACTGCGGCGAAGCAAGGAGGAGGGTTATTACTTTTTTAATGTCCTTAATTTACTTTTACTGCGTAAGCACAATAAAAGTGCAAAACTTATGGCAAGAGTTGATGATCTATTGGTCAGGTAGAATTCAGACTATTAAGCCACTAAAACTTTATGAAATATATTATTTTTACCCGACTGCGGCGAAGCAAGGAGGAGGGTTATTACTTTTTTAATGTCCTTAATTTACTTTTACTGCGTAAGCACAATAAAAGTGCAAAACTTATGGCAAGAGTTGATGATCTATGGCGACAAATTCATTTGCGGAAATGGAACGAGAGCAAAGATACAAAAAAAATTGAAAGAAGTACTTTTTTTTTTATTTATTGAAAATAGTTTCACGTTTGACCACTATCTCACCTGATGGTAAGTGATGATGTGATCGAAGATGGAGCACGCTTACCTAAAAATAACCTATTCACTCTGGACTTAAAGACTCCTAGGTTATAGCTATCGGGAAACACAGACTCCGGCAGGGAATTCCACTCCTTGGCCGTACGCACAATGAAGGTATTCCCAAAACGTTTTGTGCGTATGGGTGGTATGTCCACCATGTAACGATGGCGCTTCGCCGTTTGTCTCGTAGTTCGATGATGGAACGGGCTTGGCGGAATTAGATTGTGTAATTCCATCGCACACTCCCCGAAATGTAACCGATAGAAAACCGATAGACTTGCAACTCGTCGTCGGTGTTCAAGGCTCTGGAGCTTTGACTCGACCAGTGCATCGTTGCCAATGAGTCTCTTGGCCCGCTTCTCGATAGACTCAAGCGCGTCCAGTTGGTATTTCGCAGATCCATCCCAAAGATGAGAGCAGTATTCCATACACGACCGAACCTGGGCTTGATACAATTTGAGCAGTTGTTCCGGTGTGAAGTACCGTCTCACCTTGGCTAGGATTCCCAACTTTTTTGATGCTAACTGAGCCTTAGCCTCGATATACGGGCCAAAATTGAGTGTGGATGTTAAAGTCACCCCAAGAAGCTCAATATGATCGATTATCGGCACGGTTACACCACGAAAAGTAGGAGCCGGTGGAACAGAATGAAGTTGAATCTTTTAACTGCAATATTAAAAATACGCTGTGGTTTAATATTGGAAGGAAAATGTTGCAATGATTATTAAATTCCAATAAAAGCATTGATATACTATTTGTATAAAATGAATAAAAGTTATAAAACAAATCGGTAGCAAAGAATCATATAAATCTGAAACCGAAGATGATGGTGCAGACAAAAGTTCTTGTATGTTGATTTACTGACTTAAAATATTTTATTACGTCTAGAACATTTTTCACTAATACAAGTAATAATAAATAAACTAATAAATACTGTTTTCTTTCGTAAAAACTAAAATGAATTTTGTACATTTTAGCGATTTTTAGAGTAGGGCCGATTTTTGTTAGTGGTTTTCTGGTGGTTTTAGAAGTTGGATCTGGTGGAGAGCAGTGTTACCAACTTAGTGGATTTTCCACTAAAACTGGTGGTTTCGACCCCCCTTTTAGTGGCGAAATATTGCTTTTAGTGGCTGGTAGTTTTTTCTAGTGGTCAAGTAGAATTCAGTTTCAATTACTGAAAGTGCTATTACTCAACTACTAAGCCACTAAAACTTTACAAAATATATTATTTTTACTTCATTAATGTACTTAATTTACTTTTACTGCGTAGGCACAATAAAAGTGCAGAACTTATGGCAAGAGTTGATGATCTATGGCGACAAATTCATTTGCAGAAATGAAACGAGAGCAAATATACAAAAAAAAAAAATTGGAATGAAGTATTGCATTTCAAAGATGCTCAAGGGGAATCTAGATTAGAGGAATTAGCGACTTTTGCGATTACTCCCTTAATACTACCTAATTCTAATGCCGATGTTGAGACTATTTAGCAGTATGAATGTAATAAAAAACAAGCAGAGGAACAGAATGAAGTTGAATATTTTAACTGCAATATTAAAAACACGCTGTGGTTTAAGATTGGAAGAAAAATGCTGCAATGATTATGAAATTCCAATAAAAGTTATAAAACAAATTGGTAGCAAAGCATCATATAAATGTGAAACCGACAATGATGGTGCAGACAAAAGTTCTTGTATGTTGATTTACTGACGTAAAATATTTTATTACGTCATATTAAAGATCATTTTTTACTAATACAAGTAATAATAAATAAATACTGTTTTCTTTCGTAAAAACTAAAAAAATAGTGTAAATTTTAGCGATTTTTAGAGTAGGGCTGATTTTTGTTAGTGGTTTTCTGGTGGTTTTAGAAGTTGGATCTGGTGGAGAGCTCGTTGAACTGTTGGCAACACTGGTGGAGAGCTAGTTGAACTGTTGGCAGCACTGTTTTGCATAGGTCTCAGACTAAGGAAAAAAGAATAGACATGAAATACCTACGAAAAAAGCGTGCATGCCTATTATGAGTCTGGCACAAAGATGGCGGCTTGCCGTAGAGCTGCGCGCATTATAACATCGATAGTTAAATTGCACGGTGCTTACAGAATTCAAAATTGTCGAAAATGAGTTTAACGTTTAAGAAATTCATGGCCCTTTGCTTTAAGTTTTTACTATTCTTAACTAATTTCCCTATAAGTCTTATTTCGTTTCGCAAGGATTAAAAAAATAGGCCCCCAATCCAGATGCACACGTTTGTTTTAGCTTTCTTCAGTTTTATTTACGTGGTAATGTGAGCTATAAAAACGCACACGCTCGAAGAGTGTCACTTTACATGGCAGGCAGGGCACGTGGATACTGAATAGATGCTACTGCAATTAAATTAACTATCTGTATTCTGTACTTGTACAGGTATGTTCATAATAAAACAAATTTTACTATGGTGTGGTATGTCTATCCCATTTATTCCCAGTTGACACCGCGGCGATCACGAATAAAAAACTGTAGCCTTGTGATCGCTGTGTTCATTGCTCGCTTTTTCCTGTGAGCGTAGTATGCGACCGAAATTGCGGCCAGAACAACTGTGGCGACCACGCTCAACATAGTGGGTGCGAGTAAAAAACCTCCTACACACAGTGCCACCGGCTGGGGAGGATGCCGCGCGCGGCTCAGGGTTACTTAGCGCTTGGAATTAAGATTGAGTTTCGTGCGGACTTTTAGTTTCTGCGACTTGTGCCGGGCATATGTGTAGGAGCCTTATTAGAGTATCACTATTACTGATTAGCATACCACGACTGCAGTACCTGTACCTAAGGTCTATAATTACCAATGAAAAGAATAAATAAATACAAAATACGGTTTGTTTTCATCGTTTGTCAGACTATACTTATTTTTATTAACTAATAATATAACTTAACATTTTTTTTTTTTATTTAAGTACTACTACATGGCTCGATCATTCATAATAAAACAAAAAATATCATTTTACACAGATTTATTGAAAACTATAAAAACCGTTTATCCCAGTCATACTTAAGTTCTAAAATACAAATATGTATACACAATAATCAAATTGCGAGCACGTTGCGCAAATTTTATACAAATATACACATTAATAAAACATGAGCATGTTGAACAAACAAAAAACAAACAAAAAAATACAAACCACACAATCCTCAACACAAATTAAAATGGATATTTTGGCGACGCAGCATACTGCAAAAAATTTCAGTAAGTTCTGGAAAGAGACCAACAAACTGAATCCGAGGCCGAGTGTTCCTGTAAGTGTTGAGGGTATCAGCGACCCTGACCGAATCGCCAACCTGTTCAAAGGGCATTTTAGAGTTCACTCTTCATTGGGATCGGCGGTTTCAGAAACAGGGGTACGTGAGGCGAGGGAAGGTGACCCAATTATGCGAGTAACGGCAAAAGAAGTAGCCCGAGTGTTGAGGAACATGAAGAGAGGGAAATCCCCTGGCCACGACGCACTAAGTATAGAACACCTGCAACATGCAGGTGTTCATCTGCCACGGGTGCTCGCTATGTTCTTCACTTTCTGCATTGGTCATGCATACCTGCCGGAGGCACTTATGAAAACTGTTGTGGTCCCAATTATTAAAAATAAAACGGGAGATGTGTCTAGCATCAGCAATTATAGGCCCATATCACTCGCAACGGTGATTGCAAAAGTGCTGGATGGTGTGATTGAGACTAAGCTTCGTCAGCATGTACAGCTTCATGATGCTCAGTTCGGGTTTAGAGCCGGATTATCGACTGAGACAGCTATACTCACTCTCAAGAACACTATCCAGTACTATACCAACAGGAGCACGCCTGTTTACGCCTGCTTCTTAGATCTATCGAAAGCTTTTGATCTTGTGGCGTATGACAGGCTGTGGCAGAAGTTGTCGAGTGATACAGACCTCCCAGCTGAGCTAATATCTTTGCTGAAGTACTGGTATGGTGCTCAGGATAATTGTGTAAGGTGGTCAGGGTCGCTGTCGGACCAGTACAGGCTGGAATGTGGCGTCCGGCAGGGTGGATTAACATCGCCGATCCTTTTTAGTTTGTACATGGACCGCTTGATCCGTGAGCTCAGCAGTACTGGTATCGGATGCTCCATTGATGGAGTTTTTGTAAATAACATCAGTTATGGTGATGATATGGTGCTGCTGAGCCCATCGATCAAGGCTCTTAGGAAACTTGTCGACATTTGTGAGCGATATGCTGGAGCACATGGCCTCAGATACAATGCTACAAAAAGTGAAGTCATGATATTCAAGTCGGGTTCAAAGACGTACAAGACCGTTCCACCCGTATTTCTAAATGGCTTTGCACTTAAAGTAGTATCTTGTTTTAAGTATCTGGGACATTGGGTCCACGAGTCGCTCGCAGATGACGTCGATATGGAAAGGGTGCGCAGAGCGTTGTCGATCCGAGCCAATATGTTGGCCCGCAGGTTTGCACGATGTACGACACAAGTCAAGATCACACTATTCAGAGCCTTCTGCTAATCTTTTTACACGTGCAGCCTGTGGGTTAAGTTTACAAAGAAGTCGTACAACTCTCTGCGCATCCAGTATAATAATGCCTTCAGGGCGCTGATGAGGCTGCCGCCATGGTGTAGCGCTTCTGGGATGTTTGCCGATGCACACATTGACGGGTTTGCATCGATTCTGCGTAAGCGAGTCGCGTCCCTAATGAGTCGAGTCGCCGGCGGCGACAACAGCTACCTGCAGCTATTTGCCAGCCGGATGGACCAGGAGTGCTCAATCATGAATCACTGGAATAGCATTCACATTGAGCACTCTGGGTCTAGTCCAAAATACAGGTTGAGGTAGCTTTTGTAATAGGAATACCTCTTTTATAAATCTTGTATTGTTATTTTTTTTTTGTTGCCTAATTAATTTAATAATAATAATATAATATAATTTTTTCGTCCAATGTATTTTATAAATTTGTGACATATGTAAATTAATATATTTTGAATGATTGTTTTTGAATATGTAAGTTAAGCTATTGTTACGTATTTTATTTCTTTTAATAGTATTTCAATTTTGTAGTGTCTATTTTTAAGGTATTAATGTATATGGTTTTATGGGTGCAAAGCCCGAAATAAATGATTCTATTCTATTCTATTAATATTATTATAAGTGCGAAAGTTTGTTTGTATGGATGGATGTTTGTTACTCAATCACGGCTGAACGGATTTTTATGAAATTTGCACAGATGTAGATTATAGTCTGGATTTTCTTACTCTGTCTTCTCACTTTTTCATTTAATGTTTTAATTTTTTTCTTCCGATATTCACATTTTGATTTTAATTTTTGAATAATTTCAAGCGCTTTATCCTGAAACAAAAAAAAACGCATTAACTTCTAGTTTTCTGCAACTTCGTTCAAGTTTTTGCCGTAAATTAATTTGAAATTACCAGTTACGCTGCCCATAGTACATACAGTAACATATTATAGAATAGAATACTTACATCTGCATAGCTAGAAGTGCTGCAGACAGGCTCCTCTTCCAGTGCTTTGTAAGAAAAAGAAATGTTGTGCCTCACATTCATTAAATTGGGCTGGTAACTGTAAAGAAATAACAACAATTTTTTATATTGAGTGAGTTTGTATTTAACAGTCAAGATAGCATGGTAATTACCATAAGGAACATAATTATTATGAAATGTTACACTTACATCTGCATTGTTAGAAGTGCTGCAAACAGGTTTCTCTTCCAACACCCTGCGAGGAACAGATCGTTGTTCCTCACACTCGTCAAATTGTGCTGGTAACTATACAAAGAATAACCATAAATGTTTAATAATATTTACATTGCGAATTTAATCACTAACTCACGCTCACATTTGTTTAGCTTGCATTTTAACATAGACACAACATTTTATAACCTGATATATGTATGTATCATTTTCAAAAATTAATCATTATCTATCTCCTTTTGCTATGACTATATCAGGAGTAAAAAAAGTGCAGGTATATGTGTCTTAATCTGTGTGAGGAGGTGGATAATTAAAATCATATAACTTATATTAGGTTTTCATTCAGTCTGTACGAGAATTTTAAGGATGTTTTGTAATGATTTCTATGGGCCCTTAGGTCTGAAATAAAGATAATAATAATAATAATAATAATTTACAGAAAAAAAGTTATCTATTTATTCTGACTGATGTGTATTTAAACCTGAAACTTTATACCAGTATTTCAGCAATATAGAACTGCTGTTGCTGACATGCTTCTCGTCCCTCCTCTCTCTCCATCAACTGGTTTGGATTGGTTACTTGTCAGTAAGTAGGTAAACACAATAAATTTGTCTATTTTCAAAACTTACCAATAATTCACTTGAAGGCAAAGCATCATCGCGCAGTCTTGTTATATTTAAAGTTCGGTTAAAACATTTATCTTCAAAATGCAGGGAACAAATAAAAATATGCTTGGTTGTAGTATTCAAATTTTCAATCCCAAGTATATACAGCCACTGTTCTTTTCTTTCTTTACATGTTGGCAATCTAAAATCATAAAAAGAAATCGAGTTAAATACTATTCACCTGTCGATATGTTTTATCGATAAATTGAAAATTCCGAACCGTAACTCTAAGTCTCTGTTTACTAACAAATGATTTGCTTAAAAATCACATAATATCAACAGTAAAACAGTAAATGATTACAGAAAAGCAAGTGTATCTTTATAAACTTTCCCAAAAATAGCAAAATCTTTCAAAATAATAGAAAAAAACAAGATATTTTGAATGAATTCGGTTACTTACCTGTGCAACGTTTTATTGGGATGTTTTTGTTGCTTTTGATGCCGCAGCCTAACACACTGCACCTACCCATGATAAATGCAGTATTATGCAAGTTCTTACACTATAAACAAGCACAATTTTCGCCTATTATCACCAAATTTTCTTAAAAACACTGAAACAAGCAAGTCACGATGACAACTGATATACTTGTTGTTGGCTCATTGGCTGTGACAAAACATGGCGGCCGGCCCTCAGACTAAGGAAAAAAGAATAGACATGAAATACCTACGAAAAAAGCGTGCATACCTATTGTGCTCTGACTAAGGAAAAAAGGAGGACATGGTATAAACATTCTATACGAACAGTAGTTATAGGAATATGATGCATTTCGACGGCATAGTTACTGATATATCGGCATCTCTTTTTAACTTGTGAGAGTAATCATATGTAAAAAAGGACAACATTAGTTTTATCATTGCCAAAAATGGCAACATAACTTTGGTGATGTCACAAAATACCTAACTGCGGCCGGCCGCCATGTTTTGTCACAGCCAACAACAAGTACATCAGGTGTCATCGCGACTTGCTTGTTTCAGTGTTTTTAAGAAAATTTGGTGATAATAGGCGAAAATTGTGCTTGTTTATAGTGTAAGAACTTGCATAATACTGCATTTATCATGGGTAGGTGCAGTGTGTTAGGCTGCCGCATGAAAAGCAACAAAAACATCCCAATAAAACGTTGCACAGGTAAGTAACAGAATTCATTCAAAATATCTTGTTTTTTTCTATTATTTTGAAAGATTTTGCTATTTTTGGGAAAGTTTATAAAGATACACTTGCTTTTATGTAATTATTTACTGTTTTACTGTTGATATTGTGTGATTTTTAAGCAAATCATTTGTTAGTAAACAGAGAGTTAGAGTTACGGTTCGGAATTTTCAATTTATCGATAAAATATATCGACAGGTGAATATTATTTTAATCGATTTCTTTTTATGATTTTAGATTGCCAACATGTAAAGAAAGAAAAGAACAGTGGCTGTATATACTTGGGATTGAAAATTTGAATACTACAACCAAGCATATTTTTATTTGTTCCCTGCATTTTGAAGATAAATGTTTTAACCGAACTTTAAATATAACATGACTGCGCGATGATGCTTTGCCTTCAAGTGAATTATTGGTAAGTTTTGAAAATAGACAAGTTTATTGTGTTTACCTACTTACTGACAAGTAACCAATCCAAACCAGTTGATGGAGAGAGAGGAGGGACGAGAAGCATGTCAGCAACAGCAGTTCTATATTGCTGAAATACTGGTATAAAGTTTCAGGTTTAAATACACATCAGTCAGAATAAATAGATAACTTTTTTTTCTGAAAATTATAAAACATCCTTAAAATTCTCGTACAGACTGAATCAAAACCTAATATAAGTTATATGATTTTAATTATCCACCTCCTCACACAGATTAAGACACATATACCTGCACTATTTTTACTCCTGATATAGTCATAGCAAAAGGAGATGGATTATACATGGATTAAACATTTATGGTTATTCTTTGTATAGTTACCAGCACAATTTGACGAGTGTGAGGAACAACGATCTGTTCCTCGCAGGGTGTTGGAAGAGAAACCTGTTTGCAGCACTTCTAACAATGCAGATGTAAGTGTAATATTTCATAATAATTATGTTCCTTATGGTAATTACCATGCAATCTTGACTTTTAAATACAAACTCACTCAATATAAAAAATTGTTGTTATTTCTTTACAGTTACCAGCCCAATTTAATGAATGTGAGGCACAACATTTTTTTTCTCACAAAGCACTGGAAGAGGAGCCTGTCTGCAGCACTTCTAGCTATGCAGATGTAAGTGTTATATTCTATAATATGTTACTGTATGTACTGTGGGCAGCGTAACTGGTAATTTCAAATTAATTTACGGCAAAAACTTAACGAAGTTGCAGAAAACTAGAAGTTAATGCGTTTTTTTTTTGTTTCAGGATAAAGCGCTTGAAATTATTCAAAAATTAAAATCAAAATGTGAATATCGGAAGAAAAAAAATTAAAACATTAAATGAAAAAGTGAGAAGACAGAGTAAGAAAATCCAGACTATAATCTACATCTGTGCCAAATTTCATAAAAATCCGTTCAGCCGTGATTGAGTAACAAACATCCATCCATACAAACAAACTTTCGCACTTATAATAATATTAATAAGTAAGGATTGTGTGGTTTGTATTTTTTTTTTGTTTTTTGTTTGTTCAACATGCTCATGTTTTATTAATGTGTATATTTGTATAAAATTTGCGCAACGTGCTCTTATTTGATTATTGTGTATACATATTTGTATTTTAGAACTTAAGTATGACTGGGATAAACGGCTTTTATAGTTTTCAATAAATCTGTGTAAAATGATAATTTTTGTTTTATTATGAATGATCGAGCCATGTAGTAGTACTTAAATAAAAAAAAAAAGTTAATTTATATTATTACTATTAGTTAATAAAAATAAGTATAGTCTGACAAACGATGAAAACAAACCGTATTTTGTATTTATTTATTCTTTTCATTGGTAATTATAGACCTTAGGTACAGGTACTGCAGTCGTGGTATGCTAATCAGTAATAGTGATACTCTAATAAGGCTCCTACACATATGCCCCGGCACAAGTCGCAGAAACTAGAAGTCCGCACGAAACTCAATCTTAATTCCAAGCGCTAAGTAACCCTGAGCCGCGCGCGGCTTCCTCCCCAGCCGGCGGCACTGGGTGTAGGAGGTTTTTTACTCGCACCCACTATGTTGAGCGTGGTCGCCACAGTTGTTCTGGCCGCAATTTCAGTCGCATACTACGCTCACAGGAAAAAGCGAGCAATGAACACAGCGATCACAAGGCTACAGTTTTTTATTCGTGATCGCCGCGGTGGCAACTGGGAATAAATGGGATAGACATACCACACCATAGTAAAATTTGTTTTATTATGAACATACCTGTACAAGTACAGAATACAGATAGTTAATTTAATTGCAGTAGCATCTATTCAGTATCCACGTGCCCTGCCTGCCATGTAAAGTGACACTCTTCAAGCGTGTGCGTTTTTATAGCTCACATTACCACGTAAATAAAACTGAAGAAAGCTAAAAAAAACGTGTGCATCTGGATTGGGGGCCTATTTTTTTAATCCTTGCGAAACGAAATAAGACTTATATGGAAATTAGTTAAAAATAGTAAAAACTTAAAGCAAAGGGCCATGAATTTCTTAAACGTTAAACTCATTTTCGACAATTTTGAATTCTGTAAGCACCGTGCAATTCAACTATCGATGTTATAATGCGCGCAGCTCTACGGCAAGCCGCCATCTTTGTGCCAGGCTCACAATAGGTATGCACGCTTTTTTCGTAGGTATTTCATGTCTATTCTTTTTTCCTTAGTCTGAGCTATTGTGAGCCTGGCACAAAGATGGCGGCTTGCCGTAGAGCTGCGCGCATTATAACATCGATAGTTGAATTGCACGGTGCTTACAGAATTCAAAATTGTCGAAAATGAGTTTAACGTTTAAGAAATTCATGGCCCTTTGCTTTAAGTTTTTACTATTTTTAACTAATTTCCATATAAGTCTTATTTCGTTTCGCAAGGATTAAAAAAATAGGCCCCCAATCCAGATGCACACGTTTTTTTTAGCTTTCTTCAGTTTTATTTACGTGGTAATGTGAGCTATAAAAACGCACACGCTTGAAGAGTGTCACTTTACATGGCAGGCAGGGCACGTGGATACTGAATAGATGCTACTGCAATTAAATTAACTATCTGTATTCTGTACTTGTACAGGTATGTTCATAATAAAACAAATTTTACTATGGTGTGGTATGTCTATCCCATTTATTCCCAGTTGCCACCGCGGCGATCACGAATAAAAAACTGTAGCCTTGTGATCGCTGTGTTCATTGCTCGCTTTTTCCTGTGAGCGTAGTATGCGACTGAAATTGCGGCCAGAACAACTGTGGCGACCACGCTCAACATAGTGGGTGCGAGTAAAAAACCTCCTACACCCAGTGCCGCCGGCTGGGGAGGAAGCCGCGCGCGGCTCAGGGTTACTTAGCGCTTGGAATTAAGATTGAGTTTCGTGCGGACTTCTAGTTTCTGCGACTTGTGCCGGGGCATATGTGTAGGAGCCTTATTAGAGTATCACTATTACTGATTAGCATACCACGACTGCAGTACCTGTACCTAAGGTCTATAATTACCAATGAAAAGAATAAATAAATACAAAATACGGTTTGTTTTCATCGTTTGTCAGACTATACTTATTTTTATTAACTAATAGTAATAATATAAATTAACTTTTTTTTTTTATTTAAGTACTACTACATGGCTCGATCATTCATAATAAAACAAAAATTATCATTTTACACAGATTTATTGAAAACTATAAAAGCCGTTTATCCCAGTCATACTTAAGTTCTAAAATACAAATATGTATACACAATAATCAAATAAGAGCACGTTGCGCAAATTTTATACAAATATACACATTAATAAAACATGAGCATGTTGAACAAACAAAAAACAAAAAAAAAATACAAACCACACAATCCTTACTTATTAATATTATTATAAGTCCGAAAGTTTGTTTGTATGGATGGATGTTTGTTACTCAATCACGGCTGAACGGATTTTTATGAAATTTGGCACAGATGTAGATTATAGTCTGGATTTTCTTACTCTGTCTTCTCACTTTTTCATTTAATGTTTTAATTTTTTTTCTTCCGATATTCACATTTTGATTTTAATTTTTGAATAATTTCAAGCGCTTTATCCTGAAACAAAAAAAAAACGCATTAACTTCTAGTTTTCTGCAACTTCGTTAAGTTTTTGCCGTAAATTAATTTGAAATTACCAGTTACGCTGCCCACAGTACATACAGTAACATATTATAGAATATAACACTTACATCTGCATAGCTAGAAGTGCTGCAGACAGGCTCCTCTTCCAGTGCTTTGTGAGAAAAAAAATGTTGTGCCTCACATTCATTAAATTGGGCTGGTAACTGTAAAGAAATAACAACAATTTTTTATATTGAGTGAGTTTGTATTTAAAAGTCAAGATTGCATGGTAATTACCATAAGGAACATAATTATTATGAAATATTACACTTACATCTGCATTGTTAGAAGTGCTGCAAACAGGTTTCTCTTCCAACACCCTGCGAGGAACAGATCGTTGTTCCTCACACTCGTCAAATTGTGCTGGTAACTATACAAAGAATAACCATAAATGTTTAATCCATGTATAATCCATCTCCTTTTGCTATGACTATATCAGGAGTAAAAATAGTGCAGGTATATGTGTCTTAATCTGTGTGAGGAGGTGGATAATTAAAATCATATAACTTATATTAGGTTTTGATTCAGTCTGTACGAGAATTTTAAGGATGTTTTATAATTTTCAGAAAAAAAAGTTATCTATTTATTCTGACTGATGTGTATTTAAACCTGAAACTTTATACCAGTATTTCAGCAATATAGAACTGCTGTTGCTGACATGCTTCTCGTCCCTCCTCTCTCTCCATCAACTGGTTTGGATTGGTTACTTGTCAGTAAGTAGGTAAACACAATAAACTTGTCTATTTTCAAAACTTACCAATAATTCACTTGAAGGCAAAGCATCATCGCGCAGTCATGTTATATTTAAAGTTCGGTTAAAACATTTATCTTCAAAATGCAGGGAACAAATAAAAATATGCTTGGTTGTAGTATTCAAATTTTCAATCCCAAGTATATACAGCCACTGTTCTTTTCTTTCTTTACATGTTGGCAATCTAAAATCATAAAAAGAAATCGATTAAAATAATATTCACCTGTCGATATGTTTTATCGATAAATTGAAAATTCCGAACCGTAACTCTAACTCTCTGTTTACTAACAAATGATTTGCTTAAAAATCACACAATATCAACAGTAAAACAGTAAATAATTACATAAAAGCAAGTGTATCTTTATAAACTTTCCCAAAAATAGCAAAATCTTTCAAAATAATAGAAAAAAACAAGATATTTTGAATGAATTCTGTTACTTACCTGTGCAACGTTTTATTGGGATGTTTTTGTTGCTTTTCATGCGGCAGCCTAACACACTGCACCTACCCATGATAAATGCAGTATTATGCAAGTTCTTACACTATAAACAAGCACAATTTTCGCCTATTATCACCAAATTTTCTTAAAAACACTGAAACAAGCAAGTCGCGATGACACCTGATGTACTTGTTGTTGGCTGTGACAAAACATGGCGGCCGGCCGCAGTTAGGTATTTTGTGACATCACCAAAGTTATGTTGCCATTTTTGGCAATGATAAAACTAATGTTGTCCTTTTTTACATATGATTACTCTCACAAGTTAAAAAGAGATGCCGATATATCAGTAACTATGCCGTCGAAATGCATCATATTCCTATAACTACTGTTCGTATAGAATGTTTATACCATGTCCTCCTTTTTTCCTTAGTCAGAGGGCCGGCCGCAGTTAGGTATTTTGACCCATTACCAAAGTTATGTTGCCATTTTTGGCAATGATAAAACTAATGTTGTCCTTTTTTACATATGATTACTCTCTCAAGTTAAAAAGAGATGCCGATATATCAGTAACTATGCCGTCGAAATCCTTCCTACTATAATAATATAATAATAACAATAACAATCTGTGGCCCGGCTGGCAACCAACACGTCAAAAATTTTCCTTCCAATTTTTTATCAATAATTTAGAATATAAAATAATAATTTAAAATGTTCGATAGAACAAAAATAGTTAAAAAAAAAACTACAATACATGAATTTCACCTATACTACATCTACTAATCCTGAAACTGTGACTGAAAATAGACCAAGCAATATGAATGGAAACTTCGTGCATTGTTAACTATGTTGACCAGAAACCGGGCACGACTGCTCAAGACCACACGCTCAAGATCTTCGGATTCGTCGCTCAGCTCCGCCTCGCAGCCGCCGGGACCTGCTCCAGCCGTGAGTAAAGAGACTCCGGCCGCTGCAGTTGCGTCGAGCTCGAGCGAAGAATACTTCTCGCCGCCGACGACACCACCACCTGCGCGTCGACGGGGAAGAGGCCGACCTCCGGCCTGCTTGGAACCTCGAGGCCCGCCGGCCTCTGATAGGGTTCCCGCTGCCGGTGGAAGTGTGCAGCGCATGCGATGGACTCAATCCATTAATGAAAACGTCATGCGCTCATACTTTGGGGCTACAGAGGGGGGAACTAACCTGACTGCGTACCGTGGTCGGATGCTCTCTCTGTTTCAGGTACTTGAACCAGCTGTCAACGTTTCGGCGCAACGACTATCGGATCAGGTGCGGGTCATCCAGCGTAACCGTATGTTGGATGACGCCGTACTTGATAGACTACGCCTCGAATCACGGTGCAGCCGTGTCTCATCTGCTTCACCGCAGGCCGCGGTGGAACTACAACCCCGTATCTCACCGCGACCCGACCACGTCAGTGAACATGATGATGACGAGGCTATAACCGTGAGTACCCAGTACAGTGAACGATTGAGGAGTGCTTTGGAAGATGCATTACGGGAGTATCGTTCCACACCCCCTGAGCTTAGACCTCGTCTGCCTCGTTTACCCATGCATAAGAAAAATAGGGCGCTAGTGTGTGCTCTAGATTCACTACTATCAAATTATTTTGATAATAGTGAAGACCTCACCGATACCCATTCGGTCCTGTACTGTGCAGCTGTAGCAGCATGTCGGCTAGCTCATGTCAAGTTCCCAAAGACTGACAGAACTATTCGACCGGCGGTACCAGCTTGGCAGTGCAGGATCGAACGTCGTATCGCTGGGGCTAGAGCACTCATTGGCAAACTTATCTGCTTCAGGCAGGGCAACACTCGTCCCAGAGTAATGCGCTTTGTGAGGCGGGCATTCGCGGGGACTGATGTCAGTCCTCGGGATTACTTGATCCGCGTCACAGAGCGTATCGACTTCCTGAAGCAGAAAGTCTATGCATGGGCAAATCGAATTCGTCGATATAAGCGGCGGGTGGAGCGATACACTCAGAATCGCACATTCCAAAGCAATGAAAGGTGGGTTTATAGGGCCTGGGAGCGACCTGACCAAGGTGTGACTGATACGTGCCTACCGAATGATGACGCCATGTGTTCGTTCTGGCGCAGCATCTGGTCGGTGCCTGTCAGCCACACCGAGGGTGACTGGATGAGTGAGATCAAGCGCACGTGCGATCTTATACCAGAAATGGGAGCAATTACGATCAGCCCCCAAGATGTAACTCGTGCAGTCCGTCCGTTATCCAACTGGAAATCTCCAGGACCAGACGGACTGCATAATTTTTGGATAAAATGGTTTCAAAGATCGCACGCCCGCTTGGCATCTCAGTTCCAGTCTGCCTTAGAGTCAGGATCGCTACCTCAATTCCTGACTACAGGAATAACCCACCTGCTCCATAAATCAGGTAGTACTGCGGAACCTAAAAATTATAGACCGATCACGTGCTTACCGACGGTCTATAAAGTTCTTACTTCCATTTTGAGAGCCAAAATTAATAATCATATTGATACAAATTCAATCATGTCTGCTTCTCAAAATGGATGTAGGAACGGGTCCCGCGGTACTAAGGAGCTTCTCCTCATTGATATTGCCATTAACCAACAGGTTCGTCGTTCCCGAAAGAATCTGTCGACATGTTGGATAGATTATAAGAAGGCCTATGATTCTGTTCCACATACATGGCTCAAGAAGGTGTTGAAGTTGTATAAAATAGACTCAATACTATGTAATTTTCTTGAGTCATGTATGAGGCAATGGAAGACGGTCCTTTGCTATCCAGGATGTCGACAGATCCAGGAAAACAGCGAACCGATTAGGATTGAGCGTGGCATATTTCAAGGCGACAGTCTGAGCCCACTGTGGTTTTGTCTGGCTCTCAACCCTCTAAGTACATTGCTGGAGGGTTCGGGGCTAGGCTACCAGTTGAGAAGAGGTGGTCAGGTCATATCACACTTGCTTTACATGGATGATTTGAAAATCTTTGCCCCCAGCAAATTGCAACTGATGGAGCTACTGAACGTAACAGAAACTTTCAGTAGCGCCATCGGGATGGAATTTGGGGTGGACAAATGTGCGGTCATGCATGTAAAGCGAGGGGAGATTATGGAATCCGTGGGAACTCAACTCTCGGATTCCATACACCTAAGATCCCTCGGATCGACTGAAACTTACAAGTATTTGGGTATGTCAGAAGCGCTAGGCATCAATGCTGCTTATGTTAAACAGTCATTGAAGGAACGCTTCTTTGGCCGCCTGAATAAAGTACTGAATAGTCTTCTATCAGGCGGAAAAAAGGTGCGTGCCTTCAATGGTTGGGTTATGCCAGTATTGATGTATTCTTTTGGCATACTCAAATGGACTCAGACTGAACTTGACGCCTTGGACAGGCGGGTCCGCATAACGCTAACTGCAAATCGTATGCATCACCCACGTTCATCGGTGATGAGGCTGTATATCCCGCGGAAGTGCGGGGGTCGTGGCTTTTTAAATGCAAAGACCCTGCACAACCGCGAGGTATGCAGCCTTAGGGAATATTTCCTAAAAGCTGACGTGGGTATGCATCGGGATGTGGCAGCGGTGGACAAAGGCCTCACCCCGCTCTCCTTAGGTAACGAGAATTGGCGCAAACCTGTAGTATTAGATACTAATGACCGCAGAGAAGTATGGCAGAGCAAGGAGCTTCACGGACGCTTTTACCGAGCCCTTCATGGGTCTGAAGTAGATTTATTAGCGTCCGTAGCCTGGCTACGTTTTGGTGACCTCTTCGGGGAAACCGAAGGTTTTGTCTGTGCGATTATGGACGAAGTTATGATGACGAATAACTATCGGAAATATATTGTGAAGGATGGTACGGTAGACACATGTCGGGCATGTCACAAACCGGGAGAATCCATTCGTCACATTATCTCCGGTTGTTCTCGTCTAGCTAACGGAGAATATTTGCATAGACACAACCTCGTAGCCAGGATTATTCATCAGCAACTTGCTCTTAAATACAATCTTGTGGAATCAGAAGTACCATACTATAGGTATGTGCCCGACCCAGTTCTCGAAAATGGCAATATTACACTGTACTGGGATCGGTCTATCATCAATTCATCACTGACAGGACTATTGTTGCCAATAAGCCTGACATAGTGGTGATAGACCGATTAGAGCGTCACACAATGATTGTTGATATAGCAGTCCCCCATGACGAGAACCTCGTGAAAGCTGAGATAGATAAAAAAAATAAGTATCTTGACCTGGCGCGCGAGGTTGTCGACATGTGGGATGTGGAGACAGCAATCATTGTGCCGATAGTCGTCTCAGCCAATGGCATAATAGCCAAGAGCCTCGACCAACATCTAAGGAGGCTCTCGTTGGGCAGCTGGATCAAGGGCTTGATACAGAAAGCAGTACTCCTGGAAACGGCTCGTATTGTGAGGAGGTTCCTCTCTATGGAGCCCTGACCACCGGTATCTTGGACCCTGTTCCCGATACCGGTGGGCTACTATTTCTATATTTTTAAATGTTTTTATTTTTTATATTAATATTTAAAAATGTAATTTATATGTACATAGAATTTAATAAATGGAATAATAATAATAATAATAATATTCCATATAAATAAGCTGGCAACACTAGCCGTCAAACCAAGTTTTTTGTTCCGTCTATACCTTGGTCTATACAAATTAAATCCGCAAAAAATAGTGTTAAGTTTTTCCCATCCACATTTTCCAATATCCATGTAAAGAGGACATATTAAACCAAGAAAAATATCAAATATCTAAAAGCCACCAATATTTCCACAAAATGAAAATAAATCAGCCATTGACAACTGTCAAGTGTCAATCTCACCAATGAAGAAAAAATGCGAGAAATAATAATTATGTGAATAAATAAACTTGAACGATGCTTACGAGAGCAGCTTCGCGACGTGCACGCCCACCACCCCCGGACCTGTCGCTCAGCTCCGCCTCGCCGCCGCCGGACTTAGGATTACCAATGTCACCGGCGGCTGCAGCCGCGTCGAGCTCGAGCGACGAGTATTTCTCTCCGCCGACGTCGCCAACACCTGTGCGTCGGCAGGGGAGAGGCCGGCCACCGTCAAGCTTGGAACCTAGGAGTCAACCGGCTCCGAGTCGGGTCCCCGCTGCCGGTGGTGTGCAGCGCATGAGATGGACTCAGTCCATAAACGAAAACGTCATGCGCGCATATTATGGGTCTACAGAGGGGGGAACTAACCTCACTGCGTATCGTGTCAGGATGCTGTCTCTGTTCCAGGACCTAGAACCAGCTGTCAACGTCTCAGCCCAACGACTGTCTGATCAGGTGCGGGTCATCCAGCGCAGCCACAGGCTGGATGACGCAACACTTGAGAGGCTGCGCTCAGAGGTACTGAGCAACCATATCATCTCGTCCCCGACGCAAGCTGTGGTACAAGCGCCCGCTAGTGGCGCAATGACACCGCGGCCCAATAGTCATAATAATGAGCTAGATGATAGGGTTGTCACGGTAAGTAGCCAGTGCAACGATCGACTGAGGAGTGCACTGGAGGATGCGCTTCGTGAGTATAGATCGGCTCCGCCTGAACTTAGACCCCGGTTACCACGATTACCCATGCACAAAAAAAATAGGGCACTGGTGTGTGCTTTGGATTCGCTGCTTGAGAATATTTTTGAGAGCAGCGAAAACCTTGTTGATACGCACTCAATCCTGTATTGCGGGGCTGTTGCGGCATGTCGCTTAGCTAACGTTAAATTTCCAAATAACGACGAAGCTATTCGACCAAAACCTGCTGTACCAGCCTGGCAGTATAGGATCGAGAGGCGTATCGATGAGGCCAGAACACTCATCGGCAAACTATACTGCTTCAAGGAAGGCAATGCACGTCCACGTGTAATGCGTTTTGTGCGGCGGGCTTTCTCAGGGACTGGAATCAGCCCTCGAGAATACACACCCCACATTACGGAGCGCATTGACTTCCTGAAGCAGAAAATTTATGCATGGGCAAGCCGTATCCGACGGTTTAAGCGGCGGGTTGGACGGTACTCACAGAATCGCATGTTCCAGAGCGATGAGAGGTGGGTATACAGAGCTTGGGAGCGACCCAATCAAAATGTGACTGACGTGTGCCGCCCGGATGATACCGCCACGAATTTATTCTGGCGCAACATCTGGTCGGTACCCGTCTGTCATGTTGAGGGTGACTGGATGCGTGAAGTTGAACGCGTATGTGAAGCTATACCACAAATGGATAAAATAACCATCAATAAGTCTGATGTAGCCAAAGCAGTTCATCCGTTACCAAACTGGAAGTCTCCAGGACCGGATGGACTGCACAAATTCTGGCTCAAGTGGTATAGCAGCTCGCACGCGCTTTTGGCTTCTCAATTCCAGGCATCCTTAGAGGCTGGGTCTCTACCAGAGTTTCTTACGACTGGCTGTACCCACCTGCTCCATAAGAGTGGTAGTCCCATGGAACCCAAAAACTATAGACCGATTACTTGTTTGTCTACGGTCTATAAAGTTCTTACGTCCATTCTGAGAGTGAAAATAAATATGCACATTGAATGCAACTCAATTATGTCCGCTTCTCAGAATGGATGTAGGAAAGGGTCCCGTGGCACTAAGGAGCTACTCCTCATTGACATGGCCATTAGCCAACAGGTTCGTCGATCCCGCAAAGATCTATCAACATGCTGGATAGACTACAAAAAAGCCTATGACTCTGTTCCTCATACCTGGCTCATGAAGGTGCTAGAGCTTTACAAAATAGATCCAACTCTACGCACCTTCCTTGAGTCATGTATGAGGCAATGGAAGACGGTACTTCGCTATCCAGGATGTCGACCGATCCGAGGGAATGATGAGCCTATATGGATCAGACGGGGAATATTTCAGGGTGACAGTTTAAGTCCACTTTGGTTTTGCTTGGCCCTGAATCCTCTAAGCACAATGTTAGAGGACTCAGGCCTGGGCTATCGGTTGAGAAGAGGAGGTCAAAGTATATCCCACCTCCTTTACATGGATGATTTGAAACTCTTTGCCCCCAACAACTTGCAACTGATGGAACTACTGAAGGTAACTGAAACTTTCAGTAGCGCCATCAAGATGGAATTTGGTGTAGACAAATGTGCAATCATGCATGTAAAACGAGGAGAGATTATGGAATCTGAGGGAATTCAACTTTCAGACTCCATACATCTTAGATCTCTCTGCTTGACCGAAACTTATAAGTATTTGGGTATGTCGGAAGCTTTGGGCATTAATGTTGCTGACATGAAGCAATCGTTGAGGGAGCGCTTCTTTGGCCGCCTGACAAAGGTATTAAACAGCCTTTTGTCGGGAGGAAATAAGGTGCGCGCCTTCAACGGTTGGGTCATGCCGGTGTTGATGTATTCTTTCGGCATACTCAAATGGACTCAAACCGAACTGGACGCCCTGGATAGGAGGGTCCGCACACTGCTAACCGCAAATCGGATGCATCACCCACGATCATCGGTGATGAGACTGTACATCCCGCGGAAGTGTGGAGGTCGAGGCTTTTTAAACGCCAAAACTCTCCACAACCGCGAGATTTGCAGTCTCAGGGAATATTTCCTTCAAGCCAATGTGGGTATGCACCGAGATGTGGTTGCAGTGGACAAGGGACTCACCCCGCTGACCATGGCTAAAGAGAACTGGCACAAACCTGTTATACTCACCGCAGATGACCGCAAGGAGGTATGGAAAAGCAAGGAGCTTCATGGTCGCTACTATCGGCCTCTCTATGGGCCCGATGTAGATTTGACAGCTTCCGTCGCCTGGCTACGCTTCGGGGATCTCTTCGGAGAAACTGAAGGTTTTGTCTGTGCAATTATGGACGAAGTTATCTTGACGAATAATTACCGGAGACATATTATGAAGGACGGGACGATTGACGTGTGTCGGGCATGCCATCATCCTGGTGAGTCCATCAGACATATTGTCTCCGGTTGTTCTCGTCTTGCTAACGGCGAGTACTTGCATAGACACAACCAAGTAGCCAGAATTATCCATCAGCAACTTGCTTTGAAATACAAACTTGTCGACTCTGAGGTACCGTATTACAAGTATGTGCCCGACCCAGTTCTCGAAAATGACCAGGTCACGTTGTACTGGGATCGGTCTATCATCACTGACAGGACTATTGTTGCCAATAAGCCTGATATAGTGGTGATAGACCGATTAGTGCGCCGCGCAATGATAATCGATGTTACCATCCCACATGACGAGAATCTCGTGAAAGCTGAGAAAGAGAAACAGATAAAGTATCTCGACTTAGCTCATGAGGTTGTTGACATGTGGAATGTGGACTCGGCTGTCATTGTGCCGATTGTCATGTCAGTCAATGGGCTGATAGCTAAAAGCTTCGACGACCATCTGTCGAAGCTGGCGTTGCACAGCTGGATAAAGGGCCTGATACAGAAGGCAGTTCTCCTCGATACAGCTCGCATTGTGAGGAGGTTCCTTTCTCTGGAGACCTAACCACCGGTAGCTTGGACCCTGCTCCCGACACCGATGGACTGCCATTTTTTATATTTTTAAATGTTTTTTTTTATTGTAAGTTTTTATAGAAAAATATTTAAAAATGTAATTTTTGAGATATATGTTGAATAAAGGAATAATAATATAATAATCCATACTAATATTATAAATGCGAAAGTAACTCTGTCTGTCTGTCTGTCTGTCTGTCTGTCTGTCTGTCTGTCTGTCTGTTACCTTTTCACGCCTTAACCGCTGAACCGATTTACATGAAATTTGGCATGGGAATAATTGAGGACCCTGGGAAGGACATAGGATAGTTTTTATCCCGATGTAAGGTTCCCGCAGGATAGTTTTCGAATTGTATCTTTGTTTCTCTTTCACGCAAAAACTACTGAACGGATCTCAATGAAATTTGGTAAGGAGACAGTTGACATCCTGTAAAAACACATAAGCTTTTTATCCCGGAATTCCCACGGGTTTGGGATTTACGCGGGGAAAACCTCCCACTCGAACGAAGTCGCGAACAAAAGCTATCCATACTTTAATACTAATAATATAACTCCATACTTCCATATCCATATCCATACTATCCATACTTCCATATCCATCAATACTTCCAAGCTATCCATACTTCCATACTAATATTATAAATGCGAAAGTAACTCTGTCTGTCTGTCTGTCTGTCTGTCTGTCTGTTACCTTTTCACGCCTTAACCGCTGAACCGATTTACATGAAATTTGGCATGGGAATAGTTGAGGACCCTGGGAAGGACATAGGATAGTTTTTATCCCGATGTAAGGTTCCCGCAGGATAGTTTTCGAATTGTATCTTTGTTTCTCTTTCACGCAAAAACTACTGAACGGATCTCAATGAAATTTGGTAAGGAGACAGTTGACATCCTGTAAAAACACATAAGCTTTTTATCCCGGAATTCCCACGGGTTTGGGATTTACGCGGGGAAAACCTCCCACTCGAACGAAGTCGCGAACAAAAGCTATCCATACTTTAATACTAATAATATAACTCAATACTTCCATATCCATATCCATACTATCCATACTTCCATATCCATCAATACTTCCAAGCTAATATTATAATAATACGAAAGTAACTATCTGTCTGTTACCTTTTCACGCCTAAACCGCTGAACCGATTTAAATGAAATTTGGCATGGGAATAATTTAGGACCCTGGGAAAGACATAGGATAGTTTTTATCCCGATGTAAGGTTCCCGCAGGATAGTTTTCGAATTGTATCTTTGTTTCTCTTTCACGCAAAAACTACTGAACGGATCTCAATGAAATTCGGTAAGGAGACAGTTGACATCCTGTAAAAACACATAAGCTTTTTATCCCGGAATTCCCACGGGTTTGGGATTTACGCGGGGAAAACCTCCCACTCGAACGAAGTCGCGAACAAAAGCTATCCATACTTTAATACTAATAATATAACTCCATACTTCCATATCCATATCCATACTATCCATACTTCCATATCCATCAATACTTCCAAGCTAATATTATAAAGCTAATCCATACTAATATTATAAATGCGAAAGTAACTCTGTCTGTCTGTCTGTCTGTCTGTCTGTCTGTCTGTCTGTCTGTCTGTTACCTTTTCACGCCTTAACCGCTGAACCGATTTACATGAAATTTGGCATGGGAATAGTTGAGGACCCTGGGAAGGACATAGGATAGTTTTTATCCCGATGTAAGGTTCCCGCAGGATAGTTTTCGAATTGTATCTTTGTTTCTCTTTCACGCAAAAACTACTGAACGGATCTCAATGAAATTTGGTAAGGAGACAGTTGACATCCTGTAAAAACACATAAGCTTTTTATCCCGGAATTCCCACGGGTTTGGGATTTACGCGGGGAAAACCTCCCACTCGAACGAAGTCGCGAACAAAAGCTATCCATACTTTAATACTAATAATATAACTCCATACTTCCATATCCATATCCATACTATCCATACTTCCATATCCATCAATACTTCCAAGCTATCCATACTTCCATACTAATATTATAAATGCGAAAGTAACTCTGTCTGTCTGTCTGTCTGTCTGTCTGTCTGTTACCTTTTCACGCCTTAACCGCTGAACCGATTTACATGAAATTTGGCATGGGAATAGTTGAGGACCCTGGGAAGGACATAGGATAGTTTTTATCCCGATGTAAGGTTCCCGCAGGATAGTTTTCGAATTGTATCTTTGTTTCTCTTTCACGCAAAAACTACTGAACGGATCTCAATGAAATTTGGTAAGGAGACAGTTGACATCCTGTAAAAACACATAAGCTTTTTATCCCGGAATTCCCACGGGTTTGGGATTTACGCGGGGAAAACCTCCCACTCGAACGAAGTCGCGAACAAAAGCTATCCATACTTTAATACTAATAATATAACTCCATACTTCCATATCCATATCCATACTATCCATACTTCCATATCCATCAATACTTCCAAGCTAATATTATAATAATACGAAAGTAACTATCTGTCTGTTACCTTTTCACGCCTAAACCGCTGAACCGATTTAAATGAAATTTGGCATGAGAATAATTTAGGACCCTGGGAAAGACATAGGATAGTTTTTATCCCGATGTAAGGTTCCCGCAGGATAGTTTTCGAATTGTATCTTTGTTTCTCTTTCACGCAAAAACTACTGAACGGATCTCAATGAAATTCGGTAAGGAGACAGTTGACATCCTGTAAAAACACATAAGCTTTTTATCCCGGAATTCCCACGGGTTTGGGATTTACGCGGGGAAAACCTCCCACTCGAACGAAGTCGCGAACAAAAGCTATCCATACTTTAATACTAATAATATAACTCCATACTTCCATATCCATATCCATACTATCCATACTTCCATATCCATCAATACTTCCAAGCTAATATTATAAAGCTAATATTATAATAATACGAAAGTAACTATCTGTCTGTTACCTTTTCACGCCTAAACCGCTGAACCGATTTAAATGAAATTTGGCATGGGAATAATTTAGGACCCTGGGAAAGACATAGCATAGGTTTCGTCCCGGAAATCATTCCTAAAGGATGTAAAAGGGGTGTTAGAATTTCGTATAGGGAATCAATAATGTCCCCGCCCTACCCACACACATAATACACTTAGACCGCTAAACCGATTTGGATGAAATTTGGTATGGAGATAGTTTTAGACCCTGGAAAAGACATAGTATAGTTTTATTCCCGGAAATCATTCCTAAAAGATGTAAAAATGGTGTTGGAATTTTGTATAGGGAATCAATGATGTCCCCGCCATCCCCACCCACATAATACACTTGACCGCTAAACCGATTTGGATGAAATTTGCTATGGAGATAGTTTTAGACCCTGGAAAAGACATAGGATAGTTTTTATCCTGGAAATCATCCCTTAAGGATGTAAAGGGGTGTTGGGACTTTGTATTCCCCCTCTCAATTCATTCAAATCGCGTATTCAAGAACCACTCATAACAGTTTTTTTAAACTACACAACTGCATGTAGACTATACAAATCTTTGTTTAGAGCTGGGGTCGAACCCACGTCATGCACCAGTTAACAGTTACGCCAACTGTGTCGCGTAAATTTTAACCAATCAAGTTAATATACGAATCATATCTATTTCAAAATCGGGGCAATATGCGTTTGCCCTTTTGAAAATAGTAGAAGATCGTGTGGCAATAGATATCAACGGGATGATTTATTTGAGCTGAACTGAATCTGAAACTGAAACTGAAGCTGAAACTGTAGCTGAATCTGAAACCAAAACTGAAGCTGAAGCAGAAACTGAATCTGAAACTGAAACCAAAACTGAAACTGAAGCTGAAACTGGAACTGTAGCTGAAACTGACGCTGAAACCAAACTGAAGCTGAAACTGAAACTAAAGCTGAAGCTGAAACTGATGCTGAAACCAAAACTGAAGCTGAAGCTGAAACTGAAACTGAAGCTGAAAATTAAGCTGAAACTGTAGCTGAATCTGAAACTGAAACCAAAACTGAAGCTGAAGCAGAAACTGAAACCAAAACTGAAGCTGTAGCTAAAACTGACGCTGAAACCAAACTGAAGCTGAAACTGAAACAAAAGCTGAAGCTGAAACTGATGCCGAAACCAAAACTGAAGCTGAAACTGAAACTGGAACTGTAGCTGAAACTGACGCTAAAATCAAACTGAAACTGAAGCTGAAACTGAAACCAAACTGAAGCTGAAATTGAAACTGATGCTGAAACCAAAACTGAAGCTGAAGCTGAAACTGAAACTGAAGCTGAAGCTGAAACTGGAACTGTAGCCGAAATTGACGCTGAAACTAAAACTGATGCTGAAACTAAAACTGATGCTGAAACCAAAACTGAAGCTGAAGCTGAAACTGGAACTGTAGCTGAAACTGACGCTGAAACCAAACTGAAGCCGAAACTGAAACTAAAGCTAAAGTTGAACCTGATGCTGAAACCAAAACTGAAGCTGAAGCTAAAAGTGGAACTGCAGCTGAAACTGACGCTGAAACCAAATTCAAGCTGAAACTGAAACTAAAGCTGAAGCTGAAAGTGATGCTGAAACCAAAACTGAAGCTGAAACTGAACTAAAGCTGAAAATTAAGCTGACTCTGAAACCAAAACTGAAGCTGAAGCAGAAACTGAATCTAAAACTAAAACTGAAACCAAAACTGAAGCTGAAGCTGAAACTGGAACTGTAGCTGAAACTGACGCTGAAACCAAACTGAAGCTGAAACTCAAACTCAAGCTGAAGCTGAAACTGATGCTGAAACCAAAACTGAAGCTGAAACTGAAACTGAAGCTGAAAATTAAGCTGAAACTGTAGCTGAATCTGAAACTGAAACCAAAACTGAAGCTGAAACCAAAACTGAAGCTGAAACTGAAAATAAAGCGGAAGCTGAAAACTAAGCTGAAACTGTAGCTGAATCTGAAACTGAAACCAAAGCTGAAGCTGAAATTGAATCTGAAACCAAAACTGAAGCTGAAGCTGAAACTGAAACTGTAGCTAAACTGACGCTGAAATAAAACTGAAGCTGAAACTGAAACTGATGCTGAAACCAAAACTGAAGCTGAAGCTGAAACTGAAGCTGAAACTGGAACTGTAGCTGAAACTGACGCTGAAACCAAACTGAAGCTGAAACTGAAACTGATGCTGAAACCAAAACTGAAGCTGAAACTGAAACTGGAACTGTAGCTGAAACTGACGCTAAAACCAAACTGAAGCTGAAACTGAAACTAAAGCTAAAGCTGAAACTGACGCTGAAACCAAAACTGAAGCTGAAACTGAAACTGATGCTGAAATCAAAACTGAAGCTGAAGCTGAAACTGAAACTGAAGCTGAAACTGGAACTGTAGCTGAAACTGACGCTGAAACCAAACTGAAGCTGAAACTGAAACTGATGCTGAAACCAAAACTGAAGCTGAAGCTGAAACTGAAGCTGAAACTGTAGTAACATACATAGTGAACGTAGTCCAAGATACAGATAATTTAATAAACCACGTTTATTCTGATTTGAAAACAAATATGAGGGATAAAGAAAGGCTGCGTGAAAGAGTAATTTTGGCACCAACTAACGAAATTGTAGGGCAGATCAACGAAAACATTATGTCTCATGTGGATTGTGATGTTGTTGAGTATCTGTCCGTCAACATTGTCATGGATACAAAGCAAGTGACGTCGTACTCTGTAGAGTTTATCAACTCTCTGGAATTGTCAGGGTACCCCATCACATTATTTGAGGCTTTAACTTGGTGTCCCAGTCCTGTTGATGTGTAATCAGGGCGCACCAAGGCTCTGTAATGGCATGCGACTACAAATTACATACCTTGGATGCAATGTTTTCAAGCAATAATTATGACAGGAACAGCAAGCGGTGAAAACGTATTTATTCCTCACTTTCAGTTCGAAAAACTCAAATTTCCCCTAAAAGCGGCATTCGCAATGACCATAAACAAAGCTCAAGGACGGACACCGAAAGTCGCAGATGTACATTTAGAAAAAGACTGCTTTTCCCATGGGCAATTGTATGTGGCGTACTCACGAGTATTAAGCGTACAAAATCAATATGCCAAGGACGGGAAAACCAGAAACGTAGTTTACAAAAATGTATTATAAACTACGTTTTTGGTTTTAAAAAGATAAATTTTAAATACTAACTGTCTGTCTCTTTTTGGGGATGGATGGACCCTGGTGATGGTTTTTTAAATATTATATGCGTTTTTTAACCACCCAAAAAGACACGGTACACCTTTTTGGCAACAAGAATTATTGACAAAGTGTAAATTAACGCGGGCGAAGCCGCGGGCAAAAGCTAGTATTATAATAATACGAAAGTAACTATCTGTCTGTTACCTTTTCACGCCTAAACCGCTGAACCGATTTAAATGAAATTTGGCATGGGAATAATTTAGGACCCTGGGAAAGACATAGCATAGGTTTCGTCCCGGAAATCATTCCTAAAGGATGTAAAAGGGGTGTTAGAATTTCGTATAGGGAATCAATAATGTCCCCGCCCTACCCACACACATAATACACTTAGACCGCTAAACCGATTTGGATGAAATTTGGTATGGAGATAGTTTTAGACCCTGGAAAAGACATAGTATAGTTTTATTCCCGGAAATCATTCCTAAAAGATGTAAAAATGGTGTTGGAATTTTGTATAGGGAATCAATGATGTCCCCGCCATCCCCACCCACATAATACACTTGACCGCTAAACCGATTTGGATGAAATTTGCTATGGAGATAGTTTTAGACCCTGGAAAAGACATAGGATAGTTTTTATCCTGGAAATCATCCCTTAAGGATGTAAAGGGGTGTTGGGACTTTGTATTCCCCCTCTCAATTCATTCAAATCGCGTATTCAAGAACCACTCATAACAGTTTTTTTAAACTACACAACTGCATGTAGACTATACAAATCTTTGTTTAGAGCTGGGGTCGAACCCACGTCATGCACCAGTTAACAGTTACGCCAACTGTGTCGCGTAAATTTTAACCAATCAAGTTAATATACGAATCATATCTATTTCAAAATCGGGGCAATATGCGTTTGCCCTTTTGAAAATAGTAGAAGATCGTGTGGCAATAGATATCAACGGGATGATTTATTTGAGCTGAACTGAATCTGAAACTGAAACTGAAGCTGAAACTGTAGCTGAATCTGAAACCAAAACTGAAGCTGAAGCAGAAACTGAATCTGAAACTGAAACCAAAACTGAAACTGAAGCTGAAACTGGAACTGTAGCTGAAACTGACGCTGAAACCAAACTGAAGCTGAAACTGAAACTAAAGCTGAAGCTGAAACTGATGCTGAAACCAAAACTGAAGCTGAAGCTGAAACTGAAACTGAAGCTGAAAATTAAGCTGAAACTGTAGCTGAATCTGAAACTGAAACCAAAACTGAAGCTGAAGCAGAAACTGAAACCAAAACTGAAGCTGTAGCTAAAACTGACGCTGAAACCAAACTGAAGCTGAAACTGAAACAAAAGCTGAAGCTGAAACTGATGCCGAAACCAAAACTGAAGCTGAAACTGAAACTGGAACTGTAGCTGAAACTGACGCTAAAATCAAACTGAAACTGAAGCTGAAACTGAAACCAAACTGAAGCTGAAATTGAAACTGATGCTGAAACCAAAACTGAAGCTGAAGCTGAAACTGAAACTGAAGCTGAAGCTGAAACTGGAACTGTAGCCGAAATTGACGCTGAAACTAAAACTGATGCTGAAACTAAAACTGATGCTGAAACCAAAACTGAAGCTGAAGCTGAAACTGGAACTGTAGCTGAAACTGACGCTGAAACCAAACTGAAGCCGAAACTGAAACTAAAGCTAAAGTTGAACCTGATGCTGAAACCAAAACTGAAGCTGAAGCTAAAAGTGGAACTGCAGCTGAAACTGACGCTGAAACCAAATTCAAGCTGAAACTGAAACTAAAGCTGAAGCTGAAAGTGATGCTGAAACCAAAACTGAAGCTGAAACTGAACTAAAGCTGAAAATTAAGCTGAAACTGTAGCTGAATCTGAAACCAAAACTGAAGCTGAAGCAGAAACTGAATCTAAAACTAAAACTGAAACCAAAACTGAAGCTGAAGCTGAAACTGGAACTGTAGCTGAAACTGACGCTGAAACCAAACTGAAGCTGAAACTCAAACTCAAGCTGAAGCTGAAACTGATGCTGAAACCAAAACTGAAGCTGAAACTGAAACTGAAGCTGAAAATTAAGCTGAAACTGTAGCTGAATCTGAAACTGAAACCAAAACTGAAGCTGAAACCAAAACTGAAGCTGAAACTGAAAATAAAGCGGAAGCTGAAAACTAAGCTGAAACTGTAGCTGAATCTGAAACTGAAACCAAAGCTGAAGCTGAAATTGAATCTGAAACCAAAACTGAAGCTGAAGCTGAAACTGAAACTGTAGCTAAACTGACGCTGAAATAAAACTGAAGCTGAAACTGAAACTGATGCTGAAACTTAAACTGAAGCTGAAGCTGAAACTGAAGCTGAAACTGGAACTGTAGCTGAAACTGACGCTGAAACCAAACTGAAGCTGAAACTGAAACTGATGCTGAAACCAAAACTGAAGCTGAAACTGAAACTGGAACTGTAGCTGAAACTGACGCTAAAACCAAACTGAAGCTGAAACTGAAACTAAAGCTAAAGCTGAAACTGACGCTGAAACCAAAACTGAAGCTGAAACTGAAACTGATGCTGAAATCAAAACTGAAGCTGAAGCTGAAACTGAAACTGAAGCTGAAACTGGAACTGTAGCTGAAACTGACGCTGAAACCAAACTGAAGCTGAAACTGAAACTGATGCTGAAACCAAAACTGAAGCTGAAGCTGAAACTGAAGCTGAAACTGTAGTAACATACATAGTGAACGTAGTCCAAGATACAGATAATTTAATAAACCACGTTTATTCTGATTTGAAAACAAATATGAGGGATAAAGAAAGGCTGCGTGAAAGAGTAATTTTGGCACCAACTAACGAAATTGTAGGGCAGATCAACGAAAACATTATGTCTCATGTGGATTGTGATGTTGTTGAGTATCTGTCCGTCAACATTGTCATGGATACAAAGCAAGTGACGTCGTACTCTGTAGAGTTTATCAACTCTCTGGAATTGTCAGGGTACCCCATCACATTATTTGAGGCTTTAACTTGGTGTCCCAGTCCTGTTGATGTGTAATCAGGGCGCACCAAGGCTCTGTAATGGCATGCGACTACAAATTACATACCTTGGATGCAATGTTTTCAAGCAATAATTATGACAGGAACAGCAAGCGGTGAAAACGTATTTATTCCTCACTTTCAGTTCGAAAAACTCAAATTTCCCCTAAAAGCGGCATTCGCAATGACCATAAACAAAGCTCAAGGACGGACACCGAAAGTCGCAGATGTACATTTAGAAAAAGACTGCTTTTCCCATGGGCAATTGTATGTGGCGTACTCACGAGTATTAAGCGTACAAAATCAACATGCCAAGGACGGGAAAACCAGAAACGTAGTTTACAAAAATGTATTATAAACTACGTTTTTGGTTTTAAAAAGATAAATTTTAAATACTAACTGTCTGTCTCTTTTTGGGGATGGATGGACCCTGGTGATGGTTTTTTAAATATTATATGCGTTTTTTAACCACCCAAAAAGACACGGTACACCTTTTTGGCAACAAGAATTATTGACAAAGTGTAAATTAACGCGGGCGAAGCCGCGGGCAAAAGCTAGTTATATTATAAATGCGAAAGTTTGTGAGGATGGATGGATGTTTGTTACTCTTTCACGCAAAAACTACTGAACGGATCTCAATGAAATTTGGCAAGTAGATAGTTTACATCCTGGAATAACACATAGGCTACTTTTTATCCCGAAATTCCCACGGGATCGGGATTTTACGCGGGAAAACCCTCCTACGCGAACGAAGTCGCGGGTAAAAGCTAGTGCATCATATTCCTATAACTACAATGTGCTTAGTATGAGTTTGAAATACTTTTGTCGTTTTCGAAAACTATCGCTTTGTCTCTTTCACACGTACCAGATTAGTGTGAAAGAGACAAAGCTATAGTTTTCGAACACGATAATAGTATCGCAAACTCATACTAAGCCCCCTGTTCGTATAGCTATAGAATGTTTATGCCATGTCCTCTTTTTTTCCTTAGTCAGAGGCATAGGTACGTTCATTTATCAGAGATTTATCCAAGGAACTTGTACCTAAACTGGAATGCGGACGCGAAGCTCAAATCCGTTCCGAAGAGTATACCCTCGAAGGACCTAGCTATCTCTTTCTAGTAGTGTGGATATCAATTCGCGATAAACGTAAGGACAATTTTATTTTGGATTCCTGTGGCAACACTACAGCTAACAGCTGATTTATTGTAGCGCTCTCTTATTTTAACTTTAAAAATTAATTTACTTTATTTGTGAGGTCTACTTCCAATCATTCACTGAGTAAATAGGATATTCAGGTGTATTTTGTGATAAATTGATATATTAAGTGCAAAATAGTTAAAGTTTTATTGTAGTGAATCGGTGACAGGTTTGAGGTTACCGGCTAAAGTGAATTTTTGCATTGTCATCTTGATATCAGGTACCTGTGTTTTTTATATTTAACTGGTTTTTATGTTGTTTACGTAGTATAATTTTTACTTTTAGTTATATTATACTTAATTTCCATACGGCTACGTGTTGATAAAATTGACCTGACATACCTAAACATAACCTTGTTTAGTTTGATGACAGAACTTCTTGCCTTTGTATTTTAATTTCATTTTTCCTTCGTTTTTATTATCTTTTAAGCATCGTTCTAAACACTTAGTCTCTTTCAAGCTACTTTCTATTTCTTTTAATCATGCCTGTCACTCGCAGTGTCTATGCTCGCCAAGAAGCGTCTAAGCTCAATCTGGCTTTGAGCGAATTAAAGGCGTCCAAGGAGTACTGTGATCAACTAATAAAGGAAATGGATGACAATGAAAGAGTTCTAGTAGAAGCCCATGAAAAGAATAGGAAGTTAAAAAATGATATGTCTCAGTTTTACATTCAATACACTGAAGTTATGGAAGACCGGGATAGGCTCCAACTTGTTGTAGATAGATTTAGCCAATGTAGCACAGAATATGAGCAAGCCTTGGATCACAAATATTTGTTGCAACAACAACTGCAAGAGGCTCAGACTCATATATCTGAACTTGAGACTGCAAACTTAAACATCACCGCCTCACTTAATCAAAGTTTATTTAATGAGTTATTACCTGTTGACCCATCAATGGTTTCGCAAATTAACCCATCTCATATAATAGATTTAACGAATGAGGATGACTGTAAATCAATTAAACCTATGAGAGTTATCAATAGTAAAAATAAATTAAAAAAGTACATAAGAATAAATAAATACATAATTAAAACAAGAAAAATGGTCAAAAAACAAAAATTCTTTATTAAAAATGTTAAATTAAACAGGGAAAGGTTACATTTATTAAAACTGTTAGATATGTATTCTTCGAACTTAGAAAAATGTACTAAACAATACCAAACTGACACCAAAGACTTACAGAGTGAATTAAATCGGTTACAGCAAAAACTTAACTCCGTGTCAATCAAATATTCTGCCTCTGAAAACCAAGTGAGGGAATATATGTTGGCAATAAATGATCTGATAAGCTCCCAAAACAGCAACTGTGAGCATTGTCAATCTGTTATATCTACACCAGACCATTTATTGTCAATGCATGATAGCACTTTACTGCAGTCCTGTGTCAGTTTGCCGGTAGAAAATTCAAATAATTCTGATGGTTTGTCACAAAAGAGTGTAAATAATGATATTGTTATTTTTTGTGATGAGATTGGGAAAAGTTTAGGCCAACTTTTAACCAATGAATATCCAGGGCATTCAATAATAAACAATTGCATGCCTGGCTGTTCATTATCTGATATAATGAAAAAAATAATAAATTGTAAAGTTTGTCAAGAAACTACACTTGTCATTTTTGTTGGTAGTAGGGGGACGCTGAACAAGGGAGAGCTGCTCCAATACTATAGAATTCTGAGTAACTTACAAGTAAAAAAAATTGTTATGTTCACATATCCATATAGTCAAAGTTTGCCACAGGAAGAAAACCTTTTTAGATTTAATATTAACATGTCTTTGCACAATGTGACAATAAATAATAATTTATTTCATTTAATTGATACCAACACTTATGTTGGACATACTTTTTGTTTGAAAAAAGATAGATATCTTGTTGATAGGTACTATCTTTCTATGTATTGTAAAAGACAGATAGCTGTGTCGCTATCATATTACTTTAATATTACAGCCAAGAACTTGGCTAAACAAGTTGCTCCTGTTGAGCAATGCCATGACATGTTGGAATATTCTGCCAATCACTTGGCATCAAATATTGACATTATGAATTGTGATTTAAATTAAAAATTAAGACAACAGATAAAAACTCTAGCATTATTGTAAATAATCAGAATAAAACAAATGTAGTTTTAAAATCAACAACTACTATTAACCTGGTACATCAAAATATTCAAGGATTCTTAAGTAAGGATTTAGAAGTAGAATTATTTCTTAATATTAATAGTATTGATATTCTATGTGTAACAGAACATTGGTTAAAAAACCATCAATTTAGTTTCAATTTTAAAAATCACCAGGTTGGTAGTTCGTTCAGTAGAGTATCAGCCATACATGGTGGCTCTTTGATATTAATAAGCAATCAACTAAAATTCAGGGATCGTACGGATATTGTGGGTCTCTCTGTTGAGCGGATAATTGAAATAGCCTGTATTGAATTGGAGCAGTTTGTTATATTAAGTGTGTACAGACCACCTTCAGGATTGTATGACTGTTTTGAGTCAGTAATGGATGAAGTTTTGAATAAAATTTGTAATTTGAACAAGTCTATCATTATTTGTGGTGACTTTAATGTTAATTTATTAGAAAATTCTGGCTTGAGTACTAAAATTTTGAGTTTGTTCCAGTCATACAATCTTGTTAACCTGTTTATGGAGCCTACTAGAATAACCCCCACTAGTGCCACTTGCCTAGACAATATTTATACAGATGTTTTACCTACCCACAAAAAAATAATAAACTTATTAGATTCTGATCACTGTGGGCAACTAATTACTCTATCAAATGTGGGTAAGATGAAGACAAAAAAAGATATCACTGTAAACCCTAAATCAAAATATCGCATGGAAACATTTAAAACTAAACTTTTAAACAAAATGCCATATTTGTCAACTAATGGTGACCCGAACAAACATTATAATGATTTTTTTAACATGTACTGTAAACAATTTGATACCACATTTATTCCCAGGTCTTTATCAGTAAATAATAACACTTCCTTTAGCGACTGGGCCACCGTTGGTATCCATAAAAGTCGAAAACGGCTTTATGAACTGTATGAGGAACGGACTTATATCAACACAGTAGAATTTAATTTATATGTTAAGAATTATTCAAAATTATTTAAAAAAGTGTGCTATATTGCCAAATCACGTTACTTGAGTTCAAAAATTAAAAATAGTAGTAATGTAATAAAAATGACTTGGAATATTATTAATAGTGAAACGGGCAGGTCTTGCAAACGAAATAACGATTACAGCCTTGCTATTGATGATAAAATAATTAAATTAGATTCGCAAGTTGCCGTGGCTTTTGAATCGTTCTTTGCTGAGATTCCCATATTGACAACCAGATCTCTGAATGCGTCACCCATTGCTGCAGAAACTTTACTCAAAGAAAATGTGCCAGTTTGTGGCTCTGAATTTCAATTTCAATATGTAACTTATAATGATATAATAAAAACTTTTAAATCTCTGAATGTTAAAAAGACTGCAGACCTATGGGGTAATTCAGTTGATGTTACCAAGTCTATTATAAACATTGTAGCACCTACATTAGCTGTTATTTTTAATAAATGTATTGATCATGGTGAGTTTCCCGATCTAATGAAATATAGTAAAATACTACCATTATTTAAATCAGGTAGCACTTCAGACCCCACAAATTATAGACCTATATCAGTGCTACCTACTTTTAGTAAAATTTTTGAAAAAATTATCTTAAATCAAATGCAGAGGTATTTTAATAAGCACAAGTTACTGCATCACAAACAATTTGGTTTTACTAGGGGTCGTTCAACAACTGATGCCGGTGTTGAACTTTTAAGTCATATTTATAGTGCATGGGAAGATAAGTGCGATGCTTTGGGCATTTTTTGTGATTTGTCGAAGGCGTTCGATTGTGTTCTCCATGAAACATTGATCAGGAAACTACACTACTACGGAATCCGGGATACCTCTCTGGATCTTCTTACTTCATATTTAAGTGATAGGATTCAAAGAGTTGATGTGAACGGTAAAACATCTCCCGGATCTATAGTCAAAATGGGGGTCCCCCAGGGCTCAATTTTAGGTCCGTTTCTATTTCTTATTTATATTAATGACTTGCCATTCCTCATAAAGGATAATCATGATATAGTGTTGTTTGCTGATGATACTTCACTTTTATTTAAATTCAAACGTCAGCAGATGGTTACTGACGATGTTAATAGTGCCCTCGCAACGGTAGTGAATTGGTTTAATGTCAATAATCTTATGCTTAACGAGAAAAAAACTAAGTGCATAAAGTTTACATTACCGCATGTGAAACAAGTAAACACAAGTGTGTCAATAAAGGGCGAAAGCTTAAAACCCGAAGACACCACAGTGTTCTTAGGCATTACTTTAGATGCGAAGCTTCAGTGGGGCCCCCATATAGATAAATTGTCCAAAAAACTTAGCTCTGCAGCATTTGCCGTTCGAAAAATTCGTGGCCTAACTGATTTAGAGACGGCCCGTTTAGTGTATTTTAGTTATTTTCATAGTGTAATGTCATACGGCATTTTACTATGGGGGAATGCCGCCGATATAAATACAATATTTGTGTTACAAAAAAGAGCCATTCGTGCTATTTATAAATTAAGTCCACGGCACTCCCTCAGAGATAAATTTAAAGAGATTAATATAATGACTGTGCCTTCTCAGTATATTTATGAGAATCTCTTGTATGCACATAAAAATATTAATCTCTTTAAAAAACACAGTGATATCCATAACGTAAATACTAGAAATAAACACAACTTTGTCATTCCAAAAACAAGGCTCAAGAAAATAGGTGGTTCTTTTAAATGCCAGTGCATACGTTTTTATAATAAACTACCTTGCCATTTGCAAGAACTGAGCCTCAACAAATTTAAATTAGTCATAAGACGCAAGCTTTGCCAGAAGGCTTTTTACACAGTTAAAGACTATGTTGAGGATAAAAAGGCTTGGGATTGAGCTGCTCCAACGATATACAGGGAGCACTAGTGTTGTTTACAATCACAATTTCTTGTATTTTATTTTTTTATACAAATTGACATTTTTTTTTTGTTTTTTAATATTTATTTTGACATGGATATTTACTTTTTAAAGTATAATATTTTATTTTATTTTGACATGAATATTTACTTTGTAAAGTATAATATATGTATTTTTTTTGAATATTTACTTAATTATGTACTTAAATGCGAGGATTATGTGGTATTCTTTTTTTTTTTTTTTAATATCCATTTACATTTTTTTTTCTCTCTCTTTATTACGACGTTGTCTGACAGTTTGAGTATTTTAGTGACCTACTCAAATGTACCGTCTTTGGCATTGTTCGTCAGGTCGTTGAGCTCCTTAGTAGTCCAAAGTTGAGCTTGCAGACTAACTGACAAAGGCTTGCACTGACGGGACGGGTCTACTCAAATCTGTTTGGTCTTTCCTCAAAAGGCCATTTCAGACTAATCTACATAATCTTCATAAACGATTGTGAATATGTGCACTATGTAGGTTTTTTTTTTTATTTATTTATTCGAGTTAAACATAATAAATTGTCTGGCAGTTTGAGTGCTTTTTGCGGCCTACCTAAAGGTCCTTACCTTGGTATTGTTCGTCAAATCGTTAAGCTCCTTCTTCTAAGTTGAGCTATACGTCATTTGACAAATGCTTGCACTGTATGGACAGGCCCACTCAAATCTGTGAGCATCTTTCTTCAAAAGACCGCCTCAGACTGAAACCTACAAGGTTCCCATATAATTAATTCAGTGTAGATTGTATGGACTTTAAAAGAGACGGACCCCTGAGTTTGTTTCGGTGTTTCTTCTCAGGGTAGTCAGTTAGGAAACACCGGCCTCATCTAGTTAATATTTAAGGAAAAAAATGACGTGTAAAAGAGTTATTTAATAACCAATTTGCAAAATAAAGATCATTTATCATTTATCATTTGATGCAATATTTGCAGGTTTTTTTAAGACACTTATTATTAACCTTACAAATGATGTATTTCTGTTACCGCTATAACAAAAAATACTATAAATTAATTAAAATAAATATTTAAGGGAGACTCCCATACAACAGTTGTGATATTTTTGGCGCTTTTTATAGGTAATGGTTCCGTACCATTCATTACCTACCTATAAAAATACCCATCATGCGCGAGTCCGACTCGTACTTGGCCAGTTTTTTTTCTTAATAACGTATTAAATAGAAAGAAAGAAATAAATTCAATTATAAATACAAAGGTCTGTATCGGTCTGTTACGCTTTCACGGTAAAATCACAGAGCCGCTTTCGAAAAATTTGGCATGGAGATAGTTTAAAACCCTGGGAACTATATAGGGTTCTTTCTATCTCAGATTTTTGAATAGTTGCTCGGTAGCACGATATAACAGAATTCCATGTGGGTGAAAAGCTAGTTCTCAATATATATCTGGGGAACTTATATTGAGCGCGCTAATTTCTATAATAAACCCTTCCTTATACGGGCTAAACGCAAAATTGGTTTTGTTAAGCAGACTTTATTGCGTGGAATTATAAACTTTCAAAGTGGTTAAGACCCGTGATACAAATACAATTATTGCAGATACAGAATTAATAACAGAATCACCAGCTGACAATTCTTCGAAGGCTTGGCCTTGATAGGCAGTGGTATAGACGTCCAAACAAACGTGCATTAATTGGTAATCTACGTTTATTCGACACTTGTACGGTCAGAACCAGTAGACTAAAAATAAAATGATGCAATGTTTATACATAATTAAAACTACTAAAACCCTTCATGATAAACGATGATTATAAATAGAAAGAATAACAGAAGAGATATAATTTATTTATGTTTATATTTATTTAGGTTAACCTACAATTGTTTACACTATACATTTGTATGAAACAGTCATATTACATTTATAAGTGTAACAATTAATTACAGGCTAACACCACATGTGCTATTTAAGGTTAGAAATCAATATTATTAACATACCTACATAATTCTAAACATGAAGGAGGCAGATCGAATGACAATTATAAGGTTATTATTATTAGGTTGGTTCTATATTTTCTAGTTCCTCATATGTTGCAGCTGCAGGTTTGTTACAAGATTGGCTTGACACACAACCCTAAAAAATGTATTATACTATTATTAGTTAAAAGTATGGAAATAATCTTTAAATTATGAATTATTATTATTATTTGTCGACATTAACTAACTGCAGTGGACAAAAATTAAGTAATTAAGTTTTAAGTAATTATTAATATAATAAACTACACTTGTAAGCAAGTTTGCTTAGCTGAGTTTTTGGCCAAAATGATATAAAATATTTTTGCCATCAAGTTGCTAAGCAAAAGTAAATAAATCAACAAAAATGTCGACTTTTATGCTTATTAATTTGACTCCTTTCATAACTTTCACTTACTGATCTTTGAATGTGCCCAGTACAGGTTGTATATTCTTTTTTAGTGGGTTTCAATATTATAGTACTTAAAACATTTATTTGTTTCGCTTTAACAGGAATCTAAAATAATAATAGATTGATGAGAACAAAATTTTAGTATTTATGTTTAAGATAGATTCAAAATGAAAATTCATCTTGCTATGCTCATATTCTATTTCAAAACGGTGATCTTCATGTCATTTGTAAAGATTGATAACTTACTTTAGGGAAAATGGATGGAATTGCATCATATGATCTTGTTTCGAAATGCAATATTTCTTCGGGCTTGAAATGGCGGCTACAAATTTTAGAACCGTTTCTGACCCTTTTCTGTGTAGAACACTGAGCCACCGGTCTCGAAGATCATCATTTTTAGGAAAGCTTAAAATAACAAAAAATAATATATAATGAGAAGAAAGAAAAATAATACATAAGAAGAATAAAGAGAAGAACATCCACTTTTACATTGAAAACATAGTCACCCTAAATGCAATTTGTAAACAAAGTCACAAAACTTACTTAAAAAGGGAAATTCCAGACCCGGGGTACACTTTTCACTCTTGCAATTAACCACAAAACACGTTCTTACCATGGTTACAATAACTTGCACTTTAATATTACGAAAACTCACAAAATTAAATATAATTCAAATTTATAAACATACAGATGTCAAGTAAACGTCAGACGGCAATGTAGTAATTGCCAGGTATAGTATAATGTATCACTACTAATTCTTACAAATTCCATTTTTTTTGGTTTAAACACAAGAGTGTTTGCATGGTAAAATAACTTTAATTTTCATACAGTAATAATGGTAATTCATTTTAAAGATAGAATTCCAAAGAAGTTTAAAACTAGGTGTTATTACTACAACAGACAGGTCGAAAAAATTACCATTGAAATAAATATTTTTAATCTGCCACACAGAAGAAAGGGACGCAGTCCACACACGGCACTGTCTCGCTCGGAACGAATAGTTCCTTCAGTTTTATGCGTGCAAGTTTATACTCTATTGTTTAACAGTTAAGAAAGACTTTCTGTATTCTTTGAATCATTCGTAAGCAATCCAGTTAGTAGGTAGAAGATCCTTGGATTTATCCTATTGGTATGTCACAAATGTTAAATGTCAAATTTGACGTTTATCCTCGAACGAAAGAATAAAATTGTAATTTTAATTCTTTGCATTCCCTTGATGGGACTCGGAGACTTTTATTTGTAAAAGCAAAACATTGGTGGCCTGAAAATGCCTACTGCTGCTCTCTCAGGCCATTTTGCGACTAAACTAAAGCGTAAGTTTGCATGAAGCTTATAGACTTGTTAATATTGACTGAATAAACTCTTACATAATTTGTTTAGAAGCTCGACAGTGTAAGTTAAATTTCAAACTATAATAATTTGGAAGGCTTAGAGTTATCTGAAAATGATAAACAATAATATTGATTTGAACTCGTATATGTACAATTTCAGCAGCGACAAGTTCTCTGAGCATTGTTTACATCAAGTCGGCCTCATATAGCTCAGATGGCAGCAGACCTAACGTGGCTGCTTACAAGCGGGGCACTGGAGGCCGGGCCAGCTTTAATGGCATGGTAGCAACAGTGTTTGGATGCACAGGATTTGTGGGACGCTATGTGTGCAATAAACTAGGCAAATGTGGAGCTCAGGTGAACTATTATTTAAATAACCACATCAGAGTTTTTAAAACAAAATAAGTTAAATGATAAATACACTAACAAAAGTATATTTAAAAAAAATGGTTAACTTAAAAAGTGACTTACGTTGCTAAATGTATGATTTCAGATGATTTTACCCTACAGGGGTGACTTCTATGATGCCCAGAGATTGAAAGTGGCTGGAGACTTAGGACAGGTGCTATTCACCCCATTTGACATCCGTGATGAAGAGTCTATTGCCAAGTCTGTCCAGTACTCCAATGTTGTAATTAACTTATTAGGCCGTGACTATGAGACCAAGAACTTTAAATTTAAGGATATACATGTAGATGGCCCCAGACGCATTGCAAGGTACAACAACTGAATATATTATTATGTAAAATGCATATAGACACTTCATGTACATATGCAATTAGAGGTACTTAAAGTCTAAGCAGTGGTGTAAGACTGAAATAATTGTTGTCACTACTGTTGTATGTATGCAGATTTGTTAACAAACATGGTAACAAGTACAACATGTTTACAGGATTGCAAGAGAGATGGGTGTGGACAGATTCATCCATGTGTCATACTTGAACCAGTCACCAAACCCTGAACCCCTGGTTTTGAAGAAACCATCTAACTACAAAATCAGTAAACATTTTGGAGAGTTAGCAGTTAGAGAAGAATTCCCCACGGCTACCATCATACGTGCTTCAGACATCTATGGTTCTGAAGATAGATTTTTGAGGTAACCAACATTTTATTAAATAATGAATTCATTTATTCAGGTAAAATAAACCCATTGCCATTCCATTATTGTTATACAGGGTGTAAGTAGCAAATGGATACAAAAAATATTATCAATAAAAAATACCATGGTGAATCCATAGTATATCATTATGGAGGCCTTCAGTGTTAGAAATTTTCTTAAGCCTTATTCTAAATTCTATATTTTTTATTCTGCAGTGTTTTTACTTTGGACTGTTCATAATCATTATTCCTATCTATTGATATTTTCAATTACAAAGTAATTAATTCACTACTTTAACTAAAATGAGCCAGAGGAAAGATTTTGTGTTTGTACCAAATAAACTACTGGACTGATTTTAACCAGTTTTTCTTCCAACACAAAGCTAAATTATCATAATGAAGGCTATAATTTATTTTGGAATATAATAGAGATCCAGAAGAAAGTGCAATAATGTAACCCAAAGTAGCAAAATTTGCCCATAATAAACATTATTTGGATATTAATTTATTGCTTATTAAATCAAATTGTATATTTAATTTCGAAGTTATCACGAGTAAATGTAATATGTGAATCATCATAGGTATCATAACAGATAAACTAAAAAACATATAAACGATATCAAGCTATATTATAATGTTATCAGTAATTAAGATAGACTATATTTTAGTTTAACATTTTCACCGCCATGGACTTCTATAGAAGTTCTGGATTTACGAGCCACCAGCGCCATGACTTCATTAAAAGTTAAAAAGGAGACTTTACTGTAGACAACAGCTTTTTTTTTTCATTTTATTATATTTATTATAGCACTGTTTTGTACCCTGTTTTTTATATTTCCACACGAAGCCTTTATTTGTCTTAAAATTGGCAAAAACAAAAATACCGAAAAATTTTACGAGCTCTGAACGCCAAGGACTTGATATAAAGTTGGCCAGTGATGTGATGCGTGTTGTGATCACTGTTTGATTTCGCCTATTGAAATATTCTCAAATATTATTATCGAAAACAATTTGAGGTCAGTAAAATATGAAATTCGTCTATTTTCCCTTTGTTATAGTTAACTACTTTATAACAGAGCCAAAATAGAGGAATTTCTACTTTCAGAAGGGTAGGTACGAATCCGGAATTATAGTTGTTAGCAATGCTTGTCAATCATTGTATTCCCATCTCTATAGTCGTTCTGTGATGTCATAAGCGTACCTATTGCTCACCAGGCCGTTGCGCAGTACTAATTCGGTCAGCGCGCACGCATCCTTCTTTCACTTAGTTTCAGATACTATTCTGTTTTACTTAAAAGTTAATAAATTTCGGATTCGGATGCGCTTTTAAACATATTTAGTACTAGGTGTCGAATCAGACTCGGAGTAGGTATTTTGTGGGGTGTTGAACCAGAAGATGGACCTCAGAATTATCATCTACTGTGTCCAACTAGATAATAATATTAACGTGAAGTAATCAAAAAGTAAGAAATCAATATGGAAAATAATCGGTAAGCCGTAAACTAAGTGAAGCTTGTAGGTATCTTGTGGCTCTGGAGTGCGAATTTAACAAACTTATAGCTAATGCTTACCTTACAGTTTGAGAAAAAAAAAACAAGAGATACAAGTTCAAATAAAATAAAATATTATATTTGTGAGATTAGATTCAATATAGATAAAAATATAAAAAAGATCATAGACCATATCCCTAATTAGAATCGAATTTAGCGTGCTCTGTGCATCCATACTCCATACCAAGTACTGCAATATATAATACAATACATCCTTCATACCAAGGACTTGATATGAAGTCAAAGAATGATGTCATTAAACAAATTAAGATGTACCTCATTTCTTTTTTTTTTTTTTTTCTCTCTTCTTTGGCAACTGAGCCGGTGTCGACTATTCTGCCAGTGTCATGTTATGACGGCTTTGTAACGTATAGGCACTTAGGCAGGCCGTCGAACTTTGTACTTTGTGGTAGCTGTTAGTTCAGCTGCAAGGACAGACACATGGGTTATAACACATAATCTACTATACATAAACTAAAATAAACTTAAACTATTATCTACACAATAACTATGTTACGCACTAACTACATTCTAATCTCGTTATCTATTATAAATTTAGACAGGAGATTGATTAGTTTAGGAGAGAAATGGGAGAGAAGTGTATGGAAGTTGGTTGGGAGAGGGATATTGCAATTGGGAAGTTTTTGATATAGATCAAAGGATCTGTTGTTACTGGAACAGGAGAAGAAAATATGGTCTAGATTACCCTCTGCAAGGCTGTCACGTACATGAATTTTGTGCAAGAACACTGGGCTACAACAATGTCCGAGTCTAAGTCTGCAGAGTGATGAAACAGTCCTCTTCGACAGTTTTGGAAATTTAAAAAACCAAGGTATTTTCTGGATTCCGGGCTGTATAGCTGCATAGTACTTACCTTTGGTTTTTGAGGTCGACTTCCATGTTTCCGCCCACAAGTTAAATAACTTGGGTCTGGCACCATTCCGCAAATCGTAGTTGTGAGCTACGTAGTGCTTACGATCAACCGGATTCGATGTGGCATACTTTGCTAACGAGTCAGCGCACTCATTGCCAACAATACCCGAGTGGCCGGGGATCCAGGCTATCTCGATGTCCAAGCCGCTTTGGGAGCAATCAAATAACAAGTTCTTAATATCTATAATGATTTGACTATGGATTTTACTGTAAAGTTGGTTTTGTTTTAAGGCCTGAATACTACTACGGGAGTCTGAAAAAATTACTGATCTTGTTATTTGATGTGATTTTATATATTGTATAGCTTCTAAAATACCTATATAGTTGTAATTGATATATGTATTTTTTTCTTTGACACTTACAAATTGTTGTTGTTTTATCTTACTAGGGATATTGCGAAATAAAACAAATATGGAAATATTAAATCTGTTTTTATTTATATTCGTAAAATTATAGATAAAACTGAAATTACCGCATATAAATCTCATTCATCGATATGACACTACCGCATCACTACTGTTTACTATATATTTTGTTATACATTTATACCTTGGCGCTGGAGAGGCGTCTGCGTTTTGTGTCCGTTGGCGGTGAAAAGGTTAAAAATATATTGATGAGATGGTCACCCATTCATGTTACTGGCCCCGGCAAGCATTGCTTAACCTTGCAGGTTCATCCATAGGCTGTTATTATTTAGCCACACACTCCTTAGGCTATTAAAAATTATATAGTCAAACGCTAAATAGTCTTGTATTGTTATTCGCTTGAACACTGTCTGTCTTACTCATTTTTACAAGTATTCTCATACCTATGCCAAAATATTATGAGAAAAGACCACAATGCATAATAATGGTATGTAGGTATGTGTAATGTACAGTTAGTGTAACATTAAATGCATTGGGTAAGTAAATGCATACTTAAATTATTATACAAAAATTGGCCAAGTGCGAGTCAGACTCGCCCATGAAGGGTTCCGTAGTAACGACGCTAAATATATAACTTTGTAACTCATACAAACACTATGAATAACTTTGTTATTCATAGTGTTTGTATGAGTTACAAAGTTATATTTGCGGTTTTAGAAAATATGCTATATCTCAAAAACTGCTCACCCAATCTCGTTCAAACCAATTTTCGTTGAAAGTTTATCTACAGCATATTTTTTTTTTAGATTTTTCACTCCATTATTATAGAAGTTAGAGGGGGACACATTTTACCACTTTGGAAATGTATATCTTTTAAACAATTGACTTTATGAAAAAGTGGTTTTAGAAACCTCACTATATTTTTTAAAGACCTGTCTATAAATATCACACACTCATAGGTATCATGAAAAAAAATATTTTCGGTTTCAGTTCCATGTATGGGTTCCAGAGGAACCCCCTTAATTTTATATATTTTTTATTGTTATTAAAATCGGAAAGCGGGTCACAAAATCAATTAACCTATCAAGTTTCACATATATAGTCTTAATAGTTTCGGAAAAAATGGCTGTGACATACGGACGGACGGACAGACAGTTTATATTGCGATTTTGTTCAATACATTGCGCACTCAAGACCATCTTAGTAACCAGTCATTTACTAGATGAATGACTTCTGTAATTTTTGTTTTTTTAGAATTTTGTAAATTATGTGTAAACAATAAGCTTGCGATACGATGTCCTCTACATCCTGTATTTTGTTAGGGTGATAAGATCACATATTAATTCAATGCCTCGTTAATCAAGTGGTCCGTCGCGTCGCAAGCGCGACTGCTGAGCACGAGGTCTCGGGTTCGAATCCCGGGTCGAGCAAACATTTTTTTGGGTTTTCCTGAAAGCATTTCTCAGTAGTAGACCTGAGTTTGGAAGTTGATGGTGTGATACACCCGTGCCTCGAAAAGCACGTTAAGGCTGCGTTTCCACCAGAGATGTGCGATGGAAATGTGTCGTGCGAGGATGTCTAGCTGTGCTGTGAAAATGTGTGGGGGTTTCCACCAAAGCTGTGCGATGAAAATGTGCCTACGAGGATGTGTAGCGGAGCTGTGAAAATGCGCCTTAATGTGTGGTGCGAGGATGCGCAAACCTCGCAACACATCCTTGTCAACACACATCCCTCGCAACACATCTCTCGCACACATCCCTCGCACACATCCCGTGCTTGTTTTGTATGCGCAAAAATCTAGGTCCGCTGAGCCGTTTCCACCAGAGCTGTGCTGACCGAGGCGAGGTAAATGAAGCGATTCTATTGGTTCTTTACAAACACATCCCTCGCTACGCATCCTCGCACAGCTCTGGTGGAAACGCAGCCTTAGCCGATGGTCCCGGCTGTAGTTTGCACATCTTTGACAGTCGTTACGGGTAGTCAGAAGCCAGTAAATCGGACACTGGTCTAGCCAAGGAGTATTGTGTTATCAAGCTACTGGATTGTGGAGGTCAGATAGGCAGTCGCTCAATGTAAAACACTAATAGTCAGCTGCATCCGGTTAGTCTGGAAGCCAACCCCAACATCGCTGAGAAAAGCCTAACCAGATGATGATGACACAGTACACAACATATTGTTACGAGCTGGGGTTCGGGATAGAAGTAATTAACGCCAATTAAACCAAAATTAACACTTTAATTAATTAAACACAAATAAAAATATAACACAATTATTCGCACACAACACTTGTCACTTAATCACTTAGATCGCACTCGAATCGCACTAAAATTCACTGGTAAAGCTTCGATTATATCTCGTATTCGCCTCGTAATAAGACTGACTCTCTGCGCCCCTTTGCGCTCTATTTATACCCCAGTCTATGAGTTCGAGAACATTCTTATAAAATCGACTCACTGTTTATACTGCCTAGAAAATACTCGAAATACGTAGTACCGCTATTCGACGCTAGATGGCGGTAGTGTCTCGACTAGATATGCTCATTCCTGCTACTCGCCGCTAGATGGCATTAGTGTCTCGAACATTCTAGATTTATGTCGAAGTTTCTCGACGTTCTTCACAAAGCGACTGGCGTAACAATATGATACTTATTTAGAATTCAAAAAGATATAATGTTAAATAAATATGATCAATGACTCCATGGAATATGTAATAAAAATAAATTCAAATTCTCTACCAGAAGAAAAAAAAACGCGAGTAGTAATTATTTCCAGGCTGGTTGCACAAACCAAAAAAAAATAAGTTACTCGATTTGAATGCTATAATATTGTATGGATACTAACCCTTTTCTTGAATACAGGTCCTTTGCTTCTGTTGTACGTATTCATGTACAATACATGCCATTGTACAAGAATGGCCAAGAAACCATCAAGGCGCCTGTGTATGTGTCGGACGTCGCTCAGGGAATTCTCAATGCTATTCGCGATTGCGATACGAAATGCAAAATTTATCAAGCAACAGGGTAAGCAATGATTATAATAATACCACAGTATAAAATCATACAGTAGGTCGACGCCTTTGATCTCGTGGAAAATGGAGACAACGTCTAGACAGTATCGCAACGGCCAGGGTTGACACAAGTAAACAATATTTATGAAATCATTTTTTAATTGCAGATCAACATCGTTAGCAAAATTATAACTTAATGAAATAATGAAAACAATTTTAACCCGCTCTTTATTGCATGTATTATTAAGGAGCTGAGCGTGACAATAAAAAATGCACTTATACCAAAAAAGAAAGGTATACCAAAGAGATTTAAAATTTGAACTGATGCACGTGACAACTAAATACTGTGGCACATACAGTTGTACTGTAATGTTGTTTAAGTGAAGTTTTTTTTAAATAAATAAATAACTCAGTTGCTTGAATTCTGCCCGTGACAGTTGTTTTTAAATTTCTTAAATTATCATCGTTTTAATTAGCTTAGATAGTCAATGAATCCAGATAGCTACAACCTAGGGGTCTTCAAATCAAGAGTGAATAGATTACTTCTAGGTAAGTGTGCTCCATCTTCGACCACATCATCTTTTACCATCAGGTGAGATGGTGGTTAAACGCGAGCTTATTCTAAATAAATAAATAAATTAATATTTTAGAAATTAGAATCACTAGCCATATTACATCGCATGCATTTAAGTAATTAAAGGTAGGTACAATCATATACATATGTCAGAACCTCTGTCGCAAAGAAAAAAAGGGCATTGTACTCGTAGCATAGACAAAGGGTGTATTACGTAATCACATTAGTAGGTATACTGGTCAGTGATAATGACGTCATATTTCATCTCACCGGTGCAATAGTGCGTCAGATTCATGACGTCATTATCAATGGCCAGTATACTGATGTATATTTATTTATTTAAGAAGTATGGAGGACTACCAGCTATAAAATACAGAAAATATATAGTATAGTAGACAGTGAGCCAATTAAAAGTAATCCCGTTTAGAGGCAGCAAAATCTTACAGTACACCCTACATTTTTAATACAAAGTGAAAAAATTACAAGTTACAAAACTCAGTCAATCATTTTTGACGGTGTAACTTGCTGAGAAATAATTCAAATACAATAGTAAATATATATAAATGGGACAAATATTTTCGGTTTCTAAATTTATTAGATTTGAAATTTTTGTTGTTGAACTCAATTATATTAAAATTAACCTCAAAATCGACATCCATATCAAATTATTTATAAAACTGACGTGCGTCATCTTGAATATAAAAAAGGATGGCAATTTTGAGGTCAATTAACCTCAAAATTGAAACCCATGTGAAATTATAAAAATATTACGTCCGCCATCTTGGATTTCAAAAAGGATGGCATTTTCGTAGCAAGCACCCCAATCAACCTCAAAATTGACATCCATATCAAATTATTAAAAAAAAATTACTTCCGCCATCTTGGATTTCAAAAAGGATGGCATTTTCATAACAAACACCCCAACTAAACTCAAAATTGACACCCATATCTTATTACGTCCACCATCTCTAAATTCACCCTTATTAAATAATAAAAAAGTTCACCATCTTGAATTTGAAATATTACTTTTCGTTATCAGCATTCGAATAAAGTTTGAAAGTATCGTTATCATTTTGAATAAAAACTGAACACCTGATAATATTAAGTGGGTATAAAAATATATAACATTTCCAAACACTCACGACCCTGTGCGATTACCTATTAGATATTATTTTTTTACCGTCCGCCGTTCGGCCATTTTATTAGCGTTATCAACGCGGCACGACATTACAAATAAACAATAACAAAATATTATTAATTATTTACCATTCTTCTATGCGTGGAAGCTGATGAAACCGGAGATCTTTATTTATACAAGATGAAGACTTGCAATCTCTCACAGCACACGTATGCACCATTTTAAATGAAGAAAAAAAAAACAAACACGTGCTAGCCCTGAATGATGTGTCCCGCACTACGAACATAGTTTTTGTTCGCAGTTCGGGCTCGGCTTTCCCGCGCCTCGCCCCTCACACCCCGCACGATTGCCCTGTCTAGGCGTCTTCGTTGGACGACTGTATGATTTTTAGACTGTGGTAATACTTTGTTTGATTTTTCATAAGAGAATGTTTACAGGCTTGTATATAACTTGCAGTAATTATTAATTTGTTTAGATCAATCTGGCAACCTTACAGTGTCATAGAAGGCATGTTTTCTCACTCTAAATAAAAAATATTTTAAGCATTTCAGACAGGCCTACAACTCCATGGTTACTCATGGTTATAAAAATAAAGAGTATCCATTTATCTTTTACAGTAACCATTCCACAAGAAACGATAAATATCCATATAATAATAATTAGTCACGGCTTTAGGGGGCGTTCAAGTATTACGTAACGCAATTCTTGAAGATTTTTGACCCTCCTTTCCTCCCGTAACGTTGCTCTGTACCGCTCCCCCCCCCCCCCCACTCCCTCCCTAAACGTTACGTAACACCCAAGTGAGCATTTTTACCTAAAAGTCACAATTATGTTGCGCAAAGTAACCTGGAAGTCGTTAAAATACATTTGTTATTGTTTTAATCGAAAGAGGGTTGCCAACTTAGGAGATTTTAATTCCCTAATTTTTTTATTGAAATAAAAAGAAAACAATGTTACGTGACGCATTGTTCGAACCCCGCTACTGCTCCTGTGTAATCTATCGTAATGGGTTACGTAATACTTACTGCCTTAGCTAGAAGCAATGTATATACAAAAAAATATGTTCAATAAAGGAACCTATGTCAAAATGCTACGAGGAACTGCTAAGAATCTGAAGAAAATTGCGTACGTTTGTAAAGGACGCTACCTGTGCCCATATGCTTGTGCCATCCCATCTTCTTTTTTTCATCATACTGTCACTGTGAAAGAAGACAGTAGAAAATCTCAAGCAGAATAAATATAGAAACCTCATTGGCAACCCAACCGTAGTCACATATTAGAGCCGTATGGGGTAGAAACTTTCGAGTCGTAGAGCTTCTAGGAAAAATCTAAATGGTTGACACTTCCCGTGACCTAAGAGATGGTTTTTAATTAGCTGTTGATCGCTAGGGCACATTACGATCTTCCAGCATTTGGCACAAGTGTATTTGATGTGTGTATAGTAAAACAAATAAAATCAATAGGTAAACGAATAAAAATGTTTTGAAAATCCGCGAGCTCTATAATTTATTTTATATCATCTTGTATTATAATAATGATGCAGACATATTTTCTTTATATTTTAGACCCAGAAAATACTTATTAGCTGACTTGGTCGACTGGTTCTACGCGCTGATGCGTAAAGACGAATCCTGGGGATACCAACGCTACGACATGAAATATGATCCTATTTTACCTCTGAAGGTTATGCTTGTCAACATGATTTCGCCAGCTTACCCGTTGGGTGGCTTGCACTGGGAATCACTTGAGAAGGTAATATTGACTATTTTCTGCAGCGTGATATTTATGCTTAAATTTATACAAAAATCAACTCATTCCTAAAGCCCATACCCTTCCCCCAAACGTTTTCATTATTATTAAACTAAGAAGCTGAAGCTAGAAAACGACGAAAGTCAATACTATGGTGGGCAGTGACTGCAGCTACAAATACCTTTATTGTCAACTCATGCGTCACATAAATATTCTGGACCGAGGGTTTTTTTTTCGTTCGGCCGTACTTTGAGTTAGCTGCCCTGCGCCACACGGTTGAAAAGCTATGATTGCATAATTAATTTAACACTATTTTGTGTGTCCTTTTGTGTGGCCGCTCAGCTAGCTAGTCATGCAGTGATTTGTTTTGTAAATATTATTTCACAATTTATAGGAAGCTACATCGGACATTATAGACGACAGCCTCCCAACTTTGGAAGATCTCGGTGTTCAACTGACGAACATGGAGGATCAGGTACCTTGGGAACTGAAGCCATACCGCGCCCACCAATACTACATGGCGAAGATAGGCGAGTTCCCCACTCCAGCAAATCCTAAAATTCAAGTGTAACATCTAGGAGTGATCTAAATTAAAAATCATTTAATATTCAACACTTTTCATTTTTGCTAACTGAAAAGTAGTAGGAGCCTTGTAGCTGATTTTGAATAAATTATTTTCTGTTTTATTTGGCGTTTCATTGTGTTTGTCGGTAAAAGAGAACTTTTATCATTAGAACTTATGGCAGTTGTCCGACTGCCGGCGAGTAAACAACTATCGGCGATTTACTCGCTCAAGAACACACAATAAAATATACATATACCAGGCGCGTGCATAGGATTATGACAGGGCATGCGGCGGAGTAAAAACACACAAAAACTTCTTCTTTTATAGATTTTTAGCATAGCTACAGCCACGCATCGCCACCATGCTACGATGCGTGGCTGTGGCTATGCTAAAAATCTATAAAAGAAGAAGTTTTTGTGTGTTTTTACTCCGCCGCATGCCCTGTCATAATCCTATGCACGCCCCTGACATATACCCTCTAAACGAAAGAGATGCATATAGTTGCTCTCTGACTATTCACACTGCCGGCGACTACTCGCTTCACCAGTTTTGTCGCTGAAGCTGTCAAATACTCGCTCAGCGATGCTCGCTTGGCGGTCTGAATTCACGCCCAGAGACCAACTAGCGAGTACCGAGAGAAATTGCCCGTCACAATCGCACACTCGCTTACAATCAAGCGACAAAACTATCGTAATTACACGCTCGCTGCTCGGCAACTCGTATTCAGATGCTAGCTCTTCGCTACTCGTTCATCGACGGCGGTGGGTTCACGCAGCAGCGAGCGTGTAGTTCCGATAATTTGTGCGCTGGGCTATTAGCGAGTGGGCAAGTGCGACGGGCGATTACTCACTAGTTAGTCCGCTGGACCGCTAGTTGTTCTCTGGGCGTGAGTTCTAACCGCCAAGCGAGCATCGCTGAGCGAGTATTATCTTTGACAGCTCTTGTCGCTCGGCGACAGAACTAGTGAAGCGAGTCGTCGTCGGCAGTGAGAACAGTCGGAGAGCAACTATTAATATATTATGCATCTCTTTCGTTTACACGGAATGTAATTTTGTGTGTTTCTTGAGCGAGTAAATCGCCGATAGTTAGTCGTTATCTCGCCGGGTGGCAGTCGGACAACTGCCTAAACCGGGATATATACCATGTGTACTTTGTTATCGACAAACAAAAACGAACGACGGAGAGGGTAGACCAATTCGTCTGCTCATAAACGTACACCCACAATAACTTTAGTCGTTTCCGTGATCATGGCGCTTACAACAGGTAATATTGGAAACTCGAAACAATAATTAATATACATGGTAAACATCCCGTTTAAAGTTTTAATGATACCTACTGTTAGTGAACATGTTAGTTTAAAAACTTATAAGGAGAACCTTTGTTATTCATGTAGCTATTATAGTACCATAAATTACAAAAGTTGTTAAGTATTTAAATTTTATTTTATATAATACTAGCTGACCCGCCACAACTTCGTTCGCGTGGTATCCTACCCCTACCCAACCGATACCACTACCCCTATCCTACCGATACCCTACCCATACCTTACTCTACCCCTACCCTACACTACCCCTACCAATACCCTACCCCTGAACAACCCTTATCACTTAGGGGTATGAAAAATAGATAGTAGCCGATTCTCAGACCTACTGAATATGCATATAAAATTTGGTAGAAATCAGTAAAGCCGTTTCGGAGGAGTAAGGTAACTAACATTGTGACACGAGAATTTTATATATTAGATTATAAAGCGGAAAAGTTTGTTTGAACGCGCTAATCTTCCAAAGTACTGGGTGGATTTGGTATGGAAGTAGCTTGAAGCTTGAGGAAGACTACCTGGTATTAAACTTTTTACCCGACTGCAAAAGAATGAAGTTATGTTTTTAACGTGATTAAGTCCTTAAGAGCAAAGCCCCGCGCGACTGATAGTGTGAAATATAAATCTTACAGCCATTGGCCAGCACACGTTTGCCGCCGAGCGTTGTATCAATCTGCCTTTGAGACTTGAAAAAAGACAAGTTTGAATTTCTGGATATTACGCATTGTATTTTTTTTTATTTGCAGTGCATACACTTAGAAATTACACTTATCTAAAATTAATCGAAGACTAGATTTAGAATCAAGAGCCAATAAGGTATCTTATGTATGGTATCGAGCGAGTGTCTTCTACCGTAGACACTCGCTCCATACTGAACAAAAGGGGATTTCACGTTAGGTTTTTAACCGACTTCTTAGAATCGGGGAAACTAGACGATTCTAATCTATACCTACATACATAAAATCAGTGTCTGTCAGTGCTTGAAAAATAATTATCTTTTCTCAGTGCTTATAGTTGGGTATTTAAAAGCTTCTAAATCACAAACACATTTTTTTTTATTTTATGTCTGTCTGTTTGTCCGGGCTAAGTTCTGGAACGGCGCGGCGGCGGAACCTATTTTAACGGAGCTTTCACTGGAAGATACGTGTAGTATGGCAACATAGGCTTCCGGAATTCACTCTCGGAATCGGGATTTACGCGAGACAAACCTTCTACTAGAATGAAATCGAGGATACCAATGTAAATGCGAAATTTTAGATGACGTATACCGGTACCTAAATGGATGTTTATAACTGGTATGGTGGATAACCACCATTCCAACCACTAGCGTAATTGAGTTTGGCATCGAGATATTTTAGTCTTTTTATTTCTCGTGTGCGAAAATCATCGAATGACTAAAAAACTAAAAAAAGTCCACCCTGTTCCTTCAGCGCTTTGCACTTAAGTTCTTTAGTCTAGAATGGCATCTACGCTACTTTTATCCTGTGAAAATGTTCTACACCCGTGGAATAGTTTTGTCAACATTTCCTTGCGAACGAAATTGCAAGCACAGCCTGAAAACCAGTTATATATTTCTAAGAGCTTCCAATGCTTGTATATTATTAGGCCTACACCTTCTGTCAATATAGTATTTTTATGGATTACTAGCTTTTGCTCGCGACTTCGTTCGTGTGGGAAGGTTTTCCCGCGTAATTCCCGATCCCATGGGAATTCCGGGATAAAAACTTTTCTATGTCCTTTCCAGAGTCCTAAACTATTCCCATGCTAAATTTCATCTAAATCGGTTCAGCGGTTTAGGCATGAAAAGGTAACAGACAGACAGTTACTTTCGCATTTATATTAGCACTAGCTTTTGCCGCCCGCGACTTCGTTCGCGTGGGAGGTTTTTCCCGCGTAATTCCCGATCCCGTGGGAATTCCGGGATGAAAACTATCCTATATCCTTCCCAGGGTCCTAAACTATTCCCATGCCAAATTTCAGCTCAATCGGTTCAGCGATTTAGGCGTGAAAAGGTAACAAACAGTTACTTTCGCATTTATAATATTAGTATGAATCTTCAGACCGATATTCCTAATATTACTCGCCGCGTGTCTATTCTTCTTCTATATATTCTTATTCTTTCGTGTCGATTTAAATCACACAGGTTGTCGTATGTTTTGGGCAAGGAAGGGGTTGACGATTATCCTGTGCCAGCAGCGGAGCGTGTGCGTGGAGCAGCATCATAGGATAGGGCGCAACCCTGATCTATTTATATTATACGAGCAAAATTAAAAGTGTTTGTGGGATAGCCACTTAAACTGCCAATAAATGGGTGTTTTACCTAGCGAATTGTTTAACCCTGCTATCATTGGAAACATGCCTCATCGGGCTGCAACAAAATGGTTTTGCCGTTTATAATTGAGGAGTGACGGAACAAAAGCCGTTATTGACCAGGAAATGTTTTTTTAATAACTTTTTCCTTAATAACAATAGCTATTTTCGAAAAAAAAAATCACTACCTTATCAATAGGTAATTTTACTATAAGATTGTCATAAAAAAAATTTGTTTCTACACTATGCTAAAAGATTTTTATCATTTTCTGAAAAAGAAGCTGTGTGTAAATGACAGATTATTACTACTACTACTACACTGTTCTTTCATATAGAAATAAATATGCAAGATTTAGCTAAAGTAAGAAAAAAACATTCCATGTAAGCTCTTTTATATGGACCTGGATCAGTACCATCTGGGATTGCCCATTAAAACCATACAAATTATAAAATGTGACCTACAATAAAATTACTACATAGGTAGTAATTTTATACATAGGTAGTAATTTTATTGTAGGTAAAAGTTGCCTGTGTTACATGCCACCACTATTGCTGTATACCAAATGAGTACATAGGTACTCATTTGGTATACAGCAATAGTGGTGGCATGTAGCACAGGCAACTTTTATTTCCAGTTAAAAGCAAAGTCCAACAGAACAGGCAAAACACATAAAATTATTTCATAAGTGCGGTCAGTGGGTCATCTTAGGGGTGGAGTTATAAGTGCTACAGCAACTCTCTAGTAAACTTAGCTGCTTGCACTTAACTTCCATGAATAGAAGCATATGTGTTTATCATCAGTTTATGTATAGAGCATGCAACATAAGGTTTTGAACTTAAGGAAATAAAAGAAATATTGTAGATTAGATTTTTTTGTATTAAACTTAATTAAGGTGCAGGCCTGCCTCGTCCAAAACCTCCTCTCTGAAACCAACAGATAACACAAAATTAGAAACATAAATAATACCAAAAATCAAGTAAACTCTAACTAAGCTAGCAGATGTTCCAGTTGGACATTATTAAGAAAATAAGGTATTCATATATACACTTTTTTTTTTTTTTGAGAGACTAACAGAACCATGCTAGTGTTTAAGTCATCCTCAAGCATTATTAAAATAGTATTTAATCAGATTCTTCCAAATTAAATTCAGACAAAACTGAATTATCATCAATTAAAATCCCTACTAAAATAATAAATGGCAGTAGCTGGTGCCTTTATGATTTAATGTCTAGTTAATAATATAATATAACTAAATAAGCATGTCTGTACATTTAAATTTTATACAAAAATAATAATTGAGGTTGGTTAAGAAATGGAAACAGCAAAAAAAAGTCTCTCTGTACATGCTAATCTTTACTCATATAGGATACTTTTCCAAATCCCACAGCATTCGGATTTACACAGGAAATCCTCCCAAACAAACTAAGTTGTGGGCAGCAGCTAGTAGTTAATATAACATATTGTATTAAGTTTGTTACACTTTAGACGGGCCAGTTGGTATAGCGGTCAGTGGCCCTGGCTGCTATGCTCAAGGTCGTGGGTTCGATTCCCACCCAGGACAAATGTTTGTGTGATGAGCATGACCATTTGTTCTTTGTCTGGGTGTAATTTATCTATAACATGTATGTATTTAATAATATATATGTATGTTTATCAGTTAACTAGTACTCATACCACTAGCTCTGCTTAGTTTGGGACTAAATGGCGTTGTGTGAAAGTTGTGGAATATTATTACTTTCATGTCTTAACCACTAAACACACAGACACAGGATACTTTCATTGATCACAAAATAAACTTTCTTGTGCTCACAAAGCTGCGAACAGAAGTTAATAAAAAGCGAACTTACGAATTCAAGATCAGCTGAACCAGGACCAACATCAGCCTTCTTATCGTGGGCAGCTGGAGTGGTAGGTGCCCGGCGGTAAGCAGAGCGGTCCTCAGCAGAACGCGCGGGAGCGTCGGGGCGGCCGACGGCGCCGCGGCGAACTGTCTCTGCGCGCACGGAGCGTTTGAGAGTCGCGGGCACGATTTCAGGGGGCAGGTGCAAGAAGATCCTCAAGTACTCAATACCCTCGTTGGTAAGGTACCTATTATGAAAAAAATAACGATAGCTAATTAATTGCAATATCAAGACACTCATGAGAAACAATACGGCTATGGACAGTGATATAACTTATATCCACAACGAGTAAACTGAGTACCTACTACTGGTATTGTTTTGATTTGTTATCGTTCACGAACACAAATCAATTTCAAAGTAACCACCTACCAGTAGAAATGCCTCCAGGCAAACTGTTCCTTGACATATCCTCGGGATTTCAAAGACTGCATAGCCTTAATAACTTGGAGGTTAGGAATCTTCTCAAGATCAGGGTGTTTGGGAGCATGATAGTCTTTCTTAGCAACCATAACTCCCTCTTTGAAGAGGTATTCATAGATCGACACACGATTCTGCTTAGGCATCAACATCTTGAAGCACTACCTAAAAACAAGAGAAAATAAGCACTTAGGTTATTTCAATTTTTTTTCCGTCACTTTTGGCCACATGAACAAAATAACTATACCAAGTAATTTATAAATCAATGACAATTTAAAATTTGGCAATAAAAGCCAACAATTTCTTTAGATTACATTAATAAAAACAGATTTCTATGTCTGACAGTACCTTCCGCCTATTTTGACAAAAGAAAAGGAATCGGCAAGATAAGTTTGACAGTTGACAGTATTATGCAGATCCAAATTCCAAAGCATTGCAAAACTGGAATATTCAACATATGACTTAGTCGATTATTTCATATCGACAAATTTAATGACCGATGTTCTTTTAATTTATAATTTTAATTTCGTATTTTGCTTAGATATCACTCGTTTTTATTTTTATCTACTTTTTATACATGTTTTCTTTTAAAGTAACTGTGTGAATTAGTGCATTTAACTTTTGTGAAGAATTTAATATTATTGTTAAATAAGAAAATTCACTTAAAACATATTGGTTTTATTTTATTTTTTCAAAGATTGTTTTTTTTCGTTACTATGGTAATTAGCAAAAACCACTGACAAGTTTTATCACTGCAACAGAGGTTTGCATTAAGTAGGTAGATACAATCTTTACACCCACACTTCTTTAAGAATTTGCTTCAAGACCAATTCCACGAGACAGGTCGTTAAACCTTGGTCCATACAGAGGTTTTGTAAACATGTCTGCTAGTTGAACTTGTGCTGCAACTTGTTTAACAATTACTTCTCCTTTTGATACACATTCTCTAATGTAGAAGTGTCTCAAACTAATATGTTTTGTTCGACGGTGAAATTCATAAGGCGGATTATATGATAATTTCACAGCAGACTCATTATCAATACACAGTGTAACTTTTAAAGATTCTGTGTTAGTTAGGTCTGCAAAAAGCTTCTTCAACCACACAATTTCTTGTGCGGTTTCGCTTGCTGCTACAAGTTCGGCCTCTGTAGTTGATAGAGCCACTGAAGTTTGTTTTTGACTCTTCCAGGCAATAGCAGTGCCAGCATAAAGGCAAACCATGCCTGTGGTAGAGTGCCCAGTCTCTGGATCTCCTCCATGATCAGCATCTGAGTAGCACATTAATTCATTTGCTTTACTCTTTGGATAAAATGTTAAACCTTTATCGAGAGTTCCTTTAAGAAAGCGAAGAATTCGCTTTACAGCCACAATATCCTCCTTACTGGGGTTTTCTAAATGTCTGGAAGCTACTGACACTGCATAACAGATGTCTGGTCTTGTTGCGACCATCAGGTAAGCCAGTCCTCCGACACAATTTCGATACGGAAATTTCACATCTTCATTTTCATTAGTTTCTTGCAATTTTGACATCTTAATTGCCGGAGATGTAACTGATTTGCAGTTTTCCATGCCGAATCGTTTTAGTACCTTTTTGGCGTAGGCTGTTTGTCTTAAGTTTATTGATCCGTCTTTGTTTTTATTTATTTCCATACCAAGGAAATATGACGCTGGCTTCGATGTGATTTTGAAGTTTCTTTCAATTTCATTTAAAAATTCTTGACCAGCGTTGTCAGTGGAAGCTACCAAGCCGTCATCGACATACAGTCCTACAATAACCTTTGAGTTTCCATTGACTCTTACATACAAGCAGGGATCTGCCTCACTTCTCTGAAATTTTGCATTCATCAGAAACTTATGTATGCACTCATTCCAGCATCGAGGTGCCTGTTTTAAGCCATAGAGACTTTTCAAAAGTCGACATACTTTTCCTTTAGGTACATTAAGTCCATTCGGTGGTGCCATATAAATTTCCTCTTCCACTGTACCATTTAAGAATGCAGTTGTGACATCGAATTGTTGTAAATTCAGATTTTCGTTAGCTGCAGTTCCTAGTATTGCTCTGATAGTTGCAAGTCGTGCAACTGGACTGAAGGTTTTATCATAGTCAATACCTTCACGTTGAGAAAAACCTTTGATAACCAGTCTTGCCTTAAACCGTTCTATGGTTCCATCAGCATTTCTCTTTATTTTGTATATCCATTTGCTTGGTAAAGCTTTTCTACCTTTAGGTAATGTGGCAAGTTCCCAGGTATTATTTTTCTGAAGTGAGTTCATCTCGCTTTGCATAGCTTCTTCCCATTTTTCTCTATTTTCCGATGATATAGCTTCATTATATGTTTTGGGTTCAGTGTAAATGTCTTCTAACTCTGCAACAGCGTTCATAACGCAATCATCATAACGTATGGGCTTGCGTATTAATGAACGATCACGCAAAGCTCTGATTTCTGTTTGCTCTACAGCGACTTCATTTTGAGGTATTGGTAGTACTTCTTCTTCTGCGGAATAAATTTCATCTTCTTCAGAAATTGAATTATTATTAGTTCCTGTTTGCATTTCTGTATCAACGTACGTGTCTTCTTCTCTTTCTTGACTTTCCTGTACTTCTCTATTTATGTTTTGTTCTAGAAATTCAATCTCAACATATTCTTTTTCTTTTCTTGTTCCAACATTGTTATTTTTGCTAGTGTTCTCTTCTTCCTTTATGTCATAGTAGAATTTCTGCATAATGTTTACATTTTTGGTTACAATCACTTTTTGCGTTGATGGTACCCAAATCCGGAAAGCCTTGGATACTTCAGAGTATCCAATAAAGACTCCAGGTATTGCTTTAGCATCAAACTTGTTTTGTCTTCCTTTTACGAGAAAGAATGCCTTTGCTCCAAATCTATTAAAGTGTGCAACACTTGGTTTTCTACCAACCCATTTTTCAAATGGCGTTGCATGTCCGATGCTATTATTTGGACTTCTGTTTGACAGATAGTTTGCTGTGTAGATAGCTTCGCCCCATAGATACATCGGTGCACTAGACTCAATCATTAGACTCCTTGCTTTTTCTAGTAAAGTTCTATTTTTCCTTTCCGCTATACCGTTTTGATGCGGTGTATATGGTGCAGATAATCTTCTGGTTATGCCATTTTCTTTTAAGAAATGGTTGAACTCATTGTTACAATATTCCGTGCCGTTGTCAGATTGTAGGCATTTAATTTTCTTTTCCATGAAGTTTTCTACTTCAGCTTTATAGACTTTGAACATATCTATGACTTCATTTTTAGTCTTTATGCAAAATACTCGACTATACCTCGTGAAGTCGTCAATAAAAGTGGCAAAATATTTGTTTCCAGCACAAGAAGCTTTTGGCATCGGGCCACACACATCACTGTGTATAATCTGAAGTGGTTCAGAAGTGCGAGGTTCAGTTCTTGGTTTGCCGATCGTAGCTTTCATTTTCGCTTTAATACAAACTTCACATTCTTCTGGCTGTTCATCTATTTTGAAATTAAGTCCAATCAAACTTTCATTCTTAAGTGCTAGTTTCATATCCTTGTAGTTCATATGTCCCAGCTTTGAATGCCATTCTGAAATATTATTATTGTGCACAAAATTAACTTTTTCATATTTTGAGTTTATCACTGTCTTGGGAAAAATCGCATAGAGACCATCTTCAGTTCTCTTCGCTTTAATTACAATACCATATTTTGGATTTTTTACTGTAGCTCCATCCTTTTTGAAGAGTACTGTATTACCAGCATCTGTAATCTTCCCAATAGATAGGAGATTTGTACAAAGGTCTGGAATGAACAATGTATTGTGTAGATTTATTTCTTTATTTGTGTTTAATAAGAGATCAACTCTTCCTTTTCCCAGTATGTTTGTGTTGTGATCTTTAGAAGCTAATTTCAATGTTTTATTCATGTGTTCTATTTCACTGAAGTATTCTTTGCTATAGCACATGTGGGATGTGCATCCACTGTCCAAAATCCATTGTTTCTGGAATGGAAATGCTTCATCTTTTCCTAATAATGCTAAGCTATTAAATTCCTTTTGGTCAACTTTATTCCCTTTATTGTTGGGATAAATCCTGTTCTTATTTTTGTAATTTTTCCAGCAATTCTTAGTCATATGCCCCTTTTTCTTGCATATTTTGCAGTATAAATTTGACTTTGCATAAAACGATTCTTGTTCGCTTGAGCTTGTACTCGGGTTGAGTCCTTGAGTGTTTCTCCGCGCTTGGAATTCCTCTATAATTTTTATTTTTACTCATCCGGTTTCGGATGATTATCACGGGACTCAATTGCAACTCTAAAGGTTTCAAATTCTGAGGAAAGACTGTAAAGCATCATAATACTTAGTAAATCTTCATGAACTGAAACATTCATTTCTTCCAGTTTGTCTACAATGTCCATAAAGTTGTCTAGATGCTCCCTGATGTCATTTCCTTTTTCATATTTTGTTAAAATTAGTTGCTTCAGTAGCGTTGCTTTCCTCGCAGGACATTTACTAGCATGAGTTTCGTTTAACTTTGTCCAAATTTCACAAGCTGTTTTGCAGCTTTTTATTTGCTTTAGTTCCGACGGCGATATTATTAGAATTAGCTCACTGACAGCCAGCAAGTTTCCCTCAATATCTGACTCACTTGCATTGTTTAGGTCAATCTTTTGATCTACAAATTTCCATAGTTTTCCTTTAACAAGTACGGCTTTGGCCTGTATTGCCCATGTATCGTAATTTTCTTTATTTAGACTTTCTATTCTGTTCATCTTTGCCTTCTTTTTTTCAGATTAAGGAACCACGCTCTGCTACCATGTGAAGAATTTAATATTATTGTTAAATAAGAAAATTCACTTAAAACTTATTGGTTTTATTTTATTTTTTCAAAGATTGTTTTTTTTCGTTACTATGGTAATTAGCAAAAACCACTGACAAGTTTTATCACTGCAACAGAGGTTTGCATTAAGTAGGTAGATACAATCTTTACAACTTTTGACTGTTTTGCCAAGCTGTAAACGCTCTTATAACAGTTTTAACCCACCCACCACGATTGACGCTATTCCTAGTTGCTAGCTAAATCTTTGCTAGGCTGCCGTTGGTAAATTTGGATAAATTACAGTCAGCCGTCACTATTCCCGTGGTTCCACGAGTCGTGGGAGGGGTCCCCTATGTTGTTTCGAACGCCGCTGTTGCGACACACGCTGTTGCGAATTATTTTTACACTGCCTCACAGGTTCGAAAGCTCATGGGCTCGAATGAAGTAGTCGCGAAAGACGCTGTTTCGAAAAACATTTTCACTGCCTCATACGCTCGAATGCTTGTGATTTCGATTTATTTAGTCATAAAGTGCACAGAAAAATATTTAAGCAGTAATTAAATAAAATCAACAAATTCGGTGTCAACATATAATATTATTATTAACGTATACGTTTTACATCGTACATCAAAAATTATTTACTTATTCGTGTGTCTCACCGTCTCACATCATACACCTATTTATAGATTTTATAATTGCGCAGTTTTGTTTCCCATTCCTGCTTAGATAATAATAATGCATAGAATAAACGCAACACCTTCAGTTTCATCGATTTCAATAAAAAACCAAACGCAATAATTTCAAAATGTGAGGGTAGGTGGCTACCACAAAGTATATGGTTTTCTAAATAAGATTTTAGATGTACCCACGAATATGGTATTTTTGCAATATCTTATTCCAACGTAAAGTGTGATGGCGAAAACATTGAAAAATGAGCGTTAATAGTTTTATTCGTCCTGTGACTACTCGATATGGAAAAAGTATAATCTAATTATAGATGGATATAGGTATTATGACTCACAATAAAACTGTAATAAACGTACATTATTGGTGTTGCGTGAATAAAAATGCCGCTGTAAACTGTCGAAGTACTGTTAGTAACCGAATAGTTAGTGAAGAACATTTTATAATCAAGGAAATGTCCAGTCACAATCGTGCTCCTGAACCAGGTATCTAGATTATTTTTTTCGTATATATATATAAACGTATATAGAATAACCTCAACGAATTTATTTTATTATAATATTTAAGAGAGAAAGAATTTAAGGGAAAATATAAAAAAATCAGCCGTTCAGAGCAATGACTCACCAGGTAAAATAATTCGTGAAAACTTATCTTCGTTGCCTTCAAGTAGCACAACTTCGATACCTAACAGGAATGCTCTGCGGCAAATCATACAAAGAGCAAGAAAGAAGAATATGCCTAAAGAACCAACATGTGCTGGTGAAATAAACATACCGGATAATTTAAGAAAATAAATGGAGTAAAATTTTTGGCTCACAACCATGAATATGGGAATAACCAATGCCTGTTGTTATTCGCCACCGAATCGAATCTGCGGAAGTTACGTGAATCAGAAATGTGGTTTATCGATGATATCTTTCAAACCTGTCCTACAATATTCACTCAGCTTTTTTCTATTCACTGCATAGTAGGAACTCGTGATTGCAGACGCATAGTTCCATTAGTGTACGAGTTTCTAGATAAAAAATCAGAAGAATCATATACTGTTTTTTTTTTCTCAACTAAAAGAATATTCTGCTGAATTTAACATTGAGTTGAATCCAGGGCAAATCATGTCTGATTTTGAACAAGCTATAATAAACGCTATTCGAATCAAATTTCCAAACACAATTCAAAGTGCTTGTTTGTTTCACTTAGGTCAAAGTATATGAAGAAAAATTCAAGGTTGTGGTTTAAGTGCACGATATGGTGCAAATAGTAATTTTGCGGTACAAATGCGATGCTATATAGTGTTTGCCTATCTACCTGCGGAAGATATAGCAAATATCTTCAGACAATTTAAAGATACTCTCTTCTCAGAAGAAGCCGAAGAAGTTACTAATTATTTTGAAGAGTACTATATTTTAAAACGACTGATAAGCCGCAACATAGATGACAAATTTCAAGTTTTACGCTTACAACCACTTTTTCCACCGATCCTATGGTCTATACAAAGAAATAACAACTTGTTCCTTCCACGTACTCAAAACAGTGTAGAAGCCTGACATGGCCGCTGGAATTCTTTGTTAGAAAATAAGAGACTTGGACTGTATGGATGTATACGAAAACTTATTGAGGAGCAAAGTCTCACGGAACAAAAACTCGAGCAGATTTTGGGTAATTTACCTCAGACACCACCCAAAAAAAAAACAAAGAGTTGCAGAGAATGCTACTTCAGCAATTTTGAAAAAAAAAAGTAGAATGGGCACGCCTGAATTTATAAGAGCTTTAGCGTTAAGTACTCGTACATACTAACTAATACTAACACATGTGCAATTGATTAATTTCTGAAATATACCACTAATAATTAAGACCACTTAGGTACCTAGACATTTTTTTATAAAGATCAGTCTTAGATTTTTTGTTAAGTACTCATAGATAAAAATGTAGAGTTAGAGGTACTAATATTTTTGATTGTTACTTTGTTAATAATAATATTAAATGTTGATGTTGACACCGAATTTGTTGATTTTATTTAATTACTGCTTAAATATTTTTATGTACACTTTATGACTAAATAAATCGAAATCTCAAGCATTCGAGCGTATGAGGCAGTGAAAATGTTTTTCGAAACAACATAGGGGACCCTCGTGGGAGTACGTACTAATAGCCACTATATAAAAATGTACTCTGTGCTACAGACGTCGTGGGCCACGACGTTGCTGGAGTCGCGTTTTGGATTTTAAATTAAACGATTATAATGAGAGTATAATTATTATACTATATAAAGCTAAATTACCACTGACTGACTCACTCACTCATTGACATAATTGTTCTCCCAGATGGTGGATGGGGAGGTGGGTATATTTTGACAGATTCGTAAACAAGTAACTCTCAAACCTACGGGAAAAGTGCCAAACCTCCCCTTTTCCCCCCCCCTTCTCCCCCCCTCCTATCGTATCTCTGAAACTACGAGACCCGTATTTTTTTCTTTTAACGGATTCGTATAGAGGAGGCTCGGTAAAGTAAAATCCATTTTTCAAAGTCCCCCCCCCCGCCCCCCTTCTCCCCCCCTTTAGGCGGATCTCGGAATCTGAGAGACTTGGAACATTTTTTTTTTCAGATTCATTTAGAGGGGCAATGCTTTAGTCGAAATAATTGTGCAACCCCCCCCCCCCATTTCCCCCCACCTTTTTTTTTTTTTTTTTTTCACAAGCACGCGAGGTGCTTGCACCTCGCGCAACACGCAAATACTTTTTTTTTTCACAAGCACGCGAGGTGCTTGCACCTCGCGCAACACGCAAATACTAAACCCCCCCATCACACCCCCCTTTTTTTTTTTTTTTTTTTCACAAGCACGCGAGGTGCTTGCACCTCGCGCAACGCGCAAATACTAGTTATATTATATAAAGCTAGATTACCACTCACTGACTCACTCATTGACATAATTGTTCTCCCAGATGGTGGATGGGGAGGTGGGTATATTTTGACAGATTCGTAAACAAGTAACTCTCAAACCTACGGGAAAAGTGCCAAACCTCCCCTTTTCCCCCCCCCTTCTCCCCCCCCCCTATCGTATCTCGGAAACTACGAGACCCGTATTTTTTTCTTTTTGCGGATTCGTATAGAGGAGGCTCGGTAAAGTAAAAACCATTTTTCAAAGTCCCCCCCCCCCGCCCCCCTTCTCCCCCCTTTAGGCGGATCTCGGAATCTAAGAGACTTGGAACATTTTTTTTTCAGATTCATTTAGAGGGGCAATGCTTTAGTCGAAATACTTGTGCAACCCCCCCCCCCCCATCACCCCCCCCTCTTTTTTTTTTTTTTTTTTCACAAGCTCGCGAGGTGCTTGCACCTCGCGCAACACGCAAATACCAATTTCTTTTTTCACAAGCACGCGAGGTGCTTGCACCTCGCGCAACACGCAAATACTAAACCCCCCCCATCTCACCCCCCATTTTTTTTTTTCACAAGCACGCGAGGTGCTTGCACCTCGCGCAACACGCAAATACTAGTTATATTATATAAAGCTAGATTACCACTCACTGACTCACTCATTGACATAATTGTTCTCCCAGATGGTGGATGGGGAGGTGGGTATATTTTGACAGATTTGTAAACAAGTAACTCTCAAACCTACGGGAAAAGTGCCAAACCTCCCCTTTTCCCCCCCCCTTCTCCCCCCCCCCCTATCGTATCTCGGAAACTACGAGACCCGTATTTTTTTCTTTTTACGGATTCGTATAGAGGAGGCTCGGTAAAGTAAAAACCATTTTTCAAAGTCCCCCCCCCGCCCCCCTTCTCCCCCCCTTTAGGCGGATCTCGGAATCTAAGAGACTTGGAACATTTTTTTTTTCAGATTCATTTAGAGGAGCAATGCTTTAGTCGAAATAATTGTGCAACCCCCCCTCCATTTCCCCCCCCCCACTTTTTTTTTTTTTTTTTTCACAAGCACGCGAGGTGCTTGCACCCCGCGCAACACGCAAATACCAATTTCTTTTTTCACAAGCACGCGAGGTGCTTGCACCTCGCGCAACACGCAAATACTAAACCCCCCCATCACCCCCCCCCTTTTTTTTTTTTTTTTTTTCACAAGCACGCGAGGTGCTTGCACCTCGCGCAACACGCAAATACTTGATTTAGAGGGGCAATGCTTTAGTTTTTTTCACAAGCACGCGAGGTGCTTGCACCTCGCGCAACACGCAAATACTAGTTATATTATATAAAGCTAAATTACCACTCACTTTATATTATATAAAGCTAAATTACCACTCACTCACTGACTCACTGACATAATTGTTCTCCCAGATGGTGGATGGGGAGGTGGGTATATTTTGACAGATTCGTAAACAAGTAACTCTCAAACCTACGGGAAAAGTGCCAAACCTCCCCTTTTCCCCCCCCTTCTCCCCCCCCCTATCGTATCTCGGAAACTACGAGACCCGTATTTTTTTCTTTTTACGGATTCGTATAGAGGAGGCTCGGTAAAGTAAAAACCATTTTTCAAAGTCCCCCCCCCGCCCCCCTTCTCCCCCCCTTTAGGCGGATCTCGGAATCTAAGAGACTTGGAACATTTTTTTTTTCAGATTCATTTAGAGGGGCAATGCTTTAGTCGAAATACTTCTGCATCCACCCCCCATCACCCCATCCTTTTTTTTTTTTCACAAGCACGCGAGGTGCTTGCACCTCGCGCAACACGCAAATACTAAACCCCCCCGTCTCCCCCCCCATTTCTTTTTCACTAGCACGCGAGGTGCTCGCACCTCGCGCAACACGCAAATACTTGATTTAGAGGGGCAATGCTTTAGTTTTTTTCACAAGCACGCGAGGTGCTTGCACCTCGCGCAACACGCAAATACTAGTTATTATACTATATAAAGCTAAATTACCACTCACTGACTCACTGACATAATTGTTCTCCCAGATGGTGGATGGGGAGGTGGGTATATTTTGACAGATTCGTAAACAAGTAACTCTGAAACCTACGGGAAAAGTGCCAAACCTCCCCTTTTCCCCCCCCTTCTCCCCCCTCCCTATCGTATCTCGGAAACTACGAGACCCGTATTTTTTTTTTTTACGGATTCGTATAGAGGAGGCTCGGTAAAGTAAAAACCATTTTTCAAAGTCCCCCCCCCGCCCCCCTTCTCCCCTCCCTTTAGGCGGATCTCGGAATCTAAGAGACTTGGAACATTTTTTTTTTCAGATTCATTTAGAGGGGCAATGCTTTAGTCGAAATACTTGTGCAACCCCCCCCCCCATCACCCCCCCCTCTTTTTTTTTTTTTTTTTTTTTTCACAAGCTCGCGAGGTGCTTGCACCTCGCGCAACACGCAAATACTAAACCCCCCCATCACCCCCCCCCCCTTTTTTTTTTTTTTTCACAAGCACGCGAGGTGCTTGCACCTCGCGCAACACGCAAATACTAAACCCCTTCATCTCCCCCCCTTTTTTTTTTTCACAAGCACGCGAGGTGCTTGCACCTCGCGCAAAACGCAAGTACTTGATTTAGAGGGGCAATGCTTTAGTTTTTTTCACAAGCACGCGAGGTGCTTGCACCTCGCGCAACACGCAAATACTAGTTATACTATATAAAGCTAGATTACCACTCACTCACTGACATAATTGTTCTCCCAGATGGTGGATGGGGAGGTGGGTATATTTTGACAGATTCGTAAACAACTAACTCTCAAACCTACGGGAAAAGTGCCAAACTTCCCATTTTCACCCCCTTCTCCCCCCTCTCTATCGTATCTCGGAAACTACGAGACCCGTATTTTTTTTACGGATTCGTATAGAAGAAGCTCGGCAAAGTAAAAACCATTTTTCAAAGTCGCCCCCCTTGCCCCCCTTCTCACCCACTTTAGGCGGATCTCGGAATCTAAGAGACTTGGAACATTTTTTTTTTCAGATTCATTTAGAGGGGCAATGCTTTAGTCGAAATACTTGTGCAACCCCCCCCCCCATCACGCCCCCCTCTTTTTTTTTTTTTTTTCTTTCACAAGCACGCGAGGTGCTTGCACCTCGCGCAACACGCAAATACTTGATTTAGAGGGGCAATACTTTAGTTTTTTTCACAAGCACGCGAGGTGCTTGCACCTCGCGCAACACGCAAATACTTGATTTAGAGGGGCAATGCTTTAGTTTTTTTCACAAGCACGCGAGGTGCTTGCACCTCGCGCAACACGCAAATACTAGTTACTATATAAAGCTAAATTTTATTTATTTATTTTATACTATATAAAGCTAAATTAACACTCACTGACTCATTGACATAATTGTTCTCCCAGATGGGGAGGTGGGTATATTTTGACAGATTCGTAAACAACTAACTCTCAAACCTACGGGAAAAGTGCCAAACTTCCCATTTTCACCCCCTTCTCCCCCCTCTCTATCGTATCTCGGAAACTACGAGACCCGTATTTTTTTTACGGATTCGTATAGAAGAAGCTCGGCAAAGTAAAAACCATTTTTCAAAGTCGCCCCCCTTGCCCCCCTTCTCACCCACTTTAGGCGGATCTCGGAAATTAAGAGACTTGGAACATTTTTTTTTTTTCAGATTCATTTAGACTAAAGCATTGCCCTAGTCAAAATAATTGTGGAACCCCCACCCCCCCATCACCCCCCATTTTGATTTTTACTACTGAAAAAACTGTTGATTCTTACTTTTAACTATAAACGGGCCTTCAAATTTTTTATGCCATGCCCTCCCCTCCCCAACCTCCCCTAAAATTGAAAAGGCTGTAACAGTGTAACTTCATAACGGTAATATTATAGTGGTAGGCGTCGAAACCTGTCCGGTGGTACGTAGGGCCTGAGTGGAGCGTAACTCAGCGACGACGACAAGCAAACTTAAGAAATTATTTTTCAAAACGCCCCCTTCTCCCCCCTTCAACCCTCGCTTGGATTTTGAGCTGCTGCTCTGTTAGGGTTATGTTTGACATTTTACTACATTTAGGGGTTTTAAAAGTGAACAATCCACCACCACAAACACGCGAGGTGCTTGCACCAAAGAGTACGTAATACACTATGTTTTAGCTTGCACCTCGAGCAACACGCAAATACTAGTTAATATATAAAAATGTAACTAGGCAACCCAAGGCAACCACAGGATTATCACAGATAATAAAATACTATCAAAAAAGTTCTAACTCTAACAGACGTCTGTAGCTGTATGGATTGGACGTCTCGAGGTTGGGTCGAGTTTGATGCGCACCTTCCAGATGCGAAGTAGCTCAATATACCCTAAAGAGAATTAGCTACTGTCAAAAGTCCGTCCCAGTTGGTCCCAGTTATAACCTTCGCTGCTGGTCATCCGCTACCGGGACCTTTCTACGCAACTGGAGATCCAAACTGTCGGACATGGTTTCGTAAAGAAGTGGCTCTCACTCAAAAGTGTGCAACTATAGACATGGTCGTTGCATTTCTGTTAATTTTTAGCACATGTTCTCGTTTTCTCATTTTCTGATTCTCTTATTAACATTAAAAAGTCAAGTTCAAAGGCGTGTAAAATTAGGCTGGAAATAATTTTCAGTCAGTAATCCAAAGAGTATCTATGACTCTTGAATACTGACGATTTTTTACTTGTCAATTACTGAAAAACACAAGCACACAAGCGCTTGATACACAGAGTAAATTTTTATATAATGCTGCAAAGCTGGCTTGATAGTTGTCGGACGTTTGAAAAATTGATTGGCATAGTTGATTGGCAACCTATACTTCGCTGAAATAGCAACAAGCATTTATCATGAATAAGATTTTGTTACGTTCTGTATTAAGAAGTGCAAAAAATATAAATCTTCGTTTTATGGCCACTAAAAAAGAAGATATTTGTACCCATACGGGTCAGAAATGGGATTCCGATGATTACAGGATGGCACGTTTTATGCACGCTCGTAAAGTAGTTAACCCTAACTGGCCAGTTAAATTGGTAATGGAAATAAAACCAACACCAGTTATAGGTAGAAAAGTATGGTGTGATGGTGGTGGTGCTGAAGGTCATCCACGAGTTTATATTAATTTGGACGCACCAGGTCCACAATTCTGTATGTATTGCAGTCGAGGTTATGTTCAAGTATTCCAAAAAGTTGACCCGTGCAAGAAAAACTAGATCCAAGTTTCAGTTTATATAGGTACACAATTTCTATGTATCATTTCTATAAGTTTGGATTTCTAATCAATAAATGGCAACTGGATGTAATTACCCCCATTATATAATATATTTTGCATCATGTTTATTTTATTTTATACTAGGTTCTGCCTGCAGCTTCTCTCGCGAATAAAGTCCGCATTAGGTATTATACTGCAAGCTACTGAAATTATTTACGTATAGCCTATATGTTGCCCAGACTTAATAGCCAATTAAAAATTTTTTCTTCTTCCTGGTCTTGTCACCAATTTCATTCATATCCGTCTAGTAAGAAGTTCCAAAGATAAGCGTGATAGCGTGTACAAACAAACAGACAACTTTTCTCTCAATATTTTTTGGTAAATATAATATAGGTATTCAGTCTGTACATTGATTCAATTTACAAAAACTAATTGTTCACTGTTTTATTATATGAAAAATGATACCTACACATATAGGGATGGGTAATTATCCGAAATTTTTCAAAACTTGGAACTTTTCCTTTTATTTTTCGGAATACTTACGGAAAAATAATTATTAAAAATAATTAAAAAAAATAATAAGCCGGCTGATAGATTCTTTGCGTGACTAGAGGTCTTTTTTCCGGGTTGGAAAATCATCGAATGACTTCCCCGCTCTGGGTAAAGCGGAAGGGAGTATCAGACGTCTACCCAGCCTTCGTTTACGACAGCCACGCTTTTCATGCTGCCGTGAGATCGTGCCGGAGCTCTGTCCGCTGAGCCGCGATATGTCGCGGTAGCGGAGTTTCACCCCGGCTTAGCACCTCCGCGCGCTATAGTGGCGAGCGCGCGAGGGCTACCGCCTCCAGATCCCACGGCAGCAATCCGGCAATGAGGTGGATGGACCACACGATCTCCACATAGAGCCTCCGGCAGGAGGCGTTTGGCCCCCTTAGATTTGGTAGGAGCCGCTTGAGTGCAGCCCACGCCCGGTCCAGTCTTGGAGCCAAACTTCGGAAATGCTCGACGAAGTTCCACCGGCTGTCGAGGACGAGTCCCAGGTACCTCATCGTCGTCTGGACGCCGATGCGAACCCCTCCTACCGTTATTTGGGAACCCATAGGTGGCGTGTTCCGACGGCCATGAAAACACATGGACTTATTGTTAGAACTGAGTATGACAACCGTGTGTTAAGAAAAACTTATTGCATATTCTGGTATATTCTATTGTGCGTTTTTCTAATAAAGATGTAATACTAATGTTCTCTTTAATTACATTCACATTGTAAACTAAGACCGTTTAGAGAACTCTAGACTTAGTTATGGGCCTTTTCTTTTGCGCTGGTAAAATGAAGAACATGTGAGTTGTCACACCTATATTGTCTGTACTGGAGAGAACAGATTTAGAAAAATGAGCACAACCACGTCGAATGCGAGTTCCGGACTACCGTCTATTGAGAAATTGCAAGGGAGTAGCAATTTTGATACATGGAAATTTGACGTCGAGTGCATATTAGTTCATGATGACCTGTGGCAACATGTAGAAAGACCTGCGTCTAAAGAAGACGATGCAGCTAAGAAGCGTGGTGATCAGAAAGCTGTTTTTACAGAAAAGGGGTGTACAATTTACAACTCGAGTGATTGTAAAAGAGAAGGTAAACCACTTATAAAAGGAGAGGTAGATAGAGGAATTTACAAACTTAAATCTTTTTCACAGCCAAGAGTTTACGCATCTGCAGCGGCTAGTGGCGATATAGAGTTATGGCATTCTTATGCCATAACATACAACATAAAGAAAGATTTTTCAAACCCAGGTGCGCTAGTCTCTTGACTAGCGCACCTGGGTTTGAAAAATCTTTCTTTATTGAGTGACAAAATGGCAACGATCATTATGTTTTAAAAAACTTACCCCAAGTTTTTTAAAACATAATGATCGTAAACTTGACTGTGTTGCTTGCCTTCTGGGAAAGCTAACAAGAGAACCATTAGAACGCAATAAGGCTACTAGAGCCAAAGGTATTTTAGAGCTTGTACATTCTGATATCTGTGGGCCAATGCAAAGTAATTCTTGGAGCGGTGAGAAATATTTTATGACGTTTATTGATGAATATTCGCGAAAAACTTACGTTGATTTTCTCAAGCTTAAGAGTGAAGCTTATGAGGTTATTAGGGAGTTCAAAACTTATACTGAGACCCAAACTGGCAAGAAGTTGAAGGTGTTGAGGACCGACAACGGTTCCGAATATGTTAACAAGAGAGTTGATGCATTTCTTAGAGAGCATGGAATAAAACGTCAACTGACAATTGCATACACACCACAACAAAACGGAGTTGCTGAACGTGCTAATCGTACGATTACAGAGAAAGCACGGACAATGCTGCAAGAGGCAGGTCTACCCGATTGCTATTGGGCTGAAGCAGTAAACACGGCTGTTTACTTGAAAAATAGTAGTCCCACTGTAGCATTCAGAAACAAGACACCAGAAGAGGCGTGGTCAGGACAAAGAGTTGACCTGGGTCACCTAAAAGTGTTCGGTTGCAGGGCGTTTGTACACATTCCAGATGTGAAGAGGAAGAAATGGGATGCAAAAAGCGAAGAGTTTGTATTTGTGGGTTACTGTTCGGAGTCAAAAGGGTATAGACTGATTAACCCAAGAGATCTAGTGTTTTGTACAAAAAGGAAGCTGAAAGGAAAACTAATGTCGCCAACCTAAAGGATGACATACAAACGCCACATAAAGCAAATATTCAACTGGAAGAACTAGTTCAGGAAGATAACTTGCATGATAGAGATCAAATTGACGAGGATCCCGAAGTGGTGATTGAAGATGAGAATGAACACTGGACATCCTTCGAAAATGAAGATAACCAAGAATCCTTAGAATCTGAGGAAAATGATAGAGTAACAGAGACAGAAGTGGTGCGGAGATATCCATTAAGAGATAGTAAGCCTACCGACTTTTCTGTTTACTTCACATACCAAACCATGTCTGAAGAAAAAGATCCAGTTACAGTGCAAGAGGCACTATCGTGTAGAGATGCAAAAATGTGGAAAGCAGCCATCAAAGAGGAATTGGATGCACTGCATATCAACGGTACATGGATTTTGGTGAAACCTGAGCGTCCAGTAAACGTTGTTGATTCTAAATGGATTTTTAGAATCAAGAAAGAGGCGGGAAATAAAACACGCTATAGGCACGCTAAGTGGCTCGTCGCTTTAGTCAACGAAAAGGTGTTGACTACGAGGAAACTTTTTCTCCGGTAATTAGACGCAGTACGTTGAGGCTATTGCTTGCCTTAGCAGTTAATCTTGAGTTAAAAGTTGATCACATGGATGTGACAACAGCATTTCTCAATGGGAATGTAGATGAGGTAATATACATGTGGCAGCCACCCCAGTTTGAAGAAAAAGGAAAGGATTATTTGTGTTTACTAAAGAAATCCCTTTACAGCCTCAAACAGGCGCCTTGGTCCTGGAATTTGAAGTTATATTCAGAACTAGAGAGTTTGGATTTCAAGCGATGCAAAAACGAACCATGTGTTTATACGAGGAAAACTCTAATAAGGTTGCATATACATAGTGCAATGTGCGACCTGCTTAGTTTTTGAAAAGTTTATTAGCCATATACATATTTGAAAAGCAGTGTCTGGCAGGCTACTGCAACTTCAAGGCGAAAAAAAATGTATGGACTTTGAAGGGTAAATAATGGTAGATTTTGCTGTCTCACCTGTTCCGTGCGCTTTCTCTTTCTTTCATGACAGTCAGCCATATATATTTACTTGTCGTGTGTCTTGTAGTATTTTGTAAGTTTGTGCTTATTATTTTCTGACAGTTAGTTACGGTTAATTTATTATCTTAATTTGTAAAAAGTGTGACCTTGTTCAGTAAACATAATTGTACCATAATGCCACCTAATAGCCGATTTATAACTTGTGAAGTATCGTAATTGTGAAGTCGTAAAGGTAATGAAAAAAGGAAGGTTATAGCAAAATTTCCATTAGATGAGGCTCGGCAAGTATTGAATTAGATATTTAATTCTATATTTTATTTAAAACATGGTACTAAAAGGCTTAATCGATCTTTTCATTTTCAATTTTATTTTGTGATAGTGATGTGCTGTAACGCAAATGGCTCTTATCAATTATCGATAAATGGTGTGTCTGTTTGTAATTGTTTATAAACAATGTTAATTTTTATTAACATTGTTTATAAACAATTTATCGATAGTTGATTAATGCCTCTCGCTTTTGCGAGAGGCATTAAATGAAACCGCATTTACGTTATGTATAATTTTCAGGCAACACACCAAAAATCAGATCACTAGTTTAGTCACAGGACATTTTTGAAGTTTTTTCTTAGTTAAAACACAAAGTATCTTCCCGAGCACCTGACTATAGAGGGTGCGTCTCATATCATATAAAGTTATTTGGTATATTTTCATTTCAATAACGTTGCAGTTAATGATTATCAAATACAAGAATAAAGAGGACATGGTCACTGACGTTCTGACGACGGAGCTCCATCGAATGAAATATGATATGTTTATGACCGCTATGGGTTTGCGTCCAGAAGAAGATCGGGATTAAATTACTGCAATCCTTGACATAATTATATTATTTAGTCTAATAATCTGTAGTGGTTTTATAATTAAGTATATACTGAATTTCTTAAAAACTACAATACTTGCTTTATTTCAACACAAATCCTTTCTTAAATTTAAAAAAGTTAAAAGAAAGCCCGTTACCGATCTGTATACTTTATCGATATCGATAAAGAAGTTACTATGATTGCTCAGCACTATTTAGTCTGATAGGTTGGTAGCACTGTTGTATGACGTCTTGTTCCCCGTGTATGTTCGTTCAGTTGGTATTGAAGTGAACTGTTACCTGTTTTTATTTAACAAGTACCAAGTCCCGTCTCTTAAACATAGTGTATTACATACTCTTTGGTGTCTGCAAAGAGTATGTAATACACTATGTTTTAAGAGACGGGACTTAGTACTAAAAAAATAAAAACAGGTAGAAGTTCACTTCAATACCAACTGAACGAACATACACGGGGAACAAGACGTCATACAACAGTACTACCAACCTATCAGACTAAATAGTGCTGAGCGATGGCAGCAACCTCTTTATCGATATCGATAAAGTATACAGGTCGAAAAACGGGCTTACTTTTAACTTTTTTTTTTGTTGTAATTGAATTTGTGTTGAAATAAAGCAAGGATTGTAGTTTTTAAGAAAAAAGTAGTATATTGTTAATTATTAAAACTAGTACAGATCATTAGACTTAATAATATATGTCAAGGATTGAGTTAATTTATTCCCAACGTTCTTCTGGACGCAAACCCATAGCAGTCATAAACATTTCATGTTTCATTCGATGGAGTCCCGTCGTCAGAACGTCAGTGACCGTGTCTTCTGTATTCTTGTATTTGATAAGTATTTCATTGACTGCAACCTTCTCTGATGTAATGATATCGGACATCTATGTGCTTACTTCAGGCGTGGTAATTTTGAATACCTGAAAGATTAATGTCAGTGTGAATTGGCTTAAACAGGCTTTGTGCACGAAAGCTACTACTTGGGAAAGGTTGTCTAAAGCCACCTAACTTCTTTAATTTCTTATCATATTATTGAAAAGACTAGATATTATATAACAATTTCATGACTCAATTGCAAACCCATAGCTGTCATAAACATTTCATATTTCATTCGATGGAGCCCCATCGTCAGAACGTCAGTGACCGTGTCTTCTGTATTCTTGTATTTGATAAGTATTTTATTGACTGCAACCTGCTCTGATGTAATGATATCGGACATCTATGTGCTTACTTCGGGCGAACTTTGAACTACCACTGTGAACATATTATGTGGTTTTTAGTTCCCTGTAAAAAACATGCAAACAAGCATACACCATGCATCCAGCAGTCATGCAAACAAGCACACACCATACATACAGCACATCATTATTTCATGAAATATTGATGTTTATTATTAATATGATTTGCAAATAGGTTATAAATAACACTTTCACATGATATTTTTCATGCAAGCAAGCATGCAGCATATAATGTAGCAAGCATGGTTTCTGTCACGGATCCAGCGCTGCAGGGCTGACAGCAGATGATGACAGCACCATTAACGGAGCCCCACAAGGCCACTGCCTGCCGGGGTTACGGGAATGTTCTAACGAGATACCGCGGCCCCGAAACGTAAGGGCAGTGAAGGAGCAGGGTGGGTTTTTAGTCAGTAGAAGTCTGACACGCCCTTCTGCTCTACCCACAGCAGGAGGGGTCATTTGATGATTTTCCCAACCAGAAAAAAAGTGGTCTGATTTTTGGTGTAGAGCCTGAAAATTATACATAAAGTAAACGCGGTTTCATTTAATGCCTCTCGCTTTAATCAACGTTGTTTATAAACAATTAAAAACAGACACACCATTTATCGATAATTGATAAGAGCCGTTGCGTTATAGCACATCACTAAACAACAAAATAAAATTGAAAATTAAAAGATCGATTAAGTACTACTAATTTAATACTTACCGAGCCTCATCTAATGGAAATTTTGCCATAAACTTCCTTTTTTCATTACCTATACGACTTGCACGATCTCCACATATTTCCCAAGTTATAAATCGGTTTTTAGGTGGCATTATGGTACAATCACTGAACAATAACCGATATTTTTTTACAAATTACGATGTAAAATGAACCGTAAATTAATTTAATTACTGCCAGAAAATAATAAGCACAAACTTAAAATATACAAGAAGACAGGACAAGTAAACATATATGGCCGACCATAGATTAAAAAGTGGCTGACTGTCATGAAAGAAAGAGAAAGCGCACGGAACAGGTGAGATAGCAAAATGTACCATTATTTCCCCTCAAAGTCCATACCCGTTAGGTTTTACATACTCTTTGGTCCATACAATTTTTTTCGCCTTGAAGTTGCAGTAGCCTGGGTGTCTGGTGTGTGTCATTAACTGAAATAAGTGAATGTAATAGAAAAAAATTGTAATAATGAAATATATCTAGTCTAATATGCAATATTGTGTTCTTATTAAACAAAGACCGTATCAGGTTATGGGCTATTTTATCCAAGATGGAGTTGTCGAAGATTCAAATTGCTAAACTTGAAGGTACGAATTGGATACAATGGAAGTACCGCATGTCTGCTCTTCTAAGAGGAATCGACGGCCTACTCGACATTGTAGAGGGCAATATAAAGAGACCAAAGGAACCTGTACGTGGGGCTGGCGGTGCAGCTGCTGCAGATTTGGGACTTTATGAAGAGAATCTTAAGAAGTACAACAGGTTGGATAGTACGGCTTTGCTACTAATCACAAAAAATATTGCTGACGAAACATTAGACAAGGTCATAAGATTTTCAACGTCTAAAGAAGTATGGGATGAGCTGCATAGATTATATGAAGGCGTGAGTGAGGATCGTCTGTATGATTTATGTCTGCAGTTCTTCAGTTACAGAAAAGATCAAGCTGATGATATTGTAACGCATATTTCGAAACTGAAAAATATCTGGTATAGATTAAGGCAAGAATTAATGAAGGAAGAGGGAGTTAAGGAACTTCCAGACACATTATTAATTTGCAAAATCTTAGACACTTTGCCAGAGAGTTATTTTTCGTTCAAATCGAGCTGGTTACTAATGTTAAAGAAGGATCGGACTATTGAAAATATTACAAGTCAGTTGTGTGCACATGAAAAAGCGCTCGGTAACAATGGTAAAGACAATGAGTCTATTTGTGACGCACTTGCGGTGAAAGCAAGGAAGCTATGTATTAAAACGGGTGATAACGTAACTCCAGGAACTAATAAGAAGATAAGATGCTACAACTGTAAAGAAGTTGGTCATATCAAGAAAGATTGTCCTAAGAGGAGTGTATCTCGTCAAGTTGCAGACGGTAATAAAGGAGTTAACATGATGTTATTGACTGTGAATTCAGCTAAATCTAGCATTGATCGTGAGAATTGGTATGTAGATAATGGTGCTACAAACCATGTAACAATGCGGGCAGATTTATATCAGATTTTAAATATTTTGATGTGGAGCACACAGTAACAACGGCTGATGGAAAGGTGATTAAAGCTATTGGGCAAGGTTCACTTAGCATTGAAGCTGTAGTTAACAAGAAGGTTGTCAAGTCAACATTGAGAGATGTTTGGTACGTTCCCAAGATAAATAGAAATCTGTTTTCGGTATTGTCATCACAAGATAGAAATCCAGGAAGCTTGTTCGAGTCGCGGGTTACTACTTGTTCAATGAAAATTGATGGAAAAATTATGGTTACAGGACATAGAGAAAGGTATGGAGGTCTGTACAGGCTTAACTGTAAGATTGTACCACCATCTAAAGTAACTATAAATTTGGCACAGAAAGTAGATATGCTGCAACTGTATCATGAGCGGATGGGTCATCAAAACAAAAGGCATGTAAGAAGTCTAATCGAGAGGGAATTCGGAATAAAAACCAAGGAAAGTGGAGAATTATGCGAAGGCTGTATTTTTTGAAAATCCCACAGACTGAAGTTTGGTGTACGGGAGAAGGCCACTAAGCCAGGAGAACGCATTCACACAGATGTGTGTGGTCCATTCCCTTTGTCGATATCCAGGTATCGTTACTTTGTATTATTCAAAGATGAATTCACACGCTACAGATTTGTTTACTTTCTTCGAGAGAAGGCAGAGGTACATGAGAAGCTGAAAGAAATGTTGGCATCTGCTAAGGTAACTGGTCATACAGTGAAAGAAGTACTGAGTGACAATGGTGGTGAATTTGACAATCAGAAAGCACGGAAAGTATTGACAGATATGGGTATAAAACAACGGTTAGTCATGCCATACACGCCAAAACAAAATGGGTGTAGTGAACGGGAGAATCGCACGATTGTGGAATCAGCACGAGCTATGATGCATGCACATGAGGAACTGCCTCAAACTTTGTGGGCTGAGTTGGTGAATACTGCTGTCTATATTTTGAATAGGACAGGTCCAACTACAGTGGAACACAAGTCGCCGTTTGAACTATGGAATGGCAAGAAGCCACAGATTAAGCACTTACGGATTATTGGATCGCCTTGTTATGCGCATGTACCAAAACAGACCAGGAAAAAGCTGCATAAGAAAGCAGTAAAATGTGTACTTATTGGTTATGATAATGACGATGGCTACAGGCTTTGGAACAGCAAGGATAACATGCTAGTGAGGTCAAGGGATGTAACTTTCAATGAAAATCCTTTGGGTGCTGAAAATCCAGTGAAAGCTTCTACAGAAGCTGAAATTGAAATTCCTTTGGACTTGCCACAGATCCATGGAATGAAAAATTTTAATGAAAGTGCAGGAAATCCAGTTAACGGTGGATACAATAACAAGAGTGTTGATACTGATAACACAGACTCTGTTGGTAGAGAAGATGTTGTTCCAGTTGAGGATTTGGATGCATTTGATGATGCTAGGAGTGATGTTTTTCAACATAGTTTTGAGTTAGGGGGAGAAATTCATACTGGAGATGAAATTCCTGAACAAGAAATTATGGAATATGGTGGAAGAATCTTAAGAGATAGATCGTTACTTCGTCCACCTGAGAAACTCAAAGACTATGTTTTAAACATGGCTTGCTGTGATTACCAAGAACCAAATAGTTAAAAAGAGGCTGTTAATAGCTCTGAATGGAATCTATGGAAACAAGCAATGGACTGCGAGATGGATTCTTTAAATGAGAATAAGACTTGGATCATTGTGCCTCTTCCTAAGAATAGAAAGGCTTTACCCTGTAAATGGGTGTACAAAGTTAAACTAAATGCTGATGGTTCAGTGGACAAATACAAAGCCCGACTTGTTATTAAGGGATTTAGACAGAAAAAAGGGATTGATTATGATCAAACGTTTAGTCCCGTGGCTAAAATGGCAACAGTCAGGTGTGTATTGGCTGTGGCAGCAAATGAGAACATGTCGATGATGCAATTCGACGTGTCAACAGCATTTCTGTATGGTACACTTGAGGAGGAAATTTACATGAAACAGCCTGAAGGCTATGATGATAGTTCTGGTCGGGTATGTTTATTGAAAAAGAGCCTCTACGGTTTGAAACAAGCTCCAAGATGCTGGAATAAGCGGATCTTGGACTATTTCAAAGAGATTGGTTTCACAGTTAGTGATTCTGATCCTTGCTTATTTATAAGGATGACACCATCTGGAGGTAAACTCATAGTTGCGCTATATGTTGATGATGGTTTGGTGGCTGCAACGAGCCAGGATCTTATTAATGAGTTTATAGCACAAATGAAAAGTAAGTTTAAACTGACAACAAAAGCGGTATCATATTTTCTTGGCATTGAAATAGAGAAGACTGATGATGGAATTAAAATATCTCAGGGATCTTACGCAAAGAAAGTGCTCAAGAGGTTTGGCATGGAAAATTGTAGGCCGGTAATGACACCAGTAATAAAGGATGATGAATGTCATGGTCAAGACAAATCATGTGATATGAACTGTTTGTTGAAGAACTATAGACAAGTTGTTGGTGCATTGGCTTCTTTAATGGTAGGAACTAGACCAGATATCGCATACGCAGTTGGCATAGCGTCAAGGAATCTCGAAAATCCTAAAGAACAGGATTGTGTCCGAGTTAAAAGAATACTGCGTTACTTGCAATATGCTCCAGAAAAAGGAATATTATACAAAAGTGGTTTCAAAACGGGTATCCTTGAGAGTTACGGTGACGCAGATCATGGTGGTGACTTGAACACGGGGCGTTCAACAACTGGTGTATTATGCTTGTATGCTGGAGGTGCGATTTCATGGATGAGTCGGCGCCAGACAAGTGTGGCTATATCTACCACCGAAGCAGAGATTGTAGCTGCAAGTGAAGGCGCTCGAGAATCAATTTGGCTATCGAGAGTCATTGGAGACATGACCAAATTGAAGGGTGTACCTATTCTAAGAGTAGACAATGAAGCTGCAATCAAGTTAGCCGAGAATCCGGAGTACCATAAACGGACTAAACATATTCGGATTAGACACTTCTTTGTAAGAGAGATGGTCACGAATGGAGAGCTAAATGTATGCAAGGTTGCAACTGAGAATCAGCTTGCTGATACCTTTACAAAAGCTTTAGCTAGACCAAGGCTGCAGAAACTTTTAAAGTTAATTGGTCTTCATTGAGAGAAGATAATAAGGTTGCATATACATAGTGCAATGTGCGACCTGCTTAGTTTTTGAAAAGTTTATTAGCCATATACATATTTGAAAAGCAGTGTCTGGTGTGTGTCATTAACTGAAATAAGTGAATGTAATAGAAAAAAATTGTAATAATGAAATATATCTAGTCTAATATGCAATATTGTGTTTGGTATTAATCAAAGACCGTATCAAACTCAAGGCAAGCATATGATTATCTTACAATCTATGTCGATGATATTCTTGTATTTTATGACAATGAGCAGGATATGAAAAATGTGAAACAAGAACCAAGGACCCATTAATCGGATTAAAAGGTTAACCGGTTAGACGTTTAACCCATTTGTTTGATTAACCTTTATACGGGTTAACCTGTATACTATTAAGGTTAATCTATAAAATATTGCTGATTAATCTGAATGAAAGAGACAGAACCTGTAAGTTGCACAATCTCGGCTGCGTCGCGGTATCTTACGTCACACGCGGCTGTTTGTTGCTCGTCTTTATTTGTCGCTCTTTTGTTGAATTTTGCACTTACTCAAAATTATGTGCGTAACCACGCACAGTGGAATGAAAATGTTTGGTAGGTAAGTGTATGGTGAACATTAAAAATTCAATGACAAAAGCAAATTGAGAAATGTAGGCAGGTAAGTAGGTATGTGTCTTTTTTTAGTAAGTATATAATTAGACGGTAGAACAGGTTAGGTATCTTTTTTTATTTATTTTACTATATTTATTGGTTTACTTTGTTCTGTATATTTCACACCTGAAAGGTGTTCTGAGGTGGGAATGTTTTACCCGTAAGTATACAACATTATGTTTAGTATATGCGAAATGTGAATATAGTTCGTTCGGAATAAGTAACTAAATCGAATCTAATATTTTATAAACCTTTTTTGTTTTTGCCCCAAAAATATTTAAAAACGAGTTACAAGTTGGACACTTAGTAGCATATATACGCAATGATACGGCGCGACGCACTATGGGACCAACCGGTATTTTCCATCTCAAAATTAGTTGGGACAAAAGTCGTGTTACTGAAACTGTTGATTGTTTTACTTTCTAAGATAATAAAGCCATCCGATATAATAGTAAAAAAAAATACAAAAAATTTTTAGGTACATAAAATTACACCCAAACTTTATGATTTGATATTAACTAGACTACTCGTTATGGAAGTTCAACTTAAGATATTTTCTATGTTCTTCAAGGGAATGTATAAGTATTATACATTTTTAGATTGCTCAAGATTTCTAGTTCATAACTACGTTATTTTGTGATGAAAAATATATTTTAGAATTTTTTGATATAATTTTTAATTGTCATAAGGAAATTTTACGTCTATTTAATTTTCAAGTTGAGGTTTCCTTGTTACCGATGGCTCCCGATGTCAAGTTAATGACATGTTTAGATACCTTACCTATTCAGTAATACAAAAAAAACCTGCGTCATTGCTGCGCCATTTCGAACTAGAAGCAAAAATGTCGACCTAAATATATTTTCACACGATATTTTTTTTTGCGGTGACCATTTTAACCACACGTATGATAAAAATCATGTTGCATAGTTCTTATCTGTTGTTGTAATTATAATAAGTATTAGTGTGAAAACTGTTTTTATCAATTTTCTTATTGGTTTTGCACAAGTTACTAAACTAGGGTCCAATAAATACTCGGGTTTGCAGCGTGTTCATCAAAGTGTCCGGATACCTTCCTTCGGTAACTGTGAGTTTAGAGTACGTGAAAAAAAAAGAAAATCCTGACGTGTTCGGAGAGTACGAAAAAAACGTAAAAACTTAGAATTACTCCAGGAGTACAGAATGGGGCATGTTCATTACGCTTATGTTCAAGGTTTACGATCTATGGGTGAAAATGATGAAGCTTCGATTGTGAGTATTACGAAAAATACAGAAAAGGAGGATAAAAAGTCATTTTACGAAACATTTTACGAAGTCCAGATGGTGTACCTTCCCATACCAAAGAAGAAGCATTATGTATATATATTGAAACCGATCTATCCAAAGCTCAATATTCCTACCTGAGGCTGAGACTTGTTGAGAAAAACTTATTTTCGGCATTTCCATCTTACCAAATTATGGCTGAAGCAAAGAAGGATTGCTATCCTCTTGCGTGAAGCGTTTTTTTCAGGAGTTTCTTTTGCTAATTCCAGAGAAATTCTGGAATTAGCAAAAGAAACTCCTGAAAAAAACTACAGCTGTTGTAAGTGAACTTGAAGCAAAAATTAATGAATTAAGTCAAACGCGAACGCCTGCAGCAAAAGAAGGTAACATGAGTAAGACATGAGCTGTTTATGACAATGATCGACGGGAAAGTTGCTCAAGTGTTAACACTTGAGCAACTTTCCCGTCGATCATTGTCGATCATTGGCAGACTCCATCAAGTGCTTCATGTACTGTTTGTGGAGCAACTCCTAGACAGATGCACAATATAACAAAAGTAACTGCAAGAATTGAGAATGAAGATACGTTTAAATACGGGCTGTCTACCTTACATCTATACTAATATTATAAAGCAGAAGAGTTTGTTTGTTAGTTTGCTTGAACGCGCTAATCTCAGGAACTACGGTTCTGATTTGAAAAATTCTTTCTGTGTTAGATAGCCCATTTATCGAGGAAGGCTATAGGCTATATATCATCACGCTAAGACCAATAGGAGCGGAGCACTAATGAAGAATATTTCAAAATCGTGGGATGTTTTTTCCACGTGGGCGAAGTCGCGGGCGGAAGCTAGTGCTTGGATAAGATGTATGGAAATGATTCTGCATATTTCTATACTAATATTATAAAGCTGAAGAGTTTGTTTGTTTGTATATTTGTTTGTTTGCTTGAACGCGCTAATCTCAGGAACTACGGTGCTGATTTGAAAAATTCTTTCAGTGTTAGATAGCCCATTTATCGTGGAAGGCTATAGGCTATATATCATCACGCTAAGACCAATAGAAGCGGAGCACTAATGAAGAATGTTTCAAAATCGGGGGATGTTTTTTCCACGCGGACGAAGTCGCGGGCGGAAGCTAGTGCTTGGATAAGATGTCTGGAAATGATTCTGCATATTTCTTATAACCTAGGATTTGAAAGTGGGCTGAATCGACTCCAGAGAATAAAAGATTAAAGAAGAGAAAAAAAGCACGTTCAAACTCGCTTCCGGAAATTGCTTGGTTTACACATTGATAAACCTCGTCAAGATTCTGGAAACAGCAATGACGGAAATACGGCAAGGAGATTCTTCCAAACCTATCAATGTTCTGCAGAAATCACGGGTATCGATAAAGAGTTGATCAAGAGATTATACATAATTCTGCAAACTATGTCATCAGGATTTTCTGTTAACCCAGTAAAGTTTGGTGAATATATGCTGAATTTGCTTGACTCCTGTAGACTTCCTCTGTCGCTAAAGTGCGTATGACTATAATGCCGTTTTTAATATATTGTACATTTATGCCCATAAAAGCACGGTGACTTGGCCGTTGACTTCGATGTATTAACTAGTAAAAAAAGTGCATAGAGTATGTTCAACGGCCGGTTACATAAAATCTAACTATATGTGCAGGACGCCCAGCGATAGTTTAAATACACACATCAAAAGTGTCTAGGGATCAACATATATTTTTGCAATAACTTTTCTCCTGATTCATATTAATTAAAATTTTCTTTAAGGATTCATCAAATAAAGTGTTTTCGTTTGTCACAGTAACGATAAACCAAGTCACCTTTGCATTAATAAAGAAATTTGCCATTTTCCTAATAAAGGGATTTTTGACATTTGAACCACTAACATTAAAGTTCGAAAAAAAGACTGAAATAACAGTTTTCTTTAAAATTTTATTGGGTAACTTAAACAATTAATAATCCGTGTTTCTACCGCGAACACTAACAACACAAGAACATCGGTTTGGCATACTCAAAATGAGTTCATCCAAATCACGCTGTGGAATGGCCGCCCATGTTCGTTGCAACAACAAAAAAAGGTCTTCTTGCGACTGGATACCCTCCATATTCGGCAGAGCTCTTCTCTGTAACATATCCCATGCATGCTCAATCGGGTTCAAGTCTGGCGACTGAGCAGGCCAGAGCAGGACATTGATGTTAGCTGCGGCGAGAGTCTGTCTTACAACTCTTGCGGTGTGCGGTCGTGCATTATCATGAATTAACTGAAATAAGGGACCGATTTGCACTTGTAGAGGAACGATGACGTCAGATACAATCGTCTCAGCATAAATTTGAGCGTTGAGGTTGCCTCTGATCCAAATCAACTCAGTTCTTCCGCCGATCCAAATACCCGCCCATACCATGATGGTTCCACCACTATAAGGATGGACTTCCTGGGAGGATTTTAATCGCTGTTGGCGTCCAGGGGTTCTCCAGTGTCGTATACGTCTTGTATCCGGTCTCATACCAAAACGAGACTCATCAGAAAAGCACACGAAACGCCATTGTTCTTCTGCCCAATTTCTGTGTTCAAGAGCCCATTGATATCGAATCCTACGATTGTGCATTGCTATAGGTGGTACCCGTAGCGGTCTTCGGGAATGAAGGTTCACTTCATGCAAGCGGTTTCTGACTGTTTGGTCGCTAATTAAGTTCCCTGAAGAGTGATGAAGCCTCACGGCTAACATCATGGCGGTTATTGTTGGAGCTCTTCGAGTTAAGATTTGAATGTATCGGTCTTGTCTCCGTGTGGTGCAGCGATACCGTCCTCCATGGCGCTCAGCCACGGTACCAGTGCTTCGGTAACGTGTCCAAAGTCGACTGATAACACTCTGACTTGTATTCAGAGCTAAAGCCACAGTACGTTGCCGGGAACCAGCTTCTATCATTCCCACGGCTCTGAGCATTTCTTCCCTGCTTAAATGACGTCGCCGCTCCATAATAACGTTGGTTTTAATCAGTAGTAGGGAAACAGTAGCACTAATAATGTCTTCAATGCGTTGTATGTTTTTATAGGGAAAATATTGACAGCTGATTTTCATCTTTTACTCGAATTTGATTAACAGTTCCTGTTTCAAATTATGAAATGCACCAAAAAGGATCCATATAAATTTATAAAATCATAAATTAATTACAAAGCCACATCTCAATCTCAAGAAATCCGCATAAAAATGCTTGATCCCTAGACACTTTTGATGTGTGTATTATATCCTAATTAGAATATCGGTTATTAGATCATAATGTAATAGAATCCAAGTTAGATTAATCGATAGAATATTATCATAAGTAATGTTGAATTCATGAGGAACTTTGTTATGATTGTACTAAAGTCAAGTCTGAAGCAGGAAAGAACCTGTCGAAACCTGCTCCCGTGACCCTCACTTTCTCCTCGTTTCTGATTGGTAGACCTTGAGTTATGCACATACGCAAACTTTCTAATTTTAGCTAATTGGTGTATAGAACATTAGCACATAGCGCAACCCACACGAGTTACGCCCATGTGCCCGAGTATAAGTATAGGGCATATTGATCGATTCAGCATGGTGAGGCGAAGAGTCGTCCATCAAGAGCTGCCCCCCTCCACGACTTCACTGTACACGCTGGGTGTGCAGATCCACGTGGCCGGCGAGGATCTCCGAATATACGCCGCCTACAAGCCGCCCGCAACCCAGATAGACATGGCTGAGTTGCGGGCCCTGCTCTTCGCTCAACATCCTGCCATCCTCGCCGGGGACTTCAACTGCAAGCACCCAGCGTGGAAACACAAACGCCCAGGGGAGACGACTCTTCGCGGACGCGGAAGCCTCTGGCTACACAGTGTCCGGCCCAGAGACGCCTACCCGGTACCCGGACGACCCTCATCACATGCCGGACGTGCTGGACATTGTGATCCACCAGGGGCTAAGCTGCCAGATCACTCAACACGTGATCGACGACGAGCTGCAGTCTGATCATCAGCCTGTACTCGTCGTCATATCTGAAATGCCGACCCGACTGAAGCCGCCAGCGCCACGTCGGTTAATCGACTGGTCAAGATTCACAGAAAAGGTTGAGGCCACGACGCCGACTCGGCCCATCACTACCGCCGCGGAGGTCGATCAGCAGTGCTATTCTCTAAATGACAAATTCATGGCTGTAAGCTGCGACGAACTCGTCGACGAGACAGCCTTGAGATCGACCGAGCGTGCAGCGCTGATTCAAACTGTATTCCCTAACGTGATTGTGGTCGTCGACGAACTCAAAGCTGTAGCCTCCCGTCGCTGATTCGTAGACGAATAAGGGCTTGACAAAAATTCTTATAATCATAATTGATTAATCTCGACTGAGCGTTTTATGGGTTCAAAATATATTTTAAAGATCTATCTTTAAGTATTTTAAGGAATAGAGTAAGACTATCAACAAATTTCATATTAAAAAGAGTTTATTTCATATTTTTTATTATAACATTTTTAGGCTGAATGATGATTCCTTTGCCTATTTTGGGCAACGCGACGCGGCGATGAACACAAAGAACCGGTGTTGTCAACTTAATAGGATTTCCACTAAACCTGGGTTTTTATTTAAATTACTATGATTACATGTTGTTTTATTTTAATTCAATCAAATCTTCAAATGGACCTCGTAAACAGCAACTGAATATCGGTACTATGAAACTAAATAAAATAAAAAATGTGACTAATCTAGTTTAATTCTAGTGGTTTGAAAAAGCACCGCTAGTGGACTCGGCAAAAAAATGTTGGCAACATCATAAACAAAACAAAACAATTCTGAACCGACGCTAACCACTTTAACTTCTCCGTGATTTCAAAATTCTAGTTTGAAAGTTTTAATTTCATACATTTTAGTGCATATTATCGATAATATCTGTATCAGCGATTGCTTTGAACATAAGTAGGACTAAGAACTCCGCTCCGAAGACGGCCCACTGATCCTATAAAGAGCTTAAGAGAATACCTTTCGAAATGTGAGTATTGTTAATTTCACTAATGTGTCACATTATGAATGTATGATCCACGATATACCTACTAATGAAATGATGGAAACTACATAACGGTTGTATAAATACAGTTGTATGTAGGTACATAGAGCTTTAATGCTGTAACGAAATATTTATGTTTTAAGCATGCCAAGAAGTGCGATCCCATCCCGTGCGCAAGTAGAGGTGTTAATAGAGAGTTTGGAAGAGCGACGTTGGCTTGCCACAGGGCACCCTCGGACATCACATGCACGAGACCACACACAAGCGGCATGGCAAGAAGTAGCCATCAAGCTAAACAGTGATGGAAGTGGCTGCATTAAAAGTTGGAAGCAATGGTCAAAGGTTTGTTAACAGCATGTACCTAGGTATTGCATTACTGGTGTGCTTTGTCAGCTATGTATGCATGCATACTGTCAAAGTACATAAGTTTCTTAAACTAAGTTAATTTCCAGTACTTAAGTTATGTACATTGGCTATAATTGTAACATAGGACATATTTCATTACTTATTATGTTATGATGCAAAATATTTAGACATTGTTTTTTTTTAGTATTGGAAGGATAAGAAGTCAGCGGTAAGAAAAAAAGCTAGTCAAATACGGATGGCTAGGCAACGAACCGGTGGTGGTGAACTAGAGGAAGGGTTTCTATCTGCAATAGAAGAAAAAATAGTTGCAATAATGGGTGGCGAAAGCTTTGTAACTGGTGATAGGGAGCTAGAAATTGACCTTCATGTATTTATGTTTTTTTAGTTATGCTTGTTTTAATTTCATTTATGAAATCTTTACTAAGTTGCATAAAATAATAAGTTATTTCCTGAAATATCAATCTAATTTTCAATTACTTATTTAATTTTTAGCCTGTTAATGAACCTGGGCCAAGTTTTAATTTTACTCCTGACATGCCAAATGCTGAAGTACCAGATGATGTGCTCTTGGTATGTTTATTGAAATATTATTTAACACATATGTACCCGTTTTACTTCCTAAAAGCATTGATAGAAGACAAAATTTGTTTGCTGAGTATACAAGATGTCACAGAGGAGGCAAATGTAACACCAGTGTCAGAGAGCATTCTTCAGGTATTACTAGATTTCAATTACTTATATTACATAATATGAAAACTGTATACTGTGAAGTTATAAATTACAAATTTAATTTTGTAGAGTCATGTCCCTGTAGAACATACTATGGCAGGCATGCTCCGGACTGAACAGTCCACACCTTCAATACCAGTAAGTTAATTCTAATAAAATAAAATATTGTGATGTTAAATTCTAAATTAGGTTGATGATGCTGATTACAATATACAATATATTTGCAGGATGTACAACCAGGACCATCTTGGCATAGACACTCCAACCAACCAATAGAAAACCATCCTAATACGGAACAAATGGTGAGGTTTCAAGTAAAAGTCTTACAATATGTTAAAATGGACAATTAGATTAAAAAAACATTTTTGTATTACAGTTTGAGACTAGGACAATACCACCTGCAGGCTGCAGTGCCTCTCAGGAGTAATGCCCGATTTGCCTCTCTCTCATGTAAGGTTAACTTAATTTGATTAATATTATTGGTTTAGTGTAAATAGCACTACATTGTATAGTAGTATGTCTCACTTTTGATTCCTAGGTTGGGCCAAGTTGTTGGGATTTTATTTAGGTTTTTCAGCAGCAGCCCAAATACTATTATTCAATCAACACGTGTATAAGTATTTATACTACATTCCTTCAGAGAGAATGATGTGACGCTGTCATACCTACTTAATGACCTTTATATTTGTTTTACCTTTAGTTAGCTATTAATTTGTTGCGTTTTTTATGTTCATAGCACCTCATAGACGTCGAACAGTACGACGCCGACTGATCCAGCGCTCACCACCTTCTCAACGGCGTTCACAAATGGCGAGCCTGACTGAACGTTTTGTCGCCATTGAAGAGAAGCGTTTGGAAAACGAAAGACTCCTAATTGAAAACCAGCAGAGGTTGTTAGAGACATTTAAAGAAATAAGTGAGTCATGGTCCAGGCAGACACAAGCACTGCAGGATTTATGTGCATCCATCAGAAGAGGGAGTTGAATGTCTCAAACAATTTTTTTTATCTAAGTTTAGAATTAAGATTATGATAGATTTTAAGAAATTTAAATTTATGTGTAAGTACTGTTCTTTGTTGTAAATGTTTATGTTTGTAATGGTAAATAAAACATTATTATGTAGGTATCTATTTAATTTCTCATGATGCCCCATAATGTATGCACATTTTTTTTTTTAAATAGAAACAAAGAAATAAATACATACTTAATCTAATTATTTTTCATTATATTATTACCTAGGTAGGTACCATATTATTTCACACCTTAGTTATATGACAAAATTGTAATTGTTTATCTAAAAAGCTAATACAGATTCATCTAGAACTAAACACTACAATAACAATTACTTAAATTAAATTATACTTTAATTAAAAATAAAAATGCCTATCTAGTCTTACCATAATTAGCTAATCAATTATGGTGAGTACCTTTATACAATCTAAACATGTTTTCCACATCTGAAAAGAACGAAAAGCATATTTAGAATTTTAGATATGACGTGCTCGCCATAATTGATTTACCAAATCTCGCCTACTTATCTGACCACTCACTAAGTCATCATGTGTTGGAGCCTGATTTGTTAGGATTCCAAGTAACCTAGATTCTTCATCTAAGTCACATTGGTCTAAATTAGGAGCTGGTAGCCCGGCTCTGTTACACATGTTGTGTAAAACGCAGCAAGCTATCACTATTTTACCCACCATTATAGGATCATAGTGCAATACCCTATGAACTAATAAACATCTGAACCGTCCTTTCAGTACTCCAATAGTCCTTTCCACACTGTTTCGTGCACTGCTGTGCAAATCGTTATAATGGCTCTCTGGAGTCCCAGTTTCTGGATTACTAAAGGGAGTCATTAAATAAGGCCTTTGAGGATATCCTGAGTCACCTGAAATCAATTAATGAAGCTGGAATTAAGCACAATTTTGACTTGTGTTAAGTTATCATTGTGTTGTAAAAAATAACTTACCAAGTAAGTACACTTTTTCTTCATTATTAATTAAATTTTCCAAATGCTCCTTTACTCTAGTGTTTGAAAAAACAAAACTATCATGTGTTGCACCCCCAAAAGTCACATCCACATGCAAGATGTTCAGATCAGCATCATTAATCTGAAATAAGTAGGTAGGATAATAATTATATACAAAATATAGATTCCTTGTATTCCTACATTATTTTAAATAGGAAAGATCAAGTTTACTTACAATTAAAACATTCCGGGCATGATAGCCTTTTCGGCAATAATATCTCTCCTCATGTTCCTTAGGATGTATCATGGAAATCAGGGTGCCATCAACGCAACCTAGCACCCCTGGAATTTTGAATTTCTGATAAAACCTGTAATCAGCATTCAAACAAACAATGGCTCTTGTTAATCAAGACTGAGACTAACAAGAAAACAGAAACTTTTGATAAGTACTTGCCTTGACTTGAGCATTTGTCGATCATTGTAGTTTTGCGGAAATCTAATATATTTACTAATGATCTTCTTATTATTCAGAGCATCAACAACTTCGTGGATTGCCCTAGAGGCAGAAGCCTGAGATATGTATGTGTCTACATTCTTGCCAATGATTTTTTGGTAACTTCCATTAGCCAAAAATGAAAGAGTGCATAATATCTGAAACATCAAAAATTCAATAGCCTTTTGTTGGTGTTGTGACCCTTATTATCTTATGAAACCTAGCTGTTAACAAACCTTGAGCCTCTTGGTTAAACCACTGGAACGAACTCGCGGACGCATAAGTGGAGTTAGGTCATTTTCCAATAAATTTATTAAATCCTCAGAAAGCCTGTAAATATGTATAAACTCTGTATCACGGGAAATTGTTTTAAACTTTCTTATTTGTTTCGCTTGTCGAGTTTTCTTCAAATCATCACTTTTCTTAGCTTCTTCTAATAAATGCAGCTTTATAATTAACCGAGCTGCCATTATTTCAAATAAGTGTTTATTAAACTATATTTTATGAGACAAAATATTTTTTTAAAGGAAGTACAGTTTTATTTTTGTCACGAGTATGCGCGAATATTGTAGCTTTCGGATTTGACAGCTAGAAGCATGGCTGTGGGCGAGGCTGTAAGCCACTTCGTCGCTGTTTTTTCTTATGGAATACCAAAATGTATGAAGAACTGTCAATTTGCCCGCCGCTGGGTAGTTTTAACTCACAGCCGTCACAGCCTTGAGCGCTAGTGTAGCTTTACGCAGCTTAGTGAATACTAAACTGAGTTTCACCGCTGCGGCAGCGCTGTACCACAAGGCTGTATCATTAGAGAATAGCATAGCAGTTCGCAGCCGACGTCACTGCTTGCGTACAACAAGCGATAGAAGAGGCGGTCATACCGCCGCCGGCGCAGGGGAGAGGGCTATTGCCGCCCCTGTCGCCGAGCCTGCGAGCTATGATCGCCGAGAAGAGACGCCTACGCAAGCAGTGGCAACAGACAAGATGCCCCGTCATGCGAACGCAGCTGAATCGACTCGCGGAGAGGGTAAAGGCCGAGCTTAAGGCGTCGGCCACCGCGAGCTGGGAGGAACGTATTGACGCCGCGGTTGACAGCTGGCCGTCAATACATAGACTATGCCGCCAACTCTCGAGTACCCCAGCCCCGGTGCGCCCACTACGAGGCACCGACGGGGCTCTTAAGTACATTGCGGAGGACCGCGCGGAGGTCTTCGCCGAGCACCTGGAGCGTCAGTTCCGCCCGAATCCAACCGACGAGCACGCACATGTCGCGGCAGTCGAGCAACACCTTGGAGCCTACTTCGCGACGCCGATAGCTCCCGAAGAAGACCCAGTGTTTTTCTCGCCGGGCGCAGTCAGACGCGCCATCCTGAAGACCAAACTAAAGAAGGCTCCCGGGGCCGACGGCATCACCAACGCCGTGCTGCGCCATCTGCCCCACCGTATGGTGGTGGCGCTGGCGCGCCTGTTCACGGCGGTGCTGCGCACGGGGGCCTTCCCCGCCATCTGGAAGGAAGGGCGCGTCATTATGCTGCCCAAGGCGGGGAAAAACATACTGAAGCCGGAGAGCTATCGGCCCATCACTCTGCTGCCCACCATCTCCAAGGTGTTCGAATCACTCCTGCTGCGGCATCTCACACCAAACATCACCCCAAGACCCGAACAGTTCGGATTCAGGGCGGACCACAGCACGACGCTCCAGCTGTCGAGGGTACTCTACCAGCTGTCCACCACAATGAACAAGAAAGAGTACGCGGTAGCAGTACTCCTCGACATGGAGAAGGCCTTCGACCGCGTATGGCACGATGGCCTTGTGTATAAACTGGCCACCTCCGCCACGCCCCGTCGCGTAGTGAAGGTGGTCCAATCTTTTCTGTCCAACAGGAGCTTCAGGGTGGTGGTCGACGGAGCACTCTCCTCACCCCGCCCCATCGAGGCGGGAGTACCTCAAGGCAGCTGCGTGTCGCCTGCGTGCTACTCACGTTTCACGGACGACATCCCCACCACGGCGGACGCGACGCTCGCGCTGTACGCCGACGACGCCGCGTACATCACCACGTCGATGAACGCTAAGTACGCGGCGAAGAAGATGCAGCGCGCGCTCAACATGCTCCCCGAGTGGCTCGCCAAGTGGCGGCTCTCCGTAAACGTGAGTAAAACGCAGGCTATTATCACAGGCTCAACCCCTCTGCCACCACCCTTGGAGCTCATGGGAGCCGAGATCGCGTGGGCGCCGCAGGTCAAATACCTCGGCGTCACCATCGACCGTCGGCTCACGATGCGGCCGCACGCCAAGCAAGTCGCGGCGCAGACAAAGGTAGCCCGCTCACTACTTTATCCAGTGCTATCGTCCCGCCTCCCGGCGCGTGACAAGCTGGGCGTGTACAAGTCGTACATACGCCCCCTGCTGACATACGCCGCCCCCGCCTGGTTCGTCCTCACTGGCGAGACGACCCGCAGGCCGCTCCGCGCGCAGCAGAACATGGCGCTGCGGACAATAGTAGGTGCCCCTCGCTATGTGAGGAACGACGTAATCAGGCGGGACCTCGGGATTGAGGGCCTGGATGAGTACGTGCAGCGCCTCGCGAAGGCGATGTTCGCGCGTGCCGACGCCTCTGCTTGGCCCCATATCAAGCACCTGGCGCCCCTGCACGCGCGACCGTCAGACGCGAGGAGGCTGCCCAGAGATCTGCTCCCGACAGACGTCGCGGCCGCATGCCCCCGGACTTGACTCCTGGGTAAGTCGCCCCACTTTACACGCGGCTTACTCAAACAACTATACTACGCATAACAACACTTCACCTAGTACGTAACGTGTTCTAAGTTAATATAGGCACGTTACGTACTAAAACACTCATTCATGACTCTACATGCGCTATACATAACTAGCACCGAATAGCAGCGCACGCTATTCGGTGCAGACGCACTGAGCGGCGACACACAATACAATGCCGCTCACACATACATTCTCGGCTCTGCGGTTCGAAACGTAACCGGCTAGATCTGGAAGCGGGACGAACGAGAGCCCCGCACTCACTATAGGTGCGTCAGAGTCGGCACCCTCGTCGCCGGCCGGCTCCCGCTGGGCTTCCCCCGTACGGGGGTTTCACCTGGCGGGGTCAGACCGCCGGGGTGTCGTGAAGAAACGACGCCGAAAATCGGCGTCGCGGCGCGCCTATAGTCACACAATAGCAATGAATCACGCGGGTGTGCGTTGCCGTTCACTTTTGAACAGGCACTTTCAACGCACACCCGAACATCTACGCCGCTACTAGGCAACCCGAAGACGGTCCCGTATTTACGGGACACGGCATGCTCCCGCGGGAGTGGGGCAACCCCCCGTGACCGCTCGCCGCGCCCCTGACGGGGCGCAGCGACTGCCCAGAGGAGATTCAGCATGATTCCGCTTCCGACGCTCGCCCGCGACGGTCGTACCGCTCCGCGCTCTCGATCGTTCCGTGCCTGAGTCATCGCTACGCTTCGTCACGCCCGCCGTGACGTCACTCGTAGTCGCCGACTACGACGCCTGGTCCGGATCCGCCTTTTTCGAGGCGGTGAAGGATATCCTGTTTCTATAACAAAGTATCGTCAAAAACAATTTGGTGTGGCCCCTTCAGGGTAAAACCACAGTTTCGTGGTCCTTGGTTGGAAACCTCACGGTGTCAACAATACCAAGGGGGTGCTGACCCGACGCACTCGCTGATCCCCTTCAGGGTGAAGCAGTCAATTGGAGTCGAGTGCTAGGTTTTGGCCTTGGGGGATCTCCTAGTCATACCTAGTTACTGAGTTTCCTTTTCAGCTACACACCTAGTGTCGGTTGGGTGTGTCTACCCCTTCGCACTAGACCCAATAGGGCCCGGCTCGCACAATAAGACTGGCGACCGGTTACAAGCTTAGGGCTCACCATTAGGTACTCACCTCCCAGTCTCTACCCGACTGGGAGGGTTACACATCCCCGGACCCATCCATCCGGGGAGTTAGGCTTTAAATAGGTCCCCCGCGGGAGAGAAATCTCCAAAAATTCCCCATAAAAATTTTTGATTCATTCGCCAATCATGGCAAACTCCAATATTTTGGAGATATTGCTAGAAATACTTAAGGAAAACCCTGCTATTTCCGCCAAATATGGCGGAAAAATCCAGCGTGAAATCGCTAACTGTCCTCCGGCTACCGAAGCCAACGTCGCTGATTTTAGTGACGCGCTTGACAGCCCATTATCTCCCCCGCTTGCTGATCAAGGCATTCCGGTTGGTCAATTCACGGAAGTGTTTATCAACTCTGATCCCATTGTTCATCGAACAACGAACGACTTCCAGGTAGATAGCCCTCTATCGCTCCCGCCCGCCGACAATGTCGTGCCGACCGCACAATTCCCGAAATCATCCATTGTTTCCGGCCAACCTACTAATCCTATTGTTCATAGAACAATGGACGCCGCGCAGGTGTGCGCTGCAGTTGAATTCCGTGAAATGGACACCACCGAACCTGTGTCCAATAACAACTCTGACAATGATTTGTCATCATGCCTCGTCCTCGGAAGACGACTTTCAAGTCGTCACCGGCGGCAAGAGGAAGAAAGGGAAAACCTCCCAGGCCAGCAAGGCCAAAAAGACCACCGCGTCGCCCCCGTCCCCAACTCAAACGCCCGTTCGACCCGCTAGCCCCGTCCCAACTACCTCTGCTCGCGTGCAGAATAGTCGTCCCCCCAGCCCGATAGCCCAAACTTCCTCAGCCCAAAGGAAGCAACGCCCTCCGCCCCCCTTTTACATCCAAGACAAGGGGAAATGGACTGATGTGTCCAAGATGTGTGTTGATCGAAAGATCAACTACACAAACGCCCGTGCCTGCCAAAATGGCATTAAAGTCACCGTCCCTACGTCGAACGATTATAGGGAACTATATCGCGCCCTCCGTGAAAGGAATATTTCCTTTCACACTTTCTCCTTCCCCGAGGACACGCCCACTCGTGTAATTATTAAACGTGTCCCTAAAGAAATCCTTGTACAGGATATTAAAGACGACCTTGCCGATCAAGGTATACCAGTGATCGCCGTCCATCGCTTACATAAAGCGAGAGGCGGTGAATTGTACGACATGGTTCTTGTCATTTGTGAACCAACCGAAGGTCATCACCCGATTTTCAAGATTAAGTCCATTTGCTCCCTATCCGGTATCTCAATTGAAAAGCCCTACAAAACCGCAACAGTGGGACAATGCCACCGTTGCCAACTGTATGGCCATGCGCAGAGCAACTGCTATGCGACTCCCAGATGCGTCAAGTGTCTGGGCGAGCACAGCACTGCGGACTGCCCTCGGCCCAAAGACCGAACCCTCTGTTCGGAACCACCCAGCTGCGTTCTCTGCGGCCAGAGCGGTCACCCGGCAAACTACCGCGGCTGTCCCAAAGCCCCCAAACTCGCTCCTAAATTAGCGAAGCGCGCCAACACCCGCCAACAAAGAGAGGAACCTTCCTCTCAAATTCCCCAACGTCTAGCTCCTCAGAGACCATCCCCGTGGAACAGGCTAAACCACGAAAAAGCCTTTTCCTCCTTGGCCCCTGCCAAACATTTGCAGGCACTGATGGATATACCCATCACAGCGCAGATCCTGCCTATAGCCGTGGCTCCAGAGGCCACAACCAGTCCCAAACCCGCGCCTCAAACCACTGCTGCTCCTGCAGCCAAACAACCGCCCAAACCCTCACCCGTCGGGAACGGCGAGTCTTGCGCCCAGACTCTACTGCGCCACTATAAAATATTTATGACCCGCCAAGCCAGGTCTCTCCGCGATGCCCTTCTGGCTGCCGAGCAGCAGAATAACGGCAAAATTACGACGGAAATGTACAGCCAAATATTCAGCACACACAGTGATGTCGTGCTAGGCCTCGACCAGATGGATGCGATGGACTGATCCAATGGATTCCCAACGCACAAATCACACTAGGCCTCGATCCCTCAAATTAGGTTTTTTCAACGCCAATGGCATTTTCAACCAACGCGCCGAAATAACTAAATTCCTCCGCGACCACCAATTAGACGTCCTCCTTATACAGGAGACCCTTTTGAAACCCCACCGCGCTGACCCCAAAATTGCGAATTACCGTCTAGTTCGCAATGACAGAACACGCTGCCACGGCGGCGGTACCCTTATTTATTTTAGGAAGGAGTTATACTGCATCCCTCTGACCCCACCCGCGCCTCTCTCTCACCTAGAGTACTCTGCCTGTCGACTAGGCATGACTGGTCATCCTCCGATAACCATCATCTCTGCCTACCATCCCCCACCATCGGTCGCGTCTCTTGCTTCAGACGATCCTATCGCGCTCACCAGCGATCTCACGACTCTCTTCGGCCTAAGTGACTCCGTCTTACTAGCGGGCGATCTCAACGCCAAACACCCCGCTTGGAACAGCAACACGACAAATGCCAGAGGCAGAATCGTGTATAACCTAGGCGCGACCCTAAACTATGACGTCATCGCTCCGATGACTCCCACCCACTACCCACACGACACCAACCATAGGCCCGATGTCCTCGATGTGGCGCTCCTAAAGAATGTAAACCTCCGTTTACACTCCATAGAAGCGCTTCACGAGCTTAACTCGGATCACCGTCCCGTTATCCTACACCTAGGTTCCCGCTCGGGTAACCATGATCCTACCCAACCTCCTCCGACCCAACTGATCACCGACTGGAGGAAAGTAAGTGAAAAACTGAAATCCACCACGTCGCCACAATTGGACACCATTCCTGACCACATAGTCTCAGTCGCTGACACGACGGCGGCGATCGACTCGCTTACAGATCACGTACAATCCGTCCTGAACGATTGTTCAAGGGAAGTTCCTGTAGTGGAAGACCACCGCTGGAAACTCCCGGACGATGTACGGAATCTGATAACCGAGAAGAACGCAGCCATCCGCGCGTACAGCGCTTTTCCCTGCGCCGCAAACAAAGCTCACATGCGCAACTTACAGCGTGCTGTAAGGAAACGCATTGCCGAGCAGCGTAATGCGAGCTGGGACAAGATGCTGAGCGAAATTGAGCCCACCCATCTTGCCTTCTGGCAGCTTCAGAGGAAGTTACGATCCACTGAAGAGGCCACAATGCCTCCTCTCATTCGTCCCGATAAGAGTATCGCCTTCGATAACTCTGAAAAAGCAGAATGCCTAGCCGACAGCCTAGAGTCCCAGTGTTCTCCCAGCTCTCAACCAGTAGACCAAGCCCACCTCGATATGGTGAACGCCGAAGTCGAACGTAGAACTTCCCTTCCGCCCGTCGAAAATCCCGATAATCCAGTGGCCCTCATCACTCCTGATGAGGTCCAGGATATCATTAAAAGTCTCCAACCGCGAAAAGCCCCTGGCTCCGACGGCATCACCAATAGGGTTTTAAAACTTTTCCCCGCCCAGCTTATAGTGCTAATGACTGCCATCTTCAATGGCGCATTGAGCAATAATATGTTCCCTACAACCTGGAAACAGGCCACCGTCATAGGTATTCCCAAACCAGGCAAGCCCAAGTCTGACCCGTCTAGCTACCGTCCCATTAGCTTACTCAACGTCCTCGGTAAAATCTATAAAAGGCTTATATATAAGCGGCTCAAAGATTTTGCCGAAGCAAAGAGTCTAATACCCAATGAGCAGTTCGGATTTAGAACCGAACACTCATGTATCCAACAAGTCCACCGCATCGTAGTACACGTCAGCGCCGGCTTCCAACGGGGCGCAATAACGGGAGCCTTATTCTTCGACATAGCGAAAGCGTTCGACAAAGTCTGGCACAATGGCTTAATCTATAAGCTATACCAACTCGGCGTGCCTGACCGTCTCGTGCTCATCCTACGGGACTTTTTATCGAATCGCACCTTTCGTTATCGAATTGAGGGGGAGCTCTCCTCCCCCCATCCCATTCGCGCAGGAGTTCCTCAAGGCTCCGTACTATCCCCCCTCGTTTTCACGCTATTCACTAGTGATATTCCCAAGCATAAAAATACCCAGCTAGCCCTATTCGCCGACGATACGGCTATCTATTATACCGGTCTTAAACCCGATGCCATCGCTCGCACTCTCCAAACTTCCGCAAACACTCTGGCCAAGTGGTTCCGGAAATGGAGAATCGAAGTCAACCCAGACAAAAGCCAGGCAGTCCTCTTTTCTAAACCGCGGATAAACCCACCCTCCCCGCGTCCGATTACCATGTACGGCAAGCCGATCCCTTGGGAAAAGCAAGCCAAATACTTAGGCGTGGTCCTCGATAGACACCTCTCCTTCGCTGAGCATATAAAGCAGGCACGTTCGCGCGCCGCTTTCGCTCTAGGTAGGCTCCACTTCATTCTTAGCTCTCGCAGCAAGTTATCACTCAGGTGCAAGCTGCGTATTTTCACCGCGGTCATCCGTCCCATCATGACCTACGCCTGCGTTGTTTTCGCACACGCAAAGCCCTATATCCTCCATAAGATGCAGACCCTCCAAAACCGATTCCTCCGTAGAGTCACGGGAGCCCCCTTTTATGTTCGAAATGAGCTTCTTCACGTAGACCTCAAGATGCCCACCATCCAGCAGTTCATGAAACGCGTCTCCAAGCGTTTCTTTGAAACTTCAATCCAACATAGGAATCCCCTTATAGTATCGGCCGCCCAATATGAACCCTCGCGTATCTCTAAGATTCGCCGACCAAGGCATACCCTAGTCACTCCCGATGACGCAATCACCCTGCTCCAAGAGAGCCGTAGGGGAACAAGTACAGTGGCACACAAACACAAAAACCGACCGTCCTTCCGTCCTCGCCGCCGAGGCCCGCCGCGACGTCCTCGTAATAGTCCACCCCGACCCTTGCCAGAGCCAGCCCGCGACGCTGAGCCAGTACCTTTAAATTCCCTTATTAATAATAATAATGATATGATCCAGCCTGTCCCTAGCTGCCCTCCCCTGCGACGCCCTAAGCCGAGGTCCGTACCCCACAGGGGGTGCCCTTAGCGTGTAGTCGCCTAGTTTGTAAGTTTTTTAATAAGCCCTGGCTGGAGGGTTTAATTAATTTATTAATTAAGGCAACCACAGGCAAGCCCGGTTAAGCAGCCGACAACCTCAGAGGTTGACCTGCGAGATGCCACACACAAAAAAAAAAAAAAAATCGATTCAGCATCAGTTTGTGAATCCAGACCATACAGTGAACAAGTAAATAGTAAACAGTGAACAGTTGTCAGTAGTGAATAGTTTAATCCAGTATTTCAGTATAACCTAGTTTTCAGTCAGTAGTGAAACAGTGCTTAAAGTGAACAGTACAATTTAGTATCGAACAGTGTATAGTTTTCAGTAATAACTTTGTACCAGTAAATAAGTGAACAGTATATCTCAGTCTAAATAGTTATAGTAAGTTTGTGAACTTTAACAAGTTATTCAGAACAGTAACCAGTTGATATTTGTGAACCTTTAACTAGAAATAAGTTTGATCAAGTGTAAATAAATAATCTTCAAGTTTTCGAAAGAGTTTTAATAACAAGTATCCTCCAATCCAGTGCAAATTAAATGTGAGATTAGATCCCTCACACTATATTAATAATGCAAATTAAATGTGAGATTAGATCCCTCACACTATATTAATAAGGAAATCGCAGTAAAGATCTGTAGCATACCAGCACACCCTTCACTTTGATAACCAATCGCTCATACAATGCACAAAGGAATATTATTCTAAGTGCTATAAATTAAATATAATATCAACAGTTATATGAGACGCGGGCGGAGGGCCGTGCTCCCACACAGTGACCACTGTTTAACTTATGTAAACACTACTATTATATATACACAATTCTATTTTAATAAAGAACATTCATTCCACATTCATTACTGCGACTTCACGCCTTGTCATTGCTCTCCCTAACTTATTCTCCAAAGTGCTGTCTAAAGTAAATCTCCGCTACCTTAAATATATTCTCTAAATTAGTGCTCCAACATAGCACTAAAGTAGTGCTACGATATAGCGCAAAAGTGGTGACCCCGAGCTAAACACACCTGACGCGGAGAAAACCCTAACCGAACACATCTGACGCGGAGAAACACCTGGAGCGGAGAAACGCCTAACGCGGAGAAAATCTCGAGACGGACACACCTAAAGCGGAGAAAACCCGAACCAGACATATCTGAGGTTAGTGAAACATTCAGCTCCAAGACTACACTCCCAGAACTCACACTACTCGCTGACAAAATGATGGAGCAGACCACATCAAACGAAGTCGCAGCCGTACATTCATTAACAGCACCTACATCAGCACCGCAGTCGAATACGCAGTATCTCATCAGTGTAATAAGAAAACTCTCGCTAGAAATAGCCGAGCTCAAAGCTAGACCGCCTTATGATCACAATAATCACAACTATCGCCGCCACCGCTACCCATCTCACCGCCGTAGCGCATCACGATCGCGAAGCCGAGAAACATCACAACACTGCTATTATCACCGACGTTTCAAGCAACAAGCTAAACACTGCACATCGCCCTGCTCTTTCAACAAACAAAACTCGGAAAACTAGACCGAACGTTGGCAGAGGCGGACACCGGCGTTCAAGAAAATTCACACCGCCTATATATCACCGACAAAAACTCTAAATTATCTTTCTTGGTCGACACGGGAGCAAATATATCCGTGCTACCGAGAAGAAAAGGTCAAGTCGCAACGCCGCTATCATTTCAACTTTACGCTGCGAACAACACAAAAATAGCTACGTATGGCGAAAAAACATTAACTCTCAACTTCAACCTACGACGCCCGTACAAATGGAAGTTCATAATAGCAGATGTTTCAAAACGAATACTTGGAGCCGATTTTCTCAAGTACCATCAACTTATCGTCGACTTGAAAAACCGGAGACTTATCGACGGCATCACGAGCTTAAAGGTCAATGTCCCGGTACGTGTATCAGATGTTCCTACCGTACGCAGTATTGACATGTCGCAGTCATACCACGACATCCTAGCTCAGTATCCCAAAATCACGCGATTAACACCAATGCAATTGAACTGCAACATCAATGTGCAACACTGCATTGAAACTCGCGGACCACCGGTACACTGCCGCGCCCGTCCTATTCCACCACATCGCTTCGAGATAGTCAAGAAAGAATTCGAAAACATGATAGAACAAGGATTATGCAGACCTAGCAAGAGTCCATGGGCATCACCTCTTCATATCGTGCCTAAAAAGAATGGCGATATCAGAGTTTGTGGTGACTATCGCCGACTCAACTCTATCACCATACCAGACAGATATCCCGTGCCACGCATCAAAGATTTTACGCATCATCTATCTGGTAAGACTATCTTCTCTACGATAGATCTCAACCGTGCTTTCCAACAACTGAATGTCCGAGAAGAAGACATAGAAAAAACCGCAATCATCACACCGATGGGACTATATGAATTCCCACGAATGTGCCCTGGTTTAAAGAACGCGGGACAAACATTTCAACGATATATTCATGAAGTACTACGAGGACTAGATTTTGTTTTCCCTTTTATCGACGATCTACTTCTAGCGTCGGAAAATGAAACCCAACACCGAGAAAACCTGCATATTGTACTCAAGAGACTCGAACAAAATGGCATCACTATTAACCCTGCCAAATGCAACTTAGGCCAATCAGAAGTTCAGTTCCTTGGTTACACAGTATCAGCACAAGGTATCAAACCTCCAAAACATAAAGTCGAAGCTATTACTAACTATCCCAAGCCGACTACCATTGAAGAGCTTAGAAGATTTCTCGGTATGATCAATTTCTATCGCGATCATATACCAAACGCCTCATCTCAACAAGCACCATTGAACGCATACCTACACAACGTCAAGAAAGATAAAACGCAAATGACGTGGACCGATGAAGCAACGCAAGCTTTCGAGCAGTGTAAAGCCAGCATAATAAAGGCAGCTTTACTCGCTCATCCATCTCACCACGCAACAATCGCTTTATTCTGCGACGCATCCGATACATCAGCTGGAGCCGTACTTCAACAATACATACATGAAACATGGCAACCGCTTGGATATTTTTCGAAGAAATTCACCGACGCGCAAAAGAAATACTCTACATTCGATCGTGAACTACTTGCAATCTACATGGCAGTCAAACACTTCCGCAAGATATTTGAAGGAAGAAATCTCATCATATTTACGGATCACAAACCGCTGACATACGTAATGTCAAAGACTCCTTCAAACTCAGAAACAAACAGGCGAACAAGGCAACTTTTGTTTATCAGCGAATTTACGACCGACATACGACACGTAAGCGGTAAACAAAACGTCGTCGCCGACACACTTAGCCGCATAGAAACAATCTCATGCCCACCTACAATCAATTATACCGACATAGCCAGAGCGCAAGAAAAGGATACTAACATCAAACAATTATTAACACAAGAAAACATTCGTCTCAAGAAAATAGTTATACCCAACAGCGACCTCGAGTTATTCTGCGAAACCTCTACTGCTTACGTACGACCGTACATACCAGAACAATATAGAAGACAAGTATTTAACAGCGTGCACAATGTCAGTCATCCTGGTACACGCACGACTCGCAAGCTTATCACTCAAAAATATTTCTGGCCATCAATGAACGCAGATATCAGCTGTTGGACTCGTACGTGCATACCTTGTCAGAAAAGCAAAGTTCAACGACATACACACTCAAACATCGCATCGTTCCCGCCAACCGAACGTTTTCAACATTTACACGTTGACATCGTAGGACCTCTACCTACAACATCTCAAGGACATCGGTACTTAGTCACAATGATCGACCGATTAACTAAGTGGCCCGAAGCAATTCCTACCGACGAAATATCAGCTGATCGCATAGCCCAAATCGTTTACCAACATTGGATCACAAGATTTGGTTGTCCGACCACACTAACAAGCGACCAAGGCCGCCAATTCGAAAGTCAACTTTTCCAAAACCTAATGAAGCTAATGGGAATAAAGAAAACTCGCACAACAGCTTATCACCCACAGAGCAACGGCATAATCGAGAGATGGCATCGCATCCTCAAGACAGCATTACGCGCGAAACTCACAAACGCAAGTTCCTGGATAGACGAGCTCCCAACGACTTTAGCGCTATATCGTAGCACTACTTTAGTGATATGTTGGAGCACTAATTTAGAGAATACATTTAAGGTAGCGGAGATTTACTTTAGAGAGCACTTTGGAGAATAAGTTAGGGAGAGCAATGACAAGGCGTGAAGTCGCAGTAATGAATGTGGAATGAATGTTCTTTATTAAAATAGAATTGTGTATATATAATAGTAGTGTTTACATAAGTTAAACAGTGGTCACTGTGTGGGAGCACGGCCCTCCGCCCGCGTCTCATATAACTGTTGATATTATATTTAATTTATAGCACTTAGAATAATATTCCTTTGTGCATTGTATGAGCGATTGGTTATCAAAGTGAAGGGTGTGCTGGTATGCTACAGGACTCCCCTTCAAGCGAAGCGTACCGGCAGTTTGATGATACGTCCTGAACGTGTCTGCTTGTTTTCAGCGGGATGTGACGTCAGGCTTGCTCTTGGTACTTCTGTTTTCTTGGTATCGCTGACTGTAACTGGTGTGGTAGATGGTAAAGTTTCTTCTGAGATAACGTATGCAGGTTTTAATCTATCGATCGATATGTTTGCTTGCCGATCGGGTAACTGTATTGTGAAAACTTTTTCTGTTCGGCTTATCACTCGGTAGGGTCCTTCGTATGGAGTTTGAAGTGGTTTCTTGACTGCGTCGGTTCTGATAAACACGTGGGTGCACTTCAAAAGGTCTTGATGAATGAATACAGTATTTTTGTTGCTGTGGTGTTTGGTAACGGCTTGCGGCTTGTTTACTTGAATTATGTCACGTAGTTTCTCAACGTAGGTATAATTCATAGGTGTGCAGGTATTTTCTGTGAAAAATTCGCCAGGTAATCGTAAATTGTAACCGTAGGTAAGTTCGGCTGCGCTTACTCCGGAGTCGGTGTTTAAAGAGGCTCGTAGACCCATTAAAATTGTTGGGAGCTCGTCTATCCAGGAACTTGCGTTTGTGAGTTTCGCGCGTAATGCTGTCTTGAGGGTGCGATGCCATCTCTCGATTATGCCGTTGCTCTGTGGGTGATAAGCTGTTGTGCGAGTCATCACGTCGGGGTCACCACTTTAGCGCTATATCGTAGCACTACTTTAGTGCTATGTTGGAGCACTAATTTAGAGAATATATTTAAGGTAGCGGAGATTTACTTTAGACAGCACTTTGGAGAATAAGTTAGGGAGAGCAATGACAAGGCGTGAAGTCGCAGTAATGAATGTGGAATGAATGTTCTTTATTAAAATAGAATTGTGTATATATAATAGTAGTGTTTACATAAGTTAAACAGTGGTCACTGTGTGGGAGCACGGCCCTCCGCCCGCGTCTCATATAACTGTTGATATTATATTTAATTTATAGCACTTATAATAATAATAATACCAGCTGTTTGCAGCGAGAAGAAATGTACCATAATTCTGTACACAGAGAGTTGAGATTGTTTTAACCGCCGCGCGACCCACGAATGTGTTAGGGTTGTACCCATAAATATAATATATTTCTATGGTTGTACCTATGATGATATTGGTAAAAAAACCGGTCAATTGCGTGTCGGGCCACGCGCAGTGTAGGGTTCCGTAGTTTTTTTAACAGCCAAGTGCGTGTGGTATTCGCTGACCGATCGTTTCGTACCATGCTCTAACTAAAAGCCAAACATAACTACCTAACTAATTTGACTTCCTATACAAATCCTCACCTGATCCGACAATTTTGCACGGAAAGTATTATTTTTTTTAGAAATTTGTATAAAACTTGTCATAGCCGGTGTTTTGAATTTAAATACGGTCACAGAGCTACACTACTCAATCGTCACAAGAAGCTAGCACGATACAACTGGCACTTAGCGCCATCTATCGACATTTCTATAGAGTTGTTCGAAATTTTCGAGTCAAATACAATTGGTCGACTATTACTCATAAACTTGTAAAGCCCACTTATGTGTGATAGTTTTCCTTTAAATTTCGTTATATATTGGTACTACTGCCGTGACATTTGAATTTCTAACTATAACCGTTTAGTTGATAGAGGGGGGACACTTGACTCTAACGAAAATTGGTACTTTAAAGCTTGATAAGTCACGAACAGTTAACTTAATCAAAGAATGGTCTTCCCAAACCCCTAATATTTTTGAAAGACCTATCCACCGATATCCCACACTATGGGAAGAACGAAAAAAAAAATTATCATCCCACTTTACATGTATGGGAGGTACCCTAAATAATTGTTTTTTTCAAAATTTTATTTTACCACTTTTTCGGCGTCATTAACGTGTATACTCATGCCAAAGTACAACTTTCTAGTACCAATAGTTTTTGAGCTAAACCGCGGACAGACGGACAGACAGACGGACATGGCGAAACTATAAGGGTTCCTTGTTGACTACGGAATGTTGTAGAAAAACATTTTTTTTTTATTTGTTGATCTAATATGTTTCAGTTTAATAAAATGATAGATGCATTTTTTCCTTCCCTGATTTCCCGATTATTAAATTTTAATGTCTAAAATATCCAAAACCGCGTAAATAATTGTAGTAAATAATTAATCAAAATGGAAACAGTAGCAAAGCGGAGGAAAATCAATTGTTTTTAGGTCGATCCATTATGACGTTGTCAAAATTATTTAAAAAGGTTCAGGCAGGCGTGCGGCATGGGCTGCCGGATGTACCGACGGCGATACGCGAAGCGGTAGGCATATAACGCGTGGCCTTGAGCGAGTGACGGACGCCTGGTTTTAGGCATACTTAATCAGATCACTATAAGTTCACGTAGGTATGAAACAAAAAAAAACATGTGGGCAATTCACATGTGGTAGAAGTGAAACCTTCTATGTTGGCTTTTTTTTCTTATGAATTGATGTGTGTCTCTTTTTACTGTCACTTTTTTTATTCATAAACTTTCAAATCACAACGATGCTAAAGAATAGTGTTGCCCAAACGAGAGTCTCGCAAGAGTCTTGCAATTAGCGATTATCCTATTGCTATTTATTAAACGGTAGTTGAGATCTCAGAACAATGTAACAGACTCTGTTACATTGTTCTGAGATCTCAACTACTCTGTTACATTGTTCTGAGATCTCAACTACTCTGTTACATTGTTCTGAGATCTCAACTACCGTTTAATAAATAGCAATAGGATAATCGCTAATTGCAAGACTCTTGCGAGACTCTCGTTTGGGCAACACTACTAAAGAAGTTTTGACTTCAAAACAGGTTGGTAATAAGTTATTACCAACCTGTTTTGAAGTCAAAACTTAAAGTCAAAACATAAGTAGCGTTATTACTAATAACGCTACTTATGTATGTGCTAATTACGAGATAAAAATTTTTTTAGCAAAAATTAGAACCGACTGACTTCCATATCAAAACACTACAAAGCCAAAGATAACTTAAATTTCGGAAGTCGGTGTTATTGGTTTTGGATTTTCTTTTTTTTTCACACCGCCTTCCGAAATTAAAGTTATTTTTGGCTTTGTAGTATTTTGTTTGATATGGAAGTCGGTTCTAATTTTTGCACACAATTTTTTTTCACGCTTTTTAGTGGGCCGGTTTGTAATTTATCTAGTTACAAAAGCCATAATGTCAACAACTTATCACCTTTTACAAAATATTGCTTTTCCCGATGCATAGCCGTTAATTTTTGAGGAGTTCTCCTGGTACTTGACCATCAGCTCTACATCACCATATGTATTGTGACGAGCATAAAGTGTTTAACATCCGTACTCAAGAAATCGAATCGCAATCCACGAAATACTTATTATTGAGGAGTTTCAGTGGTCATCTGTGGTCTTCATCATCAGTTCAACTTCCCCAAATGGTACTTTTTGGAAGCAACTGCTCAAGGTTCTATAAGAAATACCCAAAACGCTATAGGTGTGCCTATAATATTTGAAGATTTCCATCGATTTCTCCAGGATCCCATCATCAGATCCTGATTGTGTAACAATGGGACCAACTAGAAAGTATACCCATTCAAACGCAAAAAGAATTTTTCAAATCGGTCTAGCCGTCTCCGAGTTATGAGGTACTTAACATACATTAAAAAAATTGTTCAAGACGAATTGAGAACCTCCTTTTTTTGAAGTCGGTTAAAAATAACAAAGTTCTACTAAGTACCTACGACAAACGATGATATGTACAAGTACAAACACACTCACAATTTAACCGTGTCGGTCGGTGAAATGCGCTAGAATCGAAATATTATTTTTAATATTTTAGCGTCGAACATTAGTCAATATTAAAAACAGTATTGTGCAACATTGATAGGGCTCAAAGTTCAATGCATTCTGCGCGGTGACTACGAGAGTCATGTCGGTACACGATCAAACACCGCGTGGTACTTATCTCTGTCACTTTCTTGCAGATGTTTTATGTGCTAAAATGCACCTTATGTCGAAACCGGTTCTTATAGGCTGATTAACCCTATAATACGGGTTAACCTTTATTGAGTGTTTTTTAACCTAATCCTAAAAATTAACCCGGTTAAAACCCTCATACGGGTTAACCTTTCGGTCCCTGACAAGAACTCATGAAAAAGTTCCAAAAATGAGTACCGAAAATTAAAACTTGACAAAGATGTAAGTAGACATGTGTGTTATTAGTTATTTTTGATAACCGTAATCTAACCGGTATTTAGTGGCAATAACGTTATTGATAACGGTTGCTGAATAACGGTATCACAATGCAGTTAATCTAACTATTCAGTTGTTGTATCGCTGTAGTTATTACAACAACTGGATAGCTAAAATAATCACAGTATGAATATAACAAGGAGTGGAGTAAAGGGATTATAAGGATACTGGTAATTTCCCTTCATAGCTTTCTTCTAGGCTTAGGTTAGGACTAGCACATTTTTTATATGAAAAATATACAAAAAATGCGGCGCATTTAAAAATCATAATATTTATATTGATTGATTAAATTAACATGGCTCGCTAACTCACCTTCACCTAATAATCACTATCATCATATACTATTTACACAATGGTCAATTAATCAATCCTGCTGTTATTATAAATGCGAAAGTTTGTGAGGATGTATGTATGTTTGTTGCTCTTACACGTAAACACTACAGAACGGATTTCAATTAAATTTGGTAAGTAGATAGTTGAGATACTGAAATAATACATAGAATACTTTTTATCCCAGCATTCCCACGAAATCGGGATTTATGCGGGAAACACCTCCCACGCGATCGAAGTCGCGGGCAGAAGCTAGTATCAACACATTATTACAGTGTTAACTCTATATAACTACACTCAAGGGACTTCGCGTATTTTGATATTATAGGATAAAAACTGTATTAGAAAATGAAAAAAGAAATATTTCAGACTAGTGTTAGAAAAAACAAATCTTATTTGAACGCTATTTCATAGTGTTTTTTGTCATTTTCATCTGACGTCTTTTGCTACACCAGTAATTTTGTTGTATTTTCAACCGACGACAAAAAAGAAGGAGGTTATCAATTCGACGCGTATTTATTTTTTATTTTTTTTGTTTGTAATCCACGAATCCTACTAATAACCATCTACACGTGCAATTTGTGAATAAAAGAACAGATGTCGTAAAAAGTTCAGTATTTATGATGCCGACAGTCGAGTTTATTACGTACTAGAATAATAAAGTAACAAATGAACCTATAGCTCCGCAGTTTTTACTAATTTCGGCCACTTAAAAAGTACATTTTATTATTTAATTGCTGTCATTACTGAGACTGGTTGTAATGATTATAGAGTGTACCATTGTATGAAAGACAAGCTAAGCTTTAGGGAGTTGAACGACACCCGATTTATGTCATTAAATTCATTTTTATAAGTCAGTTTATGTCTACACAAGTGTACCTACCACTAAATACTATTATTAAACTGTGTGTGCATTGTCTATTTACACACTTAAATTTAATACACAACTACGATTACGCACTTAACTTTTATAAACTAAGGAATTTGAATAGTCTCTTCTCAAAAAATAATAAATCGTCTCAAATCTCCAAAAACAGAAATCATAAAACAATTAACAAGTTCTTCAAATAACCGACAAGAAAACCGACAACCGACACCGGTTAGAATAATTCACTCAATAATTCGAAACAGACACACACAGAAACATTTTGGAAAAAACGTCATTACATTAAACATAATAATAATAAGTAAGATATAACAAACAAAAAAAAACAATATAATCACAACAAAATTTTCCACATATTAGCTAAGAGGTATGATGTGATGAGGAGTCAAGCTAGTTTAGTTCAGTATTTTTTTTATTTTATTTTATTCAAGAGGAACAACAAACAGCCACAATATAAAACATAGAAACAATAAATACACAAAACACTATAAACAATATTGCAGCCCACAACGCTATTCACAGATTAATAATTGGATACGATACATGAAAACAATAATCGCTAGGGTTACAAATGCATTATATATATAGGATAATACTAGCTTATTAAATCAACTTACTGTGATATATATGTATATAATATGTATGATATAATGTATATAATTTTATATAATACTCAAAAAAAAAAAACAAAATATAGAATAACATTCAAGAAAGCTCCTTAAGTATAAGACTTTTAAACCGATAGGGAGAACATGCAAAAATGTCTATATGTTCAAAAGTCCTATTGTAGGACTCGACCATTCTGCGAACAGGCGAACGCAAGCCAGAATTGGACTTGCAAGTACCCACTGAAAATAATGTGCCAGCGCGTACCTTTCGCTTGTTGACTGTCCTAGGAACTGCATAGCACAACATGTTGGAAAGTTCAATGCTGTCAAATTTGTTTCTAACAATATTATATAAATTCATAACTTCTAAATACTTACGTCTATTTTCAAGTGTTGTGAGCTTATACTTTGCAAGCAAATCATGGTATGACAAATAATATCCATAACATCTATAATGCATAGCACGCAGGAATTTATATTGAACACGCTCGATCATTTCAACGTACTTTTTATAGTATGGACTCCAGACGGACACGGCATACTCCAGTTGAGAGCGTACTAGTGACTTGTACAAGCACATATAGGAAGAGGGCTTTTTAAAGTCGACTGTTGATCGCATTACAAATCCATATAATTGATATGCTTTATTAACAATCCTTCCTATGTGTAGGTCTAAGCAAAGTTTAGAATCAAGGATAACACCGAGATCACGAATGAAGTCCACTTTAAGTAGGGGGTCATTGCACAAAGTGTATGTATAGTTAATTTTTGTTTTATTTTTGGTAAAGCTTAAAAAGTTACATTTAGGTAAACTTAGTTGCAACTTATTTATTTGGCAGTAATAGGATAGTCGGTCCAAATCTTGTTGCAGCAGAAGGCAGTCATTTGTTTGTCGTATGGCTCTATAAATCTTGAGGTCATCAGCATATAATAAAAACTTGTTATTGCGAAAGTATTGGCTGATGTCATTGATGTATAAAATAAACAAAAGAGGACCAAGTATAGAGCCCTGAGGCACACCAGATGTCACCTGTGCAATGTTAGATTGGTGACCATTGATTACAACCCTTTGACTGCGATTAGTAATATAGGAGGTAAACCACCTCAGAAGATTACCACGAATTCCGTTGAACGCTATTTTACTTAGTAATAGTTCATGGTCAACCTTGTCGAAAGCCTTACAAAAGTCCGTGTACACTGCATCAACTTGTACACGGCTGTCAACACAATCAAACAAAAAGCTAGAAAATAATAATAAGTTAGTGTTTGTCGACCGCCGTTTCACAAAACCGTGCTGTTGTTGAATTATGATGTTGTGGAGTAAAGGATAAATTCCGTTATGGACTAACCTTTCAAAGAGTTTCGACAAGGTAGACAAGAGGGAAATGGGACGATAGTGTTCAACGTTGCGTTTAGATCCACTTTTGTGAACGGGCACAATATACGCATGCTTCCACAGTTCAGGTACAACTCCCTCAGATATACATTTATTATAAATAATAAATAGAGGCTCACAGATAGAGGTCGCAGTATTCTTAAGGAAGTAAGGCGAAAGTCCGTCAGGTCCAGGGCCTTTTGCAGGATCCAGGGATTTAAGCTCCTTCAATATGTTCTCTTTACTAAAAGAAAGTTCACAAATAGAGACGTCATGTAGTGCATTGTTGTCGAGCGGAGGCTTCCAATGAGGCAACGAAGGAGATGTGGGTTCATATACCGAGTAAAAGAAGTCGGAGAACATATTGCACACCATATCTGGATCATTTGTTTCAGCATTTTTATATTGAAGCTTGGAAGGGATCCCAGGTTTAACTTTTCGATTTGAAACATAGGTCCAGAAGTGTTTTATGTTTTTACTTAGATTGTCCTCTACAGAACTGATATACAAACTGAAACACTTAAGACATGTATCCTTAAACTGTTTTCTATAGTTTGAAAATAATTCATAATCAGAAATGTTATTATATTTCTTCCACTTAATCCATGCCTTATGTTTCTTCTTAGAGATAGCTATGAGAGTGCGAGAGAACCATATGGGATAGCTAACTGATCTAATTCGGGCCAGCGGAGTATCTTGTTTAATAATATTATCTAACTCAGTATAGAATTTAGCCAAAGCCTGTTCAGAATTCATGGGGCCCAGCAGTTCAGACCAGTTCAGTTGCTGAATGTTACAATTAATGTTGTCAAAGTTGGCCTTATGAAAACAATATTTATGAAGAGGAGTTTTAGTCATCGGAGTGATTTTGACGTTTAAACAGGTCTCACACGTCAGGACAGGGTGGTGGGTGTGAATTGGAAGTAATGTAGTGGAGATTTTAGAAACATTACAGGGGTTGTTGGAAATGACTAGGTCAAGAATTTTACCTCTGTCATTCATAATGTTGTTAAATTGAGAAGCACCCAGAAGTGAAATTAAGATATTTAAATTGTCACAGGCCGAGGTCCCTCCAGAATATGTTGAAGAAATTTGCGAAATATCTGATACAGAGGATACTAGCCAATTAGCTTCAGGGAGATTATAGTCTCCTATAACAAAGAAACTGTCAACACTAGGATGGCCTAACACTTCTTGTAACAATTCAAAGTGCTTGTCATACACTAAAGTAGAAGTCTTAGGCGGAATGTAGGCAGCACTTACAATGTGTCTTTTATTGTTGACAGTGCTGGGCAACTCAACCATAATGTGTTCAATGTGAGTGTGTGAGAGATCGCTATACTTTGTTAAAGAGAGATCCAATTCAGAAGGTTTTAACGTGCGTAAAATAGCAATCAGTACACCCCCACCATCCCGTTTATTAGTAGCAGTGCGATCACGATCACGACGGTACACACTATATCTTTGGTCTATGAACTCACTATCATAAATTTCAGGTGTTAGCCAGGTTTCCGTTAAGATAATAATATCGTATGTATTCATAAGGATATTTGTGAGTAACTGGAGCAATTTTGTGCGAATACCCCTGCAGTTTTGGTAATAAATTGTAATATTTTTATTCATCATTGTTAGTATTCAAGTATAAATGTGTACTGATGACAAGAGTGTGTTCAAGTATCAAATATATATAAGATCTTATCAATAAAATAACAGAAGTTATGGTAGCGGGCAGCAAAAAAGATTGAAGCAGAAGGCAGTATAGGTCACAACACTTTACAATAACAACAGCAACATGTTTCTTATCAATACTATTCTTAATTTTAAATGTTAAAAGCAAAAGGTATGTTGAGTATAGGTACGATAACAGAGTATATATATAATTTAAAGTATTGGTAGCGGGCAGCAAAAGAGATTGAAGCAGAAGGCAGTATAGGTCCCAACACTTTACAATAACAACAACAACAGCAACATGTTTCTTAGCAATAAGTATAGTTGACATTCAAGTAAACTATTATATTTTAATACCTCAACAAACTTTCAAATTAGTCAGCAACTTCAAAATGACTGGTATCTAATATATTCAGTTCCTTAATAACTTTAGTTCTAAAAGTATTTCTATTTAGTAAAAATATCTGTGATAAGATAACCGACAAACACATCAAAACTGTATTTGATATATACGACCATATTATTTCCTTAAAATATCCATGATAACCAATGCGGCATGCATAACAAAACGATAATCGCATCTTCTCTTTCTTGCACCTAATTATCGGCTAAGTGAAGGCATGGTTGCAACTGGCAACCATGCCTTCCCTCTTTCACTTAGCCGGTTGGTTATAAACGGTTTCGGTTTCTAATGTTTTCGTAGTTGCGCGTTGAGTTGTAGCTACTCGCTCGCTACTCGTACTCTGCAGATTGATAATCGTTGCCGGTTGAGACGATACCGATACCTAACGTTATTGCTACGGCAACCGTTTTCAGTTGCGTTTTGTTATAACTGACACATGTCTAGATGTAAGTGATTTGCAGGGTTGCCAAACGTACGAGGTTCCTCGTACAAATACGAGATTTGTGGTCTTCCGTACGAGGTACGAGGACACTATCAACCTCGTACAATAATGTACGAGATTTTGATAATATGGCCATACGAACATTTTGCATCACCATTTTATAATAGTAAAGTAATTTTAATAAAGACAGATATAAGAAACCGGCTAACTGTGGAAACAGTGAACGGCGCACTTCTTGCTACAGAGAGTCCAAAAGGTTCAACTCGTACTGGAAAGTGGAAACTGCGTCAATTTTTAACACTGACGTATAAATCATATGGACTTGAAATGTTTGACTATAGAAAAAACAGTTATACAATTATGAGGTATATCGACGCCAAAATCATAAAAATACTGGCATCTCTTTTTAACTTTCGTAATTTTGCGTAAATGAAAAAGGATAGTAGTATTTTTGACAGTTACTATAATGGCAACCCTTCATTCCAGCGTCATTGAAATACCTATTTGCGGCCGAGTCGCCATTTTATCCTCTCGCTGTTTGGTACCAAAGTTGGGTACGTCAGCTGTCAAAAGCTCTTGAGCTGTGCTTTTAATTTGTGAATTTTGGAGTAATTTGCTGTGTTATTCTGTTTGAACTCGGTTCTATAGTGGAAATCGTCAATAGCAAGATGCCCAATTGCAATATAATCGGATGTGGCAATAAAAGAAGCGGAAATCACCCGAACATAACTTTGCACCAGTTTGTACTAAATTTCAGCTGAAATATCTTTAGATTTAGATAATAAACAAAAGGTTCTGCATTTGTTAAAGAGTTTCAACAATAAAGCATTCATAATTTCCATTTTATCTTTATTTTCAACAGTTGTACTTCATGAAATCATTATTTAATTATTGAAGGAATAGAGTAGTGCATTTAGACACTTTTATATTTATCGATAATGCTATTTTATGGTTCTTTATTGGTTTTTTGTTTTACTTTCAAGGCTGCCTACTAAAAAAGGAAAAAAGAAAATTTGGTTGGAAACAAAAAGATGTCAACAAAAATAATCCATATTTGTTCTCTTCACTTTGAAGAATCATGTTTCAACCGGACACTGAATAAAGTAACATTGCGTGCGTGTAATTGAGGTATACTTCATGAATTTGACATTCAAATATTATGGGAAGAAATCTATGGAAAGAATATCTCATAGAAATTACCTGAACAAAATTGTATTGTTCAGAAATGAGTGAGATTGATTTGCTTAATATACTTTATTATAATTATTGTTGACTTTTAATTAAAACCCACAATCATCTGCATTTTAGAAAAGGTAGGTGTTGAAAACTTAACATTAAAAACAGTTTGCAAAACATTTTTTAAATTTTCTGGTTTATGTTCCCCCAAGACACATATTCAAAATTAATTTATATACGTTACACGTCCATGTTTGGGTCACAGATATTCATATTATGTGTAGGTACTAAAATTCAACTAAATCGATCCGTTAGATTCGGAGCAAATTGGCTGTGACAGACGGACGGACAGACAGCAACTAGTTACCTTTATAGAGATTCTTTAAGGGTTCCTTTTTAACCGAATATGCGACGCATAGGAGGGTAATGTATTTATCAATCTATTTATGTATGTATGTTTGTTCCTATGTGGCGCTCTAGAGCCCAAACGCGTGGGCCGATTTTGATGATTCTTACGTCAATTGATTCGGCTTTATCTTGTGAGTGTCACTAAAGACATGACAGTAATCAAAATTCAATATGGTGTCAACCAGACGCAATATTGTGATAAATAAAAAACTTAAGTCGACTAACTATGTCAAGTGGGGAATCGTTGAATAGGTTTTTGAAAATCATCTTGAGATTTCTAAGATCGTTTTTCATTTTAAATTACCATTTAGAATCTATAACGATTTAAAATTGGTCAGCAACCATGCTCACTTAAATTTTCATAAAACTGTAATATCATAAAGTTTTTAGATAATCGTATAAGTAATACTAGTATTTGCGTGTTGCGCGAGGTGCAAGCACCTCGCGTGCTTGTGAAAAAAAAAAAAGGGGGGGGGTGATGGGTGGAGATGGGGGGGGGTTAGTATTTGCGTGTTGCGCGAGGTGCAAGCACCTCGCGTGCTTGGTAAAAAAAAAAAAAAATAGGGGGGGGTGATAGGGGGGGGGGTTGCAGAAGTATTTCGACTAAAGCATTGCCCCTCTAAATGAATCTGAAAAAAAAAATGTTCCAAGTCTCTTAGATTCCGAGATCCGCCTAAAGGGGGGGATAAGGGGGGCGGGGGGGGGAACTTTGAAAAATGGTTTTTACTTTACCGAGCCTCCTCTATACGAATCCGTAAAAAGAAAAAAATACGGGTCTCGTAGTTTCCGAGATACGATAGGGAGGGGGGAGAAGGGGGGGGAAAAGGGGAGGTTTGGCACTTTTCCCGTAGGTTTGAGAGTTACTTGTTTATGAATCTGTCAAAATATACCCACCTCCCCATCCACCATCTGGGAGAACAATTATGTCAGTGAGTGAGTCAGTCAGTCAGTGAGTGGTAATTTAGCTTTATATAATATAACTAGTATTTGCGTGTTGCGCGAGGTGCAAGCACCTCGCGTGCTTGTGAATAAAACTAAAGCATTGCCCCTCTAAATCAAGTATTTGCGTGTTGCGCGAGGTGCAAGCACCTCGCGAGCTTGTGAAAAAAAAAAAAAAAAGAGGGGGGGGGGGTGATGGGGGGGGGGGGTTGCACAAGTATTTCGACTAAAGCATTGCCCCTCTAAATGAATCTGAAAAAAGAAATGTTCCAAGTCTCTTAGATTCCGAGATCTGCCTAAAGGGGGGGAGAAGGGGGGCGGGGGGGGGGGACTTTGAAAAATGGTTATTACTTTACCGAGCCTCCTCTATACGAATCCGTAAAAAGAAAAAAATACGGGTCTCGTAGTTTCCGAGATACGATAGGGGGGGGGGGAGAAGGGGGCGGAAAAGGGGGGGTTTGGCACTTTTCCCGTAGGTTTGAGAGTTACTTGTTTACGAATCTGTCAAAATATACCCACCTCCCCATCCACCATCTGGGAGAACAATTATGTCAATGAGTGAGTCAGTCAGTCAGTGAGTGGTAATCTAGCTTTATATAGTATAATGTAGAAAATAAGTATTATTATAGAATTGTTAAAATCGAATGAAAAACCCAGAATTTTTGGTACTGCTTTGAAAGATAATTTTAACGACCGTTACCTAAAGTGTTTTAAATTACCTAATAGGTACAGTGGGAGAAAAATAATTCTAACTAAAAACTGTAAAATAAAATGGTAAATATAAAAAATTTAAAACCCGACTGCGTTAAAAGCGATCTTTAAAAAACATGACCTAATCTCATGCAGTCGGAGGCAACATGTGTTTATTTGTTAAGTTTAGTTGTTTTTTTGTTGAGGTTTGGAACCTTAAAAATAATGATTATGGTGGTTCCGTCAATGTAGCCCGTGAAATTAAAATTTTTATACGTTTTTTTGCAAATTGCAGCTCATGGAACTGATATATTAGGTCGTATGTTAATCAAAATGTGATAGGTATGCGCTGTGCGACAAAAATTTAATTATTATTAAAATTTTACGATACTTAATTATTTTTTATTACATTTCAAAGGCCTAAGCTAGAAAACTTTGGGGTATTTTTACTCGTAGATATTGTACTGTGAAAACTTTAAAACATTTCACGATGTTTTATCGATGTTATTATCTATATAGAAATATCGATAGGGGCTGCCCTATTAGCCGCCATTTTATCCTTTCAGTAAAGTGTAGGTATACACGTTTTTCTTGTAGGTATGCCAAGTCCATATGATTTATACGTCAGTGATTTTTAACCCACAAAAGGAATGTATAGCCACCAATAGCCACATGACAACAGATAAAATTAATATACGGTAGAAAAAACGATGACAGTGAGGATGTTCCTGACTAATATTTGGAGAGGAGATGTAAACTAAGTTACCTTGCAAATTTTCATAATAATATAGACATACTTAGTTTTTAGGGTTCCGTAGCCGAATGGCAAAAACGGAACCTTATTTTAAAATGACATTAAGGTTTCTAAAACCACTTTTTCGTAAAGTTAATCGTTTAAAAGATTTCAAAGACGAAAAAAACGCATTCAAAGTGGTAAAATATGTCCCCCCCTCTAACTTCTAAAATAATGGAGAGAAAAATTTCAAAAAATTTATGCTGTAGATCTTAATGTAAACTTTCAACCAAAATTGGTTTGAACGAGATTGGGTCAGCAATTTTTGAGATACAGCATATTTTCTAAAACTGCAAATATAACTTTGTAATTCATACAAACACTATGAAAAACAAAGTTATTGGGCGTAGTTGTAAAAAATGTAAATAAGCTAGTTTTAATAAATTTGTAGGGTTTTTTTTTTTAAATATATATACATATTAATTACATATTATTATTTCTTAAGAAATAAGCAGTACCTTTGTACTCAGATATTATAATTATGTAGTAAATGTATTAATGTATTTTACTGTGTGTACATAAATAATAAAATAAATAAATAAATATTATATTATATTATTATAGTTACTTCGAAACCCTTCATGGGCGAGTCTGACTCGCGTATGGCCAAATTTTTTTTTTTGTGATTTTACTTGATGAAGTAATAATAAAGATTTTTTGAAATACAACACAAAGTGATGTTTTATTCAATAGGAAACTTACAATAGTTTATTTCGAGTAAAAAGTCCTAAATCCAGTAGTTAAATATGCCTTAATGTTGGTTTTAGCACGTTTTGCATGCATAATACCTAAATGTACGAGGTTTGAAAGTCAAAATACGAGATTTTATGCTGCATATGTACGAGGGATTTTCTTTTGCTGTTGGCAACCCTGGTGATTTGTCAGAATCTGGTGGTAGCAGTAGTTCGAATCCTGCTCTATGTGTAGATCATTTTTGGGGTGCTATTGGAACAATGCGAAATTCTAATGGCAATTTAAAATATGTAAGTAACTATTGCAAATTTCGCAAAGGGATTGCTATGCTTACAAATATCTAACACTGCATGCGAAAGAATATTCTCGCAAATTAATTTAATTAAGACAAAAACATGAAACAGATTTATAAACAAACATGTAGCATCTGTGTTGCACGCAGTGTTGCCAATTTAGCGACTTTGTCGCTAGAAATGACGACTTTTGCTTGAGCCTTAGCGACAAGGAAAAAGATTTGACGACAAAAATGAGCGACTTAGCTGACGACTTTTCAAACTACAAGAAAACAAAACATATTATGCCCAACACCTTTTTTAAAAATTCTCACTCGCAATTAAATTATCTTTACCAGTGGTAACATTAAAGAAATGTGTAATTTAATTCGGGGAATCCCCGTATTTTATTATGTTCCGTAGTTTTCGTACTTTTCCTACCTACGTACTTACGCATGTCACTATTAGTTTGAGTGAAGTCCTATTCGGATTCTAAATTCTTTATACGCTGTACCTAGCCTGATTTTTAATTCGTTACCCATCATAGTCATTACAAAGTGTATGAACTGTTTGGTGGACTTATGGTAAACAAAATTATGGATTTACCTACGAAAAAGAAGCATTCAAAAATATCGAGAAACATCAGAGACCGAGCCCGAATTCAAGGGATGGCTGAAACCAGTCATTGGAGATTCGTCTAAGGCAATAATTTTGATGCTGACTGTACATAAGGCGTGTGTGTTGATTTATTTTTTAATTATAAAGATTGTATTGCTTATGTAGTACATTCTTCTTCACTTGCTCATTTCCTTTCCAGGCTGCTAATGGCCTACAGTAACCGGAAAGTAAGTAAATCCGGGGTGACTTCTCTAGTTGAATTAGTTTTAGCGACTTCTAGCGACTTTAGATAATAAATCTAGAGACACGATTTTGCTGGAGTTGGCAACACTGGTTGCACGTTAAACAAGGCATTGGAGAGCATGGCGATTGCGTTGCATTCAAGCCTGCCAAATAAATGTTAAATCTTATGAATAAAGCCATGTATAAAGAGATAGAAAATGAAGAATAATAGAATAATTGCAATGTTTAATTAACATTTGATTACTACTACTACTATTTTTTTACTACTACTACAGACTAGGTTCTATTACAACGCTAAATAAAGTTGGCAATTTTTTGGCATTTTTTACTCGAGTCTGGCAAGATTTGGCAGGTTTCAAACCAAACTATGGCAGATTTGTTAATTTTAATATGGTCACACTGTTTGTCAAGTCAATAGCAGTGTTACCAACTTAGTGGATTTTCCACTAAAACTGGTGGTTTCGACTCCCCTGTTAGTGGTTAAATATTGCTTTTAGCGGTTGGTGGTTTTTTCTAGTGGTCAAGTAGAATTCAGTTTCAATTACTGAAAGTGCTATTACTCAACTACTAAGCCACTAAAACTTTACGAAATATATTATTTTTACTTCATTAATGTACTTAATTTACTTTTACTGCGTAGGCACAATAAAAGTGCAGAACTTATGGCAAGAGTTGATGATCTATGGTGACAAATTCATTTGCAGAAATGGAACGAGAGCAAAGAGACAAAAAAATTTGGAATGAAGTATTGCATTTCAAAGATGCTCAAGGTGACTCTAGTTTGAGGAATGAGCGACTTTTGCGATTACTCTCTTAAAACTACCTAATTCTAATGCCGATGTTGAGAGCCTATTTAACAGTATGAATATAATAAAAACAAGCAGAGGAACAGAATGAAGTTGAATATTTTAACTGCAATATTAAAAACCAGCTGTGGTTTAAGATTGGAAGAAAAATGCTGCAATGATTATGAAATTCCAATAAAAGTTATAAAACAAATTGGTAGCAAAGCATCATAAAAATGTGAAACCGATGATGATGGTGCAGACAAAAGTTCTTGTACGTTGATATAAAAAAAAAATAAAAAAAAAAAATCATTTAATTCAGATTTCCAAAGATCCATATACATTGTTTAAAATTACAAATTAGAAAAATGTCAAAACTATCATGTCATAATCGTTCTTAAAATTAAATTAAATTATCATCATTATTATATACTGACTTAAAATATTTTATTACGTCATATTATAGAACATTTTTTACTAATACAAGTAATAATAAATGGATACTGTTTTCTTTCGTAAAAACTAAAAAAAATTGTGTAAATTGTAGCGGTTTTTAGAGTAGGGCCGATTTTTGTTAGTGGTTTTCTGGTGGTTTTAGAAGTTGGATCTGGTGGAGAGCTAGTTGAACTGTTGGCAACACTGGTCATTAGTCATCAAGTGTCAAGTGGTGTCAAACTGTCAAGTGTCAAATAAAGGCACGCCGTTCGATCACTGATAAACAGCGTCTTGTAATACAGTTTTAACCACGATTATCTGATGAATTTATAGTGAAACAGATATACTAGTATTACTTAAGCACCTAGGATAGTAATTTAGATCACAATGGATTTTCAAAACCGCCCTGGTGGCAAGACTGGCGGTGGAGGAGTAGCGTCATGGTCAGAAAGCAACCGTGACCGACGCGAAAGACTTCGCCAGCTCGCCTTGGAAACCATCGATTTGAATAAAGATCCCTATTTTATGAAAAATCATTTAGGTAAGTATACAAACCATAAAAAAATATATTCTGCTTACATTGACAGTAAATACACAATGAATTTCCTGCATTGATGGTTGTAGTTTGGCTAACCAGATTTACTATTAGGTACTTAAAGATTCTAAAACATCCAATTATTACAGGATCTTATGAATGCAAGCTATGTTTAACTCTCCACAATAATGAGGGAAGTTATCTAGCCCATACTCAAGGCAAAAAGCATCAAGCCAACTTAGCTCGTAGAGCAGCGAAGGAAGCAAAGGAAGCACCACAACAGTTAGCTCCCGAAAAGCCTAGGATTGAACCCAAGAAGTTTGTAAAGATTGGACGACCAGGCTACAGAGTAACAAAACAAAAAGACCCAGAAAATGGCCAACAAAGTTTATTATTTCAAGTTGATTACCCAGGTAAAGTTTTGACCAAGTGAGACAAAATATATTTTTAAGCTTATCCTTGTAACAGCAAAGCTATACTGTGTCTGGTGTCCAACTGGTGCCAGGCTAAAGAGGTATAATTATTATGCATATTAAAAATCAAATTCACAAATTATTGATCAAAAGTTCATCCCTTAACTGGTGGGTATCATAAATAGATCAGTCTTCACAGTCATAATGTTATAAAGCCTAGACAGTGGACCCCCGGTAATCTGACTGAAATTACCAATCCAATGATTAGATTCTATATGTTATACTGAGTACAAATCATACTTCATAATGTATGTTTAATCCAAGTGGCTTTTAAATAAACAATTTATTTGGAAAAGAAAACAATATATCTACTAATATCAATAATAAAGAACATAAAACAAAATAACAGGAAGTATATTATGAAGATATAGGGATCCTGCCGTTTTGCCGAAAAGATTTTGACAAAATTTCATTACCCAAACAAATTTTAGCAACCTTTTTTTATACCATTGCAATATTTCGATTGATTTTAGTATGCATATTTTTATATAGTCAAATTTTTACTTGGCAAAATATTACCAAGTATAACATCATTATGGCATTTGGTCTTTAATCAAATGATTTATCAAACAATCTTCAGACAATAAACATTTGGTGAAATGATTTGTTAAGACAAAAAACTATTAAGATTAGGTTAATTTCTTCTTTAAACAAAATGGGTAGGTTAGGTTAGGTTAAAACTGTGACCTCCTACGCACGAGCCGAGCGAGCAAAGCGCGCCGTGCCACGGTAGCGGCCGGCGAGTGCCAGAAATGACTTACATTAATAGATATACTTACTAAATATTTGGCTGATTTGATTTTGCGTAAAAACAGTTATTCCAACTGAAATATTTGACTAAATAAAAAATGTTAAAAGTACTAGTTGGTAAACAAGTTATAGTTTAACCTTTTACCTACGGGACTTCAAAAGCGATGTCATCACCCAATACGGGTACTTTTTGGCGCGCAACTGCGCAGTCATTTATGTTTTTATTTGTCTACATTTTTTGAAGCACAATACCTAGGTACTTCAAATTTCACACACTGATTTATTATTTCACTTACCTTTGAGAAATGTTATAGATTTTATAGTTTATTCGCAAAATTTTACATAATTGCCAAAAAATTAAGCATTAGAATCAATCACTGTATTCGGCAAAACATCACTTGTTTTTTATCAGAATTTTATTTTATTTACATTCAATATGAGGTTAATAGTATTTTTAACACATTACTTAACAAAAACACTGAACTTAACCATAATTATTCAAAATAAACTAGTTTTTCCGATAACCAAAGGTGGCCAGAATAAAGACCTAGTTTTTTGTTTATGATTTATTTTTATTGCCATCTATGTAAATACACACATCAAAAGTGTCTAGGGATCAACATATATTTTTGCAATAACTTTTCTCCTGATTGATATTAATTAAAATTTTCTTTAAGGATTCATCAAATAAAGTGTTTTCGTTTGTCAGTAACGATAAACCAAGTCACCTTTGCATTAATAAAGAAATTTGCCATTTTCCTAATAAAGGGATTTTTGACATTTGAACCACTAACATTAAAGTTCGAAAAAAAGACTGAAATAACAGTTTTCTTTAAAATTTTATTGGGTAACTTAAACAATTAATAATCCGTGTTTCTACCGCGAACACTAACAACACAAGAACATCGGTTTGGCATACTCAAAATGAGTTCATCCAAATCAAGCTGTGGAATGGCCGCCCATGTTCGTTGCAACAACAAAAAAAGGTCTTCTTGCGACTGGATACCCTCCATATTCGGCAGAGCTCTTCTCTGTAGCATATCCCATGCATGCTCAATCGGGTTCAAGTCTGGCGACTGAGCAGGCCAGAGCAGGACATTGATGTTAGCTGCGGCGAGAGTCTGTCTTACAACTCTTGCGGTGTGCGGTCGTGCATTATCATGCATTAACTGAAATAAGGGACCGATTTGCACTTGTAGAGGAACAATGACGTCAGATACAATTGTCTCAGCATAAATTTGAGCGTTGAGGTTGCCTCTGATCCAAATCAACTCAGTTCTTCCGCCGATCCAAATACCCGCCCATACCATGATGGTTCCACCACTATAAGGATGGACTTCCTGGCAGGATTTTAATCTCTGTTGGCGTCCAGGGGTTCTCCAGTGTCGTATACGTCTTGTATCCGGTCTCATACCAAAACGAGACTCTTCAGAAAAGCACACGAAACGCCATTGTTCTTCTGCCCAATTTCTGTGTTCAAGAGCCCATTGATATCGAATCCTACGATTGTGCATTGCTATAGGTGGTACCCGTAGCGGTCTTCGGGAATGAAGGTTCACTTCATGCAAGCGGTTTCTGACTGTTTGGTCGCTAATTAAGTTCCCTGAAGAGTGATGAAGCCTCACGGCTAACATCATGGCGGTTATTGTTGGAGCTCTTCGAGTTAAGATTTGAATGTATCGGTCTTGTCTCCGTGTGGTGCAGCGATACCGTCCTCCATGGCGCTCAGCCACGGTACCAGTGCTTCGGTAACGTGTCCAAAGTCGACTGATAACACTCTGACTTGTATTCAGAGCTAAAGTCACAGTACGTTGCCGGGAACCAGCTTCTATCATTCCCACGGCTCTGAGCATTTCTTCCCTGCTTAAATGACGTCGCCGCTCCATAATAACGTTGGTTTTAATCAGTAGTAGGGAAACAGTAGCACTAATAATGTCTTCAACGCGTTGTATGTTTTTATAGGGAAAATATTGACAGCTGATTTTCATCTTTTACTCGAATTTGATGAACAGTTCCTGTTTCAAATTATGAAATGCACCAAAAAGGATCCATATAAATTTATAAAATCATAAATTTATTACAAAGCCACATCTCAATCTCAAGAAATCCGCATAAAAATGCTTGATCCCTAGACACTTTTGATGTGTGTATATGGGAACTTTTTCAACAGAATCATAATTTTATCGACTCCACATAGTGATCTTTATCTTAAGGAAATACGGTCTAGTTTTGTCAATATAAAGGTTTAAAACAGACCCTTTCGCAAATCGTCTATAGTTGCCTCCCGTATTCAGAAATGACATCGCTAAATCAACAATAGTTGACACCCGTAGGTAAAAGGTTAAACGTTCATTTCCTAAACATTAGGTTTGCATTAAAACATTTTGTGAATAGATTTTTTGCTAAGTAATAATTTGGCAAATGAAATTATGCGAAAAAAATTTTGGGAAGTGAAAATTTGTCAATTCCTTTCGGTCAAACAAGGGAGACCTGAAGATATAGGTAGCTTAAGAGGGTGTCGAGCCTACGAGACGCGCGGAAAATAGGTATTTACTGCAGCGGGCTAGTCGTGTGCGTTGTCACACACACAATGACAAGTTCGCTCGAGGCCCGCTTGCCGTTGCACGACGAAGTTTGCTAACTTTGCATTTTTTAATTTTTTGTCGTTATGTTGAATAAACTTGAAAAACGAATATTAATTATTTAGATGGTTTTATTTATCACACTAATATTATAAAGGCGAAAGTTTGTGAATGAATGTGTCTGTTTGCATGTTTGTTACTACTTCACGCTCAAACGGCTGGATGGATCTAAATGAAGCAAGTAGGTACGTAAATAAATCACAAAAATAAATTTAATAAATTATACCTATTATATAAAAATTAACGTTTGTTTTTACTGTAGTAATACATTATCCGTTCCCTCACTATTCATCCTATTGCAATAAAAGTTTGATTTTATATATTAAACTCCTCAGATTTTTTTTTTAAGGATACTAGCAATGTGGGTACATTTCACATTACTAGCAATCTTGTTAACCCCTCCAACTAAGCTAAATATGCTTGTGTCTGGAGTGGGTTCACGTCAATAGTGTAATGGGTGGGGTTCGAACCTGCGACCTCTCGATCACAAGTCCGACACCTTATCCATTAGGCTATTGACGCTTCGAAACTGGGTAAGTAGCAAGTTAGGGTAGATGGGTATGCAGTACTTATTTGAATAATAAAACCAGTATGAAATAAAAAAAATATAATTATGTAATGCCATAATAAAACCAGACTGAAATAAGTTTTGTTTATTAAAATTTAATTTAGTGCTCGTTTAAATTCTGATGTACTGTCATATTTTTAATAACATTCGGTACTTTATTATATATACGTGGGGCCATACCAAAAAAACATTTTTCATGAATGCTGTCTAGCGAACTTACTTCACAGAAAATTTAAGCGTAATTTATTTCATAACAATATATGTATCAAGAATAACTTAATTTAAAAGAAAAAAATAAAAATAAAAGAAATCTATAAATCTAATGTTATATTGCTTATTATAACATTTTACAAAAATTGGCCAAGTGCGAGTCAGACTCGCCCATGAAGGGTTCCGTAGTAACTATAATAATATAATATAATATGTATATTAACTTGCCAAAAAACTAAAACTTACAAATTTCTTAAAACTAGCTTATTTACATTTTTTGCAACTACGCCAAATAACTTTGTTTTTCATAGTATTTGTATTAATTACAAAGTTTTATTTGCGGTTTTAGAAAATATGCTGTATCTCAAAAACAAACCAATTTTGATTGAAAGTTTACTATATATATATATATATATATATATATATATACAACGTGTAATTTAAAGGGTATATACATACCAAGTGCTTCTTTGGATGATAACAAACGATATGGCAAGGGTTTTGTAATCCTAAGTCTACATGTGTAGAACTTATTACAAATTCCAGTACACTGATACCAGAGACCGAATTTTTCAAATTAAGAAGAACGAAAAGAATTATCATGTTATTGTCAAGTGACGTGGAAAGTTATTGACCCTCGTAGTGTTGTGACACGTTTGTTATGATTGGTATTCAAAAAATATGTGAAACCAATAATTTGGTATCAATTCTTTAAGTCAGTTATTTTGTGCTGAAACTGTGCATAGAGACTCCATACCAAATGTTGTCTTCAGCCCTTTTGGTTAGATATGGGGTTTCCGTTACACGTTGTATATATATATTTATATTTTTCACTCCATTATTATAGAAATTAGAGGGGGGCACACATTTTACCACTTTGGAAGCGTATATCTTTTAAACGATTAATTTTATAAAAAAGTGGTTTTAGAAACCTCAATCTCATTTTAAAGACCTATATATAGATACCACACATGCATAGGATTCATGAAAAAAAAAATATTTTTTATTTAGCGATAATTTTAGCCCTTACGTTACTTTGTTAATTATACTTAGCAATAAACCCTTGAAGGTTATCAGTGTATTTAACTTAGTAGACACACATGATATCCATATTGAATGTTGGAGAAAAAGTTGCATCCACCAAGGATGCAACTTTTTCTCCAACATTCAATATGGATATCGTATGTGTTTTAAATTGGATTTCAAAATGAAAGCCAGATTTGCAATCACCACCCCCAAAAACATATTACACGATACCCATATCGAATGTGTGAGAAAAAGTTGCATCCGCCATATTGGATTTTAAAATGAATGCCAGATTTGCAATCACCACCCCCGAAAACCCATTACACGGTACCCATATCAAATGTTTGAGAAAAAGTTGCATCCGCCATCTTGGATTTTAAAATGAATGCCAGATTTGCAATCACCACCCCCAAAAACCCATTACACGATACCCATATCGAATGTTTGAGAAAAAGTTGCATCCGCCATCTTGGATTTTAAAATGAATGCCAGATTTGCAATCACCACCCCCAAAAACCCATTACACGATACCCATATCGAATGTTTGAGAAAAAGTTGCATCCGCCATCTTGGATTTTAAAATGAATGTCAGATTTGCAATCACCACCCCCAAAAACCCATTACACGGTACCCATATCGAATTTGTGAGAAAAAGTTGCATACGCCATCTTGAATTTAAAAATAAATTCCAGATTTACAATCACCACCCCCAAAAACCCATTACACGATACCCATATCGAATGTTTGAAAAAAGTCTTCATCATCACTTTCACTTCCTCAAATTGTGCTTTTCGGGAGCAACTGCACAAGGTACTATTAGAAATACCCAAAACGCTATAGGTGTGCCTATAATATTTAAAGAGTTCCCTCGCTTTCTCCAGGATCCCATCATCAGATCCTGATTTCATAACAATGGAACCAACTAGAAAGTATACCCTTTCAAACGAAAAAAAAATTCCAAATCGGTCCAGCCGTCTTCGAGTTTGAGGTTACATACCTACATAAGAAAAAGTTTAAGACGAACTGAGAACCTTCTCCTTTTTTTTGAAGTCGGTTATAAAGCAATAATAACATCACAAAATAGAAATACGTACTTTTTATGAGAATGGCTTTTTTTTCGAAAATTTGCGCCAACTTTCTTCTAATAATATTTATTTTTACATTTTCCCATAATAAAACAAATATTGAAAAAAAAATGTTAAAGAAATATATATTGAACAATAAAAAGTAATTGTTGGGTATGCATAATAAATCGTACTCAAAAAAAACAAAAAATATGACTTATGTTATTCAACGGATTGCTGCAATACATACGTACACAATAGATCGCGAATTATCGTTACCGGCGAAACGCTCCACGATGAGACGTGACCCCTCTCTGAGCTCCCGTGGACGACTGAATTTTCGACCGGTGTACGTTGCGTATGGTTCAAAATAGCGCGCAAATTAGAAGAAAAAATTAAAATTAAAACAACCAAGCGACATTTTTGAAATGTTAAAGCTGTAAATGATAGTATGATAATTAGAGAATAATATGAATTGAAGTTTATGAAAAAATTCAACAGTTTACTATCAAAATTCAGCGACGCACGAGCATGTTTTGTAAGGATTTTTGTCCAACTTTATGTATTTTTGTTTAACAAACTATAATTTTTTTTTAAATTTTGCCAACTATGTTTGCTAAAACATTTATTCTAGTGTTCATTACATATTTTTGTATGGTTATTAAAGTACTATTATAGGTTATATTCCTTTAGTTGTGAAGACCGTTTTGAGTTATTTTACTCGGCGCAGGCTTAAGCGAGGTCTACTTAATGTGCAGTATTTCAATGAATTTATATAATTTTACATTTTGTGCCCAGTGGTGTATTACTCTTACAACATGAAACATTGCATGCCAATGTCGTAATGTTCTTTTTTTTTATTAACATACAGTCAGTCTGAGTATGAGTAGGTGTGTTGCCATATAAAACCCTAATGTACCGTAAAATGGGGTGAATAGGGACAAATCCGAACTTCATAAAAAAAAATAAGATGCTTTTTTACAGAAGATTCGCTGTGTGGCGATCGAAATAATTGAGTATTTATGGTATCTTTGACATCATATATAAAATTATGCATAGGAATTTCAATTTAAGCAAAAAGAGTTAATTGGCCTATAATTGGTGATATCTGTACGATTACCTTTTTTAAATAACGGTTTTACTAATGACTGTTTTAATCTAGTAGGAAATATTCCCGTTTCAAATGACAGATTAATGACATGACTTAATGGTGCTGCTATGTGCTTACTACTTAATTTCATTATTTACAACAAAACAACAACTTTTTTTTTTAACAAATATACTATCACTATTCATCAGGAAATTGGGGTTAATAGGGACGAAAATAAGGTGAATAGAGAAATTCACTAGGGCTGGCACTTGTGTCATACATAAACAATAATTTTTATCTACCTATTTATTTTGTTTGATCTTATTATTTAGTTTATTAGCAAAACACTAATTCTTGCGGTTTTTTTTTCTTTATTACTAGTATCTGATTACTATGCAATATTTATGTATATGTTCATTAAAATAAAATGCATTTATGACTTTGTTTAGGTTTTTCAACTAGATATTTATTTCAAGTTTCATGAGATTCTATTGCAGTTTTTAATATTAAGAGATCATACCTCTTGTATGTATGTATGTCGGGCAGGTATCCGAAACTCCACGACCATGCGCGTATTTTGCGTAAGGGTAGGATTTCTCTTCACTCAATCCATGCCAGTTCCTCCAGGAAGGCGAGCAACGCCCTTGTTTTGCTTACCATTTCTCGGAGGGTGCCTGGGTTGCCGAAGTATTTAGTCCTGTAATTCGCGACTACAGGGCAGCTCAGTAGCAGGTGTGCTGCTATTTCGTCCTCTCCCATGCAGGCTCTGCAGAATGGGCTGTCTGTGACTCCTATTACATAGAGGTATTTATTAAATGATCCATGACCTGTAAGGGCGGCTGTCACCAGCCGCAATTGCGATTTAGATAGTCCTAAAGACCTGTTTCGACAAGCGGCCATCAAGGGTTGGGAGAGACTCTTTGGCCTGCCTGCACTCACCATGATCCTCCCATAGTTTGTGGTGTAGGTCTCTGGTGCGTTTCCTTACCAGGTGACGCAGATAACCGAAGGGGAGTGGTGCAATGGGTTCGGGTCCCATAATCGCCGTACCCGAAGCCTTCTAGCGAGTTCGTCCGCTGCATCGTTGCCTCAGGAGTCGCTGTGTCCTTTGATCCATTGAATGGTTATATGGTTGTGTCTACCACAGAGGGACACATCCCCTCGTAGCGGTGATCCTCGTACAGTTGGATTCTGTATTTTTTGTCAAAGACGATTTGTTTGGGTACCCGGTCATTAACTGCCTTCGTTATGGGGAGCTCGTTGAGTTCCTCAAGCAGACCAGTGTGCTGTGTTTCTCTCTTACCCCAGAGGACCAGTGTTTTAAGACGCACTGCTGCCATCGTCGCTTCCTGTTGTATGAACAGAAGGAGCGGCGGGAGCCCCAGCAAAGCCTCCACAGCTGCTGTCGGGGTAGTTCTCATGCAGCCCGTTATCGCCATGCAGGCCAGCCTTTGCATGCGTTGCAGTTTGTTTACGGCTGTGACAAGCTTGGTGCGGGGCCACCACACCACGGCCCCGTAGGTAATCATCGGCCAAATTACAGCATTATACAGCCACATTGTGTTTTTTGGGGATAGGCCCCACTTCTTACCTATCATTTTCTTGCATTGCCAGAAGGTGATGCATGCCCTGTTTAATTTATAGTCTAGAAGATGGTTGCTCCAGTTTAGTCTACAGTCCAGTATGACCCCCAGGTATTTCACCTCACTAGACAACTGGAGTTCTGTATTGAACAGCTTAGGTAGGCGATGAAGGCCTAGAGTACGTTTATAGGTGAATACCTCATACCTCTTATAAGGTTTTGTACTTTTTGAGATATAAATGCGAGGCAAATTTGACGAAATAAATACATTGCATTACTGCTTATATTTTCGCTCAATATATCAACACTAAAATAACATGATCAATATATTTAACCTATGGAGTGTAGAACCATATCTAGCTTATAATACTCGCATAAACATACATAACATTATGCTTTTTATTTCCCGAAGGAATAGACAAAGGTGCACATATTAAATATGACATCCACTTTTCTGTTAATCGATAGACCAGACACAATTCCAGACTCCGTGCTAATACTGAGAATTTCGGAAATCGTAAATCCCGATACAACTGACTCAGAAGTCGCGCTTGCGATCACTAAATCAACGAGGCAGTCTAATACTCGCTTATTTATTAAATAAAAAATATCTGTACAAAAACATAAACAAATAAACTAAATTATTACCTAGAATAAATAATTAAAAAATTGTTTTAACTGCTTAGTGTCATCCCTATAAAGCTGTACATATTCATACAATAGTCGTTCCCATTCACCTCGGTCTCATCCCGATTAACCCCGCATTCGTTGTAATTCATACCTGAGACATCCCCATCCACCCCAAAAAGACAGACTACACGTCTTTGTTTTAAAATTAAAATAATATTTATATTAATTAATAACCGAACCTTATGTCTTATTTATATGACGGTCCAAACACTAAATGACGTATAATAAACACGCGTATTCTTTTTCTACAAAATAAACCTTACAGAGCAAAGTTTCAAACACCGTATTAATCGGAGTCTTGTTTAGGCTATTTTTAACCGACTTCAAAAAAAAAGAAGCAGGTTCTCAATTCGTCTTGAACTTTTTTTTATGTATGTTACCTCATTACTCGCAGATGGCTGGACCGATTTGGAAAATTCTTTTTTTGTTTGAAAGGGTATACTTTCTAGTTGGTCCCATTGTCCTCACGTTTGGATCTGATGATGGGATCATGGAGAAATCGAGGGAACTCTTCAAATACTATAGGTACATCTATAGCGTTTTGGGTATTTCTTATAGTACCTTGTGCAGTTGCTCTCGAAAAGCACCATTTGAGGAAGTGGAACTGATGATGAAGACCCCAGATGGCCACCGAAACTACTCAATAATAAGTATTTCGTGAATTGCGATTAGATTACTTGAATATAGATGTTAAGCACTTTATGCTCGTCACAATGCATATGGTGAAGTAGAGCTGATGGTGATGTACCAGGAGAACTCCTCAAAAATTAACGGCTCTGCACCGGGAAAAGCAATATTTTGTAAAAGGTGATAAGTAGTTGACATTTTCGCATTTGTAACTAGATAAATTACAAACCGACCCACTAAAAAGCGTGTAAAAAACTTTTTAGCAAAAAATAGAACCGACTTACATATAAAAACACTACAAAGGCAAATTTTTATTTTAAAAAGTGATAAGCAGGCGGGACCCAAACAACATTTTTTTTTAATTGCATGGGCCCGTCTGCTTATCACTGCATTTCAGTTGAGCAGTCGGGTTTTTAGATTTTTTAAATAACGTTTCTTTTTTCAACTTTTTAGTTAAAATATGAATTAACAATTTTTTTAGTTTTCCCGGTCGTGTCACATTAGCACTCCACCGGATTCAGAAAGTGAAGTCTATATATTTAAACTTTCCCATTGTATTATTTTGCTAGTATTACACTAATGATAAACATGATATACCTTTTTGAAATCCTTGTGTTAAGCCCTTTAATTTGATACCCATCATTTAGAATTTGAAAAAAATATTTTTCTCCACGTATATCGGCTTCGCACAGCCGCCATTCTTATTTTTTTCAAATGTCACCTATCTAAGAACACTTGGGCTGCTAAGACAAATCTAACGATACCTCAATTGTGTGAATCCGTTCAGTATTTCTGGAGATATGAGGTAATAAAGAATATTACATACATACATACAAGATACGCGCGAAAAACATAACCCTTCCTTTGCAGTCGGGAAAAATAACTTTAATTTCGGAAGGCGGTGTCTTTAGTTTTGTATATATTTTCGTTTTTGACACCGCCTTCCGAAATTAAAGTTATTTTTGCCTTTGTAGTGTATATATGGAAGACGGTTCTATTTTTTGCTAAAAAGTTTTTAAATGAAATTTTTGGCAGTTTGCTGCTAATTTTACGCAAGTTCAATGTTGTCATAAAAAAGTTCAAATAATCTACTATTATCCCACGAAAAATGGTAAAAGTTGTAACAATTTGGTAACTAATATTGAGCGCCAAAAGTGATTCCTGGTTTTATCCCTATTCACCCCTGGATCCCTATTCCCCCAATTTTACAGTACATATTAAAATCATAATCACTTGTTTATGATTTCAATATGAACTTCGATTTAGATTAAAATGTTAAAACCTATTTGTCTGACTATTCTTTTTTACTTACAGAAAGCATTTAGCCTGAATTCAGGTTTTCATTGTAATTTGTTTTTATTCTAGAAATTGCTGAAGGTGTGCAGCCAAGGCATCGCTTCATGTCAGCATATGAACAAAAGATAGAGCCCCCAGATCGTAGATGGCAATATTTGCTATTTGCTGCAGAACCCTATGAGACAATTGCATTCAAAGTGCCAAGCAGAGAAGTGGAGAAACATGATTCGAAATTCTGGACTCATTGGAATAAAGATACAAAGCAGTTTTTCCTGCAGTTTGCATTCAAAATGGAGCCATTACGTATGCCTCCTCCTCCACCTAAGATGTGGGAGAACCACGGAATGCGCCTGCCACCTCCTCCTGGAGCACCACTGATGGGAGTGCCTCCACCCCCACCCTTATTGCCTGTGCCACCACCACCACCTTCCATGTAATTTTGTGATTTCAACAAAATAAAAATATATTAATTAATCACCTAGGTATTCATATTTATTTACCGTGTTATGTATATACCCTGTATGAGAGGTAACATAATACAAAAAGAATGAATGAAATCTGTCCAGCAGTTACTCTACAAACGAAATGTTATTTATTAAAACTTTTTCAGCATCCTGAAAACTGTTGTGGAGAATTTTTACTCTCGTATTTTGAGTTATTGTGTATGAGTGATGATGTGTAGCATTTTTCCACAGGTTTGAGATCAATATTAATAATAATAATAATAAAAGCTACGCAACCAAGCTACGGACGCTACTTGGTCCGACGTAGACCAAGTAGCGTCCGTAGCTTGGTTGCGCTTCGGTGACCTCTTTAGGAAACCGAAGATTTTGTTTGTGCAATTATGGACGAAGTTATCATGACGAACAACTACCGGAAATTTATTGTGAAGGATGGCACGGTTGACATATGTCGGGCATGTCACCGTCCGGGTGAATCAATCCGCCACATTATCTCTGGTTGTTCTCGTCTTGCTAATGGAGAGTACTTGCACAGGCACAACCTTGCAGCCAAGATAATTCATCAGCAACTTGCTCTGAAATATTCTCTTGTGGAATCGGAAGTGCCGTACTATAGGTATGTGCCCGACTCAGTTCTCGATAACGGCCATGTCACATTATACTGGGATCGGTCCATCATCACTGACAGGACTATTGTAGCCAATAAGCCTGATATAGTGGTGGTGGACCGAATCGTGAGGCGTGCCATGATTGTCGACATAACCATCCCGCATGACGAGAACCTCGTGAAAGCTGAGAAAGATAAGCAAATCAAGTATCTTGACTTGGCACACGAGATTGTCGACATGTGGGATGTGAGCTCGGCAATCATTGTACCGATAGTCATCTCAGCCAATGGCTTAATAGCCAAGAGCCTCGACCAACACCTCAGGAGGCTCTCGTTAGACGGTTGGATCAAGGGCTTGCTTCAGAGAGCGGTACTCCTGGACACGGCGCGTATCGTCAGGAGGTTCCTCTCTATGGAGCCCTGACCGCCGGTAGCTTGGACCCTGTTCCCGGTACCGGTGGGCTACTATTTTTTATATTTTTAAATGTTTTTTTTTTTTTTTAGAGAATATTTAAAAATGTAATTTATATGTATATATTGAAAAGAAAGACAATAATAATAATAATTTAATGGTTTCAAAAAATCTTAGCACTAGGTTACATTTTATTTTAATTTTAAATGGCAATTTTATGTGCTAACAAAAGAATCTAGCATCTGTAACCGAACTAGGCAGTGCCTGTACTTCGGTTATCAGCGCCAATCCTCACCAAATGTTGTAAGCTAACAGCCATCATACAATTTAGAACTTAACTTAAGAAATCACAAAATTATATAAAATTAAATTAACAAAATAATACAAAATTAAATTAAGAACAGTTATATTCTGTTAGTTTGTTGCGATAGGTGAAATGTACGTGAGTGGAAGAAATAAGAGTGTGTGTGTATGTAAGTATGTGTAGACTGAGTGCGTTGTGTGTGTGAAGTGTGGGTGTTCGTGATCTTTGAGTAGATATGTGTGTGTGTGAGTGTGTCGATAATTTAGATACCCAACGTTTTAACTCCTCACTTTTAGCAGTTCTTCAGTTTCATTATAGTCAAGCTTTTGTAGGTATTGACATACTTTCCTTTTACATTGTTTTTTTGTCAATGGGTATATATTTAAAATTTTGTTAATCATATTGTACAAATGTGGACCCAAAAAACCAAAGAATCTTGAGCTAAACTCAGTTTTACGGCCAGTTGGTTTTGTACATACCGTACGATTATGACGTCGTTCCCGCAGCCGTGGGTCATAACTTAGTTTAGAGTGTTGTTGGAGAATAACATTAACAACAAACAATTGTCTGACAGTAAGTACTTCACATATTTGGTAAAGCATTACGGTGGGAAAGTAGATAGGTTTGAATTTACTCACCTTTAGAACAGCACGCTGAGCGATCTCAACAGACTTCATCGTGGTTTTACATGCACCTCCCCATGAAGATATGCAATATGTAAGAAGCGACTGACATAGAGCATAATACAGCCGCCTCAGTAATTCAAAATCAGTAACATCACGTAAGGTTTTAAAGACAAAAATAAGTTATCGTACTCTCGTACAAAGAAGCCTGATGTGTTCTCTAAAGGTAAGATTACAGTCTACTGTTACACCTAAGTATTTGATGGTGAGAACACACTCCAGTGTTGAACATGTACAACCGAAACTAGAGAGGCATTCATGCGAAATAATTTTGTGATTATCCCTTAGTCCAATGGATTGCTTAATGCTGAAACACATATACTTAGTCTTGTCTATATTAAGTGTAAGTACATTTTTCTGTAGCCAATATCTAGTTATATCAAAGCCACGCTGAGCAGCAACGAAGACTTCATCCCATGAATCAGCGGCAAACACTAGAGCCGTGTCGTCTGCAAACGAAATAATTTCGCCTAGTTTTAAACGAAGGTTAGTGAGCTCGTTAATATATACTAAAAATAAGGTGGGCCCCATATTGCTCAGTAACGCCTTTTTAATATGCACTGGGAGGCTTTTACGTGCAGTTTTCAATACGAATGACTGAACGTTTTTGACGACTAAAGATATTAATTATCGCTCGATATTTATTTGGTGTTTAGCCACCTGGCTTATAAAAACGTGAATTGGGTTCTTAGAACACAAGACAAGGAGATTAGCTCCCATTACACGCTCACTCTATCGCGCGTTCTTTGGAACGTACAGGATTGCGCGCGAGAAAGCCTGCACGCTCATTCGCACGCGATTACCTTTGTAAGTTTTGTTTACGCTACCCGTACTTTGCGCGCGATTACTCGTGTTTGTTTTCCTTAGCGGAATGAGCGGCCGTGTAAAGGCTAATCGCACGGGATAGATCGCGTGAAACTGGCGCGTGTTGGAGTGTGTGCAGTTCATACAGTTTTAGGCTCAATTTACACCGCCGCGGAATGGAATGGAAGCGACTTTTTGCAACGAAACTGTACATAGCATAGTGAACTTTGTCAATCGTATAACATAGGTACAACCTAAATAGGACCAAAAAAAGGTCGCGCGTCTTCCGGGGAATCCTCGCGCATTCTCGTGAATTCCCCTAGCTACACTGTGTCATATGCCTTTGATTGAAGAATTACGAGAAAACTATCCGGACGATTTCAAGAATCCCCCTTTCGGAACGAGCCCCTTGAACTTTGTAATTTCTTAACCACAAAATCACGATTGGCGTCAAGAACATTGAGATAATATGTACTACGTACTAGAGGAGCTATTCTAAGCAAAGGATATGTTCCATTTCCATTCCAAACAATAATTAGTCGTACCTACCTATAACGTCAAGAAAACCTTTTTCTTTACAAAAGTCAATTATTATTATACTATATAAAGCTAAATTACCACTGACTGACTGACTCACTCACTCACTCATTGACATTATTGTTCTCCCAGATGGTGTATGGGGAGGTGGGTATATTTTGACAGATTCGTAAACAAGTAACTCTCAAACCTACGGGAAAAATGCCAAACCTCCCCTTTTCTCCCCCCTTATCCCCCCCCCCCTATCGTATCTCGGAAACTACGAGACCCGTATTTTTTTCTTTTTACGGATTCGTATAGAGGAGGCTCGGTAAAGTAAAAACCGTTTTTCAAAGTCCCCCCCCCCGCCCCCCTTCTCCTCCCCTTTAGGCGGATCTCGGAATCTAAGAGACCTGGAACATTTTTTTTTTCAGATTAATTTAGAGGGGCAATGCTTTAGTCGAAATACTTGTGCAACCCCCCCCCCATCTCCCCCCATCAACCCCCACTTTTTTTTTTTTCACAAGCACGCGAGGTGCTTGCACCTCGCGCAACACCCAAATACTAAACCCCCCCCATCAGCCCCCCCATTTTTATTTTTTATTTTTTTATAAAAAGCACGCGAGGTGCTTGCACCTCGCGCAACACTCAAATACTAAACCCCCCCCATCACCCCCCCCCACTTTTTTTTCACAAGCACGCGAGGTGCTTGCACCTCGCGCAACACGCAAATGATAGTTATACTATATAAAGCTAAATTACCACTGACTGACTGACTCACTCACTCATTGACATAATTGTTCTCCCAGATGGTGGATGGGGAGGTGGGTATATTTTGACAGATTCGTAAACAAGTAACTCTCAAACCTACGGGAAAAGTGCCAAACCTCCCCTTTTCCCACCCCTTCTCCCCCCCCCCCCTATCGTATCTAGGAAACTACGAGACCCGTATTTTTTTCTTTTTACGGATTCGTATAGAGGAGGCTCGGTAAAGTAAAAGCCATTTTTCAAAGTCCCCCCCGCCCCCCTTCTCCCCCTCTTTAGGCGGATCTCGGAATCTAAGAGACTTGTAACATTTTTTTTTTGAGATTCATTTAGAGGGGCAATGCTTTAGTCAAAATATTTCTGCAACCCCACCCCCCACTACCCCCCCCACTTTTTTTTATTTTTTTTTTCACAAACTCGCGAGGTGCTTGAACCTCGCGCAACACGCAAATATTAAACCCCCCCCCCATCACCCCCTCCCCACCCACTTTTTTTTTTTCACAAGCACGCGAGGTGCTTGCACCTCACGCAACACGCAAATACTAAACCCCCCCCATCTCCCCCCCCCTTTTTTTTTTTCACAAGCACGCGAGGTGCTTGCACCTCGCGCAACACGCAAATACTTGATTTAGAGGGGCAATGCTTTAGTTTTTTTCACAAGCACGCGAGGTGCTTGCACCTCACGCAACACGCAAATACTAAACCCCCCCATACCCCCCCTTTTTTTTTTTTTCACTAGCACGCGAGGTGCTTGCACCTCGCGCAACACGCAAATACTAGTTATACTATATAAAGCTAAATTACCACTGACTGACTGACTGACTCACTCACTCATTGACATTATTGTTCTCCCAGATGGTGTATGGGGAGGTGGGTATATTTTGACAGATTCGTAAACAAGTAACTCTCAAACCTACGGGAAAAGTGCCAAACCTCCCCTTTTCTCCCCCCCCCCTATCGTATCTCGGAAACTACGAGACCCGTATTTTTTTCTTTTTACGGATTCGTATAGAGGAGGCTCGGTAAAGTAAAAACCGTTTTTCAAAGTCCCCCCCCCCGCCCCCCTTCTCCTCCCCTTTAGGCGGATCTCGGAATCTAAGAGACCTGGAACATTTTTTTTTTCAGATTAATTTAGAGGGGCAATGCTTTAGTCGAAATACTTGTGCAACCCCCCCCCCCATCTCCCCCCATCAACCCCCACTTTTTTTTTTTTTCACAAGCACGCGAGGTGCTTGCACCTCGCGCAACACCCAAATACTAAACCCCCCCCATCAGCCCCCCCATTTTTATTTTTTATTTTTTCATAAAAAGAACGCGAGGTGCTTGCACCTCGCGCAACACTCAAATACTAAACCCCCCCCATCACCCCCCCCCACTTTTTTTTCACAAGCACGCGAGGTGCTTGCACCTCGCGCAACACGCAAATACTAAACCCCCCCCATCTCCCCCCATCACCCCCCCCTTTTTTTTTTCTTTTTTTTTCACAAGCACGCGAGGTGCTTGCACCTCGCGCAACACGCAAATGATAGTTATACTATATAAAGCTAAATTACCACTGACTGACTGACTCACTCACTCATTGACATAATTGTTCTCCCAGATGGTGGATGGGGAGGTGGGTATATTTTGACAGATTCGTAAACAAGTAACTCTCAAACCTACGGGAAAAGTGCCAAACCTCCCCTTTTCCCACCCCTTCTCCCCCCCCCCCCCCCCCCTATCGTATCTAGGAAACTACGAGACCCGTATTTTTTTCTTTTTACGGATTCGTATAGAGGAGGCTCGGTAAAGTAAAAGCCATTTTTCAAAGTCCCCCCCGCCCCCCTTCTCCCCCTCTTTAGGCGGATCTCGGAATCTAAGAGACTTGTAACATTTTTTTTTTGAGATTCATTTAGAGGGGCAATGCTTTAGTCAAAATACTTCCGCAACCCCACCCCCCACTACCCCCCCCACTTTTTTTTTTATTTTTTTTTTTCACAAACTCGCGAGGTGCTTGCACCTCACGCAACACGCAAATACTAAACCCCCCCCATCTCCCCCCCCCCCTTTTTTTTTTCACAAGCACGCGAGGTGCTTGCACCTCGCGCAACACGCAAATACTTGATTTAGAGGGGCAATGCTTTAGTTTGTTTCACAAGCACGCGAGGTGCTTGCACCTCGCGCAACAAGCAAATACTAAACCCCCCCCCCCCATTTTTTTTTTCACAAGCACGCGAGGTGCTTGCACCTCGTGCAACACGCAAATACTAAACCCCCCATCACCCCCCCATTTAACTTTTTTTCACAAGCACGCGAGGTGCTTGCACCTCGCGCAACACGCAAATACTAGTTCTATTATATAAAGCTAAATTACCACTGACTGACTCACTCACTCACTCACTCATTGACATAATTGTTCTCCCAGATGGTGGATGGGGAGGTGGGTATATTTTGACAGATTCGTAAACAAGTAACTCTCAAACCTACGGGAAAAGTGCCAAACCTCCCCTTTTCCCCCCCCCTATCGTATCTCGGAAACTACGAGACCCGTATTTTTTTCTTTTTACGGATTCGTATAGAGGAGGCTCGGTAAAGTAAAAACCAATTTTCAAAGTCCCCCCCCCCCGCCCCCCTTCTCCCCCCCTTTAGGTGGATCTCGGAATCTAAGAGACTTGGAACATTTTTTTTTTCAGATTCATTTAGAGGGGCAATGCTTTAGTCGAAATACTTGTGCAACACCACCCCCCTTTTTTTTTTTTTTTTTTTTTCAAAAGCAAGCGAGGTGCTTGCACCTCGCGCAACACGCAAATACTAAACCCCCCCATCTCCCCCCATCACCCCCCCCCCCCCGTTTTTTTTGTTTTCACAAGCACGCGAGGTGCTTGCACCTCGCGCAACACGCAAATACTTGATTTAGAGGGGCAATGCTTTAGTTTTTTTCACAAGCACGCGAGGTGCTTGCACCTCGCGCAACACGCAAAAACTAGTTATACTATATAAAACTAGATTACCACTGACTGACTCACTCACTCACTGACATAATTGTTCTCCCAGATGGTGGATGGGGAGGTGGGTATATTTTGACAGATTCGTAAACAAGTAACTCTCAAACCTACGGGAAAAGTGCCAAACCCCCCCTTTTCACCCCCCTTCTCCCCCCTCCCTATCGTATCTCGGAAACTATGAGACCCGTATTTTTTTTTTTACGGATTCGTATAGAGGAGGCTCGGCAAAGTAAAAACCATTTTTCAGTCGCCCCCCCCCCGCCCCCCTTTTCACCCCCTTTAGGCGGATCTCGGAAATTAAGAGACTTGGAAAATTTTTTTTTTCAGATTCATTTAGAGGGGCAATGCTTTAGTCGAACTACTTGTGCAACCCCCCCCCCCCATCACCCACCCTCTTTTTTTTTTTTTTTTTTTTCACAAGCAAGCGAGGTGCTTGCACCTCGCGCAACACGCAAATACTAAACCCCCCCATCACACCCCCCCATTTTTTTTTTTTTCACAATCACGCGAGGTGCTTGCACCTCGCGCAACACGCAAATACTAGTTATTATATTATACTATATAAAGCTAAATTACCACTCACTGACTCACTGACAGAATTGTTCTCCCAGATGGTGGATGGGGAGGTGGGTATATTTTGACAGATTCGTAAACAAGTAACTCTCAAACCTACGGGAAAAGTGCCAAACCTCCCCTTTTCACCCCCCTTCTCCCCCCTCCCTATCGTATCTCGGAAACTACGAGACCCGTATTTTTTGTTTTTTACGGATTCGTATAGAGGAGGCTCGGTAAGGTAAAAACCATTTTTCAAAGTCCCCCCCCCCGCCCCCCTTCTCCCCCCCTTTAGGCGGATCTCGGAATCTAAGAGACTTGGAACATTTTTTTTTCAGATTCATTTAGAGGGGCAATGCTTTAGTCGAAATACTTGTGCAACCCCCCCCATCACCCCCCTTTTTTTTTTTTTTTTCACAAGCTCGCGAGGTGCTTGCACCTCGCGCAACACGCAAATACCAATTTCTTTTTTCACAAGCACGCGAGGTGCTTGCACCTCGCGCAACACGCAAATACTAAACCCCCCCATCACCCCCCCACTTTTTTTTTCACAAGCACGTGAGGTGCTTGCACCTCGCGCAACACGCAAACACTAAACCCCCCCATCTCCCCCCATCACCCCCCCCCTTTTTTTTTTTTTTCACAAGCACGCGAGTTGCTTGCACCTCGCGCAACACGCAAATACTAGTTATTATACTATATAAAGCTAAATTACCACTCACTGACTGACTGACTCACTCATTGACATAATTGTTCTCCCAGATGGTGGATGGGGAGGTGGGTATATTTTGACAGATTCGTAAACAAGTAACTCTCAAACCTACGGGAAAAGTGCCAAACCTCCCCTTTTCCCCCCCTTCTCCCCCCCCCCCCCTATCGTATCTCGGAAACTACGAGACCCGTATTTTTTTCTTTTTACGGATTCGTATAGAGGAGGCTCGGTAAAGTAAAAACCATTTTTCAAAGTCCCCCCCGCCCCCCTTCTCCCCCCCCCTTTAGGCGGATCTCGGAATCTAAGAAACTTGGAACATTTTTTTTTTCAGATTCATTTAGAGGGGCAATGCTTTAGTCGAAATAATTGTGCAACCCCCCCCCCATTTTTTTTTTTTTCACAAGCACGCGAGGTGCTTGCACCTCGCGCAACACGCAAATACTAAACCCCCCCCATCACCCCCCCCTATTTTTTTCTTTTTTTTTTTCACAAACACGCGAGGTGCTTGCACCTCGCGCAACACGCAAATACTAGTTATACTATATAAAGCTAAATTACCACTCACTGACTCACTGACATAATTGTTCTCCCAGATGGTGGATGGGGAGGTGGGTATATTTTGACAGATTCGTAAACAAGTAACTCTGAAACCTACGGGAAAAGTGCCAAACCTCCCCTTTTCCCCCCCCTTCTCCCCCCTCCCTATCGTATCTCGGAAACTACGAGACCCGTATTTTTTTTTTTTACGGATTCGTATAGAGGAGGCTCGGTAAAGTAAAAACCATTTTTCAAAGTCCCCCCCCCCGCCCCCCTTCTCACCCCCTTTAGGCGGATCTCGGAAATTAAGAGACTTGGAAATTTTTTTTTTTCAGATTCATTTAGAGGGGCAATGCTTTAGTCGAAATACTTCTGCAACCCCGCCCCCTATCACCCCCTCCCCTCTTTTTTTTTTTTTTTTTTCACAAGCTCGCGAGGTGCTTGCACCTCGCGCAACACGCAAATACCAATTTCTTTTTTCACAAGCACGCGAGGTGCTTGCACCTCGCGCAACACGCAAATACTAGTTATATTATATAAAGCTAGATTACCACTCACTCACTGACTCACTGACTCACTCATTGACATAATTGTTCTCCCAGATGGTGGATGGGGAGGTGGGTATATTTTGACAGATTCGTAAACAAGTAACTCTCAAACCTACGGGAAAAGTGCCAAACCCCCCCTTTTCCCCCCCCTTCTCCCCCCCCCCTATCGTATCTCGGAAACTACGAGACCCGTATTTTTTTCTTTTTACGGATTCGTATAGAGGAGGCTCGGTAAAGTAAAAACCATTTTTCAAAGTCCCCCCCCCGCCCCCCTTCTCCCCCCCTTTAGGCGGATCTACGAATCTAAGAGACTTGGAACATTTTTTTTTTCAGATTCATTTAGAGGGGCAATGCTTTAGTCGAAATACTTGTGCAATCACCCCCCCCCCCTCTTTTTTTTTTTTTTTTTCACAAGCACGCGAGGTGCTTGCACCTCGCGCAACACGCAAATACTTGATTTAGAGGGGCAATGCTTTAGTTTTTTTCACAAGCACGCGAGGTGCTTGCACCTCGCGCAACACGCAAATACTAGTTATGTTATATAAAGCTAAATTACCACTCACTCACTGACTCACTGACATAATTGTTCTCCCAGATGGTGGATGGGGAGGTGGGTATATTTTGACAGATTCGTAAACAAGTAACTCTCAAACCTACGGGAAAAGTGCCAAACCTCCCCTTTTCCCCCCCTTCTCCCCCCCCCCTATCGTATCTCGGAAACTACGAGACCCGTATTTTTTTCTTTTTACGGATTCGTATAGAGGAGGCTCGGTAAAGTAAAAACCATTTTTCAAAGTGCCCCCCTTCTCCCCCCCTTTAGGTGGATCTCGGAATCTAAGAGACTTGGAAAATTTTTTTTTTCAGATTCATTTAGAGGCCCATCTCCCCCCCCCTTTTTTCTTTTTTCACAAGCACGCGAGGTGCTTGCACCTCGCGCAACACGCAAATACTAACCCCCCCCCTATCTCCCCCCATCAACCCCCCCCACTTTGTTTTTTTTCACAAGCACGCGAGGTGCTTGTACCTCGCGCAACACGCAAATACCATTTTCTTTTTTCACAAGCACGCGAGGTGCTTGCACCTCGCGCAACACGCAAATACTAGTTATACTATATCAAGCTAAATTACCACTGACTGACTGACTCACTCACTCATTGACATAATTGTTCTCCCAGATGGTGGATGGGGAGGTGGGTATATTTTGACAGATTCGTAAACAAGTAACTCTCAAACCTACGGGAAAGTGAAAAGACCCGTATTTTTTTCTTTTTACGGATTCGTATAGAGGAGGCTCGGTAAAGTAAAAACCAATTTTCAAAGTCCTCCCCCGCCCCCCTTCTCCCCCCCCCCCCTTTAGGCGGATCTCGGAATCTAAGAGACTTGGAACATTTTTTTTTCAGATTCATTTAGAGGGGCAATGCTTTAGTCGAAATAATTGTGCAACCCCCCCCCCATTTCCCCCCCCCCCCTTTTTTTTTTTTTTTTTTACAAGCACGCGAGGTGCTTGCACCTCGCGCAACACGCAAATACTTGATTTAGAGGGGCAATGCTTTAGTTTTTTTCACAAGCACGCGAGGTGCTTGCACCTCGCGCAACACGCAAATACTAGTTATATTATATAAAGCTAAATTACCACTCACTGACTGACTGACTGACTCACTCTTTGACATAATTGTTCTCCCAGATGGTGGATGGGGAGGTGGGTATATTTTGACAGATTCGTAAACAAGTAACTCTGAAACCTACGGGAAATTGCCAAACCTCCCCTTTTCCCCCCCCTTCTCCCCCCTCCCTATCGTATCTCGGAAACTACGAGACCCGTATTTTTTTTTTTTACGGATTCGTATAGAGGAGGCTCGGTAAAGTAAAAACCATTTTTCAAAGTCCCCCCCCCGCCCCCCTTCTCCCCTCCCTTTAGGCGGATCTCGGAATCTAAGAGACTTGGAACATTTTTTTTTTCAGATTCATTTAGAGGGGCAATGCTTTAGTCGAAATACTTGTGCAACCCCCCCCCATCACCCCCCCCTCTTTTTTTTTTTTTTCTTTTTTCACAAGCTCGCGAGGTGCTTGCACCTCGCGCAACACGCAAATACTTGATTTAGAGGGGCAATGCTTTAGTTTTTTTCACAAGCACGCGAGGTGCTTGCACCTCGCGCAACACGCAAATACTAGTTATATTATATAAAGCTAAATTACCACTCACTGACTGACTGACTGACTCACTCATTGACATAATTGTTCTCCCAGATGGTGGATGGGGAGGTGGGTATATTTTGACAGATTCGTAAACAAGTAACTCTCAAACCTACGGGAAAAGTGCCAAACCTCCCCTTTTCACCCCCCTTCTCCCCCCTCCCTATCGTATCTCGGAAACTACGAGACCCGTATTTTTTGTTTTTTACGGATTCGTATAGAGGAGGCTCGGTAAGGTAAAAACCATTTTTCAAAGTCCCCCCCCCCGCCCCCCTTCTCCCCCCCTTTAGGCGGATCTCGGAATCTAAGAGACTTGGAACATTTTTTTTTCAGATTCATTTAGAGGGGCAATGCTTTAGTCGAAATACTTGTGCAACCCCCCCCCCATCACCCCCCTTTTTTTTATTTTTTCACAAGCTCGCGAGGTGCTTGCACCTCGCGCAACACGCAAATACCAATTTCTTTTTTCACAAGCACGCGAGGTGCTTGCACCTCGCGCAACACGCAAATACTAAACCCCCCCATCACCCCCCCACTTTTTTTTTCACAAGCACGTGAGGTGCTTGCACCTCGCGCAACACGCAAACACTAAACCCCCCCATCTCCCCCCATCACCCCCCCCTTTTTTTTTTTTTCACAATCACGCGAGGTGCTTGCACCTCGCGCAACACGCAAATACTAAACCCCCCCATCACCCCCCCTTTTTTTTTTTTTTTCACAAGCACGCGAGTTGCTTGCACCTCGCGCAACACGCAAATACTAGTTATATTATATAAAGCTAAATTACCACTCACTCACTGACTCACTGACATAATTGTTCTCCCAGATGGTGGATGGGGAGGTGGGTATATTTTGACAGATTCGTAAACAAGTAACTCTCAAACCTACGGGAAAAGTGCCAAACCTCCCCTTTTCCCCCCCTTCTCCCCCCCCCTATCGTATCTCGGAAACTACGAGACCCGTATTTTTTTCTTTTTACGGATTCGTATAGAGGAGGCTCGGTAAAGTAAAAACCATTTTGCAAAGTGCCCCCCTTCTCCCCCCCTTTAGGTGGATCTCGGAATCTAAGAGACTTGGAATTTTTTTTTTTTCAGATTCATTTAGAGGCCCATCTCCCCCCCCCCCTTTTTTCTTTTTTCACAAGCACGCGAGGTGCTTGCACCTCGCGCAACACGCAAATACTAACCCCCCCCCCCTATCTCCCCCCATCAACCCCCCCCACTTTGTTTTTTTTCACAAGCACGCGAGGTGCTTGTACCTCGCGCAACACGCAAATACCATTTTCTTTTTTCACAAGCACGCGAGGTGCTTGCACCTCGCGCAACACGCAAATACTAGTTATACTATATCAAGCTAAATTACCACTGACTGACTGACTCACTCACTCATTGACATAATTGTTCTCCCAGATGGTGGATGGGGAGGTGGGTATATTTTGACAGATTCGTAAACAAGTAACTCTCAAACCTACGGGAAAGTGAAAAGACCCGTATTTTTTTCTTTTTACGGATTCGTATAGAGGAGGCTCGGTAAAGTAAAAACCAATTTTCAAAGTCCCCCCCCGCCCCCCTTCTCCCCCCCCCTTTAGGCGGATCTCGGAATCTAAGAGACTTGGAACATTTTTTTTTCAGATTCATTTAGAGGGGCAATGCTTTAGTCGAAATAATTGTGCAAACCCCCCCCCCATTTCCCCCCCCCCCTTTTTTTTTTTTTTTTTTTACAAGCACGCGAGGTGCTTGCACCTCGCGCAACACGCAAATACTAACCCCTACCTTTTTTTTCTTCACAAGCACGCGAGGTGCTTGCACCTCGCGCAACACGCAGATAGTAGTTGTTTTATAAGCTTCGTCTTTAAGATTTTTGTTTTTATATTCCTCGGACTTCATTTTCCGGAGGCAAGGAAAAGACTTAAACAGTGTACCTAATTAACTCTTTACTTCATGTACTTATGTCCGAAAGAATTATAAAGTAAAGGCAACCTAACGAAACGCGATTGCGCGTCATTGAGGTAATAATTATGTGTACGTAGTACATATTATCTCAATGTTGCGCGCATGACTGGTAAGCGCGGCGGCCGGCGCGTGGTCTTTCCCTTTCCCTTCCACATCCTTTCGCGCGCGATTGTTGTTCTCGCTCGATAACTGATTAATTATCGTCTTTTTAGGGTTCCGTAGCCGAATGGCAAAAAACGGAACCCTTATAGTTACGACATGTCTGTCCATCTGTCTGTCTGTCTGCCCGTCCGTCCGTATGTCACAGCCATTTTATTCCGAAACTGTTAGGACTATACATGTGGAACTTGGTAGGTAGATGCATTCTGTGAACCGCTTTCCGATTTTATGAAAAATATTTAAAATAAAGGGGGGACTATACATGGAACTGATTAGAAAAATTTTTTTTTTCATGAAACCTATGCATTTGTGGTTTTTATAGACAGGTCTTTAAAAATGAGATTGAGGTTTCTAAAACTATTTTTTCATAAAGTCAATCGTTTAAAAGATATACGCTTCTAAATTGGTAAAATGTCCCGCCCCCTCTAACTTCTAGAATTATGGAGTGAAAAATCTAAAAAAAATATATGCTGTAGACCTTAATGTAATCTTTCAACCAAAATTAGTTTGAACGAGATCGGATCAGGAGTTTTTGAGATACAGCATTTTACTAAAACCACGAATATAACTTTGTAATTCATACAAACACTATGAAAAACAAAGTTATTTGGCGTAGTTCTAAAAATTGTAAATAAGCTTGTTTTAAGAAATTTTTATGTTTTTTTTTTTTCAAATAAATATATTAAATTATATTTATTATAGTTACTACGGCACCCTTCATGGGCGAGTCTGACTCGCACTTGGCCAATTTTTTGTAAATGTTTTTTAGGGTAGGGGTAGGGACCCTACCCCTTAGGGGTATGGTAGGGTAGGGTAGGGGTAGGGTATTGGTAGGGTAGGGTAGGGGTAGTGTAGGATTTGGGTAGGGTAGGGGTAGAGTAAGGTATGGGTAGGGTATCGGTAGAATAGGGGTTGTGGTGGTATCGGTTGGGCAGGGGTAGGATACCACGCGAACGAAGTCGTGGTGGGTCAGCTAGTTTTAACATATATTAGTCATTAAAATAAACACCCGTTAAGGCAAAATTTACTCCTCTTCTAAGTATATCAGTTCTTGAATATTACTATTAGTTCTATCTTCATCCTTGGCATTTAGTCTCATCAACATAATTATCCTCAGTAGGAATAAAATCAGTAAAATTCCCACTTTTGTTACCACTTTTGATAGCGTCACAAGACAATAAAATGGCATTTTAAATACAAATGATTATAGTACAAAATCCAACCTTGGTAAAGAGAGAAGTGTACTTTGGAACATAATCGGGGAATCCCCGGCCATCAACACAGAAAACATCGAAAGATCGGAATTTGGTCGGAATATTCATAATTATGACGTAAAAATAAGCATTCGGAAGCAAACTTTAAATTATAATATGTAGCGTAGGTACTATCCTTAGATGTGGATAGGTAAAATACAGATTCCTGTATTGAATATTTTACTTGTGTGCAGAGCTAAAATTCTCATAGATCGATGAAGTGAAAACCAGAGAATGTGCGCAGGGGCTTCACGACCCAGGGCCCTATTTAATAAAGCTGAAAATTCGACATATATGTCAAAAAGTGACAAAATCACAGAATTGTCGAATTTTCGCGCTTAGGCTGTTTAATAAAACTGACAAATAATTCAAAAGTTGACAGGCAAAAGCGTGACATATTTGTTAAGTAAAAACGCGTTTAATCGTAGATATAGAATTCCGTAGATTGGTAATGTCAACAATCAAACGTGACCAAAAACCATTGATCTAAGCCTTAGACTATAGAAATATCTAAGCTAAGTATGTGTAAAATGTGTGTGCATAGACAGTGTAGTGATTTGTCCATTCCTTTGTTGGTCTCTATCTCAGACTAAAGAAATTCCCTAATGTCTGCAGAATAGGGTTCACTTGGGAAAAACTACTCAAATATTTTTTTATTCTGTTTTATTACACAGGCCGACAAAAGGGTTTCATTAGTCTGAGGTCTCTATCGATAATTTAAGTAACGTCATGAGTCATTCTATTAAATGTCTTATGGGTCTGATGCAATTAATGCTGTTGGCATGCGACTAGCCTCATTTGGCGGTAAAACGTGAGATGGACGAACAGCAAAGTACATATAAAAGTTAAAAATACTATGTGCATGTTCTAAGAACAATACTGATGCCGTAAATATGTTTTATTACAATGTTTATTTGTCAGAGTATCACACAATTTCTATTGGAAAGATTAAAATAAATATACTTACTCAATGGCAAAAAACATCTTCACAATTAACGCAGTATGTCCCGGTAACTCTCGGTATACTAGGGGGTCCTAAGTTAACCAGAAGGATTCTGGAGCATCCCTAGATATTTCTATTAATGCTTTGCCATATCATCCCACGCTGTGCCACTAACTGAGCGGCCATAAAGCTAACATTTTAAGGAAAATAGTGAAACAATAAAGATTTACGTATGAAAAATGATTTATTAATGAAATGCACAGTTCACATTTTTCAGTACCCTTAAAAATAACTAGTTTGTTATAGAATTGTCGAATACTATATTATTTACATTTCGTAACTTGTGTTCTAATATTAAATTTTGCATGGAGTCCAATTTGGTCTATGTAGAATTCGTAACCACTTTTCTTATCACCGGATTTGTAGGAAACAAAAAAGATTTACGTATGAAAAATGATTTATTAATGAAATGCACAGTTCACATTTTTCAGTACCCTTAAAAATAACTACTTTGTTATAGAATTGTCGAATACTATATTTATTTACATTTCGTAACTTGTGTTCTAATATTAAATTTTGCATGGAGTCCAATTTGGTCTATGTAGAATTCGTAACCACTTTTCTTATCACCGGATTTGTAGGAAATCTGCAAACAATGTGTCTTGTTAAGTGAATTCATTGGAAAAATATTTCATAATTTGCAAACAATTATGTCGCCTGTAAGTTTTATTAAACAGAACAATTGTCGAATTGTCACTTTTTGACATATGTCGGAATTGTCGAATTGTCAGCTTTATTAAATAGGGCCCTGTTCCCTCCATCTCCCTTCTACTACCTGTCTACCAAACGCACTGCGCGGTTCCATCCACACTTGGTTGATATTATATCAACCAAGTAAGTACTAACTGCCGGCTTCTGTGTATGTCTACCACATTTGACCCGACAACCTTTAAGTAAATGTTAACAGGCATCTTCTAGGCTTGCTTGTTCCGCCGTAGGCCTCATCTATCGCTTACCATCAGGCGTGATTGAGGTCAGGAACGGGAAGACACGGGATAAAAAAAAAATACCTTACCTGGTGGCTAAGTTCGACTAAAGTATGTAAGTGCGGCCAAATATATTAAATTAACCGCAGGCTGGGTTGCTGGCCGAGCGCTTATGTTGAAAAAAAAAAACGGAGTTTCAGGCGTTCAAAACGCGGTCAGCAATGCGGCTCTTGATGGCTCAGTTTGAATGCTGAGAGCGGAGTTAAGCTAAGATACGCAGCGTGGCTAGAAGTGCAGTAATTTAGAACATAAGATTGTATAGTACTTCCGGGGTTGCGGGAATGTTCTAACGAGATACCGCGCCCAGGAACATAAGGGCAGCTGAAAAAACAGGGTAGGTTATTATTATTTCATTTATTCAATCTATTTACATATTAATTATATTTTTAAATATTAATAAAAAATATATATAATATAAACATTTAAAAATATAAAAAATAGTAGCCCACCGGTATCGGGAATAGAGTCCAAGCTACCGGTGGTCAGGGCTCTTGAAAGAGGAACCTCCTCACAATACGCGCCGTTTCCAGAAGTACTGCTTTCTGGATCAAGCCCTTGATCCAGCTGCCCAACGAGAGCCTCCTTAGATGTTGGTCGAGGCTCTTGGCTATTATACCATTGGCTGTGACGACTATCGGCACAATGATTGCTGTCTCCACATCCCACATGTCGACAACCTCGAGCGCCAGGTCAAGATAACTTATTTTTTTTATCTATCTCAGCTTTCACGAGGTTCTCGTCATGGGGAACTGCTATATCAACAATCATTGTGCGACGCTCTAATCGGTCTATCACCACTATGTCAGGCTTATTGGCAACAATAGTCCTGTCAGTGATGATAGACCGATCCCAGTATTGTGTAATATTGCCATTTTCGAGAACTGGGTCGGGCACATACCTATAGTACGGTACTTCTGATTCCACAAGATTGTATTTAAGAGCAAGTTGCTGGTGAATAATCCTGGCTACGAGGTTGTGTCTATGCAAATATTTTCCGTTAGCCAGACGAGAACAACCGGAGATAATGTGACGATTGGTGACGATGGATTCTCCCGGTTTGTGACATGCCCGACATATGTCTACCGTACCATTCTTCACAATACATTTCCGATAGTTATTCGTCATCATAACTTCGTCCATAATCGCACAGACAAAACCTTCGGTTTCCCCGAAGAGGTCACCAAAACGTAGCCAGGCTATGGATGCTAATAAATCTACTTCAGACCCATGAAGGGCTCGGTAATAGCGTCCGTGAAGCTCCTTGCTCTGCCATACTTCTCTGCGGTCATTAGTATCTAATACAACAGTTTTGCGCCAATTCTCGTTACCTAAGGAGAGCGGGGTGAGGCCTTCGTCCACCGCTACCACATCCCGATGCATACCCACGTCAGCTTTTAGGAAATATTCCCTAAGGCTGCATACCTCGCGGTTATGCAGGGTCTTTGCATTTAAATAACTACGACCCCCGCATTTCCGCAGGATATACAGCCTCATCACCGATGAACGTGGGTGATGCATCCGATTTGCAGTCAGTGTTGTGCGGACCCGACTGTCCAAGACGTCAAGTTCAGTCTGAGTCCATTTGAGTATGCCAAAAGAATACATCAATATAGAGCATGGATACCGGTTTTCGATAATATCGAAAAACCGGAATATCGGACCATAAATCCGATATTGAAAAAAGCGATATTGGATTTCAAATATCGGTATTTCGATATTTTATATGAAAAAAAAAAACCAGACACAATAGAATCTTTCTTACTTATTTCATTGAATTTAATTAATGTAAACAATACCTATCGTTTAATTATAATAATATGTATGCTACAGTGTAATTTATAAATGATTATTTCCATATAAAAGTGTACAACACTTAGGTCGGCGCCCGGCATTATGTACGTACGTGCAACAATATAAGATCGTATCTCAATGACAATACCTTGAATGCCATCTGTTACTTTTTTATATATTTTATTACTGATGAGTCCAGAAGTTGCCCGTTCACTCTTGCCTTGAAGGCAGACGGGTCATATGTAGAAGAGAACACAGCAGCCTGCAGAGAGTTTCAAACCTTGGCTGTGCGCACAATAAATGTAGAGGAGCATCGCTTAGTACGACAAAACGGTATATTGAACAAGTGAGAATAGTACCATGCAGTATGTCTGATAGATCGTTAGTATAAGGTAGATGGAGGAATCGGGTCATGGAGTTCCTGCGCACACTCTCCGAAGTACAATCTGTGGAAGACCAACAGGCAAACAACGTTTCGCCAATGAGCCAGGCTGTAAAGCTTGTCTGCTAACACTGCATCGCCTATTAGTCTTTTAGCTCTGCGTTATCCGAGTCAAGTGCAGCAAGCTGGTATTTTGCTGTGCCATCCTACAAGTGACTGCAGTACTCCATACAAGAACGGACCTGTGCTTTATACAAATTCAAAAACTGTACAGGTGTGAAGTATCGCCTCGCCTTTTGAAGGATTTCCAGCTTTTTGGCTGCAGTCAAAGTTTTGACTCAATGGTTGAGCCGAAGTTTAAGTTAGACGTCAACTCCATGCCCAAGAGCCCCAGGCGATTGGTAACTGATAGGTATAGATGCACCTCGGAAAATAGGAGATAATTTAAATTGACTCCTTTTAGCAGTGAAGAGATAAACCTGTATTTTCAAAACATTGAATTCAACCAGATTGTCGGGTCAAATTCATTCGCTACAATATGGCCTTTCTAAAGTAGTCTGTTTCGTCCCTACGAGCCCTAGCACTGGATAAATATATCGTTAAGTCTGTGCTATCATCCGCATACCCAAGAGCTGGAGCAGGTACTTGATATGCAGCAAAAAAGAGTCACAAAGAGAACAGACCTCTTAAGAATACCGCATTGATATTGACAACCATAAGATCCGATGAGCAGCTATCGATGACTGCTCGGATTGACCGCTCACTTAATTCAGATTCAGATAACTTTATTTGCTCAATCATGAGTGTACATACATCTTATAAACAACAAAAAAGCATGCAAGGTGTTACAAGTACATGAAGTCGTGCTAACATGTTTACCATATTGTCATGGTGTGCAAATATTAACAAAAGTTTATGATTAAAATAAATAAAGAAGAATTATTTTTATTAAAAAGTCAGAAATCCAGTTGCAGAAGCTTGCAGGGATGCCAAATTCAGGAAGCTTGCTCAGTAGACTAGCGTACCAGACCCTGTCAAAGGACTCTGAGATATTGAGGGACTCTACAAGAGCATTGCCATGTTTCTTAATGGCCTCGCCCCAGCAGTGCGTAACATACACAAGATCTTGGGTCGACCGACCAAGGCGGAATCAGTACGGGTGGTCACTAAGTAGCTAAACTACCTTCCGCCACCGCCTAATTCCGATCAGCCCCAGGAACATCTGCAAATCCAAGTAGGCCGCTGCAAGCACAATTTAGCAAAATGGGGCATTATATGCCAAACTGACACCCAGTGTGATTACGGCGTTCCTGATAAAAAAAAATGACCTGAAAACGTGTACATTAGAAGATCAAATAAACGCCACTGAACGAGACCTGCGTGACTGGGCCTAATACATATAAAGTACGCAATTTACCATCGATACGAAGAAGAAGAAGAGACTAAGGAGCTCATTGTCTTCACGGTATGCTAGCAGCTTATTATTGAGTACCCTATCCATCACTTTGCAGATTCTGGAGGTTTTTTGGGTACTGGTTGCACATTCTGGTTGTTTCCAGGACACTGGCACCACTAATTTTAAGAGTGTGATACAGGTGACAACTTCAGAGCACAACTTTTTAAGACTCGAGCAGGTATTCTATCCGGCCCGTTGGCTTTGTTCACGTCTAGTCTGCAAAGGGCTTTATGGGGCCTCTTAAATGTGAATTTCTAAAACTGACGTTTCATATTTCAGCAATACTGATCTCTTGAATTGCCATAGTCTTCGTCTTTATAGCCATAAGATGACTGTGTAGTCACTCCTCCAATTGAATATTTAGTTCTTTGTGTTTATCGTAATATTTATTTTTACAAGGTGTAACAGATTAAGCGCAATACCTCAGACACCCCAATTACAATGTTAAATTATAAGTTTAAAATAACATCCGTAACTAAATAAATTGAAACCAAACCTAATAATTTTTTTATAAAATAGTTATCCTTACTAAACGCAAAACAATATGTGCGTCATACAATATCTCAATATCATTTAAATTTTTAATTTAATTTTTATTCCCATAATATCGGAAAAATATCGAAATACCGGAATACCGATATTAAAAAATTGAATATCGAAACAAAACCGGTATTGGGAAAAGGTTCCGATATTCCATGCTCTACATCAATACTGGCATAACCCAACAATTGAAGGCACGCACTTTCTTTCCGCCTGATAGAAGACTATTCAGTACTTAATTCAGGCGGCCAAAGAAGCGTTCCTTCAATGACTGTTTAACATAAGCAGCATTGATGCCTAGCGCTTCTGACATACCCAAATACTTGTAAGTTTCACTTGATCCGAGGGATCTTAGGTGTATGGAATCCGAGAGTTGAGTTCCCACGGATTCCATAATCTCTCCTCGCTTTACATGCATGACCGCACACTTGTCCACCCCAAATTCCATCCCGATGGCGCTACTCAAAGTTTCTGTTACCTTCAGTATCTTCATCAGTTGCAATTCGCTGGTGGCAAAGATTTTCAAATCATCCATGTAAAGCAAATGTGATATGACCTCACCACCTCTTCTCAACTGGTAGCCTAGCCCCGAACCCTCCAGCAATGTACTGAGAGGGTTGAGAGCCAGACAAAACCACAGTGGGCTCAGACTGTCGCCTTGAAATATGCCACGCTCAATCCTAATCGGTTCGCTGTTTTCCTGGATCTGTTGACATCCTGGGTAGCAGAGGACCGTCTTCCATTGTCCCATACTTGACTCAAGAAAATTGCGTAGCATTGGATCTATTTTATACAACTCCAACACCTTCTTGCGCCATGTATGTGGAACAGAATCATAGGCCTTCTTATAATCTATCCAACATGTCGACAAATCTCTTCCGAAACGACGAACCCAGTTGGTTTATGGCAATATCAATACCACTGGACCTGTTCCTACATCCATTCTGAGAAACAGACATGATTGAATTTACATTCATATGATTATTCATTTCAGTTCTCAGAATGGACGTAAGAACTTTATAGACCGTCGGTAGGTACGTGATCGGTCTATAATTTTTAGGTTCCGTAGTACTGCCTGAATTGTGGAGTAGGTGGGTTATTCCTGTTGTTAGGAATTGAGGTAGTGATCCTGACTCTAGGGCAGACTGAAACTGAAATGCCAAGCGAACGTGTGATCTTTGGAACCATTTAAGCCAAAAATTGTGCAGCCCGTCCGGCCCTGGGGATTTCCAGTTAGATAACGGACGGACTGCACGGGTAACATCTTGGGGGCTGATCGTGATTGTCCCCATTTCTGGTAAAAGATCGCACGTACGCCTGATCTCCCGCATCCAGTCACCCTCAGTGTGACTGACGGGAACCGACCAGATGCTGCGCCAGAACGAACACATGGCGTCATCATCCGGTAAGCACGTATCAGTCACACCTTGATCAGGTCGCTCCCAGGCCCTATAATGGTGAACGCCGACCTAGCCGCACCGCACGCGCCGCAGTCTTTGCATTCGAATTCTTTATATGAAGTTCTATGCAACCTCGCACACCTACCCGCGCCGCAGTCGCCGCAGTCCCTGAAACGACCGAACTCTCCTAGCCGCAGCTGATGACGTCATCCGCACGCAGCGCGGATGACGTCATTCGCATCCACGGCGCGCAGTGTTGCCAGAGTTATAAAGTAGACAGAGAACCTCTGTCAACGGTTTATAATAAAATTACTTATTCTCGTATAAATAATTACTTGCTTATTCCCTATTATAGCACCTACAGATATAATTACACAAAAGAGCAAAATACCAATACCAAATACAGATTTTATACAGATTTTTTAAATCTTCGGATAGATAATGCTTTCAAAAATCTGACAATACTGACGGGAACGACTGCAGCGACTGCGGCGCGGATAGGTGTGCGAAGCCATTAACAAAAGGTGATGACTGCGGGGACTGTAGAGACTGCGGTGCGGCTAGGTCTGCGTTCACCTTAAACCCACCTTTCATTGCTTTGGAATGTGCGATTCTGAGTGTATCGCTCCACCCGCCGCTTATATCTGCGAATTCTATTTGCCCACGCATAGACTTTCTGCTTCAGGAAGTAGATGCGCTCTGTGACGCAGGTCAGATAATCCCGAGGACTAATATCAATCCCCGCGAACGCCCGCCTTACAAAGCTCATCACTCTAGGACGAGTGTTGCCCTGTCTGAAGTAGATAAGTTTGCCAATGAGTGCTCTAGCCCCAGCGATATGACGTTCGATCATGCACTGCCAAGCTGGTACAGCTGGTCGAGTAGCTATGTCAGTCTTTGGAAACTTGATATGAGATACCCGACATGCTGCAACAGCGGCACAGTATAGGATCGAATGGGTATCGGTGAGGTCTTCACTATTGTCAAAATAATTTGACAACAGTGAATCTAGAGCACACACTAGCGCCCTATTTTTCTTATGCATGGGCAAACGAGGCAGACGAGGTCTCAGCTCAGGTGGTGTGGAGCGATACTCCCGTAATGCACACTCCAAAGCACTCCTCAATCGTTCACTGCACTGGCTACTCACGGATGCAGCCCGGTCCTCATCATCTTCACCGACGTGGTCCGGTCGTGGTGAAATACTAGGTTGGATTTGCACCGCAGCCTGTGGTGAAGCAGATGAGACACGACTGCACCGTGATTCGAGGCGCAGTCTATCAAGTACGGCGTCATCCAACATCCGGTTACGCTGGATGACCCGCACCTGATCCGACAGTCGTTGGGCCGAAACGTTGACAGCTGGTTCAAGTACCTGAAACAGAGAGAGCATCCGACCACGGTACGCAATCAGGTTAGTTCACCGTCTGTAGCCCCAAAGTATGAGCGCATGACATTTTCATTGATGGAATTTGTCAGCGGGGACCCTTTCAGAGGCCGGCGGGCCTCGAAGTCCTAAGACGGCCGGAGGGCGGCCTCGCCGACGCGCAGGTGGTGGTGTCGTCGGCGGCGAGAAGTATTCGTCGCTCTAGCTCGACGCAACTGCAGCGGCCGGAGTCTCTTCACTCACGGCTGGAGCTGATCCCGGCGGCTGCGAGGCGGAGCTGAGCGACGATTCCGCAGGTCTTGGGCGTGTGTTGAGAATCAGTCGTGCCCGGTTTCTTGTCAACGTTTTGGATTTTCCATTTATTGTTCTTTCTATTTATTGTAATTTATTCATGCTTAGATATTTTTCACTATTTTGGTTTTGTTGAACATAATTATTGTTGTTTATATGGCTATATAATTTATAAATTTTGTGAAAAATGCAGAGAAAAAATTAATTATATATTTTTTTATTATTATTACTATTAGGCAGTAGAAGGCTGACACTCCCTTCCGCTTAACCCAGAGCGGGAGAAGTCATTCGATGATTTTCCCATCCGGAAAAAATGATTTTATAATGCTTTAAATAAGTATATAGATTAATTTGAATAAAAAAAGCTCAGAAGGTACCACAATACCCACACGCATACACAGTTTATTTTGCACAACAAGCTTAACTTGATGATTGCTTTTTTTATAATAATTCATTTCGTATGTATTTTGATTTTATATATATCTCTACGTTGATCTCTACAGCCAATTTAATCGCTGAACGTAAAATGGAACGTTTTATAACGGTCAATGGCTGATCGTGAGGGGTGCATTGTTTTGTTTGTAAATAATAATAATAATTTACGCGCGCATTCACTTATTACCCCAGTTCTACAGACGTTATTTTATTTCAAGAGTGAACGTTGAGTCGTTGACGGTTATTTACGTAATACTTCAGAAATTTTGTACGGGACTACGGGTATCTATGAAAGGAAGTTTAATCAAAGCCTAATATAATTAAAATTATTGTTGTAAATAATGTTTTCAAAAGCAAAGCGCTTTGAACCAGTCGGTAAGTTAGTTACTATTATATAATAAGATTAATTCGTGCATTTTATAGTCAAATTGATCTTGATTTACGAACTTTGGAAAGTCCGACCTATAATTTCAATTGCAAGATTTGTGAGTAATTCGTTGAATTCCAACGAGTATTTATTTAGGTACCGACAGTAATGAGTCAAATAATTAGAATCACTCAGGGATAGACAATATTAAGTAGGTATAGTGAAATCGTCTGCGTTATAAATTGTTTTTACAACACCTTTTTTCTTGAAGGTAAAAGAGGATTTCTTTGCTAGTGTTTTATAAAAATCCTGATCTCCGTATTTTTTTTATGTGTTTTGTTCAGACGGAATGATTAGCAAATTATCAATAAAAGTAGGTATATTTTATGTGTCTTCATGTGAGCAAGCTAACTATAGAAATGTTTCTGTCCTAATCCATAAAATATATTTTCAGTTCCGGGCTCCTCAAAGAAATGTCCAAGTAAAACAACCAAACCTGAAAATGACAAACAAAAGTCCAGTATTAAAATACCTGCTACTGGGAGCAAGCCCAAGGAATTTACCGTTCCGATATCTTCTAAAACCAATACGGATGCACTGTCACAGTGCAGCTCTGTTCCCAGCCTGAGATCTTTTGCTACAGTAAGTATATATTATTTTATGCTTTCTAGCACAATCACTTGTTTACAAAGAAGTAAACAAGCGAAGATAACTATTTTATTATGCACTATGTAAATATCAACCAGTATGTCCACATACCTTATAATAGGTAAATATGAAATTTACCAGTTTTTATTAATACTTACCATTAAAAGTGTTGGTTAATCTTCCAATATTGTCCACATACCTTATAATAGGTAAATATGAAATTTACCAGTTTTTATTAATACTTACCATTAAAAGTGTTGGTTAATCTTCCAATATAAGCTTACACTATAATATCTGCAGTCTTTTATTTTGGTACACCAAATTTTTAAACACAACTCATTTAACTATAAAACAGTTAAAAAAAAATTTTTCATCTATTTGCAGCCAAAGCCTTTAAAACCTGTGTCTACTATCAAAGCTCCTACAAGCCTCAAGAAAAGAAATGAGCCAACTACCACTAAAACTAAGAATGAAACTTCAAATGAACTAATTAAATCTCAGGAAGTGGAAATAAGGTATTTTTTTTTTAAATTCTTCTTTTTTGTGTCTGGCAGCTATCCTAAGGCAACTTGAGTTTGGTAATCATGAGATAATTTTGTTCTAATTGTAACAGCTATAGACAATTATTAATAACACTTAATTTTGGTTTCAGAAATAAGGACCACACTATTGCTGAATACACAAAACAAATCGAGGAATTTAAACATAAAATCTTGCAGCTGGAAAGACAACTGAAAGAAGTTACACAACATAGTTGCAATGGTTTGGATAAGCAATTTTCCCAAATCAATTTGCATGACTTAGAACAGCAACAGGAAGACAATAATATGATAAGACAAAATGAAGGCAGCTATTTAATCAATGAACTTAAAAACAAAATTTATGAACTAGAAGAACAATGCGAAAAACTAGAGCAAGAAGTCACTGACAAACAATTAGAACTGAGATCTGTTGAGGAAGTTATTATTATTCGAGACAGCTTATGTCAGGATTTACAATTAAAATTAACATATGCAGAATCTACTTTGGAAGAAACTCGCCAAAGACTTGAAATGGTTAAAGGTCATCATGCTCTTGCCTTAGAAGCAAATGAGAGTATTCGCCGTGAATATAAAGCAGAGTTGGAAACCTTAAAAACAAAACTGGAAGAAGAAAAGCAGACTATCATAAATAAATCCAAATTAGATCAAGAAACTATTAAGTCAAATTACAAAACATTTATAGAAACAATAAAAACTCAAATGATGAAAGAAAAATTTGAGGCAGTTCAGCAACTACAACAGGAATTAATTAATAAGGAAGCTGAGATGAAAGCTAAAATGGAGCAGGTTGATGAGGCAACTCGGGAAAAATTGAGACTATGCGAGATACAATTTGAGGAGCGCACTAGAAACATTCATGATCTCTACACAGAACAGCAAAAGAAAATGCAATACCTAGAAGACAATATTAAGGACCTGAAATATAAAATAACTTTAACTGATGAAGAGAAAATTATTCTTCAGAAAGAAATTCATAGTCTGAAAAACGAAAATGATTTGTTAACCAAAGATAAAATTAATCTGATAAAAGAAAGAGATGAAATTAAAGAGGAATCTAAGAAGAAGCTAATAGATTTCGAAAATGAAATAAATAAATTAACAGTTGAAGTGGATAAGGCTGTAAAAGATAAGAATAAATTTGAAACATCTTTATCTGTGACAAGAGACATTGTTGAAGTATTGACTATGCGTTTGAGGGAATCTGACAATGAATTGGAACATTTGGAGGACAAAGTGCAAACACTTTTGAATACAAAGGAAATTTTGGAAAATGAGATTGAAAATTACAAGTCTACTCTAAATAATACTGCCATGGAATGTAATGAATACAAAGAAGCTTTAGTCAATATCCTGAAATCAAAAGCAGCATTGGCAAAGGAGCACAACCGCATTATGGAGCACAATGTATCTTTGATAGAAAGCTTACAAAATGTTGAGAAAGAAGCATATCGCGAATTAGGCTCAATCAAAAACGAACTAATAGAAGATGTGGAGCTGTTGAAAAAGGAGTCCAGTTCTCAAATACAATCACTTCGCGAAGAGGTAAGTTCACTGTATCTTGAAATTTTTCATTATTTTAATGCATTTATCATCTGCTTAGCCTATTGTTCTATGTTGGGGTCGGCTTCCAGTCTAACCGAAAGCAGCTGAGTACTTATTAGTGTTTTACATGGAGTGACTTCCTTTATGACCTCCACAATCCAGTAGCTTAACACTAAGAGCCCCCGCAAACTGCAGACTTTCTATTAGCCAATAGTTTAGTCGGGTTGGGCTGCTAGTGCGCACACCAAGCCAACTAAACAACTTGGTTGGTGACTAGTCAAAAGTTGGCCGACTATTCTTGAACGATTTGACTAGTTTGTAATCAACTGTTGAAGAGAACGGTTGCACAATGAGAATAAATACAACATTGAAAAGAAATGTTATTTTTGCTCTCATACAACGAAGGAGGAAAGTCAAAAGAGAAAGAAAGACATTCCGATAGTACCTACTAGATTAGTTACGGCCTGGCCACAGCCTCCGGCGGTGCGAATTGCGGCGCGGCGAGATTTGCGTTGGTATGCCACAGCTCGACTAGCTGCGACCGCGGCGGCTTCAGCGGTGGACGTATTTAGAGAACGGCTAAACTATTAAAATAGCCCTAACAAAAGTGGCACGGTATTGCCTTGAAACAAATGCGTTCTTAGTTCAAGATTCATTAAATCTATATTAATATTATAAAGCGGAAAAGTTTGTTTGTTTGTTTGTTTGCTTGAACGCGCTAATCTTCGAAAGTACTGGGTGGATTTCAAAAATTCTTTCTGATTATGATAGGCAGTTTCATGAGGAAGGCATAGGCTATCTAGCATTACGCTACTCCTCTCGGTTTTCCTACAATAAAGGTATTGGTGAAGTAAGTCGGAAGGAAATATGCCGCTAAATTACTATAATCGCGTGAGCTGGCGAAATGCTGAGTTATACGTAAAGATCATGTACTACAAAAATGTAGGATTTATGTAGATCTAAAAAAAAGTCCGCGGTACTGCATATCTAACTTTTATAAATAATCCACAATAAGGCAAATTATGTTAAGAAAATATTTAAAAAACTAGCTTTTGCCCGCGACTTCGTCCGCGTGGAATAGTTACTTTGGGCTAACTTTAAATTTAACCCCGATTTTGAAGCATTCTTAATTGGTGCTCCGCTCCTATTGGCCTTAGCGTAATGATATATAGCCTTTCTCTATAAAGTGACTATTTAATTAAAAATATTTTTTCAATTCGAACCAGTAGTTCCTGAGATTATCGCGTTCAAACAAACAAACAAACTCTTCAGCCTTATATATTAGCATAGATAGCTGTTGCCCGCGACTTCGTCCACGTTTCCGTCGTTTTTCGTAAAAAAAAAGTAGCCCTTGTCCTTCCTCATGGTTCAGTGATTTTGATGTAACACACAGATTAACTTTCGTAATTTAGTAGGGAAATATAATATGTCAATCTATAATACTGTTGAAAAATATCGCAATACCGAACCGCACAATATTATTGTTAATAGCTGTGCCATGACTCCGTCAGCGTGTAACTCCTTGTGTGTTATTAAGTTAATGTATTGGTAATATTGTTTAGATCACGTTCACAAGAGGCTTAAGTACCTATAGAACGACAATACTTCAGCGCAAAGCTTCCGGGTAAACTATGTTGAAAGTTGACCCGACCGGCACGTGAACATAAAGATTTCTAGAACTGCTAACCCGGGAAAGAGCGACGTACAACTGACCATGCGAGAAACAACTGACACCGAGATCTACTCCAGCAACACGAAAAGTCTGCCCTTGAGCCTTATTAATTGTCATTGCATAACACACCAATACTGGGAATTGCGTTCTTTTAAATTGGAATGGAAAATTATTTGGTATTATGGGAATTCTGGGAATAAAGACGGTTTCTCCTGCACCGCAACCTGTTAAAATTTAAGCCTCGATTATATTTCGTTGCAACTGGGTTACTTTTAGCCGAGTTCCATTGCAAAGTTGTGGTGGTTTTAAATTTCGGAGCAGAATAATAATCAGAAAGCTTCGAACTGCTAAGCTATCGGGAGTTACACGTGTTATTGTGAGTCAACCATAAAAGATAGATATATGCTGTCGTGGGATATTTTTTGTATAATTTTAAGGAGAACATTTCCGTCATAAATTATTTCTGTGTAGCTTTAACCATTAAGGTTGCACACGCGACGGAAGCTTAAAAAATGGAGTAACTTCTCCCGTTTTCCCAACATTTCCCTTCACTGCTCTGATCCTATTGATTGTAGCGTGATGAAAAGTATACTATAACCAGCTCAGGAGTATGAAAAATAGTTGTACCAAGTTTCGTTAAAATCCGTCGAGTAGTTTTTGTTTCTATAACGGTTATACAGACAGACAGACAGACAGACAAAAATTTTACTGATTGCATTTTTGGCATCAGTATCGATCCCTAATCACCCCCTGATAGTTAGTTTGTAAATATATTTCATGTACAGAATTGACCTCTCTACAGATTTATTATAAGTATAGATAAGGAATGTTTTTGTAGTATTATTATTATGCGACCATATTAATATTTGCGTTTGAAAGTAATTTCATCATCAAGACAATTTTATGAAGATTATCTTTGCCTTTTACAGTATATAATTTGGACTTATAGTTTAGGAGAAAATGTAAAATTAAAATTATTCAACAACGCTATTCACCGAAACGGCCGCGGCGGTCCGGGGATGCACGACGCGACGCGTTGAGCATGACTCGCGTACTCTACCACTCCGCGATAGATACCGCACTGATAGTGAACCTTATCTTGGTTTCATTTCGACTTCTTGGCTAAGAGACTTCCTATGTAAAATTGTTTCAGCTTCTTTTACGTCAGATGTGTATTTTTGTATCTATACATTTGAATATTTATATTTTACTTTCTCTTTAGTTGAATAAGTAATTTTGGTGTTGGTTAAAATAGGGTGTTGTTTTGTTCATCCCACTTTTTATGTCATCGTTCAGTTTAAAGGTATGTTGTAATGAGATACCGCGGCCCCGGAAGGCAAGGGCAGCTGAAGTAACTGGGTGGGCTTATAGTCAGTAGAAGTCTGACACTCCTTCTCGCTCCACTTAGAGCGAGAGAAGTCATTCGATGATTTTACCACCCGAAAAAACGGGTCAGACATTCAACGTTGGCATAGTTTAAAAGCGATATTGTTAGGATTCCTTAGCCGAATAGCAAAAAAACGGAACCCTTATACTATTCGTCATGTCTATCTGGCCGTCTTTCCGTGTGTCACAGTCATTTTATTCCGAAACTATTAAGACTACAGAGTTCAAACTTGATATATAGATGTATTCTGCAAACCGCTTTCCGATTTTTATGCGAAAATAATGTAAAAAAAAAACATTAAGGGAGGCTCCCCATACATGGAACTAGAACTAAATTTTTTTTTTACTTCAAGCCTGTACGCCTATGCGGGTGTCGGCGTCTATAAATAGACCTTTAAAAATGATACTGAGGTTCATGTAATCATTTTTGTCAAAGTCAATCGTTTGAAAGATATATTTGGGAACACATTTTACTACTTTGGAAGTGCCAAAGTAGTAAAATGTGTCTCTAACTTTTAAAATAATAAAGTGTAAAATATAAAAAAATATGCTGTAGATTCTAATGAAAACTTTTAACTAATTGATTGGAACGAGATACAGTTTTTGAGATTTCATTTTCACATTTGCAAAATCCGCAAATAAAACTTTGTCATATAAACATTATGATAACAGCATTTTTTACGTTAATCTATGCTAGCAAGCATAGCTACGGAATTCTTCGCGAGTCAGTCGAAAGATATACGCTTCCAAAGTGGTAAAATGTATTTCACCCCCCACCCCCTCCTACTTTTATAATAATGGAGTCAAAAACCAAAACAAAATATATGCTGTAGATCTTAATAAAAATTACAATTAGAATTGGTTTGAACGAGATCGGGTCAGCAGTTTAAAAATACTCTAAATGTATTCTTGACAATATTATTAAATTAAACTATATTTACTTCGCGATTCTCTATCCATTGCGAATTAGATTGACGCATAAAATTACACATTAATAATAGTAGTAGGATTATACGCGGGTGAAACCGCGGGGCACAGCTAGTCAAGAATAAGAGCGCACCCAGTTAACCAAAAAAGGAGAGAACTTTGCGAATTTCACATTCTTTATTATGAAATATCCCGATAAATTGATTGAATACTAGCTTTTGCTTGTGACTTCGTTCGCGTGGGAGGTTTTGCCGCGTTAATCCCGATCCCGAGGAAATTAAGGGATAAAAACTATCCTATGTCCTTCCCAGGGTTCTACACCATTCCCATGCCAAACATGTAAATCGATTCAGCGGTTAAGGTGTGAAAAGGTAACAGACAGACAGAAAGACAGACGGACAGAGTTACTTTCCCGTTTATAATATTAAGTATGGATTTTTTTTTTCGTTGGGAAAATCATCGAATGACTTCTCCCGCTGTGGGTGGAGCGGAAGGGAGTGTCAGACTTCTACTGACTAAAAACCCGCCCTGCTCCTTCAGCTGCCCTTAAGTCCCGGGGCCACGGTATCTCGTTAGAACATTCCCGCAACCCCGGATGGATAGCTTCTGCTCGCAATTTCGTTCGGGTGGAAGGTTTTCCCGCGTAAATCCTGATTCCGTGGGAATTAAGGGATAAAAATATCATATATTATGTCTTTCCCTGGGTCCTAAGCTATTCCCATGCCAAATTTCATCTCAATCGGTTTAGCGGTTTAGGTGTGAAAAGGTAACAGAAAGACAGACAGCAGACATAGTTAGTTTCGCATTTATAATATTAGTACGGATGGAGTATGAAATATTAGCATTATTTTCTTTAGATTGATATTTTAAAATTCATTATATCTTTTGAATGGAATGTCCGATTTTAATCATTTAAAAAGTATTTTACAGGTATTGAAAAAGTATTTAATAAAATATCATTTACTGAGATAAGGATTAATACAGAGGTATAAATAATATGGTTTGATTATTGTCGGCACTTTTATCACCTTTTAAAATGTAAAAAGTAATTATAGTGGCATAACTACAGTATGTTTTTATTTTATTTTATTTAACTACAGTAGTTGGATATGTGATATAGCAGACTTTTTGTAGATATTGATACGATCTACAATTCTGTAAAACATTTTTTTGTTCTATCATCAAAAGCTTCCGCAGCTCACGCGATGACCGATTTTTTATGACAAATTTTTTCACACCTTGGGTTACATTAAATCGATCCAGTAGTGTTTGTGTGAAAACGTTATACACATACATAAATACATACATACAAAAACATAAATGTTTCCTCTTTAGTTTAGATATTATATACTCGGCCACATATCTACATGAAGACTTCATAGATTTGACATCCATATTTCTCACAAAGTATTTCACTAATAAATTGTTCAGTATCCATTATTTTTATAAGCTCTATGCGCGTTTAAAACAAAATTATTTGTTTCGGTCGCGCGAGGCCTGAATGCGTCCACCGCTGGCGCCGCCATAGATGATACATATAAATACTGAGACGCGCCGCTCTGAGCTGTGGCCACCTCGATACTCGCTAGTACAGGCGCCAGCACATCAAGCTACAACAATCTGTCAAATTTCTTTAATAGATTTTCAACTTTATTGTTAAAGAAATTAGGTTCAAGGTTGATTGGGAAAATTTGACAGTTTTGGGTAGCTTCATGTGCTGGCGTCTGTACATTTTTTTCATTCGCACACCGCGCAGCCCGTCGCCGGCACGATTCGCTCGACTCGCCGCGCCGCAAGACGCGCCGCAGTTCGCGTTGCCGGTAGCTGTGGCATACTTCATAGGTTGTCTACCATTTGTTTTCGCCGCTCACCGCTAGACACGTCGCAAGACGCGCCGCAGTTCGCGTCGCCGGTAGCTGTGGCATACTTCATAGGTTGTCTACCATTTGTTTTCGCCGCTCACCGCTAGACACGTCGCAAGACGCGCCGCAGTTCGCGTCGCCGGTAGCTGTGGCATACTTCATAGGTTGTCTACCATTTGTTTTCGCCGCTCACCGCTAGAGGCGCCGCAAGACGCGTCGCCGGTAGCTGTGGCATACTTCATAGGTTGTCTACCATTTGTTTTCGCCGCTCACCGCTAGACACGTCGCAAGACGCGCCGCAGTTCGCGTCGCCGGTAGCTGTGGCATACTTCATAGGTTGTCTACCATTTGTTTTCGCCGCTCACCGCTAGACACGTCGCAAGACGCGCCGCAGTTCGCGTCGCCGGTAGCTGTGGCATACTTCATAGGTTGTCTACCATTTGTTTTCGCCGCTCACCGCTAGACACGTCGCAAGACGCGCCGCAGTTCGCGTCGCCGGTAGCTGTGGCATACTTCATAGGTTGTCTACCATTTGTTTTCGCCGCTCACCGCTAGACACGTCGCAAGACGCGCCGCAGTTCGCGTCGCCGGTAGCTGTGGCATACTTCATAGGTTGTCTACCATTTGTTTTCGCCGCTCACCGCTAGACACGTCGCAAGACGCGCCGCAGTTCGCGTCGCCGGTAGCTGTGGCATACTTCATAGGTTGTCTACCATTTGTTTTCGCCGCTCACCGCTAGACACGTCGCAAGACGCGCCGCAGTTCGCGTCGCCGGTAGCTGTGGCATACTTCATAGGTTGTCTACCATTTGTTTTCGCCGCTCACCGCTAGACACGTCGCAAGACGCGCCGCAGTTCGCGTCGCCGGTAGCTGTGGCATACTTCATAGGTTGTCTACCATTTGTTTTCGCCGCTCACCGCTAGACACGTCGCAAGACGCGCCGCAGTTCGCGTCGCCGGTAGCTGTGGCATACTTCATAGGTTGTCTACCATTTGTTTTCGCCGCTCACCGCTAGACACGTCGCAAGACGCGCCGCAGTTCGCGTCGCCGGTAGCTGTGGCATACTTCATAGGTTGTCTACCATTTGTTTTCGCCGCTCACCGCTAGACACGTCGCAAGACGCGCCGCAGTTCGCGTCGCCGGTAGCTGTGGCATACTTCATAGGTTGTCTACCATTTGTTTTCGCCGCTCACCGCTAGACACGTCGCAAGACGCGCCGCAGTTCGCGTCGCCGGTAGCTGTGGCATACTTCATAGGTTGTCTACCATTTGTTTTCGCCGCTCACCGCTAGACACGTCGCAAGACGCGCCGCAGTTCGCGTCGCCGGTAGCTGTGGCATACTTCATAGGTTGTCTACCATTTGTTTTCGCCGCTCACCGCTAGACACGTCGCAAGACGCGCCGCAGTTCGCGTCGCCGGTAGCTGTGGCATACTTCATAGGTTGTCTACCATTTGTTTTCGCCGCTCACCGCTAGACACGTCGCAAGACGCGCCGCAATTCGCGCCGCGCTTAGCTGTGGCCAGGGGGTTAGTGTAAAATTTTATACAATGCATCCCAAATTACTTGATTACCCGAAAAAAAATGCCGCCTTTTATCGAATGAGCATAACCAGCTTCAATGAACTTGTCAAGCTAATTGGACCAGCAATAGCGAAGAAGGATACAAATTTAAGACTTTCTATACCTGTGGAGGAGAGATTGAGCGTTACGAATAATCGTTGTGCGTGCGCGCGCGGTAGTTAGCCAATACTGATTAAGCAGTCGGCCGATAGTTGGACGATAGATTAGTTTGAAGGCAATCGGGAAGCCCATCAAACTTTTTTATTGGCCGATACTGAATCGCTGTAATGTGCGTACGTGCATACCTCTCCATAATGATTAAGAAAACGACCAAACTATCGTCCAATAGAAAGTTTGCAGTCTGCGGGGGCTCTTATACCCCTTTGGCCAGACCAGTGACAGATTTTTTGGCTTCAGACTACCTGTAACGACTGTCAAAGCTGTCCCAATGACAGCCGGGACCAAGAGCTTAACCTGCTATTCAAGGCAATGGAGGTACCACACTGCCATCTTCCAAACTCTGGGATAATACTGCGAAATTTCTTATAGAAAAACCAAATAGCACTATGTCCAACCTGAGAATCGAAACCGTGAACTCACGTTCAGCAGTCGCGATTACGACGATTACGCGATTATTGCATTGAGTTTCAAAATTATAACGGTATTTCGTTTTTGTAAATGAAAATAAAAACTTTTTACCAAAAAATTAAACCGACTCCCAAAAACACTGCAAAGTGAAAAATAACTTTAATTTCGGTAGTCGGTGTCTTTAGTTTTGTATTTTCGTTTTTGGCACCGACTTCCGAAATTAAAGTTATTTTTCACTTTGCAGTGTTTTTGGGAGTCGGTTTAATTTTTTGGTAAAAAGTTTTTATTTCACTCTTTTTAGTTGGTCGGTTTTTAATTTACCTAGTTAAAAGAGCCTAAATGTCAACTACTTATAACCTTTTACAAAATATTGCTTTTCCCAATGCTGGGCCGTTAATTTTTGAGGAGTTCTCCTGGTACTTCACCATCAGCTCTACATCACCATATGCATTGTGACAAACATAAAGTGCTTAACATCCATATTCAAGTATTCGAATCGCAATCCACGAAATACTTATTATTGAGTAGGTTCGGCGGCCATCTGTGGTCTTCATCATCAGTTCCACTTCCCCAAATGGTATTTTTTGAGAGCAACTGCACAAATTACTATAAGAAATACCCAAAACGCCATAGGTGTGCCTATAATATTTGAAGAGTTCCCTCAATTTCTCCAGGATCCCATCATCAGATCTTGACTTGGTGATAAATGGTACCAATTTCGAAGTATACCCTTTCAAACAAAAAAAGAATTTTCCAAATCGGTTCAGCCGTCTTCGAGTAATCGGTGATCATACATAAAAAAAAAAAGAGAAAAAAAATATACGCGTCGAATTGATAACCTCCTCTTTTGGTCGTCGGTTGATAAAGTGATCTTTATTTTGAAAGTTTGTTTAACACTTTTACACGTAATTTTTTTTCCGTAGGTTGAAAAGAAACGAAAGTTATGTGAGTTGGCCACCGAGCATGCGGGACAGGCGACTGCCGCAGCCGAACAGTCGCGAGCGCTGGTTGCCCAAGCTGCCGCCGCGATCGACCGGCTTGAGGCTGAAAACCAATGCCTTCAACAACAGGTGACAACACTTAAATCCTAAGATTTATCTTACTTCTTACTATAGTATATTCACGGAGACGAGTTAGTATAGCGCCTTCTCTATCGCACATTATCATACAAATGACAAAGACAGAAACAAACTTTTTTAGGGTCAGTGGGCGTCAGTGTCTCCATATACACGGTAATTACCGTAGATGCACCGTAATCAAGCCGTTATCTACCGTCAAGGTAATAATGTACAGGGTGGGCCATGAATTAGTTAATATTTAAATGTAACTTACCGCGCAAACTATTGCCGCGCGGGGCGCGGGCGCAGGCGGGGGCACTAGCTCGCTTCTTGGAAATTTAGTCGCAATGGATCGCTTCACGGGGCCGCAACTCGCTTACTGCGTGAAACAGTTTTATTTAAACAACTTTTCGCTCATTACTGTGAGACGCTTATTTCGCGTTGAATATGGTTTACACGACTTAAGTCAGTGTCCAAGTGCTCCTTTAATAAAGAAATGGGTGAAGAAGTTCGAAGAGACGGGATCTACACTAAATGTGAAACAAACCGGCGGCCCGCGGACTTCTCGGAGCGAAGAGAACGTGCAGCAAGTTTCCGCTTCTGTTCGACGTGATCCAGATTTATCGACACGCAAACGTTCGGCTGAATTAGGATTATCCCGCACATCATTACGCCGTATTTTGAAATTAGATTTGAAATTACATCCATATAAGATCCAGCTAGTGCAAGAACTAAACCCTAATGATTTAAATTTGCGTAAGTCATATGCCGAAACAATGTTAACTCGATTCAGTAATTTTCACAACATCTTATTCTCTGACGAAGCCCATTTCCACCTAAATGGACATGTAAACAAACAGAATTGCAGGTATTGGAGCAGCGAAAATCCTAAAGCTAAACATGAGAGGCCACTTCACTCTCCTAAGGTATGGGCTGCAATTTCAGCAAAAGGAATCATCGGACCTTACTTTTTTGAAGATTCTCGAGGCCGTTCAGTTACTGTTAATTCTGCCGAGTATGTGAAAATGTTACGGGAGTTTTTAGCACCGATGCTACTGGAATTTGCTGGCTATAATCGTAACACATGGTTTCAACAAGATGGAGCCACGTGTCACACATCGAACGAGTCCTTGCCGGTGGTCAAAGACATGTTTCCGGAAAAGCTGATATCCAGACGGGGTGACATCCCATGGCCACCCAGAAGTCCAGATCTATCACCAGCAGACTTCTTTTTATGGGGTTATTTAAAGAGTCGTGTCTAAATTGATAAACCGAATACACTGCGTCAACTTAAAGAAAAAATCATCGAAGAGATGTCGGCGATCTCGCGGTCTCTTTGCAGAAGAGTATTCGAAAACTTTAGGACTCGCTTAGATGAGTGCAAAAACCGAAACGGTGGTCATTTAGACGAACTAATTTTTAAAAAATAAATTACAACTAATTAGCTTTCTCGTAAATAAACGATTTCTAAAATATGTTAAATGGTTTTTTTTATACGATTTTTTCAAATGTTAACTAATTCATTGCCCACCCTGTATTACCGTGTCATAAATCACCATTATGAATTACTTTGTTATATATATTCCATCGTGTACTGCCTAAAAGTCCTACAACGAATTTCACGTCAGTCAAATTAACAATTTTGTAAAGGCATCACTGCCGGGAGTTCGAGGGGAATCCCACAATATCTAAACGTCTATCTCTACATCTTTACGGACAAGCGTTTTCATTTCATAATAATGTTTATTTTTTACTTTGAAAAATTACACGGTAATTTACAAGGTACACTTTTAGTAAATTCACCGTAATTTGGTCTATAACACCGTATTTTTACCCTAGCAACACGGTAACTCTCGATTTACATAATGGAGACACTGGTGGGCGTTAACAATACCTTAGAAATGTAAAAGTGCGTTCACACTGCGCTTCTTAAAAGTTCGCTTAGTTTATTCCTGCGGCTTCGTCTATCTTATAAATTGAGAGACATTTATTTGATAGAATTTTTTTATGGGTACCTACTTTTTTATATATCTGATGGATATGAAGGAAAGAAACTTAGAAAAATAACGCATAGAAAGGGGGTCTAGAACAAAACACGAGCGATTTCGTGTGTCCACTTTATTTACTTTGTGTGCGTGAGCCAAATGTGTCTACGTTCCTCAAACGCATACAAATATAGCTTTCAGTGATACCATTACCAGACCATTACCCACAAAAATGGGAAAATGCACTATTATGTTGCTGGATTAAATCAAGTATTTTATGTTATGAAACTGGATAAGATGATGTAATATTATATGACATATTTTTACGGATGGTAAACGAAATGAGATATCGTTCATTGCGTTTAGAATATTTGATGTGTAATGTTGTATTTATGAACTAGAAAAATATTATTGAAAACATTACTTAAATGAAAAAAAAAATCTTAATCAATAAAATTGTAATCTTTATGATGCCACTTTTCGAACTAACAGTAACTTTTAGTTTTAAAAGACTAGGTAGTAGCTGTAAATAAATATAGTTTAGTTTGACGCATATATAATTGCCGCCAAAACGATATTTTTTTGAACAAAAATAAGCACAAAAGAAATCAATATGGGTATTTTTTCCTCATGGATAGCAACATTGAATTGTGATAAGTTAGGTTATTAGAATTTTTGTTTGATGATCGATTTACGTAAAAATAATGTATAAAATGTAAGTATTTACTTGTGAAATGCAATTTGATTACACGTTTTTTGTTTTCCTGAAGGACTATGACATCCCTTTACGCTACAAACGATTGTTTTAAATTATTTACTCATGAGCTCCGTTCGGCAGAATGTGACCTTGAGTACTGACGATGACGGCTCGTCGAGCAAAGTTAGCCAAAATGGCTACGTTTTAGTTGCCTCACTTTTTGCACTCGTACTATGCTTCTATGCGTTGTTCTTCTAAGGAAAGAAATAAAATCGAGAGTTTCTTTATTATTTTATAATATGTACCTCAAATCCAAAATTTCTTTATTATATTATAATATCTACCTATACAAGTTTATAACATATCATCATCACTCTCCGTACTATCACTACTGTCGTCGTTTCCTACATTTATTATGAATCTTTCAGTCATTGCTTCCACATTTCTGTCCATGGCATCCATTTTGGGCTCAACTATTTCTATGACATGCTTTATATATTTTTCCATTTCTCTGCGTAAATATTTTGAATTGATTCGTTTAATACAATTTTTAATTCTGCCATTTTGTGTATTTTCATGTGTGAAGCTACATTTCCTTTAACTTGAGCCCACACTAGCTCAAGTGGGTTTAATTCGCAATGATACGGCGGCAGTCTCAATACAATTTTGTTTTGTGATTTTGCCATTTCGTCTATAATGCAAGCGTCGTATCGCTGTGTATGATTTTTAACGATTTTAATAATTCACGTTTCAACATTTCGGCGTTACATCTAATATTTTTTTCGCGTAACCAATTAAATATTTTCCTTAGTGTTTAGTGTTTTCCTGTTTATTACATTTGGCCGTTGGGATTCGCTCTATTTTCCTAGAGTGATAGGAAGCGTTATCCATGACTATCACAGAATTATCACCTAGCTTATTTAAAACTTCTCTAAACCAATTTTCAAATTCTTCGGCATTCATCTCCTTGTGATAATCGCCTTGTTTCTTCGACTCAAACATATTTAGACCACCTTCGACGAATCCATCCTCACTCCCGATGTGAGTAATAATCAGTCTTTTGCCTTTTTCTGTAACGAGAATATAAAACACGTGTTTCAACAATGAGAATATAACAATAACTTAATGATAATAATAACAATAATGGATCTAGCGCACCTGGGCCAGTTTACTATAAAAAAATTGGGAAAAAGTATTTTATTATGATAATGCTCATTTATGACAAAATAACAATAAACGGGTCATTAGCACACCTGCGCCACATTGGGCTTAAAAATTTTCATTGACTATTCAATTTAAAAAAAATACACACCTGAAGGTGTTTTCAAGCCAGTCGTTAGTCCATTAATAAAAGCGTCTCGCCTGCTTTTCACTGTGGTATCGACCCAAGCTTTTGAGGTAGTGTGACCTTCATTCACCCAAGTTTCATCTAAATAGTAGATTTTTTGATGATTATCTCGTGCATTTTTAATAGCTCGCAGATAATTTCTTCTCCAAAAGAATATGTCATCGCGATCCAGCAATAAGCTATTTCTGCTTCTCATACAGAATTTAAAACCAATTTTTTTCAATATTTTATGTAGTGTCGTTCTCTTTATAATGCCCAAAGTGCCATCATCACTGATTTTCATTAAAATCTTATCTAGAGTAGGTATTTCATTCTGCGCGAAGAAATTGTGGACTATATTTTTGATGGCACATTTTGTAAAGTTATCAATCGTATCAACAATTGACAAACGTTGCTTCAATTTCTTCGGAGATTTTAGCTCACCACTATCATTCTTCTCTTTTACAATTCTATGAACAGAAGCCCAGTGAACACCTAAAGAAGATGCAACAGCTTTCAGAATGTCACCCTTGGAGGCCGAAGAGTCTGCATTTCTCATTGCGTGGTACATATTTAAAATCATAGTCTTCTCGGTAGACAAAAAAGAGACCGCCGTTTTTTTTTTCTCAGCAGGTTGTTCGATATCCGCCATTATCGTACTATTTCAGTTCACAATGAAAAGTCTTTTTAGCAAGCCGCTAAGTCGTCAAGAAAGCAATCAATCATAAAATCCAATACACAAGCCGGTTCACAAGTTGAGCATACAGTCACAAGTAAGAGCACGTCTGCACAGTACGGGAAGTATGAGTAGACTAAAAAGTAGAGATGAGTCGTATTCACTAGAACAGATCCGAAGAATAGGTAAACGATACTAGGCGGCACCTATTCTCACTTTGACAATACCTAGTATCATGAAGTATTGCAAAATACAACTGCTCTTAGGCCTCATAGCACTAACGCGTAATTGCATTCCATTCACTCAACACGTTATAAATCTGCTTTACCGTTCATTTATGTTTGTCAAAATCATTCGTTTGTCAATCACTTGAATTTAAACCCTAATATATATATATATACGCGTGCGCGTCGCGTTACTTTTATGTACTTTGATACATAAAAGTAACGCGACACGCACGCGGATTGTGCAAGAATATATCGACGGTTGAAAGGCTAATTGATCTAAGCGACATTTTGTAAAACTTGCAGGAGGACGGATCAAAGTTATTTATTTTGAAAAAAAAATCATAAAAAAGCAACCATTTGATAGACTTTTATTTATTTAATACAGTATATCTCTAATTAAGTAAGGAAGTTGTTTAAGTTATTACTATTGAAAATTGTGTATTCTTTTAGAAAATTTATGTTGGTTAGCCCAAAATGCATCAAATTTTGTTATTTTTTGAGAAAGGCAAAATGGTTCAAATGCTTACCGTAAATAAAATAGATGAAAGTAAACTAGCTCAAGTTTTAACCTAGAATAAAATAAAACGAGAGAAAATGAATTTAGCGCCAAGTCAACTGACAGTTGAATATACCCAATGAGCATAAGCAACATGATGGTGTTGCACGAGAGTAAAGTAGTTTGATGCAGATGCCCATTAGAGGGACTGCAGGATGAAACAAAATGAACCCTTACTAGATTATAGTAGATATTGATGCTTAGGCTATCTTAATTCAAAACATTTTTGTGTAGAGGTATCATTCAAGATGTTGATGCAATATGTTTTAGAACAAGGTATTAGATAAGGTGGTATATCATCCTAAGCCTAGGTAGTAGTATCACCAATTACGGAAGCCAGAGAGGCGGAGCTGTACAAGGAGTACAGAGCAGCGAAGACCGTCCTCAAAGAAGAAATCCGGCGGGCCAAAGATCTGGCCCGCAAGGAGATGTTGGGGACTCTTAATCGGGACCCGTGGGAACCATAGAAAATGGTGCGTGACAAACTTCGCACCTGAGCTCCCCCGCTAACACAGTCTCCGGCCCCAATTAGTAGAGGACGTGGTGAGCACTCTGTTCCCCTCGCGAGGTGGACATACTCCCCCGACCATGGCTCCGCCACTTGCGGTGCCCGACGCGGGCCACAGTGACGACAACGCTCCAGAAGTGACCGAGGTAGACCTGAGAGTGGCGGTACGCGGGCTAAATACCAAAAATACCGCCCCGGGACCCGACGGCTTCCCTGGCAAAGCCTGGGTCCTGGCCTTGGAGCCTCTCGAGCCTCAACTATTAGGGTTCTTTAACGCATGTTTGGAGAGGGACCAGTTCCCGCTTCGTTGGAAGACGGGAAAACTGGTCCTAATCAAGAAACCGGGGCTCCCGGGGTGCCATATCGGCCTATTGTGCTGCTCGACGAAGTGGGCAAAATCTTTGAAACAGTTATTGCAAACCGCCTCGTTAGCCGGATTTTGCGGATAGCCAAATTGGTTTCCGCAAGGGGCGCTCGACGGTGGATGCAATCATTCGTGTGAGGGCTCTCGACAGACACCGCCAAGATGGCCCCGGGGTCATCTTGGCGGTGTCTCTCGACATGGCCAATGCCTTTAACACCCTGCCCTGGAATTGCATATGGGAGGCACTCCGGTATTACCGGATGCCAACCTACCTCTGTCGTGTGGTTGAGGCCTACCTGACGGACAGGGCCGTCATCTACTCTGGTCACCAAGGAGAGTGGAACCGACGAGAGATGTCATGCGGTGTCCCACAGGGATCGATTCTGGGGCCACCCTTGTGGAACATCAGTTACGACTGGGTGTTGCGCGCCAACCTTCCTACAGGCGTCAGCGTAGTCTGCTACACTGACGACACGCTGGTCCTGGCGCATAGAAGGTCGCACCAGGCGGCGGCCGAAGTGGCGATGCGAGGGGTTGCGACGGTCGTAGAAAGGATCAGACAACTGGGACTCGAGGTGGCTCTGCACAAGTCCGAGGCCATGTGTTTTCATGGCCGTCGGAACGCGCCACCTTCGGGTTCCCAAATAACGGTGGGAGGGGTTCGCATCGGCGTCGAGACGACGATGAAGTACCTGGGACTTGTCCTCGACAGCCGGTGGAACTTCATCGAACACTTCCGACGTTTGGCTCCAAGACTGGACCGGGCGGGGGCTGCACTCAAGCGGCTCTTACCCAATCTAGGGACGCCAAACGCCTCCTGCCGAAGGCTATATGCGGGGATTGTGCGGTCCATGGCCTTCTATGTGGCCCCTCTGTGTTCGCTTAATCTGCTGCGGTGATCAGCTCACCATCTGGTCGCGTCTTAGAGGGTCATGGCTATCCGGATGATCCGGGGATACCACACGATCTCTGGGGAGACGACGAACCTCCTTGCCGGATTGCTGCCGTGGGATCTGGAGGCGGTAGCCCCCGCGCACGTGCATGATTGGCGCGTGGATGTACTAAGCCGGGGTGAAACTCCGCTACCGCGGCAAGTCGCGGCTTAGCGGATAGAGCTCCGGTGCGATCTCACGGCATCATAGAAAGAGCGGCTGTCGCAACCGAAGGCTGGGCACGCCGCAAACGCGGCTATAAGTCCCCTTCCACCTGACGCAGGTGCTGACCGGACATGACTGTTTCGGGAGATACTTGTTTCGGATACAGCGGGAGGACAAGCCCGGGTGTCGTCATTGTGAGGACCACCTGGAGGACACGGTGGAGCATACGGTCGAGGTGTGCCCTGCTTGGGCGGAGCACTGTCGTGTCCTCGTAGAGGCGGTCGACGGCGGAGACCTCTCGCGCCCTGCTCTGGTTCAGACCATGGTGCAGAGCGAGAGGGAATGGGATGCAGTCGCCTCCTTCTGCGAAGCAGTCATGCTAGCGAAGGAGGCTGAACGTGCGAGGGAGAGGCAACCCTCTTCCTTCTCGCCCCAGCCGCCGTGGGAGACGCCCCGGACGTCGGGGATCGCGAGCCGATTTCCGGCCACCGTAGGCGCGGGCCTGCGGACGGCGAACAGGGTCGCTCACCGTACGGTAAGGACCAGGCTCGGGTCGGTGGCACGTCGTGTTCAAAGGAGCTGTCAACGCCAGTGACGGGGCCTCATAGGGCCATTGCCTGCCGGGGTTTGCGGGAAAGTTCTATCGAGATAACGCGGCCCCGGAACTTTAGGGCAGCCGAAGGAACAGGTGGATTTTTAGTCAGTAGAAGTCTGACACAGCCTTCCGCTTAACCCAGAGCGGAAGAAGTCATTCGATGATTTTTACATCCAGAAAAAAAAAGGTAGTAGTATCACCACGGAATACATTGTACTTTAGTATCACTTTCCAAATAAAACAACAAATAAATTGTTATTAGTTAGTGTTACTCAAAATAGCCGAAGTGACATTACTGATTATCCTTAATAGACGCTTAATGGATCAAGAGACATAGTTAATTAATATAACTTAATGCAAAATGGTTCAAGTAACACGGTTTTTTAATGTAATTGAATGCAAAATGGGCCAAACGACATAGCTTATTTTTTTTGTTTACTGCAAAATAGGCCAAACGACAAAATCACAACCATGGCGAAAAAGCCAAATGCCTTAATCGACACACGTTATAAAAGTTTGAAAAATCAAAATAGCTTAAGTCATCGAGTCCTCAAATATGTCTAATTTTGTGTCGTATAGATCAATGAGCTTAGAAATGAGGCCTGTTTTGCAGTGGGTGCTAAGCGCCAAAAAAGTAGTCAAAAAAATTTGAAACCAGACTCAAACGATGGAGAAAAATTTGCTGATTCCGAATATGTATATAACTCAATATCGCAAAAAATGTCGCTTAGATCAATTAGCCTTTCAACCGTCGATATATTCTGTCCTTTTTTAACTACGCTATTCCGTAGTCTTCCCATCTTTATCTTTCAATACATACTCGAGACTAGTCAGTAATCATTCGATCCGAGAATACTCGATCCGAATGAGTACCAACTAGTCTCGACAAGACTAAGTATTACGAAGTATCTATATACTTAGTCTTGTCGAGACTAGTTGGTACTCATTCAGATCGAGTATTCTCGGATCGAATGATTACTGACTAGTCTCGAGTATGTATATATGTAAGTAAAGTCCAATTACTAGGGACCTTCCTAGTCTTATCACTGATTGCTGGTGCTAACACACTAAGTTCAATAGAAATATCAAGTACAGAAGTGGCAACGAGGTGAGTCAAGTCCGTGAAGCTTAGGCCCCTATCCCACTAGCGTTTTACGAGCGTTGACGTCTCTCCAACGTCTGCGCTGCGCTAACGTTGCGCAGACGCGACGTTGACGTCGCGTTGTCACGTGGCAAGCATTAACGTCCGCTGAACGCGACGTTAACGTCGCGCACATCATACTATTTGAGGCGTACAATCAGAAACATAATGGATTCCGACGAGGAAACACTACTGTTAGTTTTACTACTTCGACGAAAATTACGTAAAAGAAAATGTCGTCGTCAATTTTGGGAAAACCTTTTATGGTCCAATCGATCACAAGAAAGTGAATATTTCGTACTGTACTCTAATAATATTAAAAATAATGAATCGGAATTTTATAAATATTAAAATTTGCGAATGCCGAAGACCACATTTGACGAACTTTTAGGAGTGATTCAAAGTGGCATACAATATTTAGACACTAATCTTAGAGTTTCAGTCACCAGAAGAGAGGCTTATTATAACTTTGAGGTATGTTAGGAAAATAATACATTTAAATTTCTCATACAGGCTGTTTAAAATATAATTATAATAAAACGCTTCTGTGTATATTTTTAACTACTTGTTTTATTTGTTCAAAGACACTGTCTTATGGTTTACAATAATCAAAGTTTATTTATGCGGAAATTTTCGTCATGGGGACCTTTTAGAATCATATTATAATAAATGTATGTATTTTCAATATCGAAATCGTTTTCTGATAGTGACTGCATTCTGAATCGTACCAGTACCTACGTACGCTCGCTAAAGCAGCAACTGTGCAAATGGCCGTCGCCCGTAACCCCCGCCCGTACCCACACAGACAAAGTAGGACGGCGTGATTGTACCTGTTGCCAACAAACGCGACGTTAACGTTACGTTGGTGCGACGTTATAATAAGCCTCTCTTCTGGTGACTGAAACTCGTAAGATTAGTGTCTAAATATTGTATGCCACTTTGAATCACTCCTAAAAGTTCGTCAAATGTGGTCTTCGGCATTCGCAAATTTTAATATTTATAAAATTCCGATTCATTATCTATACTTATAATAAATCTGTAGAGAGGTCAATTCTGTACATGAAATATATTTCCAAAATAACTATCAGGGGGTGATTAGGGATCGATACTGATGCCAAAAATGCAATCAGTAAAATTTTTGTCTGTCTGTCTGTCTGTCTGTCTGTATAACCGTTATAGAAACAAAAACTACTCGACGGATTTTAACGAAACTTGGTACAATTATTGTTCATACTCCTGAGCAGGTTATAGTATACTTTTCATCACGCTACAATCAATAGGAGCAGAGCAGTGAAGGGAAATGTTGGGAAAACGGGAGAAATTACCCCATTTTTTAAGCTTCCGTCGCGTGTGCAATCTTAATGGTTAAAGCTACACAGAAATCATTTCATGACGGAAATGTTCTCTTTAAAATTATATAAAAAATATCCCACGACAGCATATGTCTATCTTTTATGGTTGACTCACAATAACACGTGTAACTCCCGATAGCTTACCAGTTCGAAGCTTTCTGATTATAATATTTGTCTACTCTTACGTTTATGACACTCTCAGTCACCCCTAATTGAAAAAGTTAACATTATTAACTGTTCCATAAAAAAATTGGCCAAGTGCGAGTCAGACTCGCCCATGAAGGGTTCCGTAGTAACTATAATAATATAATATGCATATTTATTTGACGAAAAAAAACCTTACAAATTTCTTAAAACTAGCTTATTTACATTTTTTTAAGTGCGCCAAATAAATTTGTTTTTCATAGTGTTTGTATGAATTACAAAGTTATATTTGCGGTTTTAGGAAATATGCTGTACCTCAAAAACTGCTGACTCGATCTCGTTCAAACCGAGTCTTGGTTGAAAGATTACATTAAGATCTATAGACATATATTTTTTGTAGATTTTTCACTCCATTATTATAGAAGTTAGAGGGGCGGGGGGGGGGGCACATTTTACCACTTTGGAATCGTATATCTTTTAAACGATTGACTTTATGGAAAAGTGGTTTTAGAAACCCTGATATCGTTTTTAAAGAACTGTCTATAGATACCACACGTGCATCGACTACATGAAAAAAAAAATCAGTTTTAGTTCCATGTATGGAGAGCCTCCTTTATTTAAAAAAATATTTTTTAATATTTTTCTCAAAATCGGAAAGCAGTTCACAGAATATATTTACCTATCAAGTTTCACATGTATAGTCTTAATAGTTTCGGAATAAAATTGATGTGACAGACGGACGGACGGACGGACAGACAGACAGACGGACAGACATGTCGAAACTATAAGGGTTCCGTTTTTTGCCATTCGGCTACGGAACCTTAAAAAGAATCATATAAATCGGTATAGAAACACCAAAGTTATACATGAAATACGCTAATAATAAGCCATCGCGCGTGAATACTGAATCATGCTATAAGGATTATTCGACGCGTCTCGCGGCCGAAGCGTTCTCTAGGTACTTAAGCCTCATGTGAACGTGATCTAAACAATCTTACCAATACATTAACTTACGCTGACGGAGTCGCGGGCATAGCTATTAACAATAATATTGTATCATTACGCTAAGGCCAATAGGAGCGGATCAACAATGAAGAATGCTTCAAAATCGGGGTTAAATTTAATGTTAGCCCAAAGTAACTATTCCACGCGGACGAAGTCGCGGGCAAAAGCTAGTTTTTAATATTATTAGAGTACAGTACGAAATATTCACTTTCTTGTGATCGATTGGACCATAAAAGGTTTTCCCAAAATTGACGACGACATTTTCTTTTACGTAATTTTCGTCGAAGTAGTAAAACTAACAGTAGTGTTTCCTCGTTGGAATCCATTATGTTTCTGATTGTACGCCTCAAATAGTATGATGTGCGCGACGTTAACGTCGCGTTCAGCGGACGTTAATGCTTGCAACGCGACGACGCGACAGCAACGTCGCGTTTGCGCAGCTTTGGCGCTGCGCAGACGTTCGAGAGACGCCAACGCTCGTAAAACGCCAGTGGGATAGCGGCCTTAAAGACCGTCATCGTAAAATTTAATCAAACTACCGTGTTCATTTGTTGTTTAGCAGTTTCCTGCAAAATTAGTAGCCACAATAAAAACTTGACTTGGACTAAGTACGTGCACCATGACTACATTCGAAAAGTAATAATTAATACTAGTTGGACTAGGTGGGACAGGTATCTGGGTCACGTATTTTTAAATACTAAGAATAGGTGCACACCTAGTCCCAAATTTACCTAGTACAACCCATCTCTACTAAAAAGTACTCGTACTGTGTACACAGCCTTAGCGTTTATCACTGACCAATCGCAGTTAATAAATTGTGTGAGTGAGACAGCGCTCTACTAATTCGTCTCCGTGTATACACGAGATGCGCCGAATATTCGGTTGATTTGCCGAATAATTAGCGAATATTTAAATTATTGTTAATATTTAAAAAATAACATTTTATTAAACAGTAAGGTTAACTAATTACTAAATAAGTGTGGGTTATTCCAAAAGTTGTATAGATATTTGTAAATGAAAGAAATACTACTTTTTGTACCAATAATTTTTTGACAAAATAAAAAAGATTAACTTTAACAATCAATTTAAATAAAATATTCAAACATGTGTTTACTGCTAGGTAGTTCGTATTTTGGTTTTATTAATTAAATTAATCTATTAAATCAGAATTGAACCGAATGATTCGGCCGAATATTCGGTTCGGTACAATTTGGACCGAATATTCGGCGTTCGTATTCGGTCGAACCTATATTCGGCGCATCTGTACTTCTTACTATTATTGTTAATGCGAAAGTTTGTGAAGATGGATGAGATGGATCGAGGGATGGATGTATAGATATATGGATGTTTGTTACTTTTTCACGTAAAAGCTACTGAACGGATCTGAATGAAATTTGGTGAGTAGTTGACATCCTGCAATAACACATAGGCTACTTTTTAGGGTTCCGTAGTCAACAAGGAACCCTTATAGTTTCGCCATGTCCGTCTATCTGTCTGTCCGCGGTTTAGCTCAAAAACTATTGGTACTAGAAAGTTGTAATTTGGCATGAGTATACACGTTAATGACGCCGTAAAAGTGGTAAAACAAAATTTTGAAAAAACAGTTATTTAGGGTACCTCCCCTACATGTAGTGTTTTTTTGGAAGTCGGTCTTTTTTTCAATTCCCATTGGTTCCAGCTGAGGCTGTTACAATTCACAAAAGCCAGGGTTCCACATTAGAAAAAGTTGTTGTACATTTAAAGCCCGGTATTTCAAGGTCAATTTTATATGTTACTTGGTCACGTGCCACATGTGCTGAAGGTTTATTTATCGTTACTGAATGTTTTCATCCTCCACGTCCACCCTCCAACCAAGATTCAGTCGTAATGGAAATGGAAAAGCTGCGTCGAAATCCTCTAATACCTATGTATCGATTTTTGAGGGAGACCCACAGTTCATACCAAATTATGTTCCATAATGTTCAATCCTTACGTGCACACTTGCAAGATACTGTAAGCGATCCTCAAATAATGGCTTCAGATATCTACTTAGCAGTAGAAACGTGGAGCTGTTCTCAAGATTCTTTTTATATAACTAATTTTAAGGAAATAATTAAAACAAATGGCCCTAAACAGTCTAGTTCAAATTCAGGTTTTGGTGTGTGTGCATGGGCAAAAAATTATATTGAATATAGCAACCCACGGTATTACATTGACATTGCTGGAGGTGACCACTGTGAAGCAGTAATTTTCGAAATAAATGCAGTGAAGATTATAGCTTTTTATAGATCATGCAAATGTCCCGACAGTCGCGCAGTAGGTTTTGTAAGTAATTTAGTATCGCATAACAGTCCTTGCATAATATTTGGAGATTTTAATGAAGTCTATCTCCGTAACGACAACACTGCAGTTTTCAAATTAATACGTGACGCTGGTTACCAGTTTTTATTACAACCACTTCCCTCTACACGCGGTGGTTCAAACATCCGTTGTGAAGTTGGATTTTATAATTCCTTCTTCAGTTACCATCGCCCTATGTGGGCCCGTTTTTAGAGTGAATTCAAATTAATATGTTTTTATTTATTTATTATTTTGCTATATAATATCAAACACAAAGCTCCCCTAGCAAACTACATACTTCCTCAATTTTATTTTTTGTGACGATTGAGTAGTGTAGCTCTGTGGTCCTGTATTTAAATTCAAAACACCGGCTATGACAAGTTTTATACAAATCTCTAAAAAAAATTAAAACTTTCCGTGCAAAATTTTCAGATCAGGTGAGGATTTGTATAGGAAGTCAAATTAGTTTGTTAGTCATGTTTCGCTTTTAGTTAGAGCATGGTACGAAACGATCAGTCAGCGAATACGACACGCACTTGGCTGTTTTAAAACTACGGAACCCTACACTGCGCGTGGCCCGACACGCACTTGACCGGTTTTTTTTTCTCGGAATTCCCACGGGATCGGGATTTGCGCAGGAAAACCAACCCACGCGAATGAAGTTGCGGGCAGAAGCTAGTAAAAAAATATGTGACGTTTAACAAAACAGTAATGATCATATTTTTTTTTTATTATTTACAGATCCAAGATCAACAGTCTTTAGTTGTAGAGTTATCTTTGCTTCGTCAAGAAAACGAAGAGTTGACAATGACAGTGGCAAAGCAGTCTTCAGTCATTGACAAGATCAAGAAGGATTCTGACCAATTGCAATATAAACCTAAATCACCATCAGTCTTACGGAAATCTTCTAAAATCGGAAAAGAAAACTTGCAGACTATTATTTCCCCCCTAAGGGAGCGCAATCATTGAATCATGCATTTCATATTCCTAATATCAGACTAGAGCAAGAATCAGATTATTTTTTGAGACGATTGTTATATTTGAATGTCAATTGTGTATTTTGTGAATGTTATATTTTAAATTTGATCATTATAAAACCATGTTGAGTGTTTCACAACCAAAAACTTTATTTAATCTTAGTATTATGTGTACTTAATTGTTTAATTACCTATTTATTTGTAGTCAGAAAATTTTCGTCTGGGTTTGTTTATTTTTCTTAATATTTTATAATTATTCTGGCCGATAGTGTAGTTTTAATTTCTTTACATTTGTGTTACTATTTATTGTATTGTGTAAAATAATAAATTATTTTCCAGATTCATATTGTATTTATTGTTTTCGAACGGCTTTATAAAGAAAGTTTCTAAGCTGTCGGTATGTTTACTCCGCACGCTTTAATGGCTAAGCAACGCTTACCGGGGACACAGGCAATCGCTCCAAGTAAGACACAACTACTCAGCAGTGGCGTAGCGTGCCTTGGAGGGGCCCTGTATCAAAATTAGTTGGGGGGCCCAAATGAAGGGTAAACATTCACAAAAAAAACGAAAATGCTTGCATTGCTCGAGTTGAACATGAATCATGTTCAACTCAACTACCAGACAATCATGTTACATGATTGTCTGGTAGTTTGAGTCCTTTTGGTATTATTCGTCAAATCGTTAAGCTCCTTGTTCCGAGTTGAGCTATACGTCCTCTGACAAATGCTTGCACTGTATGGACAGGCCCACTCAAATCTGTGAGCATCTTTCCTCAAAAGGTCGCCTCAGACGGTAACCTACAAGGTTCCCTTATAATTTAACAAGTACAGATTGTATGGACTTTAAAAGAGACGGAACCTTGAGTTTGTTTCGGTGTTTCTTCTCAGGGTAGTCAGGAAACACCGGCCTCATGTAGATAAAATTTACGAAAAAAATTACGTGTAAAAGTGTTATTTAATTACCAATTTGCAAAATAAAGATCATTTATCATGCAGTTATTACCTCCGAAAACTGGATGCAAGGCTATTGAATTTTATCAGCAATAATTCCATGAGTTCCATTTTTTGTATTTCAGATTTTAAGCATGTTTTCGGAGCAATTAATTGTTCATTCAGATTAACTGAGACGTCTTTACTATATTTAACCGTCAGTTTTCTGGAAGCGATTTTTATCTCTTTGTTTGAAGAAAATAGGGAGTTTCTCCGGTTGTAATACTTTCGACATATTACTCAGGCCACAAAGGCTCTGAAATCATTGTTTAGTTTGAGAAATTAATGTACTACTTGCTGTTTAGATAAACAGCAAATAGTATACATTGACTTTGAAATATGATTCTGGTCTGAAATTCTCTCATCTTGTGACAACTAAAATTGACTGGGCGACTCTTCCCCAAATTCTTTTTGATGGAGTTGCTATACCTTACTGTAACTCGGTAAAGACCCTTGGTATTTATATTGATAAGGATTTGTCTTGGGGTCCCCAGTTGCAGGAAGTTAGCCGCAAACTGTTAGCCTCTGCGGGGTCTTTAAGGAGATTGCGCAATTTCCTTCCGACTGCCACTAAAACTGCGCTTGCGCAATCCCTTCTCCCTATTCTCGACTATGCTGATGCAAGTTATCCAGATCTTACTGAAGTGCAGCTAGATAAGGTTTAAATCATTTATTCTCAAAAAAGACATAATAAGCCACTTACATGAGAACATAAAATAAAATGTAAATTTGAAAACAGGTCACCGTAACGGGCCAGATCATAACGTTTTAGTATGTATAAAGTAGGGCTACTCGATCAACATTTTCATCCGCAACTGCATTATGAGGGTTTATTGTAAGAATTATAATTTTTTAAAATATAATTTTGCAGCTGTGATTTAAAACCGTTGAACGAGCTTACATTTTTTATGTTAGAAGGTAAATTATTAAATAGTTGTGCTCCTTTTGGCATAATTTGTAAGATAAGATAAGCTTGAACGACTCCAAAATTTTTGTATCAGATCCATATTTGGTTTGCGCAAATATGATCATGTTTCTGAGTTTCGCATTAAACTCAAGTGGCTGCCTATCCGCCTGCGCCGGAATGCACATATTTTATCATTACTCTACAGTATATATACATAAATATTGCATAGTAATCAGATACTACTAGTATCTGTTTACTATGCCATATTTAAATAAAGAAAAAAAACGCAAGAATTAGTGTTATGTTAATAAAATAAATATTAAGATCAAACAAAATAATTAGGTAGATAATAGTTATTTGTTATACAAGATTGCAGTAGCTTTTTAACCGCGTGCTCAATTTTGATGACCGAGCAAGCGAAGGATTCTAATATTGAATCACGAGTGCAGCGAATGATTCAAACATTAGAATCCTGAGCGTTAGCGAGGGAATCAAAAGAGCACGAGGTGAAAAATCTTTGCACTCGAGTGCAACACGTAACTTTTCATCCCACCTCAGCGAGGAAATGACTAAATGCAAAAAAAAAAACATTTACATTCACAAGATACTTTTATTTCAGTTTAGGTATTAACTACTACATTATGCTAAGTAAGTATTACAGAATAATCTTTAAATTATAACAAATAATACTTAGGCATAATCAAGAAAAATTGAAAGTAACGTTGCTACAGTTACTTAAATTAAGTGTAATATTTAGATAATATTTTGTTAGGTACTGTAAATTCAATTTACTTTATCCTCTAGCGGATAAAAACGGCTTTTGCACTCAGATATCTAAGAGCAAAAATACTCTACGAGATGGGGGGATGAAAAAAAATATTATTTATGAGAAGGGCCAGCCCTAGTGAATTTCTCTATTAACCTTATTTTCGTACCTATCAAGCCCAATTTCCGTGTGAATAGGGATAGTATATTTTAACTCTTTTTGCATAAACTTAAATTCTTATTGCATAATTTTTTATTTGATGTCAAAGATACCATAAAGACAGTTATTTCGATCGCCATACAGCGAATTTTCTGTAAAGATAGTCTTAATTTTCTTTATGAATTTCGGATTTGTCCCTTTTCACCCCATTTTACGGTAGTCTTTGAGTAGTTGTATGACAAACAAAACTCCATGGCCGCGCCATCGAAACGGTGAATAAAGCGTGATCGCCCGGTATCTTGCTGAAAAACTACCACAGAGGTCTTAAGATATTTTCTTTTTTTTGTACTTTTATATGAAATTTAACCTTTTCACCGCCAAGCACTTCTATAGAAGTTCGGGATTTACGTGCCACCAGCGCCACAACTTCTATAGAAGTTGTTCATTTTAACTATCTTATTAAAATAAATTTACTGTGATTAAAAGCTTTGTTTCATTTTATTATTTAAGATAGCACTGTCTACTACCCTGTTTTTTATTTTTCCACACAAAATAAGCCCTAGTTTGTCCTAAAATCGGCAAAAACAGAAACTCCGAATTTTGTTACTTTCCTCAGAACGCCAATCACTTCATATCAAGTTGGCCAGTGATGTGCCGTGAAAGGTTGATTTCACCATTGAAATATTTATAAATGCAGAAAGTTACGAATATCGAAAACAATTTGAGGTCAATAAAATATGAACTTAGTTATCTACTTCATTACAAAGGATAGTAGATGAATTTCGACCTTCAGGTAGATGCCGATACATAATTATAAAGTTGTTACCAATTCTTGTCGATAGTTATTTTCCCATCTCTACAAAACAATTGGTCGTCTATGCCCCTGTGCGCCACCGAGTGCCACAAACTACTATAGAAGTTGGTCAGTGACGTCATAGGCGTGCGGCTGTCAAGGTCACTGGCATAGTGCAGCACAAAATCGGATTCGCGCGCACGCATCTTTCTTTCTTTCACTTGATACAAATAGAAAAATGAGTGAAGAACTTGATTCGGACGAACTTCTTAAAATTTTGCAAGGTGTGGAATCGGACTCGGAGTATTTTGTGGAGAACATTGAACCAGAAGATAATTCTGAGGTATGTCTAACTGGATGATAATAATAATGTTTATTCATCAAAGAGTAGGAATTCAATAAGTATGTAAAATGTTCGGTGAGCCCAGTATCTCCAGATGCACTGTAATTACAGTAGATTTAGGTACTGTTTTTGTTTTTCTGCCACTTAGATACCTACGGTAAAAAACGTTGACTGAAGTTATTAAAAAACACAGGAATAAACAAAAATAGAAGAAAGAAAGACCATAGACCCCATCCCTGATCAGAATCGAATTCAACGTGCCCTCAGTGCCAATAACTTGATATGAAGTTAAAGAATGAGATCATGAAACAAATAGAGATGTACCCCATTCCTTATAGTTCTAATTGAGTTATGTATTAGTTTCTTTGATACTCATAATTTATACTGTTTTTTCTTATTAAGGATACTGTGAAATAAAACAAATCTGGAAATATTTAATCAGTTTTTATTTATATTCGTAAAATCAACTTTAAATCTTAACTTATACATTTATAGCTTGGCACTCGGCGAGGCATTGCGTTTTGTGTACGTTGGCGGCGAAAAGGTTAACTTTGATATGAAACGATTGTTAAAAATTATAATAAATCACAGACATCTTTTTAGTACAAAATTAGCCAAGTTCGAGTCGGTTTCGCCCATGCAGAGTTCCGTAGTAGCTCCGCAAAATAACTTTTCACTGTATTTTTATAAATGACAAAGTTATATTTGCATCTTTTGATAATGTGCGATATGTACCTACATACTAAAACACACAGAAATCAAAAATACAGAGAAGTGGTAAGGGGGCGTATCGGTGTCCGCGCGACATGGCCACAGGGCTCATGTCACAGGCAAGTGGCCGTCTCCGCGAACTAGTGCGCTTTCGACGGCGATCGTGATAACATATATGAATGCCGAGTTGTTCTGTGGTATCTTGTAAAAACCGAAGCCAAAATCAAATCTATGTGAATCATGGAATCACTTACCATATGTAAGTACAAGTATTTTACAATATTTGTCTTTAAAATCATGAAAAACAATAAATCGTAAAATATTTCTTGGTTTTACTATGTTATTTTTGTTTTCAAATATCAGAGCGACTGTACTCCTTTTGCTATAAATACATTGCTCCTTAACCACTACCTGAGTTCGTCACTAAGTAACTGGACAAGCAATGTAAACATAACATACGAAACTGTATTACGCGGATTCATCGCGTAGTGAGGCCGCCACTTCTTGCGACGAATTAGTGATCTGCTTGTGCAGATCCACTAACGTAGGCTATCGACAGCAATGTCGATTGACGAATGAAATATTGCTATTATGGTTTAGGGGTTTTTCAACCGATGACATAAAAAAGAGGAGGTTATCAATTCGACGCGTATATTATTATTATTTTTTTATGTATGATCACCGACTCGGAGACGGCTGAACTGATTTGAAAAATGCTTTTTTTGTTTGAAAGGGTATACTTTGAAATTGGTCCTATTGTCACCAAGTCAAGATCTGATGATGTCCCATCATCAGATCCTGACTTGGTGTAATTTTTTGTTAAAAAGTTATTTATAACATACGGAAACCTCTAAGAAAATATGTTTAACTTTTATTTTACATGAGATGACAGAAATAAAAATACGTTGAAAAGTCAAGTGTACAAAAAAGTAAAAAAAAAAATAAACAATTTATTTTACGCCCGCAGCATGCGTAAGGAGTTCCGACGTCGCAGTCGCTACAATAGTTTATTTTTCAATCTGTCCACCGTTTTAGCCCGGTTGGAAGATCGATGTAAATAATGTTTTTTTACTTATTTTGATTTTTTTACAGAGTAGTAGAGAAATGCGTAACCAATATTCGTAAAGTAAGTTACTTTAATTTTAGGTTAATAATCGGTGGTGTTTTTCGGTTTAGAATTATCGTATGTTATGCCTTATCCTCATGCTGTTTCTTTATTTTTTATGGTTTTTGTATTTTGCTTCCATTGAAGCTTCGAATGCGTTATAATAATCGGCATGGTTCAGATAATATATTTGTGAATTGAGCTTAAAATAAGTCAATATATTCATGCTATTTATTTGTTATGCATGGATGTGTGTTTGTTTTCATATATTTAACAATTTCTCTACTAACTAGGATTTTTCTTATAACAAAAACCTATTATAACCTACTAAACTATTACCTGCGGTTACCCCGCAGGTAATAGTTGCGTAACACACTTACAGTAGGAATCGGTTTCATTATTCTAAATCAACAACACTCACTGCGGTATTTACGTTGTTGAGCAGACCAATATTTCGAACATATGAAGCAATGGATTAGCAATATACGTCAAAATCATTCAGATCTTGATTTATAGTGTGTTACGTAATTATTGCGATGCTTATTATATGGTGACGTTTAGAAGTAGCTTAGGATGTATGTAAATGATAAATAAGTGCTTTTCGTACTTTTCAGCTTCCCAAAAGATGGTAACATAAAAAAGGAATGGATTGATGCCACAGGCATGCCACCTAACTGGTACCCTACAAAAAATAGCACCATATGCTCGGTTCACTTCAACGCAGAAATGTTCTAGTCTCTAAAGAAAAGTCGCAGGCTTTTTGAATGGACAATTCCAAAATTAAGAGTACAACTGATATTTGCAGAAGTGTGTTAAATTTTATTTTATTACTGAAAGCTATTCTCATGATTTAGGGTATTCATAAAATCAGTCATTCAACTTTTCAGGATTCTATACAACCTATACGGCTGGTATGTTCCGATCAAGAGCGTAATGTAAGTTAACATCGACTTCTATTTGACCTATCACTATGATAATTAAATATTAAGATTTAAGTCGAAAGCGCCAGGGTAGCCCTTAATACTTAGTAGGTAGTACTTAATAATAATTATGTAATGTTCTGTTCTTAATAATATGTTTATTGTTATTGTAATATTTTCTGGACATGCCATTTTTTATTTGGTTCATTTTCAGATGCCCAAAAAAATTGTACAATAATAAATGGAAGAATCGATAACTTTCCGATTTAGTCAATCACTAGCGTATATGTAAAATAAATTGCTTTTGCACAGCACAACGATAGCGACCGATGTTTTTGTGTAGGTAAATTCTACGGTGCATGGTAAATACACGCTGTGTTTGACGGAATAAGGTTTATTATTGATTGTATAGTACGTTCTGATTTAAGAAATGCGGGTGTGTGCGCGAGTGCGTATCTATTGATTTTATTAAACTGCATGTGTAGTTGTTGCCCCGCCCAGCGCCTAACTGGAGACACACGGTTCCGATATAATTTCGTCTGTTGACCAAATCTACTTATTTATTTTATCTATGCTAAAAAACTACTGACTACATCTCGTTCAAACCAATTTTCGTTGAGATCATCACCATCCGCTTAGCTTTTCCCAACTATGTTGGGGTCGGCTTCCAGTGTAACCGGATGCAGCTGAGTTGGTATTAGTGGTTTACATGGAGCGACTGTCTACCTGACCTCCACAACCCAGTAGCTGGGTAGCACTAGAAACTTGGCTAGACCAGTGTCAGATATACTGGTTTCTGACTATCCGCAACGACTGTCAAAGATGTCAAAATGACAGCCGGGACCAACGGCTAAGGCTGTGTTTCCACCAGACATGTGCGATGGAAATGTGTCGTGCGAGGATGTCTAGCTGTGCTGTGAAAATGTGTGGGGGTTTCCACCAAAGCTGTGCGATGAAAATGTGCCTACGAGGATGTGTAGCGGAGCTGTGAAAATGCGCATTAATGTGTGGTGCGAGGATGCGCAAACCTCGCAACACATTTCTCGCACACATCCCTCGCTTGTTTTGTATGCGCAAAAATCTAGCTCCGCTGAGCCGTTTCCACCAGAGCTGTGCTGACCGAGGCGAGGTAAATGAAGCGATTCTATTGGTTCTTTACAAACACATCCCTCGCTACGCATCCTCGCACATCTCTGGTGGAAACGCAGCCTTAACGTGCTCTCTGAGGCACGGGGGTATCACACCGCCAATTCCCGAACTCCGGTCCCCAGAAAAACCTAATAGCACTTTTTGCCCGACCTGGGAATCGAACCCGACTTAACCCAAAACCTCATGCTCAGCAGTCACGCTTGCAACCACTTGACCAACGAGGCAGTTGAGTTTACATTAGAGATGTACAACACATTTTATTACTTATTAATTTAAGACCTATATTCAGACACCCCGCACACGTATAAAGCTTGATGAAAAAAAAGTTGCTCCAGTTCCATTATGGGGAGCCTCCTTTTAATGTTTATTTTTTTTAATTTTTGTATGAACATTCTAAAGCTGTTCACAGAATATATCTGCAATTTTATTGAAACGCACATTTATGTGGACGGCTCCGAACTCGATGTAGGTACAATGCGGCCGTTCTAACTTGGCCAGTGTGAAGTTAGGCTCTGCGAACTTTAGAACGAATAACAGTTGTTAATAGGAATAACAACTGCTAATGGCATTTATTTTTTTAAAACCTTTATTTTTGTACGAGTGCACAAGCGCTAAAGTTCGTAGAGCCTAACTTCACACTCGCCAAGTTAGAACGGCCGTACTGTACCTACGCTTTAACTGCGACGTATCTGGTCGGTTTTCTTATATCGTGCAGTACCTATACCGCATACACACTCTTTAACGTACTGAAATACACTGCCTGGATTCAAAGCAGTTTAAAAAAAAACGCTTTGGCCGAGAATCAACCAGCGCGTAACGAATGGATGAAGCTCTCAGTATTTATATGCATCATCTATGGATGAAGCGGAGGTAGCTGCGCACATTGTGCTGGTGAAAGCAGCATTCAACAATTTGAATGTGGCAGTGCTTGTTAAAAAAATGTTGACCTTTGTACTTTTAATTTATTTGTAGGTATTAGTGATTTGTTACCAAGGGGAAATTTAAATAAGTAGGTAGATCAATAATATTAGATCTATACATATGATTTTTTTTTTAAAGAAAACGCTAACTATTAATCAAATTAAATGAAATTATTTTTAAATTGGAATTCTTAGCAAAACAAAAAAAATTGAAATGGCCAGTTAGTACGGCAAAACGGCTATTTCATTGGTACTAAGACCTGTTATGTACTGAATTCAAAAATTTTCAGTATCCTAAATCCCTCCTTATGGATAATAGGATAGAGTGTATGTAAGAAGCTGCCATTGCTCCAAGTAATGCATTTTCTGCAATTAGTCTCGTTTGGTTCCTTTTACTTGAGGTAGGGTACCTGGCAAACATCATTCAGCAACAGTCAGTCTGGCTTTGCTTAAGAGCACAAAATCTTCCTGGAGGATGCTATAAAAAAGACAAGTCCTCAGTCTTACACCAATTTATTTGGATCAATTTACAAAATTACACAATGTTGTACCTAAACTACAGATAGCGCTAGTGCAATAACTTAATTACATAAAGCATTTTGGCAAGATAAGAGTATATCGATATGGAGGTTCCTTGCGTAACACATTCTACTATTAACACATAAATAGCTTAAATAATACAGCAAGTATAATGCCATAAATTGTTAAACATTTCTTTGGATTGATCAGACTTAGTAAAATCACAATAACTTTGAGACAGACAATAATATAGAACTAATAAGTACGATACAAATTCGAAATTTAATCGCAATTATGCAAATCACTTAACGTAAGTGCAAGCTCAACAGTAAATGGCAAGGGTCTGATATAACAAGAGGCATTGTTATCAATTTACGGTTTTCTTTCCCCCTATAGCTGCAAAATACACCCATGAGAAAACATTTAGCAGCAGGAATAATACTCATACAAAATACCATTGATTAAATACATGTTTGGCAAGGAAAGGTGGGACTAAATATGATTGATACGGCTACAGACAATAGCTAACAATATCTTCATTAAAGCATTACTATAAATTTTATTTCACACACAAAATTATCACTAATCACACGTCAGCTGTAAAAGTGTAATAAATCTTAGCAGATACCTACATGTTAGGACAATGATCTTGAGATTTCATATCTTTGTAAAAGGGAAGATCAAGTTTTTTCAATTTCAAATTACATATCGAGATAAGAAAACAAAATCATTCCTATCGATGTATTTTTATATCGTTTTCAATAAAGCAATTATAGAGCAAAATCCAAGAGCCCACAGATATAACCTATTTTTTTTTTCTTAGGAACTAAGTGTGGGATCAGATTCAAATTCAACCGGATGTGAGCGTAAACCAGTTATTTTAAATGGTAAGACTGCTTATCTGAACTCTACAACCCAGTAACTGGATAACATGATACCTCTTTTCAAGACTGGTGTCAGATTTTCTGACTCGTAACAAACGTCAAAGATTTACAAATGACAACAAAGATCCAGACAAGGGACAAAGGAATCTTGATATATCAAAAACGGGTCGCGCCTGTCAGAAGCTATGCGTACGTAAAATAAATACTAAAACACACTAGAGTAAAATATGATAAGTCTGGGAGCTCTGGGATTTAACTATTAGCTGCGAGTTAAAAATTAAAATCATCAGTCTTTTGTTTTAAGTCTTATAAAATTTAAATTTACCTTTATGTATAACCTCAGGATCAATGTGCCCTATTAATTCATATATATATAATACATTCATTGTTCATATAAAAGTAGAAAAAAACATATTTCTAAAAATAAAGGTAACTGAATAGATTTTAATAATACATTACTAATAAAATGAGTACAAAAGAGTCTGCTTGATCAGGATGAGATCAATAATTCATCATTTATCCTTAACATTAAATTGTTACTTATTCTATGGTGTATACTGCTCACTGTTATATTTCTTAATCTATAAGAAGATTAATTTATAGAAGGATTAAAATTATTTAGGAAATTTTGTACTTTAGGATTTAATAAATAATGATTAACACAGAAGGTATTCAATCTAGATAATTTTGACTTCTCATGAGTTATTCAACACCATATACATATATTATCTATGAAACACGTACACGACAGACAGTGAGAACTATTATAAAAATGTATACTATCAAGTAGGTAGAAAATATTGGAGCAAGTATTATGATATCATATTATTTAACAAAAATGTTGCAGGGTCATAGAATATTTTGCCATTCATATTAGTCAACGTGTGCATACCTCGGTACAATATCCTCCCTAATGAGTAAGTCACAAAGTGGCAAACCACTAAGAGGAAGCAAATCTTGACCTACTTGAATTAACCCACTTTCTGGTCCAGGCAAATGACCATGCCACACATAGTAATAGAAAAGCTGCTGCATGGCAGCCATATATCGGCGCTGTTCTGGCATTTCCGACTCGAATGTTCCAAGAATGGCCTCTACATCAGCATTGATGCCAGCTATGCCAGATCCGCCAGCACCTCCGCCGGCGCCAGATCCAAGAACTACATACAAGGGAACAGCCAGCCGCAACCTAGCGAGACTTACCAAAGGACACAATGTACGAACGGCTGAGATCAATTCCACCAACCCTTCATAAGTTTTATTGACATAGGTGAACACTGAAGAAGTCAAATTCTTTTCGCCAAGCACACTATCATTGACCATTTTTTCAACAATATCAGCAGTCCATACAAGATGTTTTTTCTGTAAGAGATCTGAGTGACTAGAATGTTGGGTTGTACCAAATACCATCGGTTTAAAAACTTTGTCCTTTCCAGATTTTTTTGCCTCTTTTTGAGCATCCCAACTCTCATAAGCGTGTACTCTGAGTAATTCTCCATCTAATACAAGTAAGGAGTGCTTGGATTCATCTGTACTGGGTAGATTTCCCATATAATTTTGTAGCCAAATATCTGGTGTTAGGATTTCAGCTGTGGAAATTTGTCGCAGACAAGTGACATCATTGCATTTAGTCATTTCTTTGAATCTAGCATTTAACTTTTGGGATTGTTCTAATGTTTCACCAGGAAATATCACTGAAGGGGATGAGAGCCACACTCGGGAGTATAACTTTTGAGTTGAACTAATGGTTGTTAAAGCAGCAGTCAAGGTAGCTCCCGCTCGATGACCCAATAAGGTAACTGACTCTGGGTCACCTCCAAAATTCTTAATATTCAAGTTTACCCACTTTAATGCTCTCACCAAATCATTAAGTCCATAGTTGCCAGATGTGTGCGGGTACCTACTCTTTGATAAAATATCTAAGGCTAAAAACCCAAAAGGTCCTAATCTAAAATTAGGACGTACAAAAACTACTTCTTTGGTGCGTGCATATAGAGCAGACGGTTGAGCTGGACTTATTCCTCCAGACAAAGTATTTGCTCCAATCAGAATAACAACAGGTAATGGCGAGTCATACCTCACGTGAGGAGTAACCACATCGAGAGTTAAACAGTCTTCATCACCAGTAATTGTAGCATTTTCCAAGAACTGCAAACAGAGAGGGCCTTTCGTGCGGGCATCAAAAGTTCCGTTCCAGCATGTGGAAATGTTGTTCAATGGTTGAGCATATGTGAATCTCTTGCTTCCAACCGGGGGTATAGCATAGGGGATACTAAAGAACTTGTAGACTCCTTCATCCAGAATACTGTAACAAAGATTTTCTTCCTAAAAAAGGAACGCACATTCAAATCAAGTAATATACTATGGCAATGACACATACCCTTCGACAGGTCCGCAGCTAGAAAACGTCGTAATGAAGCGACCGAGACGTAGAGGCCGCTCGACTGGTGGTCCAGCGTGAGCTCCGATTATGATACCAATAATAACTGCTATCAGAACGAGGATTACAATCCCAACTACCACAATATCATCTGAAATCAACAAAATTTTTACATTACAGTTTGAAAATTATCATTCTGCAGTAATAGCGTGAATAATCATGTTTGGAATCTACACTTTATAATAGTTTTTGTTTGTACCAAATAGGCTCAGAAAAATATTACTAACTTAAAATATATTTCACCAGTGGAATGCTATAATTATTATCACTGAAAATTATAGGCTAGAGTTCTTTAATTTAAAAATAAATTAAATAATCCTATGAAAACTCCAATCTTACTAATAATATTATAAATGCGAATGTTTGTGAGGATTGATGGATGTTTGCTCTTTCACGCAAAAACTACTTTCGCATTTATAATATTAGTAGGAAGTTACATAATATTACATGAGCCGTTCAACTGATTTCAATGAATTCTGGCACGTTTAGTTGATAACCAAGCGTTAAACATAGGGTACTTTCTTATATCAACCCTAGGGGGTCTCATATAAGATATATCATATAGATAAGCCGAGAAGATAGTCGAAAGCTCTGGATCAACATTAACAGCAAAACTAATCTCTATCCAAGGTAAAAGCCAGCCCTTGGGTCATATTACAAAGTAGCATTCGCGCGGGGTTTCACTCCCATGGTCTTTATAATCATAATATAGATATAACCCCTTCTTTGACAGTCGTGTAAAAAGTAGCCTATAACCTTCCTCAAGCTTCAAGCTACTTGCATACCAATTATTCAAAACCAACCAGTATTATCGAAGAACGCGTTTAAACAAACAAAGAGACATTTCCGCTTTATAATATTAGTATAGATAGTTACAAGCGAAATAACTAATTTTATGTGTAAAAACTTAAACGCAAGTAGAATGTTGACCACGTCATTTGTACTTTGGCATAAGCTAATTCAAATATATCATTTCTGCGAAATTTGTATAAAAAAAAAGAAAAGTTTGTAATTTTCCATAACCATACCCCGGGTGAGGATTTATGGATTATGTTTAAGTTCATAACGCTTGTTCTGAGTAGATTCAAACTTTGCAATCTTAATAAGTTTATTTATATGAATAACATGCTTTTGGATTTCTTGAACACTTATCTCTCAAGGGGCGAAAACGGGTGACTAAATCTATCCCTATAGAAATTTATAACATGGGAAACTAGATTACTATGAAAAGGAAAAGTCTTACCGATGATGAATCTCTTCTGGCGAATCCTTTCTTTCAGTGGAAGTTTAGGGACTATTTTATTACCTTCTTCTACTTCCTATAAAAAAAAATGAAGATACAAAAGGCAGCTTGGGTATCTTTGGAAAAAAATACCAACTTCATCTCCTAAAAGATTATAGTGATAGCTGGTTAATTTGTTTCAGTCAAAACATTCATTACGTAACTACATATAGATAAGGATGCAAGGGGATCATTATTTGAAATACCGATCAAATCAACCAATAGTAATTGGTTGATTATATCGGTATTTCCAATAATTATTGTAACAGGTTGTGTTAAAAATCAAGTTTATAAAAAATATATATAAATTTAGCTTTAAAAGTAACAATATCCTTAACCAATGGCTTGGGTAATATTTAAGATATTTTTATTATATTCTCAAAATCAATGTCAAGCCACAGATCATCGGGCACGCCGCAATTGCGGCGGTATGACCCCTCTTTGAGGAGTGGCTAGATCGGCGTCACGGCGTCCTGACCTACCGCATGACGCAGGTCCTCACCGGACACGGAAGTTTCGGGAGGTACCTGTGTCTGATGGGAAAGGAGGAAACGCCTGGGTGTCACCATTGCGAGGGTCGCCCTGAGGACACCGTAGAGCACACGGTGCAAGACTGCCCCGCCTGGGCAGAGCACCGACGTGTCCTCACGGCGGCGATAGGCGGAGACCTCTCGCGCCCGGCATTGGTCGAGGCCATGCTGCGGGGCGAGAGGGAGTGGGAAGCGGTCGCCTCCTTCTGCGAAGCAATCATGCTTCCGAAGGAGGAGGCGGGCCGCGTGAGGGAGAGGATGGCGTCCTCCCTCCAGCCCAGCCGCAGTGGTAGACGCCCACGGCGTCGGACGTCGGCCGACGATCTCCGGCCACCGTAGGCGCGGGCATGCGGACAGCGAGTAAAGGGCAACTCGCTGTCCGACCATGGACCATGCCCGGGTCGACGGCGCGTTGTATTCCACGCGCGCCTCAAAGAGCGTCAGCAACATGACGAGGCCCCCTCTGCAGAGGGCCGAAGCCTGCCGGGGTCGTGGGACTTATCCCATTACCGTGACCCCGGTACGTAAAGGGTTATTGAAGGAACACCGTGGATTTTAGTCAGTAAAAGTCTGACAGTCCCGCCCACCCTGCCCGGGGTGGGAGGACTTATTTGATAATTTAACCACGTTAAAAAAAAAAAGCCACAGATCATCAAGTAATTATGACTTGAAAACAAACAACTATTTTCTTAATTATTTTTGCGAATATATGCCTTGGTTACTCATCATGACTTATGTTTTTAGACAAAAACTGAGGCTAATTAAAATATATTAAATATATTATATATTTAATATTAAATATATTATATTAACAAGAGAATACAATAACAAGAGTAGTTGGCTAAACCAGTATCAGCTATCAGTGTTCATATGATTAGTTTTGACCAAATTATATTACATCCAGTAATATATTTTCCTTATTTATGGCTACTAAAACTCCATATTATAGTTATTACAAAACACTTAAAGAAACTCTGGAATTCTTTGTCATAAAAACCTTGAATAAGTTTTCTTAACTTATTCAATGTTTTCATAATTAAAAACTCCATATTATAGTTATTACAAAACACTTAAAGAAACTCTGGAATTCTTTGTCATAAAAACCTTGAATAAGTTTTCTTAACTTATTCAATGTTTTCATAATTAAAATTACATATATTTAGAATCAATTGAAAAACAATCAAGTTTTGAAAGAATTCTGACTACCGTAAAATGGGGTGAATAGGGACAAATCCGAACTTCATAAAGAAAGTGGCTTGTGGCGATTCGCAGGAATAACTATAGGTACCGTAAAATGGGGTGAATAGGGACAAATCCGAACTTCATAAATTTTCTGTAAAAAAGACATCTTAATTTTCATTAAGATGTTTTTTTTTTACAGAAAATTCGCTGTGCGGCGATCGAAATAATTGAGTCTTTATGGTATCTTTGACATCAAGTATAAAATTATGCAATAAGAATTTCAATTTAAGAAACGAGTTGAAATATATACGATCCCTATTCACCCAGAAATTGGGGTTAATAGGGACGAAAATAAATAAATAACTTGTGTCATACATAAATAATAATTTTTATCTACCTATTTATTTTGTTTGATCTTATTATTTAGTTTATTAACAAAACACTAATTCTTGCGTTTTTTCTTTATTACTAGTATCTGATTTCTATGTTATATTTATCTATATATATGTTCACTAAAATAAAATGCATTTATGACTTCGTTTAGGTTTTTCAACTGGATATTTATTTCAAGTTTCATGAGATTCTATTGCAGGTTTTAATATTTAGGATCATACCTCTTATAAGGTTTTGTACCTTTAGAGATACACATGCGAGGCAAATCTGACGAAATAAATACATTGCATTACTGCTTATATTTCCGCTCAATATATCAACACTAAAATAACATGATCAATATATTTAACCTATGGAGTGTCGAACCATATCTAGCTTATAATACTCGCATAAACATACATAACATTATGCTTTTTATTTCCCGAAGGGATAGACAAAGGTGCACATATTAAATGTGACATCCACTTTTCGGTTAATCGATAGACCAGACACAATTCCAGACTCCGTGCTAATACTGAGAATTTCGGAAATCGTACATCCCGGTACAACTCACTCAGCAGTCGCTCTTGCGATCACTAAATCAACGAGGCAGTCTAATACTCGCTTATTTATTAAATAAAAAATATCTATACAAAATTATAAAGACATAAACTAAATTATTACCTAGAATAAATAATTTAAAAAATTGTTTAACTGCTTAGTGTCAACCCTATAAAGCTATACCTATTCATAAAATAGCCGTTCCCATTCACCTCAGTCTCATCCCGATTAACCCCGCTTTCGTTGTGATTCATACCTGAGACGTCCCCATTCACCCACAAAAACAGACTTTTCACGTCTTTCTTTTAAAATTAAAAAATATTTATATTAATTAATAACCGAACCCTATGTTTTATTTATATGACGGCCCAAACACTAAATGACGTATTAAATACGCGTATTCTTTTTCTACAAAATAAACCTTACAGAGCAAAGATTCAAACACAGTATTAATCGGAGTCTTGTTTAGGCTATTTTTAAATGAATTTTTTGGCAGTTTGCTGCTAATTTTACGCAAGTTCAATGTTGTCATAAAAAAGTTCAAATAATCTACTATTATCCCACGAAAAATGGTAAAAGTTGTAACGTTTTGGTAACTAATATTGAGCGTCAAAACTGATTCTTGGTTTTATCTCTATTCACTCCTGGATCCCTATTCTCCCCATTTTACGGTACTGACCAATTTACGAAAACTGACTACTACTTACCAGATAACCCCTGCTCTATTGTGAGAAGGACTGAGTGAGGGATTCCTTTATTCTGCTATTAATAAATTGACGTCATATTCCATAATTGAATTGATCATTCTTAATATACCTATTATTATAATGTTCTAGCTTGTATTATACCGGTCTACTGGGGATCTTCAAGCGTATGCTATTCATATCTGGAGTGACGCCATCGAGAAGCACGGGAAAGCACTTGCTGTTTCCCTTGACATCTCTAAGGCCTTTGACAGTCTGGCACGATAGCCTTATTGCTAAGCTTCCTTCTTTCAGTTTACACCCAACTAACTTTGCGTTTGGATTGAAGACTTCCGGAGAGATCGGTCCATACGAGTGGTCATTGATGGCTGCTTATCTGGCCAATTGGCAATTAATGCCGGGGTCCCTCAGGGGTCGGTTCTCTCAGCAACTTTATTCTTGCTGCACATTAATGATCTGCTTATGCCCGGTACCTTTGGGTATGCAGACGACTGCACAGTTGCTGAGAGATACGTGTCCAGCGCGCGTGCTGGTCGGTCACAGATCCAGTCTCTCCGTGAGGACATGGTTGGGCGCTTGAACTTGTCCTTGAAGGCTGTCTCCGAATGGGGCGATGCCAACTTGGTCAAGTTTAATGCAGCTAAGACCCAGGCGTGTCTCTTCTCCGCAAAAAGGAGTCACCGGCTCCTACTTTCCGAGATGTAACCGTGCCGATAACCTATCGTATCGAGCTTCTGGGGGAAACACTAACTTCTACCCTCAATTTTGGCCCGTATATCGAGGCTAAGGCTCAATTAGCATCAAAAAAGTTGGGAATCGTAGCAAAGGTGAGACGGTACTTCACACCCGAACAGCTGCTCAATCTCTATCAAGCCCAGGTTCGGTCGTGTATGGAGTACTGCTCTCATCTTTGGGATGGATCTGCCAAGTACCAGCTGGATGCACTTGAGTCTATTAAGAAACGGGCCAAAAGACTCATTGGCAACGATACACTGGTCGAATCAAAGCTCCAGAGCCTTGAACATCGACGACGAGTTGCTAGTCTATCGGTTTTCTATCGGTTACATTTCGGGGAGTGTGCGATGGAATTACATAATCTAATTTCGCCAAGCCCATTCCATCATCGGACTACAAGACAAACGGCGATGCGCCATCGTTACATGGTGGACTTCCCACCTATACGCACTAAACGTTTTGGGAATACCTTAATTGTTCTGCATTGGCTAAGGAGTGGAATTCCCTGCCGGAGTCTGTGTTTCCCGATAGCTATAACCTAGGGGTCTTTCAAGTCAATTTAAGTCAAGAGTGAATAGGTTACTTTTAGGTAAGCATGCTCCATCTTCGACCACATCATCACTTACCATCAGGTGAGATGGTGGTCAAACGCGAGCCTATTATATATTTTTTTTTTAATATGCATGTATCAAGTCTTATCCTTATTATAATAATGCCCATCAGGCTCCATGTGTGCTATGACTTATATTAAGATCTTGTAAACACATGTGATTGTAATAAAGATTGAATTGAATATTATGTCTTAAAAATGTGTTGTTACAAGTTCTATACAGGGTGTTTGGTGCATCGTGTACCAAATTGAAATGGTCGACTGAAGGGGTCATCTGCTATTCTTTCAGACCCCTTAACACCTCTTATGCCCTGTGTAGGGCGTCCAATCCCAGAATACCGAGATCTCGGTATTGCGGGATCCCGCGTCATTTTCCAATCCCGCGTGATGCGGGATTACGGGTGCGGGATCCGCGGAATTTGCGGGACTGAAAAAAAAAAAGACATGCATACGACCTCTCGCGAGCGCAATTGCTCGGTATATATGAAAGTACTCTGTGGCTCGGTGACTGGCGGCCGGCAGTGTTGCAAACAACGCGGGGGCCGATGTCGCCCGTTTTTCACAGCTTATGTAGCATAATATAGCCGAATTTCAGTCAGTGGTAGCCTAAGTATGTAGCCTAAAATATCAGTAAAGTTTTTTATTCAGTATTTGTTACTGTTTTTTTGAAGAAAATACGGTGTAATTTGATTAATCTCATACTAATAGTAATACGTAAATAAGTGTGACGTTAGTTGATTAATTCATTGTTTTTTTTTGTGATAAATAAACGGTGTAATTTGATTGATCTCATACTGGTAGTAATACTGGAATAAATGTGGAGTTAGTAGATTAATTCATTGTTTTTTTGTGATAAATTAACGGTGTAATTTGGTTGATCTCATACTAATAGTAATACGTAAATAGACGATTGTTTTATGTGATTTTTTAATGTGAATATTTTCAATATGCGGGATCCCGCAAATACCGAGATCCCGCGGGATTAATAATTCGTAGTCCCGCAAATACCGAGAATGAATTCAGGCTGCGAGATTGGACGCCCTAGCCCTGTGGATGTTTTTTATCGACTTTTTATTGTTTTATTAAAAAAAAAGACACAAATTTTTACATTCAAATACAAAGGACATCATCCATTTTGGTCCAAATTCGAAAATGGCGCCCACAGAAAAAATATACAATATCTTGTTAGAACGTGTTCTGCTTAACATTTTTTATTATGGCACCAAAAACTGTGTGACCATTGCCCTCGGTTTTATTTGAGTTAAACGTCGCACATATTTTTCTTAACATGAATTGTTAAAACAAAGGATTTAGCTTGAATAGAAACTTCCAGGTAGCTGCCGTTTACCTCCACGCAATGTGATGCACCTCCTCTACCCGCTGAACGACCCGCCCCGCTCCGCGCATCACAACTGTTACTATATTTATTTAGTTCCGAAAGCAACACTATCGTGCACGCTGTGTGAATTTCGCTAGCTCCGGCTATAATCTTGTGCCAGAAAGGACACGTGTATGCAATAGACACATGGAGCAAAACATGTGGCATTTACTCCCTTTACAAGACAGCTCATCAGAAGAGTTCACTGCTGTTCAAATAATGGGCATAGTATCAACATTACAGACATTACTCAGGACCACATTAACTACGAACAATATGAAAATATGGCACCGGACGTGTTCCATACTTGGACTGGAATACTTCAAGACCAGTTTGCCAAATTGATGGAGGGTTTGCCAAGCTTGAGGTCAGTTACTAAAAAATACTATTTTGGAGACAGTATTAGTTAAGTTGAGGACTGGCGACTCCAATGCTTGACTAGCAAACATTTTCAAATGTGGTGAATCAACCTTTCAAAGGTGGTTGCAGATTGGACACGATGTGCTTTTACAGGATTTTTGTATACCTAAACCTTGGTTTTGATCACATATCACGTGAGAACGTAGCACAAAGGAACACGTTAATACCAAACCATCTATTCGGGAACTCCTTGAGCCCAGAAGTTGAAAGGAAGGCGATAACAATTTGTGATGGTATGTACATATATTTGCAAAAAAGTAGTAATTACTTTTTTCAGCAACAGTCTTACAGCCATCACAAATATAGAAACCTGCTGAAACCATTCCTCTTGGTTTGTTGCGATGGACATATTATTGAGGCAATTGGACCGTATGCTGCCATTACATCCGACGCAGAAATTGTGAATGGTATGATAAGAAATGTAGACAGTCCATTCCTTTGGTTTTTTAAGACCGGAGATGTGTTTATTTTGGACCATGGCTTTCGCGATTCTGTGGCAAACCTTGAGTCTTGCGGTTACATACCACATATGCCAGCAACAAAATACCAAAATGAAACACAACTCACGACAGATCAGGCAAACAAATCAAGGCTGATTACGATTTGCCAATGGGTGGTTGAAGTAGTGAACGGCCGATTTAAAAGAGATTTTCGGCTGTTACGAAATATATACAACAATAGAGCCCTTGAGTCTTGCGATTACATACCACATAAGCCAGCAACAAAATACCAAAATAAAACACAACTCACGACAGATCAGGCAAACAAATCAATGCTGATTACGATTTGCCGATGGGTGGTGGAAGTAGTGAACGGCCGATTTAAAAGAGATTTTCGGCTGTTACGAAATATATACAACAATAGAGCCGCTAGAAACATGTTTGATTACTTCAGAATCGCAGCAGCCATTTTAAATAAATACCATGTTGTAATTGGAAATAATCCACATGCTTCAGACATTTTGGAGATAATTAATGAAAACATTAAAACGCCAAATGAATTAGAAAACCTGGTTAATTGCCATAATTATAATCGCAGATGAGCTCAGTTCACCATAATGACAGCAGATATGCCAGAGTTCGCAGATTTTCCGAGGCTAAGTGAAGATGATCTCTTTTTATTCGCTCTTGGCGTATACCAATTAAAACAGGCCAAAAGCTACTACGGTGAACATATCCTCCAAAACGGATCGTTTTCAATTGAGCTCAGTAATGAAATGCCAAATGAACAATTGAAAGAGTTAGAAGGAAAAGATCTGTGGATGATACGAGGACGACTGCAATCTCGACATGTCCGAGCTCGCCAATATTATACCTACATCGTAATAGACAGAACATCATCCAGTCGAAGTGCAATCCGTCACTATTATTGCACGTGCATAATAGGAAAAAGAACGATTAGGTGCTGTTCGCATATTATGGTACACGGAGTTACGCTCGTCATTTCCAGGTGTTATTACCCCCAGCTTTAGGATTAGAGAACATTATTGTAGTTCCACATGAGGATGATTTTCTTGTTTAACCATATGTTTTGTTTTAACATTCTTGTAAGACGTACATGTATTTATGGAAATAATAAAGGGTTCATTTTTTATTTGTAGAAAATCACATAAACCACAAAAAACAAAATAACACAATAAAAACCACTACAGGCAGGCTGCATTTTCTCAATATTGTATTTTTTAAACTATAGCACTTTAGCAGTACAGTTCTTTTTTAAATTCATTTCATATTAAATGTATAAAATAAATAAAAAAATAACTCAAATAAAAGCGAGGGCAGTGGTCCCACAGAGTTTTGGTGCCATAATAAGAAATGTTAAGGAGAACAAGTTCTAACAGAATATCGTATTTCTTTTCTTTGGCCGCCATTTTAAAATTTGGACCAAAAATGTATGGAATGTGGATGATGTCCTTTAAAAAAATGATTAAGTTGTACTCTTTTTAAGTTCGAAACTTTACTGAGTAAATAAAAAAAAAACTAGACGACTAATGTCACTAATTTTGTATTAAAAAGTACTCTAAAACAATACACATCTAAATAAAATTAAAATTCAGAGTCTAAGGTTTAAACTTTTTTTTGTTTTGTATTTGAATATAAAATTTGGGTCTTTTTTTAATAAAACAATAAAATAGTCGAAAAAAAAAATCCACAGGGCATGAGAGGTATTAAGGGGTCTGAAAGGATAGCAGATGACCCCATCAGTCGACCATTTCAATTTGGCTCTTGATGCACCAAACACCCTGTATGTCTTATATTTTATATATATATATGTTTTTTTTTTCTTTATCAAAAAATTTTGATATGGTTATTAACTTTAAACAAGCTATGCAAATAAGACAATACACGCTTAACAAATCATATTAAATTGGTAGTGGTAGAAATATAGCTTTAGATAATAGGATGTTTGAAATAAGTTGAGAAACTATTGAACTTTCTTTACTACTGGCCAAGTCGATAGGCTTGACTACTGTCCAACAGGGTTTCTATTTAACTATAAACTGGCCCAATGAATAATATCCTAAATAAATAAATTCACTTGAAAGGGGTCTTCCAGAAAGTTATTTATTTATTAAAACCTCATGCAAGCTTTAATTATATATACAAATGTAACTAAAATAAACTTACATACATTTTAATCATAACACATACCAAATATATAAAATATATTTATAAATAGTTATAGAAAGGGGGATATGAAAACTCTGCTAGTATGTAAATAGTTGGCAAATACTTACAACAGGCTCCAGTTTCACAGTCTCCATGCCATCATTGGGGGTGTCCAACTTGTCATCTAAAGTTTCCATAGAGGCAAGAGTAGCATCAGCATTATTTGGAGCACTGCCACGTTTTTGGAAAACCCGAGGGTATCTTATGTTAAATAAACCTTTCTTTTGGTTTTTGTCCTCTGAAATACGCAATATCTCTAAGTTAAGTACAATAAATATCAGGATTGAGCCATATGTACATTGAGTATGTTGATAATCAAGAAGTATATAATCATGATTTAATCTATGCTAATATTATGTTTATAAGTAGCTAATAAAAAAAACAAAGGTAACTAATCTCTGGAATGAATTTTTCATTTTACTAGGGTGCATTATTTGTGAGTGCTATAGTCTCACAAATAATGCATCTATAAATTACAAAATCAATACAATATAGGCAAGTGTGTGGTCTAATAAATTTGTTTATGTGGTAGGTACTTACCATTTTCATTCTCTGGTTGTTGCAAGAATTTAGTAAACTTCTGCAGAAATTGGAAACGATTCTCCTTGACCTTGGAGCTCTCATCAGTCTTTTCATTTTCAGTATCCTTCTCAATAGTAGCTTCTTCATCCTGCATCAAAATATTATTATTTCTAGACATATTATAACAAACTCGGGGTGAGTTTGTTATAATATGTCTAGAAATAACACCCTTACTGACCTGACATAAGATAAAGAGCTCAAATTCCACGAATACTTCAACACTGTAAAATACTTATATTACATTAGTAAATAACAATAGTACCTTTGACTTATCCTTATCTGAATTTTTGGTGAAAAACCCAGGCATTTTGATGGCTCCTATAGGTATAAACTTGGGCTTTACTTCGCGGCCCTGTTCGGTCAGATCGCCGGAGAGGGCAGTCTTTACGGGGCCGTCATCGGTCTTCAACTCCGCAGATTCGATATTCTCCACCTCTGCCTTTAACATCACTTCCCTCTCTTCAGCCTCAATCTGCTTTTTGTCCAGAGTTTTATTGTCGTCCTCATAATCCATCTTGTTTATATCCATTGTGCTCATACGTGCGCGGCGTCAAAATTGTATCACGTTAATTGTCACAAAGCCCTGTTCCGCTACGCTTGGCACCAGTATATCAGCACCTCACCCTAAGTAAGCGCTAACAAGGCGAAGAGCGAATTGTTCTGGTAGTTATGTATGTTTAAAAAAACCACTGATGGGACGGACAAGGGAAGCGCTTCACAATAATCACCCTAAAATACGCTTTTGTAACATAAAATACTTACTCGAATTTTACAAATCATAGGAAATATGTAATTAGCACATAACCACAGTAAAAAAACAAATTTATCTGGTATATTGATAGTTTTTAATAAAAAAAAAACCACTTAGTAAAAATGCCGCAAATTTTACGAGCAAGCACAAGCTTACCTAGGGACACGAAAAAAGTATCGATACTTTGTGGTATCGAGTACGTTTCGTTTCGATACCGATACTTTTGTACTCGATACTTTTTATTTGATTCTTTTACTCAATGAGTACTTTTTGACAGGTATCGTATCGAATAAATCTTGGACGGCAATGCCATCTGGTTCATTAGACTTAACCTTCTAAATCATTACGTATTGGGCTCGAAATCGTTCCTTCAGTCTTTCTGTTCACAGTTCCAGATCCTTTCCTTCACCAATTAATCACTCAATCGTTCGCCGTTAGAAAATTGTTTTGTTATTATTTATTTATTTAATGTATATAAGGTACAATGTAGTTCTTATAATGTACAACGATATCCCACTAAATCGTATTATTTGTATTATTCTTCGTATTCGTATTGCGATTTGTTTTTCTCCGTTTGATCGTTATTGTGCTTGACTAAAATTTGACTTATTAAATGTGAATGTGTGCCATCTAAAAGTACATATTATTCTGTGCTGTGTATATACTCGTATTAGCGATTGTACGGAGGAGGAATGGGTACTATAATATGTGTCTAAAGGAATAAATAATATAATTGTTTAAATAATTTGTAAAGTCGCACTTGTCTTTTTTCTATTATTACACTAGTGAACCAATACCATTAGTGTTGATGTTCTGTTCTTCTGTCCTACTGTACTGAAGCTAAATTGACGTTACTGACTGATGACATTTATGGCCTGACGTATGCGCATTAGGCCCTATGAAAAGCACTCGATACTTTGAAGTATCAATACTTTTTTTTAGAAACATTTATGAGTACGATACTTTTTTTTCGATATTACTCATGAGTACAACATCGATACTTTCTTATCGATACCGTGTCCCTAAGCTTACCGACTTTAGCGAGACGCTGCGTTCAATTCTCAGTATTTATCATAAGCCGGCTCTACACGTTGGCCAACACAGTGGCGAATGTAGTGGCCAATGATTATTCGCCAACGTGTAGAGGGGGTGTTTGTGCACCCAACATGCACAAACACGCCGTCTACACGTTGGCCAATACGCATTGGCCACTACATTCGCCACTGTGTTGGCCAACGTGTAGAGCCGGCTTCAGACTAACACCCCCTCTACACGTTGGCCAATAGGCGCTGGCCACTACATTCGCTACAGTGTTGGCCAACGTGTAGAGCCGGCTTTGGGTTGTATTGGAATGATGGCCGACGAGTTGGCGCGAGATCCGTGTCGTGTCGGTTTTTTGCAAAAGATCAAAGGGTTGTTGGCCGAGTATTGGCTACCGCGTCCACACGTTGGCCGCGCGTTTAGTATGCTACGAGCTCCCAGAACGATTGCACGCACCTGATTAAACATTTTAACCGACTTCAAAAAAAAGAAGGAGGTTCTCATTTCGTCTTGAACTTTTTTTTTATGTATGTTACCTCATAACTCGAAGTCAACTCGACCAATTTAGAAAATTCTCTTTTCATTTGAAATAGTATACTTTCTAGTTGGTCCCATTGTTATGAAATCAGGATCTGATGATGGAATCCTGGAGTAATCGAGGGAACTCTTCAAATATTATAGGCACATCTATAGCGTTTTGGTTATATCTTATAGTATCTTGTGCAGTTGCTCTCGAAAAGCACCATTTGGGGAAGTGGAACTGATGATGAAGACCACAGATGACCACCGAAACTACTCAATAATAAGTATTTCATGGATTGCGATTCGATTACTTGAATATAGATGTTAAGCACTTTATGTTCGTCACAATGCATATGGTGATGTAGAGCTGATGGTGAAGTACCAGGAGAACTACTCAAAAATTAACGGCTCTGCATCGCGAAAAGCAATATTTTGTAAAAGGTGATAAGTAGTTGACATTTTGGCTTTTGTAACTAGATAAATTACAAACCGACCCACTAAAAAACGTGATTTTTTTTTTTAATTTTTAAATTTTTTTGGCGTTGTAGTGTTTTGATATGGAAGTTGGTTTTATTTTTTGTTAAAAAGTTTTTATAGTCACGCGTCGGTAACAACTAGTGTAAACAAAATGTCAGTAATGAGAATGACTAATAACGAAGAAACTTTTAGGTTTATAGAGCTCTACCAAGCCATAAATTGTTTGTGGAACCCAAGAAGCAGCAGTTAGCGCCTTAATATCCATTTTAATAAATACGTCCGCACATTGGCCTGAACCGTAGCAAACTGAACGACCTTCCAACGTGTGGACGCTATCACGAACTCTTGGCCAATATGCTGGCCACTACATTCGCCACTGTGTTGGCCAACGTGTAGAGCCGGCTTAAGGAAAAAAAAATAGATAGTCTTGTGTAGTACGTGAACGATGAACGAATAGGAGCCGAATCTTTGCACTGTACTAAAAGAACCGTTTCCGAACGCTGGCTTGTAATCGTTCTAATGGTGAACGCAGACCTAGCCGCGCCGCACGCGCCGCAGTCTTTGCATTCGAATTCTTTATATGAAGTTCTATGCAACCTCGCACACCTACCCGCGCCGCAGTCGCTGCAGTCCCTGAAGCGACCGAACTCCCCTAGCCGCAGCTGATGACGTCACCCGCACGCAGCGCGGATGACGTCATTCGCATCCACGGCGCGCAGTGTTGCCAGAGTTATAAAGTAGACAGAGAATCTCTGTCAACGGTTTATAATAAAATTACTTATTCTCGTATAAATAATTACTTGCTTATTCCCTATTATAGCACCTACAGATAAAATTACACAAAAGAGCAAAATACCAATACCAAATACAGATTTTATACAGATTTTTTAAATCTTCGGATAGATAATGCTTTCAAAAATCTGGCAACACTGACGGGAACGACTGCAGCGACTGCGGCGCGGATAGATGTGCGAGGCCATTAACAAAAAGCGATGACTGCGGGGACTGTAGAGACTGCGGTGCGGCTAGGTCTGTGTTCACCATAATAGAGTCTGGCAAACGAAAGTAGACACTCGAATTATTTGCAAAGTTTTTATATGGCAATCATTGATATACTAAAAATGGCAATGCTATACTAATGATGTCAAACCAGGGTCTATCGTCTCTAGAAGACGAGTTTTACTCTTGCACACATGCAAACTTTTGTATGTGTGCGCCTGCTAATCTATACCAACTCTCGTTAGAGAGTATTATTTTCTTTGTGTCAAACTAAATTTTCCAAAACAAGATGGCGTGTTGTTGGTGATTTGTTGTGATCGGTTTAATAGCATTTATACAGCGAAAAATGAACAAAACTATTAAAAGTGGAGTACGGGAGATGTTGTTTCGCATGAAGTTTAAATATCAAGAAAAACAATAGGAGAAAGACGCCGAATTCAAACAAAAACAAGATTGTTTACGTGTGATGTTCGATTTCATAAGTTAGTGTATGACGCTACTAAGTTTATACTTTGTCGTAATTCATAATATATTTATCTTTTAGCGAGGAAAAATATTTTGATTCACATTCATTTTATAGAATGTTAAACATTATGGGTGTTTAACATACAATTAAATGTTGCATGGTTTTTAACATTTTTTTTTCTTTTATAGAAAATCTGGTGGATGTAGCAGGGGTTGATGAGATAGTGAAACCTATTGAAAAACTTACGGATTTTGAGCAGAAAGATAGGATGAGAACCCAGAACCAGTACTTGGATGAAATAGATTCAATCACTGGTATGTTTTTACTAAGAGTACGTAACTTTATAAAGATGTAATTGAATTCATGATTTGCAGAACTTAATCATTTTGTTTTACCATTCTTTACAGAAGTGAGCGTTACTACATTAAAAAGAATTAAAAAAGAAGGTGCGCGTAAAGGCCATATAAACCCACAGTGTCCGACTTAGATAGTTTTGACATAGATGCTATTCATAACAAAATTTACGAATTTCATATCGTTAGAAAACAAATTTAAAACGAAACACACCAGAACCAGTATATGAAGCTGATGAAATTCTGAAGCAGAATGGGCACGAGGTATTGCGCCTTCCCTCCTACCACAGTGATCTAAATGCCAATGAGTTAGTATAGAGTTTGGCTAAACATAAAGTGGCAAGTAAAAATATTGCTCTGCCTGCAGTGGAGTTACAGAAAGTTATAAAAGAGTCGTTTGAAAATATAACTCCCGAGGAGTGAAAGAAAATGACTGATCATTTCATCCATGTTGAAAATAAATATAAAGATAGGGACAGAATTACAGAAGATAATTTAGAAAGTTTTATAATTAACGTAGGGAACAATGATGAGTGACTCTAATGAAACTTTCCACATGGAAGTCTTACATTCAGATTTTGATTATAGTGAATAAATCAGAACTATTTTAGAATACTGTTGTTTTTTTTTTTTTTTAATCGAATTAAGACACAATATCTAAACTATTACCTACCTAAAATACCTCTTGTGTTTTTAATCCGATGAAATAAAATAGATAATTCTAAAGTATCAAATAAGGTTATACTAGGTATTTCATAGTAGTTTTGGGGTTGCTATGCTGATATTTTTTAAATTTGCCGCGCTTTTTCAGTCTCTACTTTCGTTTGCCAGACTATAATAATACTTCCCAGAGTATATATTGTTCTGTGCTCTAATAGCTCTTTTCGTACTCGTACATATTCTAAAGGTGAACGCAGACCTAGCCGCACAGCAGTCTTTACAGTCCCCGCAGTCATCGCTTTTTGTTAATGGCCTCGCACATCTATCCGCGCCGCAGTCGCTGCAGTCGTTCCCGTCAGTGTTGCCAGATTTTTGAAAGCATTATCTGTACCGAAGATTTAAAAAATCTGTATTTGGTATTGGTATTTTGCTCTTTTGTGTAATTTTATCTGTAGGTGCTATAATAGGGAATAAAGAAGTAATTATTTATACGAGAATAAGTAATTTTATTATAAACCGTTGTCAGAGATTCTCTGTCTACTTTATAACTCTGGCAACACTGCGCGCCGTGAATGCGAATGACGTCATCCGCGCTGCGTGCGGGTGACGTCATCAGCTGCGGCTAGGGGAGTTCGGTCGTTTCAGGGACTGCGGCGACTGCGGCGCGGGTAGGTGTGCGAGGTTGCATAGAACTTCATATAAAGAATTCGAATGAAAAGACTGCGGCGCGTGCGGTGCGGCTAGGTCTGCGTTCACCATTAACCGTGCGATCGTAATGTGCGAACGAGAAATGAAATACAGTCACTGATTGGTTGACAGAAACGTCATACGAATTCATTCTGTGTCTGTATGAATGAGAACCGTTTCAGATTCACATTTCAATGGTAATAAATATCTCTGTTTAAATTATACATAATCCTAATATTATGTCAGCTGTTTACGCTGTGGTTATACAGAGATAAATAAATACGATGTCTTTGATAGTACCTACATTTACTCTCGTTATTTTCTTTGCTCTGGACTCTCGGACCACATTTCACTCTATTAGTTCTAATAGCTCTATTCGTTCTTCGTTCTCGGCACGCCGAGAGCGAAGAACGAATAGAGCTATTAGTTTTACGTTTAAGAAATTCATGGCCCTTTGCTTTAAATTTATACACTTCTGGACACATCTATTGGCCCACCTTAGAGTTTAGGTTTCGATGGCCCCTACCGAAATATGATTGCTAGATTGAACAAAAACTGTTGATGCAGTTTTAAACCTGATACATTTTACCATCTTTTTCGATCGTATAGTTTTAAATTTGAATTCAGAATACCATACGACATGGACCTACGCCTAACAAGTCGGATATGCGCCTTGTTAAAGGCAATTAATTTTTGAATAAAAAACATGTTTTATCAAATAAAGGTTTAATTTAATAACGCGTGTTGCCTCCATGGGCATCTACCACAGCTCTCATACGATTAGGCATAGAGTTTATCAACCGCTCTATGAAATTTTGAGGGATCATCTCCCATTCCTCTTCTATGGCAGTTTTCAACTCCTGCATCGTCTGGGCAACTGGCTGACGAGCCCTAACACGCCTTTTTAGCTCGTCCCACATGTGCTCAATGGGGTTCATGTCTGGACTTCTGGCTGGCCAGTCCATAACTGTGATGTTCACATCCCGAAGATATTCCCTGACGATGCCGGCCGCATGGGCTCTTGCATTATCATGCATAAAAAGGAAATTTGGGCCCACATAGTCCGCGTATGGTATCACGTGAGGTTCTAAGCACTCACGAATGTATCTTTCAGCATTTAATGTTGGCAGCCGTGGTCCTGTAACAACCTCAAGTTGAGTTTTGCCGCTCGCGGATATACCGCCCCAGACAGTCCATGAGCCACCGCCATAAGCAACCCTCTCTTCAAAGCAGCATTGTGCGAAACGCTCTCCCTTACGCCGGTAGACCTTCTTCCTTCCATCATTGCCATGTAACACAATTTTAGACTCATCAGAAAAGAGTACACGGCTCCAATCTTGCTGTGTCCAATTTAAATGACTGCGTGCGAAATGAAGGCGCGCTGTTCGGTGGGCTCGCTTTAGTTTGGGCCCATTAGCTGGCTTGAGTGGTACCATATCGCGTTCTTTTAACCTTCTCCGAACAGTTCGAGCGCTCACAGATACTCCGTGGAAGTCGCGAAGTTGGTTTTGTATCTCAATGGAGGTAAGGTGACGATTTCTCAAGCTGGTCGTCACGATGAATCGATCCTGCCTTTCAGTTGTGACCCGAGATCGTGGCCTTCCTTGGCGACGAACAAAGCCGCCAGTCTCTAGGTACCTCCGATAAACATTTCGGACCGCAGATCGACTTAAATTAAGTTGAGCACTCACGTTTCTTTGGCTGTGTCCGGCCTGAATAAGTGCCACAGCTTAGGCGGCGACTTCAGGTGAAGTATCCATAGATTATTGATAGAACCTCACCTTAATGTTAAGAATAAGTAATGTTTGTTGCAAAAGCAAAGATATCAATCACTTTTTCAAGAATTAAATCCAAGTAAACCAATAAAACCAAGTTTTCTTAGTATTCGATTGTTTGATATCAACAAACAGGCTCCAAATTGTCTTTTGTTTCTTTAAATTCTGTGTTCGAAATTCAAAAAAAGACTATTGAATGAAATTGTGAATGTGCCAGGTTCAAAACTGCATAAAAACTTTTTGCTCGACCTAATATAAAATTTTAGCTAGGACCAAACGAAACTGAAAATACAAGGTGGGCCAATAGATGTGTCCAGAAGTGTACTATTTTTAACTAATTTCCCTATAAGTCTTATTTCGTTTCGCAAGTATTAAAAAAAAAACCGGTCAAGTGCGTGTCGGGCCACGCGCAGTGTAGGGTTCCATAGTTTTTAAAACAGCCAAGTGCGTGTCGTATTCGCTGACTGATCGTTTCGTACCATGCTCTATTTAAAAGCCAAACATGACTACCTAACTAATTTGACTTCCTATACAAATCCTCACCTGATCCGACAATTAAGCACGAAAAGTTTTAATTTTTTTTAGAGATTTGTATAAAACTTGTCATAGCCGGTGTTTTGAATTTAAATACGGACACAGAGCTACACTACTCAATCGTCACAAGAAGCTAGCGCGATACAACTGGCGCTTAGCGCCATCTATCGACATTTCTGTAGAGTTGTTCGAAATTTTCGAGTCAAATACAATTGGTCGACTATTACTCGTAAACTTGTAAAGCCCACTTTTGTGTGATAATTTTCCTTTAAATTTCGTTCTATATGGGTCATTCTTTTGGACAGGTTTTTCAAGCGGCTTTACTTAAAAATAATAGAAATCGAAAATTCAGCAAGCCATTTTTTTTTTCGCTCAAACCTTATGTCCTGTCTTAACAGGATTACTGATTATTATTCAATTATCTTTATGATTAAATATCATAAAAAAATAAAATACCCCCATTCTTTGATTTTCGTGTAGTGTCCTAAGCCCCGATCTGATCACTTAGTAAATTATATATTTTAAACTAAACGCTACATGCTTACCAAAAAAAACTCACTAAGTCCTTAGAAGTTCACAATGCTATGAAAAAATAGACCATAGTTCTAAAAGAACTAAATTTCCTAAAAAAAATTAAATGTAACTGTCCCGAGGTAATTGCTGATTTGCGTGGATTATTATAATTTCACTCATACATCTCTCAATTCGCGTCCCAATGAGACATCATCGTAATTCTAGTTACAACTAGTGGCGCTCCGACGGCTGGCCAGAGTGCTTGTGTGATGGTGCGTCGAGTTTTCAAAAAATAGATGGAAGAACTTCGTTGCGTGGGTTTGGTTTCTCAAAACTTTGATTTGCGTGGTACAATTATCTCCGGTGTCTGTGAATTTATTTATTTAATAAAATATTGTAGCGAACAAATATAAGGTAACGTAACTTATAATCAAAACACAGTTTATTTGCTTGAACGGTTTTTGTATATTTTTTGCATAAAGGATTTATTTTGATTTTCGTGGTCGTGATTTGCGTGGTTTACGTGGTAGTTTTGACCCACGCAAATCAATTTTTGACCATGCAAATGAAATAACTTTGAGTTTTGTACTAGTTATGAATGAAAGTATTTTTTATTACTTTAGTTAAATGTAAATTCGTTTAAATCAAAACTTAAAATGTCATATTCGATGGATTTCTGTCTTTATAAGTACCTAGTAATATTAAGAATAGAACAATTTATTACTTAATGAGTTTATTCCAGGAATGAGAGTTTAAACAAAAACGCCACATAAGAATTATGATTTGAAACGATCAACGGATGATATTGAACAGTCAGATAATAATCCAGGCTTGCCCAAAGAATACGAAGAACTGATGACCCCAAAGCCGACGAAAACTCGAGCGATTCTGATTTGACCATTTTATAAAAAAATATATAAATAAGGAAGTAAATGATTGTGATAATAATAAATACTGTTATGTTCCTAAAAAATGACTGATAAAGTCTTATTTTTTTAAACGTTAAATTAGTATTATATTTTTGTAATTTCTTTAACAAATAATAAATAAAGTTGGACTGATTCTACTAAAAAAAGTTTTCTGCCCTAGTAACCTACCTATTTTTTTATCTTATAATAAAATTACTTCTTTAAGTAACAATAAGTAACCCATTTGAGAAAGTCAAATTAAAATATTCGTTTTCGTGGGGTGTTTTGTGATTAGCGTGGCCTCTATTTTTTTAACTTCGATTATCTCTGTAAGTATATCGCTCTCTGAGGTGCCTTTTTTATAAAAAGTATTACTTTTATGTATATTTTAAGATTCTGAAATCAAATATTAAAAAAAATTGAATTTGAAAATTGCCACGAAAATCACCGAAGAATGCCTTACTCGAAGAAGCACCCATATAGGTACTACTGCCGTGACATTAGAATTTCTAACTACAACCGTTTAGTTGATAGAGGGGGGGGGGGGGTGAATCCACGCACTTTAATTTTTCCTAGTTTTATTTATACTTTTTTTTTAAATACTTTAAAGATCAAATATATGCAGGGTATTTGATCAAACCACACTAAATATACTATATTCAATTATGGGCATGGATTTATTTTGATTATTTTAGGTTTTAATTGTAGTTAAAGTTAAACGACACAGAAGGGGATGACTAATGTATACAGGTAATGACAATAGGAGTGAAGGGAATGACAACAGTAGCAGGGAATGATTTTTCTTATAATAAAACCACAAATATTCAGCCTCACAATCTTTATTATTAAAAGTTGAATAGGTTATTCTTTATACCCACAATAATCGCTCATTTGTTTCTTAATTTTATGACACTAACAAAACTTATTCAGTCGACAAAATCAGCAAAAATACTAAAAATCACAATTTTGAGTCTTTATTTGTTGATTGTTCTTTAATTCTAAGCACAGTATTCGTATATATTTAAATAATATTGTTTATATAAATATATAAACAATATTATTTATATATTTCATATATGTATATATAATATATTATATGTATAGTTTCTATCCATTTTTTCGTTTTTCTTTTTGATTCTAATCACAGTATTAGTATATATTTAAATTATATTATTTATATAAATATATTATATATGTATATCTTTTTATAGTTTTTATCCATTATTTTAATAATCCTAATATTTATATATATTTATATATCGCTACGCATTTAAAAGGAAATTGCGGATCCACTTTCTTCACCAATAAGCAGAATTTCCATATTTAATTTTCATTTGCTTCTTAAGTATATATGTATGTATATGTATTTATATAAGTATTTATTCATATATATTATTTATGTTGATTTCTATTTTATGATATTAGGTTTTTTTGTTTTATCACTATTATCTATTATAATTATTTTTCCAATATAATGTTCACGTACATATTGCACCTTCCACTCTATCTCTTCACCACTCATGGTTGACTGGTAGAGAATGCCTACGGCATTAAGTCCGCCTTTGTACCTATGTGCATAAAGTGTAAATAAATAAATAAATAAATAAATATTTTAAAACATAACGAGGTAGTCCTGATAATCAGTATCACAATTCTTAGTCTTTATTTGTTGATTGTTCTTTGATTTTAATCACAGCTTTAATATATATTTAAATTATATTATTTATATTTACAAATATATTATATGTATACGTTTCCATAGTTTTTATCCATTCTTTTTATAAACTTAACATTTAAAAATAATTATGTAATCCTAATAATCCTTTGGCCTTCTTGATTAGTTTTTCTTTAAAATTATGTTTGCTGCTTGCTTCCCTTTAAACGTAATAATTCGTGAGGTTGAGGGTATTGGAGTGTTAGTGATATTATAGAGAACTTGTTGAGGTCTTGTTGAGACAAGAGTAACAACACCAGCCCCATCGTCTAGTTGATGTTGAGATTCTCTTAAATCATCAGACATGGGGATTTTTTGGAAGCCTAAGTGTTTTCCATGTACACACATATTTCCTACATCACATTTAAAACAACTTGTCTTCCTAAAAGTTAAATGGTTTGAATATCTCTCCCACATCACTTGATGCACAGAAAGGGTGCCACTAAAAGGTTTCAAATTACTCTTTAACTGTCTTTCTCTATCTTTGATATTTTCTTCAGTTACCTGTAAAATTTTAATATTTTCGACGTGTTCTTGAATACATGTCAAAAATTGCTCAAATGTCCCGACGTCGTGTCCGCACTTAACAAGAGAATCAGCGGTGCGCTTTATTACCGCACCTACGCCATCAGGGGCACCCTTTCCGTGCCCTGACTCAGTATAATTCCATATAATTTTTTTTATGTTGGGGAAATCTTTCCACAATTGAGTTATCATATAAAATATATATTTATTCCGGTATTGTGAGGTGGGAGAATCCGATTGAAAATGGATGGTTTCTATAAAAGGGTTGTCTTTCACAGCCACATCTATTAGAGGAATCAAATGAGCCCAGACTGCAGAGGCATTGTGCCTTACACATGGACTGACGGTACATACGCAGGTTTTTCCCACTGCACTTTGATGGAAGTCAAATGTGTATACTACAGCAGTATGAAGAGAAACTTCTTTTCGGTTTCCACCAAAGTGAAACGATTGGACCTCAGTCCCGAATTTAAGCCCATAATTTTCGGAGAAATCAATATGTATAAGAGCTTCTATTACGGTCAAGAATTCTTTTAGGGTCTTCATATTGATATATTGGGTTTGTATTTTATAGCTGTGCTCGATAAAATTCGGCAGCTGCTAATTGAGGTTCTCAAGCACTTCTAGTGGAGACCCAAGAAATTCTTTCTTTGCGGTTGTTGTGCGCACTTTTGAACCCTTTTTTGAGTGTACAGTTTCTCTGCAGCGAACCCATTGATGGTAGATCAATATTCGGTCGTTTGAGAACTCATTACATGGTATAACTACTTTATCTTTGCATGACTGACATTTTCGCGTCAGACATTCGTCATTTCGTTCGGAGCAACATACTTTTGAGAGTAGTTCCTGGGAGTTTTTCGGCTGAATAATACAAGCCTTGTTAAGGGAATCGACAAGCAAATCAATATTGCAATGTATTATACACATACAGGTATCTCTAGCCTTTTGTTTCGGTAGAAGCACCCAGGATGGTCGGTGCTCGCAAAAAAACCCACAGCTGACCTTTACTGTATGTGTAGCTAGAAACTTATGGTACAAAATTTTTAACGGGGAGTTTAAATAACGTTTTTGCTATTGAATTTTTTGTCTGGTTATATATTCCTTTTTTCCTGCACCAAGAGTGCTGTTAATGTCATCAGTATAAAAAATTCTGACTAATCTTACCAAAGCCGTATTAGTTCTTCTATCTTCTTTATATTTCTGTACTAGTGGTTCTATTCTTGGTTTGTCCGTGGTTTTTCTAGTTATGTTACGTTCTGTCTTCTTCTCTCTCATTAGTAGTTTTATTTTCTTTACTAGGGCAGCATTTTTCTTTCGCAGTTGAATTATGACATTTTGAAGTATCTTGCGTTTCTTCTGCTCTATGTAACGAATTTTTCTTATTATGATAGTTCTTGTCTCCGGTCTCTGCAGTGGATCTGATATCTGATTTCGATCTTTATTGCCTACACTATTAACATCATTTCTAGCTTCAATGAAAACGGGTTGTGATAAAGAAGATTTAGCTCTAGCTTCTTCTTTTTTTTTCATACGATAATTTTTTGAAGCCTCTCTCCATTTTTTTCTCTGACTTCTAATGTCACGTGGGGATTTTTCATTAATTTCAACCACTTGTTTTTTCTCTTTTTTTCTTATATATTTTGCTCTTTCTTTCTCTCTTTGTCTTTCATATAGTTCAGGATCAGCTTTAATTTCAGCATACTTTCGTCGTTTATACAATCTTTGTGCTTCCTTCGAAGCTCGAGGGTCAATTTTTCGTTTATTCATTATAAGTAACTGAAACAAATATGCTAAAATAATTTTCTTCTGTGATAATTTTACTTCTAGTTTTACTATACGAAATCTGCAATATAGGTACATAGAATTACAATAAACATTTAGTTTTCGTCATTACCCTTCACTTAACGTCATTCCCTTCTCACCGAAAAACCGGGAAATGACGATACGGGGAATGACGAAACTAAATATTTATGGTAAAAAATTCTAGAAAAGGCGTCTCTTACTTAAAGGTTATTTTTTCACCGAAAGCTGTACATATGACGAAAACATGCATTAAGACAAATAACAATTATTGATCCGCTTACCTGATAATATTCAACAGAGAGGAATGACCAATAAACGTGACAAACACAACTTTAAACACAAATTTATAATATTTGTCGAAAAACGCGCAAGCTAGCCGGACATGCGTTTCGGTGCGTGATACTCGGCAAACTGAGGGGCGCGGGTGTTGTGGTGGCGTGATTGTAATGGTATCCCGGCAAAATGAATTGGTCATTTGACGCGAATATCGGGAAATGATGCCATTTGCGTGACAAATTTTGAAACTTAAATATAGTATTTACGGATGCGTTCTATATATTCGAAAACTTGTCTAATGAGTTGTCTTTAATTTAATTTTAATGAGGTGTTCTTAAAAACGGGTTATTAATAAAGCTACCATCATGACATAACATTGCATTGAAAATGTCCTATTTGGTCATTATCGGGTAATGACTATTGGTGCGATTATTGTTTGTTTTTTATCCATATAATAAATTTACTATGATTCTTTATTGAGCACTCCATAAAACAGTTTACAAGTAGCTGCTAGAATAGAAAAAAAATAATAAAATATTTAGTTTAACATTTTTTATAAGGCTGAACGGAGTTTTGCTCAACATGCGTGAATCCACCCGGGGGACACTTAACTCTAACGAAAATTGGTACTTTAAAGCTTGATAAGTCACGAACGGTCTTACCAAACCCCTAATATTTTTGAAAAACCTATCCAACGATATCCCACACTATGGGAAGAACGAAAAAAAATAATTATCATCCCACTTTACATGTATGGGAGGTACCCTAAATAATTGTTTTTTTTTTTCAAAATTTTATTTTACCACTTTTTCGGCGTCATTAACGTGTATACTCATGCCAAAGTACAACTTTCTAGTACCAATAGTTTTTGAGCTAAACCGCGGACAGACGGACATGGCGAAACTATAAGGGATCCTTGTTGACTACGGAACCCTAAAAATAGGCCCCCAATCCAGATGCACACGTTTCTTTATTTATTTATTTATTTATTATATACTTTATTGTACATCTTACAATATTTCTATAGATACAAAAAAAATTAAACTAGTGTACAATGGGCTTTCTTCAGTTTTATTTACGTGGTAATGCGAGCTATAAAAACGCACACGCTCAGAGTGTCATTTTACATGGCAGGCAGGGCACGTGGATACTGAATAGATGCTACTGCAATTAAATTAACTATCTATATTCTGTACTTGTACAGGTATGTTAATAATAAAAAAAAAAAATACTATGGTGTGGTATGTCCATCCCATTTATTCCCAGTTGCCACTGCGGCGATCACGAATAAAAAACTGTAGCCTTGTGATCGCTGTGTTCATTGCTCGCTTTTTCCTGTGAGCATAGTATGCGACCGAAATTGCGGCCAGAACAACTGTGGCGACCACGCTCAACATAGTGGTTGCGAGTAAAAAACTTTCTACACACAGTGCCGCCGGCTGGGGAGGTCGCCGCGCGCGGCTGAGGGTTACTTAGCGCTTGGAATTAAGATTGAGTTTCATGCGGACTTCCAGTTTCTGCGACTAGTGCCGGGGCATATGTGTAGGAGCCTTATTAGCGTATCACTATTACTGATCAGCATACCACGACTGCAGCACCTGTACCTTTTTTTTTTTTTTTTTTTTTTTTTTTTTAACGTGGTAAAATTATCAAATAAGTCCTCCCACTCCGGGCAGGGTGGGAGGGACTGTCAGACTTTTACTGACTAAAATCCACGGTGTTCCTTCAATAATCCTTTACATACCGGGGCCACGGTAACGGGATGAGTCCCACGACCCCGGCAGGATTCGGCCCTCTGCAGAGGGGGCCTCGTCATGTTGCTGACGCTCTTTGAGGCGCGCGTGAAACACGACGCGCCGTCGACCCGGGCATGGTCCATGGTCGGACAGCGAGTTGCCCTTTACTCGCTGTCCGCATGCCCGCGCCTACGGTGGCCGGAGATCGTCGGCCGACGTCCGACGCCGTGGGCGTCTACCACTGCGGCTGGGCTGGAGGGAGGACGCCATCCTCTCCCTCACGCGGCCCGCCTCCTCCTTCGAAAGCATGACTGCTTCGCAGAAGGAGGCGACCGCTTCCCACTCCCTCTCGCCCCGCAGCATGGCCTCGACCAAGGCCGGGCGCGAGAGGTCTCCGCCTATTGTCGCCGTGAGGACACGTCGGTGCTCTGCCCAAGCTGGGCAGTCCTGCACCGTGTGCTCGACTGTGTCCTCAGGGCGACCCTCGCAGTGGTGACACCCAGGCGTCTCTTCCTTACCCATCAGACACAGGTACCTCCCGAAACTTCCGTGTCCGGTGAGGACCTGCGTCATGCGGTAGGTCAGGACGCCATGACGCCGATCTAGCCACTCCTCAAAGAGGGGTCTTACCGCCGCAATTGCGGCGTGCCCGAGCACCTGTACCTAAGGTCTATAATTACCAATGAAAAGAATAAATAAATTAAGAAATAAATACAAAATACGGTTTGTTTTCCTCGTTTGTCAGACTATACTTATTTTCATTAACTAATAATATAACTTAACATTTTTTTTATTTAAGTACTATTACTTGGCTCGATCATTCATAATAAAACAAAAATTATCATTTTACACAGATTTATTGAAAACTATAAAAGCCGTTGATCCCAGTCATACTCAAGTTCTAAAATACAAATATGTATACACAATAATCAAATAAGAGCACGTTGCGCAAATTTTATACAAATATACACATTAACCGTTTCCGTGCGGATGATGCCGCACAGGCACCATGTAAATCTATTGCGTATGGCGTATGGCGCCCGAGAGGATACAAAACTAAAACATAAAAAACTCGGCTAAAACGACATTTGTCAAAAGAGTCCTGTAAATAAAAGTGTCTTTATTTGTCACCCATATCATGCCCACAGTGTTCGTTTCAAGTAATTTCGTAAATTAGCAGACTTCAGGGGTTGTAAACCAAGTTGTCGAGTCACATTTTATTATTGATTATTATAATTCTAACAGCCAACTTTCTGGAATGTTTCTAAAAAATCTGATGCTTTTGTCATAGGTTCATTTTTTCCTCAAAACATGATGGGGTTACAAAGAGTGCGAGGCGGATTGGCGACTTAACAAACAATGGGTTTTACCCATTTTTTACGCTGTTCCTAATATAATGCCTATAATAATATATTTCATTTTTTTTCTGGTTAACTCTACAACAAAATAAAAAGGTTATCAATTAAACGCTTAACAAAAATCCACATTTTTAAGTAGATAGTCATAGATATTTTTTATCAATAAAAATACATTTTCATTGTTATCCAAATAAAACACTTCATAATCATGTAAGTGTTTGTAGGTACGAGTAGAATATTTTTGATTCATTAGATTCGGACTTCCCATTCAGTTATATGTTCTATATTACATTGTTTTGTAGAGAAACAATTTTACCATCAAAATAGTGGATTTAAAATTGTTTCGCTACATAACACTGTATAATAAATCTATACTAATATTATAAAGCGGAAAAGTTTGTTTGTTTGTTTGTTTGCTTGAACGCGCTAATCTTCGAAAGTACTGGGTGGATTTCAAAAATTCTTTCTGATTATGATAGGCAGTTTCATGAGGAAGGCTATAGGCTATCTAGCATTACGCTACTCCTCTCGGTTTTCCTACAATAAAGGTATTGGTGAAGTAAGTCGGAAGGAAATATGCCGCTAAATTACTATAATCGCGTGAGCTGGCGAAATGCTGAGTTATACGTAAAGATCATATACTACAAAAATGTAGGATTTATGTAGATCTAAAAAAAGTCCGCGGTACTGCATATCTAACTTTTATAAATAATCCACAATAAGGCAAATTATGTTAAGAAAATATTTAAAAAATAAGGAATGTTTTTGTAGTATTATTATTATGCGGCCATATTAATATTTGCGTTTGAAAGTAATTTCATCATCAAGACAATTTTATGAAGATTATCTTTGCCTTTTACAGTATATAATTTGGACTTATAGTTTAGGAGAAAATGTAAAATTAAAATTATTCAACAACGCTATTCACCGATACGGCCGCGGCGACCCGGGGATGCACGACGCGACGCGTTGAGCATGACTCGCGTACTCTACCACTCCGCGATAGATACCGCACTGATAGTGAACCTTATCTTGGTTTCATTTCGACTTCTTGGCTAAGAGACTTCCTATGTAAAATTGTTTCAGCTTCTTTTACGTCAGATGTGTATTTTTGTATCTATACATTTGAATATTTATATTTTACTTTCTCTTTAGTTGAATAAGTAATTTTGGTGTTGGTTAAAATAGGGTGTTGTTTTGTTCATCCCACTTTTTTATGTCATCGTTCAGTTTAAAGGTATGTTGTAATGAGATACCGCGGCCCCGGAAGGCAAGGCCAGCTGAAGTAACTGGGTGGGCTTATAGTCAGTAGAAGTCTGACACTCCTTCTCGCTCCACTCGAAAAAACGGGTCAGATATTCAACGTTGGCATAGTTTAAAAGCGATGTTGTTAGGATTCCTTAGCCGAATAGCAAAAAAACGGAACCCTTATACTATTCGTCATGTCTATCTGGCCGTCTTTCCGTATGTCACAGTCATTTTATTCCGAAACTATTAAGACTACAGAGTTCAAACTTGATATATAGATGTATTCTGCAAACCGCTTTCCGATTTTTATGCGAAAATAATGTAAAAAAAAACATTAAGGGAGGCTCCCCATACATGGAACTAGAACTAAAATTTTTTTTTACTTCAAGCCTGTACGCCTATGCGGGTGTCGGCGTCTATAAATAGACCTTTTAAAATGATACTGAGGTTCATGTAATCATTTTTGTCAAAGTCAATCGTTTGAAAGATATATTTGGGGACACATTTTACTACTTTGGAAGTGCCAAAGTAGTAAAATGTGTCTCTAACTTTTAAAATAATAAAGTGTAAAATATAAAAAAATATGCTGTAGATTCTAATGAAAACTTTTAACTAATTGATTCGAACGAGATACAGTTTTTGAGATTTCATTTTCACATTTGCAAAATCCGCAAATAAAACTTTGTCATATAAACATTATAACAGCATTTTTTTACGTTAATCTATGCTAGCAAGCATAGCTACGGAATTCTTCGCGAGTCAGTCGAAAGATATACGCTTCCAAAGTGGTAAAATGTGTTTCACCCCCCACCCCCTCCTACTTTTATAATAATGGAGTCAAAAACCAAAACAAAATATATGCTGTAGATCTTAATAAAAATTTCAATTAGAATTGGTTTGAACGAGATCGGGTCAGCAGTTTAAAAATACTCTAAATGTATTCTTGACAATATTATTAAATTAAACTATATTTACTTCGCGATTCTCTATCCATTGCGAATTAGATTGACGCATAAAATTACACATTAATAATAGTAGTAGGATTATACGCGGGTGAAACCGCGGGGCACAGCTAGTAATAAATAAATATCACCTCGCTGCAATCTCAAATAGTACGTGAACAAATTCTATATAACACTCTTGAATAAATAAATCCATAAAATAATGCAAAAAGGTTTACAACACCTAATAGAAATTAGTCACTTACCTTCCATTTCCATAAAAACACACAGATCGTCACTTTTAAATGCACTGAACGAATTTACTGACTGCTTACGTTCGATAAACAATGGCAAATGACTCTTTAACAAGTGGAAACACGAGAACAAGCTAAAATTTACAATTCATGGCGGATGATTCCCCAGGGGAATCATCAAAGTCTCTGGCGCTTGGTGCCCCAGAGGCATCACGAAATTTTTGTTTGACGCCAGGCACTAAAGATTGCTAAAAGACCTCCGCACGGAATCGGTTAATCAAATATAAGCATGTTGAACAAACAAAAAACAAACAAAAAAATACAAACTACACAATCCTTACTTATTAATATTATTATAAGTGCGAAAGTTTGTTTGTATGGATGGATGTTTGTTACTCAATCACGTCAGTTTGGCTGAACGAATTTTGATGAAATTTGGCACAGATGTAGATTATAGTCTGGATTTTTTTACTCTGTCTTCTCACTTTTTTATTTAATGTTTTATTTTTTTTCTTTTGATGTTCACATTTTGATTTTAATTTTTGAATAATTTCAAGCGCTTTATCCTGAAACAAAAAAAAACGCATTAACTTCTTGTTTTCTGCAACTTCGTCCAAGTTTTTGCCGTAAATTAATTTGAAATTACCAGTTACGCTGCCCACAGTACATGCAGTTATATATTATAAAATAGAACAGTTACATCTGAATAGCTAGAAGTGCTGCAGACAGGCTCCTTTTCCAGTGCTTTGTGACAAACAAATTGTTGTGCCTCACATTCATTAAATTGGGCTGGTAACTGTAAAGAAATAAATGACATAATGACATTAATTTTTAATATTGAGCGAGTTTGTATTTAAAAGTCCAGATTGTATAGTAAGTACCTATAGTAACATATAAATAAAATAGAACACTTACATCTGCATAGCTAGAAGTGTTGCAGACAGGCTCCTCTTCCAGTGCTTTGTGAGAAAAAAATTGTTGTGCCTCACATTCATTAAATTGGACTGGTAACTGTAAAGAAATAACAACATTTTTTTATATTGAGTGAGTTTGTATTTAAAAGTCAAGATTGCATGGTAATTACCATAAGGAACATAATCATTATGAAATATTACACTTACATCTGCATTGTTAGAAGTGCTGCAAACAGGTTTCTCTTCCAACACCCTGCGAGGAACAGATTGTTGTTCATCACACTCGTCAAATTGTGCTGGTAACTATAAAAAGAATAACCATAAATGTTTAATAATATTTACATTGCGAATTTAATCACTAACTCACGCTCACATTTTTTTAGCTTGCATTTTAACATAGACACAACATTTTATAACCTGATATGTATGTATCTTTTTCAAAAATAAATCATTATCCATCTCCTTTTGCTATGACTATATCAGGAGAAAAATAGTGCAGGTATATGTGTCTTAATCTGTGTGAGGAGGTGGATAATTAAAATCATATAACTTATATTAGGTTTTGATTCAGTCTGTACGAGAATTTTAAGGATGTTTTATAATTTTCAGAAAAAAAGAGTTATCTATTTATTCTGACTGATGTGTATTTAAATCTGAAACTTTATACCAGTATTTCAGCAATATAGAACTGCAGTTGCTGACATGCTTCTCGTCCCTCCTCTCTCTTCATCAACTGGTTTGGATTGGTTACTTGTCTATTGTCTAATTTCAAAACTTACCAACAACTCACTTGAAGGCAAAGCATCATCGCGCAGTCTTGTTATATTTAAAGTTCGGTTAAAACATTTATCTTCAAAATGCAGCGAACAAATAAAAATATGCTTTGTTGTAGTATTCAAAGGAGAACGGGCATTCTAGCCTAGGAACCAATAACAACAAGCGATATATCATTGGAAAGGTTTTTTTATGTACTTCAACTTTTGTTATGGCGGAAAGTCCGAAATCACTGTGTGAATAAAGTTATAGCGCAATAAAGCCAGACTTCATTCACAAAAATGCCATTTCTCACTAATTTCAACCCAGGTGTTTTATGGCACCTCAAGCTTAAAATACCTTATCTATTATTTTATTTAATGTTTGAATACACCGCGTAGAGTATTGTTTAACAGATAACTCTGTTTTTGTTGTCGCACACTCGCGCAACTAATAAAAGACACGCAACAAACACGCGCAACTAATAAAAGTTGCGCGTGTTTTATAGGGGTACCTAATACTTTCGGCCAAGGCTGTATCTTGCTCTCACTGATCTCATGCTAACGGCGCTGGTATGCTTAAACTTGAAGTACCTACATACTAACACTACTTTATCCCACACATTTTATTTCTGATAAAATAAGGTCAGGTAAAGCTCTACCTGACCTTATTTTATCAGAAATAAAATGTCTACTGCTCTACAAAATAAAACAAACAAGTGAAAAAACATATGAGATTTATTATCATATCACTATCAATGAATTTTAACTTTTAACAACATTATACATTGTTAAAGAAACATTTGAGACGGTCATTACATTAATGACAACAGATACAAGTTAAGAATTTAAAAGGAAAACCAAAGTATTAATATTGCAGCGCGCCCTAAGCCGACGTACGCACGGACGTAATAAAATCGCGGCGAGATTTTTCCGCGCACTGTATTAGCAACTCTTGGTGTTGAACTGAGCATTGAGAATAGCATTTATTTAAAAATTTTTTTATGAGTGCATCGCGTCGCATCAACAGTGCGTCGAAAAACCACACTATTGGATTTTCAACTATCGGTGCTAAGCAGTGCGTTGAAGATCCAGTACGCGAAAAACTCTCGCTCGATTTTACTACGTCCGTGCGAACGTCGGCTAACACTTGTCGTATAAAAATACAATACAATAATAAATCAAATACATAATATTTTTATTAGTTTGATAATACCAGTTTTACAGTAAGATAACAAAACTCCTTTTCAATCTTCATCAATAATAATACTAATGAAATCTCTGGCTGGAGAATTAAACGGCTCATGCCTTCCTACACCTAAATATCAGACAATAGAGGTTATATAGGCATAACTCCCTATTGTCCTTTCGCGCCTTGTCAAGCAAGTGCAATAATATTGTGCTATCGCACTAATACCAATTACGTCCCTAATAACCAAAAGATAACATAGATATATTTTCGCCCTTACATGGCGAGACTGTATTCGGCCTCTTAACAACCAGTGTTATAATAAATGTGTGGGATAAAGTAGTGTTAGTATGTAGGTACTTCAAGTTTAAGCATACCAGCGCCTGTAGCATGAGATCAGTGAGAGCGAGATACAGCCTTGGCCGAAAGTATTAGGCACCCCTATAAAACACGCGCAACTAATATAAATAGAACAAAAACAGAGTTATCTGTTAAACAATACTCTACGCGGTGTATTCAAACGTTAAATAAAACAATACATAAGGTGTTTTGAGCTTGAGGTGCTATAAAACACCTGGGTCGAAATTAGTGAGAAATGGCATTTTTGTGAATGAAGTCTGGCTTTATTGCGCCATAACTTTATCCACACAGCGATTTGGAACTTTCCGCAATAACAATAGTTGAAGTACATAAACAGACCTTTCCAATGATATATCGCTTGTTGTTATTGGTTCCTAGGCTGGCTTCCATACATTTTTGCCCGTCCTCCTTTTCAATCCCAAGTATATACAGCCACTGTTCTTTTCTTTCTTTACATGTTGGCAATCTAAAATCATAAAAAGAAATCGAGTTTAAATCATATTCACCTGTCGATATGTTTTATCGATAAATTGAAAATTCCGAACCGTAACTCTAACTCTCTGTTTACTAACAAATTATTTTCTTAAAAATCACATAATATATACATGCATTCCACTTCCTTCTTCGATAAATCTTTCACTATCCAAGCGGCCCGTTTGTGGAATGCATTACCCATAGATGTGAGGCGTGCTCAATCATTACCTACATTCAAAAGAATGGTGAAGGAGCATTACCTCTCACTTTAATTTTTTTCCCTCGTTTCTCTATTATGAATTTGAAATATATTAGTATATATTTATATATTATTTTTTGTGGTATGTATTATTATTATTCTATTATTATGTTTAATTAGTGTTATGTATGATGTTGTACACTGACAACCCTAAATCTATCTCTTTTAATTTCTATCCATCCAAAGGTTGTCTGTAAGAGATTGCCCTGTGCGATAAGACCGCCCATTGTACCCTAGTTTTATTATTGGTATCTTTAAATGTATTGTAAGGTGTACAATAAAAAATATAATAAATAAATAAATAAAATAATATCAACAGTAAAATAGTAAATGATTACAGAAAAGCAAGTTTATATTTATAAACTTTCCCAAAAATAGCAAAATCTTTCAAAATAATAGAAAAAACAAGATATTTTGAATGAATTCGGTTACTTACCTGTTCAACGTTTTATTGGGATGTTTTTTTTGCTTTTCATGCGGCAGACTAACACACTGCACCTACCCATAATAAATGCAGTATTATGCAAGTTCTTACACTATAAACAAGCACAATTTTCGCCTATTATCACTAAATTTTCTTCAAAACACTGAAACAAGCGAGTCGCGATGACAACTGATGTACTTGTTGTTGGCTGTGACCTCATCAGTGTTGCCAATCCTAATTTTATAAAATTAGTAGAATATGTACCAAAAATCGGTAGAAATTGGTAGAATCCAAAATGAAAAATCGGTAGATCTACCACCTTAATTTAGTAGGTTTTTTAATAAAAAAAACGAACTATTCGCATGTTTATTTAGAATAAATGTTCCACCAGCGCATTTAAGATCACACCTGCATGCTTTACAATAGAAATATCCATCCCCCTTCGTACTACCTTTGTAGCCAACCTGCATATTCCTTTTTCTTTTTCCCATGACTTAATATATTTTTGATCTTTTTTCTGGCCTTTCGTGGCGGAGTTTCTGACCTTTGACTTTGCGTACATTCTCCGCCACTATCATGTGCTCTTTGTCCTAGACTCTTGCTTGCTAGAAGCAGAAGCAGGTCACAACTCACAACTCTGTAGTAACTAACAAAATTAGACAAAAACAAATAAAATCACAATTACTACAACAAATTCAACGATGGTACGACTACGAAAGTGTCAATGTCAGAATTGTCAGATGTCAATCAATGTCCACTGTCAATCGTAAGTTTTAGTTTATTCGCCGTTGAGCTAAGTCACAAATCCATACCGCCTCATCCTTCAGTAAGAAAAAAATGTTTTTAATAACGGCGTTGAAAATTTTGAAAAATAGGTAGATTTGAGGCTTAGGCTGGAAACAGTGCTAGACAGACGGTCAGCGCTGACCGTACATTTTGACCGTCAGCGCTGACCGTCGGTTGTGAAAATCGTCAGCGTAGCTGAGTGCGCATTCATAGGCTTGCATAGATATAGCTGCAAGCACTCAAGCACTGTTTCCAGCTTTAGGTTGGTAGACAGGTAGACTGAGGGCAAAGTAGGTAGATCTACCTAAAATTTGTAGATATGGCAACACTGGACCTCATCACCTCAGACTAAAGAAACTCTATGGACTTGATATACCTACAAAATAAACGTGCCATACCTACAATAACTGGTATTTCAAAATAGCGGATTGAACTAGTGACGCTACTCAAGAATCAAAAGAATTTTATCGATATATTTAAAATATCTACTTACCATCTACGTCGACGAGGACGACGTTTACTGATTTCTCTTAAGATTGAGTAATAAAATTGTGACTTTCAGCGTCTTTTTGGATTACGTATTTTAAAAGGATTCGAACTTTTCGATGAAAGCTGGCTTTTTTTTCGAAATCGCGGTTTGTTCCATACAAACACACTTTTAACCGTTTCCGTGCGGATGATGCCGCACAGACATCATGTAAATCTATTGCGTATGGCGTATGGTGCCCGAGAGGATACAAAACTAAAACATAAAAAACTCGGCTAAAACGACATTTTTCAAAAGAGTCCCGTAAATAAAAGTGTCTTTATTTGTCACCCATATCATGCCCACAGTGTTCGTTTCAAGTAATTTCGTAAATTAGCAGACTTCAGAGGTTGTAAACCAAGTTGTCGAGTCACATTTTATTATTGATTATAATTCTAACAGCCAACTTTCTGGAGTGTTTCTCAAAAAATCAAATGCTTTTGTCATATGGTTAATTTATGCCTCAAAACATGATGGGGTTACAAAGAGTGCGAGGCGGATTGGCGACTTAACAAACAATGGGTTTTACCCATTTTTTGCGCTGTTTGCCGGCCTATAATAATATATTTAATTTGTTTTTTTGGATAATTCTACAACAAAATAAAAAGGTTGTCAATTAAACGCTTAACAAAAACACATTTTTAAGTAGATAGTCATAGATATTTTTTATTAATTAAAATACATTTACATTGTTATCCAAATAAAATACTTCATAATCATGTAAGTGTTTGTAGGTACGAGTAGAATATTTTTGATTCCTTAGAATCGGACTTCCCATTCAGTTATATGTTCTATATTACATTGTTTTGTAGAGAAGCAATTTTACCATCAAAATAGCGGATTTAAAATTGTTTCCCTACATAACACTGTATAATAAATAAATATCACCTCGCTGCAAACTCAAATAGTACGTGAACAAATTCTATATAACACTCTTGAATAAATACATCCATAAAATAATGCAAAAAGGTTTACAACACCTAATAGAAATTAGTCACTTACCTTCCATTTCCATAAAAACACACAGATCGTCACTTTTAAATACACTGAACGAATTTACTGACTGCTTACGTTCGATACACAATGGCAAATGACTCTTTAACAAGTGGAAATACGAGAACAAACTAAACTTTACAATTCATGACGGATGATTCCCCAGGGGAATCATCAAAGTCTCTGGCGCTTGGTGCCCCAGAGGCATCACGAAATTTTTGTTTGACGCCAGGCACTAAAGATTGCTAAAAAGACCTCCGCACGGAATCGGTTAAGCTTCGGCGTACCATTACTGGCGGTTACTGGACATTTTTTGTTCGTCTGTGAGTCCTCTCCCCATAAATATCAATTTCATCTTGCCCCGCGATTTCGAAAAAACATCAATATGTCGGCGGGTCAATATGCCACATCGGTTCTATTCCCTTTACGTGTAGCTGTAAATCCTATATACATACTATGCTTCCGGCATAACCGATTAACTGTCAACATTTATTTTTATTTTATTTATTTATTTATTTTCGCATTTTATCTGTGAAATTGATCGTTGCCCTGCACTGTTTGATGGTGATCACCGGGGTGATTTTGGTGAGGTACGAATCTCACACTCCCTGTTCTTTTCCCCAAAAGTTCAGGTGAGCAATTTCAAAAAAATTTGTACCCCCGGATTTTGCCTTGTCCCTCGACTTTAATCATTTATTTTGTTGAGATGAATGACTTCTAGGAGATTATATTGATATAAGTGAAATAAACATATATTAAAATATACAAATAAACTGTAGTTTTGTCGTTACTTTAATAAATATAAAACTTACGAAGATTTTAAAATACCAAAGAACATCGAAATTACCTGTCCCCTTCCCAACTAGCGTCAGACAACCTTTAATTAAAAAAAAAAAATCCGTGTATTGAGAGTGGTTTATAAATATATTTGAATTCTCAAAAGTTGAATTTATCAGTTAAAAGTATAAATAATATATTTTCTTACATATTTTCTATAAAAAATAAGTTTAAATTAAAATCGTAAATTTTGGCCAACCGGAACATTCAGTTTTGTGACCGCTCGTTTTCAAAAAAATTCTTCCTAATCGTGGAAAGTATTTGGCACAATAGCAGCACAACATATTGTACTTCATTCATCGAGAGACGCTATTTTGCTTTCATTGTAAAAAGAATTAGCTAGCAGTGCGGACTTATTGTTGAAGTGTTCCGTGTTTCAATTTCTTGACTCGGGTATGTGACCAAGTTTTACTATTATAAATCACTTTTCTATAAACATTGTTATTGTTGACACATTGCAAAAGTTGTATAGTATTTGATCCCGAAAAGTTAATACTGCTAAGTACGATAAGTAATTTTTAAACAATTTAAAACTACCAGAAGGTTGTATTATGTGACCTCCGTTTTGTGACTTATTCTACGGTCACATTTAACGGAACGGCAAGTCACAACAGGTCGGAATGCATAAAACTTAGTTTACATTGCTATCCTTGCTGACCGAGTTAATGTGATTTTAAAGTTTTAAATTAAATAAGTTCTTTTTTTAATTTATATTTCAAATTTATAGATCATTGAAGTTTGCTGACGACATTTAAATGTTAGGTAAGCTTTTCTTAACTTTGGTGGATATAGCAATGCCACTTACTGGCGCGGAGAAAACTAGAAGATACAAAGAGAGATTAAAAAATTAATACCCGGATGCTGCCCAATGCAAAAAGAAATTTAGATCGACTGAAATCAAAATGTTCAATTAGGAAAATTTGAGTGTTTGAGATAGCTCGATCTGCTGGCGTCTATACAATTTATAACAAACCTAATCCAACCGTGTATAACCTCAAACACACTTATTTTATTGTATGTAAGTACACCAGTACCTACATTATAATAATTGGGTTTGAGGTTTCTTTTGTGATTTCACTCATTATAGTAAGGTAAAAATATAAGAATACTTAAAATTATTGTTTTATTTCTTACCTACTCGATTCTTAAAAATTTTCAGTTATTATTGACTTTTACTTAACAGAAATATATATATATATATATATATATATATATAACTAGTTCCAATTTGAAAAGTAGAGCTGATAATGTTTAAATCATCATTTGATATAAAAATTTGTTAATTTGTTTAATATTCTACTAACTATGTAGGTCCGTATTATTTTGGCAATTAATAAATCATGTGAGCACAGCCTTATGATTTTAAATAGGCTATTTTCTTTGATTTACCAATTAAGTGCATGTATTAGTTGTTTAAATAAATATGAAAATGGCTTATTTATTTCATACTTTCCGTAAAATTTGCTTTTAAATCTAGTCACACAATGGAACCAGTTCCGTCACCAAGTCAGTTTTGTTTCGATATTACAGGATAAATGCCTCGAATTCAGCGTTCCTTTTTGTTTTCCTGCATATTAAACTATATTACCTTTTACATTTTGGTCAAATAAAAAAGAAAAAAAAAAAAATTAAAAATATAATCGAATTTTAGAGCAGACACTTTATTTTGAAATTGCTCAGGTGCCTTTTGAAGGTACCCCCCCGATAACAAAAAAAAAAGATATCCCAGTGCAGAGTAAATGCAGAGGGCCGAAGCCTGCCGGGGTCGTGGGACTCATCCCGTTACCGTGGCCCCGGTACGTAAAGGGTTATTGAAGGAACACCGTGGATTTTAGTCAGTAAAAGTCTGACAGTCCCTCCCACCCTGCCCGGGGTGGGAGGACTTATTTGATAATTTTACCACGTTAAAAAAAAAAAAAAAAAGTGCAGAGTAAAAGCCACCCTCGCCTTTTTCCAAACAATCGTATCTGCTGTTAGAGCATCCAACCAGGAAATTAAGCCGAAACCAATCAGAGACAATGTAATCAATAATTTTGATTTGAAACATTGAACTGGGTGTGGACACTTGAAATTTTTCATTTTTTTATTTCTGTTTTGTTGAATTTGTTAAAAATGCATAATAATTACTATCGTATAAGAACACTTTAGTGAGAATAAGGTTTGCTTTATTGCTCTATGTAAAAAAAAGACATGTTGTAAAGTAAGTTCTACTGATAAACTGAGTCAGAAGTCGTAGGACACAGTTATTTTTGGCGAACAACGTCCGAGAAATCCGCCCGAAAACACAATATATCTCACAAGTAATACATATATAAATTAAATTGTTTATTGCGATTGCCAAGTCAATCTATTTATTTAAAACGTTAAAGATTTTTAATATTGATATGGTCACTATAAGATGTCGTTAGGTTGGATAATTACGTAACAACTTAAGACAGAAGGTCCCTTAAGTGGGGACTGAATAATCGAATAACCAACTTGGTATTACATGGATCTCACAACTTTTTACGGTAGAAGAACTGAGTTGCGAGACTTGGTTTTTTGACAAGTATTGTTTTTTATGGGATCTCATTGCTTTTTGTAGAAAGTCCTACTTTTTCCTTTCCGGTACCTTCTACTTCTTGTATACCAACAACGAATTTTCTTAAAGCCCTCTGTCTTATGAGCTTTTCTTATTTTTGTAGGTAGCCTTCCTTTTTTTCTTTTCCGGTACTACTTCTTGAACTTCAGCTAAAGTTTTTTTCAAAGCCCACTCCGTCTCCATGGGTTTTTTCGGAGGCTTTGATACGCATATATGAATACGCACGTACGTCTTTTGCATTAGTTAGTAATAATTAATGCCGCACTCGTCAAACGTCTCGGTTAAAGTTAATCCATAAGTAAGTAATTATGCAATTTCGGGCAATTTACTTAATACTCCCTAATACTCTTAATACTTCTTGCTTTTTTATTCCGTTGACCATTTCACAAGTTACCTTTGAACATAATTATTATATCTAGGTACCTATCTACACTGGAAGACACGGTGGAGCATATGGTCGAGGTGTGCCCTGCATGGGTGGAGCACCGTCGTATCCTCGTAGAGGCGATCGGCGGCGGCGACTTCTCGCGCCCTGCTCTGGTTTAGACCATGGTGCTAAGCGAGAGGGAATGGGATGCAGTCGCCTCCTTCTGCGAAGCAGTCATGCTAGCGAAGGAGGAGGCCGAACGTGCGAGGGAGAGGCAACTCTCTTCCTCGCGCTCCAGCTGCCGGGGGAGGCGCCCCGGGCGTCGTGGATCGCGAGCCGATTTCCGGCCACAGTAGGCGCGGGCCTGCGGACGGAGAGCAGGGGTCGCTCACCATCTGGTAAGGACCAGGCCCGGGTCGGCGGCGCGTCTTGTTCCACGCGCGCCTCAAAAAGCTGTCAATACGGGCCTGTTGGTATAGTGGTCAGTGGCCCTGACTGCTATCCTCAAGGTCGTGGGTTCGATTCCCACCCAGGACAAATATTTGTGTGATGAGCACGATCATTTGTTCTTTGTCTGGGTGTAATTTATCTATAACATGTATGTATTTAAAAATATATATGTATGTTCATCAGTTGTCTAGTACTCATACCACAAGCTCTGCTTAGTTTGGGACTAGATGGCGTTGTGTGAAAGTTGTGGAATATTATTATTATTATAATACCAGTGACGGGGCCTCATAGGGCCATTGCCTGTCAAGGTTTGCGGGAAAGTTCCATCGAGATACCGCGGCCCCGGAACTTTAGGGCAGTCGAAGGAACAGGGTGGGTTTTAGTCAGTAGAAGTCTGACACACCCGAGCGGAAGAAGTCATTCGATGATTTTTCCACCAATAAAAAAAAAAGTACCCATCTACATCTATTATTTCATTATATTATACAGGTACACTGCTTAATTAACTGCAAATGTAACTTTGTAATCCTATATATTTATATGGGATTACAAAGTTATTTATGCAGTTGATGTATCTTGAAAACTGGACGGAAATTGAAAAATATTGTAGTTTTTCCTTGATTTATACACTAAACACTAATCTATACTAATATTATAAAGAGGAAACCTTTGTATTTTTGTATGTTTATATTGAATAGGCTCAAAAACTACTGGACCGATTTCAAAATTTCTTTTACCATTACTTAGAGGGATTCTTCCGAATCCGTATAGGCTATATTTGTGTGCGTTACCCCAGCAAAATAATGTCGAAAATAGTCATTTAAATCTTATAGATAATTAGTTGCCCAGCTTCTGTAATTGTTAAGCACATTTTTAAATTTGTTACACATATAGTTTTTTAGTTATTACACAAAAACATATTCTGCTGGGGTAACGTTTGAAACGTTACCGCAGCAAAACTTTTTTTTAATTAATGGGAATATTGAAATAAATATTAGCTATACATTTAGTTGTCTAGACGAGGTAAATGTTACACGTTATTTTGTTTTTGTTCTTTCTTCGGCTGCGAAGTTATTCGAGATTTTGCTGGAGTAACGTTTGTGGTTTTGCTGGATCTCTGAAACGGTTAAGCGGATTCTTATCATCTTTTGTACATGACTTGTTAGGAATTAGTTTTAATTTGTTTCGCAATAAAAATAACAAAATGATATACCGTTTAAAAGTTATTTAATGAAATATAAAAACACTTCTTTAGGTCCTAACACTCTGAATATGAGCTCTAAAGACTTACTTTAAACATTATTTTGTAGATTTTAACTACCTTCAAATGTATATGAAGTTTCATTAGTATCCTGGTGGTAATTAACAAATTATGATAATATTCAGTTCTCCACGTTCACGGTCACAATGCGCGCGGAGTTATTTGGCCACCGATAAACCTGTATACAGTTATATAAACTGAATGTTATATCAATATTTAGTTGCTTAATTCAGTTATATACCTGTATAATTTCAGAGTAGTACATACAATAATTAACGAGATAATTAAATAAAAGTCATTAGGAACTTCAAGACCGTGGTAATCCGACCAAGTTTAGGTGGTTACAAAAAAGCGACCGCGTAGAACATTATGCTATCTTCTAAAATTAAGTTACCGCAGCAAAACTTTTTTTTAAATAATGGGAATATTGAAATAAATATTAGCTATACATTTAGTTGTCTAGACGAGGTAAATGTTACACGTTATTTTGTTTTTGTTCTTTCTTCGGCTGCGAAGTTATTCGAGATTTTGCTGGAGTAACGTTTGTGGTTTTGCTGGATCTCTGAGACGGTTAAGCGGATTCTTATCATCTTTTGTACACGACTTCTTAGGAATTAGTTTTAATTTGTTTCGCAATAAAAATAACAAAATGTTATACCGTTTAAAAGTTATTTAATGAAATATAAAAACACTTCTTTAGGTCCTAATACTCTGAATATGAGCTTTAACTCTTCGAATCACGGGTGGCCGCCGGCGGCCACAAAAAACCAGCTTAAGTTGACCTCTAAAATCGAAAAAAGGAAAAATAATTTTAGAGGTCAACTTAAGCTGGTTTTTTGTGGCCGCCGGCGGCCACCCGTGATTCGAAGGGTTAAAGACTTACTTTAAACGTTATTTTGTAGCTTTTAACTACTCTCAAATGTATATGAAGTTTCATTAGTATCCTGTAGGTAATTAACAAATTATGATGATATTCAGTTCTCCACGTTCACGGTCACAATGCACGCGGAGTTATTTGGCCACCGATAAACCTGTATACGGTTATATAAACTGAATGTTATATCAATATTTAGTTGCTTAATTCAGTTATATATCTGTAAAATTTCAGAGTAGTACATACAATAATTAACGAGATAATTGAATAAAAGTCATTAGAAACTTCAAGACCGTGGTAATCCGACCAAGTTTAGGTGGTTACAAAAAAGCGACCGCGTAGAACATTATGCTATCTTCTAAAATATGTAGGATAGTCTTACAAGTTTAGTAGAGATGTGTACACAAGTGTTAAAAAAAACTACATATTTCTTAAATAATTTTTATTTATAGGTAAAATAATAATTTTTAAACTTAAAAACAGTAAGTCCTACTATTTTGTAGACAAATTTCAAATATCACAATATTTTTTCCTAGATATATATTACAGATAGTTGTATTCTAAGATTAACTTATATTATGTAAAAATCACAGATCAAAAATAAAATATTAAACTGCAGTCAAATAATTATGTAAATCAGAATCATCTTTAGGCATAAATTTCATATCCATAATAATTAAACGTAGAACCATCATTCTTTCAGAAAATTTACAGTTAGAACCATCTTTTGACAATACATTAAATAAAACATTTGATTGTGAACATTCGTGGTTTTTATTTCCCTGTAAGAAACATGTAAACATGCAAGCAAGCATGCAGCATGCAGTTATGTTAAACGAAATTATGCAGGATTTTAACTCTGCCAAAAGTAATTTATGCCATTGTGAATTCGAACATATAAACATTCGGCTAAATAATAATTATACATACTAAATAATTTTTATGCCTTAAAAATATTCGTTTAAGGAAGATTATACCAAGTGTGTTATGCCAAATGAATTTCGGAGTATCAAGATTCTGCCAAATAGAAGGAACCCGTGCAACTGTGCCATTGAAATGGTGCACATAATACAATATATACCTATCTAATAAGCAGTTAAAAGGTAATAATTATAATGTTTATAGTACAGATATTATAATATTGTTATGTTTTTAACAGTGTACGCGTCTGTACCGAAATTTTAAGGTGTATTCTCCTACATATTTTAGAAGATAGCATAATGTTCTACGCAGTCGCTTTTTTGTAACCACCTAAACTTGGTCGGATTACCACGTTCTTGAAGTTCCTAATGACTTTTATTTAATTATCTCGTTAATTATTGTATGTACTACTCTGAAATTTTACAGGTATATAACTGAATTAAGCAACTAAATATTGATATAGCATTCAGTTTATATAACCGTATACAGGTTTATCGGTGGCCAAATAACTCCGCGTGCATTGTGACCGTGAAGTGTGAACGTGGAGAACTGAATATCATCATAATTTGTTAATTACCTACAGGATACTAATGAAACTTCATATACATTTGAGGGTAGTTAAAAGCTACAAAATAACGTTTAAAGTAAGTCTTTAAAGCTCATATTCAGAGTATTAGGACCTAAAGAAGTGTTTTTATATTTCATTAAATAACTTTTAAACGGTATAACATTTTGTTATTTTTATTGCGAAACAAATTAAAACTAATTCCTAAGAAGTCATGTACAAAAGATGATAAGAATCCGCTTAACCGTCTCAGAGATCCAGCAGAACCACAAACGTTACTCCAGCAAAATCTCGAATAACTTCGCAGCCGAAGAAAGAACAAAAACAAAATAACGTGTAACATTTACCTCGTCTAGACAACTAAATGTATAGCTAATATTTATTTCAATATTCCCATTATTTAAAAAAAAGTTTTGCTGCGGTAACGTTTCAAACGTTACCCCAGCAGAATATGTTTTTGTGTAATAACTAAAAAACTATATGTGTAACAAATTTAAAAATGTGCTTAACAATTACAGAAGCTGTGCAACTAATTATCTATAAGATTTAAATGACTATTTTCGACATTATTTTGCTGGGGTAACGCACACGGAAAATAGATAGGATTTTTCGTGGTAGTGAAAATTGTGGAGTAAGGCGTCGAAAAAACTGCCGTACGTTAACGATTCTCGCGAACGCTGCCTATATTTAATATAAACATTGCACCCGTGCGAAGCCGGGGCGGGTCGCTAGTTGTATTATAAATTTGAAGCTTCTATGTCTGCTAGAAGTGCCATAGACTTTTGATGATCGGTCAGTCGTGAGTGACAAAATTATGGAACTTTGACTCGTTATAATTCTTGAACTACTGGTTCAAATTGAATGGATTTTAAATATACTGCGTTTATACAATGCCTGTTTGGTTACTGAAAATTCAGGCTTCTAGTTTTATCCACAACGAAGTTATAGGGGCTCGAAATGGCCTGAATTGCTTCGAGAAAAGAATGGTATGACGGGGGCACTGCCATGCCCCCAGATTGACATATGTAATTGGATATAAAATACTTTTCATCCGTTAACCAGCTCGATGAAGATCGTTTTATAGTGGGATCTCGGGTCCCTTCAATGCTACTGACGTAAGTGCGTTGAGATTTTGAGAACAGCTTATTGAGCCCGTACCACCTTCAGCATGGAAAATACCATGATATCAACCCAGAAGGTATTGCAGAACGGATAGGCATAGTCAAATGTTCACCTGTATGTATGCAGATAATCCTGGGAGTACTTACTAGATTGTAAGTTTAGCGACATAGATAAATTTGCGGGTACACAATCTGAAAAGTCAGGGATGGAAAAGAGTCAATAAAATACATTTTTCTAATACAATAACATCAATTTTATAATTATTTTAACAGCAATATCTAATGTTTTTCTAGTGCTTTAACTAAAAGATCATTAATATGTGTGATTAGGTTTCTTGGGTCTACTACAAGTCCTGCTGTCACCATGGCGTTGGCGAATAGCTGCTCGGACACCATTTTGGCCAATTCCTTATCAGACGAGGTCAGTTTGTGAAGTTTCTTGATGATGGGATGTCTGGAAAACGAGATAATCAATGTGTTCATATTATAAATAGGGGTTGAGGAGGGAGATTGAGGTCATTATTATATGTGTTTAATAAAACACACATAAAAGCAAAATACAGGTTATTAATATGCAATACGCAAATTTTTGCGGTTTGATACATTTTTTTTGGTTGGGAAAATCATCAAATGACTTCTCTCGTTCTGTGTGGAGCGGAAGGGAGTGTCAACCTTCTACTGACCTTGCGTTCAGGTCGCGGTATATCGTTAGAACATTCTAGAAACCCGCGGTTATACCTAGCTAAAGAAGAAAATAACCAGTTTGCCACAAAAGATACTCACTTAACGTTTATTTCTAGATGTGGCCTTAGCAGCGCGAATCTGTTTTCTTCACTGAGATTTTGTGCTTGAGTGCGAATAAAATGACGAGCGGCAGCCATTTCTTGTACGGTGATAACACACGGATGGGTTTCCAATTTGGATGTAGTTTTTACATCGAATACTTTGCCAGCTAGTTGCGTCTTCAGGTAGTTTACAACTTCGTCTACTTGGCTTTGTAGAAGTGCATCGCTTCCTGTTTAAAAGACAAAGGAAATGACCTTAATATTAATAACTGTTAGAGTTGCACTTTGCAAATTAAGTACCTACCTAATTTTAAATCTGTTCGTCACTCTTGCTAAAACTCGAGAACGGCTGAACTAATTTTGGTTTTAAAATATTTGTGAAAGTCCAGGGAAAGTTAAAAGGTGAAAAAATGGCGGACCAAAGTTTGCTGGGTCAGCTAGTGTGTGATAAAAGTTTAAGAAGTAAATGGCGTTAAAGTATAAATACGAACCAATAATATCTTCTGTTTCCTCCTTAGTCGCTGTCTGCATATCATTCTCTATGGAGACAAGCTGCTTGTTGTTGAATTCCTTCAGCTCCAATAACACCAATTCGTCGTACATTTCGTAGCAAAATAACACTTCGACGTCGCGTTTTTTGAGTGACTCGTAATAAGGAGAAGTTTCAGCCAATTCACGACTGCAAATATAAAATTAAGTCAAAATCATATTTCTGCCCGTATTATATTTTATATTATATTTTATTTCCACAGGAGTTTTTGAACACTCAAACGCTGACCGTAAGCCTGTCTGTTAGGCCGTGCGCGCACTGCCTTGCGGTGGCCGCAATTCCGGTAGTTCTACCGCACCGGTAGACTGACCGCAGTGCGCGGACTTCTATGACACTCCATACTTCACAAATTTTGCGTTTCCAAAACGCAACGCAGTGCGCGCACGGCCTTACAGCCTTTTACTTACTGTTACAGTCTGCTTACAGCAAGGTTGACTGGTAGAGAATGCCTTGCTGCATTATTTTTATTTAATTTATTTATTGCACAATGTAAACACAGTTACACGCGTGGCTTATTATAACTAATGTATATTATAAGTCCGCCATGTACCATTATTACTAGGGGAACCAAACGCCTGCCGGAGGCTTTATGCGGAAATTGTGCGGTCCATGACCCTCTATGGGGAGACTGTGTGGGCGCTGAATCTTCAGCGGCGACCAGCCCGCCAGCTGGTCGTGTCTCAGAGGGTCATGGCCATCCGGGGATACCGCACGATCTCCGGGGAGGCGGCGAACCTCCTTGCCAGATTGCTGACGTGGGATCTGGAGGCGGTAGCCCTCGCGCGCGTTCACAATTGGCGCGCGGAGGTGCTAAGCCAGGGTGAAACTCCGCTACCGCGGCAATTCGCGGTCCAGCGGACAGAGTTCTGGCACGATCTCACGGCTGTCGCAACCGAAGGCTGGGCACGTCGCAATCGCGGTGATAAGTCCTCTCTTTGAGTAGTTGGAGAGACGCCACGGCGTCCTCACCTTCCACCTGACGCAGGTGCTTACCAGATACGGCTGTTTCGGGAGGTACCTGTTTCGGATACAGCGTGAGGACACGCCCGGGTGTCGACATTGTGTGGACCACCCGGAGGCCAGTGACGGGGCCCCATAAGGCCATTGCCTGCCGGGGTTGCGGGAATGTTCTAACGAGATACCACGGCCCCGGAACTTAAGGACAGCTGAAGGAACAGTGTGGGTTTTTAATCAGTAGAAGTCTGACACCCCCTTCCGCTCCACCCAGAGCGGCAGAAGTCATTCGATGATTATACCACGCAGAAAAAGTATCTCGTTAGAACATTCCCGCAATCCCGGCTGCGCCGCCGCTAATCGCTCAACCCTAACGCCAACCGTTTCTACAATAGTGATTTTTATTTTTATTTGTAAGATGTTTTACAAACCTAGGGGCGGCTAAATAGTATATTGTTCTCTGGTCTTCTTTTTGGCGTGAAGCATAATCACTCAGCGATGTCCTTTGACCGCCTGGAAGCTTAGAAGACTCAAATCGAAGCAATTTCGCAATTTCCTCCTATAATATAAAAAAAAATCGAATTAATCACATAAATAATCTTAAATACCATGCCTCACTATGAAATACTCACTTTTTCAATCGCACTCTGACTAGTAACAATTCCTTCTTTCAAGAATATAGAATATTCTTTGTAAAATGCATCATAGTCCACTTGATTCTTTTTCGACATATCTATCAAGAATTTTAGGAAACGGTTGGTCAGCACACTTTTAAGTTTTCTGCGAAAGTAAGTCATCATTGTATCTGAGATAAATAATAACTACCGGATAACTCAATAAGTAGCTCTTCATATTAAATATTTGCTAAAAAAATATACATATAATGTTGTGATACTTACAAAATAAGACCACTATTTTGCAATAGCTCCCTGCTTAGATTCAATGGAATGTCTTCAGAATCCACAACACCTGCAATCACAATAAAAGATTTTATAAAGATTCTCAGATAAGAAATAACAATACTATATGATATAGATTATTATAAACATCCAGCAAAAACAAAAACGAATGGCTCTGTGGGTGTCGAAATGGTTGGCGAATGTTTTCAGAACTGCAAGTCTCAATGAGGAACTATCAGCGGTCTAAAGTAAATTAGTATTTTTCACTGCAGTAGTGACACTTTGAGAAGACAATATTTTTTTTTCGGTAGGATATTCATCAAATTACTCCTCACCCTCTGGGTAAAGCGGAAGGGAGTGTCAGACTTCTACTGACTTAAAACCCACCCTGTTCTTTCAGCTGTCCTTAAGTTCCGGGGCCGCAGTATCTCGTTAGAAGATCCCCGCGAACCCCTTATAATATTAATATATTAACACACTCTTGTACTATTTTAGTCAGTAATTAAAGGTAATCGCTATAGAACAGTTGTTTCAATAACACTACATCCCCACATGGCGACCCTTGCCATTTTTGGGGCGCGTGACGCGATTTCTATTTCGGCGTAGTATTACGGCTCCAAAGGAAAAAAAAAATTTAACTATGTTTGTGACAATTTGGCCTGAAAATATTTGCAATTATGGAACTATCGTAAATAAAATGAATCGAGTACATTTAACAAGTTAATTTGACGTTCAGAAATTCAGTGAAAATGTGTCGTTCCAACGTAGGAAGTGCGCGGAAGCAGTACAGAAATTGCCACCATTCCTGGATCAGCGACCAGATTTTGCAGAACAGCCTGCGAGAAGAGAAGAGCAAGTAAATCTTCCCATGAAGTGGAAGTTCGAGGATTCATCACACTTATCTGCCTGCTGATATCGCACAGATATCATTTATTTTAGTGTTGTGCATACCAAGTGCGTTTCAAGTGCGTCATGCATATCATAGAGCGTAAAAAAATATATTCGCGAGTCATCATATAAATGAATAGACAATAAAATAATAAGACATTAAGAATTATAATAATGATCTGTAAGTTAAATTAGCAATTAAAGTTTGTTTTGAAGTGATCATATATCAATGTACTTTAATTTGTACTATGTAACTTTTTATAGGCCGCCAACTATGTGTGTCATCCCTGTTGGATGCGGCATCGAAGGCAGACAAACCAGGATCAAAATCGGTCAACTCTGCCTAGACCTGAATATGTGCCACAAGCTGGACCGGAACCTGAGTCAGAGCCAGAATTAAACCTGCCAAACGATAAACGGGCTGCAAATACCTCTAGACACTGTGTGTTTAATGGTTGTACTATAGAAAAACAGTTACACATTATTCCAGCATTTATAAAAAAATGCTTATTGGAAAATATAATTTTTATATTGCCCACAATACAAGGGTATGTGATGTACATTTAAACGTGAATGTTTGGCACTTGCTGCTTGAAAATAATAATATATACTCGAATTTTACAGCAAACAAAATTGAAGATATAATATCTTTAGCTAAATCGGAATGACCAACATTTAATTTTGAAAGGGTTTCTGAAATGCAAAATGTTTTATGTCATTATTGGACAGGTTTAACAATCGTTAATTTTTTTAATTTATTTAATATTTTGCCTGCCCTTTCTTTTAAAAGGCCTAAAAATGCGTTGGCTCTTTATTTAGCTAAATTAAGAACTGGGGAATCTGACAGACAACTTGCAACACTTTTTGCAGTGTCACGTCCCACCTTAACAGCAGTACTAAAAAAAGTTAGAGAATAGAAACCATTTGAATCATGTGGATATTGTAAATAGGAATTTGAGCATACCAAATGCTCTCTTTGGTAATGATGAAAATAGACCTGCCATTGCCATATTTGATGGCAGATATGTATATTTACAAAAAAGTTCGAATTATCTGTTCCAGAAAAAAACGCACAGCCTGCACAAATATGACAATTTAGTTAAACCATTTATGATTGTTTCATTTGATAGGCATAATTATTATTGATGTTGTTGGACCATATCGAGCCTTTACCGCCGTTTTAGCGCAACCGACAAAAACCAAATTTTACAGGAGGTTTTTTTAAATATTTTTAAACAGAAATGTGCTAGTAAATTAAAATTTTACATAAATTAATGATTTTTAGATATTTACATATATAATTTAAATAAACACGAAAATAATAAGTATTTACTGTATTTATGGCGCTTACATTATTTTTGCTGTCATAATCTAAGGTTATTTTAACGTTTACGATAAAAATATCTAATAAAATTACTATATCCAAGACACTATACTTGATAAATAAATAGTTATTTCAAAAGTTTTTAAATGATATAGTCATATTAAAATTGAAAAATAGGTTTATTTATATTAAATGTTTGGAATAATGAGATCAATCAGCTTAGTTTAACTTATATTAGATATAAGTATTAAGGCTAGGTAAAGAAATAATTATTTCTTCTGGTACGAATCATCTTCGTCCGTTTTAACTTAACACCACGTATTGTTACATAATGGCTTTTAAACAAAATATTGTATATAATCAAAACAATATTTATATTAAATATTTGGGATATTTAATATTTATATTAAACATTTCACACCCGAACAGCTGCTCAATCTCTATCAAGCCCAGGTTCGGTCGTGTATGGAGTACTGCTCTCATCTTTGGGATGGATCTGCCAAGTACCAACTAGATGCGCTTGAGTCTATTGAGAAACGGGCCAAAAGACTTATTGGCAACGATACACTGGTCGAATCAAAGCTCCAGAGCCTTGAACATCGGCGACGAGTTGCCAGTCTATCGGTTTTCTATCGGTTACATTTCGGGGTGTGTGCGATGGAATTACACAATCTAATTCTGTCAAGCCCGTTCCATCATCGGACTACAAGACAAACGGCGATGCGCCGTCGTTACATGGTGGACATCCCACCTATACACACTAAACGTTTTGGGAATACCTTCATTATGCGTACGGCTAAGGAGTGGAATTCCCTGCCAGAGTCTGTGTTTCCTGATAGCTATAACTTAGGGGTCTTTAAGTCAAGAGTGAATAGGTTAAATTTAGGTAAGCGTGCTCCATCTTCGACCACATCATCACTTACCATCAGGTGTGATGGTGGTCAAACGCGAGCATTATTATCAATAAAAAAAATAGTCAGACCAATCAGATTATCTACCTACTAAGTACTTATATAAAAATAAGTAAAGTATTTTTAACTCTCCTTATCCGAATCATCTCCGTCCGTTACAGCTAAAGCATCACGTGTTGTTCCATCATGCCTTATACTTAAATATTCTTGATGATATCTCTTTGGTATTATATTTTTATTGCATGGCTCCTGTAAATCTCTGTATTTAGCTGCTGAAATTTTGAGCTCTTCGTCGTATAAAGGTGTGGGTCCGATTTGGACAGTAGCACTGTTTGCTCTGGGTCTGATGATGAAATCCATATTGATTTCGTAATTGTCACTATCTTCAAAAAAACCGTATTTAAATTTAACAATAGGATTATTTTTATTTGATTGCATCACTCTTAATGAATTAAAATTAATTTTAAATTTAACTGGCAATAAAGCTTGTGAAAAGGACTTCCATTCCAATAAGTCTCCATACTTTAAAACATTTACAATGTAGCTTTTAGGATTATATCTAGCATTAGTTATCATTGTTGGCCAGTCAGAAGGAGCCCATACTGTTTTATTACGAACGAAACTTTCAATGGTGCTATGAATGGAGTCAACAGACATCATAGTGTGTCCAGGTAAAATGTAAGTTACCTTTATTTATGTTATTGTTATTGCGGTTTTCAAGAAATGAATTAACATTGAAATCATGACACGGTTTCTATTTTGCCCGGCACAGCTGTCAGAATAAAGATTAACAACATGGGTACCTTTTTGGTCCAACATTTACTTTCATTATAGTATGCATATTTTCTCGAGTAATATAAGGTCATACTTTTACCATGTGGAGTATTGAGGACTTTTTCCAAATCAAAGCTCACGCATAAGGAGTTAGAATTAGCTACTTTGCAAATTGCTTGTTGTCGCTTACGTTAAGGCTTTTAAAATATATGTATTCACGATAATTTTAGCACTTGCTATAACTTTATAACGGTTTTTTTTGGAGGGAAACGTCAACAGGGTTAGGTGCGTTACGGTTTAAAATACTAATTACAATTAAAAAAGTATTTTCGACAAACGTGTCGCTTACGATAATTTGGCGGTCAAGGCTCGATATGCTGCTACTCAAACTGATGCCGAGATTATGAATCATTTCGCTCGTTTGCGAGAATATCGACATAACTCGAAATGCTGTCCAATTTAACTAGATACTTGTGTGAAATTATCATAAATTTAAGTATAACATCGTGAACTGAGACACAATGCCAATTTTGCACCGACGTTCATCAGAAAGAAACAGTGTTATTATTCATTTGAGACAAAACACTATATTTTATTTGCATAAAACATAGAATATATTATGTTATTTTAAATATGGAATCCAACATGATTTGCTTAAAACTTAAGCATGCAAAGCTCCTCCTCTGTGAGAGAGACTAGGCCTGGGTTTGACTCAAACCCAGGCCTAGTCTCTGATGAACGTCGGTGCAAAATTGGCATTGTATCTCAGTTCACGATGTTATACTTTTTATGATTATTTCACACAAGTATCTAGTTAAATTGGACAGCATTTCGAGTTATGTCGATATTCTCGCAAACGAGCGATTTGTTTGAAGACGAAGATAGTCACCCAACTAGCACAAATGGGCTGCATTAGTGCTTTGGAGCGTATCCGATTATTACTTATGGTATTAGACGTAAGCGCTAGAGCTTCTACTACAGACATAAAGCAGCCGCTTTAGCGCCATTTGGGCGCCATTTTATGCAGCCTAAAGTTCTATTTAACCTGCACAACGGTTGCATAAAGGTTCCTCAATAGCTATAACGATTTATTAACGCTATACTAAAGCTCTCGTAGCGCTGCTTTTGAATGATTTTGTACTACTTTGAACGAATGAATTGATTATAGTTTTTTGTTGTATATCTTCAATTGACATTATTTGTAATATTTTGGTAAAGTGTTTTCGTCGCCATTATGAAAATAAAACAAAAGTTTGTATTCTGTATTAGCAAGTTATATAAAGATACTTAAAACGCTGTCCAGTTTACTGTAGATATATAAGATAATTCTCGAGTAATTTTAACGCGCTTTTATGATATTTAAAAAATTAACAAAAGATATGTGATAATTTTTATTTGTTATACAAAATAAATTTTATTTCCGTATTTTTACGTGTCGATAACTTACTATTCGCAAGTGGCCGATTGTTTACCGGAACATTTAATGCACATTTAACTGAAAAACCAATGTATATCAACTCAATTTTGCAAGTGAATTATAAGTTTTCTTAAAAAATCATGGAGTCATTGTAATGTAGTCATAACCTGCAGTTTTAGCTCTAATAATTCCCTTTTGAGAATTATAGCGCTAATTTTCACCCTTCTAATGCTTCCAGTGATTTTTGTTCCCCTAGTGCAATTCACAGCCACAAAAAGCTCCTATTTTCCTGTTTTTGTGGTTATAAGATCTAGTTACGTGCTTATTCCAATGGTTTCCATTTTGGAGATCCGTGGTCTACCCTTAAAAACGTTCACTTAACATAGAAATTGTACGCTTCTCAACTTTAAAAATAAATCCAAGATTACGGTGTTTTAATTACGATACTTGAATTTACACCCGATATTTCTACATAAACATAATACAGGTTATTTTTCAAATAGATAATCATAAAACGTCTCAATAATAGTTTACATTATTTTGTTGTCGGTAGAAATAAGATCCAGTTACTTTATGGTTTAGTTATACCTATACCATAATATGAAGTTTAAACATTTCAATTAACTACCTATTATTGTTTTATTACAGAATGCCTTTTAAAATAGTTAAAACTATAAATGCAAACAAGGAAGAGCTGTCAATCTGCTCTTCAGGATGGGAAATATCGCTAGATCAGAATAAAGAAAATTTGTCAAATGAAGACAATATTCCGATTGAAAAGACATTGCCTAATGATGAGAACGTTGCACAAAAAACCGTAATTTGGCTAAAGAGGATAATGGATCCTGTGATGGTACTGCGCCAAATCCAAATGTTGAGACTGATATCTTTATACAATATAAGAATCCAAGAATAGGCTTTTTTTTTATTAAGTTTGTGATTTGTGAAATGTTGAGATTAATCTTCTTTAAAATTAAAAGCTTAAAAATTAAAATACTTTAGTATTAGATGAATAGCAGATTCAGTGGAATGTTCAGCCATTTTTGACGATTTTAGGAGGTTTTCATAAACCTTGCGTACTTTCCTGCATAACCTCCACTTTTCTTTATTAATTTCCATCGTTTAGCTGGTTTAGCATTCTTTTTTTTTTGTAATACTTACAAAAGCGGCTGTAAAAAATGGCGAATGGATTGATCCTGTAAGGAAGAAGTTATGACTAAGGCAGTTTTTGTTTCTTTTTAGGATATTCAATGTAGTTTTTAGTTACACTGATGATTTTTTTGTAACTATAGTATGCATAAGAGCATCTATTATTTCTATAATGAAACTTGTAGTAGTATAATAGTGGTTACTATAACTCCTGCACAGGTGCTGCAAACAGTCTACAATTAACTCCTTTTTGTAGTAAAGTAATCTATAAAAGTTACAATGGAAACCACTGTACAGCTGTAAGTGGCAGAATGACCTTCGTAATTCTGATATAAAGTTGTAAGTGGTAAATGAGTTCTACAGTGAACTACTGTGAAGGCTAGGGTAGTATTTGATTCAGCTTGTAGCACTTTAAGTAACTTTTATAGCTATAGACGTTTACAGATGCAGATATGCAACTTTGAACTGCTTGTTGAACTCTTAAACTTCTATTTTACGGCCATTTCCACTAATATCTCTCTTTGCCCTAGCGGTCTAACGGTTAGCATACGTGTGAACTTGCTCTTTAAATAAATACAAATTTTAAACGTAATTTAGACCTAACTTTCATAAAAACTATCCTAAGTGAACTAAAAGTCACTAAATAAGTGTTATACATCTGAAGAAGCATTCAAGAGTGTGAAAGTGTAACGATTTTCGATGTAAACTGTTAACAAATTTAAATCTCAGCTGGTCAACCGGTTAGTGCATGACAGGACATTTTACGCACAGTGCACGGAACTCGCGCGGTTACGCAGTGCGCTTAAGGTATACTACGGCGTGCGGGCAATCTCGGTAACGTGTTCGAGCGGCCGCGTCAGAGATAATTAGCGCAGGCGGCGCTTTACTTTTTGCCTACTTATCATTGCCTCTGGGAGGACGATAACAATCACAACTTAAAAAACAAAAAATACCATGGCTAGTGATTCTGAGCGTCCTAAAATGTTTAGTGATGACCAGTGATCGGAGTAGGTAGATTGAAATGGGGTCATTGATCCGAAACGTATATATTAATATGGACATTCCTCCGGAATTGGTGGATTATTAAAAAAAACCGGAACTTATGTAGGAATTTTATTCTGCCAGAGTGGAAGGAGTCATTTGATGATTTGCCATCCTCAAAAAAAAGGTAGGAATTATAATAAAATGAGCAATATTATTCTTTATTATTCTTCATATTTTTTTTAACGGCACACAGTCACGATTTGACAAAATCCAACGACCAATCAGAACAAAGGATCATGGGTGGTACAATAACCGGTTATCAGAACAATGCGTACGCCCGCCGACGACATGCCAGGTAGCTCACTCGTTTACTTCGGTTCGTAGAGTGCGCTTCTTTGTTTGTTACTGTGTTGTGAAAACGTTACTTGACCCTGGCTTGTGTACATACTGACTTCTGGAATCTGCTCTAAACCACGATTTGGCTCGAATATACGGACTCAGATTTTTCACTATTGAATTGGATCTACATATTTAAACCAAGCTTTGGTAAGTAATATTTTACTAGTTACAAGGAGTATAAAGCATGTTTGGATGTACTATAAGAATATTTTTAGTATTGAGTTTGTTCGCTTAACCTGCTGAACATACCATGAGTCTTAATATTGTTAAATCTTTAATAGAGTATGAACCAGTGAGCTTAGTGCGAAACAAAATTATGATATTCTAGTAGTCGCAATTCAGCTAAATCCACTATTAACCGACATTTTACTGGAATCCGTATATAATTTGAATGCCCTGTGTGCTGTGTCCTCTTGCAATGTATTGGTAAAATAAATTACTATAGGCCTTATCTACTTCTCTACAAAATATTCTACGTAACAAGCCCTTTCATTTGATACCCATATTGATGGGATTGAAAAAAAACTAAGTTGTCCGCCATCTTGTAGCGGCAGCCATTTTGGATTGACAATAATATTGAATATACATAATTGTATTGTCACCAGAATCAAAGGCGAATACCAAATTTTAGATCAATCGGTTGACAGGAAGAGGGTGAAATTTCAATGACTAAATTTGATCCACGAAAAATAAAACAAACGGAGTAAGCTAAATAAACTAAATAAAATGTATTTTTTTCATGTCTTTGTTTTAGGTGATATATACGAGGTTCTATCTCTACAACAGAGTTCAGATATGGCAAACGTCAAGGCTGAAACTGTAGAAAAATGGATATCCGGTCATCCAAACCCAATAAGCATTATTTTGCCCTTAATTTGGGGCTAATAGCCCTAAGAAGTTTAATCCTGGATAAAAAATCCCCCTCAACTCACCCCTCAACTCGCCCCTCAACTCACCCCTCAACTCATCCCTCAACTCACCCTTCAACTCATCCCGCACCTCATACCGCACCTCATCCCTCAACTCATCCCTCAACTCATCCCTAATCTCATCCCTTAACTCATCCCTCAAATCACCTCTCAACTCACCCCTCAACTCACCCCTCAACTCACCCCTCAACTCATCCCTCAACTCATCCCTCAACTCATCCCTCAACTCATCACTCAACTCATCCCGCAACTCATACAGCACCTCATCCCGCAACCCATCCCTCAACTCACCCCACAACTCACCCCTAAACTCAACCCCCAACTCACCCCGCACCTCATCCCGCACCTGATCCCTCAACTCATCCCTAATCTCATCCCTCAACTCACCCTTCAACTCACCTCTCAACTCACCCCTCAACTCATCCCTCAACTCATCACTCAACTCATCCCGCAACTCATACAGCACCTCATCCCGCAACCCATCCCTCAACTCGCCCCTCAACTCACCCATCAACTCACCCCTCAACTCACCCGTCAACTCACCCCTCAACTCACACCTCAACTCACCCCTCAACTCACCCGACAATTCACCCGTCAACTCACCCCTAAACTCACCCTTCAACTAACCCCTCAACTCACCCCTAAACTCACCCCTCAACTCTCCCCTCAACTCACCCCTCAACTCACCCCTCAACTCCTCCCTCGACTCCCCCCTCAACTCACCCCTCAACTCACACCTCAACTCACCCCTCAACTCACCCCTCAACTCACCCCTAAACTCACCCATCAACTCACCCATCAACTCACCCCTCAACTCACCCCTCAACTCCCCCCTCAACTCACCCCTAAACTCACCCCTCAACTCACCCCTAAACTCACCCCTCAACTCACCCCTCAACTCACCCCTAAACTCACCCCAAAACTCACCCCTTAACTCCCCCCTCAACTCACCCCTCAACTCACCCCTCAACTCACCCCTCAACTCACTCCTCAACTCACCCCTCAACTCACCCCTCAACTCCCCCCTCAACTCCCCCTCAACTGCCCCCTCAATACCCGACGAGACCCCCCTCCCTCCACCCCGCCCCCACACGGGACCCCTCCTACCCCTCACCTCCCTGAACTCCCCACGAAACCTCCCCCCCCCCCCCCTGCCCCCTCTCAGGGATACCTCAACCCCTGCGACCTAACTCCTAGGTCCCAACAGATAGATACTGTAGCTTTTTCGTTTCATTAACTTTCAAATCACAACGATGCTAAAGAAGTTTTCACTTAAAAAAAAAGTCTTACGCTTTTCGATCGGTAACGTGATCCTGACGCGAGTTTAACAGTTTTTACCCATACAAAAAGTGCTCAGCGCCGCTAAAGAAGTTTTCACTTCAAAAAAAATTAAAGCTTCGATCGGAATTAGATTGTTTTTATTATTCAACAGATAAATAATGAATTAATTTAGTTTTTATACCTTCCTTTAAATTTTGAATTGAGTAGGAATAATATCACTACCAACAATTTGATGTGTTGTACACAGATTTCAGTAAGGCGTTTGATAAAATTTCTCATTCCATACTTATCATAAACTATCAACGTATGGTCCGGACCGGACCGGCCCATTGCGATTCTCTCCACCTTTGCCAAGATATTTGAATCCATGATATGTCCACACATCCAACGACATTTTGGCCTATACCTAAGTGATCATCAACACGGTTTTGTTCCGTCAAGATCCACAGCCACAAATTTGCTCTGTTTCTCGGAAGCTCTGATAGAAACTATTGACACTAACAAACAATTTGATGTGTTGTACACAGATTTCAGTAAGGCGTTTGATAAAATTTCTCATTCCATACTTATCATAAACTATCAACGTATGGTAGCACTGGACCCTTGCTGAAATGGCTGAAATCTTATATTACTAAGCGTGAATTCTATGTAGTTGTGAACGGTTTTCGATCGGCCAATAACTATTGCATGACTTCGGGTGCTCCTCAGGGTTCGCATTTGGCTCCTATTCTATTTATAATATTTATAAATGACCTCCCCCACTGTTTTTCTTTTTCGGAGTGCTTTTTATACGCAGATGATTTAAAGTTTGCTAGGAAAATCGAATCTGCAAGTGATATTGAGCTATTGCAAGATGATCTGAATAGGGTTATAAAATGGTGTGAAACGAACAAATTCCATCTCTACAACAGAGTTCAGATATGGCAAACGTCAAGGCTGAAACTGTAGAAAAATGGATATCCGGTCATCCCGAACTACTTTACGATCACGCTAGTGGTACAATATACTGTTCAAAATGTGAAAGCCATTTGAAAACCATAAATAAAGGAAACGTTAAAAGGCATATCGAAGGAGCAGTACACCAGGGAAAGTTTGAGCGGCCCGAAGAGGAATTTTATTTCGATCTTATAAAATTTCTCATTTTGTGCAATATTCCGTGGTCTCAGATGAAAAATACTACTTTTCAAGATTTCTTTAAAAAATATATGTGTAGTACCTGTTGTTGTACGTGTACTAATCGTACTCTGCCAGATGAATCACAGTTACGGAAAGTTTACTTGGACAAGTTTTTTAAGAATAAAATCAATTCGATTCGGCAAAATTATAAAAATGAGAAACTATGGATATCATTAGATGAAACGACAGACTTTTTAGGTCGCTATATAGTCCATTTTTTAATAAAACCATTATATCCTAGCAATTTGACTAGACCTTATTTGGTAGCATGTAAAATGCTAACTGTAGTTAATGGACAAACAATCACGCAATTTGTGTTAGAATGTTTGGAAAACTTTTGGGAAGATTCTTTTGAATCGAAGGTAGGTAACATTCTTGTCCTCTGCACTGATAGCGTTGCATATATGCTGTCTGCAGGACGAAATTTAAAACAATACTTACCTGAAATGAAGCACGTAACATGTTTGGCGCACTCTCTTCATCGCGTATCTGAGCAAATTAGGTTAGAATATCACGATGTTAACATTTTAATAGCAAATGTTAAAAAGGTATTTTTGAAAGCCCCAAGTAGAGTCAAAATTTTAAAAGAAAAATATCCAGATTTGCCGCTACCTCCCCAACCAGTTGTTACAAGATGGGGCACTTGGTTAGAGGCAGCATTTTATTACGCTCAAAACTTTGAAAAAATAAAAGAAGTATTATCTTGTTTAAGCAGCTCTGATGCGGTATCTATTCGAGAGGCAAAAAATATTATAGAAAAAGAAAATTTAAAAGAAGATTTAAATTACATTAAAGACAATTATTTTATAATTCATTTGTCTTTAAAAGAATTGCAAAAGCATAATTTATCGTTGACAGATTCACTTTTAGCATTTGACAACGTCAGAGATGCTATAAATCAGTGCAATTCAGAAAATATAAAAAATAAAATAGAATGTGTTATGGAACGAAACCCAGATTTAGACACACTTAGAGAATATAGTGAGGCCATTGAAAAAAATGAAGCACATAATTTAATACCTTTTTTAAAATTTGCTCCTTTGACATCGTCAGATGTAGAATGGTCTTTTTCCATTTATAAATGGATTTTAGATGTTAAAAGAAATAGGTTGAAAATTGAAAATATAGAGAAACTCATAGTTATATATTTTAATTGTAAAGATCAGGATTACCAGGATGCTGACATTGTAATCGATGAAGATTAAAAATGTAAATAAATGTACAATGTACATATTTAACGATAAACAATGTTGATTTTTATCTTTTTTCTTTATTCTACCCCCTTTTTTTTGGTCCTAAAATCTGACTAAAATCAACCTGTTCCTTCGTATGCCCTTTACGTTTCAGAGTCGTGGTGCATCCTTAGAACAGTCTCACGACCCCAGCAGGCATTGGCCCTCTATGGGGCCCCGTCATTTATTCTACCCTTAATGCAAATTACCATGACCACTATGAAAATATTTAAATTTAAGTGCAACAATTTATGTCTATCTATAAAAGTTCTAGCCATAAAAGGCTAAAAATAAAAAAAAATCCGGGTTGCACTCCGGGAGTGCCGGCAGAAGTGAAAACTTGAATATTAACGTTGTGCATTTTTGATATTTTGGAATGGTTAGGGAATAATTTTGCACGATTTGCTTTAATTATCAGTATAAAAGTACTATCATTTATGTGGTAGAATACAATATTTATTTATTGCGCTATCGTACACAAACATGACAATTTATATTACATTAAAAAGTTTATCTCTTAGAAAAATCAACTTTCATGTTAACACACACGAACATTCGCGCAAGCGTCCTGCGCCGCCTAAACAAAACAGCAGGCGCAGGCATACATTTTCGCCGCGCCGTAGAATGAGAGGGGGATACTTCCTCTCCTACGCCGCGCCGGCTGTCTACTCTCCGTCCGTCTTACGAATTTTCGATCAGGTCACGTGTCTTGACGCGAGTTTAACATTTTTTACCCATTACAAAAAAAGTGCACAACGCCGCTAAAGAAGGTTTCACTTCAAAAATTTACGAAATTTCAAAGGTATACGTTTGCCCTGGTTTGCTCATATAAAATTTCCACGACATAAGAAACACTGTATAATGCTCCCTATCTCATTTTCTCCCACGTTAAATCTTATGAATTTATATGTCTGTCTCTTTTTACTGTTGCTTTTTCGTTTCATAAAATTTCAAATCACAAAGACGCTAAAGAAGTTTTCACTTCAAAAAATCCCGTTTCTTGCTGCAATTCAAGGCTAATATTTAAATGAGTTTCCCGTTTTATTAAGGTAAATAAAATACAACTTAATTTTAATTACTTTTGTAATAGAATTTACTTAATTAACAATCCACATTATCAATTATTTTAAATAAATCGCTTAAATCCCGACTTGGCGTTTCATTTGAAATTTCGGAATTCTTAAAGTCATACATGTTTACATTATATAATTGTAACATTTTTGGAGATGGAGACAGATGGAGTAAACGTAACGCAAGATCCATCATCACGTTTCGTGTCATCATCAAACTTAACAGCATTTCAAGGGACAATCGGTGTCGTAATTTGTTTTTCAGCATATGATGTATCGAAAAAGCGCGTTCAATTTTAAAATGGTACATTCGTGAATGCAAGTGCAAGTTTGGAAATATTTTCAAGACGCTTATTAAATGCCTTTTAGCGTCACAATCATCAAATACTGCCGAATACTGCCTAGTACTAGTACCTACATAGATATACTACTTCCTAGTACTAGTACATAGATAATCTGTAATGTAGTAGTACTAGGCCGCTGACGGCCGCGCTTCCCGCGGGCATATATGTGATGCTTGTAAATGTATGTATGCCCCTAAAAATAGCCCTACTTATTTTTGGGCCCAAAAAAAAACCCAATAAGCATTATTTTGCCCTTAATTTGGGGCTAATAGCCCTAAGAAGTTTAATCCTGGATAAAAAATCCCCCTCAACTCACCCCTCAACTCGCCCCTCAACTCACCCCTCAACTCATCCCTCAACTCACCCTTCAACTCATCCCGCACCTCATACCGCACCTCATCCCTCAACTCATCCCTAATCTCATCCCTTAACTCATCCCTCAAATCACCTCTCAACTCACCCCTCAACTCACCCCTCAACTCATCCCTCAACTCATCCCTCAACTCATCCCTCAACTCATCACTCAACTCATCCCGCAACTCATACAGCACCTCATCCCGCAACCCATCCCTCAACTCACCCCACAACTCACCCCTAAACTCAACCCCCAACTCACCCCGCACCTCATCCCGCACCTGATCCCTCAACTCATCCCTCAACTCATCCCTAATCTCATCCCTCAACTCACCCTTCAACTCACCTCTCAACTCACCCCTCAACTCATCCCTCAACTCATCTCTCAACTCATCCCTCAACTCATCACTCAACTCATCCCGCAACTCATACAGCACCTCATCCCGCAACCCATCCCTCAACTCGCCCCTCAACTCACCCATCAACTCACCCCTCAACTCACCCGTCAACTCACCCCTCAACTCACACCTCAACTCACCCCTCAACTCACCCCTCAACTCACCCCTAAACTCACCCCTCAACTCACCCCTCAACTCACCCCTAAACTCACCCCTAAACTCACCCCTTAACTAACCCCTCAACTCCCCCCTCAACTCACCCCTCAACTCACCCCTCAACTCACTCCTCAACTCACCCCTCAACTCACCCCTCAACTCAACCCTCAACTCAACCCTCAACTCAACCCTCAACTCAACCCTCAACTCAACCCTCAACTCACCCCTCAACTCCCCCTCAACTGCCCCCTCAATACCCGACGAGACACCCCTCCCTCCACCCCGCCCCCACACGGGACCCCTCCTACCCCTCACCTCCCTGAACTACCCACGAAACCTCCCCCCCCCCTGCCCCCTCTCAGGGATACCTCAACCCCTGCGACCTAACACCTAGGTCCCAACAGATAGATACTGTAGCTTTTTCGTTTCATTAACTTTCAAATCACAACGATGCTAAAGAAGTTTTCACTTAAAAAAAAAGTCTTACGCTTTTCGATCGGTCACGTGATCCTGACGCGAGTTTAACAGTTTTTACCCATACAAAAAGTGCTCAGCGCCGCTAAAGAAGTTTTCACTTCAAAAAAAATTAAAGCTTCGATCGGAATTAGATTGTTTTTATTATTCAACAGATAAATAATGAATTAATTTAGTTTTTATACCTTCCTTTAAATTTTGAATTGAGTAGGAATAATATCACTACCAACATTAACAATGTTTAATTGAATCCGGAATTTAAAAAAGCTTCAATCTGTAAATGTCAATAAGGGAGCTGGTCCTGATGGAATCCCACCCGTATTTATTTCAGCCTGTGCACCTGCACTGGTTTCGCCACTATTAAAAATATTTAACACGTCGTTAGTTACAGGAACTTTCCCTCACGAGTGGAAAAAAGCCAAAGTTGTTCCCGTGTACAAAGATAATATTTCCAACTACCGGCCCATTGCGATTCTCTCCACCTTTGCCAAGATATTTGAATCCATGATATGTCCACACATCCAACGACATTTTGGCCTATACCTAAGTGATCATCAACACGGTTTTGTTCCGTCAAGATCCACAGCCACAAATTTGCTCTGTTTCTCGGAAGCTCTGATAGAAACTATTGACACTAACAAACAATTTGATGTGTTGTACACAGATTTCAGTAAGGCGTTTGATAAAATTTCTCATTCCATACTTATCATAAACTATCAACGTATGGTAGCACTGGACCCTTGCTGAAATGGCTGAAATCTTATATTACTAAGCGTGAATTCTATGTAGTTGTGAACGGTTTTCGATCGGCCAATAACTATTGCATGACTTCGGGTGCTCCTCAGGGTTCGCATTTGGCTCCTATTCTATTTATAATATTTATAAATGACCTCCCCCACTGTTTTTCTTTTTCGGAGTGCTTTTTATACGCAGATGATTTAAAGTTTGCTAGGAAAATCGAATCTGCAAGTGATATTGAGCTATTGCAAGATGATCTGAATAGGGTTATAAAATGGTGTGAAACGAACAAAATGGAATTAAATACTAAAAAGTGTTTCCATCTCTCCTTTTCCCGGAAGTCTCACTCTATGCGCTCTGAATAGAGAAGCAAAAGATCGAAGAAGTGGAAACAATAAGGGACCTAGGAGTGTTATTCGATAAAAAGGTTACTTTTGTTCCTCACATCGAAAACATAACTAAAAGGGCATCCAAAATGTTAGGATTTGTAATAAGAAACACTAAGGGTTTCAAACTGGCTAGCACTAAAAAAATACTGTACAATAGCCTTGTGCGAAGTGTCCTGGAGTATTGCAGTGTTGTATGGAGACCACACTACGCCACACATAAGCTTCACTTAGAAAGAGTCCAAAAACGTTTTCTGTGGCACCTTGCGTTTTCTATAGGAAAAGCTAAACAACTGGCCTCCTACCAATAGTCGTTTGCAATATTTCAGGACGCACCCCTTATCAGTCCGAAGAGATGTCACGGATGCCTTATTTGTGTATAAACTACTCGGAAATAAAATTAACTGCCCTAACCTACTGTGTCTCCTAAAGTTCCGCGCCCCAGCCCGATATCCTCGCAATCCAATCACACTGTTATGCCCACCCTTACGCCGAACTGTCCTAGGTGCAAACTCACCAATACCCCGACTCTGTAAAGTCCTAAACAGCTGCAGTGACTTAATTGATGTTCACCATGACAGTATAGGGAAATTTTGTAGAATGGTTGTCGAGCACTTTTCTCTTAGCAATAATCGTTGTGTGCAATAAATGTAAAAATGTATAAGTTGTAATGTAATTAAATTGAAATATGCGATTTTGTATTTTATTTCGATTAATTTATATTGATTAATGTTGTTTTAAATAGTACTTAATGTTATATATTTTTTTAATTTATTATTTATCTTTTAATCTAAACAACAGACTGTGTTTCTTCTGTTTTTTAGTGCAATTAATTTGTTTATACTTATTATTATAATAATTGTTATTTTATCTGCCTCATTTATGTTTAAAATTGTATAATTATGTTAATATTTTCTATTGATTTCTAACCTTAAGTAGTGCATGTGGTGTTAGCCTGTAAGTAATTGTTGCACTTATAAATGTAAAATGACTATTTCATTCCATACCATTGAATAGTGTAAACAATTGTAGGTTAACCTAAAATAAATAAATAAATAAATATGTTCGTTGGGCAGTATCAACAGCTCTTTCAGCCTAATGATGTGTTTATTTTAGATAGGGTTCAGAGATGCTATACCACAATTACAAAGGTTAGGCTATCAAATCCACAAACCTGAGTCACTGGATCCCGGTCAAACGCAATTAACTACTGAACAAGCAAATAAAAGCAGAAAAGTAACTCTATGCAGGTGGGTAGTAGAGGTGGTTAACGGGCGCTTTAAACGCGATTTTAAATTATTTCGAATACGATTTTTTAATTTAGCTACACCCCACCTGATGGAAGATTTTAAAATAGCTGCAGCCTTAATTAATAAATATCATATATTAATCGAGGATAGTCCAAACTCGGGTGAAATAATACAAAGAGTGGCACTTTTTATGGATCAGCTTTGTAAGGGAAAATAATTTGAATAGGCAATTGTCAATGTTTTTAAGAGTGGATGGCAACCTTAACCCCGGACCATAAGAAACAGGGTGGCCTGTTTCTTGTGGTCCGGGTTGTGGTATCTCGTTACAACATTCCCGCAACCACAGCAGGCAAGAACAGTCAGCACCATTGACGTCAATGGTGCTAACTGCTCTTTGAGGTGCGCGTGGAACATGACAATATTTATCTGGAGATTTAATATAATCTAAGCAAATAATTTACTTACCTTTAACAAATCTCAACCATTTTGGTAATATATTTTCAGCCTTGCTTTTGATCAGGATCTTTCGAGAATATAACGCTACTCCCACATCTGAATCGCGGGACAGTTCAAACAGGCCAGGTTTCCCTTCAGGTACATACAATATTGCCCTTATACTGAGAGGGGCATCCGTTTTGTAATGTAATGTATATCTAGGCTTGTCATAAGCCTGGCTAATAAATTTGTAGAAATCTATGTGTTGCTCCTGTGTAACTTCTTTTGGCTCCATCAACCAAAGAGGCTGTAATCAAGCGCAAATAGTTAGGTAACATACTTCTAAAAGCTTTACAGTAATTAATGTAATGTGTTGAATAAGTTATAAATAAAAAGAAAAACATGAACCTTAATCTGGTTAATTTGCTCATCATTCAGCAAGACAGGACTGCTTACAAAGTTGCTGTACTTTTTGATAATATCTGAAATAATTGAATAAAAAAATAGTAACTTCTAAAGTTTCTAATATAGTTTTCGTTTTTATGATACTGATTATTGCATGTCAGTTTCAAGTTTATAACATAATATTCTTGACAACTTTAGACTTTGGATAAATTGTGTACAGAACATTTCCTTTACAATAATATTCATCAAAATTGATACCACTTAATTATACTGTGTCCTACAATTTATCAAGAGATTATAATCATCAACAACTGTCCATAAGTATATCTGTCTGTTAAGCTTTCGGACCTAAATCACTGAACCGATTATTATTTAATTAGTAAAAAATATTAAAACAGATGATAAAAAGACTACAAACTTTTAACAGTCTCTTCGTCTGCATATTCTCTGCAGTCTGCTTTTAAGTGAACAATAAGTTTTGTGCCAATGGGTACTCCATCTGCTTCTTGAATTTCATAAGTACCAGAACTGAAAATAGTAAAAAAGAGCATTTAGACTTTTTTCATTGTTTTTATTAGGCATGGACACAGGACACTATTTGTGTCCTGTATCAAATTTGCGTATTTTTTTTAGTAATAATACGTAGGTACTTTGCTTTTGACTCATCACCATCAAATGATATATGTGAGCTTTTTATAGAAATTTTGATATGTTGCTGTGAGTACATTCCTGTTGATTTGAATATTTCCTTTGTAAATTATTGTATATACATTATTAATCTTTTGTTTTTTTATTTCCTTATTGTTTGACTTTGTTTTGGTGACTATATGGGTTAATAATCCTTCCTTTTTATCATCATTATAATTTATTGAATGATGTCTGATGATAGTTTGAGTAATATGTGGCCTATTCCAAATGTCCATACATTAGTATTGAGCTACATACTATCTGACAAATGCTTCCACTGTTAGGACAGGTCCACTTAAACCTGTGTTCTTCCTTCTTCAAAAAAGCACCATAGACCCAAACCTTCATGGTTCATTTAAACAGTAGAAAATATATGAATTTTAAAAGAGATGCTGAGATGGATTTTATTTTTTTGTTGGTGTTGTTTGTCTGCTCAGGGTATTATTTATTTATTATATACTTTATTGTACACCTTACAGGGTAGTCAGTTGAACAGCCTTGGACATGTAAAATGTATATTATAAGCAATTTGAAAAATATCATTTCATCATTACAAATCTTTTGCTGTGTCAGAAAGACGGACTACCTTATGCGATAAGACCAACAATTGTACCTATTATATTTAATTATGTTTGTCCTGTGTTAATGAGGTGTAAAATTAAGTGTTAAGTTGTTAAATTAAGTTAATAAATGAGAACCTTACCCATCTGATGTCCATTTATAACCTTGTGATCCTTCTTTGCTACTCCTAGTGAAAACCTCTATCTTATCAGCAACCATAAATGCAGAGTAAAACCCAACACCAAACTGTCCTATGATTGAATTGGCCTCATCTGCACCCTTCTTCTTGATCTCTTCAATGAAAGACTTGGACCCTGAACGGGCTATAGTTCCTAAGTTCTCAGTAAGCTCATCTTTAGTCATGCCAATGCCAGTATCCTATAAAAAAAAATATTAAGAGAAAGTAACACAAACATATTTCACAATACCCATAGAGTATGGCTATTGTGAAAAATGTTTATAATTTTTTTATAATCATGTGTTAGAGAAGATGATTGTTGATAAATAAATTGAAGAATTGTGTGATTTTGACTACATAAAATTATATTATTTTATGTCTGAAATAAATACCTACTTGAAAGGTCAGTGTTCTGTTCATCTTATCAGTCGAGAGTCTTATTTCCAGTGGCCTGTCCATCTCAGCTAGTTTTAATGTATTTGAGTCTGCGCTGACACTCAGATAACGGAACTTTTCTAATGCATCACTGGCATTAGATATTAGCTCGCGAATAAAAACCTGTAAGTGAGTAATATTAAAAATTAATCAAATCATATTTCTTTTTTTCGATTGGAAAAGTAATGTTTGTTGCTCCTAATAACTTTAGCTACCTGCCTGAGTTTTTACAAAAGTAGAATTTAGATTATTTATTTATATGGATAGTATCAAGAATTTATTTCCATTACAGATAAGTATAAAACTTAATTAGCCCAAGGGAGACTCAGGTCCATATTACAGAACATTACTCAAGTCCAGTTTGAGCTTAATTCACAGTGATCTTAGTTTATATATAGAATCTGCACTCCAGCATGGGCCTTATTCCAGAATGGTACTCAAACTACACTCAGATTCAAATTGAACCTCAAGCAGAGAATCTATTGTCTAAGCATCAGTCTGTTTTCGTTTGTTTTATTTTTTTATCTCTGCTGTTCTGATCTACGAATGATCGTAAATAATTCAATTTACTTTAATACCAAATTTTTAAGAATAAAAAATATGTATTGCACAGTTTCAATTCTTGAAGGTAAATGGTGTTAAGGCAATATTTTCTAACATATAAAAATATAGCAAGAGTAACTTGTTCATGGAACAGAGTGGATCCTAAATGTTTGTGGCAGTGTTGTTATATATTGTTCACTGATTATATAATAAATAATTTTCAAATAAAGTTTGGGAAAAACTATCAATAAAAATATTAAAAGAAAACAAAGTTGTAGTTAAAACAGAAATGCATATTTTTTACCAAATCTTGGTCAATAGATGGCAGTATTACAAATTGTAAAAATCTTCATCTTGTGAAATTCTATACCATTTCTTAAAATTATTACCAAAATTGTATGGGCCCTTCACATGGAACGCTGAATTTCTGTTTTTCTGTTCAAATCATCGGTGAAAAATTCATTGTTATAATCAGTTTAAGTTAGAAAACACGGGATTCATCTATGACTGTATTTAACTGAAAATGGCAAAAAAATTACAGGTAAAAGTGTTATTTGTAACCAATTTGCATAAAATGTCATTTCATCATCGTTTGCCAAAAATTACCATTTTTAAATCAAATAATAAACTGAAAAGTGAATAGTTAACTGACAGGGAAATCCCTGCTCAAGCGTGGTGTCGACCAAACTTGGGTGATGAATATACAATTGAGTAACAATCTAGAATAAAGCCCTACCCGGCTGAACTATGATCGATGAATCTATACTTGAGGAACATTCTAAAATTAAATCTCGACTCAAAATTAGTTTTAAACAGAGATCAGTGCTAGAGTTTCGTTCTGTAATACGGGCCTCTCAGACTACACAAGAATCTGTCATGGTCATTCAACTATTCCACTGCTGAAACCATTTCTGTATGTAAGCTTTTTAGTTATTATCAATTATTGTCTATTGGCCACTTTCACATATTCTATTATCAATCTATTTGTTAGGTTTAGAATACTGGTCCAATCTTGTCTTGTGAAACACCATGTGTGTATAAGAAACCAATATAAACCATAGAATTTTTCATGATAGGTATACGAACTTCTTTGTCAGAGTATAAAGATCTTGCTACAATATCTAATAGCATACGGGTTTCAGCTTGAAATTCTCTTTTTTCTGTTGGACCTTTTACTGTTTCCTTCTGTGAATTTTTCACTGGAGTGCTTTCTGATTGAACTTGATTTGTGGCAGCACTGTAACACCTGCTTAACTGGTATTTTGATAGAAATAAGCCTGCAAATATACAAAACCATTAAACGTTAAAAAATGTAAAGGCTTTGTAAATAATCTTCCACATTTTTTGCTTTTTGATATTTAAAATTCATCTTGTATACATGTATGTTCGTCCTGATATTTTAACACACTGGTCCGTTAAACTTACCGTTTAGCTGTTTAGTGATTAAGTTGCAGTTGGAAAGATATTTAGCGCTACATATCGGTTGCATGAATAACCTCTTCGCACATGATGCTGAATAGCGAAAATTCAATCTTAAAGCAGACATTGCTGCGAATTTGTAAATTAAATGTTAAGTATAATATCTGAAAACTTGTTTGAGAAAATCCGCTGTGATACAAAACGATCCTGCTTTTTAAAGAGGTTTTAAAATTCCAGTTTAAGGATGATTTATTTCTTGCAAAACGCGATACCAAGTTGCAATTGTTTTGCATTGCAAATAGGGTTGCCACCCGTACTTTATAATAAAGTATTGTACGTTATTTCAGGTAATTGTACATACTCTATACTTTATGAGAACAATAAAGTACACGAAAATACTTTATTTCGCATGATTTGATTTCTTTGGGATTTTGAAAACTTTAGTCGTAATAAACAAAGCGTCTTTGAATTTGATAAAAAATTATTACTTTAATTTAAACATAGACTGTAAAGATGCTGTGCAATTGTTTAGTAGAGATACTAATTTGATACAAACTGCAAAAAGTAATAAGAAATATGTTTTTAAACATAGCTAGGTGCCCAGCTCGGCTTCGCTCGGGTGCAATTTTTCTTTCGGTATCATACAGTTTTCTCTCCAAACTCTATCCAGACAATTATTACGAACACAACAAAAAAAAAATAAGTCAAATAAATGCAGCTGTTCTGCACTAATGCGCTTACGTACATTATACATTGTTCCTTCAACTAGGCTCAAGAAAATTGGGGGCTCATTTAGATGACAGTGTATACGCTTTTACAATAAACTTCCCAGTTACGTGCAAGCCCTAAGCCTCAATAAATTTAAAATCAATTGTGAAGCAGAAACTTTGCCAGAAAGCTTTTTATTCTGTTAAAGACTATCTTGCGGACAAAAATGCTTGGGATTGAGCTGCTCCTATTACATCTGTTTTGTTTGAGTTTTTACTCATTTCTTTTTTTTATAATGATTATTTCATATACATTTTGACTTGACGATATTATTTACTTTTTCAATTAAGTAATAGAATATATTTTTTTTTACTTAACCATTTTTAATTTTGTTTGTACAAGATGAGAATATCATTTTCTTTTCAAGTAGGTAATATATTTTATTTTTGTAAAAGCAAAAGATATGTTGTGAATGTGATAGCATTGTGGGATAACAACGAATATTATGAATAGATTACCGCACTGTCTGGCAGTTTGAGTGCTTTATACGGCCCACCCAAATGTCCTTACTTTGGTGTTGTTCGAGATCCTTAAGGTCCTTTTTTATTATTATTCCTGATGGGCCCACTCTTGACCTCGGTCCCGCCTAATGGTAAGCGATAGATGAGGTCTAAGATGTGACGAGCGAGCCCAGAAGATGCCTATTTACTCGTGCTTTAAAGGCTGAAAGGTCCTAAGTGGCAGGGATCACAGAAGTCGGCAGAGAATTCCACAGCTTGGCTGTGCGCACAATAAATGTGGAGGAGAAGCGCTTGATATGACAAGACGGTATATCAACCAAGTGTGGGTGGTACCCAGCCGTGCGTCTGGTAGTCCGGTAGTGAAAGAGAGATGAAGGAATCAGGTCATGGAGCTCCTGCGCACACTCCCCGAAGTACAATCTGTAGAAAACCAACAGGCAAGCAACGGTGCACCGATAAGCCAGGCTATGAAGCTTGTCCACCAGCACCTCGTTGCCTATAAGCCTTTTAGCTCTGCGCTCTATCGAGTCCAATGCAGCAAGTTGGTACTTTCCAGAGCCATTGAGCTACGCGATATTTGACAAATGCTTTCACTGTTTGGACGGGCCTGCTCAAATCTGTGTGATTCTGTTCTCTAAAGGGTGCCACAGACATAAACCTACATGGCTCTCATATGATTTAATCACTACAGATTGTATGGACTTCAAAAGAGACGTTAACCTCTGAGTTTGTTTCAGTGTTTCTTCTCAGAGTAGTCAGTTAGGAAACACTGGCCTCATCTAGTTTACATTTACGAAAAAAAGAGACATGTGAAAATGTTATTTATAACCCACGGAGCAAATACAAAGTCCGTGTTTATAACCTATTTGTAAAATAAACATCATTAATTCATTCGGAAATTATTTTTAGTAAGCAACCCACCCTGGCTTCGCTCGGGTTCTTTCAGAGCCGGATTAACCCTGTCAGAGGCCCTAAGGTAATGGCATTCTCGGGGCCCCTTTTCTTACTTTGTCTGACCAAATTGTGTGTGAACTGAGGAAACGCACATTAAGGGCTTTGGTTTTTAATATATTTGTTTACTTATTCCCAGATTTGTTCGAAAATTGTTTTAATTCTACAACTAAATCTAACGATTTGTATTTTGTGAGATAACAGTGAGGTCCCTAATTTCACACGCACATAAAATTCCCCTTCAAAGAAACATGTTTTCTTGGTGCGTGCACTGGGCCTGGGCCCTTAGTTGATGCGGGGCCCCTAGGCAGTTGCCTACTCCGCCTAATGGTTAATCCGGCCCTGGGTTCTTTACAGAAAATATAAAATAGCCTATGTTACTCCGAGGAGATGTAGCTTTCAGTAAAATTGGTTGAGTAGTTTTTGAGTTAAATCGTAAAAAACAAAAAATCAATCATCTTTCCTCGTTATAGGTACATAATATTAATTTAGATGATAAGGATTAATACCGTATTTGTGTACCTTTTACATTACCGCTTTATACACTTCTGGACACATCTATTGGCCCACCTTGTATTTTCAGTTTCGTTTGGTCCTAGCTAAAATTTTATATTAGGTCGAGCAAAAAGTTTTTATGCAGTTTTGAACCTGGCACATTCACAATTTCATTCAATAGTCTTTTTTTGAATTTCGAACACAGAATTTAAAGAAACAAAAGACAATTTGGAGCCTGTTTGTTGATATCAAACAATCGAATACTAAGAAAACTTGGTTTTATTGGTTTACTTGGATTTAATTCTTGAAAAAGTGATTGATATCTTTGCTTTTGCAACAAACATTACTTATTCTTAACATTAAGGTGAGGTTCTATCAATAATCTATGGATACTTCACCTGAAGTCGCCGCCCAAGCTGTGGCACTTATTCAGGCCGGACACAGCCAAAGAAACGTGAGTGCTCAACTTAATTTAAGTCGATCTGCGGTCCGAAATGTTTATCGGAGGTACCTAGAGACTGGCGGCTTTGTTCGTCGCCAAGGAAGGCCACGATCTCGGGTCACAACTGAAAGGCAGGATCGATTCATCGTGACGACCAGCTTGAGAAATCGTCACCTTACCTCCATTGAGATACAAAACCAACTTCGCGACTTCCACGGAGTATCTGTGAGCGCTCGAACTGTTCGGAGAAGGTTAAAAGAACGCGATATGGTACCACACAAGCCAGCTAATGGGCCCAAACTAAAGCGAGCCCACCGAACAGCGCGCCTTCATTTCGCACGCAGTCATTTAAATTGGACACAGCAAGATTGGAGCCGTGTACTCTTTTCTGATGAGTCTAAAATTGTGTTACATGGCAATGATGGAAGGAAGAAGGTCTACCGGCGTAAGGGAGAGCGTTTCGCACAATGCTGCTTTGAAGAGAGGGTTGCTTATGGCGGTGGCTCATGGACTGTCTGGGGCGGTATATCCGCGAGCGGCAAAACTCAACTTGAGGTTGTTACAGGACCACGGCTGCCAACATTAAATGCTGAAAGATACATTCGTGAGTGCTTAGAACCTCACGTGATACCATACGCGGACTATGTGGGCCCAAATTTCCTTTTTATGCATGATAATGCAAGAGCCCATGCGGCCGGCATCGTCAGGGAATATCTTCGGGATGTGAACATCACAGTTATGGACTGGCCAGCCAGAAGCCCAGACATGAACCCCATTGAGCACATGTGGGACGAGCTAAAAAGGCGTGTTAGGGCTCGTCAGCCAGTTGCCCAGACGATGCAGGAGTTGAAAACTGCCATAGAAGAGGAATGGGAGATGATCCCTCAAAATTTCATAGAGCGGTTGATAAACTCTATGCCTAATCGTATGAGAGCTGTGGTAGATGCCCATGGAGGCAACACGCGTTATTAAATTAAACCTTTATTTGATAAAACATGTTTTTTATTCAAAAATTAATTGCCTTTAACAAGGCGCATATCCGACTTGTTAGGCGTAGGTCCATGTCGTATGGTATTCTGAATTCAAATTTAAAACTATACGATCGAAAAAGATGGTAAAATGTATCAGGTTTAAAACTGCATCAACAGTTTTTGTTCAATCTAGCAATCATATTTCGGTAGGGGCCATCGAAACCTAAACTCTAAGGTGGGCCAATAGATGTGTCCAGAAGTGTAATTGCCAATTTTTTAAAGTATTAAAATGGCCATAGGTAGGATATTATCTTTAACATATAGACATATGCCATTGCGGACTTTTCTGTAGGCATATACAGTATGTTAGTTTAAACGAGGGACATATTCAAACCTACAATAGTGTATACTTACATGATACTAATAAAAATATGAACAAAAAAAAACACTGATAAATAACATACCGAACCATACCAGAAGTCCTCGGGGGGACTCCCGCGGGGGCGGAGTCATAGGCGTAGGAAGGGGGGGAGCCGGGTGGGCCGTGCCCACCCCAGAATGGTCTGGTGCCCACCCGAGAATTTTTACTAACAAACAATTACGGCTGAAAAATTAAAAAATCTGGCCAATCGCTTCTACTACTGGGGGCCAGGCCCCCCCTGGGAAATATCTCTAGATACGCCAATGGGCGGAGTTTACACACGAGCTTCCTTTTTTGGAAGGATCGGGCCGTGTTTTGCCACGTGATTACTTTAGGTGCTGTTTACAAGTTCATTCACCTTTTGCGCCTCAGTGTACATAATAAATGTATTATATTCAGGGATGGGCCGAAATTCGGTTCACATTCGGTTCAACCGAATTTCGGCAGCTTGAACCGAACTTCGGTATTCGGCCGAAATTCGGTTCAGATGCCGAACATTCGGCACAAGAAAAATAATACTTACTTGCACTATTTTGACTAAAATTTTATAGAATTAGAATAGCATTACTGTTATAAAATTATGTCTTTTACTCATTCATTGTCATTTATTTTAGTTATGAACATGGTAAATGTAAATCTTAAATTAAATCGGTTCTTCTTATTAGTCTTGATAATCTCTGCCTAATTAATTTGACATAATAATTAGACATACTATTACAAAAATTAAATAAACTTATTATTCTTCTAACAAACAACTGGATTACAATTCGTAAATTGAATTAAAAAATCACGTTTTTGATTCACAAACTAAACATTCATTAACTAAAGGGTACTTATTTTTCAAATTTACAAACTTTTCTCATCTATCTACTCACTCATATTTAAAATTTACTAGAGGCAGGCTATGGTGCAAAAACACCAAAAACTGCCTTATCTGGCAGAAGTTTGTTACGTTTTTTTTCGTATACGTTTCCTGCCTCCGATAAAAGTTGCTCAGAACATACAGAGCTTCCAGGAGATGATAAATATATTCGAGATTGAAGTAAATGCGTAAACAAGTCACGACGTGTCGCTCTCGAGAAAGCGCGCGAAATTGAACCGAAATTTGGCCGAACTTCGGCCGAACTTTTCATTTTAACCGAATGTTCGGCCGAAGTTCGGATTCGGTTCAAACCACAATCGGCCCATCTCTAATTATATTGGAGAATTACGTCAAAAATTGAAGTTATAGGTTTTTCACATATTTGGGACGAGAATCGAATACTGAATACCCTCCCTCAATAAGTCCCTCGTTTAACCTAACACACTGTATAAAATACACAATTCCACCCTACATTGATATGCTACATAAACTTTCTGACTCTCTCGGCTCGGAAGCGAGACGCCCTGTCAAATCACGGCGAAATTAATTTCGTTGCGCATAATTTTGATTTTGCTATATCTCCTAATCCCATTTAGGTAATTTGGATGGAGTAAAGAGAAAAATTAATTTTCATGAAACTATTTAAAATGATAAGGATTAATACAGTATTTGTGTAAATAGCTTTCGAATTAGCGATTTATAATTGCCCATTTTTTAAAGTATTAAAATGGATGTATATTATATGTTATCCGTAAGAGATAGGTATATGCCATTGCGGACTTTTTTGTATACCTTTTTAAGGTGTACAGTACTGTAGTACATTATTTTGATCTATCTCGTACGGTTAAGCCAGCGTTTGCAATATAAGCGCAAAAAAATTGTTTATTAAGACATGACATTAGAAACCTCTAAAATTATCATTGTTTCTCTACTATATTATGCATGTATTATCAGGGGCGGATCTACCTATGGGCTATTTGGGTTGCAGCCCAGGGCCCCGCAGATATAAGGGGCCCCCTGCCAGTTCTCATTAATAAAATAGGCGATACTTTTAAATATATATAATATATAATAAATCGAAAATATGTAAAATTAAAAAATTATATTGGTATAGTCTGGCAAACGAAAGTAGAGACTGAAAAAGCGCGGCAAATTTAAAAAATATCAGCATAGCAACCCCAAAACAACTATGAAATACCTAGTATAACCTTATTTGATACTTTAGAATTATCTATTTTATTTCATCGGAATAAAAATACGAGAGGTATTTTAGGTAGGTAATAGTTTAGATATTGTGTCTTAATTCGATTTTAAAAAAAAACAACAGTATTCTAAAATAGTTCTGATTTATTCACTACAATCAAAATCTGAATGTAAGACTTCCATGTGGAAAGTTTCATTAGAGTCACTCATCATTGTTCCCTACGTTAATTATAAAACTTTCTAAATTATTTTCTGTAATTCTGTCCCTTTCTTTATATTTATTTTCAACATGGATGAAATGATCAGTCATTTTCTTTCACTCCTCGGGAGTTATATTTTCAAACGACTCTTTTATAACTTTCTGTAACTCCACTGCAGGCAGAGCAATATTTTTACTTGCCACTTTATGTTTAGCCAAATTCTATACTAACTCATTGGCATTTAGATCACTGTGGTAGGGGGGAAGTCGCAATACCTCGTGCCCATTCTGCTTCAGAATTTCATCAGCTTCATATACTGGCTCTGGTGTGTTTAGTTTTAAATTTGTTTTCTAACGATATGAAATTCGTTAATTTTGTTATGAATAGCATCTATGTCAAAACTATCTAAGTCGGACACTGTGGGTTTATATGGCCTTTACGCGCACCTTCCTTTTTAATTCTTTTTAATGTAGTAACGCTCACTTCTGTAAAGAATGGTAAAACAAAATGATTAAGTTCTGCAAATCATGAATTCAATTACATCTTTATAAATTTATGTACTCTTAGTAAAAACATACCAGTGATTGAATCTATTTCATCCAAGTGCTGGTTCTGGGTTCTTATCCTATCTTTCTGCTCTAAATCCGTAAGTTTTTCAATAGGTTTCACTATCTCATCAACCCCTGCTACATCCATCAGATTTTCTATAAAAGAAAAAAAAATGTTAAAAACCATGCAACATTTAATTGTATGTTAAATAACCATAATGTTTAACATTCTATAAAATGAAACTGAATCAAAATATTTTTCCTCGCTAAAAGATAAATATATTATGAATTACGACAAAGTATCAACTTAGTAGCGTCATACTAACTTATGAAATCGAACATCACACGTAAACAATCTTGTTTTTGTTTGAATTCGGCGTCTTTCTCCTATTGTTTTTCTTGATATTTAAACTTCATGCGAAACAACATCTCCCGTACTCCACTTTTAATAAAGTCTGGCTAACGAAAGCGTGTCCTGGAGTTTTCTTAAAAGTTTAATATGGCAACATTATTAAGTTGTCAAAGTCTGTGATTTATTAGGTTAGTACGACTTTGTAATGTTGATCCTTGGTGGCTGATTATTAGATATATTTACGATATTATGATATTTTTTCTTATCTTTATAGATAATATTGGAGATATTCAAGGAATCTGTGATGTTAAAAACCATGTTGAAACGTTAACAAATTTAGAGAAAAAACTTTAATAGAAACTCAGACTAAGTTCTTGGAAGAAATATCTTCATAAACTGGTATGTATGTTACGGTTAAGAATGTTTTATTTGATTGTTCCATTTCACAAAGTTGTGTTATTTGATATTATGAAACTGTTTAAGTACCTTAATTTCTTAATATGCATTTTATTCTTTGTTTTGCAGAGGTTGGTGTCACAACACTAAAAAAAATATAAGAAGGAAGGATCTGTGAATGAAGGGATGTGGAGCACTCCAGGAAAAAAAACGCCCTCACAAAAGCTCAGGGTCGGATTTAGACAGTTTTGATATTGATGCAATAAGAAATAAAATCAATGAATTTTATATTGTGAGAAAGGAGGTTCGGACATTGTGAACATTGTTGTAAGAATTACATTCTAGCATTGGATAGAGTGGATGCAGAGAAACTCTACGTAAAATATTAATTGCTAATGGGATTGAGTTAATGAACGAATGGTTCTTGTCAAACGTTTTGATATTGCTGCTTGGAGACATCGTTATCTACGAGAAATTGCTGCCAAACGAACGGAAGGAAAACTAATCATCTATTTAGATGAAATATGTGTACACAAAAATTATAAGCCTAAAATGTCATGGTAAGGTCCAACAACGAGTGCTTTCCCGCAAACAAGCCCGCTGTAACAAATCTCTACAGGGAAAAGATATATTATAGTACATGCTGGCTCTGAAACAGGGTTTGTACCAAATGCACTGTTAGATTTCAGTACGATTACCACCATGACATGAATGCCGAAAACTTCAATAAATGGTTAAAAGAAAAATTGATACCTAATTTGAATGAGCCCAGTGTCATTGTGATGAATAATGTGAGCTACCACACTGCACATCAGAATAAATAACGAAGATTGCCTAACAAAAGCAGAATTGTTATGATTAGTTAACAAACATAAACCCGAGCCCCTGTACGTAGCTAACGAACTTTTGAAACAATGCGGTCATGAGGTACTTAGACTGCCACCTTACCACTGCGATCTCAACCCGATTGAGCTTATATGGAGCTCAGCTTAGCGTATGGTGGCAACAAAAAACATTAATCTGCCCGTAAAAGAAACAGAAACACTGATAAAAACCACATTTAGCCGAATAACTTCAGAAGATTGGAAAAGACAAATCATGGAAAAATTCATAACAAGTGTAGGTGATGACGATTCTACTGATGCAGAAAAATCCTTAGAGGTTGAATTTTTGGACTCAGATTTTAAGTACGATGATTAAATAATTATCATACTCAAAACGCCTGTAGTTGATTAAACAAATTATACAATTAAACAAAATATTATGTAAATAAATAAATAAATCTACGCATTCGTTTTTTTATTCAACCCATGACAGTCAAGGATCCATGACACCAAACGGAGTCTTTAAAAACATTATGAGGTATTATCCTTAAATTAGAAATAAAGTACGTAAACAACTATTATACAAATTGATTGTCGTAAATACATAAAATTTCCAAGTATCAAAACTTTTTCTCCTACTATAAGTCAGTAATACCACATAAAGATTTTTTGAATTTGCCGCCTTTTCTCAGGTCACGCTTTCGTTAGCCAGACTCTAGTTTTGTTCATTTTTCGCTGAATAAATGCTATTAAACCGATCACAACAAATCACCAACAACACGCCATCTTATTTTGGAAAATTGAGTTTGACATTAGTATAGCATTGCCATATAAAAACTTTGCAAATAATTCGAGTGTCTACTTTCGTTTGCCAAACTCTAGCGTCATAATCGAGCAATGCGTATGTGTGACTACCCGCAGCGCAATTGCGTTGGGTGGTACCGCCACAATTTTGTTATTATCATCTAAATACAAATTCAGTGTTTAATTGTCACAACTGTGAGTATTTAGTGTGCTATTAAGTGATAAGTAACTTAACTATTCTAATTTAATTCAAATTATTTATAAAACGTAAGCTATGTCAGAAAGCTTTTTACACAGTAAAAGATTATTTCTTTATATTATTTTTTTTATATTGAGGACTAAACGGCTTGGGAATGAGTTGTTCCAATGATATACCTACTTATTTGCGCTTTTTTAATATATTTTGCGGAGTTAATGATTGACTTTCTAAAATATTGTATATACTTTGTATTTTATTATTTCTTTTTCCGTTTTTTTTTTATCTTTTATATTTTTATTATTGTGAATGTGAGGAATATTTTGGTTATTATTTATTTTTATGTTATTTTCATTATAATTTATAGTTGATGTATGGCAGTTTGAGTATTTGTCTTACCTACCGAAATGTCCTTACTTTGGTACTGTTCGTCAGATCGTTTAGCTCCTTAAGTTCAAAGTTGAGCTACACAATAACTGACGAATGCTTACACTGTCTGGATGGTCCGCTCAAATCTGCGTGCTCCTTTCCTCAAAAGACACAACAGACCTTCATGCTTCTCATATGGTTTGACGAATACGAATTGTATGGGCTTTAAAAAAGATGTTTACTTCTGAGTTTGTTTCGGTGTTTATTCTCAGAGTAGTCAGTTAGGAAACACTGGCCTCAACCAGTTTAACTAAAAACACAAAAAAAAAATGACGTGTAAAGGTGTTGTTTATAACCAATTTACAAATAAATATTTAATTTAATTTCATTTATAAATATCAGACTTAGCCTCGAAGATAAGAGAATTATCGTACTTATAATAATTGAAAGTAATCTGATTATGAAAAGATCCTACAATGCTCCTAATTTAGGAAATCTATACTAATATTATAAAGCAGCAAAGTTTGTTTCTTTGAACGTGCTAATCTTCGAAAGTACTGGGTGGATTAAGATTAAATTTGGTATTGAAGTAGGTTAAAGCTTTTCTTTTTACCCGACTGCTAGTTATAAATAATTTTTATTAAATATTTGATATTAATAACAGGGCTTTACCTACGAAATCGCTGTTTTGATGTACTGGCAATTTCAAATTATAATATCAAATCATAATATACTGTCCTCTTAACCTATATCATGGATACAATGTAAAAATATATTTTTAAATGAGGAACTGTGGAGTTTTTTTGCCGGTTTTTCTCCATAGAAAACGACTAATTTCAGACCGTGCACTAGTTTCTGACGTTTTGTAAGTGCCCATGTAGGCCTATGTTGAGTTTTAGTTCTATAATCATATTTTTTTTTGCTAAGAATTCTTATTTCAAATTAATTTTATTTTAAAACAGTGAATTCTTGTTTCAAAGTTTGGCATAACCGTGCCACTTGTACCTATGGCCCACAACCTCAACGATCTTTACGAAACAAACTCTAAAAATGAATGCATCACCCGTTATTAGTTTGCTTGCATCCGATCTGGAAACTTTATATATTATTTACTTTTTCAATTAAGTAATAGAATATACTTTTTTTTTACTTAACCATTTTTAATTTTGTTTGTACAAGATGAGAATATCATTTTCTTTTCAAGTAGGTAATATATTTTATTTTTGTAAAAGCAAAAGATATGTTGTGAATGTGATAGCATTGTGGGATAACAACGAATATTATGAATAGATTACCGCACTGTCTGGCAGTTTGAGTGCTTTATACGGCCCACCCAAATGTCCTTACTTTGGTGTTGTTCGAGATCCTTAAGGTCCTTTTTTATTATTATTCCTGATGGGCCCACTCTTGACCTCGGTCCCGCCTAATGGTAAGCGATAGATGAGGTCTAAGATGTGACGAGCGAGCCCAGAAGATGCCTATTTACTCGTGCTTTAAAGGCTGAAAGGTCCTAAGTGGCAGGGATCACAGAAGTCGGCAGAGAATTCCACAGCTTGGCTGTGCGCACAATAAATGTGGAGGAGAAGCGCTTGATATGACAAGACGGTATATCAACCAAGTGTGGGTGGTACCCAGCCGTGCGTCTGGTAGTCCGGTAGTGAAAGAGAGATGAAGGAATCAGGTCATGGAGCTCCTGCGCACACTCCCCGAAGTACAATCTGTAGAAAACCAACAGGCAAGCAACGGTGCACCGATAAGCCAGGCTATGAAGCTTGTCCACCAGCACCTCGTTGCCTATAAGCCTTTTAGCTCTGCGCTCTATCGAGTCCAATGCAGCAAGTTGGTACTTTCCAGAGCCATTGAGCTACGCGATATTTGACAAATGCTTTCACTGTTTGGACGGGCCTGCTCAAATCTGTGTGATTCTGTTCTCTAAAGGGTGCCACAGACATAAACCTACATGGCTCTCATATGATTTAATCACTACAGATTGTATGGACTTCAAAAGAGACGTTAACCTCTGAGTTTGTTTCAGTGTTTCTTCTCAGAGTAGTCAGTTAGGAAACACTGGCCTCATCTAGTTTACATTTACGAAAAAAAGAGACATGTGAAAATGTTATTTATAACCTATTTGTAAAATAAACATCATTAATTCATTCGGAAATTATTTTTAGTAAGCAACCCACCCTGGCTTCGCTCGGGTTCTTTCAGAGCCGGATTAACCCTGTCAGAGGCCCTAAGGTAATGGCATTCTCGGGGCCCCTTTTCTTACTTTGTCTGACCAAATTGTGTGTGAACTGAGGAAACGCACATTAAGGGCTTTGGTTTTTAATATATTTGTTTACTTATTCCCAGATTTGTTCGAAAATTGTTTTAATTCTACAACTAAATCTAACGATTTGTATTTTGTGAGATAACAGTGAGGTCCCTAATTTCACACGCACATAAAATTCCCCTTCAAAGAAACATGTTTTCTTGGTGCGTGCACTGGGCCTGGGCCCTTAGTTGATGCGGGGCCCCTAGGCAGTTGCCTACTCCGCCTAATGGTTAATCCGGCCCTGGGTTCTTTACAGAAAATATAAAATAGCCTATGTTACTCCGAGGAGATGTAGCTTTCAGTAAAATTGGTTGAGTAGTTTTTGAGTTAAATCGTAAAAAACAAAAAATCAATCATCTTTCCTCGTTATAGGTACATAATATTAATTTAGATGATAAGGATTAATACCGTATTTGTGTACCTTTTACATTACCGCTTTATAATTGCCAATTTTTTAAAGTATTAAAATGGCCATAGGTAGGATATTATCTTTAACATATAGACATATGCCATTGCGGACTTTTCTGTAGGCATATACAGTATGTTAGTTTAAACGAGGGACATATTCAAACCTACAATAGTGTATACTTACATGATACTAATAAAAATATGAACAAAAAAAAACACTGATAAATAACATACCGAACCATACCAGAAGTCCTCGGGGGGACTCCCGCGGGGGCGGAGTCATAGGCGTAGGAAGGGGGGGAGCCGGGTGGGCCGTGCCCACCCCAGAATGGTCTGGTGCCCACCCGAGAATTTTTACTAACAAACAATTACGGCTGAAAAATTAAAAAATCTGGCCAATCGCTTCTACTACTGGGGGCCAGGCCCCCCCTGGGAAATATCTCTAGATACGCCAATGGGCGGAGTTTACACACGAGCTTCCTTTTTTGGAAGGATCGGGCCGTGTTTTGCCACGTGATTACTTTAGGTGCTGTTTACAAGTTCATTCACCTTTTGCGCCTCAGTGTACATAATAAATGTATTATATTCAGGGATGGGCCGAAATTCGGTTCACATTCGGTTCAACCGAATTTCGGCAGCTTGAACCGAACTTCGGTATTCGGCCGAAATTCGGTTCAGATGCCGAACATTCGGCACAAGAAAAATAATACTTACTTGCACTATTTTGACTAAAATTTTATAGAATTAGAATAGCATTACTGTTATAAAATTATGTCTTTTACTCATTCATTGTCATTTATTTTAGTTATGAACATGGTAAATGTAAATCTTAAATTAAATCGGTTCTTCTTATTAGTCTTGATAATCTCTGCCTAATTAATTTGACATAATAATTAGACATACTATTACAAAAATTAAATAAACTTATTATTCTTCTAACAAACAACTGGATTACAATTCGTAAATTGAATTAAAAAATCACGTTTTTGATTCACAAACTAAACATTCATTAACTAAAGGGTACTTATTTTTCAAATTTACAAACTTTTCTCATCTATCTACTCACTCATATTTAAAATTTACTAGAGGCAGGCTATGGTGCAAAAACACCAAAAACTGCCTTATCTGGCAGAAGTTTGTTACGTTTTTTTTCGTATACGTTTCCTGCCTCCGATAAAAGTTGCTCAGAACATACAGAGCTTCCAGGAGATGATAAATATATTCGAGATTGAAGTAAATGCGTAAACAAGTCACGACGTGTCGCTCTCGAGAAAGCGCGCGAAATTGAACCGAAATTTGGCCGAACTTCGGCCGAACTTTTCATTTTAACCGAATGTTCGGCCGAAGTTCGGATTCGGTTCAAACCACAATCGGCCCATCTCTAATTATATTGGAGAATTACGTCAAAAATTGAAGTTATAGGTTTTTCACATATTTGGGACGAGAATCGAATACTGAATACCCTCCCTCAATAAGTCCCTCGTTTAACCTAACACACTGTATAAAATACACAATTCCACCCTACATTGATATGCTACATAAACTTTCTGACTCTCTCGGCTCGGAAGCGAGACGCCCTGTCAAATCACGGCGAAATTAATTTCGTTGCGCATAATTTTGATTTTGCTATATCTCCTAATCCCATTTAGGTAATTTGGATGGAGTAAAGAGAAAAATTAATTTTCATGAAACTATTTAAAATGATAAGGATTAATACAGTATTTGTGTAAATAGCTTTCGAATTAGCGATTTATAATTGCCCATTTTTTAAAGTATTAAAATGGATGTATATTATATGTTATCCGTAAGAGATAGGTATATGCCATTGCGGACTTTTTTGTATACCTTTTTAAGGTGTACAGTACTGTAGTACATTATTTTGATCTATCTCGTACGGTTAAGCCAGCGTTTGCAATATAAGCGCAAAAAAATTGTTTATTAAGACATGACATTAGAAACCTCTAAAATTATCATTGTTTCTCTACTATATTATGCATGTATTATCAGGGGCGGATCTACCTATGGGCTATTTGGGTTGCAGCCCAGGGCCCCGCAGATATAAGGGGCCCCCTGCCAGTTCTCATTAATAAAATAGGCGATACTTTTAAATATATATAATATATAATAAATCGAAAATATGTAAAATTAAAAAATTATATTGGTATAGTCTGGCAAACGAAAGTAGAGACTGAAAAAGCGCGGCAAATTTAAAAAATATCAGCATAGCAACCCCAAAACAACTATGAAATACCTAGTATAACCTTATTTGATACTTTAGAATTATCTATTTTATTTCATCGGAATAAAAATACGAGAGGTATTTTAGGTAGGTAATAGTTTAGATATTGTGTCTTAATTCGATTTTAAAAAAAAACAACAGTATTCTAAAATAGTTCTGATTTATTCACTACAATCAAAATCTGAATGTAAGACTTCCATGTGGAAAGTTTCATTAGAGTCACTCATCATTGTTCCCTACGTTAATTATAAAACTTTCTAAATTATTTTCTGTAATTCTGTCCCTTTCTTTATATTTATTTTCAACATGGATGAAATGATCAGTCATTTTCTTTCACTCCTCGGGAGTTATATTTTCAAACGACTCTTTTATAACTTTCTGTAACTCCACTGCAGGCAGAGCAATATTTTTACTTGCCACTTTATGTTTAGCCAAATTCTATACTAACTCATTGGCATTTAGATCACTGTGGTAGGGGGGAAGTCGCAATACCTCGTGCCCATTCTGCTTCAGAATTTCATCAGCTTCATATACTGGCTCTGGTGTGTTTAGTTTTAAATTTGTTTTCTAACGATATGAAATTCGTTAATTTTGTTATGAATAGCATCTATGTCAAAACTATCTAAGTCGGACACTGTGGGTTTATATGGCCTTTACGCGCACCTTCCTTTTTAATTCTTTTTAATGTAGTAACGCTCACTTCTGTAAAGAATGGTAAAACAAAATGATTAAGTTCTGCAAATCATGAATTCAATTACATCTTTATAAATTTATGTACTCTTAGTAAAAACATACCAGTGATTGAATCTATTTCATCCAAGTGCTGGTTCTGGGTTCTTATCCTATCTTTCTGCTCTAAATCCGTAAGTTTTTCAATAGGTTTCACTATCTCATCAACCCCTGCTACATCCATCAGATTTTCTATAAAAGAAAAAAAAATGTTAAAAACCATGCAACATTTAATTGTATGTTAAATAACCATAATGTTTAACATTCTATAAAATGAAACTGAATCAAAATATTTTTCCTCGCTAAAAGATAAATATATTATGAATTACGACAAAGTATCAACTTAGTAGCGTCATACTAACTTATGAAATCGAACATCACACGTAAACAATCTTGTTTTTGTTTGAATTCGGCGTCTTTCTCCTATTGTTTTTCTTGATATTTAAACTTCATGCGAAACAACATCTCCCGTACTCCACTTTTAATAAAGTCTGGCTAACGAAAGCGTGTCCTGGAGTTTTCTTAAAAGTTTAATATGGCAACATTATTAAGTTGTCAAAGTCTGTGATTTATTAGGTTAGTACGACTTTGTAATGTTGATCCTTGGTGGCTGATTATTAGATATATTTACGATATTATGATATTTTTTCTTATCTTTATAGATAATATTGGAGATATTCAAGGAATCTGTGATGTTAAAAACCATGTTGAAACGTTAACAAATTTAGAGAAAAAACTTTAATAGAAACTCAGACTAAGTTCTTGGAAGAAATATCTTCATAAACTGGTATGTATGTTACGGTTAAGAATGTTTTATTTGATTGTTCCATTTCACAAAGTTGTGTTATTTGATATTATGAAACTGTTTAAGTACCTTAATTTCTTAATATGCATTTTATTCTTTGTTTTGCAGAGGTTGGTGTCACAACACTAAAAAAAATATAAGAAGGAAGGATCTGTGAATGAAGGGATGTGGAGCACTCCAGGAAAAAAAACGCCCTCACAAAAGCTCAGGGTCGGATTTAGACAGTTTTGATATTGATGCAATAAGAAATAAAATCAATGAATTTTATATTGTGAGAAAGGAGGTTCGGACATTGTGAACATTGTTGTAAGAATTACATTCTAGCATTGGATAGAGTGGATGCAGAGAAACTCTACGTAAAATATTAATTGCTAATGGGATTGAGTTAATGAACGAATGGTTCTTGTCAAACGTTTTGATATTGCTGCTTGGAGACATCGTTATCTACGAGAAATTGCTGCCAAACGAACGGAAGGAAAACTAATCATCTATTTAGATGAAATATGTGTACACAAAAATTATAAGCCTAAAATGTCATGGTAAGGTCCAACAACGAGTGCTTTCCCGCAAACAAGCCCGCTGTAACAAATCTCTACAGGGAAAAGATATATTATAGTACATGCTGGCTCTGAAACAGGGTTTGTACCAAATGCACTGTTAGATTTCAGTACGATTACCACCATGACATGAATGCCGAAAACTTCAATAAATGGTTAAAAGAAAAATTGATACCTAATTTGAATGAGCCCAGTGTCATTGTGATGAATAATGTGAGCTACCACACTGCACATCAGAATAAATAACGAAGATTGCCTAACAAAAGCAGAATTGTTATGATTAGTTAACAAACATAAACCCGAGCCCCTGTACGTAGCTAACGAACTTTTGAAACAATGCGGTCATGAGGTACTTAGACTGCCACCTTACCACTGCGATCTCAACCCGATTGAGCTTATATGGAGCTCAGCTTAGCGTATGGTGGCAACAAAAAACATTAATCTGCCCGTAAAAGAAACAGAAACACTGATAAAAACCACATTTAGCCGAATAACTTCAGAAGATTGGAAAAGACAAATCATGGAAAAATTCATAACAAGTGTAGGTGATGACGATTCTACTGATGCAGAAAAATCCTTAGAGGTTGAATTTTTGGACTCAGATTTTAAGTACGATGATTAAATAATTATCATACTCAAAACGCCTGTAGTTGATTAAACAAATTATACAATTAAACAAAATATTATGTAAATAAATAAATAAATCTACGCATTCGTTTTTTTATTCAACCCATGACAGTCAAGGATCCATGACACCAAACGGAGTCTTTAAAAACATTGTGAGGTATTATCCTTAAATTAGAAATAAAGTACGTAAACAACTATTATACAAATTGATTGTCGTAAATACATAAAATTTCCAAGTATCAAAACTTTTTCTCCTACTATAAGTCAGTAATACCACATAAAGATTTTTTGAATTTGCCGCCTTTTCTCAGGTCACGCTTTCGTTAGCCAGACTCTAGTTTTGTTCATTTTTCGCTGAATAAATGCTATTAAACCGATCACAACAAATCACCAACAACACGCCATCTTATTTTGGAAAATTGAGTTTGACATTAGTATAGCATTGCCATATAAAAACTTTGCAAATAATTCGAGTGTCTACTTTCGTTTGCCAAACTCTAGCGTCATAATCGAGCAATGCGTATGTGTGACTACCCGCAGCGCAATTGCGTTGGGTGGTACCGCCACAATTTTGTTATTATCATCTAAATACAAATTCAGTGTTTAATTGTCACAACTGTGAGTATTTAGTGTGCTATTAAGTGATAAGTAACTTACCTATTCTAATTTAATTCAAATTATTTATAAAACGTAAGCTATGTCAGAAAGCTTTTTACACAGTAAAAGATTATTTCTTTATATTATTTTTTTTATATTGAGGACTAAACGGCTTGGGAATGAGTTGTTCCAATGATATACCTACTTATTTGCGCTTTTTTAATATATTTTGCGGAGTTAATGATTGACTTTCTAAAATATTGTATATACTTTGTATTTTATTATTTCTTTTTCCGTTTTTTTTTTATCTTTTATATTTTTATTATTGTGAATGTGAGGAATATTTTGGTTATTATTTATTTTTATGTTATTTTCATTATAATTTATAGTTGATGTATGGCAGTTTGAGTATTTGTCTTACCTACCGAAATGTCCTTACTTTGGTACTGTTCGTCAGATCGTTTAGCTCCTTAAGTTCAAAGTTGAGCTACACAATAACTGACGAATGCTTACACTGTCTGGATGGTCCGCTCAAATCTGCGTGCTCCTTTCCTCAAAAGACACAACAGACCTTCATGCTTCTCATATGGTTTGACGAATACGAATTGTATGGGCTTTAAAAAAGATGTTTACTTCTGAGTTTGTTTCGGTGTTTATTCTCAGAGTAGTCAGTTAGGAAACACTGGCCTCAACCAGTTTAACTAAAAACACAAAAAAAAAATGACGTGTAAAGGTGTTGTTTATAACCAATTTACAAATAAATATTTAATTTAATTTCATTTATAAATATCAGACTTAGCCTCGAAGATAAGAGAATTATCGTACTTATAATAATTGAAAGTAATCTGATTATGAAAAGATCCTACAATGCTCCTAATTTAGGAAATCTATACTAATATTATAAAGCAGCAAAGTTTGTTTCTTTGAACGTGCTAATCTTCGAAAGTACTGGGTGGATTAAGATTAAATTTGGTATTGAAGTAGGTTAAAGCTTTTCTTTTTACCCGACTGCTAGTTATAAATAATTTTTATTAAATATTTGATATTAATAACAGGGCTTTACCTACGAAATCGCTGTTTTGATGTACTGGCAATTTCAAATTATAATATCAAATCATAATATACTGTCCTCTTAACCTATATCATGGATACAATGTAAAAATATATTTTTAAATGAGGAACTGTGGAGTTTTTTTGCCGGTTTTTCTCCATAGAAAACGACTAATTTCAGACCGTGCACTAGTTTCTGACGTTTTGTAAGTGCCCATGTAGGCCTATGTTGAGTTTTAGTTCTATAATCATATTTTTTTTTGCTAAGAATTCTTATTTCAAATTAATTTTATTTTAAAACAGTGAATTCTTGTTTCAAAGTTTGGCATAACCGTGCCACTTGTACCTATGGCCCACAACCTCAACGATCTTTACGAAACAAACTCTAAAAATGAATGCATCACCCGTTATTAGTTTGCTTGCATCCGATCTGGAAACTTCGACCTGAAAAATAAACCTCGTGGTCGTCAATGACGAATTAAAGGCGATTGTGGGAGCTGATGATGCGCAATTTGCGGCTGAATTAGTAGCAGCTTTCAACGCTAGTATCAAAACAATATTCGTTCAATTGCGTCAAATTAGCAAGGAAAAAAGCTTGACGTCTGCCCCACGAATTCAGTGATCATCACCGCGAAGGACGCATCGAGGTATACCTTGCAATGCTCAACAGGTACACAAACGAAAGAAATTGTTGCCTGCGGCGAAAAATGGATCCTGTTCGACAATCATAAGCGCTCAGCAAGTTGATTGGATCCTGAATTAGCATCTAAACGTTATCCTAAACAAAAACTGACCCCTAGAAAAGTGATGGTCCCTGTTTGGTGGTCTAACCCTGGTGTAACTCATCATAGCTTCCTACCAAACAGGATGAGCAGAACTGCAGAACTGATCACAATTATGGAGAAGCTCGCACATCTCCAACCAGCTTTGGTCAATTGCTCGGCTCCGCTGCTCCTGCACGACAACGCGCGACCTCATACTACACAGCAGACTGTCTACAAGTTACAAGTGCTGGGGTTGGAAGTTCTCCGCCATCCACCATACTCACTAGACCTTGCGCCTACAGACTTCTACTTTTTCCTGAATATGGATAATTTCTCGGAAAAAAATCAACACCCCAGAAGTAGTATAAATACCTTTGCAGAATTTATTGCCTCCCGTCCAACTGATTTCGTCAAGAAGGGCACCAATAAGCCACCATTGCATTGGAAAAGATGATTGCATGGGTGTTTACTTTGATTAATGGAAATATAAAATATAGAAAAAATACGGTAAAATAATAAAAAACGGCAATTTCATTGGAAAGATCTAATATAGTCAGGTGAACAGATGACATAAAGAAGAAGTATTCTTATTTTTTTAAATAAAGTTGTTAATGTTTTCACTAGAGATGCCACGAATAGTTATTTGGCCGAATACCGAAAATTTGGCAAGGCTCTTGGCCGAAGCACCGAATATTCGGTAGCACTTAGTACTTTCAGCTGATGACAAGTCACACCTCGTCACTTACGAGTTTAAACTTGTATCGCTGAAGTAGCACGTAGGCGCGGGCAGTTGTTTCATTCGTGATTAGGTCGCGATCGTGTCACAACACGCTTTATTTGTTGATTCTTGGTGCATCATACTGTACGTACTGTTTACTAAAAAATACTTTAAATATGATTATCATAAGAAATATCACCTACCCATACACACAAAACTTTTTGGGGATACCTTCATTGCGCGTACGGCTAAGGAGTTGAATTCCCTGCCGGAGTCTGTGTTTCCCAATAGCTATAACCTAGGGGTCTTTAAGTCAAGAGTGAATAGATTACTTTTTGGTAAGCGTGCTCCATCTTCAACTACATCATAACTTACCATCAGGTGTGATGGAGGCCAAACGCGAGCATATTGTCAATAAAAAAAATCACCATTTGTTCAAGAAAAGCAAAGTGATTTAAATATCTGCTTGCCACTTTTTTGACCCCGTTTTAAAACTAGTTTCCTGGGAGTAGTTTAAACACAAACAGCAAAAAAAGTCTTATAGATACTCTGAAAAAGAATAGCACCGATGATGATCCATCTCCAGCTCCACGTCGAAAGAAAAGGAATGTCAATGAAAATGACAAAACCATTCAAATGACAAAAACACCAACAGGATGGTTTCTGGAATTGTTTTGAGTTACGTTCAGATAAAAGTGTGAAACATAAAAAGTTCGGTAGCAAATTAACTTGATTTTGGCATGGCATCTGTTCGCCAAGATCGGACTGCAAATTCTTACGTGGTGGTCAGCAAATCAAACGCAATACCATATCCAACCGTTTCACAATTTGCTAAAATTTATTTATCATCTCCCGGTAGTAGTGAATATAGTGAACAGCTGGTTTCGGAAGCAGGTATAATTTATGACGAAAAACGCAATCGTTTGCTATCGACAAATGCTGAAAAAATGGTTTAATGCATCATAATTCATAACTTACCACTGGTAGATTTTAAATATTAATATGTCAATTTGTTGGTTAAATAAACATCTTTGTGAATAATATTTTGAGTTCTTTTTTCATAATTTGCTATTCGGTATTCGGCCGAATAGTAAGCAGTATTCGGCCGAATAGCGAATTAAATATAAATTATTTTGACATTAACAATCTCTGGCTGTGAAGCGGAGCGCTTTTTCACCAAGATGTCGTATATCGAAACAAAATTACGACAAAAACAGTCGAACGAGTGACTGTCTAAATCATAATATGTCAATTCTTTCCATATGTAATGATTTAAAAAAGGATTAGTAATGGAGCAAATAACTGTTTGTACTTAAATAAATTACCATACTAGTACTTAATAGAGGCCTGATTCTTCCATCTCCCTTTCACTACTGATCTACCAGACGTACCTACTGTAGGGTACTATCATCACTTGGTCAATATACCATCTTATCATACTAAGCGATTCTCCTGTATATTTATTGTGCGCACGGCCAAAGTTAAAGATCTAAGCATACATAGGGACAGACAGTGGAAAGCGACTTTGAAAATAAATTGTACTTTATTTTGATGCTATGTACTTTTTTTCTTACCTATTTTAACCAATGTACTTTAACTGCACAAAAAAAGGTGGCAACCCTAATTGCAAAGGACATAAGTCAGAGACTTGGTCAGAGATTGCAAAGCAAATCCAGTGTTGCCAACAGTTCAACTAGCTCTCCACCAGATCCAACTTCTAAAACCACCAGAAAACTACTAACAAAAATCGGCTCTACTCTAAAAATCGCTAAAATTTACACTTTTTTTTAGTTTTTACGAAAGAAAACAGTATTTATTTATTATTACTTGTATTAGTAAAAATGTTCTTTAATATGACGTAATAAAATATTTTAAGTCAGTAAATCACAGGGGCGGATCGTGAATTTGTGGGGACCTGGGCTACAACTGCTCGGAGGCCCCTTAATTATTCAAATAATTGTCATTTTGTCAAGAAACTGTTTTCTATATCTATTAGATGAAAATAAGGTACAGGATTAAAATGGATTAAATTAAATTTATTTAATAAAAGTTCTTATTTACATTTTTTTTTTATTACTGATGAGCCCGCTCTTGACCTCGATCACGCCAGATAGTAAACGACAGATGAGGTGTACTATAGAACGACAGAGCATAGAAGTTGCCTATTCACTCTTATTTTAAAGGCGGCAGACGAGTCATATGTGGAAAGGAACACAGAAGCCGGCAGAAAGTTCCAAACCATGGCCGTGCGCACAATAAATGTAGAGGAGAATCGCTTAGTATGACAAGATGGTATATTAACCAAATGAGGATGGTACCCTGCAGTACGTCTTGTAGATCAGTAGTGAAAGGGAGATGGAAGAGTCAGACCTGTATTAAGTACTAGTATAGTAATTTATATAAGTACAAACAGTTATTTACTCATCAATAATCCTTTTTTAAATCATAATATATGGAAAGAATTGACAAATGATTTAGATAGACTCGTTCATATTTTTGTCGTATATTTGTTTTCGATATACGACATCTTGGTGAAAGAGCGCTCCGCTTCATAGCTGGAGATTGTTAAGAGCCCTCTCTTGGATTTGAGCGTTTTACTCGACTTTTGATGTGTGATTACGGTTTAGATATAGCCACAAATAAAATAAAAAAATATGTCCAAGAAAGTTTGATTCTTTTTCTTGGGAGTGCTTTAAATACATTTTTCAATTTGTTTACATAAATCAGTAAAAACCTTGTCTCTGCAAAGGATGTTTCATAAAATTTTACTTTAGAGCTTCATTTGATGCTATGTTACAACGAAGATATAATAATTTAATCATTTATAAAAATGTTTAAAGTACAAGTATATCCTCTACTTTGGAGTGCTTTAATTAATTTTTTATGTTTCATACAGTAATACACCAAAAATAATTCCAAAAAACAGAGAGTTACTGATAATTTTTCGTCCGAAATTATATTTTTTATCTATGAATATATAATCCAAATTCAATCAAAAAGTAACTATTAACTAAGTCCACATTGATAACTTGCTTGAAAAAAAAAATTAGTGTATTTAAATGTAAAATAATATTTTTAAACAATTTTTGTATGCAGTGATAAAATCAATATAAATCTCGGAACATACGGTCTGTAGCTTTAGTCCGCGCCAAGCGCTCACAGAGGGAGGACATATCGCTCGCTGTTGCAACTTTGTGTGCTACGCGATCTCGTCAATCCGCCAAGAATATAGTGCAACCAACACTTTTTGATACAAGTGAGTTTTTTTTTATTATTTATGGTTTGATTATAATGTAAACATATTATTTTCTTTTGATATGCGAATATATTACAAAAAAGAAACATACACGTAAATATAGTTGTTTGTTTTAATTTTTTTCAGACATTGCTCATAATAATGGGCAAAAGAGAAAAAAATAAAATTTTTGCTGCTATCAAAATAAAAAAGAAGGTTTTGGCCGAAAATTTGAAACGCGCAAGAGAAGCTTATCGGTAAGATTTTTTTTTTATTATCCGCGACGGAAAGGAGACGGTATATGCGTTTGGGGTGAAAGGATGTTTGTTTGTTTGTGCAAATTCATGTTTTCTCCATAACTACTAGTCCGATTTTGATGCAGTTTTCAGTGATGGGTTTGGGTTTGATTGGTGCATGTTCTTAGATAGGTGTTATGGTGACAACTCACCAGGGGGCGCTGCAGTAAACATTTGTTTCTGCAAAACCAAAACTACTAGTCCGGTTTTGGTGCAGTTTGTGGTTGATTAGTGAGGGATCTTAAATAGATCTTGGTTTATTGAAAAGTTTCCTTTCATCTATGCTCTTTCAAAAGTTTGAAATAAAAATCAAAATTAAAAGTTTTGAAAAAACCCACGACCGTTAAAAAGTATTTGAAAAAGGATATATCTTCACTATTTCCCGATAGAAATCGTCAATGTCGATGACTAGGAGTATCTTGTTACCCGACTGACCGAGAAGGAAATATTTTTCGCGCGCATGTATGTGTGTAGGTATGTCCGTCCTATTGTGACCTCCTGTAGCTTAAACGGCTTGATGGATTTTAAATGATGTATTGTTAGATTCATCGTAATTGTGGGAGTGACATTGGCTATATACTATTTATTTATTGCATCTGAAAATACAAAAATGTAAAAACATAACTGAAAAGAGAAAAACAAGCACCACGATCTAGAATTTTGGTATTGCAGTCGGAGACAAACCAATAACCGAATGAAACAGGGTGTAACTTCTGTTTGTATGGCATGCACTACCAAAATTCTTTTAATTACAAATAATGCTTGTTTATCTCCTTTCAGTTGTGCTTTTGCAGTTTTTTTTTTTAAATAATTTGTTATATTTTTATACGACTGCTCATAAATTGTGTTTCTTGGGTACTTGTATGCATGCATATATGTATTTGTATGTACATTTTTTCATTCATTTCCATTCAAAAACATGTTTCATATTTATAGGCAAAAAAAAACTGAAATGCAGCAGGGGCAAGTAAATTCGCCAAATGAAAATAATTCTGATACTGAAAAAACAAAGGTAAATTTTATCCAACTTTATGTACAAAATGTATTTCATGCTTCATGCAATATTATTGCTACCACATAAGTAATATAAGTACATTTATCGGATTATTTTACTTTTACAGGAGAACGAAAGCTCATCTGACCCAACGACAGTTTTTACAGTGCATTCTGACAGAAATACAAATAACGTGGTAGTAATATTTTTTTCTTTTCATATTTAATTATTTTTCATAGCTAAATTCTTTTCTGCAGATTTAAATGATTTATGAGCACCCGCATAATTAATGGACTTCTTTATTTCTTACAGGATAATGAAAGCATATTTAATTTAACAATTGATTATCAGGATCAATCTGATACAAGTACAAATAACAAGGTGAGTACTTTCTTGTTACTACTAATACAGCTACATATTTGACTTTTTTAAAACTTTTATTTACATTCCTGATTTTCATTATTTCAGGAACTTCAAGATATAGACGGAAGACGAATTATAGATTTTAATTTTTTATGAATCAATTAATTTTAATTGACAAACATGGCGAAAAATTTGGTTGCCGATTGAATAGTTTAAAAATAGTAAAAGAAATACAAAAGGGACTCATTTCAAAATTCGATCTGAAATTTTGTACGAGTATGTGTGGGTCGCTTTTTAAATTAGAAACATGCAACGAAGATAATTTAAATTTAAATGTCAATACAGGCGTAGTGTCAGGAGCATTAATGGTGGGAATTGGTCTTTCCAATTTGAATGAGCTCACTGCATCAATGGATTTGCCAACCATGCCATATAGCTTGTATAGCTCAATCCATGCAGATGTGGCTGAAATGTGGCGTATCACTGCAGAAGAGACTATGCAAGAAGCTGCTAAAAAAGAAATAGAAGCTGCAGAATCACGGGGTGACGTCAACGATGGGGGTATTGCAATGATACCGGTAGAAGCAGATGCATGCTGGAGTAAACGGTCATACAAAACGAATTATTCGGCTTTATCAGGTGTGGCCGCAATAATTGGGGAGCATACTGGAAAAGTACTTCATATCGGGATTAGAAATAAATATTGTGTTATATGTGCTCGAGCAAATAAAAAAGGATTAGCGCCACGAGTCCACGATTGCCACAAAAATCACTCTGGATCATCAACTAGCATGGAGCAATCTATATTAGTTGAAGGTTTCAAGGTGTCGATAGCAGAAAGAAATTTAATATATAGCACACTGATTGCCGACGGTGACTCCAGCACATACAAAAATATTTTAGAAAGTAGGCCTTATCCCAACGTTCCTATAGAAAAAATCGAATGTACGAACCATTTGTTACGCAATTACAATGGTAACAATTTGGCATTGCAAAAGGATAATGCAGTTTTTTTTTTTTTTTTTTTTTTTTTTTTTTTCTTTTTCTGCTTTTCCCCGATCGTGAGAACATCAGGACCTTATTACTCTAGTTACTACATTCATTCCAGTTCTCGCTTGTATGCCTCTCGCACTGACATGCCTCATTCTATATCTTTCTTTCATCCATCACCTTTCTTTCATGGCCGGGTGGGACTCCCGCTAATCTGACTACTTTACTTTTTGTTTGCTGGGGTAATAATTTTACTATATACGTGACCATTTATTGCAACCATGATATACAAGTTTTATCTGCTTAACAAAGGATACTGCAGTTCCCCTTACCGAGCGTAAATTTTTTACCAGGGATCGCTTAACAAGATTACGCACGGCTATTCGCTCTGCAATTAAATTTAGGAAAGCACAAAGTACCTCATTATCAACTCAAATACTTAACTTGCAAAGAGATATTTTAAATAGTCCCCGGCATATTTTTGGAGATGATTGATTATTGGACACCTCGTGTAATAGTTACTATTGCTCGGATGAAAGAAAAAAAGAAATTAATTTAGTTCCTTTAATTGCGACCCTGATGCTCAAATTACAAAAAAATGCTTCCCAACTAGCGTTTCATTCAAGAAGTCTCATGTTCTGCTATACCAACAATAGAGCTGAACAGTTTAACAGCGTTGTGGCGAAAGTGGTAGGAGGAAAACGAATAAATTTTTCTTTAAAAGACTCCTATGCAGCACGCTGTTACGCAGCTGTTGTGATTTTTAATACCGGTCTCCCTCAATATAATTTATATAAATCCATTTTAAAAGAGTCTCCCGGAAAATCATTAAAAACTTTGGAACGTAAACGACATTTGGCCAACAGCAAAAGAACGGAGACAGGCACTAAGCGTTGTCGCAGGTATCTGAAATTTGGTAGCGCAGATGGCCAATATGGCAGTCAATGCCAACATCCCGACATGACTTGCGATGATTACAAGAACGCTAAGACACTGTTTTTGTCCAATTTGCAACAGCAAACATTGAATCGTCAAGAAATTGAGCGCAATACTGTTCTGCAAGCAGAAAGCGCTTTATGGTTGGAACTGCGCAGATGCATACTCACTGCATCAATGTTTAGCAAAATATGCAAGAGACGCCCTAATATGGACTCTGCGCCTTTGGTCAAAACTTTATTATACTCATATAATTTAGATCATGTGCCGTCCATCAAACATGGAAAAGAGAACGAGTCAAAAGCTTTAGCTCAACTTAGCTGCCAAATGAATATACACATAGAAAAGTGTGGCCTATTTATAAGTACAGAGCATTTCTTTTTAGGCGCTACACCTGATGGAGTGTTTCAAGACGGTGTTGTTGAGATTAAGTGCCCCATATCTGTTTTTGGGATGGATCCTGATACGGCTATTCTAGAAAAGAAATTAAAATGCTTCAAAATCAATAAAAAAGGCGAAGTAATGTTTAATCAAAATCACGATTGGTATTTTCAAATACAAGGCCAACTCCTGTGAGGTGTGCGGAGTTGTAGAAGATATGCATCATTTGCTAATGGAATGTGTTCAGTATGAGGCTGATAGGAGTAAGTTGTTCAGGGCTTTGAAGTTGAACAAGAACAATATAGGTACATTCCACCAAATACTAAGTAAGCCGACTTCCGATGAAGCGAGAAAGATGTTCGACTTTATTGCCTTGATCCATTGATCTCGTTTGCTAGGTAATAATTGTTTTAGGGTACGATGGGCCTGACATACGCTGTGCGTTATAAAAGTCTCTAAATATTTAAAGAAATAAAAAAAAAGGCCAACTCCACATTGCAAATAAAAATATTTGTTTATTTGCAGTGTGGACTGGTACTGAATACCCACTAATAGTTGTAAAAGTTTACAAAGATCCTGATTTCTGGAACCAGAAAATGTTGCCAAAATTAATAAAGATTTATGACGAGTGCGTTCTTCCAGAAATCATAGATTCGAGGAAGGCACGGTCTATGCCGCTTCGAAAAATATTATTTTAATTTATTTTTACAATTATAGTTGTTTTTATTCAGTCTTTGTTTCTTATTTTTATTTACTAGTTGTACCCATCCTTATAATAATTAGTTATCTCGAACGACACACATTTAAGGGTTGCATCACTATATATAGTGATGAGGAAATTTTTGTATGTGCATATTTATTATAACTACCGACTAAGTCCACCTAACTGAATAACTTTTACTATAGGACCAACTTTGAAATCGCGAAAAAATAAAACAGCTGTTTTCTCGCGATTTTAATGTTGATCCGATAGTAAAAGTTATTCAGATTGATGGTCTAAAACACTCCTTAAAGTTTCTTAATTTTGTTTAACACCTTATATGAATGAAAATTCAATTTATTTATGACCCTATAACCTACTCAATAGATAAGCTGTTATAGGTGGTAATGGGGCGTGCAACTGTCAAAGTGGCGCTAGTAGCACACTTACCAATATCAAAGCAGTTTCTCTATGGAACTTAACGTTAAATAAAACGCACTTTTTGTAGGTATAACTTTGATAGTTGTAAGTTGTATACTTTTTGAGAAAATCGAATCAGAGTTCCTAGGTAGCGGGTGGCTCGGTTTATTTGCTGACCAGTGTAGTTTAGACTATCGCCGTTATTTACATATATTATCTTAAATTTTTCGGCTTTTTTACCAGGTACCTTTTATTTGAGCTCTGATAACTTCCTAACTACTTTATCTTTCTGTGATTATGGCGTTTTCAATATTACCAAAATACCGGGTCCCAAACAAAAGGCACGCTGTAGAAGACCTTATTTATATAAGTTATGCTGTTTCGTATTAACTAAATTCAGAACTAAAGAAATATAGAAAGTCCAAAAAGTATTTACTATTGAGTTCTAAACTTCCGCTAAATCGTCAAGTCTGATGTCTAATGCAACGGGTGGTTATTCCTATAAAATTTAAGATAAAATATGATAATTTACCACTGAATAGACTAGAAACTACACAGTCACTCTGAAGGGTAACTGAAAAGACAATGCTTGATGACGACCTTTCGGTTCAACACCTAAATTGAAGTAACTACATAAATAAAGAGTCCAAATAATATTTACGTTTGCGTTCGAAAGTTCCATTGCATCATCAAGCCTAAGGTTTAAAGCTACAGGATTAATACGATTGCAATAAAATTAATTTTATCTTTTATTTTGAGGTGGAAAATGCAATAAATGAGTTTTCCCGCTCTAGGTGGAGGATGGGAGTGCTAGACTTCTACTGACTAAAAATCCACCCTATTCCATCAGCAGCCCTTAAGTTCCGTGGCCGCGGTATCTTGTTATTTATTTATTTTATCTCAAATAAAATAAACTTTGTATTAAAAAATAAACCTGACTTACAAAAAAACACTGCAAAGAGAAAAATAACTTTAATTTCGGAATTCATTATCAAAAACTATACTACAAAACCAAAGACACCGACTCACGAAATAAAAGTAATTTTTCACTTTGCAGTGTTTCCTTTTTAAAGTTTGATTATATGTCGCTTTTTAGTGGGTTGGTTTGTTATTTACCCAATTTAAAAGCCTAAACGTCAACTTTGTATCACCTTTTGAAAAAATTTTTTTTTTTCTAATGCAGGGACGATAGCGTTTAGTTCTCTTGGTACTTCACAATCAGCTCTACTTCACGATATGCAGTGTGACGGGCATAAATTGTTTAGAAATTTTATTCAAGTAATCGAATCGCAACCCACGAAATACTTATTATAGGTGTGCCTATAATATTTGAAGAGTTCCCTCGATTTCTCCATGATTCCATCATCAGATCCTAACTTGATGATAATGAAACTCACCTTGAAGTAAATCCTTTCAAATAAAAAAAGAATTTTCTAAATCGGTCTAGCCATCTACTAAAACTACTACAAAAAATAAAACCGACTTCCATATCAAAACACTACAAAGCCAAAAATAATTTTAATTTCGGTAGTCGGTGTTATTGGTTTTGTATTTTCTTTTTTTTCACACCGCCTTCCGAAATTAAAATTATTTTTGGCTTTGTAGTGTTTTGATATGGAAGTCGGTTTTATTTTTTTGCAAAAAAGTTTTTATTTTCGCGCTTTTTAGTGGGTCAATTTGTAATTAATCTAGTTATAAAAGCCAAAATGTCAACTACAAAAAACTAAAAACGCGCGAACAAAAAACACAATATAGAGTAACCGAAAAGGTCATCAATGTAAATATTTTTTTTAGACTTATGTTGATTTTTCAGAAACGGCTTGTTCGATGTCGATAAAATTTTCATGGGACCATTTGGGAAGTATACCCTTTCCAACAAAAAAAGAATTTTTCAAATCGGTTGGCGAGCGACGGAGCTATGCCCGAACAAACATAAAAAAAAAAAAAAAAAAAAAAAAAAACAAACAAACATCCGAATTGAGAACCTCCTCCTTTTTCAGAAGTCGGTTAAAAATACAGTCGAATTGAGAACCTCCTCCTTTTTTTTAAGTAGGTTTAAAAATAAATCAATAAAGAAAATATGACATTCGTTAAATTATATTTATAGTTCTACAGTACTGAACAACAGTTAGGGTTTAATTTCTTAAGTGCTTCCATCTTTTGTGATTATTTGTGATTTTTTTTTCTTAAAATTTTGGTAGCCCTAAATTTAGACTACATCAAATTATTACTTTATATTATAAAAGCAAAAAACTTTTAAACTAAAAATAAAATCGACTTTGCTTTCCTTCGTCGGTGTTTTTTTTTTTCGTATTTTCGTGTTTGGACACCGACTTCCAAATAGTTAGTTAAAAAGGGTTTTTAATGCTTTTTAATTTGTAATTTATCAAGTTACAAAAGCCAAAATGTCAACTACTTATCACCTTATAAAAAATATAGCTTCTCCCGATGCAGAGCCGATAATTTTTGAGGAGTTCTCCTGGTACTTCAGCATCAGCTTCACTTCACCATAATTATGCATTGTAACGAGCATAAAGTGCTTAGCCATATTCAAGTAATCGAATCGCAACACACGAAATACTTATTATTGAGTAGTTCCGGTGGCCATCTGTGGTCTTCATCATCAGTTCCACTTTACTAAATGGTGTTTTTCAAGAGCAACTGCACAAGTTACTACAAAAAATAACCAAATCGCTATAGGTGTGCCTATAATATTTGAAGAGTTCCCTCGATTTCTCCATGATTCCATCATCAGATCCTGACGTGATGACAATGGAAACAATAAAAAAGTATACACTATCAAACAAAAAAATAAATTTTTAAAATCGGTCTAGCCGTCTTCAAGTAATCAGGGAGCATACATAAAAAAATCCGACGAACTGAGAACCTCCTCCTTTTTTTGAAGTCGGTTAAAAAAGATGTACCTTGCTTCATGTGCATTCTTTAATTCTGACTTACAGGTTTTGGAAAAAACTTAGTTTAGGCACCAGTCTCCCACAAATTATGTTTAAATTGTCTGTACCTTATGTCAATTATCTAATGTATTAATTTGTGGTGAGAAAATAAATAAATTTCATTCTAATTCTATTCTTAATGATGCAAAATTATTGCGTTTCCCTTTTTTGACACAATGGTATACACCGTGCCTGTTCTCCGTAGCTAAAACAATTACGTATAAAGCACTAAAAATATTTCTTACAAAAAAATACGTGTATCAAAACCCGCGTAGTCGTAGTATAGTTAGCGTTCTCGATACGTGCGATCGACTGTCGGGACGCGGAAAAACTTGACACACGTCCTACCCTGGCGGGCGCTCGGGCCATACTAAATGGGGCTAGCTTGGACAACGTAATATATAGTAATTTAGAGCGTTCTTAAAATCATGTTATTACAAAATTACATAATCGCATTGTCATAAAAACTATTTATTTGAATTCTTCACAGAACAAAGTTTATTTTGACGTAATTTTTTTATCGAAATTACGCCTTATTAAATGCGAATAATCGCGACAAACTTGCGCTACAGCACCTAAAAATAGACAATGGTTTTTATTTTTTTTCTAAATAATGCAATAAATAATCTTGAATATTGAACATTAGTTCACAAATCAAGTATATGTCTTATATTATCCATATTTTTTTCACCTGAATTTGTGAACATTAGTCATAGATTCCGGAATCTGAAGTTGACTCTACGATGATATTTCTGTAAACTACTTTTGGGAGATTACTCACCACAAAGCGATGCAGATGTTTTAAGTAAATGTTAAACGATAAAACACTTCATTAATAGTTGATCTATTTTAGACATGTATTTTAAAAATTCAAAGTATGACGTAAGATGGTAAAGCAGGCGATTGAAATCTTAGAAATTTACGAAAAAACGTCTAATGGCTCTTAATGTCAAAATAATTAATATTTAAGATGGTATAGCAATGAGTGAAAATATGAACTACTTTATTTTCAAGAATAAGATTACTTCTTTACGTCAAGTGTTCATCTGAATATATAAGGTGTATCTATTCATACACGAAATATTTTAAGAGATATACCTATAGCTTGTAAAGAAACAATAAACACGACAAAAAATGTTTATCAATGTTTTTTTTTTATTTTACGTAATTATTATAATTTTAAAACTGCTTGAGACATTTTGCATAAAATCTTTACTCCATATTCTATGAATGACCTGCCCGCCCGCGCCCGCGGTGAAGTGACGTGCCCCCGCGCGCCTGTGTCGAGTAGCCGCGTGTTGGTGAGATTGTACGAATATTCGCTTCGCATGCATGTCTCCACGTGACGGCGCTACATGGTAGTTATTTCGCGTCCTGACGGATACCGCACTCCAGTCTGTGTTCTGCCGGACTCAAACACCTGCCCTCACCTCATTTTACATGAGACCTAACAATATTACTGGTGAACTGTAGTGGACTTACGAAAATACACCTCTGCCTATCTCTACCGAGTAATCAGGCGTGATGATGTTAAAAATAAACCAACGTAGCTAGACTTCGTATCTCATTCTAGTGTCATTTTAATAACGTATCGCTTACAATGATAATAAATGTGAATTTAAATTACAATACCATTTAAAGCTAAGTAGGAAAATTATTAAATTCAGTCCATTAAAGTTTTACGAAAAGGAACCTAGATGCGATTAAAATATTTTTTTCAATTATAATCCTAACCTACAATACCTACCCATCTACATTTACAGCTATCCTACCTACATCACATACGATGATCCGAATTGAATGGACTTTAAGAGACGTTGACCTCTGAGTTCGTTGTTTCGGTGTTTCTTTTTTCAGAGTAGTCAGGAAACACCGGCCTCATCAAGCTTTACTCAAAACACAAAAAAAATACGAGTAAAAGTGTACTATTTAGAACCAATTTACAAAATAAATATTTCATTTCATCTGTAAGCTAGGTAAATACCAATAAACAGCTGATAGGTTCAACTCGAATTCGCATGTTAATGACCTCTGTGAGGTTATTAAGATGTGTCGAGCGAGTCGTATCCGTCAGCTGATTGTTAGATGCCTACCTATCTACTCATATTTATTTATTTATTTATTTATTTATTTATTATATACTTTATTGTACACCTTACAATACATTTAAAGATACAAATAATAAAACTAGTGTACAATGGGCGGTCTTATCGCACAGGGCAATCTCTTACAGACAACCTTTACCTCATACACATGTGAACTTTAAGAATGCCGTCAATAATAAAATAATAGGTACTTATTATTCTACATTATTATTGTTTTGGCTTTATGTCGCAGTGTAGTTAGTCGGAAACCTGTCTATTTTACAAGAAATTCGTAATTGTGACGCTTTTTACGAATTATAGTAACAATAATTTGGCGTGTCTAAAAATTAGAATCAACTTATTTACAATAATTTAAAATGTACATACCTAGTACCTACGTAGTTTTTATTTACACCAATAGTTGTACATATTTGCCCTGTTGTTGGACGCAGACGACTGCACGTTTTAATGTGTCCTTGCACTTTTAATTATGTGTCTCTATCACTAACCATCACTGCGAAAGCGTTCACAATTCGCGTTTTTAATTGTTCCACACTTGATATGGTATGGCCGTCATTACCATAAACCAGGTCTTCAGCCCTACCCCACACATTTATACTGAACCGCGTCGGCCTAACAATATGTGGATTTTCTGATGCCCATCAGTGTGCGTTGTTGATGTTAAACATCCCAACGCGCGTAAAGGTGGACTCGTCCGTCCAGAGTATGCGCCGCGTCGGGTCTTCAAGTAACCAATGGCAAAATACCACGCGTGGATTTAAGTCTATCGGCTTTAAATCTTCCACCCTAGTGAAGTGGAACGGGTGCTGCCCCTCATCCCGCAGAAGGCGCCAAACGGTCATTTTGCTCACGTTAGACACACGAGCGGCGTCTGATGTGCTGGCCATTGGGTGCTGCAAAAAGAAGTCGACGATGTCGTCCTCGATTCTTACTGGAACTCGTTGCCTTCCTCCGTCTGCAGCTGGTGGCATGTAGATCCTATAGACCATATGCCGCTGTACAGCTCCAAGGATGGTCTGCAGTGATGGTCTTCTCCCAAATCACTTCAAGAAGAGGGCTTGTGCTGTGAGCAAAATATTTCCACCCTCATTGTAGCACACCACCATGTTCTGGTACTTCTGTAGTTAGGAATTGTTTAATATGTTGCCCGAGCGAGCCCGACGCGTGTCAGCTGTCTGCTAAGGCGCGCGCGAGCGACACGACACGCGGATTGAGTGGGACGAGTGGGACTGGCCTAGCAAGACGCCGCGACTGAGACGCGGGCGCCGGGAAGGGTAGCAGGCGCCCCCGCCGCCCGCTGCGCGTGCATGCTTTTTTCTTTGATCATATTCACAAAAGCTGCGCGCCGTTTCAAATACCGCTGCCCGCGAAAACTAGCGTAGTGGATGTTTAAAAATAAGAAAGAACCATTATTTATTATGTGTGTCAAGTAATATTAAATTATTTAATTTTATTAATAATATACCTAGATATTTTTTGTTTTTTGTTGCTATGGTTTCCTTACCACCTATAGGTATCTCTTAAAATATTTCGTGTATGAATAGATACACCTTATATTAGATCTTTACCAATGAAACTGCCGTTTGTCATGAAATAAGTTGACGTATTTTTTTCTATATTTTTATTTCTATTAATCAAAGTAGACACCCATGCAATCGATACATTTTTACAACGCAGGGGTAGCTTATAATTATGCCCTACTTGAAGAAATCAGTTGGACGCGAGGCAACAAATTCTTCAAAGGCATTTTTACTGCTTCTCGGGTGTTGATTTTTTTCCCGCCACGAAGTTATCCAAATTCAGGTCAAAATAGAAATCTGCAGGCGCAAAGTCTAGTTAGTACGACGGATGGCGGAGAACTTCCAACCCCAGCTCTTGTAACTTGTGGACTATCTGCTGTGTAGTATGAGTTAGTGCAGGAGCAGCGGAGCCGAGCGATCGACCAAAGCTGGTTGGAACTGTGCGAGCTTCTCCATCATTGTGTTCAGTTCTGCAGTACTGCTTACCCTGTTTGGTAAGAAGCTGGGATGAGTTACACCGGGGTTAGACAACCAAACATCACCTTTCATCAAACCATCACTTTTCTAGGAGTCAGTTTTCGTTTAGGGAATTGCTTAGATGCTAAGCGTTTGCGATTGTCGAACAGGATCAATTTTTTGTCGCAAGCTACAAAATTCTTTCATTTGTGTGCCTGTTAAGCAGTGCAAGGTACGACTCGATGCGTCCTTCGTGCTGGTGGTCACTGAATTCGTAGGGCATACGTCAAGCTTTATTACCATGCCAATTTGACGCAAGTGAACCAATATTGATTTGATACTAACGTCGGAAGCTGCTGCGAATTCAGCCGTAGATTGAGTATCACCAACTCCCACAAGCATCTTTAATTCGTCATTATTGACAAAGTTTTTGGACGACCACGGGGTTCATTTTTCAGGTCGAAATTTCCAGATCGGAAGCGAGAAAACTAATAACGGGTAGTGCATTCGTTTGTAGTGATCGTTCCGTAAACGTCGTGGCAGCAAAGCTTCGTTGTCGTCACTGATGTTGTGTGCCGCTTGTACCTACGACCCGCAACATCAGTAACGACAACGAGGCTTTGCTGCCACAATGGTACTCATATTCCATAATTACTCGAATTTTCGAATTTGGTCAGAAAAACGCTTAAAAATATACAATCAGGAACAGTCTGAAGAGAGTTGTTACTCGATTATGTTTTAAAAATGTCAACTTATTGCTTTTATTTTGCTTAGTTGTTATAGGCAGTTAATCTGCAAATATATTAAAGGTGGCATTTTTAATGTACACGTGATGACGAAAAATTTTCAAATGCAATGAAAACAGAAAGCTTACCATTAAGTTATGACAAAGTTTGAAATAAGAATTCCATGTTTTAAAATAACCTTAATTTGAAATTAGAATTTTTAGCAAAAAAAAATGGCCAAGTGCGAGTTGGACTTGCGCACGAAGAGTTACGTACCATTTTCTATAAAAACGACAAAAAAATCATTTCTGTTGAATGGGAGCCCCCCTTTAAATATTTCTTTTATTTTAATTTAATTATTTATTTTTAAAGTGAATATATACTCAATATTCTGTGAATATTGCAAGCATTACTGTTATCAAAATCGAGCAAAACAAAACCCGTTGATAGTATGGGAGCCCTTAAATATTTATTTTATCCTGTGTATAGTATTTGTTGTTAAAGCGGCAACAGAAATACATTATCTGTGAAAATTTCAACTGTCTAACTATCACGGTTCATGAGATATAGACGGACCAGTGACAGACGGATAGATAGCGGAGTCTTAATAATAGGGTCCCGTTTTACCCTTTGGGTACGGAACCCTAAAAATATTATTATAGACTCAAAATATTTATTTCACATAGGCCTACATGGGCACTTACAAAACGTCACAAGTTAGTGCATGGTTCGAAATTGGTCGTTTTCTATGGAGAAGAACCGAAAAGAAACTCCACAGTTACTCTTTTAAAAATATAATTTTTAAATATAAATTAATGTATCCATAATACAGGTTAATTAGGTATGAGAGGACAGTATATGGTTTGAAATGAAATCGCTGTTTTGCTATACGCCAGTACGGAAAAACATTTCATGGGTAAAGCCCTGTTATTAAAATGAAATATTTTTAAAATATTCTAGCAGTCGGATAGCCTATAAGGGTTATCCTCAAGCTTCAAGCTACTTCCATACCAAATTTTATCTTAATCCATCCAGTACTTTCGAAGATTAGCGCGTTCAAACAATCTTTTCTGCTTTATAATATTAGTATAGATTACCTAAATTAAGATCATTGTAGGATCTTTTCATAATCAGATTACTTTCAAATATTATAAGTAAGATGATACTCTTATCTTCAAGGCTCAAGTCTGATATTTATAAATGAAATGAAATATTTATTTGTAAATTGGTTATAAATAACACTTTTAGGTACATGTATTTTTTTGTATTTTAAATTAAGGTAGATGAGGCCGGTGTTTGATAACTGACTACTCTGAGAAGAAACACCGACACAAACTCAGAGGTCAACGTCTCTCTTAAAGTCCATATAATTTGTATTCGTTAAACCATATGAGAAGCGTGAAGGTTCTTATCTGTTGTGTTTTTTGAGGAAAGGAGCACGCAGATTTGAGCGGACCTGTCCAGACAGTGCAAGCATTTGTCAGTTATCGTGTAACTTCGAACTTAAGGGGCTCAAAGATCTGACGAACAATATCAAAGTAAGGACATTTGTGTAGGCCACACAAATACTCAAACTGCCAGACATCAACTATAAATTATAATGAAAATATCATAAAAAGAAATAATAACCTACATATTCCTCACATTTACAATAATAAAAATATAAAAGATAAAAAAAAACGAAAAAGATACAAAGTATATACAATACTTTAGAAAGTCAATCATTACCTCAGCAAAATATATTAAAAAGCCTACATAAGTAGGTATATCATTGGAGCAGCTCATTCCCAAGCCTTTTTGTCCTCAATATTATTACCCGACTGCAAAGGAAGGGTTATGTTTTTCGCGCGTATCTTGTATGTATGTATGTTTGTAAAATTCTTTATTACCTCATATCTCCAGAACCACTGAACGGATTCATATAATTGAGGTATCGTTAGATTCGTTATTAGACCTTAGCAGCCCAAGTGTTCTTAGATAGGTGACATTTGAAAATATCAAACATGGCGGCTGTGCGAAGCCTGCAAGCCTGAGGTACTGCAATAAGGGTATCAAATTAAAGGACTTAACCATTGATATACAAAAACCCTATATCAACAATGGACTTAACACAAGGATTTCAAAAAAGTATATCATGTTTATCATTAGTGTAATACTAGCAAAAATAATACAAAGAGAAAGTTTAAAAATATGGACTTAGCTCTTCCACTTTCTGAATCCGGTGGGGTGCCATTGTGTCATGACCGGAAAAACTATAAAAATGTTAATTAATATTTTAACTAAAAAGTTGAAAAAAAAAAACAGTTATTTAAAAAATCAAAAAAACCTGACTGCTCAACTGAAATGCCAGAAACAAGCCATCCAATTTAAAAATATATATTATGTTCAATTGGGTCCCGCCTGCTTGTCACTTTTTAAAATAAAAATGTGCTTGTTTCTGGCATTTCAGTTGAGCAGTCATGTTTTTTTTGTTTTTTAAATAACTTTTTTTCTTTAACTGTGTAAAAAGCTTTCTGGCATAGGGTAACCTATGCCAGAAAGCTAACGTTTTAGGAATAATTTGATTTTAATTAGGATAAATTACTTATCACATAATAACACACGAAATACCCATACTCACACACAGTTCTGATAATTAAACACTGAATTTGTATTTAGACAACAAGAACAAAATTTCGGCGGTACCACCCGACGCAATTGCGCTGCGGGTAGTTCCTTGTAACAAAACAGGGCGTTTTGTTACAAAAAACTAACTCTAATGATACTTTTAGATTAAAAAGTATCGTCTATTTTTTAATGAGCACTGGCAGGAGGCCCCTTATATCCACGGTGCCCTGGGCTGCAGCCCAAATAGCCCATAGGTAGATCCGCCCCTGGCCCTGATCTGAATACATTAGATCCTTACCAATTAAATTGCCGTTTTTCATGAAATAAGTTTACGTATTTTTTTTCTATATTTTTTATTTCTATTAATCAAAGTAAACACCCATGATATCGATGCATCTTTTCCGACGCAGTGGTAGCTTATTGATGCCCTTCTTAAATAAATCAGCAGGATGCGAGGCAACGAATTCTTCAAAGGCATTTTTTACTGCCTCTCGGCCTCTCGGGTATTGATTTTTTTCCGAGTAGTTATCCAAATTCAGGAAAAAGTAGAAAGTAGGCGCAAGGTCTGGTGAGTACGACGGACGGCGGAGAACTTCCAACTCCAGCTCTTGGAACTTGTAGACCGTCTGCTGTGTAGTATGAGGTCGCGCGTTGTCGTGCAGGAGCAGCAGAGCCGAGCGATTAACCAAAGCTGGTTGGAGATGTGCGAGCTTTTCCATCATTGTATTCAGTTCTGCAGTAATGCTCATCCTGTTTGGTAGGAAGCTGTGATGAGTTACACCAGGGTTAGACCACCAAACAGGGACCATCACTTTTATAGGGGTCAGTTTTCGTTTAGGGAAACATTTAGAGGCTAAACCAGGATTTAACCAATTTGCTGAGCACTTGCGATTGTCGAACAGGATCCATTTATCGTCGCAGGCAACAAAATTCTTTCGTTTATGAGCCTGTTGAGCAAAGCAAGGTACGTCTCGATGCGTCCTTCGCGCTGATGATCACTGAGTTTTTGGGGCAGACGTCAAGCTTTTATACCTTGCCAATTTGACGCAAGTGAACCAATATTGTTGTTATGCTGCCGTTAAAAGCTGCTGCTAATTCAGCTGCAGATTGAGTATCATCAGCTCCCACAATCGCATTTAATTCGTCATTGTGGACCAGACGACCACGGGGTTCATTTTTCAGGTCGTAATTTCCAGATCGAAAGCGATTAAACTAATAACGGGTGGTGCATTAGTTTTTAGTGTTCGTTCTGTAAAAGTCGGCGAGGTTGCGGGCCGTAGGTATAAGTGGCACAGTTATGACAAACTTTGAAGCAAGAATTTCATGTTCTAAATTAAAATTAATTTAAAATTAGAATTCTTAGCTAAAAAATTATTATTATCAAACTCAAAATATTTATTTCACATAGGCCTACATGGGCACTTACAAAACGTCATAAGTTAGTGCACGGTTCGAAGTTGATAGTTTTCTACGGAGAAGAACCGGCAAAAAACTCCACAGTTACTCATTTAAAAATATAATTTTTACAATGTATCCATGATACAGGTTAAGAGGACAGTATATGATTTGATATTATAATTTGAAATGGCCAGTACGGCAAAACAGCGATTTCATAGTTAAAGCCCTGTTATTAATATCAAATATTTAAAAAATATTCATAACTACCAGTCGGATAAAAAGAAGCCAATAACCCTCCTCAAGCTTCAAGCTACTTCCATACCTTTTATCTTAATCCACCCAGTACTTTCGAAGTTTGGCGCGTTCAAACTAACAAACTTTACTGCTTTATAATATTAGTATAGATTTCCTAAATTAAAACTTATAATAATTGAAAGTAATTTGATTATGAAAAGATCCTACAATGCTCCTAATTGTAGGATCTTTTCATAATCAGATTATTTTCAATTATTATAAGTAAGATAATTCTCTTATCTTCAAGGCATCTGATATTTATAAATAAAATGAAATAAAATAAAATATTTATTTGTAAATTGGTTATAAATAACACTTTTACACGTCATTGTTTTATGTTTTACGTTAAGCAAGATGAGACCGGTGTTTCCTAACTGACTACTCTGAGAAGAAACACCGAAACAGACTCAGAGGTTATCGTCTTTTTTAAAGTCCATACAATTCGTAATCGTCAAACCATATGAGAAGCATGAAGGTACATGTCTGTTGTGTCTTTTGAGGAAAGGAGCACGCAGATTTAAGCGAACCTGTCCACACAGTGCAAGCATTTGTCAGTTATCGTGTACTCAACTTCGAACTTAAGCAGCTCAACGATCTGACGAACAATACCAAAGTATGGACATTTGGGTAGGCCACACAAATACTCAAACTACCATACATCAATTACTATAAATTATAATGAAAATAACATAAAAAGAAATAATAACCTATATATTCTTCACATTCATAATTACAAATATATAAATTATAAAAAAAAAAAAACGAAAAAAGAAATAATGAAATACAAAGTATATACAATACTTTAGAAAGTCAGTCATTAACTCAGCAAAATATGTTAAAAAGAGCACATAAGTAGGTATATCATTGGAGCAACTCATTCCCAAGCCTTTACAGCGAGTAAAGGGCAACTCGCTGTCCGACCATGGACCATGCCCGGGTCGACGGCGCGTCGTGTTCCTCGCGCGCCTAAAAGAGCGTCAGCAATATGACGAGGCCCCCCCGTAGAGGGCCGAAGCCTGCCGGGGTCGTGGGACTCATCCCGTTACCGTGACCCCGGTACGTAAAGGGTTATTGAAGAAACACCGTGGATTTTAGTCAGTAAAAGTCTGACAGTCCCTCCCACCCTGCCCGGGGTGGGAGGACTTATTTGATAATTTTACCACGATAAAAAAAAAAAAGCCTTTTAGTCCTCAATATAATCTTTGACTACGTAAAATGCTTTCTGACATGACACAGCTTACGTTTTATAAATAATTTGAATTTGAAGAGAATAAGTTACTTATCATTTAATGAAAATACCCATACTCACACACAGTTTTGACAATTAAGCACTGAGTTTGTATTTAGACGACAAGAACAAAATTGCAGCAGTACCACCCGACGCAATTGCGCTGCGGGTAGTTTTGTCTAACAAAACGTCCTTTCTAGCTAATATTGAATACCCGATCATTGATAAGCGACAAGGGAATTCCCTAGTTCGTTTTCGATAGTCGCACATACGGACTGGTCGATTATGGCGCTGCCAATATTATGTTTTAATTTTACATATTACATATCATTATTATAATGAGCACTGGCAGGGGGCCCCTTATATCCACGGGGCCCTGGGCTGCAGCCCAAATAACCCATAGGTAGATCCGCCCCTGACGAGTTATGCTTGGCGGAATTCGAGGCCAGAAGAAATTTATACCTGTAATCAGTTGTGTTCTGTATATTTCAAGGTGCAATATCTAGTATAAACCTTTCATATAATTATTGAAGTATACATTCATGATTTGAGTATAATATGTTAATAAAATTCATTCGATATGCAGTGCTTTTGTATATTTTTGATACCTTTTTTCAAAGAGTATGTAATACACTATGTTTTACCTTTTTTATCTAAAAATTACAGTAAAATTGACACTTGACAGTGTTCTAAAAAAAACTAAAAAGTAACAGATTAAAAAAGTATTAGGCCGTGCGCGCATTGCCTTGCGGTGGCCGCAATTGCGGTAATTCTACCGCACCGGTAGAATTACCGCAATCTCAGGTGCGCGCTCTGCGGCGAGAATAACGCACCTTTTTTCTTACAATGTTGCCATACATACAGATTTCTTCGTTTTTGTACATATTTCCAATGTGTGATTTAGATTAGCACTCGATACAGATTTTTATACAAATTTCACACTGTATTGACAAAATGAACACATTACACTCACATTACATACACCATTTTATGATTCTATTCTTTATAATTATTTTGAATTTTTTCATAAAAAACGTTAATTTGCCGTGCTCAGGAAATCCGTCAAAGATTGTTGTGTGCTATCCAAGGCTCTCGCATTCGTAGTGTCGCACTATACGTAAAATACGTAAATAGATAATATCATAGGTACAAATTTTTATTTAATTTAATATTAATCTAAAAACCCAGAGTGATGCAAAAATTGTCATTCTGCCTATTGGAGCTAGATAAATTACAAACCAACTTACTAAGTTTTGTAAGATATACGTTCTTATCCAAAAAAGTTGTTCTCAGGGAAAAACCGGCCTTATCTAGTTTACATTTATGAAAAATACCTATATACTAGCGGCCTGGCCTGGCTTTGCACGGGGTCCTTAACAATTGTTTTCTTCGACAGTGATAGTACGTCATTACAAAAAGTGTGTTTAGCTATCATTTAATTTAAAATATATATAAAAAAGTTTCAACTTGAATCAGACTTGCGCCAGCCGTTTCGCTACAATGAATTTCTTGGCTGCGTAATTTTAAATTTGTGATAACTTCTAAATATTTAAATGAAAAAAGTAAAGGGCAATTTTTGATCTACATTAAATGACCAAGGTAAATAATATACTTATTTGGATAAAGATTAGTATTTATTAGGAGAAATTACCTTTTGCAAATAGAGTAATATTTATTTAGAGATAAAAATGGTTACTGTGAGTCAAACATATGAGATAGATATATGCTATCGCGGACTTTTTTGTAGGCCTTTTTATGATATTTCCGTAGTACATTATTTTAACATATAATCTGTCTATAAAGTCATGAAAATAATGTTTGAGAAACTAACATTATTCAAAAGTAGGGCAACACAAAATCATAGTACATCGAATGTCACTGACTGTCATCGACTTGATTTGTTGCTCGATAACTATTGCATTTTTTATTGCTTTTCAAATCTACGTGGATAAAACTTCGAAGAAACGCGTTAAAAATGAAGAAAACAATCAGGAGTGGAGCTCGTGAAATTATTTTTAAAGTGTATCAGCGATGTTTGTTAGAACAACAAGCTGGACATATTTTATCAAATTTGGATGATATTTATGCCCGAACAGCAGCTATGACAGGTATGTACTCGTCTTACTTTTTGTTTTTTATCTACCAGAAGTTACAAATTTACTAAATATACGATTTTAATACTTAAATATGGATTGTTTACATTGCGCATTAATAGGTTAGGTTAGTTTATAGGTTATGGCCATATTGTAGTGCGACTAAAACTTTTGATACATTCGGGTGATCAAATTTATCGCTGATTTTAAATATGAATGAGTTAAAACATGTTTAAAATTAAAAATAGTTACATTTTTATAAATCTTTCTTTCAGGAAAATCTGAGAGTACAGTGAGGCGTATTGTAGATGAAGGCTACAAAAATGATGGCAAATTTGAAACCCCTGGCAAACACAGATCAGGCCGTCCTAAGAAAGAAATGGATGACTTTAACATATGTGCACTTCGACAAAAGATTCAGTTCTTTTACTCGGTAAAGAAAGAGGTACCAACCTTAAGGAAACTTCAGGTAGTTGCGAAAACTGATCTGGATTTTAAATGTAGCCTAGAAGTCCTGCGTAAAATTTTGAAATCGATTGGGTTTTCTTACAAGAAGTGTCAAAATAATAGAAAGGCTCTAATCGAACAAGCACATATTGCAGCAAAACGAGAAGAGTACTTGGCAATTATTAAAAAAAATAGAGATTTGCCAGAAGACTTGCAAAAAGATATAATTTATCTTGACGAAACCTACATTCACTCTTCATATAAGGTAAAACTTTTTGTTTTTGTGTAATCAATAATTATAATTGATTTTTTTTAATTTATAAATAAGTACATTTATTTTCACCAGGTTCGAAAATGTTGGCAATCTTTAAACGTGGAAGGCGTTACGGAAAATATATCGAAAGGAAAACGTTTCATAATTGTCCATGCTGGAAGCGAAAAGGGGTTTGTGCCAAACTGCTTACTTATATTTAGTGGAAAAAACAAGCTCGAAGACTACCATTCCGAGATGAATGCCCACAATTTTACCAAGTGGATCACTGAGAAGCTTATCCCGAACCTGCATGAGCCATCGATCATTGTCATGGACAACGCCCCCTACCACTCCGTCGTGACAAATAAGGCGCCTACCTCAAGCTCTCGCGTGGACGAAATAAGACTTTGGCTTTTGGAAAATAGTATTGACTTTGACCCTTCACTTAGAAAACCAAACTTACTCAATTTGGTAAAAAAGAACAAACCCCGCCCCATCTATGCCATTGATGAACTTTTGGGAGGATATGGGCATACAGTGGTACGGCTTCCACCGTATCACTGTGATTTGAATCCTATAGAGCTCATTTGGGCTCAAGTAAAACAGAAAGTGGCAGAACACAATGTTGGGTCACGTGATGTGAAGCAACTAGCTGAAGAGGCCTTCAACAGCATTACACCTGAAAAATGGAAAAACTGTTGCCGTCATGTTGCAAACATAGAAAAAGAATATTATGAACGAGGAAGAACCCTATATCAAGATATAGATGAGTTAGTCATTCGCCTAAGCGAAGATAGCAGCAGCGATGACAGCAGTAGCGAAGACGTTAGTGACGCAACTGACAATGAAAACATTTTTTTTAACGTAGAATATTTGGAATCAGATGATGAAAGCAATTGATTTTTATTTTATTTTTATTTGTTTTATGTTATGGGATATTTTTTATTAATAAAATAAAAATATATTATAATAAAAATATGTATGAACATTTTTCTTTTATTCACTCATTTTATTTGAAAGACAGAGACCATAGATTTGTGCTATCTGATTGTTTATGTAAACTTATGAAGGTCAGAAGGAAAACGTTGTGAGGAAACCTGGACTTATAATTAACTAGCTGCTGCCCGCAACTTCATCCGCGTGGGCACTATAAAGCAGCACAAAAAAATGCCTGCTTCACAGTTAGTGATTTTTTTCATTTACACCATTGTAAGCAACTTTTAAAATCACATTTAATTTCCCTTGCAGTTAGTGCATCTGTATATTTTCACTGTACCTTAGAAATACTCAGTACTCATGAGTACCTCTCATAGTGCAGGTGTATTTTGTAATCCTTCTGACATAAACCATAAGATATATTCCTACATTCCATGAATAAAGGGTTCAAAGAAACATACACAGTTATAAAATTTCTCTATAGACTACGTTTGTCATTTTGCTCTCAGCAGCCTAAATATAGAGAGAGACAGGTCTGGTGACGTGGGAGCAAGCGACATACTGTTGTCTGTGTGTGAGAATCAGCTCTTCCAGATCCCGTGGGAATATCTGGATAAAAAGTATGTTTTTCCCGGGGTCCTATATGTATTCCCATGTACTATTCCCATGCCAAATTTCAGATAAATCGGTTCAGCGGCTTAGGCGTGAAAAGGTAACAGACAGACAGAGTTACTTTCGCATTTATAATATTAGTATGGATATAAGTCTGAAACCAAACCGCCTTGAGCAAGCGTGGTGATCAATGCTCATGCCATCTCTGTTGAGAAGAGGCCTTTGCCCTGCAGTGGGACAGTCATAGGGTGGTATTATTTATAATGAAAATCGCATCTTTGTCTATGGTTTCTGTAGATTTGTTTTAAATAAAATCTACGGATTTTACGACTTTACCTTATCTATACCCTGTTTTTTAATCTCAGAGACAGAATTGACACATACAAATGTCAAGTTTAGAAATAATGTTGCCTGCTCTTTTGCGCAGTGTTGTACCTACGATACCGGTTTGTAGAATCGTAACTTTTTACCCGACTGCGCGACGCAAAGGAGGTTAATGTGTTTCACAGTCTGTGTATGTATGTAAGTATGTGTGTTTGTACCTATGTGGTGTACTGATGGGCTGATTTGAATAATTCTCACGTTAATCAATTCGTCGTAACTATGCAAGTGTCACTAGAGAAATGATAGTTAATTATCAAAAATCGGCAAACTATATCAAGTGGCAGATATCCCACTTGATATAGTTTGCCGATTTTTATCCTTGCTTTAGTGTTACGATTTTTCAGTCTTTTTTATATGATATTTAGTTTCTATTTAGTTTTATACAAGTAAATCACATATTTATAACTAGTACTCACGCGGGGCTTCGCTCCCGTGGAATCTATTACGGTAAAAACATAACTCTCCTTTTTTGCAGTCGCGTAAAAAGTAGCCTATAACCTTCCTCAAGCTTCAAGCTACTTCCATACCAAATTTCATCCAAATCCACCTTGTACTTTCGAAGATTAGCGCGTTCAAGCAAACAAACAAACAAACTTTTCCACTTTATAATATTAGTATAGATGTATGTTTAGATAGCTTAGTTAGAGGGGTCAACAAGATTGCTAGTAATGTGAATTATACCTACATTGCGAGTTTTCTGAATAAAAAAAATATATATAAAAATCGTAACACTAAAAAAAGGATAAAGTTGGAACAATTATTCCTTCTTCCTTGACTTATAATATTGGTATTTGATAATGGCTTGGATAATGGCCAGCTAAAGTTGGTGTACCTTCACTTGGTGAAGGTGGTGATGATTTTATTGGCTTGTCCCTGACCCTGTGATGATGCTGACGCTTATATTGTGCTGGGCAGTAACAATACATTGGGCGTTTCTTCATTGGCCGGCCCGGCCCCGCACCGATACCGATAATGACATCGGTGGACGCTTAATTCTATAAAATTGTATGGAATAGTGTCTCATTGATCCGGCCCGACTCCAATATTAACTGCAAGGGACGACCTTAGCTAGGATGTATTTAACTTCTAATTTATTTACAATAGGTCTATATTGTATTGAGCAGAGTAAGGACACTAGAAGGCTCTATTTGTGAAGTTTGATCCGAATAAACTTCTAAATAGGTACACTTCAAGACCACAATTCCTAGCAAGAATTAAATAATCTGTGAAATCTTTAACATAGTTAAACTAAAAGGTAATTTTAAAAAATCCTGACTACTCAACTGAAAGGAAAGAAACAAGCACATTTTTATTTAAAAAGTGACAAGCAGGCGTGACCCATCCCATTTTTATAAGAATATATGTTCGATTGGGTCCTGCCTGCTTGCAATAAATCGGTATTTATTGTGAGTCATTATTTGAATCTGATTAACGAATACCTGTAATTAATTATGATTTTAATAACATAATTAATTACAGGTATATCTAACATTATTAATTTTTTATTTCTAGTTTTAAATTAGCATCTACTCATTATTTCAGGATAACGTATTATAAAAAACCGATACTTGATTTTATCAACGTTAAGTTTCGATAGTAGCACATCACTATTTAAGATTTGCAAAAAACTGGCAATCATCGTAATGTCAACTTTGTCTCTGAGATTAAAAAACAGGGTATATGCAGTTTAAAAAAAAAGCGTCTCATCGTGTTCGTTAAAATATAATAATACAAAATAATGTGCTAGTATCAAAATCAATTCAGTCACACTATACAGGGTTACTACGTGCACGACCGCAGCGCCCTCATTTTTTTTCATGACTTTGTAGACAGACTGTAGGTATCTATTGATTATTGGTACTTGCAATGTAAGCGCTTGAAACTCGTTCTTTTGGCGGCATCATCACAAAATTTGGAATTTTCTCTATAATACAAATACTTAATTAGAATGTTTAAATTAACATTGTTTATGAAAAAATAAAAAATAACCATAAAGAATAGATTCGTACAATGGTGTGTGTAACGTAATAAATGCGGTATCTAGGTAATTTATTTTGCTAAATTCTGTTTTAGTTGTAACAGTTACTTTGATCAATACAGTGTGAAATTTGTATAAAAATCTGTATCGAGTGTTAATCTGTATCACACATAAAAAATATGTAAAATTACAAAAAAAAAATCTGTATTATGGCACCATTATCAGACAAAACGTGCGTTTTTTTTACCGCAGTGCGCGGCACTACATACATTTCTATGCGATACAAAATGTTTGCGGTAGACTCACCGCAATTTTGCAGCGAGGGGCCACCGGTAACTCTACCGCACGCGTTTATTCCACCGCAGTGCGCGCACTTCTATGACACTCCATACTTCACAGATTTTGCGTTTCCAAAACGCAATGCAGTGCGCGCACGGCCTTATTTGATGTCAGTCTTCACCAAAATTCTGCTGGCTAACTTCTTTCTAATTATGATTTTTTTTTTTCAATGTCACCCTATACATACAGACTTTGCCCCCTTCGATAATAACCGAAGAGTACCTACAATATATACAACGTGTAACGAAGCGGCCATACACATACTAAACGCACTGCCTCCCTGGGTGATATCAAACGATATTGGAAGTGTTTCAACTCAAAATAAAATACTCTAAAAATTGATACCAAATATTCGGTTTCGTATGTTTCTTAAATTGAAATCATAACAAACGTGTCACCGCACTACGTAGGTCAATAACTTTCCACGTCACTTACAAATATCACGATAAATCTCTTCCGTAATTCTGTGCGCCTAGTAGTTGTAGCCTACAGCAAGGCGGTGTTCTTTTGTCGGCGCGAACTGACGAATAAAAGACGCCGCCGGGCCGCCGGCCGCCGCGCCGCCAAAGCGCGCGCGCAATAAACCATACCTACTACCTACTTTGTTTACCGTGATGTAAAAATTAATGCGTAATTATTGATTTACAGTTTACTCGTTAATATCAAGCCAGAAATTGCACGTAAACACTGAGATAACAAAACTTACGTAAAAAATCGAATCAAAGTTTAGGTAGGTTAACTAGTTTCATCCCTTATTATTACTTATTACCGAGTAAACTGTAAAATCTTAAAGCTTTGCTTAATTTAGTAAACTGACTTATATTTTTAAAGATGGGGTTCGATGTGGTGACCTTGGTATTGTATGCACAAGGCCGCACGTTTACGTTTCGCTCGCAGATACCTGAACATTGCGTAGCATTTCTGGTGTTATTGTCCTGATTTCCTGAAAGCGGCCTCAATCCGCACTTTCATTAGGGCCATCGTATCACACTGCACTGCACACACACACCCCTGAGACGACCCACTGACCCGACATTTTGCAAACACAACAAAAAAAAAACAATTAGGTGTAGCCGTACTGAACTGATATGCGTACCACAAGGATAAACACGAGTGCAATAGCTAAACGCGGAACAAAGAAAATAATACTCTCTAAAGAGAGACGCGGAATGTCGACTGACTAGCAAACCAATAATGCTAAATAAATAAAGCTCTGCTATCCTGGTACCTAAATATTATTTCGTTGTAGGGTAGCTGTCCCAGTTGATGTCCATCCACTACTATTAAAAAATATTGTTCCAGAATTACGGTTACGGTTAGAATTCATTTATTTCTAAAGATTACAAATCACTTATACAGAAATAAATACTTAAGATTACTTAATTTGTAAAACATTTGCGTTGTCCAGGAGTAGTACGAACTTATTGTGAATGATTTATATAATATATAAAATATGAAGGTACTTTTAAAAGTTTCACAAGTTAATTGTATTGCCTACCGCCGCCGCGCGCGAATTCAAGATTATTTTACATAATAACAGTAATTTCAACTAAACTCCTTTAAACTCTTAAGTAAATCTAACACACCAGAGCAAACTAATTACGCAATTCAAATTCAAAATTGATAAATCATTCATTTTTTTTGGGTGGGAAAATTATCAATGACTCTGCTCCCGTCCTGGGTGGGGCGGAAGGAAGTGTTAGACTCTTACTGACTAAAAACCACCCTGTTTCTTTAGTTGCCCTTGCATTCCGGGGCTGCGGTATCTCGTTAGAAGTCTGAATTAGAAGTTGAATTTACCAGGAATAAATAATTGAAACTACATGGCCAGCAATTGTTTCACATACCCGAAGATCCTAACCCATTAGGTTTACACACACTATGATGTACATTGTGTGTGTAATAACGTAATCAGGGTTCTGTGAGCAAAGGATTTTCAATTCGGCATTAACAATTCCTGTTACTCGGGATTCTCGCCACGGGTGTCTTGGATAGCACGTGTGTCTAGTGAAATTTTATTGTTTTTGAGTGATTGTTGATACGTTTGTGACTTATTTTTATAGAATTGTGTTGTCCTTGTGTTCGTAAACAGGTTTGTATTGTGCTTGTCCCAGTGTTAGTTTTAAGATGGATTTAAATAAACCTCCTGATCCCGGTCCCCCTGACATCTCAGTTTCCCCAAATCCTTTTCCTAGTGACCCACTATCACAATTCGCAGATGTAGTCTGTAACATCGCAGGCATGGACTCGACTCCAACTACACAATATTCACGAAAACGTCCTGTTGACGATGAAGCTCCTATACCCACACCACCAAGCAAACAACCTAAAAGCCAAATTGGTCGGATTAGATACTCCGTAACGGATAAGGGTCCATATATAGTTCATGTATCTCGAATTGAAACCCAACCAAATGCTGGAACAACATTACATCCTGTGAACTTTGGAAAATTCTTAATCCAAAATAATGTTAGGAATATAATACGCGATGGCGTTAAAAGAGTTGGCCGTAACAGAGTTTCTGTGGAGTTTATCTCCCCTCAAGATGCGAATTCTTTCCTGTCTAATAATGTATTGCCAAAATTTAGTTATTTTGCTGTTATTCCCACATTCAATATAACTAGGATGGGTGTTGTAACCGGTGTACCTATAGATATCACAGAAGATGAAGCTATAACTCTCTTGTCTGTGCCCCCAGGATGTGGGCAAATATTGAAAATTCGCCGCATTAATAGGAAAATACAGAAAGACGGTGTTAATGAGTGGAAAACCACAGAAACTTGTGTCATTACTTTTGATGGCCAAGTTCTCCCAAAACGGATTTACTGCTGTTACACATCCCTCCCTGTTGAACAATATATTTACCCCACAATCCAGTGTCGCAAGTGTTGCAGATTTGGTCATGTGGCTAATCTCTGCAGATCCAAACCGCGTTGTAACAAATGTGGCCACGACCACCATGGTGATGGTTGCTACATCCCTGAAAAAGATGCTTTCTGTGTGCTCTGCTCGGGGAGCCATTTTGCTAATAGCAAGTCATGCCCTGAGCATGGTAGACAGAAGGCTATCAAGGCTATGATGGCTGAAAAATCAATTCCGTACGCCGAGGCAAGTAAAATTATCCCGGTAGCCTCACGCAACTATGCCAATGCTACTAAATCACAATCTTATAATAAAACTGTGACACTAAAACCCAAGACACATGCCCCACTTTCCCCATCATATGACAAATCAGCTCATAATCAAATAATTAATTCTCCCCAACCTTCTCAGCCCAATGGCTGTGCTCTTAACTATAATACTTCTTCTAGTAATACAATTTCTGTTATTGAACTTCTCCTAAAACTTCTACCAACAATTATTTCTTCTTCTAATCCCCAATCACCGTCCAACGTTGCCGATCAACTTATTTCAATACTTTTAGATATAAAAAATGGCGTTAAACCAAGTATTTCTTCAATGGAACGTGAGGAGCGTGTGGCATAAAAAGCACGACCTCATTTTCCTACTCAACAAATACAAACCTTTAGCTTGTTCATTAGCTGAGACCTGGCTAACCCCAAGTCTGAGCTTTCGTATGGCACACTACAACATACTTCGATGTGATAGACCTGACGGATATGGAGGGTCAGCTCTCTTTGTTAACAGTCGTGTTCCACTGTCACCCTTATCTGGGTCGCCTAATAAATTAAATAAAGACTAAACTAATGCTCAAACCAATAAAACCCATTTACCACTCAAATAGTACCGACAAAACGTGAACTTCCGATAATTATTTAGGTTAGTCCTACAGACAAAAATCATGCGTGCTTGCTATTATTTTGTAATAAAAAAAACTATTAACTTGTTGTTAATAACTTTCGTCATAATTATAAAAATAAAATATTTTAAAAATTACGAACGGAACCCACTGTAATTTTATTTGCCTACCAGGAGAGGAATAAATTCCGAAGAGGTGTATTGAAATTATGTTTTGGGTTCAGTTGAACTTTAATTGTTACTAAATCCTTTTTCTATTCTAAGTTCTAATGGCAAATAATAATGTTTATTTAAGCAATTTGTGGTAGGATGCACATAAGGATTCCATTTTTATTATCAATTCAATGGTACGAGCGATTCAATAGTAAGGTGAATCGAATCTCCTGGATCGTATGTGTAAAAATTATTATGATAAGGGCATATAAATAAGTTCATATTTGCCCAAAGTATTGTGCTGACAATCATAAACAGCGAATAGGTAGGTTTATCTATTTCAAACAAGATTAATTACATAATATGCCGACACTTTTTAACTTGTCCGCATTGTTTATGTTAGCACTAAGCAAAGATTGAAACATTTTACGGTTTGATAGAAGTTCTTATTTCGAATGACATAGCTGTAATTAATAAATTAATCGCTCGGCATCGGTCGTATTCTGTATTAGTTTAGTTAGTATTGTTATGTTAACCGACTACATCTGTAGCTGTACCATCTGTATGAAAGTCATTGAATTACGCCGGAGAGGTTATCAATTATTATTTATTAAAAGTTTAGACGTACCTACCTACCTGACTGGCAACTGTAAATATGTCATAAAATAAAGGTGTGTTAAATATTATTTAAAATTTTGATTACGATTTTTAATGAATTTTTAGAAGATCGATTCAAGAGCATGGGATTCGATCTGTGAATTGAATAAATAGGGGGGTGGAAGATTACTTTGTAAATAATAATTATCTACAAAGTAATCTTCTACAAAAGGACAACTACGTAAAAAACCAACAAGTGTGTAAATGATAAACGTGACAATGCAAGCAGGTTTATTTAGATAAATTTGATACCTAGACTAATTAATTGTATTGTAGCTAGTTCCCAAAAATAATCAAAGTTTAGGAAAAGTCAGTAATAATATTTTGTAAACAAAAAATAAAACATGCGGAACCTTTTATTCAGAAATACCAGGAGTAAGAGGTTTATTTTTATTTACAAATAGTTCACTGACACCGATCAGCTGACTTAGGGCTAGTAATGTGCTTATTTCAATTTGAAAAGTTCGGTTTCTGGTATCAATGTATTAAAAAATTCTCATTACTTCCGAACATGTAGAGATAGGATTAAAAAACCCTTCCAATATCGTTTGATATCACCCAAAGAAGCCGTGCCTTTCGTATATATATGGTGCCATGGTTACACGCTGTAGATAGGGAAAATAATAACCTTTTCTATTTTCATGACATGTTGGTTGACATGAATTTTTCCATTCTTTAACTAAAATGCTCCGGAAAGCTTGTTCAGGTATTGCCAAGAACAATAAAATAAAAACAAACATTTGCTTAACTTATTATAAGTAAAAATGTATTTCAAAATACCTAAATAATAAATACTATGATTATTTTTGTTTCGTGATTTATGCAATATTAAAAAAGTATCAAAAATATACAAACGCACTGCATTTCGAATGAATTTTATAAACATAACCTCAAATGTTGAAGCACCAACTACGGAACCTTTTGCCTGTGGTTAAAATTGAACTTAGATTTGTGTTCATCTCGATTTGATCACTGTTTTCTACTAGAACCTGATTGAATTGATTTGGGGTCTTGTAAAACATAAAATACACAATATAGTGCATATTATTGTAGAGTCTGGCAAACGAAAGTAGACACTGGAATTATTTGCAAACTTTTTATATGGCAATTCTATACTAATGTCAAACTCAATTTTCCAAAACAAGATGGCGTATTGTTGTGATCTTGTTATTAGCATTTATTCAGCGAAAAATTAGCAAAACTATCAAAAGTGGAGTACTGGAGATGTTGTTTCGCATGATGCCTAATATCAAGAAAATCAACAGGAGAAAGACGCCGAATTCAAACAAATACAAGATTGTTTACGTGGTGTTCGATTTCATAAGTTAGTATGACGCTACTAAGTTGATACTTAGTCGTAATTCATAATAATTATTTATATTTATTTTTTAGCGAGAAAAAATATGTATCTATTTTGATCCACATTAATTTTATAGTATGTTAAACACCTTCATAATAATGCATTATGGTAATTTAACATACTATTGAAAGTTGCATGGTTTTTAACACTTTTTTTCTTTTATAGAAAATCTGGTGGATGTAGCAGGGGTTGATGAGATAGTGAAAACTATTGAAAAACTAACGGATTTAGAGCAGAAAGATAGGAGATAAGAACCCAGAACCAGTACTTGGATGAAATAGCTTCAATCACTGGTAAGTTTTTTACTAGGAGTACATAACTTTTAGAAAGTTTTTTGAATTCATGATTTGCAGAACCTAATCATTCTGTTTTACCATTATTTACAGAAGTGAGCGTTACTACATTAAAAAGAATTAAAAAGGAAGGTGCGCGTATAGGCTATTTAAACCCACAATGTTCGACTTAGATAGTTTCGACATAGATGCTATTCGTAACAAAATTAACGAATTTTATATCGTTAGAAAACAAGTTTAAAACGAGACACACCAGAGCCAGTATATGAAGCTGATGAAATTCTGAATCAGAATGGGCACGAGGTATTGAGACTCCCCTACCACTGTAATCTAAATGCCTTTCAGCTAGTATGGAGTTTAACTAAACGTAAAGTGGCAAGTAAAAATATTGCTCTGCCTGCAGTGGAGTTAGAGAAAGTTATAAAAGAGTCATTTGAAAATATAACTCCCGAGGAGTGAAAGAAAATGACTGATCATGTCATCCATGTTGAAAATAAATACAAAGAAAGGGACAGAATTACAGAAAATAATTTAGAAAGATTAAATTTTCTAAATTATTATTAATAAGTAACGTAGGAAACAAAATTCCAGTCACTCTAATGAAACTCCACATGGAAGTCTTACATTCAGATTTTGATTATAGTGAATAAATCAGAACTATTTCAGAATACTGTTGTTTTTTTTTTTCATTCGAATCAAGACACAATATTTAAACTATTACCTACCTAAAACATCTCTTGTATTTTTATTCCGATGAAATAAATAGATAATTCTAAAGTATCAGGTATGGTTATTCCAGATATTTCATAGTAGTTTTGGGGTTCCTATGCTGATATTTTTTAAATTTGCCGCGCTTTTTCAGTCTCTACTTTCGTTTGCCAGACTATATTATGTTAGTAGGTACTACAGTAATATACACATAAAAGGTAAAAAAATGAAAGCATCAAAACTGTTGTCATCGTACTTTATTGGGTTGCAACGTGCACGATAGTGGCGCGCGCCGCTACGCCAGCATTATTTTCACAACTATTTTGCCAAGCTGTACCATGCTAGCCACTTCTGTGGGAGAAAATGAGAGCTGTCAGCTGTTCAAGAGCTACCTATGTCGGATTCAAAGAGAATGTAATACACTATGTTTTAGTCGGGTTCGTGCAACTTCGTGACTACTGCCGGATAACCTGTTTTTTAATCCCAGTGACAAAGTTGACATTACGACGGTTGCCAGTTTTTTTGCAATTCTTAAATAGTAATGTGCCGCTATCGAAGCTTAACGTTACTAAAATCAAGTATCGGTTTTTTATAATACGTTAGCCTGAAATAATGTGTAGGTGCTAATTTAAAACATAGAAATACAAAATAATAATGTAAGATATATATATTTTAATTACATAATCAATTACAGGTATTTGTTAATCAGAATCAAGTAATAAAAAAGGAATATTCTGAATCATCAGAATCCACCTTTTTTTCTAAAACCTATCAGTAATGTCGTCGACTATGTAGCCCAGATGACACATTAAAACACTTATTTATTGTTGTACTACAAACAGCCGGGACCCAATCGAACATATATATTTATAAAAATAGAAAGGGTGCCGCCTACTTGTCACTTTTTTATATAAAATCCTTTCATTTGAGCAGTCAGGATTTCTAGTTTTTTATTAACTTCTTATTTATTTTATTAGCTTTTTGTTTATTTTACAGATTATTTAACTCTTGCAGTTAATGTTGGTGTCGTGCCGGGCCGGCCAATGAAGAAACGCCAATGTATTGTTACTGCCCAGCACAATATAAGCGGCAGCTTCATCACAGGGTCAAGCCAATAAAATCATCACCACCTTCAACAATTGAAGTTAGTGATGATTTTATTTGGACAACTTTAGCTGGCCAATAATGTTATCAAATAACAACATTATAAGTCAAGGAAGAAGGAATAATTCCAAATTTATTCTTTCTTTAGTATTACGATTTTTCATTTCTAGTTAGTTTAATACAAATAAATCACATTTATATCTATTATTCTCTCGTGAAGCCCTTTATTTTGATACCCCACTCGATGGGTTTCATAGAAAAAAAAAACCGCACCTGAATATGGCACTGATCCGTTTTAAAACTTATATATCTTAAGCGATTGCTTTAAATGAAAAATAGACGAATTAACCTAAAAATGGCTAAAATATCGGACTTGTGATCGAAAGATCGCGAGTTCGAACCCCTCCCATTACACTATTGCCGTGAACCCACTCCAAACAATGAGTTGGAGGGGTCAACAAGATTGCTAGTAATGTGAATGATACCCACATGCTAGTTCTCTTTATAAAAAAGACCTATTCAACAATACCCCAACGATATTTGATATAGTTTGCCGATTTTTTATAATTAACTGTCATTTCTCTTGTGACACTCGCATGGTTAAGACGAATTGACTAACGTGAGAATTATTCAAATCACCCCACGCGTTTGGCCTGTACAACGCCACATAGGTACAAACACACATACATACATAGACGGTGCAACACATTACCTTCCTTTACGTCGCGCAGTCGGGTAAAAAGTTACGATTCAAAAAACCGGTATCGTAGGTATAACACTGCAGAAAAGAGCGGGCATCATTATTTCTAAACTTGACATTTGCATGTGTCAATTCTGTCTCTGAGATTAAAAAACAGAGTATAGTCTGTCACAGACGATGGGCACAGATAATCCAGAGTTGCCATCGCAACTTGGTCATGATGAATGCCCGAATACTAGCTAGGGTTGATTATCGAGTGTTATGAAAATCTTGCTATATGATGAGCAATATCAGCACAGACTACATAGAGATACTACGTATAATATCAGATTTTCGTTGAATTCAGTTGAAAAGACTTACAGTTACTTTTGACACAATCTTCATTATTTCTATTTTCATTCTACTATTAGTTATGCTTTTTTAGACATTATTTTGTAACTGAAACGCGACGACTAAAGCTAGCGTCAGTCAGTTAGTGACATCATGACATGACAGCGAGAGTAGGTAGTTACTAGTAGTGGTTGATGTTTGGCCATTCATGTTAGATTGGCTGAGCCAAAGATTTCCAAAACTGTTTTGACGAAGGCTATATCAGTATATTAATTTATTTAAATCATATATTTGTAATTTTGTGCTACTAAATTATCTACAGTGCTCAGAAGGATTGTAACGATTGTGACAATTTATCGTACGCTAAACTGTTTTCGATGTGTTGACTGCGTAACTTGTTCCAAAACATTTTTATCATTTGACGTGTTTCTTTATTTATATAATTTTAGACTGACGTGTAACCTACAATATTGTAATGTTTATTAGAAGCAGAACGATTAAAAAACTTAGTTAAAAATCGGTGGAGTTAAAGGAGACTTGAAAGTTGTGACAAAATGAATGTTATGTTGAGGATGTTCAGGACAAATTTTGTGTTTTTGATAGTGCTGTCGCACTTGCGGTGCAGCACTTGAGTAGTGACGGAATCACGCTAAGGACTTGCGAGGAGTATGACGGAAAAGAGGTGAAGAGTGAGCAGGCACCGTGGAGCACCTGGTCGGAGGCGGCGGGGCGGGCGGCCTGCTGCCCGGCTCCGCGCCCGCGCAGCATCCGCCCAACATGCTGCAGCCCATGGAGGAGATGATCCTGCCACCCAAACGACAAGCTGTTGTTGATCGCCTGAGGTGAGTGTACTAAGTGCTTTTTCTAAGCTGTTATTGTGAATTGCAATATCCTTAACAACAAGAAAAAAAAAATCTGTTCACATCCCAATATCTAGCAGTTTGTAATTTATATTTATTATATTGAGGGCCAGTGTTTTAGACAGCAGGTCATTTGCTATTTATATTCTACAATAAAAGTTACTATGAATAATCATAAGTGTTATTTTAATAGGCAACAGTAAGGTATTATTACATATTTTGTCTCACATGACTGATTGTTACATTTTCTATAATTACTAATGATATATTATTTTCATCAATATAATTATCAGTGCTCATTTCATCATTAACTTTACATTCATATATGTATGATATTATTGATATTGTTACCAACTGAGATAAGATTAGAAAGAATAAAGTTCTTAACATTTACAAGTTTGTATATTGGGATATTTATTGATAAAACACAAAAAGGAACTTTAATGAAACTTGAGCATGAGCATGAAAAGCACATTATGGATAAATTTAGTTATTGGGTATGTTTAAGTGATACATAGGTAACACTATAATTCGCGCCTTTCAAATTGAAGTGGCTTATTTCAAAATTTTAAGAAAATGACTTTTATACACAGAACAACTTATAAACATGTATTTAAGTCGTTCTGTGTATAAAAGCCATTTTCTTAAAATTTTGAACTAAGCGACTTCAATTCTAAAGGTGGAATATGTCAACTCCGAGAGCTAGACCTTGATAAGCCTATTACTCCTAACAATAATGAGATAGCTCTATGAATAGTGTAAAATACGATTATATTATTATTATAGCAGTTATTCAGTAACATAACATTAACATAGAACAAATCGTCGTTGTGCATGCAAAAGTCGCTATGTGTTATTTAATCATTTTCGTTCTTTCATGCAGTTTCAATAGTTATTTAGTTTTTGTAGCGACTTTTGCACATGCAACAACGAAATTTGTTATTGTTACATTGGATGAAGGTATGTGCATCTTATTGAGGTTGAGCATTACTCCATTGTAATTGTGGTTGTGGAATGTTAAGTTCTGTATGTCTTGTTGTATCTTGTTTTGGTCAAATTGATATTTTTGATAAAGTACATACTTAATTTGATATCAATAAATTGAAACAATATCAATACCAAGTTGATTTTTTTTTAAATCCATTTGAAGCATCAATCAGCGTCAGCAATTTCATTTGTTCTTAATACATTATTATCTCATACATTCCCTGTAATATGATAATGTTGCTAATTTAATCTTCAATTTTTTGAAAATTAATTTACTTACTAATACAAATAGAGAAAAATAAAAAAAAACTTATTAGAACAATCCCATTCATCATTGAACAATTTCATTCAATGTATATGTACATTATGAATGGGATTCTTGTAATAATACCTAATTACTTGAATCTGTATAAACCAAGAAGACCAAAGAAGTATGTGACCCTGAGCTTAAAAAGCAGGTACTATGATAGTGCTGTTTCAAACTAAAGCTATTTTATTATTATGAATTACAAATCTAGTTACAGTTGAGCATTCTTAGACTGCATATTTAATCTATACTAATATTATAAAGCTGAAGAGTTTGTTTGTTTGTTTGTTTGCTTGAACGCGCTAATCTCAGGAACTACCGTTCTGATTTGAAAAATTCTTTCAGTGTTAGATAGCCCATTTATCGAGGAAGGCTATAGGCTATATATCATCACGCTAACACCAATAGGAGCGGAGCAGTAATGAAGAATGTTTCAAAATCGGGGGATTTTTTTTTCCACGGGGACGAAGTCGCGGGCGGAAGCTAGTATAAAATAAAATTAGACCAAGAATCCACATTACATTATAATATTACATGAGATACCCCAGCCTTTTTGCCATAATAATCCAGTATTTTTGCTGCAAAGAAGTTGCACAAAGGCTTTGCTTACCAACCAGCGATCTATTTGATAATTGAATTTCTATGACATACTAAAAACCCATAAAAAGGGATGAACAGCATTACAGGCTGGACAGGTCACATATCATAGATACTATGTATATTGAGCATAATTATTTGTAAAGGTTCAATGTACCTTTATAAATACAGTAGTTCATTGGCTTTGATATTGAGTGACCATTGACATTAGGCAAGGGCATCAGATAAATGATAAAAATAAACAATTACGAATGTGCAACATTTGTGTGCTCATGCCAATAGAGTCTCACATCTTGCTTCTTCATACAATAATCAAGCCCATTTCAGGGTAGACCTCTTAGACCTGCATTGCTGCAAAACTATATTCATTCCTATTACCACATTACCTACTAATACTAAGTAAATTATTTAATCTGAATTTGTATTAATATATTTTAATTATTTTACAAAGTTTTAAAATAAAAATAAGTTTAAAATAAAGGGGGGCTCCCCATACATGGAACTAAAACTGAAAATATCCATAAATATCCCTTCTCTAACTTCTATAATAATGGAGTGAAAAAAAAAATGTCTGTAGATCATAATGTAAACTTTCAACCAAAATTGGTTTGAACGAGATCAGGTCAGCAGGTTTTGAGATACAGCATATTTTCTAAAACCGCAAATATAACTTTGTAATTCATATAAACACTATGAAAAACAAAGTTATTTGGCGTAGTTGTAAAAAAAAGTAAATAAGATAGTTTTAAGAAGTTTGTAAGGTTTTTTTGTCAAATAAATATACATAGTTATATTATATTAACTATTATAGTTACTGCGGAACCCTTCATGGGCGAGTCTCACTAGCACTTAGTCAATTTTTTGACAATAAATTCCGAAATTAGTTCCTACCTCGATACAATATCTCTTATCAATTTACACTGCCTATAACATATCTTTGAAGTTCGAGGTTGTATGCGTAATAGCTCTAACGAAATATAAAAATAATTAATATCAGGATCGGTTCATAGTTATATAAAAAGTTATGTACCTACTTATGTATTTATTAAAAGTAGTGTCCGACCGAAAGTTCGGTTTCGGTTTCGGTTTCGGCCAAGTTTCGGCCAAAAATCAAGTTTCGGCGGCAGTTTCGGTTTCGGCCAAAATTGGCCGAAACTTTTGCCGAAACCGAAACTGATTTCGGAAGTTGTCGTGCATGCTTGCCTAACTTTGTTTCTCGCGGCAACGCTTTGGCGGACGCTGGCGGCCCTGTTCGGGAATTGTCGTGCACCGTTCGGATAGCTCTCTAGCAACACAACTTAGTCAGTGCGCCCGACGCAAACATACTTTAGAGGTTATGTTTTGATGGAACTGTTTACATGTAAGTTTTTGTTTCGTTTCTGTACTTGAATCTTACTTCTTATCTTACTATCTTACTAATATTATAAATGCGAAAGTTTGTGAGGATGGATGGATGTTTGTTACTCTTTCATGCAAAAACTACTGAACGGATCTGAATGAAATTTGGTAAGTAGATAGTTGACATTCTGGAATAACACATAGGCTACTTTTTATCCCGAAATTCCCACGGGATCGGGATTTGCGCGGGAAAACCTTCTCACGCGTACGAAGTCGCGGGCAGAAGCTTGTGATTTATATAGTTAAATATTGAGTCAGTAACTTTTTTTTGCTGTTATTAACAAATCAAGTCACATGTAAAAAAGAGATTGTAAGATTGTAATAAGATTTCAAAATACCAATACTTAGTATTAAATGAAACAGTAACAATTAGTGATTTGATTATTGATAACTGATAAACATTTTGCTATGAGAACTTAATTTGAAAAAATAATATAAATATTATTAATATTTTTTATATTGTATTAAGTAAATAAATGATTACAACAAAATTAATATACTGTGTTTCCATTTCATGTTCTAATTAATGCAGAATAATGGGTAAAATGCACCAAATTTCAGTATTTTAAGGAATTTTATACTTGACCACGTGAGTTTCGGTTTCGGTTTCGGTTTCGGCCGAAACTGAAGCCGCGGCCGAAAGTTCGGTTTCGGTTTCGGTTTCGGCCGGAAAACCAGTTTCGGTCGGACTCTAATTAAAAGTAGTGATGCAACGAATACGAATATGAATATTCGTATTCGCCGAATAGTAGACATTTACCGAATATTCGTATTCGGCGTATATTTTACGAATATTTAAAAACTAATATTTTTGTACGCAACTCTATTTACTGCAGATTTGAAAAATTTCCAAGTCTGAAAAAATTCGCCCAAAAATATATTTCACTGAAGCTATGTACAATCACCTCGGAAAGACTTTTTTCAACGGCTGGGAAGACCCAGACTGAAAAAAGAAATCGCCTAAAACCAGAAAATCTACAAATTTTATGTTTTTTAAATACAAATTTGCCTGTTGTAAATTTTAATTATTAGAAGAGTAAACATTCATCAAATAAATAAGTCTTTTGTTACCATGGCGAGATATTCGTATTCGTATTCGCCTAATAGTAGGTTTGATATTCGTATACGTAAAAGTAGTATTCGTTGCATCACTAATTAAAAGTTTATGCAACACAAAATGTACAATGGCGGATTTTGGTACGTCGGGCAGGTGTCCGCACCTCCTCCATAACCAAGCGCGTATTTTGCGTACGGGTAGGATAAATACATCATTTGATCTCAGACCAAATAAAAATATTTGGTGTGAGCATTTGATCCATCCCAGCTCCTCCAGGATGGCGAGCAACACCCAACACCCTAGTTAGGCTTACTATTTCGCGGAGGGCACCTGGTTTGCCCAAGTATTTGGTCCTGTATCCGCGACTACAGAGCAGCTTAGTATCAGGTGTGCAGTTGTTTTATCCTCCTCCATGCAGACGCCAAAATTTTATGCCGAAATTATTATAATTTAAGTAATATTGGCGAAAATATCGCCGGATAAAAAATATAGATATACAGAAAAATCTGACGAATTGAGACTGCTGAAATTTCCGCTTTCAAAATTGCTATTGAAATGTTAGTGAAATTGTGGAAAGGAACTTTTCTAAAAATGGCAATTATGGAAGCGTAAAACGTATTCTCCTGTTCTAAAGACCGAAGGCCGTACCCTAATTAAAATTGTATATATTCGTATATCTTTAACAATCTATTATATATATATATATATAATTATAATTATATGTTTTAAGAATATTTATAAATATGTTATTGTGTAAAAATGTAAATAAGTAACAAAAATGGGAGAAGACACTGACTCCTGTAACACAGGTTTATTACCTAGCTCAGGAGTCAGGGCTTCAATGGCTAAAGTACCATTTTTTTATGACAATGAACAAATTATTATTAAAATCAGAAGGAAGTTGAGATCTATTCCTGTTTACAATAGTGTCTGCTCGACAGTATAAAGACGCTATGAATCTATTGGCAAAATTAAACATAACTATGCGACAGATTTCATTAACTGATTACGCAAAAAGATTACCGGTATTAATTCTATTTCTCCACGTGATCATTGTGTTATTTTGGATGCAACTGATTTCTTTTAAAAAAAGAGCTTAAAATTCAAGAGTTCCTCAACTGCTGATACCCGAATTGCGCTAGCTAAATAAGAAGCGCCATTCGGTTCCCTTGCCATGAGATTAATTTTAATTTAACGTCTCGTGTTATGTATGCCCCTCTTATCGAACGTACCTACGCAAGACCAATGATTATCCTGCCTAGTATAGATGACGCCAAATAACTTGACAAGGTTTTGGCGTAGTGGGGGTAAGTTCGCGCATCATGCACTTAGTGGAAGAAAAAAGTGGTCACTTTTACTGCTTGCCATTATTCTATGGTTATTGCCATAATTTATTTTTAATCATATCTGTTCAGAAGAATGTTAAAGAGGAATTCATTCGTTAATTCGATATTATAAATAAAATAGATATAATACATAAATACATTTAAACGAGAAAAAATGTATTAAAAAAAAACATTAAAAATAATATGTTCTCGTCGGCACAATTAGGTAATAAAACTGCTACCCCTTTTATTCTTCTTTTTTCCCGGTGTCCTAAAGACAGTGACGAATTCAGAATTTCAACCTTCCTTAACTATAGTGTCTAACTGTTCTTTCTGACGTTTTAATAGTCTGCGCAAAACGGTATTTGGTCCTGGCATTGTAATCAAGGTAACAAAAAATACATTTAAAACAAGAACTCGTAACAAAAACAAAGGGTTCAACTTTCGTGTACGCAAGTGTATTCGGGAGAAAATTGAACGAGAACTACTGACGCACCAATCGCGCGCTCGGAGCGGCGCTACGTCATACCCCGCGTCCCGCTGACAACCGCTGACACCTAAAAATCGACTTCTGCGCATTGAACGACTCTTGCCAAGTTATTTGGCGTTACCTATAATTGCGTAACTCTTAAAGTCATTCATTCAATCGATATCAGAGTGTATATCATTCATTTCCAATTAATTCCACATTTATTACATGTTTTACTTCGATAAGCAGGCGAATTTTGAAACATATGAAGGGATGGATTATAAATGTCATTCGATTGTGATTTAAACGAGGATTTTATAAGTGCCTTAAATTATTTATTTACTAAAAAACACAGCAGCGCAGCATTCCGCTCTTTGCTAACTATTGTAAGATGGAATCCTTAGTGGGTACCATCCATCACTGCCTCGTTTCGGGGAAGCTATAAAATACTTTCATTTTTCTGCCGCTCACATTCAAGAAAAGAGTAGTTTTGTATTCCAACCTACCAATATTATTATATTGGTAGGTTGGAATACCAAACTAGTAATATTACTTTATCGAAATCCTAAAAACGAATGGGTTATTGTCGAACGTCGTTTCAAGCGCTGCTGATAAACTTCCTGTTGATAGCGTTCGCAGCGTTGTTTCATTTGTAGGAGTTGCTAACTTTCCATGAGTGAGAATATAAGTCGGTTACACAGAAAATAGTCGGCGACCATGTAAATTGGTCTCAAATATATTCGTTTTGAAGATGTGATACAAAATATTAACTATTAAGTAATAAACATTTCTATTCATAACCAACAGCCAAAATGACCAATATCACGTAATAAATATTTAAAAATAAATTAAGTAGGTACTAGGGAAGTAATACTAATAAAACAATATTTTTAATTTTATTTCACTTTAATTAAATATCAAATAATCATCAACACAGATAGGTTTTAATCATCTGATTTAATGTCTTTTATTAACGTCGTTATCCGCTCGCGTTTTTTACAAGCGCACTGGCTGTATTATTAATTCCTTCAAACTTTGTACGAGCACGCCACACCATGTCATTCCGACGAACTAAACATCTAAAGCTATCCTCGTTCAACAGGCCAAGAAGCAGGGATACGTATTTTTTCTAAAAATGCTCACGGCTGCAATATTCTACATTGCAGCTGTGAGCATTTTTATTCATGGTTCTGGACTGGAGAGGGCAAGGCGTTGAAAGTCAATAGTGAACTCCTCTCCGATTTAACAACGCCATAGTTGTCATTGCTTTGACTCTCTAGGAAAAACTTAGCGCCATATTGCGACATCTTAGCTGTCAAATCGAACTATTTGGGTAGAGTGAACAAAACAAGGATTTATTAAATTATTTATACGTTTTTATGGTCATATTTTGATGGTCAAACGCGAGCCTATTATCAAAAATAAAGTTTTAATATTTTTGACATGACTTCTGGGCCTTTGCGCCATGCGTTGTCTTTACTTTCAGGCATATTGGTACCAACAATGAAAATAAGAGGGAAAAGTATGTTTAAAAAAAAACTAATTATGACTTGAAATAATTTAAAATATTATAGTATCTTTGAAAACCGTAATTTATGACTGACATTTGACGGATAAAAGTCATTGAAATCCCTATTACCATTTAGTTAAAACGCATAGTAATGCCAGTAGTCGATAATGCCAGTAGAGAATGATCATGTTCAAAACTTCAAGTTTAGCGGATGTTACATTGCTATTTAGGATCCTAAATACCCAACCTCTGTAACAAGATGTGTCTGTCTGTGAGTGTCTGTGTTTATCAAGATTGGAAGCTTTACACTTGAAATTATACTGTAGGTAACTACCTAAGACAAATGCGTATTGCCAGTGATATGGGACTAAAATGTGATAAACCGTTGTTGCGTTGCATCAGAAGAAAGAATTGGGCACCAAAAGGGCAATGGAAAGGTCTATGTTTAGTAAATTTGAAGTGTTTTACACGTAATCAGAAATAACCATATTCCGCAAAAAAAATAAAGATTACGTACGTAAGCCCGAATCGATGATGGACCGAATACCTCATGAAGGGGGAGAAAAAGATAGGATTTTAAACGACGAAATTCTAAATTGAGTAAGTAATCATTGATGAAACGTTGAGAACATAAAAAAAACACATAATAAAAATGTATCAGCTAGAATAGGTACTTCGGGGTTTGAGTTTAATAGAAGGTTAAAATTGAGTTAAATGTTTAAATAATTGAAATCAGTACCTACTTAATAAAAGTACATGCGTGTCTTATTTGAGTACTGAATCTTACTTCTTACTAATCTTTCTTACTATACTATCCTACTATCCTACTAATCCTACTATCCTATCCTACTTCCTACTATCCTACTCCTACTAATCCTACTTCCTACTAATATTATAAATGCGAGTTTGTGAGGATGGATGGATGTTTGTTACTCTTTCACGCAAAAACTACTGAACGGATCTGAATGAAATTTGGTAAGTAGATAGTTGACATTCTGGAATAACACAGGCTACTTTTTATCCCGAAATTCCCACGGGCTCGGGATTTGCGCGGGAAAACCTTCCCACGGGTACGAAGTCGCGGGCAAAAGCTAGTTTATAATAAGTAACAAAACATACCTCAAACGTCGTGTTTTTCAAGTTTTTAGTTACCGTTCAGACAACACTTGTTTATTAATTTAGCATCCTTTTTCTTTGGTTTTGGTCAAAAACTTAGAATTATAGGTATTTAACTTATTCTTATTGAGTGGCTATTCTATTGAATAGCCACTCAATAATTAATTAATTTATTTATTAATTTAATTTGTTTTTAAAAGGTAATTAGCAATGTGGGTAGAATTCACATTACTAGCAATCTTGTTAACCCCTCCAACTAAGCTAAATATGCTTGTGTCTGGAATGGGTTCACGGCAATAGTGTAATGAGTGGGATTCGAACTCGGGACCTCTCGATCACAAGTCCGACACCTTATCCATTAGGCTATTGACGCACTAAATTATTTAACTCTTCACACAAACTCGAAGAAAGGTTAATATAATATAATAATATTCCACAACTTTCACACAACGCCATCTAGTCCCAAACTAAGCAGAGCTTGTGCTATGAGTACTAGACAACTGATAAACATACATATATATTTCTAAATACATACATATTATAGATAAATTACACCCAGACAAAGAACAAATGTGTCGCTTAACTTCAAACTCGGATAAATCCAATTCTGAAAATTTTTAAGATTTTGGTATCAAAAAAAAGGAAAAAAAATATGTTTTTAAATAATATTATCAGTTGCGTATAAATCAGCATGGTTCATGAGAAATAAACCGTTAAAATCATAATATTTTATCTAAATCAGATAGATCCATGAGACAGTTTTTTTCAAATGTAGTTAAGTCCATGAAAGCCAATCAGCCCACCAGTACCCACCTGCATTATTATTGTTTCTTTTTGTGATTTAGCCAATTCCCATGGATAATTCTATTTAAATTGTGTCACCAAGTAAAGCCCGCATGCGGCCTAATAAAAAATTTCGCCGTAAGAAAGAGGAAAGAGCGAAAATTCGGTAAGTTTGAAATACCTATACCTAAGCGTCGTTTGGAATCCCGGGTTGGCACTAGTGTTGTGCTAACTATTATCGATTATTATTATTTTGTTGTTGTAGGTACTGTTACAGAATAATTTGGATATAATAAGTATGTATGTATATAATATTCAGTACATATTAGAACTGTCAGGTCAGATTTGGGTAGGTATACAGGATCAAAATTTGATCAAATTCAGGTTCATGAAGCAAAACTAATTGGTGTTCGTAAATTACTGCAAAAGGACTTTGGCCAAGACTGGGCATCGTTAGTGGAATTAAAACATTATAAAAAAGTGCATATCAGTGAAAATGTAATAGGGCGACCAATGCACAAAGAAGAAATGGAAGAAGATGACTCAGAAGAAATATTGAATTTTGTTTAAAATTATTTAAATCGGTTACCTCTTATTTTTGTAAAATAAAACTAGATTTCCTTATTTTGTTTGTATTATTCAGTTAGCTAACAAAATTTGACTATCGATGGTATACCGTTATTTCGCCACTACCACAACCCTAGTTCTGGTCGTATATTTTCAAATCCAGATAAATCCAGACCTGTTATATCAAAATTCTATAAATCCACACTGAGTTTTTTCAAAGATAGATAAATTGCGTTCCATTATATCAAATGAAGGTAAATCCAATCTAAATATTGCATTTTTGAAAGAATTAATGGGTTAAATACTGAATTTACTAAACAGGATCGTTTTATTCAATACTTGTTACCATAAAAACAAAATACTGCATTTTAATTCATGAAATTAAGACTATTATCACTTTTTTGTAAATATCTCCAAAGAGGCTAGAGTGGATTTATCCGAGTTTGAAGTTAAGCGACACAAATGATCGTGCTCATCACACAAACATTTGTCCTAGGTGGGAATCGAACCCACGACCTTGCGCATAGCAGTCAGGGTCACTAACCACTAGCCCAACAGGCCTGTCTTGTATAGGTTATTATATCCACTCCAATGAAAGAAGACTAGGTCAGACAAGAGGTCGCTTACTAGCAGTGGTCCGTCGTAACCAGCGCAATGATCCTACTTGTAGTTGCACTACATCAGTCATTAAGAAATATGGTTAGAAAGAGAATGAAAGTCGTCTTACCTTCATAAGTGGCTAGTACCTGCAGGTACTACCGGTAGAGTCGGATTTTGCGTTTTACATGCAATTTCGAATGTTTCGACTATATCTTACTCTTACTAATATTACTGAACGGATCTTAATGTTTGTAAATAGATAGTTGACATTCTGAAATAACACATAGGCAACTTTTTATCCCGAAATTCCCGCGGTATCGGGATTTGTGCGGGAAAACCTTCCCACGCGTACGAAGTAGCGGGCAAAAGCTAGTACTTTATAGATCATAATCTTCTTCGGTCGTGTTTTTGATTACTGAAGGTGATGTTTGTCTTGGAATGTTTGGTTGGAATCATGGACTAAACTTCTCCAAGGCTTTGTGACCCTAATCGCAGTACTAAAGTTTTACAAACCCTACGAATCCAGACAGGGACGAGGAATCCTTCTTTTCTAACTGTCCCGCCGTCTCAAGTTGCTACCACAGCTATGCAGTCGGTTACTCGCCCCATATAATATTTTAATTTATTTAAATTAATTTTCATATTTGGTAAATACTAATCGCCAAAGCATTCGCCAAAGTAACAAAATCAAATGGTTTTCTTCATAAGCGCTGCTGATCTCCTCATGTGATTTTCAGCAAAACATACTGCAAATAAAATTCCCGGAATACAAAAACAATAAAAAGTATTCGTCGTGAATTGCTCCCTCGTGTGCACTTTCATAATCCGAAAATACCTCCATAAGTGTTGCTTTGGTTAATTTTAAGTCAAATTTGACTCTATGCGCGAACGATAGACGCTGTTGATAAACTAAGCAAATAATGTCGGTCAAGTCAAAACAGTCACACTTACGTATGCTATAAAACTGGACTGAGAAATTCCAGAGTAGAGTAGCGCCTTACCTACTAGTGTTGTATAACTTTATATGTCTGAAGAGGTTAGTGCATCGCGGTTTGCACTCAGTGAAATTATGTTGGGGTCTCGGTGTGTATCTAACGGTACTGAATAGCCAGTTGGCGGTGCATAAACGCTGCGCTGTGTTTTATTTACATTGCAGCCAACTTCTAACTTGATACATCGATGCTTACCTACTAAGATTACATAGTTATAATTTTAGAGATCCTTTAATAATGTTGACTGCGTTTTAGAAAGTAGAGAAACTGCATTTTCTTCTAGAGCAACGACTAACCATTTGCACCATAATTTTGGGCTAATTTTTTTTTAATTCAGAATAGGCACGTGTTTGATCACCACCTCACCTGATTGTAAGTGATGATGTGGTCGAAGATGGAGCACACTAAGATATACACGCTTACGTACATCTTCTCTATTTCTAAGAATAGAGATGTACGTAACATTGATATGGCATTACCTGTAGTAGCTGTCCAGGGTGTATATTATACTTTGCTATTTCGAGATGGGTCGAGCTCTTTCACCTATTTATTAGTCCAAACATAAATTATGCCCATTGTATCATTATATGCTATATGAAAGTAATTATGGTAAATGTGCAAATTAGTAGGTATATTGTCTGTCAGTCACCTTAATTAAATATGGATTAAGGACTCATGTGGGAGAAATGGAGACATTTAATCGGCTGTCAATCAACGTGTTGAGCACATGACCTTTGATCCATCATGTTGACTTGGTAGTTTATCGACTAATCAAGATCATATCGTCATTTGTGATGATTTGTTGAAGTCAACTAATAAATAGAACGAATAAATGTTGTTTCTAGGATTAGTATCTACCCGTATGTAGTGTTTGTGCAAATAGTGTTAAGATGCAAGGATTTCACTTAAATTATTAACATTTATTAATATCAGAATGAGTAAAAACGTGCCTTAAGAATCGTACATTCATAAATCCTAATTATAATAGAGCGGTTGTTCGTTGGCCACTAACATATTTTATATACTTTCACACTTACTCATTCGTAAAAAGGAGAGTATACCGATGAAGAATGGTTAGTGACAACAGAGTTTGCTTTTGCCGTGATTACTTGTAACGCAACATTACGCATTCTCCTTGCACACACGCGCAGAGTTGTCTTTAATTTAGTTAAAAGTATGTTTTAATAATGTATGTTGCGTATGGGAGAATGTAAGCCTATTCTCATAACTTATGAGGACACATGCATTACGTTGGTTGTTCGGCTTGGATCGATATTGGCACCGTAGCACGGAGGGACGATCCCCCGTGCTAATGGGATCATTTGTAGGGATACACCCTGATCGGCGAGACGGACTCCTAAAAAAGGATAACCTATTGTATTGTTATTCCAGTCGTTTAGTGAAGTACGTCGAGAAACTTCGACATAAATCTAGAATGTTCGAGACACTAAACACACTAACCATTTAGCGGCGAGTAGCAGTACTGAGTATATCTAGTCGAGACACTAACGCCATCTAGCGGCGAGTAGCAGTACTGTGTATCTCAAGTAGCTTCTGGACTATTCTTGACAGTGTAGGCAGTGAGACGATTGTACAAGAATGTTCTAGAACGCAGAGCAGGGAATAAATAGACCGCAAAAGTACGCAGAGAGTCAGTCTTATTTGAAGATCCGAGGCGATATAAACGAAGCTTTACAGGTGGATTTCGGTGCGATTTAAGCGATTATTCCCGATGTCCACCACTTGTCTGGGCCACCACTGGGGGACAGCGAGACAACTTTAAAACATTATTCTCGTTATCCACCACTGGGGGACAGCGTCACAACTTTGTAAATTATTTCCATTCGCCACCGCTGGTGGCCGCCACTCACCTATGGTGAGTCAATTCAAAGTCATACCGAGTTTGATTCAAAACATACCGTCATTTCAAAGCATCAAGTCAAGTTTATACAGACAGAAATACAATCGCTGGAATGAAAAGACTTAAATGCAAAAATGTGGAAGAATTCCATGTTCCAAAAGATTATAAGGACTTTCTTTTAACAGACTATTCATATAACTGCATATAACTGCAACAGAATTGTAGTGTTTGGTATTGAAGAAGCCAAAAATGTAATGTGTGAGATTCATCATTGGTACCTTTAAAAGCTGCACAGAGTCATAATTTACAAAGTTGTGACGCTATCCCCCAGTGGTGGACAACGAGAATAATGTTTTAAAGTTGTCTCACTGTCCCCCAGTGGTGGCCAGACAAGTGGTGGACATCGGGAATAATCGGATTTAAATGTTGAGTGACAAGTATTGTACTGTGAATAACTGTGTTAATTTTTATTTGGTGTTTATTTAAGTAAAGTGTTAATTTTGGTTTAGTATACCTAAGTCTGTGGCGTAGTGAAATGAATGGCAAAGCTTTTTATTTTGAAGGATTAGGATAGGACTAATGTTCGCCCGTCGTCGAAATTAGTCCATAGTTTAAATTATATCAAAAGCATTATTATAGAAAAATAATGAGCTTTCTCTACTCCTTCTTCATATAAATTATAAACTTGTCAACTGTGCTAAATTTAATACTTGTCCGATCTCGTAAATTTCGTAAAAAGGGGTACATGTTTTTTGCTTCACGTGTTAATGTATAGATAAATAAACAAAAATCTTTTTCATTGTATTATTAGTGAAACACCTAGAAATAACTTTACATGATGACTATTACTGTTATTCAATCATCGTTATGTTTTTCTCAATGTTAGTCTTTGTTATTAATGACTTGCAAAAATATCAACAATGGAAATTGATACTTCGATAGGTACTAAGTACCTGTACAGCTAACAGTTCTCTTAACAGCTCTCTTAACATACATAAATCTATCTATACTTATAATAAATCTGTAGAGAGGTCAATTCTGTACATGAAATATATTTCCAAAATAACTATCAGGGGGTGATTAAGGATCGATACTCATGCCAAAAATGCAATCAGTTACATTTTTGTCTGTCTGTCTGTCTGTCTGTCTGTCTGTATAACCGTTATAGAAACAAAAACTACTCGACGGATTTTAACGAAACTTGGTACAATTATTTTTCATACTCCTGAGCGGGTTATAGTATACTTTTCATCACGCTACAATCAATAGGAGCAGAGCAGTGATGGGAAATGTTGGGAAAACGGGAGAAGTTACTCCATTTTTTAAGCTTCCGTCGCGTGTGCAACCTTAATGGTTAAAGCTACACAAATCATGTCATGACGGAAATGTTCTCCTTAAAATTATATAAAAAATATCCCACGACAGCATATGTCTAACTTTTATGGTTGACTCACAATAACACGTATAACTCCCGATAGCTTAGCAGTTCGAAGCTTTCTGATTACAATATTTGTCTACTCTTACGTTTATAACACTCTCAGTCACCCCTAATTGAAAAAGTTAACATTATTAACTATTCCATAAAAAAATTGGCCAAGTGCGAGTCAGACTCGCCCATGAAGGGTTCCGTAGTAACTATAATATAATATGCAAATTTATTTGACGAAAAAAAAACCTTACAAATTTCTTAAAACTAGCTTATTTACATTTTTTACAATTGCGCCAAATAAATTTGTTTAGAAAAAAAGCCTTACAAATTTCTTAAAACTGGCTTTTTTACATTTTTTACAACTGCGCCGAATAAATTTGTTTTTCATAGTGTTTGTATGAATTACAAAGTTATATATGCGGTTTTAGAAAATATGCTGTATCTAAAAAACTGCTGAACTGATTTCGTTCAAACTAATTTTGGTTGAAAGTTTATATTAAGATCTACAGACATATATTTTTTTTAGATTTTTCACTCCATTATTATAGAAGTTAGAGGTTGTGTCCGCCACACACACATTTTACCACTTTGGAAGCTTATATCTTTTAAACGATTGACTTTATGGAAAAGTGGTTTTAGAAACCCCGATGTCGTTTTTAAAGAACTGTCTATAGATACCACACATGCATCGATTTCATGAAAAAAAATATTTTCAGGTTTAGTTCCATGTATGGGGAGCCCCCCTTTATTTTAAATATTTTTTATTTTTTTTCTCAAAATCGGAAAGCGGTTCACAGAATACATCTACCTATCAAGTTTCACATGTATAGTCCTAATAGTTTCGGAATAAAATTGCTGTGACAGACGGACGGACGGACAGACAGACAGACAGACGGACAGACATGTCGAAACTATAAAGATTCCGTTTTTTGCCATTCGGCTACGAAACCGTAAAAAGAATCATATAAATCGGTATAGAAACACCAAAGTTATACATGAAATACGCTTATAACAATAAGCCATCGCGCGTGAATACTGAATCATGCTATAAGGATTATTTTTGAGAATCGGTCGCCGCGCTCGACGCGTCTCGCGGTCGAAGCGTTCTCTAGGTACTTAAGCCTCATGTGAACGTGATCTAAACAATATTACCAATACATTAACTTACGCTGACGGAGTCGCGGGCACAGCTATATTGTATCATTACGCTAAGGCCAATAGGAGCGGAGCGCCAATGAAGAATGCTTCAAAATCGGGGTTAAATTTAACGTTAGCCCAAAGTAACTATTCCACGCGGACGAAGTCGCGGGCAAAAGCTAGTATAATAATATAACTTCGTCGTAACACATTGTTACCCTATACGATTTACAGTAGAGAGGGTTGTGCCTAAGAATAGGGCTCTTGGAAACACAGAGTAGTAGACTTAAGGGCCAATCACTTGAAATGCTCCAAAAGAAATAAGTAGCACATTTTTGGGAGTACCGCCTAAGTTAATTGATTGACACGATACCAGATTTCATCAGTCAAGGTTCGAAGGTATCCTTTATTGTTTTGGGTTAGACGTAAGATATTCAATGACCCCATTCAAGTTCTTGCTTGGGTTCAAAATATAGTATACACCTGGTAGGTATACGATTTTATAGTGGCAATGTGTGTAATCCGTGTTCGCATTCATTGAAATGCATTCAGGACATCCATAGTCGCGGTAGTTAAGTATGCAAAATTCTTGATCGGTTTCGTACCTGCTATATGGTTTGTGTTAACGTAGCGACAACATTAATTTGTAAAATTCAAGCTCCCAATTTTCTTGCTTTTTTTCATAATCTGATACATATATCAGATTATGAAAAAATTGGGAAGAAAATTGGGAGTTAATCTATACGTCTTCCAAATACAGACATGTAAATAAAATTGAATTGTCAGTCAGTAACTATGTTTTCTCTAGTGCATGGTTATTTACACACGCAAACAAAAGTTTTAAAAATATTTGTCTGTCTGTCTTTCTGTTTATTCGGGCTAATTTCTGAAACGACCTAACGATTTTATTAGGAATTTCACTGGAAGATAGTGTCTTTTTCTAGGCCGCAGAATTTTCTGGATACTTTTTATCCCGGTTTTTCAATGGGGCTTACGCGCGACAAATCTCCCATACAAACGGAATCGCGAGCAGATCTAGTCAAATAATAAACTTATGTGTGCCAAAAAGTATGTTCTAACAACGCAGAACGACTCGCTAATTTACCGCATAGCAAATAAAATTATGACATATGCAAATGTTACTAGATTGTTTGTTCTTGAGTTTTGTATGTTTAGAAAGATGATCTTGTGGTATGTGGGGATAGTCGAGTACAATGTCAGTGACATAGCGTGACACACAATCGGGACTTATCGAAGGCGTTGTTTGCGTAGCGCACAGCCGCGACGACCGGCTGGTCAATGAACTAAACAAAAACACCTACAAGTTTACACAGTGTAGTGCCACACTGCGGCGTGTGCGACATTGCGCTAGGGACGCCAGATGCTCGGGATTCAGCTGGATTATATGTGACTAAAGTGTGTTGTGTATGTGAAAACAACACACTTAAGTCACATTGAAAGCATTGAAATCTTGAAATGTGTTGCTCCTTTTTTAGTTCGCAGTATCAGTTGTTGGAGTCACTGTTGGAGCAATGGCTCACGATTTTGTTGACTCAACTAGGGACCTTTGGGTAGGAATTGCTCCTTGGATGCGATGTTTTTGGTAACCCTGCAGTTTGCATGGCACCTCGCCTAAGTATAACCCGAAGTTTGTCAGGTGTCTATAATAGCAGTGGATCACATTCGCTGTGATAACTCTGCTGTCCACTCGATAAAGACAGATGTTTACCTAGTTAATTATCTCATTCGATTGTACAAAAATATTATACTGATTTTACTTTTAGTTTATGAAAGTAGTGTAGCTATTCAGTGGTTTTCACTTACGATGCGGTTGAATTTCAAGTTCTGAGGAACTGCATATTACGTACACTAATCGTGTGGAGTCGCGAATGGTTATTCGTTAGTCTTCCTGTTTCAATCTGAATATAATCAAATCTAAAATTAAATGAGTGTAATTTTAAGATTTAGGAGAATTAACATTTACTTAAATCGCAAAAAGTAAAATACTTTTTTTTAAATATTAACATTTAATTTAAAAAAAGTTTTTTTTAATATATTTCTATCAACCAAGTGCAGATCGTAGTCGAATTGTGTAAAGTAGATGGAAGGATTTAATCGTGGAGATCTTTTAGATTTTTTATTGAGAATAGGCTCGCGACCACCATCTCACCTGATGGGAAGTGATGATGTGCGGCGGCGACCTCTCGCGCCCGGCCTTGGTTCAGACCATGGTGCGGAGCGAGAGGGAATGGGATACAGTCGCCTCCTTCTGCGAAGCAGTCATGCTAGCAATGGAGGAGGCTAAACGCGCGAGGGAGAGACAACTTTCTGCCTCACGCCTCAGCCGCCGTGGGAGACGCCCGGGGCATCGGGGATCGCGCGCCGATTTCCGGCCACCGTAGACGCGGGCCTGCGGATGCGGACGGTGAGCAGGGGTAGCTCACCGTCCGGTAAGGACCAGGCCCAAGTCAGCGGCGGCGCACGGTGGGCTGAAATCAAGCTTTCATAGACTTAGGGATTCACGAAAATTGATGAGCAATTTAAAAAAAAATAATAACGACTTTGCGATCTACCACTAAATACAAGACATTTTTCCTCTGTGATTTTTGTATAAATACCTAATATTTTTAAAGTTATAACGATTTGAATTTATTTTTGTATGGAGAAATTTGATTTTATATGAATAACTTTTAATTCTCAAAAGTTCTCAAAAAACGGCTTTCGTTATTCGATTGAGCTATTTTTTAGGCAAATTATCCGATATATTGCATATATATATATATATGCTTCGATTTTCTTCGATTTTGGAGAAAATTGTTTTTCATTCCCTTTTCTACACCACCCTTGAGGTAGAGAACTAAGCGCGTTTTTTTTATCAGTGGTGTCCGCAGGAGGCCTAATCCACTCATACGCACACTCTTACACACGCACTCACAAAATTATCACTTAGACAATTTCATCAGATTCTGATACAGATTCGTTCTCTAAATGTTCCACATTTACAAATTCTATATTTTCCCGCTCATCATCTTCAAATGTTGGAGATAACAGAAGCATGGCTTTCGCTTCTTCTGAAAAGGGTTTGTGTTTCCGTATCATTTTATGACGTTTTGATGATATATAAGGACATGAACTAATTATTAAAATATTCAAAATATCCTCATTATTAGCTCTTCTGCAGAATTTTCTTGAATGGTGTTGGCGATATCGCCTAAAGTCTTTATTTCTAGATTCAGCCGCTTCTTCCGATAATTTTCCAATTGGAATTAATCCCAAGTTTTCATTGATAGCTGCTCCATGAACAAGAACTTTATGTACACTGGAGGGCATGTGATACCACTCATATAAATCTACGTATAATTTTATGGTGGCTTCTGTATATTCTTTAAACTTCACTGTGTCAATTTTAGGACCTGAAGATATTGTTTCTAAAATGATTGAAAACCGTTTTATTAAGTTTTCATCGACACCAGTAATTGCAGCAGCAATCTCTGTATTTGAGAAAAATATTCGAGAGGTATTCCCGTCATTAGTAGTTCTATGCCCTTGCTTTACAACATCTATTAAAAGGCCTCTTTGATTTTTAAAAGCTTCCTGAATGCTTTTTTTTTCTATTTTCCATCAAAACTTTATTTTCACCTTTTGCAACCCATGTTTTGAAATCCAGTCTATAGGCTATGTGGAGAATGCATTCCATAAAACGTATCCATATATGTAGCGATGATAAACCATATTTGTACAAGTCGGTATCAATGTTTTAGTCAATAACAAAGTTATTAACTAAAAGTTATTCATTTCTGTAGGAACAGCTTTACATATGTCACATCGTTGAGCTGAAGTTTCACAGAGGATTGATGTTGCTTTACCATCTATCATGGTAAGCAATAATGAATGTGAGACTTTTATTTCTCCAATTTCTGTTTCCTTCAATTCATTTATCTCCGTTTCAATTTTGGTTTTCTCTCTTAAAATCATTGATTTATTCTCTTTTTCAAACTTGTAAAATATTGGTCGACACCAATATGCTGAATTTGGTGAGTCGTTTTCCCAGATAATTTGTTCCTCGGAAACAATTTTTATTGGTACTAAACTACCCATAAAAATACTTGAATCATCTGTCGAAGCACTGTCCTCTTTGTCATCTGTTGTCATTTTTTGCTTATAGTTTGCTTGATTCGAGGCACCATCCATTCCCCATTTGCTTATCATTGTCATCTCCTTACAGTCTGTGCTATCAATATTGATTGCTTTGAATATCCTTTTGGCGGTTATATCTAACAGAGGCTGCAATTTTATTCTAGCAGTTGTATCTGTTTAGGTGATATCATCCTTTGGCGGGTAGCATTCTTGTTTTGCATTTTGCACCTTGTAGTAGGAAGGGAACATGTCGACATTTTTCTCTTTGATACTTTTTCTTAAAGTATTGTATTGCCACTTTGTTAATTTAAGGGACAAAACAAGTCCCAAAGCTTCGTCTAGAGTAAATTTAGGTATTTAATTTTTACCTAAAATACTATCTTTGGCTTTTTGCACATCCTGTGGATTTTTAAGTAGGTGTTCGAGGATTTCAGCTATTCCTTGATTACCATCCTCTCGTGATTTCAAAATATATGCATGAGATATTTCCTCTGTAGTCATAGTTGTATGAATATGTTCTGTATATCTCTTTTTTTTGCTTAGGTCATAATTCACAAAATGGTGTTCTTGGACTTACATTCGTTGACGTGGCAGTAGACACTTTTGCTAAAGATTCATGTTCACTTGATGTACTAGCAACAGAGTCTTGGTTTCTTTCAAATGCACTTACAATGAAATCAGGCCAGTTTATTTCCGATGATAACCATTCGCTATTATTGTTGCTAAACAATTCCTCTTTGCTATGAGCATTTTGCCATCTCCTTTGCAGATTAGGTATAGCAATATTTTGCAAAAAACGCTTTTAGCGCTTTATCGTTTTCATCACTTAACACAGTGGAGACTAATCTAGATTTAATAGCACTTTATAAAACACTATTATTTTTAAAACTTCCACTTTCCTTTAATAGCACAACAATATCAATATTTGACACCAAATCGAACATTTTTACGTAATAAATAGTATTAGTATTTCGAAAATGTGAGATAGGATAGTACGTTTATTACGATGTGTAACAACGTACTGAGGATGGTTGTTTTTCAAATGTAACCGTGTCATTTTCAACCGACGACCAAAAGAGGAGGTTATCAATTCGACGCGTATATTTTTTTTTTTTTTTTTTTTTATGTATGATCATCGAGTACTCGAAGACGGCTGAGCCGATTTGGAAAATTCTTTTTTTGTTCGAATGGGTATACTTCGAAATTGGTACCATTATCACCAAAGTCAGGATCTGATGATGGGATCCTGGAGAAATCGAGGGAACTCTTCAAATATTATAGGCACACCTATGGCGTTTTGGGTATTTCTTATAGTAACTTGTGCAGTTGCTCTCAAAAAGTACCATTTGGGGAAGTGGAACTGATGATGAAGACCACAGATGGCCGCCGAAACTACTCAATAATAAGTATTAAGTGGATTGCGATTCGATTACTTGAATATGGATGTTAAGCACTTTATGCTCGTCACAATGTATATGGTGATGTAGAGCTGATGGTGAAGTACCAGGAGAACTCCTCAACAATTAACGGCCCAGCATTGGGAAAAGCAATATTTTGTAAAAGGTTATAAGTAGTTGACATTTAGGCTCTTGTAACTAGGTAAATTAAAAATCATCCAACTAAAAAGAGTGAAAAAAAAAAAACTTTTTAACAAAAAATTAAACCGACTCCCAAAAAACACTGCAAAGTGAAAAATAACTTTAATTTCGGAAGTCGGTGCCAAAAACGAAAAAACAAAACTAAAGACACCGACTACCGAAATTAAAGTTATTTTTCACTTTGCAGTGTTTTTTGGGAGTCGGTTTAATTTTTTGTTAAAAAGTTTTTTTTTTACCTGCTATTCATCATCCAATCACATAATGGCACGTCATCATTTTGCTGCGCTCAATGGACGACGCGCGCGCTAATGAATATAGTTAAAAACAAATGACGTCATAAGGGTGGTGTGAGTGAGTATCGTGAAAAATAAATGACGTCATAAGGGTTGTGTAGAATGTTTACCAATAATTTGATTTTTTTGCTACATTTCTGTAATACAATATTAAAACATGTCAGATTAAACCAAAAACCGATTAATATTTCATACAAAGTTTAGGGGTCTATAACTCGAAAAATACTAGGTATAAAAAAATTACAAATAACAAAAAATATTTGTATTAGTAAGTACATAAAATTCAAAAATACTCATTTGAATCCTTAAGTCCCCACTTGGCGATTCCAGCCCACCGTGCGGCGCGCCGTGTTCCGCGCGCGCCTCAAAGAGCACTCAGCAGCATTGACGGGGTCCGATAGGGCCACTGCCTTACGGGGTTGCGGGAATTTTCGAACGAGATACCGCAACCCCGGAACGCAAGGGCTACTGAAGGAGCAGGGTGGGTTTTTAGTCAGTAGAAGTCTGACACTCCCTTCCGCTCCACCCACAGGGGAGGAGTCATTCGATGATTGCCACACCCAGAAAAAGAAAGAAAAGTGATGATGTGGTCGAAGATGGAGTACGCTTACCTAAAATTAACTTATTCACTCTTGACTTAAAGTTTTTATATAAATAAATAATGATTGATTGGTTAAAAGTGGATTCTTTGTTGTTAACGAATGTTTTTTTTTTATACTTTAATTATATTAATTTATTTTAAATCTCCACACAACAAGAATGTTATTTAGCATACCGACACTTATTTCACTATTTTTGTGAGTACCTAATATACGAGTATAATATATTACCCAGTTAACAAGACTACGACAATTTCATGAATATGAAATCATGAAATTGTTCACTTTAAGCATCTAAATCTTTATTTGTGACGTATTCATTGTACTTGACAATTGTAATATTCTATTCCGTTTCTAGTTACGAGGTACGTAGGTGATATCGTGAAGAAAAATACGTATACAATTATGATACGTACGTCCTTTTATGTAACACTATGACTTTTGTACCGACCTTTAATTGCTCTCAGGTTGAGACTTGAGACAATAATCAAGGATAAAGTAGGAACTTCGTAATATATTGCACATCAAACAAACAAAGTGATATACAATATGGAAAAGAACAATGCTCAAAAATGTATGGACACCGTCTCCACCCTTGTAGCACTTACCTATGTTAATCGAAGGGCCCATCTTATCATTTTATTGTATGACAGCGAAAGTGAAATGTCTGTCTGAAAAAAGTTATAGCGACCTGAAAATACCGGAATCGGTCACAATTATGTTACCGTTTTTTTTTTGTTTTGGCGTGATTAAAGCCAAAAATACTACAATATTATACTTACTGCTTTCTTGGTCGAGTGGTCGGAAGCGAGACTGCCGAGTTAGGCGTCTCGGATTCGATTCCCGGTTGGGGTAAAGTACTAATGTATTTTACCGGTTTTCCGAAATTCTTAGTAGGAGTCTGGAATTGCTCTGGAAGTGCTCGGTGTATGGCAATAGATTCGCCCCTTATTACATGCGACCCAATAAAGGAAGGAAGGTCAGAGGTTGAATATATTGCCACACACCGGGCACAAGTCCAGACTCCGTGCTGTTACTAAGATTTTTTAAAACCAAAAAAACGTTATATTATACTTTACACGAACCGGGAATTGAATCCGAGACCCCTACCTAGCCTTTTCTTTCTGGGTGGGAAAATAATCGAATGACTTCTCCCGCTCTGTGTGGAGCGGAAGGGAGTATTCCGGGGCCGCGGTATCTCGTTAGAACATTCCCGCAACCCCGGCAGGCAATGGCCCTATGGGGTCCCGTCACTATTGCTGACAGCTCTTAGAGGCGCGCGTGGAACACGACGCGCTGCCGACCCGGGCCTGGTCATTATCGGACGGTGAGCTAACCCCTGCTCGCCGTCCACAAGCCCGCGCCTCCGCTACGGTGGCCGGATATCGGCTCGCGATCCCCAACGCCCGGGGCGTCTCCCGCGGCGGCTGGGGCGTGAGGAAGAGTTGCCTCTCCCTCGCGCGTTCGGCCTCCTACTTTGCTAGCATGACGGCTTCGCAGAAGGAGGCGACTGCATCCCATTCCCTCTCGCTCCGCACCTTGGTCTGAACCAGGGCCGGGCGCGAGAGGTCACCGCCGCCGATTGCCTTCACGAGGACACGGCGGTGCTCCGCCCAAGCAGGGCACACCTCGACCGTGTGATCCACCGTGTCCTCCAGGTGGTCCTCACAATGACGACACCAGAGCGTGTCCTCCCGCTGTATCCGAAACAGGTACTTATCACCCAAAAATAATGTTAAACGGCAACATAATTAAGTAAGTATTGTAAGTGATTCCGGTATTTTCATGCCGCTGTAACATTTTTCGGACAGACATTTCAGTTGCCCTGTCATACAATAAAATGATAAGATGACTATGGCCCTTGGATTGACGTAGGTTTTAATAAAGTGCTACAAGAGTGGGGACGTTTTTAAAAGTGGTTCTTTACTAATTATACGAGTAAATACATGATCTTCCTTATGTTATCGTTTCCAATGGGTTGTCTTAAAAATATAAAGAGTAATTTTAAAGACTTTTAAAGTTAACAATACCATGTTACAAAACGTAGTAGTTATAACACAGAATGCATAACTTGAGGGAAAGTGAATGTAGAGTTGAGGTACCTGCTAGTAGTAGCATCTACCAATGACTTGAATTTACCGTGGGTCGTGATGAAGTGTAATGTTCAATGTCAATGATTCGACATCATACACCGTACGAATGATCTGTAGTCGTCCATGATTTGTATTCGTAGGTACGGTACGCGACTGGTATCATTGCAGTGACGTACGCTAATAATACCGCTTATGTAATAAATGCTTGCACATAGACTCCCTTGCATAACGGAGCGTAATTATGTACGTAGCTACTTAACTCTGATTTTCATTTATTTGAGCACTATTGTGTGGTGGGTAGGTACCTATTTTATTGTAATAAATTGTTTGCTCTATTTAATTTCTGCTTATTATTTTCAATTTGTACGTAGTTTACACTATACACTTTCTGAACGCAACGGTGTAATAACTTCGTAAAAGTAGCTAAGTGGCAGTCGAACTCGCTCATGGAAGGGTTCCGTAGTAGCAAGCATACACAAGCGAAAAATAACTATTGTTTTTAAATATAAGCATAAGTGGGTAAGGCCGTAGATTTTGCCACTTAGTAGCATAGAGTAACAAGACACTTCTATGTTACGGTAACGTAGAAGTAACGCGAAAGTAACGCATAATGTTTCTAAGGCCGATTACATAATGCGCATTTTTAGCCGACTTCAAAAAGGAAGAAGTTTCAACGCATTTAAGCTAAGCTGTTCAGTTCGCCAGCTGTGAGCTGGCGAACTGAACAGTTAGTCTGTTTAGTTCGCCAACTGTGAGAAGTGATTTTTTCGATTTTTTTAACTGTTTCGCATGAAAGATTAAAGTTCATTATTTTTGAGGTAGCTTTTTCACTTTTTTTTTGAGTTTATTTTAATTTCCATTGAGTGGCGCTAAAAACATGGTTAAAAAATCCTTTTTTTTCAGTTTCTACAAATGTCCAAACTCCTTAAATGACACTGAACCTAACAAGTTGTTAAGGCAACTAAACTTCTGTTGTTATGTGTTTTTTGAATTTCGTAAAAAAATCTATACCAGTAAATAAAACTGTTAAATAAGGAATTTGTACATGCTCGGAAACTGAAAATTAAAAAGAAATGCCGTCTGCATATCAAATAAAAAAAATACTGAGCATAAGAGCCGTGAAAACTTGGGTGACATGAGCTGTCAACCTATAGAATGATCCATAGCATTAGGTGGAATGACAGCTCACTTCGTGCTCACATCACCTAGATTTTCACGATGTGGTATGTACAGAATAGCACGGCAGATTATTCGTTACTCCACAGCTACACACACAACTTTGAAAAAATTGTTGATATTTTTTAACAAGATTCCTCCTCTATGCGAAAACGAAATCTATATTTAATCAACTACGATATACACAAACCTTTACAACAGTAAAACGTTACGAAACATACAACCAACGTTACCAGTGACATCGAAGCCACATAGAAGTAACGTAAAAGCGCGATTTTTCAAGGTTATAAGTAGCCATAACTCGACATCGAGGTAAATTTTAAACAAAGACACATCATGACGCTCTTATTAGATACATAATGCATAATACTATATAAGAAGTATACAATAAAAACTGTTATTTACCTTAAAAATCGCCAAAATTCACAATTAAAATTCACTGACGAAACACACAAGTGCACCTTTGACAGACTCCAGAGACGAAAAGATGGCGTCTTTTTGTTATTTTACTGCGCTGCCTGAATATTTGATGAGGTCATTGCAATCACAACATACTACCAAACTGTTTTCAATGCTTTTTAAGGGAATTTTTTGGTAACATACAAAATAATAACATAAAAGCAAAGATATGGAGCATAAGTTTGAATAGTAATAAAACTATAAAGGACGCGTTTTTAAAGCCACGAAAAGCACGACGTAGCAGCTTAACTTTGACATATTTCAGATATCATAAAAAATTAAATGTACATTAGAAAAAATATAAATTTTTATAGTGCTAAGTGCCAAAAAGACAGCATGTTTTTCGTTAGATTTAGGAGTCTGGACGAATTTAAATCGTTGTATTTTTTTTAATGTACAACTTACATTCATTTTAAAAATATGGTGTAAGTGTTTACGAGATATATAACCTGATAAAAATACCTTCAGTACAATTCATCTACTGTATTGTTTTTTCTAAGCAATCAAAATTTAAGATTTTTTTCTCTTCAAAAATTGGCAAAATCTACGGCCTTTACCCAAGTATGTAGTAAGACATTAGTCGTTTTCATCTTTACTCCATTACACAAGTAACTAATGTCCTCAGTTATACATTTTTTTGGTGTATTCCCGTTGTCCCCGTAGTCCATTTCCCCGTTAAAGGGGACAAAGGGAATTTAATAAAATAATTAAAATTACTTCCCGTTGTCCCCGTTATGTACATATGGGCAACGGGGACAACGGACAGTTAAGATTTCACGTATCGTTGTCCCCTTTAAATTTTTATTTATTTACTAAATATCTTATTTATTTTGATTTAGTTTTAAATGAAAAGGTGGAATGAAACACAAAGTATTTAAATGTTATACTTACAAAAACATACCACATTAATATACCGATTTAACTATAACGTCACAGAATTAACATAGTATAAAAACAATTTAGATAATAAAAACAAAAATAGGATTGAACTTAAAGCTTAAACATAATGAAAAAAAAAACAATTAAAATAAAATTGACTACAAACAGAACTTTAATGTTATAGTTATTAATAATATCACATTTATTTAGATTACAGAATTGGTAATAATCAACATTTATATATCAATCATTTATTTTATTATTATTTTTAATACATTCTTAAATTATAAATAGAAGTCGCAATCACATGTGTAGCTATTGTTTAGATATTATGTGTTTTTTTTTTAATTTTATATGTAGTTCTTAGTAACATTTCATTTGTATAGGTACAATATTCTCTCTATTAAGGCAGAGTCACTTCTAATTTTAACTCAACGGGGACAACGCGCATAATTTGAAAAGCATATATTACAAGAAATTAACGGGGACAGCGTACGGGGACAACGGGAAGTAATTTTAATTATTTTATTAAATTCCCTTTGTCCCCATTAACGGGGACACGGACTACGGGGACAACGGGAATACACCATTTTTTTTTAATAGAATTTTTACAAAATTCTTACTTATTGAGTTTTTTTTATTTGGTCGACTAATACCATTACCTAATTTGTTAAAAAGCACTAGAATACTACGAATCTACTTTTACCCAGCCAATGACGTGAAGTAACTATAAATTATTTCCCAAATGGATCTTTGAATTAAAAATTAGCTTTAATACACATATCACATACTATGTTAATCCAAAGAAACTTTAAAGACATGGTTAATATTTATAAACATGCCAAATAACAGCTCAGCGGCATCACTAGTTTGAGTAAAACCGCGAACGGATGGACAGGAGATCGGACATGGCGAAACTTTAAGGGTACTCCGGAACCCTAAAACAATACAAATTCATAAAACAATAAAAAAAACATTAAAACAATGTAATCAAATTAAATGATCTGAAATGAATTGGAATATTTCTAATTTTATACTGACTTCATAAAATGAGGAGGCACTATGTTAGGGTGTATGTCATATTATTTTTGGCTTTTAGTGCTTAGTGTTTTTATTTGTTTCGAAGTCGGTTCCATTTTTTGTTGAAAAGATTTTTTAATTTTAAATAATAATATTTTGTATAATATTAGGATTCACAAAAGATAATTGAATGAGAATATAAACTAACTGGCCTGTTAAAAAGAACTGCTGTTGTAATTAGTGGGTGGAGGCAGGCGCGTGCATAGGATTATGACAGGGCATGCGGCGGAGTAAAAACACACAAAAACTTCTTCTTTTATAGATTTTTAGCATAGCCACAGCCACGCATCGTAGCATGGTGGCGATGCGTTGCTGTGGCTATGCTAGAAATCTATAAAAGAAGAAGTTTTTGTGTGTTTTTACTCCGCCGCATGCCCTGTCATAATCCTATGCACGCCCCTGGGTGGAGGCACCACCATTGCATGGTATAGCAATGTCTAGTATAGTTTCTTGCCGGTTCTTATAAGAAACGACCAATAACGAACCGTGTACTAGCTTCTAAGTCTGAGTTTGAATGCGATACCTACATTGCTTCAACTTTACTGTAGTATCATCATAATACGAAATCGTGTACTAGGTTTTTCTCAAGGCTAGCATTAAAAAAGATTTTGTCAAGCAATCACACCTACAAGGTCACATCTATGTCTGTACCTTCATTGAAATCGGTTCAGGGATTATGGCAGAATACTTTCGCATTTGTAAAATTAATCAAAACTAATACATAATATTAAACTATTATAGCCTTGATTACCCTGCCTCAGATTTTATATGGCTGAGGAAATAATTTACATATCCTATACAATTTGGCCGTATGTGTTACACGAGTTAAATAGCTACACACTACACGCATTTTGCTTATTAGTCTAGTTTGTTATTTGAATTATCTGAGGGAAGAATGAGTGAATTATTTTGACATGATAATGTTAAGCCTTTTAAAATTTTCTTCTAAACGGAAAACGACAGTGACCTTGAAGATTTCATCGTCAGAGAATGATACTGATGAATAAATGAAAAGCTTGTAATGATTTTTTTTTATAAAGTCGACAGACTGTTCGCATTAACATTTGCTCAAGGTGACCGCGCTCAGGGAGTTGCGGCTGACTGAGCATCGCTTGAAATATTGTTTGTTAGGTACACGGTACTTGTACACCTACCGTGTGTACCTACCTCCTGTACCTCCACTTGTTTTGTACGACCACGGAATTAGTTTCTTTGTTATTAAATGTGCATTTAATTATTTGATGCTTCTGGCTTATGTATGATGCTTATGAACTTGCTTACGCAAATACGAGTCTTGTACATGTCGACAGTATGAATACGTGGGCTCAAACGCATATTGTTCGTGACTCATTTGGTCGGCTCTTTCGTTTGAAATCGTTTTGGAATGAAGGGCGATCTAGTATTGAGCTGTTGGAATTATATCTGTATTCTGCGAACTGTGAGACATACCCTTACGGCATGTAGCTTAACTAGGTACACGCTTCCTGTGGGTGTCGTAAGAGGTGACTCAGGAATCGTGTCATCAACATTTTGTCAGCTGTTTTTGTTTTTACTATCGTATTTACGCTGTGGGGTTCAAATCATCAGCATATTCTGTTGGTTCATTTACTTTCTTACGAGTCTTTTCTGAATTCGTATATAGTAAAAAAATAGATTAGATATCATATAATACCGTTAATTGTGATTATAACCGGAAATATCAGGACAAAATACCACTGTATTAGCACTTTGTAATAGCCCACACACCACATCTTCGCCACGCTTTTTAAATGAGTCAGATCTAAATTTCAAATTATAAGTACTATTCGCTGCAGACAATTTCAATAATATATCCCAGTTCCTAACCTGGCATTATGTCCTCGATAACAGGAAGAACAATGTCTTCGGAATAGAAAAAAACCTACATCTTACTCAATTTGTTACAGACGAAGGATAGAAACGTATCGTCGGCGGCAATCGGAATGTGTACCGAGGTTCGACCAATCGTTCACCGGCGCGTGTGAGCAGCAAAATCTGGAGACCACAGCGCTTCAGAAACGTTTTCTCGAAGGGAAAGCTAAACGGCAGGCGAAGAAGAGCGATCGGAAGCCAGACCTGCCGGCCATCAGTGGCAACTTGCACAGCAGTGTCGTCCATGTGGTAAGATAACATGGCATTCATCTTACTATAGTATAATTATGTATGTGTATATCGTAAACATGTAGTTCATAAGTGTGACGGCTGCCATCTTTGAATCAAAGAAGGAAAGGCTTGAGCCAGCCTCAAGTAACATGGAAGAACGCAAGGTTTTATTGCTAAAGCACAACCAGAACACCCAACCTAGATAACTATTAATACTCATAAATATTATTGTTAATCAGACTAGTTAGGAACCAGTATTGTCTGTCTTTCAAGTCGAGAGCATACAGGTTGCGAGGCTCTTCGCTGCTTTGGTTAAGGACTTGAACACTATGTGACATCATTACATATTAATGAGGATGCTAGATATTTATTGATGAACCGACCAAGTGTTACCTATTCACAAGTATCGGTTTAATCATTCACTGTTTTCTATTACCAGCACCCTACATTTTTAGTATAGTTTAATTTCTAAATTGTAAAGATAACCATGCTTCTGTAAAACTATGTTTTTCTATAATACTGTTACAGTACCTATTCTATTACATGTTGTCATTGGGTTCAACACATTCTTTTAATACAATTTAATAATTACGAATGTAATGCAAAACCTAATAAGTGACATATTAAACAATGTGGCCAAAACACGAATAACCACTTCAGAAACCGGTTCCGTTCACATGTTAAATCTATGTCCATCTATGTTCACTTGAGGTACCCGTTATTCGCCATATAATATTTGGGCACAATACCGTAAAAAAAGAAAAGCATTTGAAACGCTATTAAACTTCATTAGCACTTTTACTAAATGCACGCTACCGATCAATATGACAACTATTTTGATTTAGAAAGTAACTTTGTATTTTCTTTTCTGCGTTGCATAATTTTTCCTTACTCTATTTCTTTTAGTTATCTCACTTATCTACGTAATGTTACTTCCTCATTACTGTTATAGGTCACGAGTTTGGTTTGACACGTGATTGTATTGTTTTCTTACAAACACGCCTAGTAATTACGAAGATTGCTTTTGAATTCAGCCTCCCTACCTTTGAGTTCAACTTCTTCCAGAGTTTTCACGACTTCCCATTGTTGACATTGAGGGTATCAAAGTTGGTTTAAATGCCTCCGGAGCTTTTCAATGACTTTCTTTGTTTCGTTGTGTTTTCTAAAAACGTAATAAAATGTACGTAGATAGAAAATCTCAAATCACTCACATAAAAACTGAGCTCATTTAATTTTAAAATTTGATTCAATAGCTATGATTATTTACATTAGTAGGTATTTCCTTTTACATTCCATTCAGTTTTCTGGACCTAGGTTGATGTTGTTTTTGTCTAGTTCTAAGGCGCTGAATACAATATGTGGAGCATCAGTAGGCCGAGATGGAGAGATAATTATTAGTGGCAGCACGTGCTGTATAAGCGCCGCATCGCACACCGGATGTTGTCCGACGTCAATTGACTTGACCCTCTGCCACCGTATCCCGTGCCTCCGAGCGCTTCACTTTACTCAGCACGCGACATACTACTGACTATAATAACATCAGAGCTAACGATCAAACAAATTAGTACAATTTATATAATCAATCAAACAAGTTTTCGACCCAACGTTCGATTGGAAAACACCTTTCTTTTCCCTTCTTAACAGCATAGAGTCTAGCTACCTTGTCGTTCGCTCCTATCAAATGCTGCAGCGGTTTACCTAATACTGCAGCTGAAGGTGGCATCTTTTGCTTTTCTCTGGTAGGTACAGCACAGCTTCCTGATAGCTGCCTAGCCAGTTAGTTTACCTGCGCTAGATCATGTACGTGCAAGTACGGTAGGGCGGTCTGCGGTTGTGCAAACTGCGCGGGTTTCACAACAAACGCCTCGCATTGTCTCGCGCCGCTCACCGCGACGACCTCCGATCGCCTGCGCCTGCGCTGTTTTCTGACACATTTTATTAAGTAACTACGTATTACGTAGTTACCAGAGGTTGATGTTGTAGAAACCATTAAGTCAATGTTTAAGCAGTCCGAAATGTTAACCTGCAGGAGTTTAATTTCATATTATTCTGCCTAATGTAGTTCAAGAACTGCAGATCCTATGGATCAAACTTATGAATCAGCATTTTTTGGATACAGTTCCCCAAAACGGCCGTCAGTTCCCACTTCCTTGTGTGTTCGTGTTAAGTTTAGGAATGTCAACGACCAATAAATCTAGTTAATAAATGGATTGTCACTGGTCAAAGTAATACTATTTCGTATGTTCGAAAATAACTTCTCAAAACTAGGCCATAAATTGTCATTATGTAATTCGGAGCATGGACCGGCGAGCTAGCAGACCATAGCACCTGTTACTATACTACTATGTTCCATAACATGTACGAACTAAACTGTTAGTTCTGTACTATAACTTATCGTTCAGGGCAACTGTGAGACGGTCCCCGATTAGAGTTAATCGGCGCCACTATGCTGTGCCCACAGTCCGCCGCTACATTCAAATATTCAGCAATGATCAATATTTATATACAGGGCTATGGCGTTATCGTGTTCATGCAATTACAACACTTGGTGGCGTGATCTTAAACTCGCCTGCAGTAATTACTGAAGAAATGCTAAGCGACAAATGGTCAAGTGTTATCTGTTAATTAGGCAAGACATGAGTAAACAGCGCTTAAGCTGCGAAAGAACTGAACCAGTTCTTTACATTTTGCATACATGTAGTGGTAATTGTCGGTTTCGCCTTCAATATTTAATTGAATAGCTGGTGCCGGAACTAGATTTTGCATATTTTAAAGACGGATAACGATTATTTTCATACTCAAGATTGAGAATTTATTTGAGTGTCATAGGGGTATGAGCTGGGAATGTTCTAGCGAGCCCAGCAACGCAAGGCCAACTGAAGGAGCAGGTTGGCTTTTTAATCAGTACAGACGCCAGCACATCAAGCTACAACAATCTGTCAAATTTCTTTAATTGATTTTCAACTTTTTTATTAAAGAAATAAGGCTCAAGGTTGATTGGGAAAATTTGACAGTTTCGGGTAGCTTCATGTGCTGGCGTCTGTACAAGTATGACACTCCCTTCTGCATCCACCCACAACGGGTAGTCATTTGATGATTTTCCCACTCAGAGAAAAAAGGGTATGAGCCTATTATCATCATAGGATGTGCGTCTAAGATCCATTAGGTTAATGCCAGCACATGTAATTTGCTATCGCAAAGTGAACACGTGACAATCACGCACTTGATTAAATCATTTACCTACCAATGTCTGGCTTACAGTTGTTGTTCAGAATCAGGTACTCAAACAAACTACTCACCCATTAGTAATTTGATACCAGAATGACTACTGTTTCTTACGAAATTATAAATATTGTTTTTAGGAATAGAAAGAGAGAAGCTAAGATAATAGAATCACCTGGTACAATCATCGTAATGCACTGAGAAAACTTAGACACCCTGCGATAAATATAAGAGATTAATGAATTTTAATCACGATTTGATCGGTATTTTTATAGCACTTTTATCTCATGTGCCTCAATGTTTTACATATACGGTAAAAGTACTTATTACATATCATTACAAAAATATCGACAGATTGCAGAATTGTATACCTACCTGTGAATTAAAAGCATGTTTCATTTTGTTCCAGCAACAAAAGTTCGGGTGCGGTGACTATGAACCGCCTGCTAAGCTGCAATGTGGTGGAGGTGGCGGAGGCGGTGGTGTCGGAGGAGAGGCCCTCACTAAGTTCTCCGTGGAAATCGTTCAACAGTTGGAGTTTACCACGTCCGCCGCGGACTCGCAACCTCAGCAAATATCCACCAACGTCACGGTGAAGGCCCTCGCGAACGCTGTAAAGACGTCTAGTTCTCCGCCCTTACCGCAAGCCCCGCCGAGGGTGCCTACTCCGCTAGATTGCGAGCGCGAATGCAAAGCTGAATGCAAGTCCGAAGTGGCTGATGACGATTTCGTTGGCTTAGATGAGTGTGCAGCGGCACTCGAGCGTGATGCAGCCTCAGCATTCCCTGGTTTGGCCGATCTGATCGGCGAGGATGACGGTGACGACACGTTCGAAGACCTTATAACGGAGATATCGGAGTATCCGGAGTTTATGAAGGACTTCGATATCGATGGCGGTAAACTGAATGGTGGTAGTATGGGTCTGGAACCGCCAGAGGGCGAGCCAGCTCCGCGGCCGTACGGTGGCGGGGAAATGTCACCGGCGGCGCAAACGCTGAAGCATATGGCGGAGCAGCACCAGCAGGCGGCGGGGGGCGACTGGGCGCGCTACCGCGGCTATGGCGGCTACCGGCCGCGGCCCGCGCCCCCCGTCGAGCACTTGCATATGTCGCAGCAGCAGCAGCTGCATCTCACTCAGCCGCACCATAATCTTCAGGTTAGTACTTAAGCATTTAAAAGGAATTCACTTGAGCAGAGATACGTTGTCATATTAATGGTATAAAGATAAACATACCAACTCAGCTACCAGATCAGTTATCCGCTCAATACCAGCTCAGTTGTCTGTGAAGTGTGACACATAGACAGAACATACAGATGCAGTCATCAATATGAGTCATTTTCTATGGGCCCACTTTGCAGGACCAGTATGCAATTGAACTACTATGTATTTAGTTTAGTATTTGCCATGTTTACTCCTATGGATTTATGAATACGTCAATCTTGGAAACGTATGTTAATCGTTTTTAGTTTCCATATGTGCCGTATCTAAGAATAACTGTTATCTTCACAACAGTGCGTTATGGCGCCAAACTTCCAAATAACGAATGTCGGTACATTACCCCGCTCACCCCTCCCCCTCGCAAATTAAATGCCAATGATCTGCCGACATGAATGCACCAAAGTCGTTCGTAAAAGAAAACGTAGAATATTCTCGTTTCCTAGTTACGTCATAAAATACTCGTGAATTGCGTTTAGTTAATTATTGGAAGTCTTTTTGTTGAGCAATTCGTGACGTGAAAAGACATAAAAAACATGGAGTCTGGTGTGGTATCGACCGGGGAGGGCTTGCGCGCGCTGCTCGCCGCCTCGCCTACACTTACCTACCGCGGTCCACGGATAGTTGGAGGCGAATGTGACGTCTGTGCGACTATACTTCTACTTGTATAACAACTACAAGTACATCATACAGTTGGAACTACATATCCATTTCAATACGAACTATATTATGTGCCTGCTACATTAATATTCTAACTGAATAGACAACTGACAATCGCAAATGATTGACTTAACAATAACTTAGGTTGTTTCGCGCGCTTCTTATGCGACTATTTAACAAAAATGTTCTTTAAAGTACGATTAGAGACTATCGCACATACTTGATAGTTAATGAGATGACATGTTACTATGTACGTTTTATTAAACACGTGCGTGTGCGAATAAGCAGATGTATTGAAAGCCACATGTTTTACTTAAAGGCCGTTCATTGTAAACAAGGCTCGGTGGGCAGTAGTATGGTGTCTAAAAACAATACATGTTGCCTACTTACATGACAATACAAATGAGATTTAATTGATGGCTTTGCTTGCTAACTGGTAATTACGTGTATTGTTCTTGACTACATTGATGGAGTATGCAACAGCTGTACTGGATTTATTTTATCTTGGAATTTTGGTCACCCTTTTAACCAAACTGATAACCAATTGTATATTGATTAGTTGTGTCATCAACCGTATACTGCATTTGTAAGGTAGATCGTGTTCAATTCTAGCAAGGAGTATATTGAATCCGATACTGTAGTCGATCGAACTCGCTCCATCTTCGTCCACATCTTTGGTTTCCATGTGAGATTGTGGTCTAAGATGAGCCCGTCATTATAAGAATTGATACAGAGTTGATAATTCCCGGATTATGGCATGCAAGTTTTATTGCGGAGCGTAAACAGGCGATTGAAGACATGATACCTCAGTAGCCTGCAATGCAATGCAACTTGCATGCTATCTTGTTGCAGGTGGAAACGTGGCCTTAGTTAACGTTATAACGAGGTCGACTATACCAATACTATAGGTATTGTATATTATATAAACAATACCTATATTATTGGATCACCACTGAACCAGCTTCAAACATTTCAAGTTAAAATCTGAGAAAAGCATGGGTGTCTGATATTATTTTATCTGTGTAAAAGGTTCGTTTCTGCCTAACCTTCCGGGGATCAATGGCGTGACGCTTTTAATCTAATAGCTGAGAATAGTGTATAGGTACGATTGCAACACAGCGCCTTGCCGAGAATGGCGAAGTAATTAAATATTTCACGGATCTACGACTTGAATCATGACCTCATCATGATTTTATCTAGTACTAGTATTAATTATAATCTTATCTGTATATTCTGCTTAAAGAGCTAACCCGCTAAGTCTGAAACAATGGTGGTCAGTGTTTATTTACATAATAGCTTACCCATGCCGTGACAATGCGTGTCACCTGTTAACGGTAGGGACGTAAGTATTTAACTTGGCATAATTAATATATCTAATAGTGTACATATAGTAAAAAAATTGCTTATAAGTATCCAAATACTTCCATGTGCGTCTGTATTTTACTTGAAACCGTTTTATGACATAACACTCCCACTCAAAACAAGGTCAGAGTATTCATGAGTCGGCCGACGCAGAATCTGGTTTCATGTGTTATTAGAACAATATGTATCACATTCAAATCTCGGTTGTTTCGAAAGTCGTGACTGGCGACACGGCCGATGGGCGATGACACTAGAGAATGAATGGAATAAAAAGAGTAGGGCCCGATAGCTTCCTGTACGGGAGTGCTCCACGTGTCCCACCCGCCCGAGACCTCGTCTCCCGTAATTATAAGCTTTTCTCTCTTAAGTACAATTACACTAAAACGTAAACGAAGCCCTAAATGACGTACAATTTAAAGGTGTATCTCATGTGTATCTGGAAGAATCTGAGTCGCGTTCTGTTATGAACGATTCTTTTAAGACTTATGTAATAGAGATTGAATTTAGAAGCACTCATTTTAAAACGACGTAATTTAGATTATTACCTACAAAATTAATAAGTTATTGATGAATACTGAAATAAAATTGTTTTAATTGACAAATCCTTTGAACGAATTGAAAAATACAACATGCGACTTTAGAAAGCTGCATAGCGGCTATACTGAGACTGACAGAGTGTCTAAGTCACTCGAAAAGATTAAAGACTGTGGATTGTTGCGGCGCTACAGGAATTTAACTTGGAACGAACAGGGAGTCAGGGGCAAAGTAGAGAACGCCCTAAGCACCCATTAAGATCCTGAGTCCTGTTCAGTTTTAGCGTATAAAGCTGCGTCTACGCTAGGCGAGCCGAGCATGAGCCCAGCACGAGCGGAGCCGTTCTCGGCTTCTTCGTTCGCGGCGTCAAGTGTGGACGTACAAGAACCTACAACGATCACTGTCCTCGAAAGTAGTTTTCCGGAGTGTGCTCGTGGCTCTTGGCTAATATGGACGATATTAATATTGCGGCAGCCGCTGCTATTGCAGCGATTATTATGGTGGTAGTCAGCAAAAACAGAAAATATATATAAAGTGAGATCCAATAAACAAAATTTAGATTAACTAACCATTTCGAGAGGTCAAGAAGCATGATGTTCCATGATGCTCAGTTCAAGCAACCGACGTCTGTCACTAAACACGTCCACGAGCGCCATAGATTATACATATAGACGAGCGCACTGGCGCACTGCAAGCGCGAAGCAAATCCCTTTGTGTTCCTCAAAAACCGGCAATTGGCGGAGCACACTCGAGTACGAACGAAATGCTCGCAGCGCGCTCGTTCGAGGCTAGTAAGTCGGTCCATACTAGACGAATTGTGTTCGGCTCGTGCTCTGCTCGTGCTCGGCTCGTGATGGGCTCGCCTAGCGTAGACGCAGCTTAACATGCAATCATAAATTGAACCGAAAAAAGATAAATTGAAGATGAATGAAAAAGGAAGGTATCGTAGTAGCTGAAAGCTGTCTCGCTTGGTACCTGCGTGGGTATAACCGATGAAAGCGCGTGGGGCCGTGGGCCGATCTATTTCAGCAGCTAGCGCGTACTAGTGACGAACCCAGAGGCTTGTGACGTCATGTCTGACTCGCCCTTCCCAACGACATCCTTTGGCCTTTAAAAGCAATATCGGCGATCTATATTTAAAGTTTAGCCAACCCTAATTTCATCCATTTTAAAGGGAAATCTGAAATTAATTCGAATGTGAAAGGAATTTTATTTGGGACTAGTACTTACGCGGGGCTTCGCTCCCGTGGATTCTATCACGGTAAAAACATAACTCTCCTTTTTTGCAGTCGCGTAAAAAGTAGCCTATAACCTTCCTCAAGCTTCAAGCTACTTCCATACCAAATTGCATCCAAATCCACCCAGTACTTTCGAAGATTAGCGCGTTCAAGCAGACAAACAAACAAACAAACTTTTCCGCTTTATAATATTAGTATAGATTAAAATTCTGGAAATGATTTGAGCGTAATAATTAGAGTCCGACCGAAACTGGTTTTCCGGCCGAAACCGAAACCGAATATTCGGCCGCGGCTTCAGTTTCGGCCGTAACCGAAACTTACGTGGTCAAGTATAAAATTCCTTATAATACTGAAATTTGGTGCATTTTACCCATTATTCTGCATTAATTAGGACATGAAATGGAAACACAGTATATTAATTTTGTTGTAATCATTTATTTAATATAATATAAAAAATTATTAAGTAATAATATTTTTTCAAATTAAGTTCTCATAACAAAATGTTTATCAGTTATCAATAATCAAATCACTAATTGTTACTGGTTGCGCCAACATTCAAAATATGATTGACATCCGCTATTTCCTATATCCATCTCCTTCCCGCACATACCTCGCGAGTGAGTAAGAAGATTCGCCCGCCATTTGTCGAAAAAACTGCTTCCGAATCGCTCCGCATCAAGTTGACAATGGCGTCGACGCGCTCCGCTTAAAAATATTAATAACTTTGGAATCACCGCATTTTCGCATGTAATAAGACTTATAATCCATAGTTTGTGCTTGTGTTTAACGTGTGAGGACAATAACTTGAAGCCCAACTGCCCTGAACCTGGAAAAGTGAACCGGTGAACCGGCGACGACGCGAGCACGTGGCTCCCGTAAAGGTTTGTGCTTTCCTTCCCTATTTATTTCGGGTTGTATTCCATTGTCCCACACCCACTGCAACTCGAATTACCTAACGCCAAGCGTTTGTCAATCGTTTAGCTCCGCACCGCAAATACAGTCCACTAAATTAGCCTTTCGCGCCAACATTTTCGTTGGTCCCTCTCACCGGATAGTTAGGTACTTATTTGAATTAGGTACATATTTGTTGTAGTTATCGCATTGGTATTTATTCCATAAGGAATAAACGCACCGCACCGCAGTCTTATACCTAACCCAATTCGTTGTTTGTTCATCTATTACCTACGTACGTGCGTAATACCTACATACCTACGTAGCCATAGATCGCTCGTATTAGTTATTCATTCGGAAGTCTAAAATTATTTGTATATCAGAAACAGAGACACAACCTAGTGGGTAAATTAAGATTGTTTAAAAACTACCTACAGTTCTTTTATTTCACCCGCAGTTCGTTATAACTACCTACCCACTTTAGGTATTTAATATTGTCCGCGTCGCTGTTCTCCATCGCTTATTTGCTAAAATAACTTTATTTGCTTGTTTACCGCATTGATTGTTTGTAATAAATAATTATTATTCACGATGTCTCATAAGGACATCAAAGTTCAATTGAAACTTTTATATGCTAAAAGAGACATGATATTTTCTCGCGTGCAATCTATTTGTGATAATGCACTTAAAACACTTGATCTAGCTATTAGAGATTCGTTCTTATGTTCTATAGAAAACTTGGATAGTTTGCGCACGGAATTTGAATCCGTAATTCATAATATTAACGTTTTAGAGTTAGAATTAAATCCAGAATACGCTGTGAGTTATCAGGCTTTGGCGTCATTTGATGATTTATTCTGTCGCATCAAACGCGTCGCGAGGAGCTTGGAGAAGCCGTCTGTCCATCAGAGCCAGGCAAATCACACTCGCGATCGACCCAAATTACCGCCCATTCAGATACCTGAATTTAATGGTGATATTCGCAATTGGAATCTATTTATAGATAGTTTTGAAAACACTATAAATGGGAACGTCTCTTTGACAGATCATGAAAAGTTACACTATCTGGTTGAAAAGTTAACTGGTAAAGCTAAAACTGTTTGTGCCGGCATTACTTTTAGTGCCGAAAATTATTCATTAATTTTAAAAACTTTAAAGTCGAAATATGAAGACAAAAGATTAGTTGCTACCGCATATTTAGATCAGCTATTCGAGTTGAAAAATATTACAGTTTGTAATGAACATAATTTAGAGAAGTTTTTAGATACTTTTGCATCATCTGTTCGCGCAGTAAAGAACCTGAAGGTCGATGACCTCTGCGACTTTTTGTTTTTATATTTGGGTTTAAAGAAATTAGATAGTGAAACTGTTCGTTTATTTGAAATAGACCATCGCAGTAGTAAACTGCCAAAATTCAATGATTTGGAATGTTTTGTTCGCGATCATATTAAAATATTGCAACGCACTTCGTCAACCCATGAAGTTACGAAGAAGTCCGACCGTCGAACAGATGCGGCTTCGAAGTCACAAAAGTCGACACATACGTATGTGAATACAGCACCTGCTCCTGTACAATCGAGTTGTTCTTTGTGTAATAGTCAACATTCGCAATTGTACAAGTGTTCTGGTTTCTTAAAATTTACGCCCTATGAACGTTATAAGTTTGTTCGCGAAAAAAATTTGTGCTTTAACTGCCTTAGTGACAAGCATCGGGTTACGTCTTGTAATAGTAGTCAAAGTTGTCGTAAGTGTTCTTCGAAGCACCACACTTTACTTCACATGGAGAAAAGTTGTAATAATGCCGCATCCAATGTGAGCACAGTTAGTTTACCAAGCGGTGACACGTCGTCGCAGTCAGTCGGTGCGAACTCTGCGTCCGCTTCGCAGCCGCAGCCGCAATCAACGCGCGACGTTGCCCGCTCGCAGGCCGCCGTGACTGACGTCACGTTGTGTTCGATGTCCGCCGCAAGCAATACGTGCACTACCGTGGTGCTCGCGACCGCTCACGTTGTTGTTGATGATGCTTTTGGTAATCCGCGTCTTGTTCGAGCGTTGTTAGATTGCGCTTCGCAGAGTAATTTTTTAACTCAAAATTGTTGTCAACGCCTTGGTTTTAGTATTAATAACCGACCAGCCCGCTCAGTAGTTAAGGGGTTCGGTGGTTTAAAATCAACCATTCATGGTTCGATTAAAATTAAATTTGCATCGCGTTTTAATTCTAATATTTGTTTTGATATGGATTCGCTTGTCGTAGATAAAATTACGGAACAATTGCCTACTGTCCCGGTTGACACGTCTTTATTGACCAAATTTAAAGACCTACCGTTGGCAGATGAATCTTATGGTGTCCCTGGAGACGTCGATATGTTGATCGGCGCATCGATTCTCCCGCACCTTCTGTTATCTCGTATGATTCAAGGTCATTTGTCGTTTCCCGCACCGCACGCCCTAGAAACAGTTCTAGGTTTTGTTATTGTTGGTTCCGCACCCGCACATTTAGATAGTTACTCGACTGTGTCACATTGCTGCACTGTTGAGCCGCCGCTGGAGTCTACCATCCGCAGGTTCTGGGAAATTGAAGAGGTCAATGTCCCGCCTATCCTAAGCCCTGATGATAAGGTGGCTGAGGAGATTTATTGTGGCACGACTACCCGTGATAATGATGGTCGTTATATTGTCGGGCTTCCATTCAAGGGAGATATTTTTTCGCTCGGTGACTCCTACGCTTCCGCGGAAAAACGCTTTTCTTGTTTAGAACGTAAGATGCAAGCATCTCCGAAGTTGAAGCAAGCCTATGATGAGGTGGTTACCGAATACTTAGATAAAGGGTACATCTCACCTGCATCCACCGCCGAGACTGACGAGACTCTTGATCATCCATCTTACATCATCCCGCACCACGGAGTTGTTAGAGAAGACAAGCTTACTACTAAGCTCCGCGTGGTTTTGGACGGCAGTGCTAAGACTAGCACTTCCGTATCGCTCAATGATATTTTGTATTGTGGTCAAAACCTTCAAGGTAACTTATTTGACATTATTGTGAATTTCCGCTTGTTTGCTGTCGCGCTTTCCGCCGATATAAGGCAAATGTTTCTTTCTATTGGTATTCGCGAATGCGACCGCAAATTTCAACGTTTTTTGTATAGATTTTCGCCTCAAGAACCTTTGAGAGTTTACGAGTTTAACCGTGTTTGTTTTGGGCTTAAGTCGAGTCCTTTCCATGCGCTTCGCACTATCAAGCAATTAGCCACTGATGAGGGTGAAAGATTCCCGAAAGCGAAAGACACTATTGAGACTGGGCTATACATGGATGACTTTGTTTATAGTGTAGCCAGCGAGGCGGATGCCGTTGAGACCGCCGCTCAAGTAATAAGTCTTATGAAGGCCGGTCAGTTTGATCTTGTGAAGTGGACTAGTAATTCGCAGATCGCTCTAGATTCGATTCCACTATCGCATCAATTATCTTCGGTGAAGGAATTTGATGGTGATGATACGCACAAGGTTCTAGGTTTAAGTTGGTCACCCGCGTCTGACATGTTCAGTCTTAAAGTTAGTTCGACTCCGCAAATTTGTACTAAGCGCATTATCCTGTCGTGTGTAGCACGTATATGGGATGTTATGGGATTTGTAGCTCCCGTCGTTTTATATGCCAAGTTGCTTATAAAAGAACTTTGGCTTTCCAATAGTGATTGGGACGACCCCGCGCCCGAAAATATTGTTAAATTGTGGGCTCGCTTCCGGAAGGAACTTCCATTGCTCAATCAAATAAAAATTCCTCGCCATGTTGGTATATTGTCGAACAGTATAGTTACTGTTGTAGGCTTCGCCGACGCCAGTGCAAAGGCTTACGGGGGGGTAGTTTATTTTCACGTTTTGGATGCTGACAAGGTTTCGGTTAGTCTTATAAGCGCTAAATCCAAAGTCTCCCCTCGCAAGGTCGTTTCTCTGGCGCGCCTGGAGCTGTGCGCTATACTTTTGTTAGTGCAATTAATCAGCTCGATTGTCAATGCTTGTAGGCACCGCAGTATTATTTATAGAATTATGGCTTTTTCTGACTCTACTGTAGCTTTGTGTTGGGCACATTCTTCGCCCCATCGCTGGGACACATTCGTCGCCAATAGGGTGGCCAAAATCCAGTCCGAATTACCACCACAAAATCTCTTTCACGTTGCTGGCACAGATAATCCCGCCGATTGTCTCTCCCGTGGGTTGCTCCCTTCGCAAATTTTAGATCATCCGCTGTGGTTCTGCGCTCCGTCTTGGATTCATAGCGTGCTCGAGGAATAGCCGGTTAAGCCCTTTAATCCAGCTGCCGTTTCAGAACCACCCGAGGAGAAGAAGCATTCGCTTGTAGTTTCGGTTCCACGTGAAGAGTCGATTATTTTATCGTTATCTAATCGCGTCTCGTCTTGGTCGAGACTTTTGCGTTGTGTGGTGTATGTATGTCGTTTTCTTAAACTGTTACCCACGCGCGGTGTTATAACCGCCGCTGATCTGGATAAAGCTGAGTCAGTCGTGCTACGTGAATTGCAGAGATTTTATTTCGCATCCGAAATTAGTAGTTTGGAGTCCAACAAACCTTGTAGCCGCGCCTTTCAACATTTGAAACCTTTTTTGCAGAATGGTCTTATTCGAGTAGGTGGTCGTTTGAGAAATTCCGATTTAGGATTTGAGCAAAAGCATCCAGTAGTTTTACCCCGCAAGGACCATATTTTAGATTTGATTGTAGATTATCATCATAGGTTGAATTGCCACGCAGGTCCAGACTTGTTGATGTCTATCCTTAGACAGAAGTATTGGATACTTTCCGCTCGCAATTTGATTCGTGCTAGAGTACACAAATGTGTGCCCTGTTTTAAGCTTCGCCCGCGTTTTATCGCGCCTGAAATGGCCGATCATCGCTCTTGTCGTGTTGTTCAATCCGCTAAACCTTTCGTTCACACCGGTACAGACTTCGCCGGCCCGTTTAGGGTAACTGTTGCCCGTGGTCGCGGAATACGCTCCACAAAAGCTTACGTTTGTCTATTTATTTGCATGACAACTCGTGCGGTTCACATAGAATTGACCGGTGATTTAAGTACGCAAAGTTTTATGTCCGCGTTTAAGCGCTTTTTGTCGCGCCGTGGTCCCGTCAAACGTTTATATTCTGACAACGGTACCAATTATGTTGGAGCTCGCCGTAATATTTCGGAGTTGCACGCGTTCTTACGGTCAAAGTATTATCAGAGTGAATTCGCTCACGTTTTGGCCGAAAATCGTATTGAATGGTATTTTAATACGCCCGCTGCTAGTCACTTTGGTGGTAATTGGGAGGCGAATATTAAGAGCCTCAAGTCGCATCTGTTCCGCGTTGTAGGCGTACAGATTCTCTCTTATGAGGAGCTGAGTACTGTACTCGCTCAGATAGAGGCAGTAATGAATACTCGTCCACTGTGCCGAACTCTATCTAGTGACCCCTCAGAATCTTTAGCTTTAACTCCGGCTCACTTCTTAACCACGACTCCTCTTAAGTATTTGCCCGCTATGGATGTTGATGAAGACAGACTACATCTCCTAAAGCGTCATGCTCTTTTGGATAGATTAGTTCAATCATTTTGGAAGCGTTGGAGAGCAGATTATTTGCACACGCTTCAGTCGCGTCAAAAATGGAATACTCCATCGAATCCAGTCGCCGTTGGTACTGTAGTGGTTTTAATGGCCGAGAGTGCGCCTCCTCTACACTGGCCTCTAGGTGTAGTGGAGGAAGTTTTCCCTGATCCAAAGGGAGTAACGCGTATAGTAAGGGTTAAAACCGCGACCGGTTCGTATTTACGTCCGGTTATTCGCCTCTGTCCTCTGCCCAATCAGCAGCAGGCTTCAAATTAGTTTAGTAGTTATGGTAACGCTTTATATTATAGTTTAGGAATAAGGTTAGAAGTTAGATGTTACTCCAGAGTTTAGTTCTTTGATTAGTTTCGCTTATAGTTTTTGAAGGTAACCCTTCAAACCGGGGGGAATGGTTGCGCCAACATTCAAAATATGATTGACATCCGCTATTTCCTATATCCATCTCCTTCCCGCACATACCTCGCGAGTGAGTAAGAAGATTCGCCCGCCATTTGTCGAAAAAACTGCTTCCGAATCGCTCCGCATCAAGTTGACAATGGCGTCGACGCGCTCCGCTTAAAAATATTAATAACTTTGGAATCACCGCATTTTCGCATGTAATAAGACTTATAATCCATAGTTTGTGCTTGTGTTTAACGTGTGAGGACAATAACTTGAAGCCCAACTGCCCTGAACCTGGAAAAGTGAACCGGTGAACCGGCGACGACGCGAGCACGTGGCTCCCGTAAAGGTTTGTGCTTTCCTTCCCTATTTATTTCGGGTTGTATTCCATTGTCCCACACCCACTGCAACTCGAATTACCTAACGCCAAGCGTTTGTCAATCGTTTAGCTCCGCACCGCAAATACAGTCCACTAAATTAGCCTTTCGCGCCAACAGTTACTGTTTCATTAAATATTAAGTACCTATTGGTATTTTGAAATCTTATTACAATCTCACAATCTCTTTTTTACATGTGACTTGATTTGTTAATTACAACAAAACAAAGTTACTGACTCAATATTTAACTATATAAATCATTCAAGTACAGAAACAAAACAAAAACTTACATGTAAACAGTTCCATCAAAACATAACCTCTAAAGTATGTTTGCGTCGGGCGATAACGCACTAAGTTGTGTTGCTACAGAGCTATCCGAACGGCGCACGACAATTCCCGAACAGGGCCGCCAGCGTCCGCCAAAGCGTTGCCGCGGGAAACGAAGATAGGCGAGCGTGCACGACAACTTCCGAAATCAGTTTCGATTTCGGCAAAAGTTTCGGCCAATTTTGGCCGTAACCGAAACTGCCGCCGAAACTTGATTTTTGGCCGAAACCGAACTTTCGGTCGGACACTAGTAATCTATCTATACTTATAATAAATCTGTAGAGAGGTCAATTCTGTACATTAAATATATTTACAAAATAACTATCAGGGGGTGATTAGGGATCGATACTGATACCAAAAATGCAATCAGTAAAATTTTTGTCTGTCTGTCTGTCTGTCTGTATAACCGTTATAGAAACAAAAACTACTCGACGGATTTTAACGAAACTTGGTACAATTAATATTCATACTCCTGAGCAGGTTATAGTATACTTTTCATCACGCTACAATCAATAGGAGCAGAGCAGTGAAGGGAAATGTTGGAAAAACGGGAGAAGTTACTCCATTTTTTAAGCTTCCGTCGCGTGTGCAACCTTAATGGTTAAAGCTACACAGAAATCATTTATGACGGAAATGTTCTCCTTAAAATTATATAAAAAATATCCCACGACAGTATATGTCTATCTTTTATGGTTGACTCACAATAACACGTGTAACTCCCGATAGCTTAGCAGTTCGAAGCTTTCTGATTATAATATTTGTCTACTCTTACGTTTATAACACTCTCAGTCACCCCTAATTGAAAAAGTTAACATTATTAACTATTCCATAAAACAGAATCATATAAATCGGTATAGAAAGTTATGCACCAAAGTTATGCATGAAATACGCTAATAATAAGCCATCGCGCGTGAATACTGAATCATGCTATAAGGATTATTTTTGAGAATCGGTCGCCGCGCTCGACGCGTCTCGATTGGCCAAGTGCGAGCCAGACTCGCCCATGAAGGGTTCCTAAAAACCTTTAAAATTTCTAGAAACCAGCTTATTTGCATTTTAACAACTACGCTAGATAACTTTGTTGTTCATAGTGTTTGTATGAATTACAAAGTTATATTTGCGGTTTTAGAAAATATGCTGTATCTCAAAACTGCTTACCCGATTTCGTTCTAACCAATTTTGGTTGAAAGTTTACATTAGGATCTACAGACATATATATTTTTTTTAGATTTTTCACTCCATTATTATAGAAGTTAGAGGGAGGGGGGGACATTTTACCACTTTGGAAGCTTATATCTTTTAAACGATTGACTTTATGAAAAAGTAGCTTTAGAAACCCTTATATCATTTTAAAAGACCTGTTTATAAGTACCACACACGCATAGGTTTCATGAAAAAAAATATTTTCAGTTTTAGTTCCATGTATGGGGATCCCCCTTTATTTTAAATATTTTTTAATTTTTGTCTTAAAATCGGAAAGCTGTTCATAGAATACATCTACCTACTAAGTTTCACATGTATAGTCTTAGTAGTTTCGGAATCAAATGGCTGTGACATACGGACGGACGGACGGACAGACAGACAGACCGACAGACAGACGGTCAGACATATCGAAACTATAAGGGTTCCGTGTTTTGCCATTCGGCTACGGAACCCTAAAAATGCGGGGTGTCCGAGCGCGAGGTTCGCGGTTGAGTAGTGACCAGCCTTAGTGTTAGTGTGCTGAACTACGAGAGGCCCTATCTAAAAAAAAAAGTGCGGGCTTCATACAATTTTTTAAAATAAGATTTGACCTAAAGGTCCAGTTACCAGGTCATAAAATCCCAAAAAAAAACATACAATTTTTGCCTGTTGATCCCATTGAGATAGGAAAAGTATGGTTGATCCGAATAGACATTCAGAGCGTTCGACCTTATTGACAGACAATACCACAGAGTACTTTCATATATTGGACAATACTTATAAGACAGATATTAACAAACCGTGCTTATCAGCGCGACTTTTAGTCGTTGATAATTTATTTATAGATTCCTTTTGTTGTTATTTTATAAAATAGGTATTAATTATTTTAGTATAACGATAGGTAAGTTTTGGCTAATTTACGTTCACTTTTTTATATTAGTTTTATTTTCACCCAGTTGCAACAAAATATAATCGAGGCTCAAATTTTAACAGGTTGCGGTGCAGGAGAAACCGTCTTTATTCCCAGAATTCCCATAATACCAAATAATTTTCCATTCGAATTTAAAAGAACGCAATCAGGTGAGATGGTGGTCAAACGCGAACCTATTCTAAATAAAAAAAAAAAAAAAAAAAAAAAAAAAAAAATTCCCAGTATCGGTGTGTTATGCAATGACAATTAATAAGGTTCAAGGGCAGACTTTTCGTGTTGCTGGAGTAGATCTCGGTGTCAGTTGTTTCTCGCATGGTCAGTTGTACGTCGCTCTTTCCCGGGTTAGCAGTTCTAGAAATCTTTATGTTCACGTGCCGGACGGGTCAACTTTCAACATAGTTTACCTGGAAGCTTTGCGCTGAAGTATTGTCGTTCTATAGGTACTTAAGGCGACATTATATGGCAGCGACCTTGAGCGACTGGGGAGAAGCTTGCGTCACTCCCCGCGACCGCGCAATGCACCCCCGCAACGCAAGCTCGAAATTTCGTAAGGTAACCATACGTTTCAAATAGTAAAGACTGTACTGCCTGATTTATTATCACCATCCAAATTTTTTCTGGACTTTAATTGTCTGGTCATTGAAAACTACTATGTGTATTTAGACAAGTAAATCTATCTATCTATATATATAAAAATGACTATGTGGCTACGCTACTTAGACTCATTTGATACTCGTAAATAATTAAGTTTTAATAACATTGAAATCGGAATATTGAAATAAGTATGAATTTACTTGTCAGCAATCATGTCCTCATTTTCGACATGCTGAGTTGAGTTTTTCCCTTTTGTATACAGCCAGAGCTGAATTTTTTTTTAATAGTTTATAGGCTTGCGTTTGACCATAATCTAACCTGATGTTAAGCGATGATGTGGTCGAAGATGAAGCACGCTTGCCTAGAAGTAATCTATTCACTCTTGACTTAAAGACTTCCAGGTTATAACTATCAGGAAACAGACTCCAGCAGGGAATTCTACTCCTTAGCCGTACCCATAATTAAAGTAATCTCAAAACGTTTCATGCGTATGGGTGGGATGTCCACCATGTAACGATGGCGCATCACCGTTTGTCTTGTAGTCCTATGATGGAACGGGCTTGGTGGAATAAGACTGCAGTTCCATCGCACACTCCCCGAAATGTAACCGATAGAAAACTGATAGGCTTGCAACACGTCGCCGATGCTCTAGGCTCTGGACCTTTGTCTCGACCAGTTTCTCGTTGCCGATGAGCCTTTTGGCCCGTTTTTCTATAGACTCAAGTGCATTAAGCTGGTATTTGGCAGATCCGTCCCAGAGATGAGAGCAGCACTCCATACACGACCGAACTTGCACTTGATAGAGGTTGAGCAGCTGTTCCGGTGTGAAGTACCGTCTCACTTTTGAAATGAAATTAAATTAAATATTTATTTTGTAAATTGGTTATAAATAACACTTTTACACGTCATGTTTTTTGCGTGTTTAGTTTAGCTAGATGAGGCCGGTATTTCTTAACTGACTACTCTGAGAAGAAACAACGAAACAAAATCAGAGGTCAAAGTCTCTTTTAAAGTCCAGACAATTTGTATTTGTATATGAGAAGCATGTAAGTTCATCTCTGTGGTATTTTTTTGAGGAAATAACCAAGCAAATTTGAGCGGACCTGTCCAGTCAGTGCAAGCATTTGTCAGTTATCGTGTAGCTCAACTTAGAATTTAATGAGCTCAACAATTTGACGAACAATACCAAAGTAAGGCCATTTGGGTAGGCCACACAAGTACTCAAACTGCTTGACATCATTAAAGAAATTATAGTGAAAGTAAAAACTACGAAGATAGAATAACCTACATTGTCCTCACAAGTACAATAATGAAATAATTATATTTATATACAACGTGTAATTTAAAGGGTATATACATACCAAGTGAATGGCTTCTTTGGATGATAACAAACGATACGGCAAGGGTTTAGTAATCCTAAGTCTACGTGTGTAGAACTTATTATAAATTACAATACACTGATACCAGAGACCGAATTTTTCAAATTAAGAAGAACGAAAATAATTATCGTGTTATTGGCAAGTGACGTGGAAAGTTATTGACCCTCGTAGTGCTGTGACACGTTTTTTATGATTGGTATTCAAGAAATATATGAAACCAATAATTTGGTATCAATTCTTTGAGTCAGTTATTTTGTGCTGAAACTGTGCATAGAGACTCCATACCAGATGTTGTCTTCAGCCCTTTTGGATAGATATGGGGTTTCCGTTACACGTTGTACATAAAAAAACAATAAACAAAAACAAAATTAATAGGTATATACAATACTTTTTTTTTCTCTTTATTGATTATAAGAATATACAATACTTGAGAACGCAAATATTCTAATCAATCAAAAATAAATCATTAATCAAAGTTTTAAAACTAAATAGAAAATGCACACGTATATCACTGGAGCATCTCATTCCCAGGCCTTCTTGTCCTCAATATAATCTGTAACTGTGTAAAAAGCTTTCTGACATAGCTTACGTTTTATAAATAATTTGAACTTATTAATACTTAGTTCTTGAATATGGCTAGGAATTTTATTATAAAAACGTATACATTGGCATCTAAACGATCCACCAATCTTTTTTCCTTGTTTTAGGAATGACATATGTGTCTTTGTTCCTTGTATTTACACTATGAATATCACTGTATTTTTTAAAAAGATTAATATTTTTGTGTGCATACAAGAGATTCTCATAAATATACTGAGATTAATATTCATAGTCAGAGTCATTCAGAGTCATAATATTAATCTCTTTAAATTTGTCTCTTAAGGAGTGCTTAGGACTTAATTTATAAATTGCACGCATGGCCCATTTTTGTAATACAAATATTGTATGAATGTCGGCGGCGTTTCCCCAAAGTATAATGCCGTATGAGATCACTCTGTGAAAGTAACTAAAGTAGACTAAACGTGCTGTTTCGATATCAGTTAATCCACGTATTTTTCTAACGGCATATGCTGCAGAACTGTTACTTGGCTATTTTGACAATTTATATGGGGGCCCCACTGAAGCTTCGCACCCAAATTTATGCCCAAGAAAACTGTGGTATCTTCGGGTTTCAATATTTCGCCCTTTATTGATACACTTGTATTCACTTGTCTAATATGAGGTAACGTAAATTTTAGGCATTTGGTTTTTTTCTCATTAACAAGAAGATTATTAACATTAAACCAGCTAACTACAGTTGCAAGGACACTGTTTACTTCTTCAGTAACCTGCTGTTAACTTTGATTTTAAATAAAAGATTATTGATACACTTGTATTCACTTGTCTAACATGAAGTAACGTAAATTTTAGGCATTTGGTATTTTTCTCATTAACAAGAAGATTATTAACATTAAACCAGCTAACTACAGTTGCAAGGGCACTGTTTACTTCTTCAGTAACCTGCTGCTAACTTTGATTTTAAATAAAAGATAAGTATCGTCAGCGAATAACACTATGTCATGATTTTTGATCAGGTACGGTAAATCATTTATATAAATAAGAAACAAAAAGGGACCTAAAATTGAGCCTTGGGGACCCCCATCTTGACGTCACAGATCCCGGCGATCTTTTGCCGTTCAAGTCGACTCTCTGAATCCTTTCACTCAAGTATGAGGTCTGAAGATTCAGAGAGGCGCCCCGGAATCCGTAGTGGTGCAGTTTCCTGATTAATGTCTCATGGGGAACACAGTCAAATACTTTTGAAAAATCGCAAAAAATGCCCAACACTTACCAACACTTATCTTCCCATGCATTATAAATGTGTCCTAAAAGTTCAACACCGGCCATCAGTTGTTGAACGTCCTTTTGTAAAACCAAATTGTTTATTATGTAGCAATTTGTATTTATTAAAATATCTTTGCATCTGCATTAAAATAATTTTCTCAAAAATTTTACTGAAAGTGGGCAATACAGAAATAGGTCTATAATTAGTAGGGTCAGATGTACTAACTGATTTAAATAGTGGGATTATTTTACTATATTTCATTAAATCAGGAATCTCACCGCAATCAATACAATTATTAAATATAACAGCTAATGTAGGAGCTATAATGTGTATAATGGACTTAGTAACATGAACAGAATTACCCCACAGATCTGCAGCCTTTTTAACATTCAAAGAATTAAAAGTTTTGATGATGTCATTAGAAGTAACATATTGGAATTTAAACTCTGAACTACAAACTGGAACACTTTTTTTAAGTAATGTGTCTGCAGCAATGGCAGATGATTTTAGCGACTTGATTGTCGATACGGGTATGTCAGTGAAAAAATTTTCAAATTCTGTGGCGACTTGTGAATCTAATGTTATTATATTATCATAAATAGTTAGGGTGTAATTACTAGGATTCCCAATTTTTTGGCAGCCAATTGAGCCTTAGCCTCGATAAACGGACCAAAATTAAGGGTGGATGTCAACGTAACCTCAAGAAGTTCGATGTGATCTATATAATATAAAGCGAGTTATATAATAAAAATTAAATTTAGGTAAGTATAGGCACGGGCGCGAAAGTAGGATTGACCATATGGGCGAAAGTTGGAATATTGGAGAGTTGTGCGTAAACAAAACATTAGATCTCCGCATTCAAGGTCATGGTACTTTCGTACCATAGCTAGCTATAAGTACCTACAACTATGTCAAAAACCGTACTCAAGTATTTTTTAAACTAATCTGGACTGTCCTTACTACGCTGTAGTATGGTTACATTATAGTTAAATACTCACCTCGTACTCACCACAAAAAAACACTATTATTTCAATGAAATAAAAAATTACTAAACATTAGATCTCCGCATTCAAGGTCATGTTACATAAGTACCTACCCTAGACCTATACCTACAACTCGTGTCAATATCAGCTCTCAAGTATTTTTTGATACTCTAATCCGGACTGTCCTTAGTACCTACGCTGTAGTATGGTGCTATTACATTGCAATATTTACCTCGTCTCTGCATTTTCGCGGCGAGAATCTAAGTTATTTGATATACTCCAAAAAAAAAACATAATTTGAATAAAATAAAAATAATTTTAAGTAAGTACCTACTAAATATTAGATCTCCGCATTCAAGGTCATGCTACTTACGTATCAAGAGCTTATACCTACAACTATTCCAATATCAGCAACACTCAAGTATTTTTTGAAACTCTAATCGAACTGTCCTTACTACGCTCCAATATGGTTACCTACTCGTAAATTACATTTCAATACTCACCCTGTCTCTACATTTTTGACTCAAGAATCTTTACTATTTGGTGTTCTCCTAAAAGGAAATAACATAATTATTTCAATAAAATAAAAGTTTGTTTACTACATTTAAATCACATTTATTTTATTCCAATATGCTAATTTAAACTATTGATAGAGATTATATAAATAATCTTCTTCTTATCGTGTGGGTAGTAATGTCTAATGACCCCATACACCCTAGTGTCAGAGTTTCTAGACTGCCTCAAGAGCCTCTGACGTGATCTATTCTGACGACCGCCATTTGGCGACCGGGACTACCGGCTTATATGTGTCTTCCGAAGCACGGAACCATCTTTTTATCAGACAATCAGGTGATTCAGGCCTGCAATGTCCTAGCCAAAGTGGAAACAAATTTACAAAGTATGCGTCCCTCGGGAATCGAACCCACGACCACACACAAGTTAAACCCCTAAACCACTCGACCATGGCGACAGTAAATTATATAAATAATTAAAATTCGTTACTTCATTAATCTATTTTTAACATTGTAAGGAGTTTCTTTTTTAGTGTTTTGGGTTTACCAACCATTTTGGCGTTAAACTTCTATGCGAATAAAATCATTTTGTATTTTTTGCGCGGAGCCTTAGCGTCTACTCGTGACAGTGGTCAGCGATGCACTGCCGCCCGTCGCCCGCAAGAGCCCCCGATTCATTGCGCACCTAGATTATTCGAATAATAATACACCATGACTTTACCAAACACAATATGAAGAAAAGCCGTATACTAAAAGATTGGCAATTAAATTATCTTTTAGACTGTGAAAGTTTCATAAAAATACACCCAATGGTTGTTGCCTGATCTTCGCTTTTATGCCCGCGTTAGACGTACTTTTAAAAATAAATTACACAATGTTTTACAAAAAAATATTTAAATATTCATATATCAAATTATTAAGGAAATAGTCTAGTTTATCATTATTTTTTTTCAAAGCATACCGACTAGCCGTTTAGACGTGATCTTGGATTAAAAATCATCGAAAATCGAATATCTGCCCCTTAAGCCTCATGTGAACGTGATCTAAACAATATTACCAATACATTAACTTAATAACACACAAGGAGTTACACGCTGACGGAGTCGCGGACACAGCTATTAACAATAATATTGTGCGGTTCGGTATTGCGATATTTTTCAACAGCATTATAGATTGACTACTAAATTACGAAAGTTAATCTGTGTGTTACATCAAAATCACTGAACCGTGAGGAAGGACATAGGCTACTTTTTTTTACGAAAAACGACGGAAACGTGGACGAAGTCGCGGGCAACAGCTATCTATGCTAATAATATAAGGCTAAAGAGTTTCTTTGTTTGTTTGAACGCGATAATCTCAGGAACTACTGGTTCGAATTGAAAAAATATTTTTAATTAAATAGTAAATTTATAGAGAAAGGCTATAGGCTATATATCATTACGCTAAGGCCAATAGGAGCGGAGCGCCAATGAAGAATGCTTCAAAATCGGGGTTAAATTTAACGTTAGCCCAAAGTAACTATTCCACGCGGACGAAGTCGCGGGCAAAAGCTAGTAATTCATAAAACCGGTACCGATTTTTTCAGCTGTATATGCATAGATAAGTTGGGTGGGTGTAAGTTGCTAGGTCAGAGATTCGTCTGCAGAATTCTCTACCCCTATAATATTTGAAATACATAAATGGACTTTGCTCATAGAATCAGGAACGGTTCTTGATTACTAGCGAGCAATGAGCAATCAATTTGTACATCGCACAGCATACACACCTAAACAATCAATGGAAAATTCTCCACGACGACGGTACTTACTAACGTTTTTTCCTATTTCCTCCTCATGGTTCTGTGATGTCATTTTAGCCTTTAAATATACTTCTGAGAATATCAGAGGACATAGTGAAGGTTCCAGCGCAAATGCAATGAGATAACGGAATCTAAACACACTTGATGTCCACAGATAATTTCAAAATAAAATGTTCACACGACACCAGATGATTAGAAAGATGGCACAGGATAATTTGCTTGGTTTTTTATTATTATTATGTGGGAACTGAAAATATGAAGTTTACTTACCTTGCGCACTAGCTTGCTCTACGTACTTACGTATTACAGTTTACCCAAAATACTCATGCAGTTTTCTTTTTGCAACTCACCGATGAACTAATATTTTACATTTGATATGTCACAAGAAGCCATAAGTATTCTGCTTTTTTATCAACTTACATATTCATTATGTAGAGTTGTCCCAAACAGATCAAAACTTACTCTAGAAGCGTGTCTTAAACATTGTTCATATACAATGTTTCTACCTGCGTTCTTGATAACAATCCCAGGTATTGGTCATACGAAAAAATGATGTACGGATGGATAAGAGCGATGCCGTTAGGTCGTCTTGCTTGACAATAGTGCAAACAACATACGGGTTAGCGGATTTATAACGATATGATATTGTTGGAGAATAACAAAAATCGCGGGTGCAGGCGGACAGACCGCTCCAAACAGGTTTCCCGTGCGTCGAGGCTTGAGAGTGCGACGCCGACGATGACGTGTGTTCACCTCCGTCAGAATGGCAGCTGTCATCGCTGCTTGTCGCTCAAACATTTTGTCATAAATCCACTAATCGATATATGAATCCAATCATGCCACCTTAGATTGTTAAATCTGCAAAAATCAGATAAAGAATTACTCTAATTGAACCGCAGTCATTTTAGAAGGCAAAACTTATTTCCGTAAAATGTCACGATGCATAATTTGGCTGGTGTGTTCAAACTTGCTAAGATTTGGCTAGCACTTGCCAATTCGCAAAACCTTAGCAGCGGAGTTATTTGCTACAAAATCGGATTTAAATTCTATTCCATTTATCATTTTTATATATCTATATTGAGACTGGGAGTTTCAAGAATGTTTCTGAACAGGTAGATTTATTAAAGAAATTTAAAATGTAACAGTTACAATAAAAATACGGTAGTTGTAGTCACTAGCGCTAGGCCTGTTTAATCATCTTTAATACGGCGTCACTCTGGTCGACTAATGCGCTGGCTGGGTGACATCCGAATCCCTTCGCAACTCGTTAGGTGCGTGGTTTCATTTTAATACGAAGCACGATCATATTTGTAGCCACTGCCTGTGAGAATCATGGTTCATTAAAGTAAAATTTACTTGATTTCGCTCACGGCTCTGATGCCAAAACCAGTATTCCCGCAGATATCAATATTATTTTTCCAAAGATTTAATCTAAGGCTTCTATTATAAATGATAACAATTGACCAATTTCTGAAGTTAGGTAATGTTACTAACTGCCACCAGCAACTTTCCATTGCCAGACTGAAGTCTATTACTTAGAAATTTTGGTTAAGAGTTGCTCTATCTAGCTCGTCGATTACCTCCAGTAGAACTTCCGTCCGTAACTTTGGCCCAAAGCCCGTCAGGCATGTGGCTAACACAATCCCGGTTTAATGAAATGACATTTTGAATGATTCAGTCGACAATTTTAGAAAATTTTATTAGGAACTCTTTGTCTTTATGTTTTAACCTGGGGAACTGAACAGCACCTTTAAGCCTTTGTTTTTCATACATATACATATCTCCATTCTGAGGGTATAGTACTATGCTGAACGATAGTGGGAATAGAGCATATATATCGCATGTTAAGATTTTCCGCTTGAGTGGCGAGAGTTGGGCACTGAGGACATGATTGTGTGATTGTCCCTTCGTAAACGCTTTCAGGAACCCAATAAATAAAAATAAAATGAATGTCTGCATCCTCTTTGTACAGAGTACCTTTGAGATTAGTATATCGTGAATTGCTATTGTTGCTATGCTGTTGAAAAATGCTTCGAGCTTTGTTGAAAAAGGAACGGCAATGGTTTGGGAATGACGTAACGCGTCCCATGCCGAATCAATATTTCGTACACCTAATTACGTAACGTAAATCCATAAGTTTTAATCACGTCGTCGGTAAACAAAATTCTTCGATTTACTTTCCTAAACTTTCTTTAAATTACATTGTGCTACAGTAACTGAATATAGTTATTAGTCATATAGGTGAAGTTACGTAAAATGATGTCCGCCCATATCAGACTGTTCAGATAAATAGTTTAGCATATAGATTATATCCAAGTAAACAGGCCAAATTCCAAACGGGTAATCAGGAATATTACCTACTATGTCAACACGAGCAATTTAAGTATACGTGCAAAACAGAAATGGTTAAAGAACATACTTTAGCAAAAGAAAGGAAAATCGTCTCTTTTTAATAACGTTAGAGAAATTAAAAAATATACATATCTTCAAAATTTGATAGGATTTCATGACATGAAGCTACTGTTGTGTTTTTTTTTTATTTTTATTTTTGTTTAAGTAGTGTTAGTATTCATTTCTACCTACAAAATGCAATGCAGGCATTCTGAATCGAATGGAGAGGCAACAAAAATGATTAAAACGTTAATTAGTAATTAATAAAAGTGTTATCTCAAAAAAAATGACTTTGTTATCGGTACGCTACACTGGCTGATATAAATACGTGCTGCTGTAAAATATATTGTATAACGATTAACAAACTCGGAACCAAGTTGAGACGCACTATAAATCTTGACGCATATTATAATGTATGTTGTGGTAATACCTTATTTTGTGTCTCTATGTTTGCATACGCTTCTAATCTCCTAATAAGTAATTACTGATTCGATTTCGCAGAAAATCTTTGGCTTCCTTTTATCTTGGTAATTGATCGTAAAACTTATTAGTTAAACATTTTTTCGAAATTGTTTATTGCTCCTTTTAAAATCATCCAGTCTACAATATGATAGATCCAGTACAGTATCCCGAAAAAAATTTGATTAAAGTCTATTTGACCGAATTTCTCGATATTGCGATGATTAGGTATCATTCAGCTATCTGTCAAGTACAAACTCGGTGCAGCAACACTTGTCATTGTAAATCTCAAGTAGTTACGCAATATTTACATGCAGTCATGTCCCACGAATAGAAAATCTAGGTACTCATTTCTAAATTACCTATTGTATTCACATGACAATTTCATTTTTTATTACTATACCGTTGTTGTCTCTTTTTTGAATACTTTTAATTAAACAAACAAAAAATTTGCGGGCTAATTTATGGGTGTGTATGCCGTGACGTATGCCAAAATATCGAAATCATTTTATCAAACACTATTAATCGAATATCGAGAAAGTGGCACGTTCATTTTATAGAATGGTGGATAATTTTAAAGGTTATTACGTCAACGCTACGATAATTCTACAACGCCGCTATGGCTATTCTACGACAGTTCTACATTTTTATTTAATGAAAATATTATGGAAAATACAGAATTTAATAAATGCCTTGAACGCTTGATTTTCGATATTTTGAGCACTCAATGTTCTGTTCGTTATATATATAGGCAACGTATGTTTAAATAGTTTTGTAGACATAATTGATATCGTAGGTAACTTATTCGTAAATAATAATGATACATATATCAAGGGACATAACAAAATGTGTAGTAGTTTGGTAGAAAAGGAATATTCTTTGACCAAATTGTTGTCTCCAATGTTAGGGGAAAGTGATTTCCACAGTCGTACTGCCTGAAAAAAGAAGGACTGGGGGAGCAGAGTAATTAATGGGGTGGGAAAATGGTTCTTAAGTTTGTATCTACACGAGACATCGACAAGACCGAGATCGTAAACGGGAAAAAATCTCGCAGGTCCAAACCCCACCTGGGTTTGGTGTATGGTTGCTGTATGGTCTAACTAACCTATCAATGTGTTTTTCTTAGGTGTCAGCAGTGCAGCACATGCAAGTGAGTGGTGCAGGCAACGGTGGTCACGTGTCCGTGGCTGCCCAGCAGGGCATGTACGCCAGCTTCCACAACCAAGGCACGCCATCGCCGCAACATCACCAAGGTAAATATCGATAAAAAAAGGTTTCCATAAAGGGCTGAGAGGTGACCTCCGCGGATCGATGTATCTGCGGAGGTCATACCCTTACGGGTATGACCTCGGCTCACTATGCTTGAAAATATATACATCTACATATTCATATAATATAGGATTACGTACCACATGAAACAGAGCACACAGAATATTGTTTTTGTAACGTAAAAAGTACGTTTTCTAACCAAGCATCGTAACAACCTGAGTTATTTGCATTAAAACATTATCGAGTGAACAAATTCGCAAGTCGATATCAAGTGTGTGCGTAATATAGCTTTCTTAATACACGGTAGAATCATTCTAATGGCACGCTAAAAAAGATGAATCAATTCCGGTCCATTGAGATTGACGAGTCATTGAGTGCCCGATAGTTTATATTGTGCTACTTTTAAATGTTTACCGACTTTTTGTGGCCTTACAAATATTTTGCTTACTGTATTATACGATTCGTCTTTATCTTATCGTAATAGCTGGATTATCCATTTCGTAATAGATCGGTATAATGGCAACGGAACGGTGTTGAGAAATTTACAATAGCTAAATAACCACAATTCGTAATTTTCAGTCTATACGCCATTAAAACAACTATTGAGTAATTTGTCTCAATGATATTACACCTACGATAAGACAGTTCGCCTTTCATGACATTGTGTAAATCTTTTTAAAATGAAAAAGGGCAGTGTGCACATTAATACTGATTCACTACTGACTACAATCCATGACTATCAAGTTAAATATCCCAGGTAGGTAGGTATAAAGAATTCAAAAAAACAACAAAGAAACCTTGCGTGCTAAGTTTATTTTTCATAACAACACACATGCGCTTTGGACACATTGCACATAAGTTCCAGGCACATACATAGTTCATGGTATGTAGACACAATCACAACTATTAACATCTCTATGCTATTGCGTTAAGTGATAGCGTGTGTGTAAATGCAAGGTGGTGTATGTTGGATTACTGCAAAATTAGAACGGCCAGAAGGCTCACATTAATGTGTCATAAAATCTGTACTGAAAAATCGCTACGTAACTATGTATGTCTCGTATCGATCGCGGAGCTGCAAGCCTCTTCACGCCTCTATGCGTATTCCAAGAATTTGGATGTGACAATAACAATGTTGATTGTTGCTGAAATGCAGTTTGTTTTCAGCAAAATGTTGTGTGTGTTAAATACACATTGAATTTTTAACGAATAAACCAAAAATTACTGAACGGATTTAGAAAATTACACCAATAGAAAGCTACATTATTCTACTTAGGCTACAGTTGCGCTGCGCGCTGAAAAGAAAACGAAGCGAACCCGCGAGCAAAACCTAGATATAAATGTTGTTAAAACAATGGCTGAAGGGATGCTATCTCTTACCGATTTAACATTTTGTAGAATCTGATAACATTCTCATTTGACAGACGCATTTTTGTCATAAATTTACGTTCGGCGTCTCTTAGTAGTATGTGGTACTACTGATGTTATAATTTAGCGTAATCCTTGTGGTGAGTGGTCGAGGGGCGGAGGGCCGAGGTTGACGCTCTGCGAGAATGCGCCAAGTCGCGCACCTCGGATGAGGATGACATTAGATTGACGTGTTTATTACCTACGCACTTGCATGATGCATCCCATTCTACATTTATTTACATACTTCGGGGTTATGTTGACGGCCTCATGTTCGTTTCCTACTGCGATATTTTTTATCGATAGACAATTTTAATGTGCGTGTGAATCTAAATATTTGTATTTAGTATTAGGAGTATACATGTGAAACTTTACCAAGTTTCACATGTATACATGTATACAGAAGTATTCTGTGAACCGCTTTCCGATTTTAAGAAATTATTAAAAAAGTATTTAAAATAAAGGGGAACCCCCTTTATTTTAAATACTTTTTTAATAATTTCCCATACATGGAACTACAATAGAAAATATTTTTTTTTCATGAAACCTATGCCTGTCTGGTACCTATCTATAGACAAGTCTTTAAAGATGAAATAGGGGTTTCTAAAACTACTATTTCATAAAGTCAATCGTTCAAAAGATATAAGCTTCCAAAGTGGTAAAATGTGTCCACCTCCTCCTCTAAGTTCTATAATAATGGAGTGAAAAATATATGTCGGTAGATCTTAATGTAAACTTTCAACGAAAATTGGTTTGATCGAGATCGGGTCAGCAGTTTTTGAGATACAGCATATTTTCTAAAACCGCAAATATAACTCTGTAATTCATACAAACACTATGAAAAACAAAGTTATTTGGCGTAGTTGTAAAAAATGTAAATAAGCTAGTTTTAGGAACATTCTAAGGTTTGATTTTTTCGTCAAAAAATATTATACATGTTATATTACTCTGACTCGCACTTGGCCAATTTTTTACTACTACAGGGAAATACCCTATTGCGATCTGTGAGATTTAAGATCGTAAATGTAACCAAAAAACGTTGTGCTTTGTGTTTAAAAATTTACAAACTTGGAGTAAAATACAGCCTTGGCCAAAAGTATTGAGCACCTTACAAATTTCGCTCGTTCACGGTAAGTATGGGAGAAAACCAAATCTACTGTTGAATTGTTATTTTGTCGGTCATCTACAAAGATTTAAAAACAATGACCCACGCCGCAGCTAGCAATAAAATACCTGGATGCAATAAAATGTGTCATTTAAAAATTTTTTGTATTTATTTATCAGTTCGCTACCATCGCTCGTTGTGAACACATCCAGTGATCTAGTGCGCCTTTGGTATTTTATTTCAAAGTTTTAAGTGTTATCGTTGCAATATGCCAAAACGAAATGAACTTTCTTTAGAAAAACGTGTGCAGATACAGCTTCTGTATAAGCAAGGGAAATCACAAGTAGAGATTTCCAAAACTGTGAAATGTTCGCGCCGATCCGTGCGATTCTCTGCTACCGGATCACATCAAAATAGACCGAGAACCGGGCGCAAACGCATCACCACAGACCGTCAGGATCGTCAGTTACTGAGAGAGTCGTTAAGAAATAGGAAAAAAACATCTTCAGAGCCCGCTGCTGAGTTGTCAGAAAAAATTAAGAAATCAATTTCTGCTCGAACTTCTCGTGGAAGACTTCAGGAAGCTGGTCTGAAAGGCTGTAACGCTAGGAAGAAGCCATGGCTCTCCGAAAACAACAAAAAAGCTCGGTATAAATGGGCCTTAAAACACCGAACTTTCACCGCTGAAGAGTGGTCAAATGTTGTGTGGTCAGACGAATCAAACTTTGAGGTAAGTAAGTCAATTTAATGCCCTAATAAAATTATATAAAATGGCTTAAAAACCAAACGCATAGATGAAGTTATATTTTTTTCCGGAACTCAATATTTTTCTCTTTATTGCAGGTTTTTGGTACACCTGGTGTGACCTTTGTGCGCCGCCGGGTGGGCGAAGAATTTAAGCCAGAGTGTGAGATCCTAACCGTAAAACACGGCGGCGGTAGCATAATGGTCTGGGGTTGCATGATCGATTCTGGAGTTGGCGAATTGTTCGTGTGTGAGGGCCGCATGGACTCTACTAAGTACATAAATGTACTAGTAGAGCGTTGCTGCCTTCATTAATATAATATATATAATATATTCCACTACTTTTTATCACAACGCCATCTAGTCCCAAACTAAGCAGAGCTTGTGGTATGGGTACTAGACAACTGATAAACATACATATATATTTCTAAATACATACATATTATAGATAAATTACACCCAGACAAAGAACAAATGACCGTGCTCATTACACAAACATTTGTCCTAGGTGGGAATCGAACCCACGACCTTGCGCATAGCAGTCAGGGCCACTGACCACTATACCAACGGGCCTGTCTTCGTCATTAACGAAACTTTTCGGTGACACGAACATGGATGGTGTTAAATTCCAGCAGGATAACGCGCCATGCCACAAATCTACCCGCACTGTGACATGGTTTCAGGAAAATAACACAGAGCTTCTTAACTGGCCTGCCCAGTCGCCAGATCTGATGAGATCTGAACCCCATAGAACATTTATGGGGTTTATTAAAGCGTAGAGTTAGGCGCCACACAATTAACAACAGAGAAGATTTGAAACGCTACTTGCGCCTAGAATGGAACGCGATTACTGCTGGAGACTGTAAAAATCTTGTTGGCTCTTTACCAAACAGAATTTATGCCATAATTAAGGCAAAGGGTGGACCCACAAAATATTAATTTTCAATTAATAAATAGTAAAATAAACCTATACAAAACTATTTGTTTTATTTCTATTTGATACTCCTCATAAAACTGAAAGATGTCATGGGTGCTCAATACTTTTGGCCAAGGCTGTACTAGATTGTTTTTATAAACACTGCCTTGAAAAAATCGGCGAGAAAACGAGGCAGGATTGATTGTTTTCAAGATATTAGTTTACCTACTTAACCGTTTTCACGAATAGGTGGTGTGATTCCTGAGGAAGGTTTAAGTATAATTCATTCATATTTTATGTAAATTGATTGAAATATAATGATTATTGTTGAAGAGGTTGCAAAATATCTGGCCTCTTGAGAGATATACTCGCGTACGCCGCGTAAACCAGCAGAGATACATTAAAGTAATATACTAGAGAATTGTAGATCTACAATTATAATCCTACAAAAAGTCCACGATAGTATATCTCTCTCCTACGGTTGACTCACAATAACTACTTTTATGGCCAAATATTGACTAAAGATATTACGTTATTTTCGAAGCTGTTTTCTATATTTATTTATTAATTCGTATGTATTTATACAGATTTAAAAAAATCCGTACACTAAATGAACCAAATAAATACTTTCAAAGATATGATAGATTTAAAATGAAATGTCAATAATCATTATTAAGTCGGAAAGAGCAGCTATCGCAACCGAGGGTTGGGCACACCGCTATCGCGGCGATAAGTCCCCTCTTTGAAGAGTGGCTTGAGAGACGCCACGGGGTCCTCACCTTCTGCCTGATGGAGGAGCTTACCGGATACTAGTGTATCGGGAGGTACCTGTTTTAGATACAGCGGGAGGATACGCCCGGGTGTCGTCATTGTGAGGATCACCCAGCAGACACGGTGGAGGTGTGCCCTGCTTGGTCAGAGTACCACCGTGTCCTCGTGGAGGCGATCGGCGGCGGCAACCTCTCGCGCCCGTCTCTGGTTCAAACCATGGTGCGAGATGAGCGGGAATAGGATACGGTCGCCTTCTTCTGCGAAGCTGTCATGCTAGTGAAGGAGGAGGCTGAACGCGTGAGTGAAAGACAAAGCTCTTCTTTACGCCCCAGCCGCCGCGGGAGACGCACCGGGCGTCTGGGATCGTCAGCTAATCTGTGGCCACCATAGGCGCGGGCTTACGGGCGGCGAGCTACCCCTGCTCGCCGCCCGGTAAGGACCAGGCCCGGGTCGATAGCGCGTCGTGTTCCACGCGCTCCTCAAAGAGCCAGCAGCACTGACGGGGCGCGATAGGGCCATTGCCTGCTAGGGCTGCGGAAATGTTCTAACGAGATACCGCGGTCCCGGACCACAAGGGCAACTGAAGGAACAGTGTCAGTTTTTAGTCAGTAGAAGTCTGACACTCGCTTCCGCTCTACCCAAAGCGGGAGGAGTCATACGATGATCCCACCCAGAAAAAAAAATGTGTCCGTAAAACTTCGAAATAGTTGCACCTGTTTGACTAAATTATTTTTGTTATGTTTATAATTGTCAGGAGATGGTTAGTATACTAACGGGTCTTCCAATAGGCACGTCCGAATTTTGACAGTTAGTAGTCGCCATCTTGTTGAAGCTACATCTGTCAAATTGGTTGTCATTTATTCATTCTGTTTTGCCAAATCATCATGGATAGCTATAGCATTAAACAACACGTGCAAATTATACAATTATTTTATCAAAATGAGTGTTCTGTTCGGGCAACGCACCGCGCGCTTCGCCCATTTTACGGTCGCCATAATCGTCCTACCGAGAGGACTATTCGTCGTGTGGTGGATAAATTTGAGTCCACTGGTTCGGTAAATGATCGACCAACGCCCGTACGTCAACGAAACGCAAGGTCTGCCGAAAACATCGCCGCTGTCCGTAAGAGTGTGCAGGAGAATCCGAGGCAGTCGATTTCGCGTCGCTCACAAGAACTCGGCCTTTCACAGACCACAACTTGACGAATTTTGCGTCGTGACTTGGGCCTGCACCCGTATAAAATTCAACTCACCCAGGAATTGAAGGTAAACGACCATAGACAACGACGTGTGTTCGCTGAATGGGCACTGGAGCAGTTAGCAACTGACCGTAATTTTCACAGAAAAATTATCTTCAGCGATGAGGCCCATTTCTGGATGAATGGGTACGTAAACAAACAAAATTGTCGAATTTGGGACGATACCAATCCACATAAGATCCAAGAGCGTCCAATGCATCCCGAAAAAGTTACAGTTTGGTGTGGGTTTTGGGCTGGCGGCGTCATCGGGCCATATTTCTTTGAGAACAACGTTGGCCAGGCCATCAATGTAAACGGCGAGCGCTATAGGTCGATGATCACCAACTTTTTTTGGCATGAACTAGATAATCTGAACACCAACTACATGTGGTTTCAACAAGACGGCGCTACGTGCCACACAGCTCATGCCACATTGAATATTCTGCATGAGAGATTTGAGGGCATGGTCATCTCACGTGGAGCTGATGTGAACTGGCCACCGAGATCTTGTGACTTAACCCCGCTAGACTTTTTCTTGTGGGGTTTTCTTAAGTCGCAGGTATATGCGAATAAACCACAAACCACAGCGGCCCTCAAAGCCAACATAAACTATGCCATAGGTCGAATTCAGCCTGATTTATGGGCAAAAGTCATGGAAAATTAGATATCTCGCATGCGCTCCACGCAGAGAAGCCGTGGCGGACACTTGAATGATGTCATATTCCACACATAATGGCATCACTACATCTTTCAAATAAATAAATAATTTCGATAATATCTCACACACACTTTGTTTTATTTAAATTTAAAGATAGGACACGCTTAATGAAAGCTTAAGAAAATATTTGAATAAAAAAAATACCTGAAACAGAAATGTGAAAGTAGGCGTGCGAGGTAATCATATGACCGAAAAAAATAAGAACCAGGGCGAAACAATGTTCGTGAGAATGCTAGTGATTTAAAAATATAGTATTTATGTATTTTATTAATAGAAAAACTTTTAGACAAAAAATAAAAGTGACTTCCAAAAAACACTTTAATTTCGGTATTTTTCTTATCTGACACCGCCCCTCAAAATTAAAGTTATTTTTCACATTTGCAGTATTGTTTTGGAAGTCAGTTTTATAAAAGTTTTTTCTCGTTTTTTAGTGGGTCGGTTTATAGTTTATCTAGTTACAAAAGCCTCAATGTCAACTACTTATCACCTTTTACAAAATATTTACTGTCCCGATACAAGGCCTTGAATTGTTGAAGAGTTCTCCTGGTACTTCACCTCAGGTCCACTTCACCATATGCATTGTAACGAGCAAAAAGTGCAACAACCATATTCAAGTAATCGAATCGCAACCTATGAATGAAATACTTATTATTGAGTAGTTCCGGTGGCTATCTGTGGTCTTTATTATCAGTTTTACTTCACCAAATTATGCTTTTCGAGAGCAACTGCACAAGTTACAATAAAAAATACCCAAACCGCTATATGTGTGCCTATAATATTTGAAGAGTTCCCTCACTTTCTCCAGGATTCCATCATCAGATCCTGATTATAGCATACTCTTTCAAAAAAAAAATAAAGAAGTTTCCAAATTGGTTCAGCTGTCTTTGAGTAATCGGAGAACATACTTTGAAAAAGAGTTTCCGGCGAACTAAGTCGGTTAAAATCATCCAGACTTACAGAATCAGACAGCCTATGTCGAGAATCGTACCCAGGATCACGAGGTGACACTGATTTTACCGACACACGATTCGGTCAGTCAAAGTAAGAAAGGGGGCCCGAGAATTCCATTGCCTAGGGGCCCCTGACAGGGGTAACCCGGCTCTGCTCGTTATATAGAACATTCCCGCAATTCAAGAACATTCTCGCAACCCGTCTTCTGTTTCGCTTTGTTTTAGGATACGTAAAAAACAGAAAGATTAAAAATTAATACGAAACAAAACATCCTAAAATAAGTTAATTAAATACATTTAATAAATAAAAATCTTGTCGTATTCCGTTGCGATATTTAGAAAAAGCATTCTAAAGTCTCTATCTTCCTTTCACTACCAGTCTACCAGACGTACTGCAGGATACCATCCATACTTGATCGATATACCATCCGTACTAAGCGCTTCTCCTCTACGTTTATTATGCGTACAGCCAAGGTGTGGAACTCTCTGTCGGTTTCGGTGTTCTCATCAGACTTTAAAGCAAGACTGAACAGGCATCTTCTGGGCTCGCTCGTTCTATCGTAAACCTGATCTAACGCTTACCACCAGAATTGATCGGAGTCAAGAGCAGGCTCATCTTACATTACTGTGATTCTTAAATCAAGCCCTATAAGGAAAATTTTTCTTTATTTTTATATCTAAATTATTAACAAAGTTACTATAAGCACAATCACAGTTCATTACAATAATAACAGTAAGTAGACTTACTGTATTAAAATTATGTTTTATTATGTGTAATTCACAAAAAATAAAACCAATCCGTAAGCCAGTTACTTAATGTATATCAAGTGAGTGAGCAGATATACAGGGTGAGCCATATGAGTGTTGGCGATTTAATCCTTCAATTTCTCGGAAACGCGTGGCGCGGGGCGTCGGGGGATATGTTGTTAGCTGCGACGCTTCCTGGAAATTTAGTCGCCATGGAGCCGTACACGGGAGCGCACCGTGCATTTTGTGTCCGAGCGTATTACGAAAACAATAAATCAGTGATTACTGCACGACGTTTGTATCGACATGAACACGGTTTACGCGATTTAAGTGAAGTTCCAAGCGCCAATGTGATACGGAAATGGATCAGAATGTTCGAAACAACCGGCTCAACGGCTCAACGGCTCGTGGTCGCCCATTTTCTGCAAGATCGGCCGACATTGTGGAGCGTGTTCGTGTTTCAGTTCAGCGAAATCCGCAACAGTCAACACGTAAGAGAAGTCAGTCTTTGGACATCAAAAGAACGACTGCGACGAATTTTGAAGCGTGATTTGCATTTAAAGGCTCATAAGATTCAGATAGTCCAAGAATTAAAACCAGATGATGCCAATAACCGACTTAACTTTGTCAATTTGATGCTCGAGCGTTTCAACAATTTCAACAACATGATGTTTAGTGATGAGGCCAATTTTCACCTTAATGGCCATGTGAACAAGCAAAATTGTCGGTTCTGGTCCGAGACTAATCCCCGACGCTTGCATGAACGTCCACTTCACAGCCCTAAGCTTGTAGTGTGGGCTGGGATAACGTCAACCGGTATTATTGAGCCATACTTTTTTGAGGACGAAAGAGGGCAAGCGATGATGGTTAGAGCTAACAATTATTGCAACATGATAACAGACTTTTTGGTGCCAGCTTTGCAAGAACTTCAAGGCAATACCTCGAGGATGTGGTTTCAACAGGATGGGGCCACATGTCATACGGCTAGGGCATAGAGCTGCTGAAAAATGTTTTTCCCGCAAAACTCATTTCGAAAAGGGGGGATATTGAATGGCCACCACGTAGCCCCGATCTCTCTTCATGCGATTATTTTCTATGGGGCTATCTCAAATCGGTAGTCTACGAGAATAATTCGACCAATTTAGAGCAGCTGAAGAGGAATATTAATCAGGAAAGTAACAAAATACCGAGAAAAACTTTTCAACGAGTTTTCCAAAATTTGCGACTTCGGTTTCAAGAATGCCAAGCAGCCGAGGGAAGTCATTTGGACAACATTATTTTTAGGTCTAAAAATTCCTGTTTCTACTTTTAAAAAATACAATTATATTTTTGTTATGTTTCGTTCTTTTTTAATTAAATATTGAAACCGCCAACACCCTTATGGCCCACCCTGTACTTACTGTAACAATGTAATTACATTATCTTACCGACTTACTGTAAATACGCTTAAGGCCGGGTTATCCAGAGCACCGTAGGTATTCGACGCTTACCCCAGCCCCCGCAACGAATAGCAAAACGTAACAAATTACGACGCGCGGGAGACGCGCGCGCCAAGCGCACCGCTCATGAGTTCACAAACTCAAGTAGGTACGAAGATGCGTCACAGAATAGAGCAATGCAGTAGATCAACTTGAATTGATTAGTATATGTTTATTTTGTTTTGTTTTAATAGTAAGTATTTTCAAGTTTATAGATAGAATAGGTACGTATTGTATAAACTTGAACCTAATTAGTAATAATTAAAAATAAGTATATTTATTTATATTTGGGGACAAGGTGAATAAAAAATCTGACTGACACGCAGATCATGAATACGGGTATGATTCAAAATTATACGCCGCGCGCTATTCGACTTTCCCAAAGGGTGCGAAATCTTCATGGCACAGTATAAAAAATCAAGTATTAGGTAGGCACACTTACATTAGGAGAGTTGTATTACAATTCAATTATTGTTATATTGAATGAGGGCTTAGAGGTATTCTGTGTGAAATATTATGTTTAAAAAATATAATAAAAAATATAAATATTTTTCAATCAAATAGTTATACCAATAATAGCAACACACAAACACTTTTTGGAACGAATTTATTTTACGCGGCTTCTAAACTGGCAGAAATTGTAACGCAAAAGTGTAAATACTTACGACTATCTTCTGACGAGAGAGACGACGAGGGTCCCTCAACCGCACACTTTTTTTTCTCTAAAAACTACAATCATTTATGCACAATTGGCTAATGCCGTGATTCGACTTCAACTTCAACTTTTGCGGCTTTTGTGGAGGACTCACCACAATTTCACAAGCGCTGGAGGTTGTTTGGTAAAGTATTTTGGATGATGAAAAGTATTAAAATTGAAGTAAAAAAAAAAAGAAAAATCATTTTGTACGCAAACATGACATTTTGCAATGTCAAATGTATTTCACTCAATGTGTTACCAGTTTACCAGTGGCAGCAGGAATAAAATGAGTATGAATAGAGAAAATTAGAAATATGGCATAGAACTGTTAAAACGATAATACAGTACGCTACAGCTTTATTTTATTTATCTCAATGAACCTACATAGATCATAAACAAATCGAGTAAATACAAAAGGGAGAAGGCATTTAATGGAGGTTGGACGGGGAACATTAGGGAGTGCGCGTGATTCGAAATGCAGTTAAAAGCCATAGCTCCTGACACGATATGTCACATTTTTGACATTTTACAATATATTATCTGTTTCCCTTTGGTACATGAATACTTTATTGGAAAACTCTTAAAAAAGTAGACATACACAAAAATGTGAAACTTTTTCTAATTTATCATTTTCATGAAAAAGAAATGTAAGCACTTTTCTCTAGACCATCTATGCTCGTTGTTGGTGTTGTTTACTGATTACATAACGGTGAACAGGAGACGACTAGGCTCTTCGACCACCTTACGGAGGCAGCTGCAGGAGCTGAACTGGCAAAGCACAAATATCCGATGGCAAAGCTTGTTTTTCTAAGAGATTTTAATTCCCACCATAAAGAATGGTTGTTCCCGTACCAACAAACAGAGCACGCTGGTAGAGAGGCCCGCAGGTTTTTTATCGCTAGATCTCGAACAGCTGGTTCACCAAGCAACCTGCATTCCAGAAGTCGACGGCCACACGCCCAATGGCTTGGACCTATTGCTCACAAACGTTGCGTCGCCAGAGACTGTCAGTATCGGTCTGGGCCTCGCTCGGATCGTATGACCACTTTCTGGTGAAAACGGTATCTACCTTTTCTCCTCCAGATAAATTCCCCAGGGGCATACGGTGAGTAGTAGTAGTCAGCAGACTCCGAAACTGCGAAGCGAAACTCGAACTTTTACCATCCCTCGCTGCCTCCTAGTTATGATAAAATTGGATGGAACACTGACTCACACCGCACAAGAAAAAGCAAATTTAAATGCCTCCGTCTTTGTGGTAAGTTTACGTCTCGACACGGCGTCTAACTTACCACCTAAAATACCTCACTTTGGCTCCGTAATGCTGGAAACTGCATTTCATGTTAAGGAAGTCCGTAAAGCCCTTTCTAGTCAAAATGTGAACAAAGCCAGTGAACCGGAAGGAATACCTACTCGAGTCTTAAAGAGTTGTACCCCGGATTTGTCTCCTGTATCGCATACTCGTCTGTATCGCGTTCTATTAAAACCGGAGTGGTGCCAGTGTCCTGGAAGCCAGGTAATGTGCAACCAGTACTCAAAAAAGTAGCCGTGCCGTACGGACGATACAGGCATCGCATAGTCCCGTTGACTCTTTGGCTTACACAGTACACTGCAAACCTGACTTTGCCAGCCAAGCAGAGTCAAGATGCAAAACCGAGATCTTTAATTGAAAATGATAGGAGGAAGTGAACTAGTTGCCACTCTAACGATCATACGTGAGCTTCCGATCACAATGGCCTGACACTTTGAGGGGCTTACAGTCACCCCAAATCAATTAGACCAGTTTTGATAGCATCTAAATCTCGGTTTAAATCTCCTATAGCGTATGACAAACTTTCCACCCGCGTAGATGCATACAACTGCAGATCATCATTGTAAAGTTGATACGAACACCGAAGACAGAGAGTTATAAAGTTTACCGAAAATAATAAATGATATATTTGTAGGAAATGGTCATGCTGTATATTTCTACACTATGGCACGAGTGTGCTGCGCGTAATAAATATTGTTGACTTGTGGTCCAACCCTGGCCGTTGCGATACTGTCTAGACGTTGTCGGCATTTTCCACAAGATCAAAGGTGTCGACCTACTGTATGATCTTTATACTGTGGTCATAGCGACGAATGATCGACTGTACCATAATAACCATTATTACATTTACGAAAATAAAACCTAATACAGTCGAATACGGTCAGTTATTTACCAACTCGGGTTACTGACGTTCTATTAGCGCGTTTAGTAAAGAATCGGATTCATATTCATCAGTATTCTGGATCAAACCCAGCAGACTCTAAACACATCTTTTTGTGATTTCTTTTTTATTGTAAGTACTTTTATATTATATTTAGGTATTTTTGTAAATATTTTGTTGAATAAAATAAGAAACATTTTCATTTTTTTATAGGAGAAAGAAAGTCAAAAATGTTTTTGTTTTACACACATATTTGCGGTTTGTAAATCTATTCCGCGTAGGTACTTATCTACTTAGTAAAGTAAAATATTAATTTGTATAATTATAGGTACCTATAATAATATTGTCAGTTTCCTTTGAGTCTGACATTTGAAAAGAGCATTTGCGCACGTGGCGGCTTTATACTCTTTGACATAGGGTTCAAATTCAATTGTTCACACACTTTTTGCGGTTGGCAAATCTATTCCGCGAGAAAAATAAACTATTATAGCTTTTGCGCGCGTGGCGTCGTTATTTACACACATATTATTTTGTGGTTTCGATAGTACCTCAGAATACAGAAAGAACCTAGTAAGTAAAGAAAATTATTTATATAGGTCTAAATATTTATATTGTCAAAGCCTTCTTACTTTGTTTGTTTATTCAGCCTTCGTAGAGCCAGCGATGACAACTTCTTTTTGTTGATTTTGTCCATTAGTTTTACTGACCAAAATCATAACTAAAATACCTAATAAAAACAATTTATATTACAACTATTTAAAACTAACCGATAGGAATTAATATTTTATAATGATTTTTTGGCTCGACCGGAACCAAACTTAGCGGGGGTGGCAGGTTCGCTAAAAATTGGCATACGTCCGACCTCCAACACGTTCCGCTCGGGACTAAAGGACGCGAGGCGCGCGGCCGCGCACATGGAAATAATAGGAAAACACTTATTTTTGAATTTAGTGGTATAAATATTTTCAAATTTCACATTATGACGACCGACATGTATGTCATTTTATACGACCTTTATTATGGTATAAGTTTTATTATTCAAAGCTTAATAAAACTCAAATAAAATAAGAATAAGACCGTAATTTAGACTTGTATTTGCGATTTAATTAGATGCAGTGAAATGCAAGTAATCGTGTATCGGATGACCGAAATAGAAAGATCAAAGTATGAATTATGTAATATGTTTTTTTCAAAATTTAAATCCGTGTTATCTACGAATAAAACACAATTGAAAACGATGTTTTTTCGAATAACCTCGCCTTAAGAAAGTGTTAGTTGGGCTGATAGAAGTGGTAATTATAGATACAATTCATAAGATTAAAAAAAAACATCAATATTTAACAAATAAATTATATTGAGGACTAATCTACAAACATGTATCTTTTGTTATCCGTTTAAATATTTAAGCTATCTGCTATAATTATCAAGATACACCAATTTAAACATTTCAAAACAAAAGTGCGATTTCCCAATATTTCTTTTTTTTTTTACTTACTGTAATTATGACAATGGGGGCAGTATAGGTATAGTGAGTACATCACTTATAATAGAAGTGCTTAGCATTCACAGGTTTGCGTACTTAACATTTAGCATTACTAGTATTATAAATGCGAAAGTTTAGATGTATTGATGTTTCACGCAGGAACTCTTGAACGGATTTGAATGAAATTTGGGAAGTAGATAGTTGACATCCTGAAATAACACATACTTTATATCCCGGAATTCCCTCGCGAACGAAATCGCGGGCAGAAGCTAGTCCTCAAAAAAAAGAAAAAGTTGTATAGATTTGTGTGATATTTGCAGGCGGCGGATGCGACTCTTACTCGATGTCGCAGTCGCAGAGCATCAACTTCCCGCAGGCGATGCGCGCGCGCCCGCAGGGGAACCCGCAGCAACCGCAGCAAGGCGGCCCACCGCTCGGTCAGTACTTATATAAACATTTATTTATTTACACTTCATGCATATAGAATTATAGATACGCAAAGGCGGACTTAATGCCGTAGATAGATTATATAAAGATAGAACATACTTTATTGTACACTAAAAATTTACACACAGCTAAATAACTACATTGCTTATACTTTGGTTACAATGGCGATCTTATCACTGAGAGCGATATCTTCCAGACAACTTTTGGAAGGACTTTACAAGCTTCAATTCTCTACCAGTCAACCAAGGGTGGTGTAGAGATACGTACTTACTTAGACAGCTATGAATCAATAACAGTTCACAAGCTAAAACTAACCTTAGTTTATGGACGAGGATAATTTTCCGACAGCACTTAAGTGTACAGATTTTAGTGCTGAAGGTATGATTAAAAATATACAGCCCTGAAGGGAAAGAGAAGTGTACGAAGACTTTTTCCTCTCTCTTCGCTGGGAAATTCATCAAATGACTCATCCCGCTGTGAGACTGAGAGGAGCGGAAGGGAGTGACTTCCACTGACTAAAAATCCATCTTGCTCCTTCAGTTGCCCTTACGTTCCAGGGCTGTGGTATCTCTTTAGAACATTGCCGCAACCCTGGTATACTTAGCTATTAATCAATAATGGCTCCGAACCTAAAACTAACCTTAGTATAAAAACGAAGTTAAATAATTTTGACCGACAGCAGTATTTCAGAGTTTAGTGCTGCTATTTAAAATATATAGTCCTGAGGGGAAAGAGAAGTATACAATGCCTTAGTTTCGCAGATTGATAAATAATTATAAGCTTGCAAACTGTTGTTGATCCGCGCACATCGAATAGTTACTTGTTCTGACCATTTAATATTGCGGTCCTCGATGATGGCATCTAAACATCGCAAGATTAAAAAACTAATGGCTGGTGGTACATCGGCTGAAGTGTAACTGATGGAAGTGGATCATGTACTCAGCCTTTTACCAACTATCTTGGCGGATGCAGCTGAGTACTAGAGTTTTACAGGGAGCGACTGGAATCAAGAAGCTGTATAACACGATACAGGAAGCGACTGGAATCAAGTAGCTGTATAACACGATACAGGAAGCGACTGGAATCAAGTAGCTGTATAACACGATACCCCGTGGCATGACCAGTGTCAGAATGTCAGGCTTCGGACTACCCGAAACGACTGTCAAAGATGCACAAATGACCGGGACCAACGGCTTAAACGTGCTTTTCGAGGCACAAGTCTCGATATGTTCTTAACATCACCCATCCACGGACCAACTAGTGCAGCTGTCATAATTTATCTGCGAGCGAGGAGCAAATAGAAGATGAAGATCTAAATTTAATTGTTTAGTAACGATTCTAATTCTTTCCCCAACAGGCGTCGCCGCAGCCGGCATATCACGCGAGCAACAAGCGAAAATGCTGCAACAGCAACAGCAGCAAATGTTGCGCGCGCAGCAGCAGCAACAGCAGCAGATGCGGCCGCCGCCGCCGGAGTACAAGGCGCGCTTCGTGGGCGCCGGCGGCGTGGGGGGCGTGGGGGGCGTGGGCGTGGGCAGCGTGGGCGTGAGGCGTGCGCAGGCGCCGGCGCCGCGCCCCTTCGCGCACCACGCGCGCCAGTACTCCCCTGAGTGGCGCCACGTGCTCATGCAGCAGCAGGCCGCTTCCAGGCAGCAGTTCCCTCACCATCATCAAGGTGAGGCTTTACATCCAGTGTTTTATTCATTTATGTACACACATGACATACAAGAGAAAAATATAAATACAGACAAAAGAGCACAAAGGTGCTGTTTATTTCCTAAGACATTTCTTCCAGCAGACCTGCGACAGGAGAGTTGAAGAAGAGATGATAGACACAGTGTCTATAAATACTAATTACGATAAATAAAACATTCTTAGCTTATAAACTAAATTATAATGATAAAAAGTACTTTTTACAAAAATTTATTAGACGGAAGAGCATGAGATTTGGCATAATTAAAATTTCTATGTAGAAGAAGTTCAGAATGCTGAAAACCGCTGCACACCGTGAAATTTTAATGGTTGTTTTCCCGCGGCAGGACAACTTGCTATAAGGAGTACTTTCGAAGCATTGCGTAAAAGTAAAATAATTAAAAAAATATTCATCAACTCAAAAAACTGAATGAGTGAGAATCTATAGTAATACTAGAGGTAATTTGTAGGTACTACTCAAATCGCACGCGGCGCCAACAAAGAACAGCTGTGCATAAAAATGTTCTAAGCAAAATAAACTCTCGCACGTTGTGATACGGCATAAACTAGTTTGCACGCAACAACACAAAATACAAAAGCGGAGCCGACATAGAAAATACCGATTTAAATTTTCAAAGCAAAATAAGCTCTCGTATTTATTGCAATTTGGAGTACGTCGCTATGGTGCAACTGTATGCTAGAGCTGATTATGACTCCCATGCTGCCCGGCGACTTTACGCGTAGCCGCAACACTTGGTGTCGCTCCGTCTTCGCGGGGTTCTGAACCCCCAAGTCCCATCGGCCCGGACGATCGTAGCGGCGATACAGCGGTTACTAGATCATGGGCAGTTCGAGACACCAGCACATGCGCAGGGCAGAGGTCGATCGGTCGTTATTTCGCCAGAGCTCGACGAAGAAAGCATCGAGTACTTTGAACGGGATCTAACCTGGGATCTAGTCCGGACCTAACTCCGTTAGACTTTTACTTGTGGTCTGAGCTCAAGCGCCTGGTGTGTCGTGAGCAACACGAAACTCGCGAAGCGTTAATAACTGATAGTGGACGTTTTCAATATCGTAAAAAGTGACAGAGACATACACCTTAATAAAATTGAAAGACAATCAATTAAAACGTGCTTGATTGTGTATTCAACGCAGTGGCTTGCACTTCGAACAATTACTCCGTTACCGGGAAGTGTAGGTAAGTACTTACTCGTACTTTTGTAAGTAATGAACATTTTAAAGTAGTTAAGTTAGTTAAAATTATTGTAAATAAGTTGACTCAAATTTATGAAATACGCCTCAAATAATTTCTTAGGTCTTTAATTCAGAAAATTATTTTTCTTGATGATAAAAGGGAAGTTCTTTAAGTTCTAAATCGGATAGATATTACCAAGGGTGCTGGTCCGGATGAATTGACTCCACTCTTCATTAAAAGGTGTGCCCGTAATTTGGCATATCCTCTCATCTTAATTTTTAGGGTTCCGTAGCCGAATGGCAAAAAACGGAACCCTTATAGTTTCGACATGTCTGTCCGTCCGTCCGTATGTCACAGCCATTTTATTCCGAAACTATTAGGACTCTAATGTAAAACTTGGTAGGTAGGTAGATGTATTCTGTGAACCGCTTTCCGATTTTAAGAGAAAATTAAAAAAATATTTAAAATAAAGGGGGCCCATACATGGAACTGAAACTGAAAATATTTTCTTTCATGAAACCTATACGTGTGTGGTATCTATAGACAGGTCTTTAAAAATGACATTAAGGTTTCTAAAATAACTTTTTCATAAAGTTAATCGTTTAAAAGATATACGCTTCCAAAGTGGTAAAATGTGTGTCCCCCCTCTAACTTCTATAATAATGAAGTGAAAAATCTAAGAAAACCATATGTTGTAGATCGTAATGTAAACTTTCAACCAAAATTGGTTTGAACGAGATCGAGTCAGCAGTTTTTGAGATACAGTATATTTTCTAAAACCGCAAATATAACTTTGTAATTCATACAAATACTATGAAAAACAAAGTTATTTGGCGTAGTTGTAAAAATTGTAAATAATCTAGTTTTAAGAAATTTGTAAGGTTTTTTGTTTTTTTTTTTTCAAATCAATATATTAAGTATATTATATTTATTATAGCTACTACGGATCCCTTCATGTGCGAGTCCGACTCGCACTTGGCCAATTTTTAATATTATAGCTACTACGGATCCCTTCATGTGCGAGTCCGACTCGCACTTGGCCAATCTATACTTATAATAAATCAATAGAGAGGTCAATTCTGTACATGAAATATATTTCCAAAATAACTATCAGGGGGTGATTAAGGATCGATACTCATGCCAAAAATGCAATCAGTTAAATATTTGTCTGTCTGTCTGTCTGTCTGTCTGTATAACCGTTATAGAAACAAAAACTACTCGACGGATTTTAACGAAACTTGGTACAATTATTTTTCATACTCCTGAGCGGGTTATAGTATACTTTTCATCACGCTACAATCAATAGGAGCAGAGCAGTGAAGGGAAATGTTGGGAAAACGGGAGAAGTCACTCCATTTTTTAAGCTTCCGTCGCGTGTGCAACCTTAATGGTTAAAGCTACAAAAATCATTTCATGACGGAAATGTTCTCCTTAAAATTATATAAAAAATATCCCACGACAGCATATGTCTAACTTTTATGGTTGACTCACAATAACACGTGTAACTCCCGATAGCTTAGCAGTTCGAAGCTTTCTGATTATAATATTTGTCTACTCTTACGTTTATAACACTCTCAGTCACCCCTAATTGAAAAAGTTAACATTAATACTAGTTAAGTTAACATAATTACTATTCCATAAAAAAATTGGCCAAGTGCGAGTCAGACTCGCCCATGAAGGGTTCCGTAGTAACTATAATATAATATGCAAATTTATTTGACGAAAAAAAAAACTTTACAAATTTCTTAAAACTAGCTTATTTACATTTTTTACAACTGCGCCAAATAAATTCGTTTTGAAAAAAAAAAAACCTTACAAATTTCTTAAAACTGGCTTTTTTACATTTTTTACAACTGCGCCGAATAAATTTGTTTTTCATAGTGTTTGTATGAATTACAAAGTTATATTTGCGGTTTTAGAAAATAAGCTGTATCTCAAAAACTGCTGAACTGATTTCGTTCAAACTAATTTTGGTTGAAAGTTTATATTAAGATCTACAGACATATATTTTTTTTAGATTTTTCACTCCATTATTATAGAAGTTAGAGGTTGTGTCCGCCACACACACATTTTACCACTTTGGAAGCTTGAGGAAGGAAAAGTGGTTTTAGAAACCCCGATGTCGTTTTTAAAGAACTGTCTATAGATACCACACATGCATCGATTTCATGAAAAAAAATATTTTCATGTTTAGTTCCATGTATGGGGAGCCCCCCTTTATTTTAATTTTTTTTATTTTTTTTTTTCAAAATCGGAAAGCGGTTCACAGAATACATCTACCTATCAAGTTTCACATGTATAGTCCTAATAGTTTCGAAATAAAATTGCTGTGACAGACGGACGGACGGACAGACAGACAGACAGACAGACAGACGGACAGACATGTCGAAACTATAAAGATTCCGTTTTTTGCCATTCGGCTACGAAACCGTAAAAAGAATCATATAAATCGGTATAGAAACACCAAAGTTATACATGAAATACGCTTATAATAATAAGCCATCGAGCGTGAATACTGAATCATGCTATAAGGATTATTTTTGAGAATCGGTCGCCGCGCTCGACGCGTATCGCGGTCGAAGCATTCTCTAGGTACTTAAGCCTCATGTGAACGTGATCTAAACAATATTACCAATACATTAACTTACGCTGACGGAGTCGCGGGCACAGCTATATTGTATCATTACGCTAAGGCCAATAGGAGCGGAGCGCCAATGAAGAATGCTTCAAAATCGGGGTTAAATTTAACGTTAGCCCAAAGTAACTATTCCACGCGGACGAAGTCGCGGGCAAAAGCTAGTTTTTAATAAATCCATTGAAACATCAACATTTCCTACAGAATGGAATGAAGCTAACGTGCCGATTTTTAAAAAAGGTGACAACTCGTATGTAAAAAATTACAGGCTAATTTCCATCTTGTCCATTTTCTCAAAGCTTTTTGAATCTATGATCTGTCCCATCTTAAGATCACACGTTAAAACAGAACTATCTTATCAACAGCACGGCTTCTGCTGCAAGAAATCAACCGTCACCAATTTGGTTACCTATGTGAACGAGACTAGTATGTGCGTTGATTCTGGGCAACAGATTGATTCCCTGTATACAGACTTCAGCAGCGCATTCGATAAAATTGATCATGACATCCTGTTGCAAAAAATACCCAGTTTCTGAATTCATGGACCTCTGTTGAAGTGGTTTGGGTCATATTTGCGCGAGCGGATGCAAAAAGTGGTGGTGAACGTGTATCAATCTCTGGAGTATATTGCAACCTCCAGTGTGCCCCAGGGACGCATACTGGACCTATCCTGTTTATTATGTTCATAAACGACATAGTCAACTGCGTGAAACATAGCCAGTGTTCCCTATTTGCTGATGACCTTAAAATCTTTCGTCAAATTAATAATCAGGTTGACATAGCTTTGCTGCAATCTGACTTGAACTCATTGCATAAACGGTGTGTGGTGAATGGGATGGCTTTGAATGTTAACAAATGCTTCCACGTAACGTACACGCGAAAACAACAACCTATACCATCAACTTACACCCTCAATGGAAGACCTCTACAGCAAGTTTTTAATATACGGGATCTAGGTGTAGTGCTTAGCAGCGATCTCTCTTTTAGTACTCACATCAATAATATAATCAAAAAAAGCAATGAAAATGGTCGGATTTATCAGCAGAGTTGGTAAATAGTTTAAGGGAATTTCAGGTTTGAAGGTGCTTTATAACACATTTGTGTGTAGTATCGTTGAATATGTATCTCCCGTCTGGAGCCCATCTTATCGTATCCACATAGAGAGGATAGACGCGTACAAAAAAAAAATACCAGGTGCTTGCGATTTAAAGACCACAAATGCCTTTATAGAGCCGATTACGCAGAACGACTGAAACACTTCGAGTTAGATTCATTGAAGCGACGAAGAGCTCTAAACGATCTCTCAACGCTTTTTAAAATTGTTAATGGCGTGACATCAACTCCAGATCTCCTTGACAAAATCAAAATTGAAGTACCTCGCCTCCCAAACTTGAGATCCAAGCGTACCTTCATAGCATTCGGCATAAACCCATGTATTACAAACCTAGGCCGACATGCTCCCTTAAATAGGATGTTGGCTTCCTACAACAAAGCTTGCTCTATCGATAACGACATAGATATTTTCTTTAACAGTTTGCAACAATTTAAAAATGAACTTAAAAATATTGACCTGTGATCAGCTGCTTTCTTTCTTTTTAACCGACTTCAAAAAAAGGAGGTTTACAATTCGTCTTGAACTTTGTTTTTTAATATGTATGTTACCTCATAACTCGGAGATGGCTGGACCGATTTGGAAAATTCTTTTTTTGTTTGAAAGGGTATACTTTCTAGTTGGTCCCATTGTCGTGACGTTTGGATCTGATGATGGGATCATGGAGAAATCGAGGGAACTCTTCAAATATTATAGGCACACCTATAGCGTTTTGGGTATTTCTTATAGTACCTTGTGCAGTTGCTCTCGAAAAGCACCATTTGAGGAAGTGGAACTGATGATGAAGACCCCAGATGGCCACCGAAACTACTCAATAATAAGTATTTCGTTGATTGCGATTCGATTACTTGAATATGGACGTTAAGCTCTTTATGTTCGTCACAATGCATATGGTGATGTAGAGTTGATGGTAGTACCAGGAGAACTCCTTAAAAAGTAACGGCTCTACATCGGGAAAAGCAATATTTTGTAAAAGGTGATAAGTAGTTGACATTTTGGCTTTTGTGACTAGATAAATTACAAACCGACCCACTAAAAAGCGTGAAAAAAACCTTTTTAGCATAAAATAGAACCGACTTCCATATAAAAACACTACAAAGGCAAAAATAACTTTAATTTCGGAAGGCGGTGTCAAAAACGAAAATATATACAAAACTAAAGACACCGCCTGCTGAAATTAAAGTTATTTTTGCCTTTGTAGTATTTTTATATGGAAGTCGGTTCTATTTAAAAGTTTGTGTGAAGTTCACAGAGCAACTGAGCGGCTGCGCGTCAAACTACTCCATTTAGGAGTAGTTTTTGTGGCTTCAGTATTAACCGCGCTTACGACTTCTGGTTCTTTTTCCGTATTCTGAGGTCGTAGCAAGATCTTTTGGCTATCAACAAAGACACACTAGCATTTAATATATATCAATTGGACGTAGTTATGCAAAAAGGATCCATTCCACACTTTTTCCGAAATTGAGTTATATTGATATCTTTAATGAAGATGCGTTTGGTATAAATAACTCAATTTCGGAAAAGATAGATAGATAGATATACTCTTTATTGTACACCATAACAGAATTAAATAAGGACTTAAAAAACTACTAAGAGTGTTTACAATGGGCGCTCTTATGGTCGGTAAAAGTTTGGATTGGATCCTTTTTGCATAACTACGGCCAATTATTAATTTAAAAAGTGGATCTGCTAGTGCTTGACCGTTTACGCACCGAACCGTCTTACCTCGAATTGGATGAACAGTATTGGACTTCTAATTGGGACTCGCAACTCCAAAGTCTATTTTGTCTGTGCTCAAGAGTTGGATGAAATGGCCATACTGTAGTATCCAAAGGCGTTGATCAAAACGACAACTATTATAAATGAGGCCATGAGAGCCAGAGTGGCCTAACTGTATTTTTGTTAATACTGATCTTAATTGATAAAACTGCTCTAAACGTTAAAAGTCAAAGCACCACAGTGGCCTAAAATTTAGTTCAATATTTTGACCTTATTTAGACAGTTGAAATTTTTGAGGCCATGAGAGCCAGAGTGGTCTAGCTGTCATTTTTTCAATAAGTCGATTTTACGGTTAGGCCACTCTGGCTCTCATGGCCTCAAATATGGTTATACATTTCAGGCTTCAGTATGGGCTCGATGGGTGGCATAACGCAGCAGCAGCAACAACAGATGCAACTGCAGCAGGCGCGGTTGCAACAGCAACAGCTATTGCAACACCAGCAGCAACAAAGGTATGTTGTCTTTGCTTTTTGCAAATCGTTAAAGGGGATCGAACCTTTTTGTATGGAAGCTGGCATATCGGCCCGCCGCCTTTTTGAGTTTTATTTTTATCGCGTCGCACATAACATGGTACCCCAAAGTGTCACGTTACCGAAAAATATGAAGGTAAACATTGAGATATGAGTACATCGAAAAACTTTAAAAATAGACTTATTTCGTGTCTGGGGTGCATCAGATTGTATCCAATTCTTATTCCCAGGTTGATTGATATTATTACTGTTTATTGAATGTGAGTAAGTACATTACAGACTACTAGGAGTAGTAAAAATCTACTACTACAATTAAATATTTATCCACTAAATAGCATCGTAATGAAACGTGGTCGACATATCGCTGTTGCACAAATCATGTGACATATTAGTATGTAGCCTACCTACCCTTCGATTTTGAGAAGCTAGAACCGCTCATACAATGAACAAAGAGGATTACTTTTCTAAATTCAATAAATTAAATAAATGTAAACAGACATACGACACGCGTGCCCTGAGAGCGCAGTCACACAATGACCACTGTTAAACTTTTGTAAACACGACTATTATATATACAACGTGTAATTTAAAGGGTATATACATACCAAGTGCACGGATTCTTTGGATGATAATAAACGATATGTCAAGGGTTTTCTAATCCTATGTGTGGAGCATATTAGAAATTTCAATACATTGATACCAGAGACCGAATTTTTCAAATTAAGAAGAACGAAGAGAATTATCGTTTTATTGGCAAGTGACGTGGAAAATGAGGACCCTCATAGTGCTGTGACACGTTCGTTATTACTGGTATTCAAGAAACATGAAACCAATAATTTGGGGTCAATTCTGTGAGTCACTTATTTTGAGCTGAAACTTTGCATAGAGACTCCATACCAGATGTTGTCTTCAGTCCTTTTGGATAGATATGGGGTTTCCGTTACACGTTGTATACACAATTCTATTTTAATAACGAACATTCATTTCATATTCATTACTGCGACTTCACGCCTTGTCATTGCTCTCCCTAACTTATTCTCCAAAGTGCTGTATAAAGTAAATCTCTGCTACCTTAAATAAATATAATCTCTAAAAATAGTGCTCAATCATAGCACTAAAAGTATTACTCAGTTTAAAAACATTTTTTTAATTAGGAAGTATTGCAGCTAGTTACATATTATGTAGTACCTACTTGTACTAAATAACAACAGTAGTAAAAATAATTTTACTACCTAACTACTGGTTTAAAATAAAACAAAAGGATTGATGTTAACATTTATTATTACTGATGCGATGCGATTTAGTAGGCAAATAATTTATTATAGTAGCAGTTTTCCCGTGCTCCTAGTTGTATGTAAGGTAATCTCTTCCAATAACCGTAATAATAATAATTAACCTAGGCATTATACTGTGGGTACGATCTGATGCCTATAGACACGTAATAAGTCTGTTTTTAATGATTATCGTTGTACTGATATGTCGATGTTTACCTTCAAATATCTTGGTAACGTGACACTTTAGGGTACCATGTTCCATGACATTTTTTGTTTGTCTACCCATAATTACTACTTTCATCGTGCGCCGCGATTTCGAAAAAATAGTCAAAATGGCGGCGGGTCGATACGCCAGATCGGTTCTATCCCCTTTGCTCAATGAAACAAAAACTTACGGTACACAAGTGTCCAAGTCAGAAATATAGATAAGCGAAAAATACTCTGTTTTTCAAAGTGTTTGTATTAATGACAAAGTTATATTTGCGGTTTTTTTTAAATTAGCTATATGTCAAAAACTGTTGACTGTATCTCGCTAAGCCAAGTTTCTTTGAAAGTGTTTTAAAAGTAGTTAGTATTTTTAAAAGTTAGAGGGGGTTAGCTTTTCCACTTTGGAAGAGTCTACCTACCAAGTTTCAACTCTGTAGTCTTAATAGTTTTGAAATAAGTAGCTGTCATATACGGACAGCCAGACAACCAAACATGACGAATCTATAAGAATTCTGTATTTTGCCATTCGGCTACGGTACCCTAAAAAAGTTATAAGATTTATATTATTTCCCAGAGTGAAAACTTTGAAAGGTTTGCAAAAAGTTCTATGTTTTATTCAAAACTGACGTAAATAAGAAAAACGAAACACCGCACATACACAAATATTAAAAAAGTACTTGTATCTGTGTATGTGCGCCATTCTTTTTAATTTTTTTCATGCTACAGCATGCGCCGATGACGCGGGCCTTGCGCACTGTAGCCTCACGTATCGATTTATTTTCCTGTTCGATGAGCGAGTTAACAAAAGCCATATATTTTGTGTTATGTTACCATGATTTGTAAATATAGTAAGGGAATGTAGAGAGATCTTAATTGTGTTTATATAACCTCTCAAGGACCGCCGTTATTTACGTCAAATATTAGTTGAGCCCCGCTGGCACACAAATTTTGTGCCAGCGGGGCTCAACTAATACTTGTTACTGGCACATTTTTGTGTCGCTGGGGCTCTAGAGGATAATGTATAATTTTAATTTATCTATCACATTGGGTGCAACATGTAATGGTACATTTAAGTTAGTAATAAAATAAATAAATTTTGTTACATTGTACGGTGAAGCATTAACATACTTGCCATACTCAACAGTTATGTTATTATGTCGTCGCTCATAATCGTGTTTACTTTGCAGGTCCAACCAACAACAGTCGCCCATGTCTCATCTCATTATGCAGCAGAACCAGATGATGAGTGTACAAGGACAGGTAATAATTATGTCATTTGTTGTTGTTTTTAATTTTTTCTACCTTATTATTAGGAGGTCGAGGCTAAATAGTAACAGTCGCTGGGGTCGATCTTCAACGTTAAGCCACTTGCCAATCTCGGTCTGTAGATTTTTTTTTTTTATTAAATTTTATTTTAGGGACTTTTGTTCTATGAACATGTCAGCCCCGTGGTCTGTAGATGAGTGAGCATCTTGACATATCGAGATCCCTACGAAAAGCACATTAATTAAGCCGTGGGTACCGGCTGCCATTTGAACATCTTTGATGGTGGTTACGGATCTGACGCCTAATGGATTGTGCAGTTTCGATAGGCAGACGCTCCATTGAAATCACTAAGCCGCAGGCCACGCTAGAGCTACTGCGGTGAGCGGGGGCAGGAGTAAAGACGCTGCGCCTTGCCGTTGTAGTGTGCCACGTTGAAGCGGCCGCGTGACTCTTGGTTTTTATCTGCTATTATTGCGCGGGGTTTAAAATGAGTTTGTCTAAATTGGAACTTTCATATTTAGAAGGAAGTAGTTTTATTGCACAGGATAAAAATAAAAACCGGTCAAGTGCGTGTCGGGCCACGCGCAGTGTAGGGTTCCGTAGTTTTTATAACAGCCAAGTGCGTGTCGTATTCTCTGACTGATCGTTTCGTACCATGCTCTAACTAAAAGCCAAACATGACTACCTAACTAATTTGACTTCCTATACAAATCCTCACCTGATCCGACAATTTTGCACGGAAAGTTTCAATTTTTTTAGAGATTTGTATAAAACTTGTCCTAGCCGGTGTTTTGACTTTAAATACGGACACAGAGCTACACTACTCAATCGTCACAAGAAGCTAGCACGATACAACTGACGCTTAGCGCCATCTATCGACATTTCTATAGAGTTGTTCGAAATTTTCGAGTCAAATACAATTGGTCGACTATTACACGTAAACTTGTAAAGCCCACTTATGTGTGATAGTTTTTCTTTAAATTTCGTTATATATAGGTACTACTGCCATGACATTTGAATTTCTAACTATAACCGTTTAGTTGATAGAGGGGGAGGACACTTGACCCTAACGAAAATTGGTACTTTAAAGCTTGATAAGTCACGAACGGTTTACTTAATCAAAAAACGGTCTTACCAAACCCCTAATATTTTTGAAACACCTATCCAACGATATCCCACACTATGGGAAGAACGAAATGAAGAAGAAGAAAAATTATCATCCCGCTTTACATGTATGGGAGGTACCCTAAATAATTGTTTTTTTTTTCAAAATTTTATTTTACCACTTTTTCGGCGTCATTAACGTGTATACTCATGCCAAAGTACAACTTTCTAGTACCAATAGTTTTTGAGCTAAACCGCGGACAGACGGACAGACAGACGGACATGGCGAAACTATAAGGGTTCCTTGTTGACTACGGAACCCTAAAAATGGGGGTTCATGATTATTTACTTATTTCATCCCACTTTTTTTTATTACATATTTATTTTTATATTGATCATCCTTACTGCTCCAGATTGATGGCCGATACATTATTTCGCTAATAAACTCCTCTGTATTTATGTTTTGCATCGCGGATAATTCAACAAAATTGATAAATACGCAGGACGCGCGAACTCGTACTATGCCCTCCGCTGCTCGCGGTCGCTAGACGCGCACGCAAGTCGCGCCAACATGGCGCCCCCCGTTCGACCCGTATTATTGTTTGTCCCGCTCATCGCAGACGCAAGACGCGTCGCGCCAACATGGGTCCCCCAGTTCGACCCGTATTATTGTTTGTCCCGCTCATCGCAGACGCAAGACGCGTCGCGCCAACATGGGTCCCCCAGTTCGACCCGTATTATTGTTTGTCCCGCTCATCGCAGACGCAAGACGCGTCGCGCCAACATGGGTCCCCCAGTTCGACCCGTATTATTGTTTGTCCCGCTCATCGCAGACGCAAGACGCGTCGCGCCAACATGGGTCCCCCAGTTCGACCCGTATTATTGTTTGTCCCGCTCATCGCAGACGCAAGACGCGTCGCGCCAACATGGGTCCCCCAGTTCGACCCGTATTATTGTTTGTCCCGCTCATCGCAGACGCAAGACGCGTCGCGCCAACATGGGTCCCCCAGTTCGACCCGTATTATTGTTTGTCGCGCTCATCGCAGACGCAAGACGCGTCGCGCCAACATGGGTCCCCCAGTTCGACCCGTATTATTGTTTGTCCCGCTCATCGCAGACGCAAGACGCGTCGCGCCAACATGGGTCCCCCAGTTCGACCCGTATTATTGTTTGTCGCGCTCATCGCAGACGCAAGACGCGTCGCGCCAACATGGGTCCCCCAGTTCGACCCGTATTATTGTTTGTCGCGCTCATCGCAGACGCAAGACGCGTAGCGCCAACATGGGTCCCCCAGTTCGACCCGTATTATTGTTTGTCGCGCTCATCGCAGACGCAAGACGCGTCGCGCCAACATGGGTCCCCCAGTTCGACCCGTATTATTGTTTGTCGCGCTCATCGCAGACGCAAGACGCGTCGCGCCAACATGGGTCCCCCAGTTCGACCCGTATTATTGTTTGTCGCGCTCATCGCAGACGCAAGACGCGTCGCGCCAACATGGGTCCCCCAGTTCGACCCGTATTATTGTTTGTCCCGCTCATCGCAGACGCAAGACGCGTCGCGCCAGTGTGGCCTGCGACTAACACTCAGCTGCATTCGGATATACTGGAAGCGAACCCCAAACTAGTTGGGTTTTAAAGGCTAAGATGATGATTATTACAATTCACTATCTTATTATCCATACTAATATTATAAATGCGAAAGTAACTCTGTCTGTCTGTCTGTTACCTTTTCACGCCTAAACCGCTGAACCGATTTAGATGAAATTTGGCATGGGAATAGTTTAGGACCCTGAGAAGGACATAGGATAGTTTTTTTTATCCCGATATAAGATTCCCGTGGGATAGTGTTCGAATTGCACGCGGACGCTGCTGCTGGCAAAAGTTAAATTAAATTAATTGAATTTGATTTTTAAATTTAGCTTGGGAATAGTTTAGGACTTTAGGAAAGACATAGGATTGTTTTTATCCCAATATAAAGCTCCCGTGGGATAGTTTTCGAATTGCACGCGGACACAGCCGCTGGCAAAAACTAAATTTTTTATGCAGGCAAAATTAGGTATGGGAATAGTTTAGGACCCTGGGAAAGACATAGCATAGTTTTTATTTAGGAAATCATCCCTAAAGGATGTAAAAAGGGTGTTGGAACTTCGTATTCCCCTCCCAATTCGTTCAAATCGCGTATTCAAGAACCACTCATAACAAATTTTTTTAAACTACACAATTGCATGTAGGCTATACAAATCTTTGTTTAGGGCTGGGGTCGAACCCACGTCATGCACCAGTCAACAGTTACGCCAACCGTGTCGCTTAAATTTTAACCAATCAAGTTAATATACGAATAATTTCTATATTTTTTAAGTAGGTACTTACACTTTTATCTACTTTTGTATATCATATCTAAGTATTAGTCTATACTTGCAGATTAATTTATAGTAGACACATACGTAAGTAGGTGTCTCAGAGACATAAATATATAGTTAAACTAGCTTCTGCCCGCGACTTCGTCCGCGTAGAAGTCGAAAATATTCCACGGGATCCCGTCCCTGACTTGCTTGACAAAGATTATAATAGCTCGGCTAATATGCATGATATAAAGATAATTTATAGCCTATAGCACTCAGGGATAATGCAGCTACATGTAAGCGAAAGAATTTTCAAAATCGGTTCGGTAATTTCAGAGAATACCCCCTACATACAATCTTACAAATTTTACCTCTTTATAATATTAGTATTGATTGAATACTAACTGTCTGTCTATTTAGTATAGATGGACCCTGGTAATGGTTCTTTTTAAATGTTATATGCGTTTTTAATCACCCAAAAAGGTGTACCGATTGACAGCAAGAATTATTGACAAAGTGTAAATTAAGGCGGGCGAAGCCGCGGGCAAAAGCTAGTTATTTGTATATTAACGAGCTTCGCTACCGTGGACTTTATCACGGTAAAAACTTAACCCTCCTTTTTTACAGTAGAGTAAAAAGTAATAACATTCCTCAGGCCTCAGTCAAATTTTGTCCAAATCCACTCATTAGTTTCGAATATTAGCGCGTTCAAACAAACAAACAAATTATTCCGCTTTATAATATTAAAATATTAGTATAGATAAGAAAACCTTTTCTTAATAAACGTTAACGTTTTATTATTTTTCACAGATGCCAAATATACACATGAGCCAGTCTCAAAGCATGTCTATGCAACAAAGCGGCATGGGCATGGGCCATCAGGGCAACCCTATGCAGAACGGGCCCATGCAAGGTCAGGGCCCAATGCATGCCCAGAACAATCCCATGCAGCAGAACTCTATGATGTCCCAAAACGCCATGCAGAACCAGAATGGAAACGTTTCGCAGCACTCGTTCCCATCGCTCCATAACACGTCTTCCTTCACTGGACAAACTACAGACTTCAATCTTGACTTCCTCGACAACATGCCTTCCACGGACGCCAGCAATCTCACCGCTCAGGAGCTCTTAAACTCCTTAGACAACTCGTTCTTAAACGACATCCTTTAAATTATAAATGACACAGCTATTATGTGTTCGTTTTAGAGTAATATAATTACTAATTGACCCACTTTAAAGTCAATTAGACTTTATCATATTCGGGTTTTGTCTACATAATGTGTTTATTATTATACCTTCTAATAAAAATACAAATGTACGACCAATATGGAACAAATGATGACCAAAGTTATAAGACAGGAATTTAACAAGGCCAGGGTGGGTTATGGCCAGTAGAACCTATGTACTACCCAGGAGTACACATTAAGTGACCGACAGGAAGCCACTTTACATTTTGGACCACATTGTTTTTGTAGACTATTTATTATGAAAAATATCAATTTCGTAGTGTTTATAGTTTTTACTATTGTTAATAATTCCTTTGTAAATATTTAATTTTAAAAATGTTTGTAATAATAATAAGCTATATATACCGATAGTCTCAGAGTATCCACGAAACTGACATTCTATTCTTCTTATGATAATATTATTATTTAGCTGCAGAGTAGGCTAATGTATATTTATTGCAGATTTTATTGTAGTTTATAAGGTGAAAAGCACAAAAGACAATATTTTATTTACGTTAATGAATTTATTTATGAAACAAGAGAATTAGATGGGGCAATAGATACCGACTGCGATGTTAAAACATAGTTAAAATATAAATCGAGGTGACTGCCTACTGACAGCTAAGCGGCCTTCTGTGAAAAGGTAATTTAGGTGGTTATTGTTGACTAGATACTGAATTTTATTCCAATAACTTTGGAAACAAGTAATTGCATTGATAAGTGTGGCAAGATTGCGATAGCAAACATTTCCGATATCCGCCTGTATACTGTGTTGCTATTGCATGTTCGATGCCAAAAGGCTAATCACCTCGATTCTAGCATTACACAACTAACATTTTATTGACAATGTCGTCTGCTGAAACTTAGCCAATTTACGGCTTTCTTTAATGTACTTCTTTAATTGGCCCAGCCACTGAGATACTGTCAACATTCGGATTAATGTTTTATTCCACAACATGTATTTTGTTAGTCTGTCACACTTGGGGACAGCCCAATAAATTAAAATAGTGCAAAATGTAAATTTTATGAACTAAGAATAAAATAAGATCATTCCTGTACCTAAGATGATTGTAGATTATACTGTGATGTCGGTCTCAATGGTCAATAGATTATAAATAGTATCAATTATTATACATAGATTATTGTTATTGTTAAGGATCTCATGGTATCGTTTTAGTTCGGGGTTTGAGAGATTCTGGAATTAATAGATTGTTGGTTTCATTATTATTTACCTTTTCAACGAATGTGTAGCATATTCTTTGTAAAGTGCATTTTCTTTTTATTATTTAGTATGTATTTGATAATGCATATTCACCCATTTTTTTATAGTAGTGTAATTACAAAACTGTTGTTAAACAACTTTAGGATTTTTTGATCAATGTATACCAGAGAAAGGTATGAAATAATAAAAATCATTATGTAAAAACAACCAACCAATAAAGGTTTAGCTCTCTGATATAGTTTACAGCTGAAAACCAACTATTGTGAATGATAGTAACATTCCAGAGCCATTGTTAATAATGTTTTAACTTTAGGACCAATTTTTGAACGTTCTTTTGAAAATAATATTGCATATTGAGTGAATGTGTTTTATTTATTTTTAATCCTAATTAAAATTATGGAACACATTATTAGGTATTAACGATTAACCGGAGCAAGTGCTTTAGAGAACAAATGAAAGTGATGGAGCCATTGCTCTTATAAAATAGTTAATATTTCTGAATTTCAATATTTATGGCACACGTTTCGTACTTATCTTGACACACGTGACGAACTCATTTCAAAAACTCACTGTCGTTACGAAAATAAGGCAGCTAATATAATAAGTCCTAATTTTAGCTGATAATCTGATCACCACATGATAGAGTCAGCTTGATGCTTATATAAATAATCGGAAAACCTCTCTAACTTTCTCTCTAAAGCATTTATCTCCGTTGCTAATTCTCATACGACCTCATTCGGTTTGTTGTGGAAAATTCTAGGGTTCCTAATTCTTGGGCTGTAAAAGTTATTTGGCTGGACGTATTTCGCAGTTATCGGCTCTTCGTGTACCGGACTAAGTTTACATTCGTAGATATTCTCATTCGTGTTATTATCTAAAGACCTCATTGAGAAGGCTTGTAGTATTTGTTTGCGTCTTCTGAGCCGAATACACGAGAATACTGTGCTCAACAGGACTCCCAGTTTGAAGACTGCCACGATGAATAATCCAAGCAATAAGATTAGATACTGCTGTTGGTACCAGTCTTCTAGTGGTCCTATACAGCCCTGAAAATAAAGGCTTTTGTCAAAAATCTGATATGGACTAGAATTACTCTGCCGGGTTTGCGGGAATTTTTGACGTGACAACGTCTTATAATTCGATGAAGCTGGCTGCACGCACGAAAATACATGACTCATGCGGCGTTACCTCGCTGTGAGGCATTCCATCGCTCTGAGGCGTTCCAAAGCAAATCAAATTGGATCTACAAGTTGACATTTATGTATGACTCAACGAGTCAAGTACTAGGCTATCATAAAACGGTAAGAGATGACGTCACTGTGTAGGGATTCTTTGACATTTATGTATGACTCAACGAGTCAAGTACTAGGCTATCATAAAACGATAAGAGATGACGTCACTGTGTAGGTATTCTTCCATTGTCATGAGAAGTGCAGTAATAGTGATGTAAAATTAAAATTTTCTTTTGAAAAATGCAACCATTCCAGCAGTATTTTCTTATGACGTTGTCACGTTCAACTATCGTCAGTAAACCGACTTTACAGACAACCGATTTTTTAACTAGATATCGCGGCTCCGAAACGTAAGGTGTTGAAGGATCAGGGTGGGTTTTTAGTCAGTAGAAGTCTGACACTCCCGCTCCAGCCAGAGCGCGAGGAGTTATAAGATTATTTTCCCACCGAAAAAAGGACTAAAATGACCGCGATCTCTAACGAAATGAGCTATAACCTAGGAGTCTAAGTCAAGAGTGAATAGGTTACTTTTAGGTAAGCGTGCTCCATCTTCGACCACATCATCACTTACCATCAGGTGAGATGGTGGTCAAACGCGAACCTATATTTAATAAAAAAAAGAAACGTGTTTTCTTAACAAAGACTAATCAAAAGATGTATGCATAGGATCTGTTAATCTACCTTCAAGAGCTCTGCGATTAAAAAAGGGTGTCGCGTCTAAACAAATAACAGAGTATCTTACCGGTACATATCTAAAGTCTGGATTAGGCTGCACTTCCTGACACCGAGACGCATTCACGGGCGCGGGGTTGAGGTACGATACGTTGTCTTCGTATTGCACGCAGCAACTTAGCGGCACCGACATGCCGCGCGGCCCGAGCCGTCTCAGCTGCCAGATAGACATGTCGTAATTACGAGCGTCCGTCATACCGCAACATTGCAACTGGAAGACAAAACACGTTTGAAAATTTATAACAGCACTAGCTTCTACCCGCGACTTCGTACGCGTGGGAAGGTTTTCCCGCGCAAATCCCGATCCCGTGGGAATTTCGGGATAAAATGTAGCCTATGTGTTATTCCAGGCTGCCAACTATATACTTACCAAATTTCATTCAGATCCGTTCAGTAGTTTTTGCGTGAAAGAGGAACAAACATCCATCCATCCTCACAAACTTTCGCATTTATAATATTAGTAGGAAGGATATTAGTAGGAAGGATAGTAGGATTAGTAGGATAGGAAGTAGGATATCGCACCTTTAAAGTAAAACCGTTACTAAACGAAAATTTTCACGAATTGAGTTATTTATACCATCAATCTAAAATATACGTAAACTGCAGGTTAAACTTGTAATTATTCCAAAATATCGTCTTTTTCGCCATCTAGCGTTAAATCATATCGTTACCAAACAAAATATCATTCTAAAAAATATTATTGTAAGTAAATAAGGAAAAACTATTCTAAAGCACATGTCATAAAGTACCTAAACAGATATCTATCATGTAAATTCATAAGAAATCATAAAGTTTAAATATTGGCTCTCCTGTAAAATTTGATAATTTCGTATAGTAACGGTTTTACTTTAAAGGTGATTATGTCAATCGAGAATATGATCAACTCGCAGTCGCGCGGCTTAACTCTAGTTGATTTTATAACGAAAAAAAAACTCCTTTTGCAGTCGAGTAAAAGTAAGCTTCAAGCTACTTCCATACCAAATTTCACCCAAATCCAGTCAGTATTTTCGAAGATTAAACAAACTTTCCCGCTTTTTAATATTAGTATAGATTTAAAACATTGGAAATTATATCTTATTCCTACCAGATAAGTTTGAATGTTCTTTGGTCCCAATTGAAATGCTCTTATTCTGTCCCCGTATACGTAAGCCTTTAGCCGTGGAAGATCAGAGAGTATATAACCGCAGTCTTTGGAGTAGATGGACCAACTATGGAGCATTACAGACTGGACGTTTCTTCGTTCACAGGAACCGTGCGTTTTTGTGTTTCTTGCGAATTTTGTTAGTAGGTACTTCCAGACTAAATAACAGACATTATTACCTCTTCATAGGTTTAGAAGAGTGAATGTTATAATAAATAACGCCTAATATTGTTGGTAGGGATACTTTTAGGTAACACACCTCAGTTTGAGCTAAGTCCACGGCGGCTGTAAAGTGTTCGAAGTCTGGTAGCGCGTAGTAAGTTTGCAGGGCACCCACTGCGCCGCCGCGAGAACTCTGCAGGCCCAGACACCGCGGCCAGATCGCTGCTAACACTCCACCGGCACACTCACATAGCAACATTGCGAGTACCACCAGGAAGTACTGAAATAGAGACTGTCGCTCTAAAACTCAATTGGAATTCCTTCTCTTTACATGCACTTATTATAGTTAATAAGACGTCAATAGCCTAATGGAAAACGTGTCGAGTTTGTGATCGATAGGTCACAGGTTCTAACCCCACCCATTACACTATTGCCGTGAACCCAATCCAGACAAGCATATTTAGTTTAGTTGGAGGGGTTAACAGGATTGCTTGTAATGTGAATTCTACCATTTTAATTAGCTAAAATAATTAGATATCAAAGAAGGAAGAGAGGTAGCAAAACATCCAGTATTGTTTCAGTATCTGCTCAGCTTTATCCCAACTATTTTGTGGTGGGCTTCCAGTCGGATGCAGTTGAGTACTTACTTGTGTTTTACATGGAGCGACTGCCTCTCTATCCGCTAAAGCGCAGCATCAGAAAGCATTCTGATGCATGGAGGAATCTCTGTATGTTAAGGCTAGCTTGTGCCAGCGGCTTCGCCCGCGTGGGAACTTTTTCCCGTGTAAATCCCGATCCCGTGGGAATTTCGCAAAATCCTTTCTTAGCGGATGCCTACGTCATAACATCTACCTGCATGCCAAATTTCAGCCCGATCCGTCCAGTGGTTTGGGCTGTGCGTTGATAGATCACTATGTCAGTCAGTCACCTTTGAGTTATATATATTTAGACGGTACCCATTCACGGAGCGACCTCAGCAAGCGTTGCTTAACTTTGAAGATCGATAAGTGCGGCTCAATCTTCGTCCAGTACAGATCATAATTATTTCCACACATTCAACAGCTCCCATATATCTACTGACTTCGGCTCTTCTTTATTTTCTATCTTTTTAGGGTTCCGTAGCCGTATGGCAAAAAACGGAACCCTTATAGTTTCGACATGTCTGTCCGTCTGTCTGTCTGTCTGTCTGTCCGTCCGTCCGTATGTCACAGCTATTTTATTCCGAAACTCTTAAGACTATACATGTGAAACTTGGTAAGTAGATGTATTCTGTGAACCGCTTTCTGATTTTAAGAAAAAAATAAAAAAAATGTTTAAAATAAAGGGGGGCTCCCCAAACATGGAACTGAAACTGAAAATATTTTTTTTCATGAAACCAATGCGTGTGTGGTATCTATAGACAGGTCTTTAAAAATGACATTAAGGTTTCTAAAGCCACTTTTTCATAAGGTTAATCGTTTAAAAGATATACGCTTCCAAAGTGGTAAAATGTGTGTCCCCCCTCTAACTTCTATAATAATGGAGTGAAAAATCTAAAATAATATATGTCTGTAGATCTTAATGTAAACTTTCAACCAAAATTGGTTTGATCGAAATCAGTTCAGCAGTTTTTGAGATGCAGCATATTTTCTAAAACCGCAAATATAACTTTGTAATTCATACAAACACTAAAAAACAAAGTTATTTGGCGTAGTTGTAAGAAAATGTGAATAAGCTAGTTTTAAGATATTTGTAAGGTTTTTTTTCGTCAAATAAAAATACATAAGTATTATATTATATTTTTAGAGTTACTATGGAACCCTTCATGGGCGAGTCTGACTCGCACTTGGCCAATTTTTTAGATTAATTCTTACATACAAAACCTCGCCTTGAGCTAACGCACTACATATGTCGGTCGATGACCCATGTTGCTCAACAGCATATTTAAGTAACAATAAAACTACAAACTAGTGGTAAAAACAAACAAAACTTACAATACTGAGGACCGTATAGCTAGGCATGTATGTAGCCCAGCACCCTAGGGCTCCCGTCGCACACATGGCCAACCCAGCAGCCAAAAGAGCAAGAGACAAGTAATAGAATGGTGGATGAGTCAGTAAGTCTTCGTCAGGCGCTGCCAGTAGACGTGATAGAAGTATTCTTTTGGAGTCACAGAGTAAGAGAAAGCCACATATAACTTCCACAAAACCGCAAGCCTGTGAAGCAAGACCTAGCTTATTTACAAATTTCTTATTCTATGGTATTTATTAGGTAATTATCACCCTCTCTTCATTAATACAGGGAAGTAGAAGATATACCAGTGACTGGTTTTAGAACTAAATGATTTATAGCTTTTATTTTTCTCAACTACAAATTCGGTAATAGCAAAATTAGATAGGTATGCATGCATGCTGAGTTCTCGTTTCAGGTAGTGATAATTTATAACGGTACTTACAAAAAATATAGTATTAAAACATCCAAAAAGCACTTTAGCACTTGTTTCATTTTTGCACATTTTAAATGAAATAAAACTAGATATAGTATATGTATAAAAGGCACACGAGGATCCAGTGTAATACGACACGGAGAAATGTGGTCAAAACGCTAGAGTTACAACTAATAAAGTGAGTATGTGAATAAACAAACGCACGATGAATAGATTCGCCGGTTTTAGGGAGATACGCTCTGTTGAACAGGTGGGGTGACTGAGTATTAAGGCATTTTTGTTTAAAATTAATGCACGAGTCGCTCATGCGTGCCCCAGCAGTTACACTGTGGAATTACAGGTTCGTTATGGAAATAGCTGCCGGCTTTATTGCAACATCACTCAGAACAACGTCGAGTCAATAATGAAAAAAAAAAGCAAGGCGTTGATTAAAACTCATGAGAAACAGTTCATATTTGTATATTTAACTTCATTACTTAATATTTTATTGTTTATTTAAGTCACTCTTATAACATTTAAAATTCAATGTCCTTTTTCCTGAATCCACCACAGCTAACAGTTGGTACGCTTGTAATGTCATCTTGTTCCCGTTCTTTGGTCTCTTGTAGTTCTGAAAATTAAGAGTATATAAAGTTAAACATTTAAATTCAAATAATTTTATTTAGCTAAAATAATTAGATATCAAGGAAGGAAGAGAGGGAACAGCATTACATCCAGTATAATGCGGCCGTTCTAACTTGGCGAACGTGAAGTTAGGCTCTGCGAACTTTAACGCACAAGCGCACTAAAAAAATAAATGCAATTAGCAGTTGTTATTCCTGTTAACAACTGTTATTGGCATTTATTTTTTTAAAACCTTTATATTTGTATGAGTGCACAAGCGCTAAAGTTCGCAGAGCCTAACGTCACGCTCGCCAAGTTAGAACGGCCGTACTGTAGGTATTGTATCAGCATCTGCTTAGCCTTTTCCCTACTACTACTATCAATGTGGGTACAATTCACATTACTAGCAATCCTGCCCACTCCACAAATCCCTCCAACTAAGCTAAATATGCTTATGTCTGGAGTGGGTTCACGACAATGTAATGGGTGAGGTTCGAACCGGCGACCTCTCGATCACAAGTCCGACACCTCAGCCATTAGGCTATTGACGGTTAGTTTCACATGGTGCGACTGCGTACCTGACCCCCAAAGCGTGCTTTCTCATGTATGCAGGAATCTGGATACGGTAACATTGTCACCCTATCCACGGACAGATCTCAGCAAGAGTTTTTGCACTTTGAAGATCCGTGCGACTCAATCTTCGCCCAGTATGGGATGATTCTTAAAATTTCAAAAGTCATGCCTTTGTGTACAGAGCTTTTCCCTGAGAGTAAAAAGGCTATTTTTCTTATTTTTTTTTTTGAGTTGATGCTCAAACCTCTTAGAACCAATATGCAGCTACCTGCACTGCTCTTGTATTGGCCTCATTAATATCCTGATTATCTTAACATAGTATAAAGCAAAGTCGCTTCCGTCTGTCTGTCCCTATGTATGCTTAAATCTTTAAAACTACGCAACGGATTTTGATGCAGTTTTTTTTAATAGAAAGAGTGATTCAATAGGAAGGTTTCTAAGTATATAACATGCATAATATAGTAGAGGAACATTGATGATTTTTGAGGTTTCTAATGTGATGTCGCAAATAAACACATTTTTTGCGCTTGCATTGCAAACGCTGGCTTAACCCTACGTGATAGATCAAAATAATGTACGACAGTATTGTACACCTTAAAAAGTTCAACAAAAAAGTCCGAGATGGTATGTGTCTATCTCTTATAGATAACCCACAACAACCATTTTTTATCCTTTACTTTTTACGAGAAATACGAGCATATTTTACGAAGCGATTTTAAGCAATACAGCATTAATCCTTATCCAATTAAGTATTAATTTAGTATTTACAATAATTACATTGTCCATTTAATATAAATCAATATTGCCCTTTACAGCATGTAATTTAAATGAATAGTTTCGAAGATATTACAAATTTAAAATGCAAGGACATAGCGGTTCCGACGCGCGTGCCAATAAATAGCGCGTCGCAGGCCGCGGTTCGCCCTCCGGTAAGTAGTAACCAGCCTTAGTGTGCTGAACTACGAGTGGCCCTATCAAAAGGCTGTCAACGTTGTATATAAAGACATTCTATAGTATAGTCGCTAGTGTTTAATAAAAACTTTATTAACAAACCTGGTGGTAAATGTAGTTTCTCTATGACAAACTTCTTTCTCTTCAGTTTGAATGCCATGTCGAGACTGGGAGGCACAAAAGGCACTAGAGAGTAAATAGCAGACAACTTGGTGATGTGAAACAGACCATGGTAATCTTTGTACACAGGGTTTGTTTCACGGCTGGAGCCAGCAAATGATTCTATTCTCACTGCATTGTCCACTGAGTACAACAGTCTCTTCATTATGTGGTCATCCTGCAATCAAGGTAAAATAAAAATTATAGCTAATAAATATAAGATATTAAGTTATCTTAGTTTAGGTATCAGTTGCAACTCTCACAAAAAATATTTATTACCTAAGGCTTATCAACATTGTAACATTGTCGTAAAGAAACAATTTTTTTTACCAGACACAAGCATATTTAGCTTAGTTGGAGGGGTTAATAGGATTGCTAGTAATGTGAATTCTACCCACATTGCTAGTATCTCTAAACAAAAAAAAATTGGATTGTTTCTAGTATTTACATTTTTTCAAGATACTTACATCAAATAGATGAGCAGGAATCGTAATAAATGCAACAGCATTTGTGTCCCTAAGAACAACTCTTAAACTATACATGAACTTGATCAGATCTTGTCCATAGTTTACACTGGCCTCATCATCATAATCCATTGCCATCCATACTGGGGAACCCAGTGAGTGTATAGCAATCCTTAGAATATTACTGTTCTTCTTAACACTACTTTGATACTCTTCCTTAGAAACTAATTCTTTGATGCTAGTCAGTAACTTGTAGTATAGACTGTTTTTGAAACCTGAAAATATTGGAGTAAATTAATATCCTAAAACATATTTTATCAAAAGTTGTTGGATGAGTTGAGGTCAAAGGAATAGCAGTACTCAGCAAGGATTATATGGGATTAAAGTTATGGTTGTGATATAATAAGTCATTGGTTGTGATAAATATTAATGTTTAGGAATAAAGTATCATGTAAATGATCAGGTATTGCAATAATTAAGTATTTTACTTAATATTAATCACATTTACTTTATTTTCCACCACACACAACCATTTCATGTCTGCATGTAACAGTAAAAACAGAATTACACTGTAATATGTAGTTTTATCAACATCAAAGTTGTTTAGATACTGTATGGATACATATACCAGGGGCATGCATAGGATTATGACAGGGCATGCGGCGGAGTAAAAACACACAAAAACTTCTTCTTTTATAGATTTTTAGCATAGCCACAGCCACGCATCATAGCATGGTGGCGATGCGTGGCTGTGGCTATGCTAAAAATCTATAAAAGAAGAAGTTTTTGTGTGTTTTTACTCCGCCGCATGCCCTGTCATAATCCTATGCACGCGCCTGACATATACTGTACTATGTACTTTCAATTCATTTAATTACTATTTTTATATCCTACTAGCTGACTCAACAGACATTGTTTTTCTGACCTTTTGAAACTTCCCTTTCCCACTTCTATTTTATACAAAAAGAATTAATGAAATGGGTCCAGTCCTTTTCAACCGACGACAAAAAGAGGAGGTTATCAATTCGACGCGTATATTTTTTTTTTTTTTTTTTTTTTTTTATGTATGATCATCGAGTACTCGAAGACGGCTGAACCGATTTGGAAAATTCTTTTTTTGTTCGAATGGGTATACTTCGAAATTGGTACCATTATCACCAAAGTCAGGATCTGATGATGGGATCCTGGAGAAATCGAGGGAACTCTTCAAATATTATAGGCATACCTATAGCGTTTTGGGTATTTCTTAGACCACAGATGGCCGCCGAAACTACTCAATAATAAGTATTGAGTGGATTGCGATTCGATTACTTGAATATGGATGTTAAGCACTTTATGCTCGTCACAATGCATATGGTGATGTAGAGCTGATGGTGAAGTACCAGGAGAACACCTCAACAATTAACGGCCCAGCATTGGGAAAAGCAATATTTTGTAAAAGGTTATAAGTAGTTGACATTTAGGCTCTTGTAACTAGGTAAATTAAAAATCATCCAACTAAAAAGAGTGAAAAAAAAACTTTTTAACAAAAAATTAAACCGACTCCTAAAAAACACTGCAAACTGAAAAATAACTTTAATTTCGGAAGTCGGTGCCAAAAACGAAAAAACAAAACTAAAGACACCGACTACCGAAATTAAAGTTATTTTTCAGTTTGCAGTGTTTTTTAGGAGTCGGTTTAATTTTTTGTTAAAAAGTTTTTTTCTAGTTTAAGGGGAAGTAACAAACAGCCATTTATTTTTATATTATATAAGATTATATAAAAATTTATCTTACCATTTACTTTCCCACTATCCATATCCAATTTACAAAATTTTATATTGCAGTTATCAATAGTGTTGGCATCAATATGTTTACTCAGATCAAAATGGTGTCCAAAGCTGGTGTTGCTACCAAATGATGACTCCACCTGACTAAGTCCTTCATATCTCCATGCTATTTTCATTTTATCAACATCTCCAGCTGTTGTAATGACCTCATCGTCTTGAGGAATTATAGTAGGTAAGGGTAACTCCTTTGACTGAAAATGTATAAAAGATCTTTGAAAATTTTCAGGCTATTATTAGATATCTGAGGAGAAACTTTTTCCTTTAATAATTCTTTCTTCTTTCTTTAACACTCATATTTTACAAGGCATATCTTACTTTCAGAATAAAATATCATAATTAACTTATAGTTACTATGTATTTAAAAATGTTGTGAAGAATACAATGGTTGGATAGTTACTTTGAGAAGACAAGCCCTGTTGAATAAAATTTAAAATAGTCAGGGTAAGATGGCCTTTCAAAAGTTTATTTCCAATACTTACAATATCAACTGGATTCTCATCTGCTGATGCAATAAACAAGTCATGTTTGCATGCTACACCTTCAGACAAAAAATACTTCAGAAGAATTCTGCTATAGTTAGCCAGGACATCTTCCTCTGAAAAGAATACCATAATGTCAATACCAAAATGCGTTTATCAGTTCAGCAAATGATAAAGAACATGTTCTAGACACAATATGTCATTTATTTTACAAAATTAAAAAGTACTTATTTACTTACCAACAGCAAATATACTCCCTGCAGGTAAACCACCACCTAAAAATTTATATTTTATATATTGCATCTGATGGAATGCTAATATGATTGACACATTTATAACTATTATAGGTTATATTTACACTGAACTTTGTTAAAAGTATAATGTTTTTTACAAATAAAATATAGGAATCTATTTTTTTCTGCTTATTTACTCAATTGAACTTACCAATGATATGGTCCAAAGACGGAATACCCGATGATACTATCGGTAAACTGTTTTTGACTTTTGTTCCACTTATAGTGACGCGAGAGTCACTAGTTTTGTGAAAACTGCTCATGTTGGAGCAATTTGATGTGAAACACACAATATCTTTTTCAGAAGTTAAAGTTACTTCTTTATCATTGTCCTGGAAATAATTAAAATACTTCACTTAACACTTTGTTGACGAAATTAACGAAATTAGAGATGGGTCGTATTCACTAGAACAGATCCGAAGAATAGGTAAATTTCGATACTAGGCGGCACCTATTCCCACTTTGACAATACCTAGTATCATGAAGTATTTCGAAATCCAACTGCTCTTAGGCCTCAAAGCACTAACGCGTAATTGCATTCCGTTCACTCAACATGTTATAAAAATAAATCTGCTTTACCGTTCATTCATGTTTGTCAATATCATTCGTTTGTCAGTCACTTGAATTTAAACCCTAATTCAAAGTACATAAAAATAACGTGACGCGCACGCGTGTTGTGCAAGAATATATGTTCTGTCCTTTTTTAACTACGCTATTCCGTAGTCTTCCCCTCTTTATCATTCAATAGTCGAGAGTACTCGAGATTAGTCAGTAATAGGTACCAACTAGTCTCGACAAGACTAAGTATTACGAAGTACCTATGTATGAAGTCCAAGTATTACCTACCTAGTCTTATCACTGATTGCTGGTGCTGACACACTAATTCCATACAAATTCAAGTACAGGAGAAGTAGCAACGAGGCGTGTCCGTGAAGCTCAAAGACCGCCATCGTAAAATTTATCAAAAATACCGTGTTTATGTTTTTTTGTTTAGCAGTTTCCTGCAAAATTAGTAGCCACAATAAAAACTTGACTTGGACTAAGTATGTACGTGCACCATGACCACATTCGATAAGTAATAACTAATAATTGATACCAGGTGGACTAGGCGGATCAGGTATCTGGATTTACCAAGTACAACCCATCTCTACAAGTAGTGACAGAAGGGAGACGCATGAAGGTATAGATAAATATGGAGCCCACACTTCGAATACCTACCTACTTGAAGCAAAACTTTTGTATTGCTATCTCGCTTACTGTGGTCAGACCCTCTCTTTCTAAGTAGTGTAACCTTAATTTTATTTTACTAAGGAGATTACGTTTTATTTAATTAATATATCCACATCTATGTTCTCTTGTAGACTTAGCTCTTTTAAAAATTGATGAAAGATGCGTATAATAAATTACGAAAAAAGCTGTTTGTTACAGTGTGAAAGTTGGGAAGTTCCTGATTTATTAAATTTGGTTGTTTGTCATTTTCAATCACGCTAAAAGTCCTAGGTCGTTTGCATGGAAATGAGTATAGACTATGACCAGTACAAAAGTTTAGTTCCTGTAGCAATACGAAATTAATGATAGATACTAATGACGCGGCCTCTTGAGGTGGCTCAGAATATCTGGGAGGGTTTGGGTGAGGCCTTTGCCCTGCAGTGGGACAGGGCTGGCTAATATAAAAATATTGGTGCGGGAGACTGGAAACTAACTTATTGTGTATGTAGCGTAAAAACGAAAAAGGGTTGTTAACCAATCCAACTAGCCTATTTTGTCCCACTACTGGGCAAAAGCCTCTCTCTCCCTTTTCCACACAATTCTATCTTTTGCTAGAGTAGGCCAGTCCTTTCGGGTTGTTGTACTCATAATTTTATTAACATCAACTCTTACTATGGGAGCAATCATAAATCGCAAAAAAGAAATTAGATGTTTCATTTATACAAATAAATGAAATAATGAAATAAAAAGTCATCTTGTGTATCATTTTCTTTATATTTCATTAGTGAATTATAATGAAAATGATACACAAGATTACTTTTTTATAGATTTCTGAGTAAGTCTGTGTTAAGGTTTTTTACCACTGTGGAATTTTTAATATTATGTATTTTCATCTATATACGGGGCTATAATAAGAACGGTAATATGTATAAAACCTCAAAAAAGAAACTAAAACACTTTCTAAATTAAAATAATTTATTAACTTTTCTATTATACATGACTAAATATCATTGCTCTGTGTAGTTTCTATCTTTTACCTCGAAAATCACTGAGTATATTTTCTATATGAGTCTTTAAGTGAGCACGTAGACGCATGTTAAAAAATGAATGTGCAATTTTTTTTAATAAGTTTCTTTAATCTTGGATTGCTTCTGCAGTATTTTTTCTTTCGTTGATTTTATTTTCACCTGCACGCCCCTATCAATCTTCGTAGGGACATCGGCTTCGCTGTTGACCTAAAACAAGAAAAGTGTGAAATCAGAACAAAATTTTATTTTATTAATTCGTTTGACTGTACTTATTATTGAAATAATTATTATACTAGTTGTGCCCCGTGATTTCACCCACATTCCTCCACTCCTAAGGATCGTAGCGTGATGTAATATAGATTTCCTAAAGTGGGTTAAGAAAATGCAAAAGGTATATACTTAATATTAATTTCAGTCAAAGGGAAACTTACAAGTAACTTGTTAAGATTGCTTATATTTTCAAGAATTCTTCGGCCTTGGTTTTTACTGGTTTGGTCTTCAACATTGGAACTGGCACGTTTCACTCCCGTTTCCTTAAGAGAAGAATAAATTTCGTAAGTGCCAGAACTAGTACTTGGTACAACCAGAGCACCTATTTGTACCACAGACTCTTCATGTAATGAACTTGCTCTCTATTACATATTTTACAAAATATTGCCTTTTATCATATATTTGAATAATTTGAAAAAAAAATGTCTAAAAACATAATAACATGTAATATAGATAATGAAATTTTTACCTTGCTAGATGATACTACTTCTTTATTTATTATTATAGTAGAAACTGCTGTTGGTTTTAAACGCCTTGTTGAATCATAATCTGATTCTTGAAAATGCAAATTGGAAATCTTTGTACTTTCATAAAACTTCATTTTCAGTGGTACAATGGATAACCACAATTTCAAATCTAAAAAAAAATATTATATTTATTATACATTAATGATTTAATAATGAGAAACAAAAACTAAATACCAAAGAAAAAATCTGCGAGTAAGATAATGGTTGTAAAATTATATATGGTCCCACAGAAAGTCCCAGATATAGAGTCTGGCAAACGAAAGTAGATGACTGAAAAAGGGCGGCAAATTTAAAAAATATCACCATAGCAACCCCAAAACTACTATGAAATACCTGGAATAGTGTTATTTGATACTTTAGAATTATTTATTTTATTTCATCGGAATAAAAATACAAGAGGTATTTTAGGTAGGTAGTAGTTTAGATATTGTGTCTTAATTCGAATTAAAAAAAAACATGAGTATTCTAAAATTGTTCTGATTTATTCACTACAATTAAAATCTGAATGTAAGACTTCCATGTGGAAGGTTTCATTAGAGTCATTGGAATCATTGTTTCCTACGTTAATTATAAAACTTTCTAGATTTTCTGTAATTGTGTCCCTTTCATAATATTTATTTTCAACATGGATGACATGATCAGTCATTTTCTTTCACTCCTCGGGAGTTTTATTTTCAAACGACTCTTTTATAACTTTCTCTAACCCCACTGCAGGCAGAGCAATATTTTAACTTGCCACTTTACTTTTAGCCAAACTCCATACTAACTCAATGGCATTTAGATCAAAGTGGTAAGGGGCTAAGTCGCAATACCTCGTGCCCATTCTGCTTCAGAATTTCATCAGCTTCATATACTGGCTCAGGTGTGTTTCGTTTTAAACTTGTTTTCTAACGACATAAAATTCGTTAATTTTGTTACGAATAGCATCTATGTCGAAACTATGTAAGTCGGACACTGGGTTTATATGGCCTTTACGCGCACCTTCCTTTTTAATTCTTTTTAATGTAGCAATGCTCACTTCTGTAAAGAATGGTAAAACAGAATGATTAGGTTCTGCAAATCATGAATTCAATTACATCTTTATAAAAGTTATGTACTCTTAGTAAAAATTTACCAGTTATTGAAGCTATTTCATCCAAGTACTGGTTCTGGGTTTTCTTTCTGCTCTAAATCCGTAAGTTTTTCAATAGTTTTCACTATCTCATCAACCCCTGCTACATCCACCAGATTTTCTATAAAAGAAATGAAAATTGTTAAAAGCCATGCAACATTTAATAGTATGTTAAATAACCATAATGCATTATTATGAAGGTGTTTTACTATAAAATAAATGTGATTCAAAATAGATAAATATTTTTCCTCGCTAAAAGATAAATATTAGTTATGAATTACGACAAAGTATCAACTTAGTAGCGTCATACTAACTTATAAAATCGAACAACACACGTAAACAATCTTGTTTTTGTTTGAATTCGGCGTCTTTCTCCTGTTATTTTTCTTGATATTTAGACATCATGCGAAACAACATCTCCCGTACTCCACTTTTAATAATTTTGTTAATTTTTCGCTGAATAAACGCTATTAACAAGATCATAACCAATCACCAACAACACGCCATCTTGTTTTGGAATATTAAGTTTGACATTAGTATAGCATTGCCATATAAAAAGTTTGCAAATAATTCCAGTGTCTACTTTCGTTTGCCAGACTCTATCCTCAATATGGTCACACTATTAACAAAGTAACAAAACAAAATAAACAAACAACAAAAACCAAAAATAAATAAAGTTGCATTAAGTCCATGAAATTCAATGTAAAACTATTTGGTCTTTTACACAGTTATCTAAGTTATTATAACTAATATGTTAAAATCATTGGCCAAGCGTTTTATGAAGTAATTAACTGAAAATACAAAGAAATATTATGTTTACAAATATTTAGTGTCAAAATTCACGATTTAAACACGCGTGAAATCTTGTATCACCACCTGGAAACCACGTACTACCCAACCACGCACTACACAAATTTGCACCATTACTTCAATAATTAATACATTGACTAAAGTCCATTTCACGAAAGAAGTCCCACAGACGCAGCGCTCTATTCGCGCGACATAATGTTGCCACGGTTAAATATGGGGAAATCAGGGGAAATAATTTATAGTTCATTTACTTTCATTTTATTAACTAGGTACTCGAATAGTTAGATAAGAAAAAAAATGTTTTTAATAGAATGTATTTTTAATATAATAGGTACCAATTGAAGTCCATACTGCTAAGGTCAGATTAGTGAAAAATAAATCTTCCTGTAATCTCTAAAATATAAAATGGAGATGTTCGACCAACTTTAAATTAGAAAAATAAAATATTTAAAACTTTTATTCAAAGTTTTATTGAATAATTATGATCGGTCATACTATGATCACTGTCAGAAGAGTGAATAGAAACAGAATCAGATTCTGTTTCACTATCACTAGCCGTGAATATAATAAATCGATCCATTGCTTCATCCATAAGACCATCATTTTTTAAATATTCTTCCTCCAAATGGTGTACATGTTTACATTGAACTGCCCAATCTTCCGCTATAACAGTCTCAAAAGCATCTTCTGTTAGGCGTACAATTTCTTTTGGATCTTGGCCCACGTTTTTATCCGCTACCCGTCTCTTTACAAGGCTCCACATTTTTTCGATCGGATTGAAATCGCAGTGGTAAGGCGGCAATCTTAGCAATTCATGATTGTGAGATTTTAATAATGCCTCCACTGCATATGTAGGTGGACCTTTGTTTTGTTTAATTAATTCAAATAATACAACTTTTGTCCAAGTATCTTCAAAATATACTCCCTTTTCTTGCAGCCATTCCTGCATGTCACGTTTAATACTTGACATTGTAGGTGCTTTATTTATTTGAGTGCAGTGATACGGAGCGTTGTCCACAAGTGACCTTTCAGGCAGGTTAGGAATGACTTTTTCACTCATCCATTTCAAAAAATTAGTTGAGTTCATGTCATCGTGGTAATCTGAGGATTTGGATTGAGATTTGAACATTAACAATGCACCATTAACAAAACCATTTTCAGTTACCGCATGAGCAATTATCCAACGACTCCCTGATGACTCTGACACGAACATCCCAGGCTCCTCCTCACTTTGCCAGCAACTTTTGGCATGATAAGTGTTGTGTTTATAGGTCTCGTCTAAATATACTACAGGTTTTTTCTCCATATTGCAATTTCTTCGGATTCTCTCCAAATATCTTGAACGCCATGCAGTAATATCATAATGTTCCATTAGTAATTTACGTTTCGATTGGCATCGCTTATGCTTGAAACCGATGCTATGCAATATACGGTGCAATTTTGTGATGCTTCCTTGATAATTTATGTCTTCTCTCAAAACTGCACGTAATTTAACCAATGTAGGTAATTCCTTCTTCACAACATAAAAACTGTGAATTTTTTGCCGTATTGCGCACAAATCAAATCCATCCAAGTCGAACTTTTTAGGATGCGGGCGACTCTTCCCTGGGGTGACGATAACTTTAGAAGTACTCGCCGCTGTTGCGCCTTCTTTTGTAACTCTCGTTACAGTTTTCTCTGAAACACCTGCAATAAAAAGAACAATTAAAAAAAGTTCAAACAAAGATTATTTTCGTATTTAATTACATTATTGTTGAATATAACTTTACAAATTTTTGTTGTGTTGTGATAGTTCCTTTTCAAATTTTCCTTAATAAAAATCGTGCATTAAAAAAAAAAACTTAATACCAATCTGTAAATCAATCGGGAAAAAATCTGTATATGGCAGCCCCAAAATTTACCTGTCATGGCGGCGACTCTTTTGCGAACATTGTTTATTGGTATTAAAACATCGCGATTCTTGTGTTCCGCTTCAAAGAACTCCTTCACCTTTAATATCATTTCTCGACCTGCACTTTTTACAACTTTTGGCATCGTAAATAAACGCACTAATCCAATAATAAACTCACAAAATATCTACCACAACAAACGCACCTTGATAACATCGACAAACGACAACAAGGCCGATCTCCCCATCTGTCAAATTTAGTTCCACAATTGGCCGTGGGACTTCTTTTCGTGAAATGGACTTTACAGACAAATATCTCAAACCGTTTGAGATATTTGTCTTTTCAGTGCGGTTCACAGCTTCGTTTGAATTTCAAACGAACCTGTGAACCGCAAAGTAAACAACGCCATATTGGTAAGATTAATGTTGATATGTGGGGCCAATGTTGCCACATTACCAAATGCTTAGGAAATGGGATAATAATTCACTGATTCGCCAACTTTGATAAGCATTCGTGACATAGAATTTTGGAATTTTTAATTTCAGTAATCTTAGTTTAGCTTTTTATTTATTGGCACATTATTTAACAGTATTTAACTTATGATTGGGTTTGTGTGGTGACTCTTTTTAAAAACGTATTAGGAGATTTTAATAACGAGATAGCAATACTACAGTCCACACTAAAAAGAGAGGTCAGACCACAGAGAGTGAGATAGAGATACGTAGGTATTTGACTCAAGCTGTTGTTCGAACTGTCAAGTGTGGGCTCCATATATCTAATATCTATACCTTCATGGGGAGACGTATGGCTAATTGGCTATGGTAATTTGGGAACAAACAGAATGTAAGGCCGGCCTCAAACGTTCGGTTTCCGAATTAGGTCTCCGAATCTGAATTCCTGATCAGGAAACCTAATTCGGAAACCGAACGTCTGCACTCTGCGGCCGGCCAGTGTGACCGGATTTAGTATTTTAACCTTTTCACCGCCAAGCACTTCTATAGAAGTTCGGGATTTTCGTGCCACCAGCGCCACAACTTCTATAGAAGTTGTTCATTTTAACTATCTTATTAAAATAAATTTACTGTGATTAAAAGCTTTGTTTCATTTTATTATTTAAGATAGCACTGTCTACTATCCTGTTTTTTATTTTTCTACACAAAATAAGCCCTAGTTTGTCCTAAAATCGGCAAAAATAGAAACTCCGAATTTTGTTACTTTCCTCAGAACGCCATCACTTCATATCATGTTGGCCAGTGATGTGCCGTGAAAGGTTGATTTCACCATTGAAATATTTATAAATACAGAAAGTTACGAATATCGAAAACAATTTGAGGTCAATAAAATATGAACTTAGTTATCTACTTCATTACAAAGGATAGTAGATGAATTTCGACCTTCAGGTAGATGCCGATACGTAATTATAAAGTTGTTACCAATTCTTGTCGATAGTTATTTTCCCATCTCTACAAAACAATTGGTCGTCTATGCCCCTGTGCGCCACCGAGTGCCACGAACTACTATAGAAGTTGGTCAGTGACGTCATAGGCGTGCGGCTGTCAAGGTCACTTTGGCATAGTGCAGCACAAAAACGGATTCGCGCGCACGCATCTTTCTTTCTTTCACTTGATAACAAATAGAAAAATGAGTGAAGAATTCGAACGTACTTCTTAAAATTTTGCAAGGTGTGGAATCGAGTAAATAGAGAAACGCAATCTGTGCGCGGGGTCCCCCGCGCGCAGATGGGTAAACGCTACCGATACATGAGTTAAGAAAAGAACAGAAACAACACTTAAAAAACAATGCTTTGATAAGTACACGACTACAAGCTTGATAGAATTTAAATATATACTTACTTTCCATTTCAAAAAACACTTTAAAAACAATTAAAAATTCTGCCACTTAGATACCTATGGTAAAAAACGTTGACTGAAGTTATTAAAAAAAACACAGGAATAAACAAAAATAGAAGAAAGAAAGACCATAGACCCCATCCCTGATCAGAATCGAATTCAACGTGCCCTCAGTGCCAATAACTTGATATGAAGTTAAAGAATGAGATCATGAAACAAATAGAGATGTACCCCATTCCTTATAGTTCTAATTGAGTTATGTATTAGTTTCTTTGATACTTATAATTTATACTGTTTTTTTCTTATTATGGATACTTTACTTTTTCAAAGACAGTGAATAAAGATTTAGCGCGTATTTCCGATTGGAGTTTGGATCATGGTTTGAAGGTTAATCCTGCGAAGACTAAAGTCATTATTGTTGGCAGCCCTAGGCTACGTTCCAAAATTGACTGGACGACCCTTCTCCAAATCATTTTCGATGGAGCTGTTATACCCTACCGTGACTCAGTAAAAGACCTTGGTATTTATATTGATAAAGATTTGTCTTGGGGTCCCCAGTTGCAAGAAGTGAGCCGCAAACTGTTCGCCTCTGCGGGGTCTTTGCGCAGATTGCGCAATTTCCTACCGACTGCTACTAAAACTGCGCTTGCCCAATCTCTTCTTCTCCCTATCCTTGACTATGCTGATGCTGTTATTACATTACGTACTATCTGAACAGAGTGGTTGTCTGCACTGTGAAGCAAGTTATAAAGAGGTGGCCACTGGCCATGCAATTCCTACGGGCAATCTAGGTGGCATGCGGTGAGACTTAAATAAAAGATGTTCTGGTAACTATTCCTGTATTTCTTGTTTATCAAGCAGTTCACAAATAGCGAGTAATTAATAACATATTTAGTCTTAACATAATAGGCACTTATACTTATGGGTTTAGAATAAAATATTAGAGAAAAACGTGTTCTCACCTCGATTACATTTTGACAAGAGGAAGTGAAAATATATAGTCTTTGTAAAGAGGGAGTATGCTCTATGCTAACAGATAATTAAAGCGTAGAACACACTAGTTTCATCAGATGCAAGTTATCCAGATCTAACTGAAGTGCAGCTAGATAAGCTTGAGCGACTCCAAAATTTTTGTATCAGATTCATATTTGGATTGCGCAAATATGATCATGTTTCTGAGTTTCGCACTAAACTCAAGTGGCTGCCTATTCGCCTTCGCCGGAATGCACATATTTTATCATTACTCTACAGTATTCTTTTCAATCCAACGACTCCCTTTTACCTCAAAGAACGTTTTAAGTTCCTTCATGACACACATGTTAGAGATTTGAGATCATCAGAGAATTTGAGAATTTTGATGCCTACGCATTCCACAAAATTTTACGACCAGTCATTTACGGTGCAGGCCATTCGGTTGTGGAATGGATTGCCGGTGTCAGTAAGACAAGCTCAGTCACTTGCAGTTTTTAAAAGCTCGGTTGCCAATCATTTTATTTCAAACTTATGATTATTCCTTTGCTTTCTCCACACGATGTTAAAAAACACATAATATATTTATTTATTTTATTTTAATTTGTTTTTCCGTTATTAATGAATATTTGTACAGTAGTACACTAATATAGCCCTCCCCATTTTAATTAAAGCTCATAAAGTCCTTCCAAAGGTTGTCTGGAAGATATCGCTCTCAGCGATAAGACCGCCATTGTAACCAATTTTTTACAATATTGTTATTTAAGTGTGATTCAATTATTGGTGTACAATAAAGTATATTCTATCTATCTGTATATTTAGTTATACATTTATAGCTTGGCGCTCGGCGAGGCATTGCGTTTTGTGTACGTTGGCGGCGAAAAGGTTAATACTTTTTGAGTATATTTTAGTAAGTTTTCCAAGAGTCAGTATTTTTAAAGGTATATTGGCGGAAGCCATTATTTTTGGGTATATTTTAGAAAAAAGTTATGGCAATACCATAGCCATGTCATAAAATTATTAAAAAAAAAAACTGCGTACATTGATGTTCAGGGGAATTTCCGGATTTAGTCTATATTTCATTTTGGAGCAAAGATCAGTAAGTTACAGATAGGACATGACAGGTGGGCCCCCTAGAATTACAAATAGTATCGAATCATCTAGTCACAAAATGATTTTCTGTTCTGCACTTGGCTTAATATTTGAAGGTTTGGTTTCAAATTTTCAAATTGAAACTTAGGGAAATTCCCGAATTATAGAAAGTTTCAATAATTCGGGATTTTCTCTAAGTTTATATTGTACGTGTTCGTCGTAATATAAATAGAGCGCGCGATTGTTTGTTGTCATTTTACTTCATGCTAATACGCTGTTATCTGATACGCAATTCAGAATCCAGAAAACATGTTTAGTTTTCAGAAAAGTTATTTGGCTAAATGGGAACAAATCCCGGAGTTTTCTTCGTGGCTTTCACGTTATAAAGATGACGAGTACGCTGCGTTTTGTAAAGCGTGCAGTGCGAAACTCCAAAGTAAAACAACATGCAAATACTGAAAAGCATAAATCGAACTTGAACAAATATAAAGGACAGTCAAAGGTAAGCATAACTTGTTTTAGTAAAATTAGAATTACTGTACCTAAAGTCGAGAAGTTCGGAGGTACTTTATTAAGTGGATGATCATAATGTATAATTTATGTTTTTACTTGTTTCCAGATTGACACATTTTTCAAAAAGGCACCACTGAAAGACGAAGTCAAGAAAGCGAAGCTGCGTTTATGCGGTTTTCTTTCAGAACACAACATCTCTTTTAGAGCTATGGACCATCTTAGTGATGTTCTAGTGAAATGTTGTCCTGACTCCGAAATTGCAAATGAATTTTCCTGCAAGAGAACCAATGCTATAACGCTTTAGGACCCGAATTTGAAAAAGTTATGATTGAAGATATACTTCGTACTGTATCTCCGTCAGGTAAACCAGTATATTCAATTGTAATCGATGAAAGTACAGATGTCACCACAATCAAAGTGTTGGCGATAGTAATCAAATACTTCTCTGAAACCAAATGTACAAGTACAAACCAAATTCCTTGATTTAGTTGATTTAAGTGGTGAGACTGCATATCATTTATTTGATGCTTTGTCATCAAAGTTATCCGAGTTAGTTTTAGATATAAAAGACGTGATGGGGTTCGCTGCTGATACTACGAATGTGATGTTTGGTCAACACTCTGGCATTGTTACAAAAATTAAACAAGTGAACCCAAAGTGCTTATTCATAACATGTGTTTGTCATTCTGCAGCATTAAGTGTTAGTCATGCTTGCAAAATACTACCTATAAATTTAGAACAGATAGTAAAAGAAGTAGGTAGGTATATGGATATTTTTCTCAAAGCAGCAAGCGTCAAACAGAATTTGTTGAGTTCCAAAATTTCGCTGACACTGAAAAACATAGGTCATTATGATATAAGATGGCTATCGCTTCATGCTGTTAACCTTTTCACCGCCAACGTACACAAAACGCAATGCCTCGCCGAGCGCCAAGCTATAAATGTATAACTAAATATACAGTAAACAGTAGTGATGGGGATATCGTCATATCGATGAATAAGATTTGTACGCGTAAAGTTAAGATTTAAAGTTGATTTTACGAATATAAATAAAAACTGATTAAATATTTCCAGATTTGTTTTATTTCACAGTATCCTTAATAAGAAAAAACAGTATAAATTATGAGTATCAAAGAAACTAATACATAACTCAATTAGAACTATAAGGAATGGGGTACATCTCTATTTGTTTCATGATCTCATTCTTTAACTTCATATCAAGTTATTGGCACTGAGGGCACGTTGAATTCGATTCTGATCAGGGATGGGGTCTTCTAGTTTTGTTTATTCCTGTGTTTTTTTAATAACTTCAGTCAACGTTTTTTACCGTAGGTATCTAAGTGGCAGAATTTTTAATTGTTTTTAAAGTGTTTTTTGAAATGGAAAGTAAGTATATATTTAAATTCTGTCACGCTTGTAGCCGTGTGTTCTTTCTCTTTCAGAAGATTTTTTGTGTTTTACTTGCACATATTAAAAGTTTTTTTAAAAATTCCTTATTTAAAGTTAAATATATATACATATAAACAAACAACTTATTTTTTACTAGATTTATAGATCTTCTGTTTCTCTTTTCTCACCTTTTTAGATTTTAGAGATGTAGAACTATTTCAGTGAAAGCTGACATTGCGGAAATAGTGAGTAAATAAGAAATTATTTTCTATGGAACATGGTAAGTCTGGCATCTGCCGGCTTAGAGCATTTAACCATGGAGATGGTATAGCTGGGCGAACCCCTCTGCCAAAGTCGATTGATCATATGACCATGCACGTTATATAAAACTACTTCATTCGCCGACCGTTGCCATTATGTATCGTATTGTGTCGCTAGTAAGTGTTCACAAAATATTATGAATTGTGCAGTTTCTTCTTACAAAAAGCCATCTACCACTTCAAATTTGCGAAACTGTGATATTTTCTACCACATGTAAGTATAAATTATACATCAAAATAGTTTTATTTAAGGACAATGTCAAAATAATCGTGAATGCCATTACGATAGAAAAATTCAGTGGTACGTTGGTAGCACAAACGTAGTACAGGGGCTGACAGGGTAGCGAAGTGCATAGTGATGGGATAATGTAAGTGAATGATTGAAAAAATAAATGATTTTTGAATCAGTATGTTCAGTTACATTTTTTGTGTGAATCTGCTGCCTATGGTTTTAAGTTTTAGAGATCGTCTATTAAGTGTATGTACTGGACAACTCGGTTCACGGAACTGCTAAGTAAATAAAATAAACTATAGTAAACGTTGCTGGTTCTACACGATTATGAGGCTAATTTATTGCTTTTAGAGATTTTGAGAGGGGTTTTTAACATTTTGATTTAATATTTTTTATCAAGTAGTTTATCTCAAGGCTATATACGTACACAATAAAATGAATGGACTTCATTTTCATTTGACTCTGTTGGAACTGATTTAAACTGATTACTTTTATTATTATTATTATTTCAACAGATTTCCAAAAGATCCTGTGACAAGAGAAAAATGGAGGATATTTTGCAGTAATACAGAAAGAGAAACATTTGTACACACGCGTACTAGTACAAACTGTTTAGAACATTTTACGCAGTCTAGTTTTAAAGCACTTGCGAATAATAGAAGGAAATTAGTTAAGGGTGCGACACCCACTTTAAAAAATTAAAATTGCTTGCCTTGGAAACGGTAGTAGTTTCTTTTTCTTCATTTAGCCAATCCATTCCTCAATCATTACAGTCTCACAGCCTATCCATCTCTCAACCATCAATTACACACAGCCAATGCGGCCCAATAACGTCATCATCTATCAGTGACATGGGTCAGACTCCTACGAAAATAAAACTGCGCAAGTAGTTGCAGTTTAAAAATAAAAAAAATATTTAGGCTTCATTGTGCGTACGGCTAAGGAGTGGAATTCCCTGCCGGAGTTTGTTTCCCGATAGCTATAACCTAGGAGTCTTTAAGTCAAGAGTGAATAGGTTACTTTTAAGTAAGCGTGCTCCATCTTCGACCACATCATCACTTACCATCAGGTGAGATGGTGGTCAAACGCGAACCTATTTCTAATAAAAAAAACAAACGAATCTTAAATAAAAAGGTTGATACAAGAACTTCATAACAATTTAGAAGAATTATCACTGATTGACAAAAAAATAAACTAGTCTTGAGCAAAATTGGTGTTACTCAGAAGGAACTTCTTAAAATACGGATGAAAAAAGTGATAAGCTCCCTAGAACGAAATGTTCATCAGAATTGAAATCTTTTGCGCTCACTCTACATTACTACTTGGCAAAGGTGTATAAGTGCGTACGCAAGATATTTCACTTTTTTATAGAAACACCGAATTCAAATAGTCTTAAAAAACAAAAAAAATACGTGTTATAGTGTTACATAAAACAAATAAAAGCCTATCCGATTGATCGTATTATTTACCTTTGCCTACTATTTGATACATATATATTAGGCCCGTATTAAAAAACGGAGCTCGAGTATGAATCTCAAATTCCTGACCCTAAATATAATCAACCCCAAAAATAGTTTCAAATACTTAAATACATTCTATACTACTCTGAACTGAATCTGTAGGTAGGTTATATTGTTGCAAGATGTATACCATACCACCATTGTATGAATATCATTTGTTTGTAGCTAATTAAACAATTCTATTCTTATAGGAAAGGCGCAGGTACAGCAATTAAATAGGACATAGTATGATGTAATTACGAAATAATTTTTGAGTAAAAATAAATACAATCGTTCTTTTTCCTACCTTCCTACGTAGTTTCGCAGACCACATATTGCGATTTTGTTGTTATTTGTGAAATTATGGACATATGTTTATTTGAAAGAGTTTTGAAATATATTTTGTTCATTCATTCATACATTATTCTACTCTTTCTTCCTATCACATCACTAGCACTTTGTGTTTGTTGTCATAGGATAATAGCATAGTTACGCGCAAATTTGTCAATGCGTGTGTGTTTTTCTATTGTATGTTTATTATTTTTTCGTATGCGTTTGTATCAACAGGAAGCATGTATCTGTATGCGATTGTCAAATTTTTGTAGTGTGCTGTATGTGTTTTCCTCGCCTCCCGCAGAAAGTGGCAGAAAAAGTTGTTCGGTGATTTGCTCCTTGCCATCTCCATAGGTTAAATGCTCTAAGGATCTGCTGCTTTATGCTTCAGTTAGGATGGCAACACTGACTATAATATACTATGTTCTGTTTGCTTAAAGGTCTTGTTACAGGCCATAAAATTCCAAAAATAAAAAAAAACTATGTTCTGTCTTCTGTCATTCTGTGGTGCCGTGTCATTAAACTGCTTGTGGCACATGTATTTTTTAATAATAACTCTTCCAGAGTAAGATTCAACTGAATGTTCGGTGATTTGCTCCTTGCCATCTCCATAGGTTAAATGCTCTAAGGATCTGCTGTTCGGTGATTTGCTCCTTGCCATCTCCATAGGTTAAATGCTCTAAGGATCTGCTGCTTTATGCTTCAGTTAGGATGGCAACACTGACTATAATATACTATGTTCTGTTTGCTTAAGGCCGGCCGCAGACGTCCGGATTCCTGATCAGGTTTCCTGATCAGGAAACCTGAATGCTCTACTTACATACAAAATGTTCAACAAGGCGCACACTATTCTTATTTTTTCCGGACGGAAAAAACCTGACGTTCGGTTCGATGCGTTCCGGAATGTAAGAACGGAAAAAACCTGATGACGTCATTCCGAACGCAGCGCTGGCGTACATTTTGGCTCGGCCGCCGTACACGCACGGAAATTTCATTTCAGATTAGTGTTGCCAGACAGATTTCTCGATATCCATACAGATTTTCATCATGTCATACCGATAAAAACTTGACGAGTGAAGGCCATAGATCATCAACTCTTGCCATAAGTTCTGCACTTTTATTGTGCCTACGCAGTAAATATAAATTAAGTACATTAATGAAGTAAAAATAATATATTTCGTAAAGTTTTAGTGGCTTAGTAGTTGAGTAATAGCACTTTCAGTAATTGAAACTGAATTCTACTTGACCACTAGAAAAACAACCAGCCACTAAAAGCATCATTTCGCCACTAAAAGGGGGGTCGAACTAAGTTGGTAACACTGGTCTCTATACGTAAAATTCCGAATGAAAAAAACCGGACGTATGCGCTAGTCTCACGGAATTCCGAATCTGAATTCCTGATCAGGAAACCTGATTAGGAAACCGGACGTCTGTGGCCTGCCTAAAGGTCTTGTTACCAGGCCATAAAATTCCAAAAATAAAAAAAACTATGTTCTGTCTGTTAAAGATGTGATAAACGACTTAAAACTTTTAACGAACTTATTCGTTTATTTTTTATCAAAAGTCACTTACGTAAACTGCTTAATACGCTTATTTACTTTCTTACATTAAAAATAATGAAATTATGTTGTTTGCTTTTTTAGTTGGTTAAGTTTAAGTATTGGTTTTTAAACGAAATCAATGAATTTTCTTTCGTACTTGGCAGGCTTAGGACTGACTGAATGAATAATATTATATATTGATGAAACTTTACTAAGTAGGTTAGTATTATTCTAAGATCTGTATTTATTAATAACTTGTCAAATAATAAACTACATTTTATTAAATTCAGGCGTACTTAAAAGTTCATTGATCTATTATAGGTATGTACATTTTGATAATTTACAAAATTTCCATTATTTCCTCAAACCATCAAGTCATTTATTCACATTCAGAAACATAATTTTTTCTACTTTGCTCGTCAACAACCGGGTCTTCCATTCCGATATTATGTTAAAATCGGAATACGATAAAGTTTTATTACAAAAATTACACACAGCTGTTTTAGTCGCATGATTTCTCAAAAAAAAGTTCCAAATTATGTTATTCGAACTTCTACTCGTCATTTTGATACAGTAGTTATTCGAATTTACAGTTTAATTAGCTCACCAATTTGTTTTTGTAGAAAAAGTAGTCAAAATTAACACAATTACTTACACTATAAACTATTTACACTATTATTAACACAATTACCTATTAAACACAATTAACTACACCTAAAAACTATATTATATACAAGTCCAAAACTCACAGAATTATTTCCTTGGTAAGAAACTATTCACCACATGAAATAATGTTTTACACTATTTATGTTTACGTAAACAATTCCGAGTCACAACTTTTAATCAAATTGTTTCGGAAATTCACAAAACATGACGCTTTTCACCGGGCGGAGGAAACGCTACTAAACGTAAAAAGCAAAGTAAGTGATAAGCAACCCGTTTAAATTAAATTGGCGCTTTTAAAAGTGAACAACGGAAAGCACATTTAATTTGCTAGGTTTACCAATTTTGAGTAAGTCAACGCGATTCAGCACATAAACAAAAGATGTAAATATTTTAAACCTTAAAGTTTTTGAATTAAGGTCGATTTTCGCATAATCATTGTTTACTATCGATTAAAATTGAATCAGGCGCCATCTATCAGTTGTTACATAATTCATTTGAGCACGTTCTTACTTACGTGGTTATGAAAAGAAATTATCAAAACGCGGTTGCGTTTTAATTTTAACAAAAAGCGGAATAAACAGATAACTTTAAATGCTTTTATAAACAAGTCTGCTTATTCGTTTATTTTAAATAATATGTTATATTATATGCTTTTCGTTTAAACGCCCACCTCTGCTGTCTGTTGTCATTCTGTGGTGCCGTGTCACTGCTTGTGGCACATGTATATTTTAATAATAACTCTTCCAGAGTAAGATTCAACTGAATTAAAAGGCACACAAGTGATTTATAACATTTAAAATGCAGGGTCCAGCAGTTTTTATGGATATATCTCTCGAAGATCAAGTAAGTTAACGTCAACATAACCTAGTGAATAAGTTTGGTTACTGATGTAAAATATAAACGTCGACGATTTCAGGCACTAGAGCTAAGGAAGTATTTCAAGAGTCTCGGTGCAGAGATAGCAGAAGAGAAATCACCGAAGGGTATAGAGGACGACTTGCACAAAATAGTGGGAGTGTGTGATGTCTGCTTCAAGGAACCAAATGAAGCAGAGATTGAAGCTATACTGAACAGTATTGTTTCCATCATGGTATCTGTAAGTATAATTTTTATGTTATCCATTAATCTATCTTGTCTTCCATGTCTGTCTTTCTTTAGGATCATAACTAAAAAAGCATTGAGCGACGTAACTTTTGATGAATTGGTTATTTAAATAACGAAAGTTATCGGGGAGACTATGCTTGTGACGTTTTAAAACATTAACTTTTTATTTGCTTGCAGATACCATTGGAAAGAGGAGAAAACTTAATTTTGGCTTTTAGTCAAAGGCTAACCAAGGCACCAGGGCCCAAACTTGGCATGGTTGTGCTACAGTCGTAAGTTATCACATATCTATCATCATCCTTTTGCTCTAATCTCAATCTCTGTTAAATTGTGAGAACTCTGGTACTTAAAAGGGTGCCAGTGTCCAACTATTTTAGTTTACATGTATACAAACAATAGCTTTGTTTCCTATCATATGTAATGTAAGTTAGTTCAATTCAATAAATATTCTATTCTATTTAAACATTGATTTTAATAATTTAGCATCTTATGTTTAATTGTTTATTGAATTCCACTAAATTGTGTATTAACTGGTTTTTAATGATCAGAACAATTTGAGATAAGACAGCTGTTAGTAGTGAATTCATTCTTGTAATGTTTAGAAATAATAATAATACATTTTATAACTAGTTTATTTTAAATATTACAGGCTATGGCGTCTATACAACAACTTGGAGGCCAATTCCCCTCTGCGATACCATGTATACTACCACGTTATTGAGTTAGCAGCACGTGTGGGCTTTGTACGGGAGGTATTCACCAGTGTTGAACAGCTCAGGAAAGAGTTCTCAGGCTGCCTGCCTACCAATGAACAAATGCAAAAGCTCTATAGGCTTTTGCACCAAGTTTTAAAAGACCAGAACAGGTAACAGATGTTTAAATTATTAACAAAAGTCTTGTAAACTATACTTGTAATGTAATTATTGGGCTTGTGCGATAGAAAGTTGTTTAGTATGCTTACTACATTTCAGAAGTTCTGTTTAGTAAAATTTATGCTTGAAATAATTAATTTTATTAGATTTACGATCCAAAAACTATGTGCCACTTCACTTATAAACAGCATATAACTAAGCTAACAAATTAAGTAAATTACAAATTAAAAGATACTCTTATTGTAAATTACTCTTTATTGTACACCATAACAAAATTAAATAAGAACTTGTAGATAGATAAAAAATGTTGTATTGCCTAGAAAGTTAAGGCACAGCAGAATATACATGAAAGGTTTGGAATTGTTGCTAGGTGTTGAAATAATTTATATCTGTCTCGATAAGAAATATATTTCCTATACAATTAATTACAATTCCAATATGACCAAATAGTCTAGTCAGTTGAAGTTCTATATAGATTCATTTTTATATTTAATATTTGTATTGGTTTCAGTGAACTAGCTTCGAAGGTTATGATTGAGCTGCTTGGCACATACACTGACGAAAACGCCTCATATGCCAGAGAAGACGCCATCAAATGTATCTCCACAGCATTGGCTGATCCCACGACATTCCTATTGGATCCCCTGCTATCCCTCAAACCTGTAAGATTTCTTGAAGGTGAACTAATCCATGACTTGCTCACCATTTTCGTATCAGAGAAACTGTCCAGCTATCAGACCTTTTACCAGAATCACAAAGAGTTTGTACATTCTCAAGGTATGTTATTATTTTGTGAGCCTGTAAAAGCCTGTGCAAGGAATTGTACAAAATATCTTCACAAATTCAAACAAATCTTGTTGGGTTTCAGGTCTAGACCATGAACAAAATGTAAAGAAAATGAGGATATTGTCTTTCATGCAAATGGCTGAAGTTAACCCTGAACTGACGTATGATGAGATTATCTCTGAGCTGCAAATTGAAGAACAAGATGTTGAAGCTTTTATCATTGAAGGTAATCCATTAATTCTATTAAATTCATATAGTCAAGGCATGAGCCATCATAAAGATGGAGCCATCATAAAGATTTAAAATATTTATATGGCCGGTAGATATTGGTGCTGTTATTTTACTATAGAAATAATGTAGTGACAATGGCGATATTTGAATGTTGTATGAAGTGACAATGTGATTCTGTTCTGAATTTATTTGTTGATTATTATAAATATATTTGACTGCCTTGCTGATCTAGTGGTCGTATTTGCGCCTGCTGAGCAAATAGGTCTGGAATTCGATTCTCGCGTGGACGAAAAAGTGTTTTGGTTTTTTTATTAGAAACTTCTCTGTTGGTGGTGTGATACCCGCGTGCACGTTAAGCCATTCGTACTGCGCTTGATCTCTCTTTGGTCGTGTCGGATTGTCGTCCAATCGGACTATGAGATTAAAATAACAGAGAGCACCTGTACCTACATGTACTGGTACACTGTAATATCTCCAGTGCCATTGGCTAATTTCCGCTTAGATTAGCTGCCTCGGCCTACATCGGTAGGAAGATAATTATTTGTCGAGTAGTTTTTCCTAACAACTTTCATGTACAGTTATAAATGTACAACATGTAATTTAAAGGGTATATACATACCAAGTGCACGGCTTTTTTTGGTGATAACAAACTTATATTGCAAGCGTTTTGTAATCTTACTAGCTTTTGCCCGCGATTTGTTTCGCGTGCAATTCGAAAACTATCCTACGGGAACCTTATATCGGGATGAAAATCTTACCTTACCTATCCTATATCCTTCCCAGGGTCATAAAATATTCCCATGCCAAATTTTATCTAAATCGGTTCAGCGGTTTAGGCGTGAAGAAGTAGCAGACAGTTACTTTATAAAATCAAGTATGGATGAATTGGATGTATACATGTGTGGAACTTTTCAATACATTGATATCAGAGACCAAATTTTTCAAATTGAAATTGAAATTGAAATTGAAATTGTTTATTGAAATAATTGATGTACATAGTATTTATATTAGGGCCTTAGAACTAAAGGTATATAATAAATATATTCTACCTGAACTAGGTTAACATAAACCTGTATCTCAGGTAAATCACTCTAGTGCTGACATAAATATTATCTAAAATTTCTTAAACAAATACTTAGTATATAACTTATGAACTACACACAGCTAAAATTATAAAATTATGTCTAATGTATAACATAAAAACTAGGTCATATCTACATTGTACTGTCATGTCAGCCAAGTACAAATTTTAAAGAATGCATAATTATGATATTTTTATGTGTGTTATTATGTAAAGTTAAAAACAAACTTATGAGTAAACAATGCAAAACATTAAAAAGAACGTATGAGATAAGAACGGCGATCTCATGTGTCGTCATTGTAATCAATGGAATTGATGTATCTTGTCTCAGCCATTTTTTTAGCAGGGCATTCTTGATCGCCTGTTTTGTGGTTGCTTGGTTTTTTAAATCTCAAGCATGTTGCGCACACTGATGGCTCAGCGTTTTTAGGGCACTCATTAATTTGATGACCATGTTCTCCGCAATGCCCGCACGTATAAGCAGTCTCCCGACAGGTCTTGGCAGCATGTCCATACTGCTGACATTTGAAGCACCTGGTCACTAGTGTATAGTCCTTCACTGGGCAAGATGTCCAATTAATGTACACTCGGTTTTGGTTTATAAGTGCCTTTCTCATACTTGCTGTTACTTCAAGATTAAAATAAATAAAATGAAGAAGAACAGAGTATCGTTTTATTGGCAAGTGACGTGGAAAAGTATTGACCCTCGTAGTGCTGTGACACATGTTATGATTGGTATTCAAGAAACAATATTGTTACGCCAGTCTCTTAGTGAAGTACGTCGAGAAACTTCGACAGAAATCTAGAATGTTCGAGACACTAACGCCATCTAGCGGCGAGTAGCAGTACTGTGTATCTCAAGTAGCTCTGGAATACTCTTAGCAGTATAAACAGTGAGTCGATTTTACAGGAATGTTCTGGAACTCATAGACCGGGGTATAAATAGATCGCAAAGGGGCGCAGAGAGTCAGTCTTATTACGAGGCGAATACGCGGTATAATCGAAGCTTTACTAGTGAATTTCAGTGCGATTTAAGTGTTAAGTTACTTACTTGTCACTTAACACTTAAATCGCACTGAAATTCACTACAAAATTTGCAAAAAATTTAACACAATTATTCGCACCACAACACTTGTGTTGTGGTGCGAATAATTGTGTTAAATTTTTATTTTGTGTTTAATTAATTAAAGTGTTAATTTTGGTTTAATTGGCGTTAATTATTTCTATCCCGAACCCCAGCTCGTAACAATTTGGTGTCAGAAGTGGGATAGAAAAATGCCGGTTTTACCGAAAGACGATATGGAAGGTGTAAGGACAAGAAATCAACACCAGCAGGAGATCGACCAGAGACGGTTTGAAGGCTCACCATCGCCAGCACCGGGTGGAAATCAGCAGACGATGGAGGCGTCTGCGAGTACTTCTGGAGTTGCTCCAGTGACTACGTCTCCGGCTGCATTTGACATGGCTGCATTGATGGCTATGCTGCAGGAACAAGCCCGCCGCCAGGACGAACAGGCCCGCCGCCAGGAAGAGCAGGGTGCTCGTCTCCAGGAAGAGCTAGCCCGCCGCCAGGAAGAGGAAGCCCGCAGCCAGGAAGAGCAGGCTGCTCGTCTCCAGGAAGAGCTGATGCTACTCACTAAGGAAATAAATGCGAATCTTTGTAAGGACCTTAGTGCTGTAAAGGAACGAGTGTATCAGCAAGAGGAACGGATTACTGAAGCTGAGAATCGTATCTCCGGAGCTGAGAATCTTATTTCTGGAGCTGAAATGGAGATCGCTGATGTAAAAAAAGCTCTGGGTGTTCTGAAGTCTGGAGATTTGAATGCAGCTCCTGTAGTCGCTGCCCCTTCGGTGCGAGGCTTCAAGGTACCTCCGTTTGATGGAAGCTCTTCATGGTCGGCCTACAAGATCCAGTTTGAGGCAGTTGCTAGAGGCGTTAGAATCTCGCTATGGTGACGCACAACTGGAGCACGTGTTCCGTGCTCAGTAGAAAGACCGGGAGCAACGCAGTACTGAAAACCTACAGCAGTGGGCCCTCGAAATAGAAAAGCTGGTCCGAAAGGCCTATCAATCATCGACTGCACTGATCGACGGTAATTTAGTCCAGGCGTTTGTCGATGGGATTCGTGACATGGAAGTGAGGGCTGCTGTGAGACTCGGGCACCATGAGTCTCTGAAGGACGCCTTGGCCTATGCTCTGGAAGTGGAAGCTGTACGACAGGACCATCGAACACTCCGTATCAGGGAAGTGGTGTCATCACCCACCCGTGGCATTCGACCAAAGTTTAGCCCTAGGTGCTACGAGTGCGGAGAAAAGGGCCATCTGAGATCCAGTTGCCCGAAGCGAAATAGTGAAAGGGGAGAGAGATATCAGGAGGGTCAGGTGGCTAATACAACTTTCCAGCAGCAGGGAAACGAGTAAACGCCAGGACCGCGGGGCGGGTGCTGGCTGGTTTTGAAAAAGCCCCAAGAATTTCGATCACACCAGCCCATGATGGAAACAGCTTAATCATCAATGGCGAAATCAATAGAACACCTTGCAAGCTGACGATAGATACTGGTGCTTCTCGTACAGTAGCCAGCACTCAACTTGCAAATCGCTCTATTGGTGCTTTCATCCGGAACCACGAGAAAATTCAACTCCTGACAGCAACCAGCACATACCTGTCCGAGGCGAGAAGAAGGTGGAGATGAAACTGGGAGAAAGGACTTTTTGGCATAGAGTCATCGTGGCCGACATAGAGGATGATTGCATCCTACGTTTGGATTTCATGAGAGACCATCATTGTGAGATCGACATTAACCAAGGAATATTAAAATGTGGCACAGAAGCAATCTGTATGGAAGGTGGATCATCAGGAAAAGTCTACTGCCCGAAGAAAATTACGCTTCGTCCTAGATCGGAAACCATAGTGCCAGTAAGTTTATCACAAAATTTAGGACAAAAGCGTTGGTGCTTGTTTATTGAAAGAACGGATAATGATCATCCATGGATAATGGCACGCACTCTGGTGAGGCCCACAACTACTTCAGTGGTGAGGATTTTGAACCCAAGTAATGAAGAAGAACACATAATTAAAAAGGGAACATTGATGGGCACCTGTGAGGAAGATGCCTGGATACGCAGGTGCCAAGAAATATCCAGTAGCAATAAACTTAATAGCACATTTAATGTGTCATCTCTTCTAGAAGGTTGCCACAAGGATCTGTCTTAAGAGGAAGTTGCATTGGCTAAGAAAGTGTTACTTTGGTACGCCGATATTTTCTCTTCCGGTGATGCTGGTATTGGAAGGACTGGACTAGTTCAGCACACGATAAATACTGGTAACGAATTACCAATCCGTCAGCGGCCAAGAAGATTGCCAGTTGCACGAGAGAAAGAGGTAGAGACCATGATTGAAGGGATGGTAAAGGATGGTGTGATAGAACCTTCATCTGGTCCATGGTGTTCTCCAGTAGTGCTAGTCAAGAAGAAGGATGGCAACTTACGTTTTTGTGTCGATTATCGGAGGTTAAACGATGCAACAAAGAAGGACAGTTATCCACTATCAAGAATTGACGACACTTTAGACACGCTGACAGGAATGAAGTGGTTTACAACTCTAGATTTGAAAAGTGGCTACTGGCAAGTGGAACTAGATCCTAAGGATAAGGAAAAGAGCATTTTCTACGGGAAAAGGTTTGGAAATTCAAAGTAATGCCGTTTGGTTTGTGCAATGCGCTAGCAATTTTTGAAAGGCTAATGGAGCTAGTACTCACTGGGCTTATTGGAGACGCCTGTCTGGTATATTTAGATGACATTATTATTGTCGGGCACTCATTTCAAGATCATCTTAAGAACCTGGAACGTGTGCTAGCAAAAATCCGTGCAGCCAATCTGAAGCTAAGTCCTAAAAAGTGCTAATTTTTAAACGACAAGTGACTTTCCTGGGCCATGTAGTTTCGTTAGAAGGTGTGCAAACTGATCCGGACATAATAGTCGCTGTTAAGGATTGGCCAGTACCAAAAGACAAGACACAGATCAGAGCGTTTTTAGGGTTGTGCTCATATTACCGCCGGTTTTTGAAAAATTTCGCTGATATTGATAAGCCATTACACAAGCTCACTGAAGAGAAGCGAACATTCTGCTGGGAAGAAGACTGCGACGCTGCTTTCCGCGAATTGAAGAAGCGTCTGTGCGATACACCTATTCTTGGATTTTCTGACACTGAGAATGGGTTTATCGTAGACACAGATGCAAGTAATACCGGAATTGGTGGCGTGTTATCACAGCGAAAAGGAGATAAAGAGGTTGTAACAGCCTACTTCAGTAAAGTTTTATCAAAACCAGATAGAAATTATTGTGTCACGAGAAGGGAGCTATTAGCAGTAGTAAAAACATTGCAGCATTTCAGTAAATATCTGGTTGGTCGAAAATTTTATCTGCGGACCGACCGTGCTGCATTAAAGTGGCTTTTGCAATTCAACAACCCTGAAGGGCAAGTTGCAAGGTGGATTGAACAACTGCAAGAGTTCCACTATGAAACTGAGCACCATAATGGAAGATGTCACGGCAACGCGGACGCGCTATCAAGAAGACCTTGCCCTGAAGAATGTAAGCACTGTGTTAGGCAAGAAGAAAAAGAAATAGTACCCGTCAAGATGCTGAGAACAGACCTGAGCAATGAGTGGAAAGAAGCGCTACAGCGTGCGCAGCAGGATGACTTAGACGTCAAACCCATTCTTGAATGGAAGAAAGCCGCTGCTCCAAAGCCTAGTTGGCATGACGTCGCTGGATCTCAAACACGCAGTAGAGGAGTTTTAAAGATCTATAATGTGGGAGCCCCTTGGGAACAGATAGCGCTGGATGTTGTGGGGCCATTTCCTGAGACCGAGAGTGGGAACAGGTACTTTATGGTCGTAATGGATTATTTCACAAAGTGGCCAGAAGTTTTTGCTATTCCTAACCAAGAAGCTACCACAGTGGCAGATAAATTGTTTAACGAAATATTTTGTCGCTACGGAGTACCCTTGAAAATTCACAGCGATCAAGGAAGAAATTTTGAGTCCCAGGTATTTCAGGAGACATGTCGAGTAATGGGTACTCATAAAACCAGGACCACCTCTTATCACCTGCAATCCGATGGAATGGTGGAACGTTTTAACCAGACATTGGAGAGATATCTGGCTAAAGTTGTAGAAAGCAGGCAAAAGGATTGGGACAAACACATTCAGCCGTTCCTTCTGTCATATCGAAGTGCAGTTCATGAGAGTACAGCTGTTACACCTGCTTTCGAGAACTTCGGACGAGAGCTTAGGTTGCCTGCAGACCTAATCACTGGTATACCGCCGGATGCACCTTGTAGTGTAACAGACTACGCGAGTGAATTGCGAAACAGAATGAACGACATATACGAACATGTCAGACAATCCGGTTAACAAATGTCTCAGAAGGTGAAGACTCGTTACGACCGAAAGATGAACAATTCAGGATTTGATGAAGGTTCTTTCGTCTGGTTACATAATCCGGTGCGTAGCAAAGGAAAGTCGCCGAAGTTACAGGCAAAATGGGATGGACCATACCGCGTTGTGACTAAGATTAATGACGTCACTTATAGGATCCAGAAAGGTCCACGAGCTGCGCCAAAGATTGTTCATGTTGATCGACTGGCGCGTTACTACGGGTCTAACGATGCTCGGGTCGAGCATGTCTTAGGAGGGGTCAGTGTTACGCCAGTCGCTTAGTGAAGTACCTCGAGAAACTTCGACAGAAATCTAGAATGTTCGAGACACTAACGCCATCTAGCGGCGAGTAGCAGTACTGAGTATATCTAGTCGAGACACTAACGCCATCTGGCGGCGAATAGCGGTACTGTGTATCTCAAGTAGTTCTGGAATATTCTTAGCAGTATAAACAGTGAGTCGATTTTACAGGAATGTTCTGGAACTCAACGACCGGGGTATAAATAGATCGCAAAGGGGCGCAGAGTCAGTTTTATTAAGAGGCGAATACGCGATATAAGCGAAGCTTTACTAGTGAATTTCAGTGCTAAGTGGCAAGTGTTGTGGTGCGAATAATTGTGTTAAATTTTTGTTTTGTGTTTAATTAATTAAAGTGTTAATTTTGGTTTAATTGGCGTTAATTATTTCTATCCCGAACCCCAACTCGTAACAATATGAAACCGATAATTTGGTATCGAATCTTTGAGTCACTTATTTTGAGCTGAAAATATGCATAGAGACTCCATACCAGATGTTGTTTATAGCCCCCTTTTTGATAGATATGGGGTTAAATGTTGTATAATACTTGTATCTTTTAAACTGGCTTTATAAGTTCTTCTTAAAAAAAAATGTTTTCTCTTTCTAGTGTTAAAGACCAAATTGGTGCGCGCACGCATGGACCAGGCGGAGCGCTCGGTGCGCGTGTCGAGCACGATGCACCGCACGTTCGGGCGCGCGCAGTGGCAGCAGTTGCGTGACGTGTTGCTCGCGTGGCGGGGCAACGTGCACTCCGCACACGAGGCCATGAAGTCCGTTGCCGCCGCCCAGATAGAATACGCCACTGCAAACCCGAAAGCATAGAGTGCTTTGCTGCAGATTGTTACATAATCTGCAACCCGTTGGTGACTAAATTTGCTTGCTGTGGCTTTGTAACTTTTCCATCATACCATTGATGAGCAAATCAAATATCTATCAATCAATAATCAAGTATTATGATTATTTTAGTTCACCATTTAATAGGGAAGATGCAAATATAATATTTATGAAAAATTTATGATTGAAATGTTAAAAAAATAGAAAAGAAGGGCCACTGTAACATTTTTATTTTACATATTGTTGATTTTTAACAATAATTACGAATTAAAAATGACTTGAAACGAAGCGTATTTCAAAACACCAATCAGCGTTTAGTGACGTCACTCCTGTTATAACAACTTATTTGAGGTTATGGTTGTAAAAGTGAATATTATTTTACGGGAATACTAATGGCGTTTTTTTAATAAAAATGGAAGTTGGGTTTATCAAAGCAGACTCCAGGAATCTAGGAAAGTTATTAAGTTATTTAAGTTAAGTTATTTACCAAAAGTAGTGTTGACATGGTTGTAACTTTTTTGTCGAAAATGCAGAGTTTTGAAGTGTAGAAATGAAAGGGACTAAATTACTACGATATGTATAAAATCATAGTTGTATAACTTTGTATTTTATTCAGCGGCTTCGACATATATCAGTTATTTCGATCGTTCGTTTATAAGGATATATAGACACCTGTACACCTTTATCATTGGATATTTTAATATTTTGAGAACCATGTGTTTCTGTGATTGATGAACACTGAAGATGGATCTAAAACATGAAATACATAATAATATACTTAGTTCTTCATTAAAAAGCATTATCCTTATATTATTATAAATTTGAAAGTTTGAATGTTTATTTGTCTCTAGTATAAGAATAAATCTGAAAGAATAAATCAAAATTATACCCGGTGTATTTTCAATGCTTTCAAGAATTTCACGTTTTTTCTTTTTCATTATTACTGATCTAGGTTTCAGTGGCATCATTCTGTTTTGGCATTCAAAAATATGAGGTACCACACCTTTTTTCAGTAAAAGTTTTCCTGCACACATTTTAAACTTTATCCAATTTTCGACGTCGTTCTCCAACTGTAAAATTAAAATGATGTTATAGATAAGTTTTGTAAGTATTAGGTAGGTAACTAATGTGTTTTTGCGTACAAGCAGATTAACTACAAAATATAACAAGTATATTCGCCGACTTACATCAAAGTGATCTTCACAGCATCGAATGGTGGTCACAATTATTCTCCAATAATTGTCATTTCTCTTTGTAGCTTGAAACAACTTTTCTTTCTCAGTTTTGGGTCAGAAGGTCCAGTCACAAACAATTTATTTAAAAACTTTGTTGAAGTAGTTGGACACATCGGTACAAAACATGAGTCACCACGGCTTTTTTCAGAATATTAGTGGTATTTTTATAATCGCCTGATGTTGATGGATAGTCCACTTTAAATTTTCACAAAAAAAATCTCGAAAGTCGAAAAAATATGCATAAGTATTAGCCAGCGACGAACAAGTACGACCAGTGACAGACAGGAATGACGTCATCGGAACTATAGGTCCTTTTTCGCGCGAAAATTTAAACTGTCAATTTCAAACCGCATTTTTTCCGATAAATTACAAAGATTTAATTTTTTAATATATTTGTGGTCTATTCTACATGGAATTCTTTAAAATGAAAACATAAATAAAAATGTTGCATCTTCCCTATTGTAACATTGATATTTATATAAAGTGCGAGCAAATTCGAGGTACCATATATCCTAGATCATCGAAAGGTCACAGAATGTATATTAATTGGTCAATATTCACGTACGGCAGTATCGAGTGTGGTTATACTTTATGTAACAATCTGCGGACTGTAGCCATTTTGTATTAATATACGATTTCAATATCCAAAAGTATTTCATTTACGGCTTTTACTACGTTTAATGTGCCACTATAGTGTTACTAAACCAAATATTAGGTGGGAGGAGACCATTGCGGGAAGAGGTGCTGGCAATAACAAGACGAGGTGTAATATATTTTCACTTACAGATTAATATCGACTTATGTAGAGGTGAAATAAAAAAATCCATACCAAATTAATTCATGGTAACGAAATAGCTTGAAGCTTAGTAAGGTTCTAGCGTACTTTTTAACGGATAAAAAAGGAGGGTTTATTTTATTTATTTATTAGGGAATAACAAACAGTAACACATTTTTTATAAACTATAAAATCATAACAAATAAATGTTAGTAAATGTGCACCCACACCGTTATCCACAAATTATATATTAGGGTCAAGTTTTAAAATGTTTTTTTTTTCCTAACCAAAGTGCTATATTATACAAAACAATATTATTATGTTATCATTATCATTAAGCTAAAGTAAATAAATTCAATAATTTCAATAAAATTAGTGTTAATATTAATTAAATAATTTCATATAATTATCACTATTCTATTATAATATGTAAAAAATCAAAATATTTCACTCATTTGTAATTACATAATATTAAAAATAACTACAACTCTTTAAGTATCTGTATGAGACCGTTCCGGAATTCAGTTACAGACAGCAAATAAATCTAAATCAGTGAACATACTAAATTGATATACTAAAAACCCAAGATGCACAGTCTCGAAGAAAAGTGACGCTCGAAACTGTCGCCAAACACTCGCCACCTACATAGTAATAGTAATGCTATAAGTATAAAATATGTTTTTGAAAATTCCATCTTATGAAATTTGTTTAAAGTTGTTTTTACAATGCAGTGTGCGAAAGACAATCAAATTTTATGAATGACGTTGCTCGATAGGACAAGGCCTTGAGTGGAGACTTACATCTTATACTAATTTTTTTTTAAGACATTTTTGTTAGTATTATAAGTTTATTAAATTGTGTTCTAAAGACGTAAATATAGCGTAAATGTTTTTGGGTAGAACATGTGTATATCAATGAAACAAATATTAATTGTTAAAATCGTTTATTTATTTTTTTTAATTCAGTAAAGCTTATACCTTTTGCCGTGATATACATAATATCTTCGTCAAAAAAATTCGGCATAAAAAAAAATCTCTTGCCTTTGTTGGCTGACGATTGATGTCCGTTCTCCGCATCGTATTTGGTCACGAGAAAAACTAAAGTATAAAAATAAGAAGTTTTTAATGAGATTGGTGTTGCGCCAAAGCAACACTCACACACACTTTTATCATTAGCATATACCGCATGTCGTGAACCCATAAGTTATCCCATAATGAATCGATATACTTAAAATATATTTTTATTCTATTATTAAATCATTTAAATTATTCCATTATGGGGAGGGACGTTTAAAATTGTAATACTAAGAGCGGAACGCGCACAATGGGCAATACTTAAAGTGATGTCGTTCAAAAAACGAATTTATCCCACTGGACTGCTATACTCGGAAGCACAAGTACTTACAGTTCCCAATATATATCCTCCGTACCATACTACGTAGACACAGATTAATACCAGTAAGCCCAGATTTAATGAGCAAACGCACTGGGTTTCCCGTTTGTAAAGTTCCCAAATGTCACGCTAAATTTACGTCTAGACACTTGCCCAAAAGTGTCTAGACGTAAGTTTAGTCTGTTCAGTTCAGTTCTGTTCTAGTGTTCAGTTCTAGGATCTACAATAGAGCAAATAAAACTATCCCAATTTATAAGCTTATAATGACATAAGGTCAAACAAATTTTAAAACCATGGCTTCAGTCTTTGAGCTATGACGATATTAAAAAAATCATTTCGTCAGTACAGTAAATTAAGCTATTCAAAACACACACTCATGTTAACGCACACGCGTCCAGAGTTCCAGACACACACATACCCACACACACACACGCAATTACGCACATACACTCAATTTTCACACACATACACGTTTCGCTTCTATTTCTTTTGTTCTCAATACCTTCTAATGTTACTTTTTGTTTGTAATTTATTACATAAAAATTGAAATGTGTTTTAATGTATAGCGTAGGACACTGATTCCTGTAACACATGCTCGCTTAGCATAGGAGTCAGGGGCTTCAGTTGAAAGATGTAATATTTTTATGTTCAATAAATAATTTATTTATTTTATTTAAGAACATTAAAAAACCCTTTAAATTGACGACCTCTTCTCCTTCAGTATATTATATAACTTATACATATTTGCCAAAAACTAAATTAGTATTAATTATTGTAAAATAGATGTGTTTAACTTTTGGTGTACAATAAAGTTTATTTTAATCTATTCTAAATAATAGCTTTTGCCCGCGTCTTCGTTCGCGTAGAGGTTTTTGCCGCGTTAATCCTGATCGCGTGGGAATTTCGGGATAAAAACTACCCCATGGCCTTCCCACGGTCCTAAAATATTCCCATGCCAAATTTTATCTAAATCGGTTCAGCGGCTTAGGCGTGAAAAGATAACACACAGACAGACAGAGTTACACACGCATTTATAATATTAGTAATGACAATATGGACAATATAAATATATAATAAAACATAAACTTATTAATAAAAAATAAATAAACACAACAAAAAAAAATCGACTCCATTATTTCTTCAACAGGGTAATTTTTATTATGCGACTAAAATAAAAAAGATGCCATAATACATTGTTTTGACACTGAAAACGCGGCCATTGAAATTTGCTGTTACTATTTGAAATGAGCGCATAATTTAGAATTAAACACTTATTTTATGCGGACGGTTTTGAGACGTTGAGTGTGCATCTTGGGTTTTTAGTATATCAATGTTTGGTGTACAATAAAGTTTATTTTAATCTATTCTAAATACTAGCTTTTGCCCGCGTCTTCGTTCGCGTAGAGGTTTTTCCCGCGTAAATCCTGATTGAGTGGGAATTTCGGGATAAAAACTATGCCATGTCTTTCCCACGGTTCTAAACTATTCCCATGCCAAATTTCATCTAAATCGGTTCAGCGGCTTAGGCGTGAAAAGGTAACACACAGACAGACAGAGTTACTTTCGCATTTATAATATTAGTAATGACAATATGGACAATATAAATATATAATAAAACATAAACTTATTAGTAAAAAATAAATAAACACAAGAAAAAAAAATCGACTCCATTATTTCTTCAACAGGGTCATTTTTATTATGCGACTAAAGTAAAAAAGATGCCATAATACATTGTTTTGACACTGAAAACGCGGCCATTGAAATTTGCCGTTACTATTTGAAATGAGCGCATAATTTAGACATAAGCACTCATTTTATGCGGACGGTTTTGAGACGTTGAGTGTGCATCTTGGGTTTTTAGTATATCAATGACATACTATTATAATTTTTACTTATACGGTGAAGTGGTGCGCGAGCTCCGGCGTTTGTTCGACACGAAGGTAACGCAAAAAGTGCATACGCGCGCACCTCTCGCCTGATGACAGTTCTGGGAACTACATAACACAACCTATTGACAATATCGGAGCAATCATATCTGTTATGACATACATCGTAAAGAAACATTGTTTCCAAAAATATGCGTCTTAGGCTCATTAAATTATATTTTTCAAGTAGGACATTATGTGTTGGAAAGTAACGACAACAACGATAGTGCACCGATTCAAGAAATTGCGCTGGACGGCTTCTAAGCTGTCTATGTATTTGTTATAATACGGGTTCCACACCACCACAGCATACTCCAGTTGTTGATCGTTATGTTTATATCGAGATGAAGTCAAGCAAGCACAGTTTAGCGCTAGGTCGTAGCACTACTTTAGTGCTATGTTGGAGCACTAATTTAGAGAATATATTTAAGGTAGCGGAGATTTACTTTAGACAGCACTTTGGAGAATAAGTTAGGGAGAGCAATGACAAGGCGTGAAGTCGCAGTAATGAATGTGGAATGAATGTTCTTTATTAAAATAGAATTGTGTATATATAATTGTAGTGTTTACATTAGTTAAACAGTGGTCACTGTGTGAGAGAGCGCGGACCTCCGCCCGCGTCTCATGTAACTGTTGACATTATATTTAATTTATAGCACTTAGCATAATATTCCTTTGTGCATTGTATGAGCGATTGGTTATCAAGGTGAAGGGTGTGCGACGTATGCTACAGGACTCCCCTTCAAGCGAAGCGTACCGGCAGTTTGATGATACGTCCTGAACGTGTCTGCTTGTTTTCAGCGGGATGTGACGTCAGGCTTGCTCTCGGTACTTCTGTTTTCTTGGTATCGCTGTCTGTAACTGGTGTGGTAGATGGTAAAGTTTCTTCCGAGATAACATATGCAGGTTTCAATCGATCTATCGAAATGTTTGCTTGCCGATCGGGTAACTGTATTGTGTAAACTTTTTCTGTTCGGCTTATCACTCGGTATGGTCCTTCGTATGGTGTTTGAAGTGGTTTCTTGACTGCGTCGGTTCTGATAAACACGTGGGTGTACTTCAAAAGGTCTTGATGAATGAATACGGATTTTTTGTTGCTGTGGTGTTTGGTAACGGCTTGCGGCTTGTTTACTTGAATTATATCACGTAGTTTCTCAACGTAGGTATAATCCATAGTAGGTGTACAGGTATTTTCTGTGAAAAATTCGCCAGGTAAGCGTAAGTTGTATCCGTATGTAAGTTCAGCTGCGCTTACTCCGGTGTCAGTGTTTAGAGAGGCTCGTAGACCCATTAGGATTGTCGGGAGCTCGTCTATCCAAGAACTTGCGTTTGTCAGTTTCGCACGTAATGCGGTCTTGAGGGTGCGATGCCATCTCTCGATTATGCCGTTGCTCTGTGGGTGATAAGCTGTTGTGCGAGTTTTCTTTATTCCCAATAGCTTCATTAAGTTTTGAAATAGTTGACTTTCGAATTGGCGGCCTTGGTCGCTTGTTAGTGTAGTCGGACAACCAAATCTTGTGATCCAATGTTGGTAAACGATTTGGGCTATGCAATCAGCTGATATTTCGTCGGTAGGAATTGCTTCGGGCCACTTAGTTAATCGGTCGATCATTGTAACTAAGTATCGATGTCCTTGAGATGTTGTAGGTAGAGGTCCTACGATGTCAACGTGTAAATGTTGAAAACGTTCGGTTGGCGGGAAAGATGCGATGTTTGAGTGTGTATGTCGTTGAACTTTGCTTTTTTGACAAGGTATGCACGTACGAGTCCAACAGCCGATGTCTGCGTTCATAGATGGCCAGAAATATTTTTGAGTGATAAGCTTGCGAGTCGTGCGCGTACCAGGATGACTGATATTGTGCACGCTGTTAAATACTTGTCTTCTATAATGTTCTGGTATGTACGGTCGTACATAAGCAGTAGATGTTTCGCAGTATAACTCGATGTTGCTGTTGAGTATAAATATTTTCTTGAGACTGATGTTGTCTTGTGATAATAATTGTTCGATGTTGGTATCCTTTTCTTGCGCTCTGGCTATGTCGGTATAATTCATTGTAGGTGGGCATGAGATTGTTTCTATGCGGCTAAGTGTGTCGGCGACGACGTTTTGTTTACCGCTTATGTGTCGAATGTCGGTCGTAAATTCGCTGATAAACAAAAGTTGCCTTGTTCGCCTGTTGGTTTCTGAGTTTGAAGGAGTCTTTGACATTACGTATGTCAGCGGTTTGTGATCGGTAAATATTATGAGATTTCGTCCTTCAAATATCTTGCGGAAGTGTTTGACTGCCATGTAGATTGCTAGTAGTTCACGATCGAATGTAGAGTACTTCTTTTGCGCGTCGGTGAATTTCTTCGAAAAATATCCGAGTGGTTGCCATGTTTCGTGTATGTATTGTTGAAGTACGGCTCCAGCTGATGTGTCGGATGCGTCGCAGAATAAAGCGATTGTTGCGTGGTGAGATGGATGAGCGAGTAAAGCTGCGTTTATTATGCTGGCTTTACACTGCTCGAAAGCTTGCGTTGCTTCATCGGTCCACGTGATTTGTGTTTTGTCCTTCTTCTTGACGTTATGTAGGTATGCGTTCAATAGTGCTTGTTGAGATGCGGCGTTTGGTATATGATCGCGATAGAAGTTGATCATACCGAGAAATCTTCTCAGCTCTTCAATGGTAGTCGGTTTGGGATAGTTAGTAATAGCTTCGACTTTATGTTTTGGAGGTTTGATACCTTGTGCTGATACTGTGTAACCAAGGAACTGAACTTCTGATTGGCCTAAGTTGCATTTGGCAGGGTTAATAGTGATGCCATTTTGTTCGAGTCTCTTGAGTACAATATGCAGGTGTTCTCGGTGTTGGGTTTCATTTTCCGACGCTAGAAGTAGATCGTCGATGAATGGGAAAACAAAATCTAATCCTCGTAGGACTTCATGAATATATCGTTGAAATGTTTGTCCCGCGTTCTTTAAACCAGGGCACATACGTGGGAATTCATATAATCCCATCGGTGTGATGATTGCGGTTTTTTCTATGTCTTCTTCTCGGACATTCAGTTGTTGGTAAGCACGGTTGAGATCTATCGTAGAGAAGATAGTTTTACCAGATAGATGATGCATAAAATCTTTGATGCGTGGCACGGGATATCGATCTGGTACAGTGATAGAGTTGAGTCGGCGATAGTCACCATAAACTCTAATATCGCCATTCTTTTTAGGCACGATATGAAGAGGTGATGCCCATGGACTCTTGCTAGGTCTGCATAGACCTTGTTCGATCATGTTTTCGAATTCCTTCTTTACAATCTCGAAGCGATGCGGTGGAATAGGACGGGCGCGGCAGTGTACCGGTGGTCCGCGAGTTTCAATGCAGTGTTGCACATTGATGTTGCAGTTCAATTGCATTGATGTTAATCGCGTGATTTCGGGATACTGAGCTAGGATGTCGTGGTATGACTGCGACATGTCAATACTGCGTACGGTAGGAACATCTGTTACACGTACCGGGACATTGACCTTTAAGCTCGTGACGCCGTCGATAAGTCTGCGGTTCTTCAAGTCGACGATAAGTTGATGGTACTTGAGAAAATCGGCTCCGAGTATTGGTTTCGAAACATCTGCTATTATGAACTTCCATTTGTACGGGCGTCGTAGGTTGAAGTTGAGGGTTAATGTTTTTTCGCCATACGTAGCTATTTTTGTGTTGTTTGCAGCGTAAAGTTGAAATGGTAGCGGCGTTGCGACTTGACCCTTTCTTCTCGGTAGCACGGATATGTTTGCTCCCGTGTCGACCAAGAAAGATAATTTAGAGTTTTTGTCGGTGATGTATAGGCGGTGTGAATTTTCTTGAACGCCGGTGTCCGCCTCTGCCAACGTTCGGTCTAGTTTTCCGAGTTTTGTTTGTTAAAAGAGCAGGGCGACGTGCAGTGTCTAGCTTGTTCCTTGAAACGTCGGTGATAATAGCAGTGTGGTGATGGTGATGTTTCTCGGCTTGGCGATCGTGATGCGCTACGGCGGTGAGATGGGTAGCGGCGGCGGCGATAGTTGTGATCATTGTGATCATAAGGCGGTCTTGCTTTTAGATCGGCTATTTCTAGCGAGAGTTTTCTTATCTCGTTGACGAGGTACTGCGTATCGGACTGCGGTGCTGATGTAGGTGCTGCGAATGAGTGTACGGGTGCGACTTCTGTTGATGTGGTCTGCTCCATCATTTTGTCGGCGAGTAGAGCGAGTTCTTCGAGTGTAGTCTTGGTGCTGAATGTTTCGCTGACTGCAAGGACTGACCGGACGTGTGACGGGAGGTGATTTGTCCACATGAGTCGTAGCGTGGAGTCGGGAACTTTATCTCTGGCGAGGTTTCGCATGCGGCGGAGTAGTTGGGTGGGTTTCTGATCTCCGAGTTCCATCTCTGACAGTAGTTTCTGGAACTGGCGGCTTTCAGATTCTTCGTAGGCGGATATGAGCCTTTCTTTGATCGCCTTGTACTGATCTGTCTCCGGTGGGTTGTAGAGTAGGTCCGTTATCTGCTCGATGTCTTGTTTTTCCAGCTGTGCTATGACCATCTGGGCGAGCTGTGCTTGGCCTTTCTTGAGGTCGTTGGTCGCGGCCTCGAAACTGATGAACCATAGTCGTGGTCGATCGCGCCAGAATGGTGGGATGCGCATGGTGAGCGATATGCCAGCAGCTTCAGCATTCGACACGGTGTGCGATGATGCTTGCTCTTCTGACTGGCAAGGATTTGACATTTTAATGTTATTTCACGCACCTCAGGTATATCTGGTTCGAGGATGTCTCCGCTTCAGGTGTGTCTGGCTCGGGTTTGCTCCGCTTCGTGTGTATCACGTCGGGGTCACCACTTTAGCGCTAGGTCGTAGCACTACTTTAGTGCTATGTTGGAGCACTAATTTAGAGAATATATTTAAGGTAGCGGAGATTTACTTTAGACAGCACTTTGGAGAATAAGTTAGGGAGAGCAATGACAAGGCGTGAAGTCGCAGTAATGAATGTGGAATGAATGTTCTTTATTAAAATAGAATTGTGTATATATAATTGTAGTGTTTACATTAGTTAAACAGTGGTCACTGTGTGAGAGAGCGCGGACCTCCGCCCGCGTCTCATGTAACTGTTGACATTATATTTAATTTATAGCACTTAGCATAATATTCCTTTGTGCATTGTATGAGCGATTGGTTATCAAGGTGAAGGGTGTGCGACGTATGCTACAACAGTTTCTGAGAGATAGTGTCCAGCGCGCGAGCTGGTGGATCACAGATCCGGTCTCTCCGTGAGGACATGGTTGGGCGCTTGAACTTGTCCTTGAAGGCTGTCTCCGAATGGGGCGATGACAACTTGGTCAGGTTTAATGCAGCTAAGACCCAGGCGTGTCTCTTCTCCGCAAAAAGAAGCCAATTCGAACCGGCTCCTACTTTCCGTGGTGTAACCGTGCCGATAACCGATCATATTGAGCTTCTTGGGGTGACTTTAACTTCCACACTCAATTTTGGCCCGTTTATCCTAGCCAAGGTGAGACGGTACTGCACACCGGAACAGCTGCTCAATTTGTATCAAGCCCAGGTTCGCTCGTGTATGGAATACTGCTCTCATCTTTGGGATGGAGCTGCGAAATACTAAATACTTGGCCCGCTTCTCGATAGACTCAAGAGTCTATCGAGAAGCGGGCCAAAAGACTCATTGGCAACGATGCACTGGTCGAGTCAAAGCTCCAGAGCCTTGAACACCGACGACGAGTTGCAAGTCTATCGGTTACATTTCGGGGAGTGTGCGATGGATTTACACAATCTTATTCCGCCAAGCCCGTTCCATCATCGGACTACGCGACAAACGGCGAAGCGCCATCTTTACATGGTGGACATCCCACCCATACGCACAAAACGTTTTGGGAATACCTTCATTGTGCGTACGGTTAAGGAGTGGAATTCCCTGCCGGAGTCTGTGTTTTCCGATAGCTATAACCTAGGAGTCTTTAAGTCGAGAGTGAATAGGTTACTTTTAGGTAAGCGTGCTCCATCTTCGACCACATCATCACTTGCCATCAGGTGAGATAGTGGTCAAACGCGAACCTAATTTCAATAAAAAAAATGTCCACGGGAGCCAAGCAAAGCGCGATTGCTGTTTTATTTTATACAAAGTCTTGGCACAGAGGAATAAACATGAAAGGTTTAGATTAGAAACATTGCCAGGTCTTCGATATCTATTCTAATAAGATTTTAATTTCAGGGATTAAATTTTTTTAGGTCCAATTACATACAAATAAATTTCCTATACAGTACCTAATTTACGATTCCAATTAGACATTAGCCTCATCAGTCTAATTTGTACTTAGATATTTTTTTATTAAATATATATTGTACAGGTCAGTTAACTAAAGCTGGCACGTTCACAGTACTCACACTTATGCAATTTCACTATACAGTATGTTTAAAAATAAATGATTTTGATTCAAAATGCAACTCTAGTTTAAGTGTAGACTAGAGTTAGGTTTTAGTAAAATGCGTAGTAGTACGACACTACACATGCGCAATGTGTATATGTGTTGAACGTGCCAGCTTTAGTTAACTAACCTGTATTGGTTTCAGTGAACTAGCTTCTAAGGCTTTGAATTGAATGAATTTTTTATCCGACTGAAAAAGAAGGAGGGTTATGTTTTTATCATGATAAAATCCTCGGGAGCGAAGCCCTGCAGGACTGCTAGTATCTATACTATAATATTATAAAGCGGAAGTTTGTTTGTTTGTTTGTTTGCTTGAACGCGCTAATCTTCGAAAGTACTGGGTGGATTTGGATGCAATTTGGTATGGAAGTAGCTTGAAGCTTGGGGAAGGTTATAGGTTACTTTTTACGCGACTGCAAAAAAGGAGAGTTATGATTTTGCCATGATAGAATCCACGGGAGCGAAGCCCCGCGTGAGTACCAGTTATGAATAAAACTCCGGCGTTTTTGGTAACAGTAATACGTGTAATGAAGCATGACAGGTGGGATTGATCAAATCGTGGTGAGCAGTTTAGTAACTAAGAAGGGACATACATGTTTTTATGTTAACATGCCTGATTTAAAAGAAGGTAACCTGGTTAATGATGATGTTAATGATGATGATAAAAATAACAATTAGCAATGTTCGCATACTGGCGGTAACAGAATAATACTTGTTGTGTTACCGCTAGTATGCGAACAAGCTTAATATAATAATTAAGTTAAACTATTCCGTCTTAGACACGCTTCAGTCTCTGCCGGTCTCTGCTGTTTCCAATAACCTTGGCATTCTGTGTATATGGTGTTGTTATTCTATTTAAGTGCAAATCAAAACCATTAGGGTAAATTCGGCTCGCCAAAGATAAATGCGTTTTGTTGTTCGTTTTGATTCACAATGGTCATATTTGTATGGTAGGAAACCCGCGCTGTGCTGCTTTACGCCTTATGCATGCCGCTCTTATTCAAAGCAGAACCTCACCTCTGCCGTAAGGAGTTCTCAGAACTTCTGCGTTCTGAATATTTGTCAATGTCAATTGACGTCAACAGATACTGTATAAGACTGCAATCTGACAAAGTTTTAATAGAATTTATACTTAAATAGCTGAGTACTTAATGGATTATGGATACAGACGGGATGGGTGCTTCCGAAACGTGTTTCGTTCGTTCGTATGTGCCGCCTTATCTATGCTACTCGGACTGCACGTCTACGCGTATTTTTGGGGACCTAACCAAGAGATGCTGGACGGAGACTTTTCTGATATCAAATATGTCATCATGCAGCTTACGAGAGGACTGTCTGAGGTTGCTAAACATTTTATTATATTACAATATATTCTTGAAAATTAAAAGAAACCGTATATGAAATGGAGAGGACCTGTCTCGAAATCCCACCGGCTCTCTCCTGTTCATTTATGAACAAACAATATATTTATTAAAAAAAATATACTGAGAGAAGAGGACCAAGCACTGCAGACTTCCAATCCAAATAGAAGTGTAGGATGAGAAAGTTAAACAGTGCGACATGAGATAAATAAGCTATAGTAGAACCAAACATATCTTCTCTTATAGATAAAAATAAATAACTGCTGTTAGTCGCGCTAAATTCCAGAATAGCTGGACCGATTTAGTTAATTAGGGTCTTTCCCTGTCCTCCGATCGGAACTCCGATTGGTAGGAGGAGCGGGAATATTTTTTCCCATGCCTCCGATTGAATGAGTTTTGTTTTTATCACTTACTTTACTTAACCAAAAGTACAGTCAAGGCCTGTTGGTCTGGTGGTTAGTGGCCCTGAGTGCTATGCTCAAGGTCGTGGGTTCGATTCCCACCTAGGACAAATGTTTGTGTGATGAGCACGATCATTTGTTCTTTGTCTGGGTGTAATTTATCTATAATATGTATGTATTTAGAAGTATATATGTATGTTTATCAGTTGTCTAGTACTCATAGCACAAGCTCTGCTTAGTTTGGGACTAGATGGCGTTGTGTGAAAGTTGTGGAATATTATTATTATTATTATAGTTTTGTTCATATTTGCTTCTCTTTTTAGAGAGTATATACATCTAAACACACGGGCTGGGGCCAAGTGTGTAAAGGGAAATGGTTAAATTGAAAATGTGGATGTCAGTGTAGAGGAAGTCAGAAACTTTCTAGTGATGCGACAAGTATTGAGTATGGTGGCTTTCTGGAGCGTGTATAGTGTATGAGAAGGCATTTGAAGAGTATTCAGACTTTGTGTGAGAGCTTTTGGTACACTACACCAGTGGATGAGAGTACTATAGGGACGATATGAACAGTCTGTGCTTTCCACTGAGTTTTGATTTCTATAGCCAGGTCTTGGTATTTACTAAGTTTTTCGGAAATTGTAGACTGTATGTTGTGTGAGTTGGGTATAGCTATGTCGATTAAGTAAACTGTTTTATTTGTTTTGTCGTGTACTGTTATATCAGGCCTATTGTAGTGTATAGTTTTGTCTGTGATTATTGTTCTATCCCAATAGATTTTATGATTTCGTGTTTCTAGAATGATTTCTGGTTTGTATTTATAGTATGGAATCATTTCAACTGTAAAATTGTATTTATGTGCTAGGTGTTGGTGTACGATTGCGGCAACTTGATCATGACGGTGTTTGTAATCTGTCTGTGCTAGAGACTTACAGGCCCCGGTAATGTGCTGTATAGTTTCAGAGGCACTGTTGCAATGTCTACATGTGTCAGTCGGCTGATTGGAGTCTTTCATTATAAACTTTCTGTAGTTACGTGTTACTATTACTTGGTCCTGAATCGCAAGCATGAAACCTTCAGTTTCGGGAAACAGCTCGCCTCGTTTGAGCCATTCGTTCGACTTTACTTTGTCGACGTGTGGCTGGCTCAGAGTAGCTTGGTGTCTTCCGTGTAAAACTTTTCCAGCCCATGCTGCAGTTTTTTGTTGTGTGCTAATAAGATTTTCATTATTTTGAGAGCTTTTATTTAGTAAACTAGCTTTTGCCCGCGACTTCGTCCGCGTGGAATAGTCACTTTGGGCTAACGTTAAATTTAACCTCGATTTTGAAGCATTCTTCATTGGCGCTCCGCTCCTATTGGCCTTAGCGTAATGATACAATATAGCTGTGCCCGCGACTCCGTCAGCGTAAGTTAATGTATTGGTAATATTGTTTAGATCACGTTCACATGAGGCTTAAGTACCTAGAGAACGCTTAGACCGCGAGACGCGTCGAGCGCGGCGACCGATTCTCAAAAATAATCCTTATAGCATGATTCAGTATTCACGCGCGATGGCTTATTATTATAAGCGTATTTCATGTATAACTTTTGGTGTTTCTATACCGATTTATATGATTCTTTTTACGGTTTCGTAGCCGAATGGCAAAAAACGGAATCTTTATAGTTTCGACATGTCTGTCCGTCTGTCTGTCTGTCTGTCTGTCCGTCCGTCCGTCTGTCACAGCAATTTTATTCCGAAACTATTAAGACTATACATGTGAAACTTGATAGGTAGATGTATTCTGTGAACCGCTTTCCGATTTTGAGAAAAAAATTAAAAAATATTTAAATGGAACTAAACCTGAAAATATTTTTTTTTCATGAAATCGATGCATGTGTGGTATCTATAAACAGTTCTTTAAAAACGACATCGGGGTTTCTAAAACCACTTTTCCATAAAGTCAATCGTTTAAAAGATATAAGCTTCCAAAGTGGTAAAATGTGTGTGTGGCGGACACAACCTCTAACTTCTATAATAATGGAGTGAAAAATCTAAAAAAAAATATATGTCTGTAGATCTTAATATAAACTTTCAACCAAAATTAGTTTGAACGAAATCAGTTCATCAGTTTTTGAGATACAGCATATTTTCTAAAACCGCAAATATAACTTTGTAATTCATACAAACACTAATTCGGCGCAGTTGTAAAAAATGTAAAAAAGCCAGTTTTAAGAAATTTGTAAGGTTTTTTTCAAAACAAATTTATTTGGCGCAGTTGTAAAAAATGTAAATAAGCTAGTTTTAAGAAATTTGTAAGGTTTTTTTTTTCGTCAAATAAATTTGCATATTATATTATAGTTACTACGGAACCCTTCATGGGCGAGTCTGACTCGCACTTGGCCAATTTTTATATGGAATAGTTAATAATGTTAACTTTTTCAATTAGGGGTGACTGAGAGTGTTATAAACGTAAGAGTAGACAAATATTATAATCAGAAAGCTTCGAACTGCTAAGCTATCGGGAGTTACACGTGTTATTGTGAGTCAACCATAAAAGTTAGACATATGCTGTCGTGGGATATTTTTTATATAATTTTAAGGAGAACATTTCCGTCATGAAATGATTTGTGTAGCTTTAACCATTAAGGTTGCACACGCGACGGAAGCTTAAAAAATGGAGTAACTTCTCCCGTTTTCCCAACATTTCCCTTCACTGCTCTGCTCCTATTGAATGTAGCGTGATGAAAAGTATACTATAACCCGCTCAGGAGTATGAAAAATAATTGTACCAAGTTTCGTTAAAATCCGTCGAGTAGTTTTTGTTTCTATAACGGTTATACAGACAGACAGACAGACAGACAGACAGACAGACAAAAATTTAACTCATTGCATTTTTGGCATGAGTATCGATCCTTAATCACCCCCTGATAGTTGTTTTGGAAATATATTTAATGTACAGAATTTACCTCTCTACAGATTTATTATAAGTATAGATTAAGTGGTGTTAGTTTTTTATCGGTTTCTGTTACAGTTTTGTGTAGGAGTGATTGTTCTGATTTGGTGTGGAAGTAAGATCTGAGTGAAAGTATTTGTTTGTTGTGTAGATTGTGAATATCTACCAGCCCTCTTCCCCCTTCTTCACGTGGTAGCGTAAGGCGCTGTATGCATGACTTCGGGTGGTGTTTTCGGTGTTTGGTAAGTAGAGTATTGATAGTTCGTTGCAGTTTTTTTAAGTCGGTTTTTGACCAATGTATAATTCCAAAAGAATATGTAATGATGGGTATTGCGAATGTGTTGATAGCTTTAATGGTATTTCTCGAGTTAAGATTCGTTTTTAAGATCAGATTCAGGCGTTGAGTAAATTTAATGGTCAGTTCTTTTTTCGTCATCTTTTGCTGTATTTGTCTGGATTGTTTGAAACCTAAGTATTTATTATTATTATATCGACGCGGATAATCGGTCTAAAATACAGTATGTATTTTTGACCGATTATCCGCGTCGATATTAACGATGTCGACTATACAGTCAATAAAATACAACAATAAAACTTAATTTTTCAGTAATCTTTCCAAATAATGTCCTATGCTAATTTCACCAGTGCTAAGCATCATTTGACAATTTATTAAATTCATTTCGCATTATGTGCTCTTTTGTCTTCATTTTTAGGGTTCCGTAGTCAACAAGGAACCCTTATAGTTTCGCCATGTCCGTCTGTCTGTCCGTCTGTCCGCGGTTTAGCTAAAAAACTATTGGTACTAGAAAGTTGTACTTTGGCATGAGTATACGAGTTAATGACGCCGAAAAAGTGGTAAAATAAAATATTGAAAAAAAGAATTATTTAGGGTACCTCCCATACATGTAAAGTGGGATGATAATTTTTTTTGTTTCGTTCTTCCTATAGTGTGGGATATCGTTGGATAGGTCTTTCAAAAATATTAGGGGTTTGGTAAGACCGTTTTTTGATTAAGTAAACCGTTCGAGACATATCAAGCTTTAAAGTACCAATTTTCGTTAGAGTCAAGTGTCCACCCCCTCTATCAACTAAACGGTTATAGTTAGAAATTCACATGTCACGGCAGTAGTACCTATATATAACGAAATTTAAAGGAAAACTATCACACATAAGTGGGCTTTACAAGTTTACGAGAAATAGTCGACCAATTGTATTTGACTCGAAAATTTCGAACAACTCTAAAGAAATGTCGATAGATGGCGCTAAGCGCCAGTTCTATCGTGCTAGCTTCTTGTGACGATTGAGTAGTGTAGCTCTGTGTCCGTATTTAAATTCAAAACACCGGCTATGACAAGTTTTATACAAATCTCTAAAAAAAAAAAATTGAAACTTTCCGTGCAAAATTGTCGGATCAGGTGAGGATTTGTATAGGAAGTCAAATTAGGTAGTCATGTTTGGCTTTTAGTTAGAGCATGGTACGAAACGATCAGTCAGCGAATACAACACGCACTTGGCTGTTATAAAAACTACGGAACCCTACACTGCGCGTGGCCCGACACGCACTTGACCGGTTTTTACTTCTAATCCTCTCATTATGGGTGTTTGAAACAAAGCGTCGTCTTCTAAAATTTGCAACAAGTTAAAAAGACTTGGTGCCTTCCTAATTATTATTGTATTCAGTGTTTTGTGCCAGCTTTCAAGATAATTGGTTGTACGGTGTTGCAAATCAAAAACTGACCAGGATTCAATAAATGTTGAATTTTTAAGCCATTGCATATTCATGTAATTTTTAAAACTGCAATTTAGGTAGATCCGGAGCATCATTTTATAATGTATGCCCAACCTTCAGGTATCAAATGAGCCGGTAGTAAGGGCAGAACGCCAGAAAGGGCAACTATGCTAATAATAAATAGCAGTGTTTTATTTGCACATTTTCAAAAATCTTAGTAATACCATTCTTCGATGCTATTTCAAAATCCAATAAAAACGTTACTGGTTTCATATCTGGTAACTGGCTTTGAAGCATACTGAACAGAATATAGTAGCTGTTTTCGGTTTTGTCGGTCATGAGCACATAAATCAATGGCACTACATTAGTACCTACTATTTGTGTGGCTTCCGACATCTCCATGAATAGTGAACAATTGTGAAAAACAATTTGGACTAACTTTAAAAGTGCCATCACCCATATAATTTTTATATTCTTCTTCTGTGCAGAAAACTATGACTCTGGTCTTGTTATAAGAATAGTCTGCTAAAACAAATTCGTTATACTTGGAAGGTATTTCCAGTTCAATTGCATCACCATAAAATAATTTCTTAACGCCATAACATTTATTTCTTTTTCTGTACGCACTGCTTTTTACTGAGCTAAAGGATGGAATTTTGTGAATTAAATGAATACCTGAGTTTTTTGAGGGCCGATTTACACATTCTTTGTATATTTGCGGAAGTGGTTTGACGTACATGCCTGCTCACGCATTTTATGTAGAGAAATTTTTATTTCATTTTTTCCTACGTCTTGTGTACATGTATGAGCTCTAGATTTTGAAATGGTACTTTTTTCCTGAAATACAAAATAGTTATTTAAGTACGTAATTACATACATAATATGATAAGGTTGTAAGAAACCTGATAAGAGACCCGAAGCACTTTTTTTGTGTTTTTGTTTTAGTAAGTGCACATTGCCATAACTCCGCTCCGCTTTTATGTCTTGTTCTTATAAAATTCATATCCATCGAATAAAACAATCGTTCCTCCTTTTCTAGCAATAAATGACCATGCCATGATTAACAGATACAATATTAAATTATTTTTGTTTAAATATTAACAACGCAACACAATAATTGATAAGACTTCTCATTGAAATGACTATTTTGAAAATAGATCACACTTTAAGGAAACTAAAGAGAATTTAAATTTCCAGGAAGTATTTCCTAGCATAATATTTATTATTAACAGATTTATAAATAAACTCTTTTGCAAAAAAAAAACGGGCATTTTAGATTTATTTCTCTACTCCAATGAAGAAGAACAAGGAATAGGTTTTATTAATTTGACGATGTATTGGCCTGTTATTTGAAGCATCCTGGCATGATTCTTTACGTTCCAAATTTAAAATATGAAATTAATAAGAGAATAATAATGATTATTGTGGATTATTCTAAAATTGCTTTACTAATGGCGCGAATTGCTGAAACGATTTTTAACTGATTACGATATTTTAAAACTTTTTGGATATTTTCTGCAAATTAAACAATTTAATCTTTCTTTTTACATTAAATACCACTTTTTGATATGAGTGATAAAGCGATAAGGGCCGGTAAAATTATAGCCCTACTTGAAGAAGGTTGTTCGCAAACTTACGTGTCTCAGCGGCTAAATGTGAGTCGTTCAACTGTCCAGAGGACTTGGCAACGGTATCAAGAGACCGGTTCGGTCAAAAGAAGACCCGGTTCGGGAAGAAAACGATGCACAGAACCAAGAGATGACCGCTTTTTGGTGAGTCAGGCGTTGCGGAATCGTAAAGCGTCAAGTGTGGACCTGAAGAAGAGCCTTAAAGAAGTAAGAGGAGTAGAAGTTAGCTTGTGGACGGTCAGGAGGAGGCTTTTGGCTGCCAATATCAGGAGTTACCGCCCAGCTCGGGGCCCTAAATTACTCCGTGAGCACCGTGTTGCTCGACTTCAGTTTGCTCGGAACTGTGCTTCATGGACTCTGGAGGACTGGAATAAAGTATTGTTTTCTGATGAAGCTAGAATCTCTTTGTGTGGAGAGGACCGACGCCGGCGAGTGCTGCGAAGACCACGGGAACGCTATGCGGAAGTGTGTTTCGAAGAAATCACTCCTTATGGCGGAGGCTCCGTTACCCCTCGTTTTCACCAAGGTATAATACATGTATTTTACAAATTTGATGCAATGTTTTCGTTTCTCATATACATGTATAAAACATGTTGTATACAAAATATGTATGAAACTATATACATGTATAAAACTTGTTGTAAGTATACAAAACTTATATGAAACTTGTTGGTTGAAAACTTCTAGTTGCCTACATGTTTATGATCTCAAGTTTTTGTTGTAGCTAAACTTGTAGAATCCGAAACAAAATAAGTCCGTAGGTACTTTTATATTCGAAGTAAATTCAAGGAAAAAACGCAAGTACTGGTCGCGATCATTTTTGAGAAGAAGAGACCAAGAAGGGGCCTACCGTTCTATATTAAATGATTTAAGAATAGAAGACCGAAGTGGATTTAGAAATTTTGTTAGGATGACTCCAGTTAATTTCGAGAATTTGCTTCAGAGTTGCACCATATAGACATTAGACAGATCTGTTGGTCTAGTGGTCAATGGCCCTGACTGCAATGCGCAAGGTCGTGGGTTCGGTTCCCACCGAGGACAAATGTTTGTGTGATGAGCACGATCATTTGTTCTTTGTCTGGGTGTAGTTTATCTATAATATGTATGTATTTAGAAATATATAAATGTATGTTTATCAGTTGTCTAGTACTCATAGTACAAGCTCTGCTTAGTATGGGACTAGACTGCACTCCATTCTTCTTCTTTCGTTTTCGTTAAGGAAAAAAATGCGATCCGTCGGGGATGTTGAAAACTTTATCCAACAAACATGGATAAAGTTTAAAACTTGTTTGTAATTAGTATAATACAGAAATTGCAATAAAATAAACAATACTTGTCTAAACCGCAACTGTATTTTGTAGGTGAGAACGCTATCAATGTATCAGACAAGATCTAACATGTCACAGACTTCAGTGTAAACGCAAATGTGATTTATCAACCGACGACCAAAAGAGGAGGTTATCAATTCGAGGCGTATATTTTTTTTTTGTTTTTTTTTTTTTTTTTAATGTATGGTCACCGAGTACTCGAAGACGGCTGAACCGATTTGGAAAATTCTTTTTTTGTTTGATAGGGTATACTTTGAAGTTGGTACCATTTGTCACCAAGTCAGGATCTGATGATGGGATCTTGGAGAAATCGAGGGAACACACCTATGGCGTTTTGGGTATTTCTTATAGTAAATTGTGCAGTTGCTCTCAAAAAGTACCATTTGGGGAAGTGGAACTGATGATGAAGACCACAGATGGCCGCCGAAACTACTCAATAATAAGTATTTCGTGGATTGCGATTCGATTACTTGAGTATGGATATTAAGCACATGGTGCTTGTCACAATGCATATGGTGATGTATAGCTGATGGTGAAGTACCAGGAGAACTCCTCAAAAATTAACGGCCCAGTATTGGGAAAAGCAATATTTTGTAAAATGTTATAAGTAACATTTAGTTGACATTTAGGCTCTTGTAACTAGGTAAATTAAAAATCAACCAACTAAAAAGAGTGAAATAAAAACTTTTTGCCAAAAAATTAAACCGACTCCCAAAAAACACTGCAAAGTGAAAAATAACTTTAATTTCGGAAGTCGGTGCCAAAAACGAAAATATAAAACTAAAGACACCGACTACCGAAATTAAAGTTATTTTTCACTTTGCAGTGTTTTTTGGGAGTCGGTTTAATTTTTTGGCAAAAAGTTTTTTACTTGTATAAATACTTGTAGGGTACAAAGTGTGAACGAAATAATGTTTGAGACCGTCTCAATACATGTATAAAACAAACAATTATGTTTTGACAAGTATTCTACAAGTTTTGTATCAAACTTGTATTTAACTTGTTTCTTGGTGAAAACGAGGGGTTATGTTTTGGGCAGCAATTAATTCGACGGAGCGTTTTCATAGAAAATGGAACATTAAATGCACACCGGTACATAATGGAAGTCCTAATTCCATATGCACAACCCACATTGACTGCACTTGGGGAAGATTCCATTTTTATGGACGAAAATGCTCGCCCGCACCGTTCTGGCGACGTGGAAGCGTACATGCAAGAAGTTGGGATCCGTCGTTTAGATTGGCCAGCTCGAAGTCCTGACCTCAATCCAATTGAGCATGTCTGGGATGTTCTAAAGAGACGGGTAAGATCAGTGCAACCTGCTCCACAAAACATCAGGGAGCTAAAAAGAGTCATTGCAGAAGAGTGGGAACGTATTCCTCAAAACGTTATTAAAAACATCGTGGAAAGCATGCCCAGAAGGATTCAAGGTGTGATTTTGGCAAGAGGAGGTCACACTCGTTATTATGTTTTTACATTTGTAACTTTATTTAATAAAAAAAAAAATCTTGTCTTTATTGCCGACCTCTTCTTATTGTTTGGGCGTGTACATCGGTTTTAAAGAATCCGTCGTTTTTTTTCTTTTAATTGCCCGAATTCACTTCACGCGCATTAATTTATACGATTATAAGTATACAGATTACGTCAAAGCAATAAATTTCATTTAATTAACTCAAATCGACCTTAGAACGTCCTTAGGTGCCCGTTTTTTTTGCAAAAGAGTGTAGTATGCCGTTAATTATTTAGTTTATTGATTTGTACTAAAATAATTGAATGTAAGTTATTATAGTGAACAGATTAATAAATCAATAGGTATTAATTTATTTTGTACTAGACTGTAGGTACAATGTTTATAAGGTGCTTAATCGGAGGTATGGGAAAAATATTCTCGCTCCTCCTACCAATCGGAGTTCCGATCGGAGGACAGGGAAAGACCCGACACAATAAATCAATTCATATTCTCACTCTGATAGCGAAACTATGTATGTGTTTTATTTAATTAACTGCATCACCCCCTATAAACAGTTATTAAATACTAGCTTTTGCCCGCAACTTCGTTCGCGTGGGAGGTTTTTTCCACGTAAATCCCGATCTCATGGGAATTCCGGGATAAAAATATCTTATGTCCGTCTCCTGGTTCTAAGCTACCTCCCTACCAATTTTCAGCTAAATCGGTTCAGCCGTTCTTGAGTTATAAATAGTATAACTAACTCGACTTTCTTTTATATATATAGATTTGTGTGTTTATTTTTTGTTTATGTGTAAATGTATGGACTTTGGTCTGAAAATGAAGTATTTTACGTATGGTAATCGGACGGGGTAGCTGAAGAAGCTCGCGCTCGGACGCCCCGCCTTTTTAGGGTTCCGTAGCAGAATGGCAAAAAACGGAACCCTTATAGTTTCGACATGTCTGTCCGTCTGTCTGTCTGTCCGTCCGTCCGTATGTCACAGCCATTTTATTCCGAAACTATTGGGACTATACATGTAAAACTTGGTAGGTAGATGTATTCTGTGAACCGTTTATCGATTTTAAGAGAAAATTTAAAAAATATTTAAAATAAAGGGGGCTCCCCATACATGTAACTGAAACTGAAAATATTTTTTTTAATGAAACCTATACGTGTGTGGTATCTATAGACAGGTGTTTAAAAATGACATTATGGTTTCTAAAATGACTTTTTCATAAAGTTAATCGTTTAAAAGATATACGGTTTCAAAATGGTAAAATGTATGTCCCCCCCTCTAACTTCTATAATAATGAAGTGAATAATCTAAAAAAACCATATGTTGTAGATCTTAATGTAAACTTTCAACCAAAATTGGTTTGAACGAGATCGAGTCAGCAGTTTTTGAGATACAGTATATTTCCAAAAACCGCAAATATAACTTTGTAATTCATACAAATACTATGAAAAACAAAGTTATTTGGCGTAGTTGTAAAAATTGTAAATAATCTAGTTTTAAGAAATTTTTAAGGTTTTCTGTTTTTATTTTTTCTAATAAATATATTAAGTATGTTATATTTATTATAGTTACTACGGAACCCTTCATGGGCGAGTCCGACTCGCACTTGGCCAATTTTATTCGTACGGCCGCGAGACGCGTCGAGCGCGGCGACCGATACTCAAAAATAATCCTTATAATATGATTCAGTATTCACGCGCGATGGCTTATTATTAGCGTATTTTATGAATAACTTTGGTGTTTCTATACCGATTTATATGATTCATTTTTATGGAATAGTTAATAATGTTAACTTTTTCAATTAGGGGTGACTGAGAGTGTTATAAACGTAAGAGTAGACAAATATTATAATCAGAAAGCTTCGAACTGCTAAGCTATCGGGAGTTACACGTGTTATTGTGAGTCAACCATAAAAGATAGACATATGCTGTCGTGGGATATTTTTTATATAATTTTAAGGAGAATATCCGACATGAAATGATTTCTGTGTAGCTTTAACCATTAAGGTTGCACACGCGACGGAAGCTTAAAAAATGGAGTAACTTCTCCCGTTTTCCCAACATTTCCCTTCACTGCTCTGCTCCTATTGATTGTAGCGTGATGAAAAGTATACTATAACCAGCTCAGGAGTATGAAAAATAATTGTACCAAGTTTCGTTAAAATCCGTCAAGTAGTTTTTGTTTCTATAACGGTTATACAGACAGACAGACAGACAGACAGACAGACAGACAGACAAAAAATTTACTGATTGCATTTTTGGCATCAGTATCGATCCCTAATCACCCCCTGATAGTTATTTTGGAAATATATTTCATGTACAGAATTGACCTCTCTACAGATTTATTATAAGTATAGATAACAGCTAATGTATGAGCTATAATGTGTATAATGGACTTAGTAACATCGACAGAATTACCCCACAGATCTGCAGTCTTTTTACAATTCAAAGAATTAAAAGTTTTGATGATGTCATTAAAAGTAGCATATTGGAATTTAAACTCTGACCTACAAAGTGGAACATTTTTTAAAGTAATTTTTCTGCAGCAATGGGAGCGAAGGAATTTTAGCGACTTGGTTCTCGATACGGGAATGTCAATGAAAAATGTTTCAAATTCTGTGGTGACTTGGGAATCTAATGTATTATTTATCAATAGTTAGGATGTAATCACTATTCTGGTTGCAAGACCTTCCCGTTTCGCTTTTTATAATATCCCAAGTCATTTTAATTACATTACAACTATTTTTAATTTTAGAACTCAAGTAACGAGACTTGATAATATAACAAACTTTTTTAAATAATGTAGAGTAGTTCTTAACATATACGAGGCATGCCTTTTATGTTTTTTCGTTTGAAGAAAAGCACAACTAGAACCTTATAGTACTTTTTATTGTTTTTTAAGTATTCACCACGTAGCTTAATACACTTTTCCATTCGCTCAAACCAGTTATTATAACATTTATTCCACTCTAAAGTGGGGGTGTTCAAAATGGCTGACTTGAAAGCGTCGACTGCTTATTCACCGGACTGGAACTTTTGACCACGAAGACTTTTCTTAATTTTAGGAAATGTAAAGAAATCGTTAGGGCTTAGGACTGTTTGGAGGATGGTCAAGAATTTCTACTTTTTCCTGCTTCAAATACTCAATCGTTTGACGAGCGCTGTGTGAGCTTTCGTGGTCGTCGTGCAGGATGATGCGTCGCTTTGAGTTAGATTTTCGAAGTTCGGCGATGAATTGTGGTAAACAAACTGTGGTATACCACTCTACGTTAACCGTTCTACGATCTTCAAGTGCAATAGTCGCAACATGGCCGGTTTTTCCAACGAACGTAGCCACCATCTTCTTTGAAGTGCTTCGAGAACGAACAACTTTAGTCGGCTTTGGCTCGTCTTGAAAGACCCAGATTGTAGATTGTTGTTCGGAATCAGAATCGTAGGCATAGATCCAAGCTTCGTCACCATTGATGATGTCGTAGACGTGATTTGACTCTCCTCGGTTGAACCTTTGCAGAGTTTTCTTACACCATCTGACGCGGGCCGCCTTGTGATCGTTGGAAAGCAGATGCGGTATCTAACGGCAAACTAGCTTTCTCACACCAAGCGCTTCGTGCAAGATCTTCTGAATGGTTGTCCCTGAGATGCCTAATAGAGCCTCTATCTCTTGATACGTCACATGACGATCTTCGAGAATTAGTTGTCTCACAGCAATGATGTTATCTTCAGTGAAGGTGGATTTTGGGCGTTCTTCGCGAGATTTGTCACTAACACTATTATGTCCACGCTGGAATTCTAAATACCAGCGTTCGACAGTCCGCAGACATGGGGCTTCATCACTGAGCACAGATGTTAGCTCTTCAAAACACTGAAGCTATGTCAGGCCTCTTCTAAAGTTGTAGAAAATTATTGCACGAACATTTTCCTTAGAAAGAGTTATTTTCGTACGTAACCTGACATATTCCAATCGACGCTGTGACTAAACAATAGCATTAATCCTAATACTTTCAACTATTTTGAGATTCAAAATTTAAACACATTCGAATATAGAACAGTTCCAAATTCAAAATTGCCGGGAAATATGGAAACGACAGAACTTAAAAAGGCATGCCTCGTAAATTAAATTCTACTGAGTTAGTGTAAGTCCGCTCTTCATAGAGTTCATAAAGCCGGTTTCTACTTTTATAAATACCAGTGGTGGCCCAGTCACTGAAAGAAGTGTTACTATTTACTGAATTAATTTTGGGAAAACATGTGTTATCGAATTGTTGGCAATATATTTGAAAAAAAAACATTATAATGTTTATTAGGGTCCTCATTAGTTAACAAACATGGCATTTTATTTCAGACTTTAGTTTTGAATGCTTCCAGGCGATATTTAGTTTTTGGATTTACAGTGATATCTTTTTTAACATTTTATTGACTTTTTTTGGTAAAGTAATTAATTGGCCACAATAATCTGCAGAGTCTATTAAATGTTTTTTTTTTGTGAGTCCGTACAACATCCGTAAAAATATTATCTAAGCATGTGGCAGTAATAGGAGTTACTCTAGTGGGCTCCATAAAAAGGTTTACAAGATTGTATGATTGGAATAAACTTATAATGTTAGTGCTCAAACTAGAATTTTCTATTAACATTAAAATCACTACAAACAATGACAGATTTGCTTGATTTACAAATTGTATGCAAAACTTCATCCATTACTTTTTTAAAGCGATCATACAATCCTGAAGGTGGTCTGTACACACTTAATATAATAAACCGCTCTAATTCAATACAGATTATTTCAATAGATCGTTCAACAGAGGGAATTACTAGGTTGGTAGTTCTTTCAGCTGATGATGATGATGGTGGCTCTTTAAGTTCAAGGTCTGCGATTTTATATTCTAAAATATAAAATCGCAGAGCTTGAACTGGTCAAGAGAAGCTGGCGAATCAATATGAAACGAGTCCTGTTGCCTGTAATGTTTCTGATGAATGGCAATTGAAATGCCTAAGAGGTCCACTAACTGGGAACTTCTGAGAACGCAACAAAAGGCGTACCTACTGTTATGTTATATTTTTGATGAAGGTGAATCGGAAGCACGAGCGTCTGCAGAGCGAGATGGAGCGCATCTCATCGGTGTTACCCTCCGTGGCGGCGGCGGCCGGACGCGCCAAGGAGGCACTCGTCGAACCCGTAATGCGTCTGCGCAATAACCGCCAGATTGGCGATGCATCTGATTATGATAGACAGGTTAGTGATGTGCAATGTGTTATATCGATTATTTGTGGTTTCGTTTAGAAAAATATTCGCTTGTGGCAGAAATTAAGGCATTTATGTTAGTATTTCGTGCTAATTAGACCCTAAGCAGTAGTGGTCCAGTGTCTAGTAATCCGGAGCCATGATCTATCTTACGGATACCGTCTATGTGAAAGTCTTAAACTCCCTTCCGCTGCATTCAGAACGGGAAGTGATATATATAAAATATACATAAAATAGATAGATGCCTATACTATATTTCTTTTAAGTATATGCAAAAAAGTATTGCAAATAACACCGCCCTAGTTCCTCAGTCTTACAAGTGTGCCAACAATAGGAAGGGCGGGCTGGTAATAATATGCTGAGACATATAGTGCTCTTATAGTTTAAACCTATAACTAAAGCTATGTAGACTTAAGCTGATATATTTACTAATAACTACATACTCTACTGAGGTTGTTTATAGTAATTATTTAAATTTGATCTGCTCAAAAAAATAATTGGAACGTTATTACATTCCTTTCCTTTCTATGAATACAGGTTGTTGTTAGTAGCTATCTAAGCAAAGTTACCCCTTAAAACACGTGTTGTTATAACCACACCGGAGAGCCACCTTTGTTTGTGTCTGCTGCCTCCTTGTCAATCATCTCCTCATATTTTACTCACTAATACATGTTTCCGTTTTGGTTTGCTTCTGAACTTTATAAACTCTTAGTTTAATATTTTAATTTCGTTACCATAAAAACTTATGTATTCAACGTTTTAGACTACGAAATATTCAAATATAACGTTGTTTAGTTGGTTGGATTGACTTGAGTTGAATATTGAAATACCTCGATCCACTGTGTTTAAACAGCTTTATATAAAATAATAATTTTGCATTACAAACTGTCCTCAATCGTTCATACGAAAATAGGCATCTGTCTCAAATAACTCATTAATCGAAGCTGAGTTTTGGGTATATTCCCTCTGAACTTGTAATGTAGAGGAGCATCTCTAAACAGGTATTCGAACACGTGTATCCACTTCGATATCACCTCAGCTAAATAAATTGGATAACGACATTGCCGCATTTTCCAATCATGCTAAATTGAAAGATTAATAGTAATACGTATAGTGCAGCAGCTATAAATTTGGTAGAATCTGCAGACTTGGTACTTGTTGACAGTTGGCAGACTACGCGCTCGAGTCTGCTGGTGCCCGAGTGTTGGATACAGGGGATACCATAGAACACGTTATTTACGAGTCACCGGTTGGCTGGGCGCTCCATATGTTGTCTTCGTGGGTTTGTCGCGAGTGCCTCGGCGCCCGGGCCATGATCCGGCCGGGCACCCTGCCCGGAGAGTGCTGGGCGTTCAAGGGCCCCAGAGGAGAGGCTACTATACGACTGCTGGGCACCGTGCGAATAACAAGCATCAGTATTGAACATATACCGCCGCATATTTCGCCGACGAGGTAATTTTTTATATGTATTTTTTTAACTGCTGCGGCGGCTTTAGGGAGCAGAAATTGTCGGTTTGGTAATTAAAACTATAAAAAAAAAACATATCTAGCGATATCTTGGTATTGTGTTTAAATTATACAACTACGTTTGAAATTCTGAACTATTCTTAATTTTTTGTGCTATCGCGAATGACTCAACTACTTTTTGGCGAAAGAATGAATCTAATTTGGTAAAATATGTCTAATTTTTTTTTAAGGGAGATATCGTCGGCACCGCGCCTTTTTCAAGTGGAAGGTCTAGAGACCCGCTTTGACCCATACCCCCACGACTACGGCAGCTTCGAGTACGACAAAGAAGGCAAGCCTATCCAATACTTCGAGGTTCTGTACCCGGTAACTAAGGGTCATAATCTTGTGAGGGTCAGGGTGCTCTCAAACTGGGGACACCCTGTGTACACGTGTGTGTACCGCGTGCGGGTTCATGGTGAGCTTGTGAACAACCCAAGGGCTGTGGCTGACGATGGAGATGCTCGGATAGAAAATGAATAGGAGAAATGGCTTGGATGTAGAACAGTTACCTAGTTGTATTGAATGTTGTTGCACTTTTCTTTAGGTATTATTTAAAATAAATCGAAAGAATATGGATGTATTTTCATGCTTGTATAACTATCAAGCTTATCATTTAAATCAAGGGCTTGATATTCGAAAGGAGCGGTTCGGTAGTTTAGTCTAACCGTGGAAAATATCCCTGACGGTTTTGTTGAATCGATCTACCGATATGCAAAGTTTACTGTTGTATTGTTAAAACGAATCAATATCAGTTATTTTTCTATATTATATACGGATATAAAATTTAGAGTTGTTTATTATAACGATCATAATGGTATTATTATTAAGGTATATAGTTTTGAATATTTTAGAATTATTATGGTGGCTCAATAAAAATGTATGATTTAAAAAATAAAGCTTTTCTTTTACAAATATGTTGTTTTAAATTACGGTGGATAATGAGAGTCCAAATAAACTCTACCTTATATTGGTCAGCAGGCAGATTTTTTTTGACATAAAATCCTACATTGAAACCATTATTGCCAGGTGGCTACCCGGTTATATCCATTGTGTGTTGCACAAAACGAGAGAAAGGCGAGCCCAGCATAGATGTTAATCTGGGTGTCCGGCAGCCGAATGCTATAAAACGCATGCTTTGTCCACCAACAATAGTACAAAGTACATAAATTAAAGTGAGCAAAGTGATCATGAGCCCCCGCGGCGCATGCGCTAATGGGTTGACCGGACCAGCTCCGCTTTGTGCGAGGTAGCGCTGCGCCGCGCCGCGCCGCGCGCCGGTGCATTGTTGACGGACAGTTTATTTAATTTATTGTAGCAAAGGAGTTGTATATGCCTGCAGAAATAAGCAGTATTATATTTTGGTGCATTGGAAATATTGTTTTTTACTTATGCGATCTTTCAATTTAAAAAATGGTTTTGGTAATTTGACCCATGTTATCATAGCCACACGAGCAAATCCTACATATTTTAAAGAATAGACCCACACAATCTAACGAATAATAATAGTACCTATTGATTTTTTACCCTACTGTTTACTTTAAAACCTTGATGCTTAAAATTATATAATGCTATCACTGAGATGAAGGCATCGATAAATCCTGCTAAGCAGGGGATATTTCGCTCGTTTTGGGGTCTGAAACGTCTACAAAGGTCCTGCCAAGTGTAACGAAAGTGATTCTTGTACAATCTCTTTTTCGACTTCTTGACTATGTTGATGTACCTACGCTTTTATTTTTATTCTCCGATCCCACCACACCAACTCTCTTGGGCATCTTCTGGAGCTTTTTATTATCTTCTACCGAGAGAATACCCTTACATTTTTATAAAGAGGAACAGCAAACACATACCTTACGAAAACCTACAACGCTGTCCATGGGTTACATAAAAAAATTACAATACTCGTCAGGGGGAGACAAAATGTAAAGAAAAGTAGGATAAAAGAAAGATGATAAATAACAAGCAAACAACCATGACATCTCAGATTATAAAACAAAAGCATGACATATTTAAAACAACAATTACAAGAATACAAATAAACATACTTATACTTATTAATTAACCGACTTCAAAAAAAGGAGGTTTACAATTCGTCTTAAACTTTTTTTTTATGTATGTTACCTCATAACTCGGAGATGGCTGGACCGATTTAAAAAATTCTTTTTTTGTTTGAAAGGGTATACTTTCTAGTTGGTCCCATTGTCGTCACGTTTGGTTCTGATGATGGAATCATGGAGAAATCGAGGGAACTCTTCAAATATTATAGGCACACCTATAGCGGTTTGGGTATTTCTTATAGTAACTTTTGCAGTTGCTCTCGATAAGGAATATTTGAGGAAGTGATGATGAAGACCCCAGATGGCCACCGAAACTACTCAATAATAAGTATTTCGTGGATTGCGATTAGATTACTTGAATATGGATGTTAAGCACTTTATGCTCGTCACAATGCATGTAGTGAAGTAGAATTGATGATAATGTACCAGGAGAACTCCTCAAAAATTAACGGCTCTGCACCGGGAAAAGCAATATTTTGTAAAAGGTGATAAGTAGTTGACATTTTGGCTTTGGTAACTAGATAAATTACAAACCGACCCACTAAAAAGCGTGAAAAAAAACTTTTTAGCAAAAAATAGAACCGACTTCCATATCAAAACACTAAAAAGCCAAAAATAACTTTAATTTCGGAAGGCGGTGTCAAAAAAAAAGACACCGAATACCGAAATTAAAGTTATTTTTGGCTTTGTAGTGTTTTGATATGGAAGTCGCTTCTATTTTTTGCTAAAAAGTTTTTTTTTTAAACCACCTCGTTGGTCGAGTGGTCACAAGCGCGACTACTGAGCACGGGGTCCCGGGTTCGATTGCCGGGTTGGGCAAAAAAGTGCTATTGGGTTTTTCTCTAAAGAATATCTCAGTAGTAGCCCGAAGTTTGGAAGTTGGTGGTGTGACAACTCCCGTGCTGCCCTGCTCTATCTAAAAGGCCGTTAAGCCACAAAAGGCCATTTTTCACTTTTTAATGTATACTTAAACTACTTTCAATTCTCTATCTTTTGGTCTAAGAATCATTTTCCTACGATTAATACTTTTCGAGATATAGCAATTTTGCGCTGAGCAGTTAAATAAAATATTTTTTTTCACTTCCTTTGTTAAAAAGTGACTAAAACACAATACTTGTATATACAATACTAAAATATAATACAATACTAAAAGATACTTTTATTTACTTTAAAAAAACCTCACATATATTGTGCATAGAGCTATGCCCACAAAAATAATTTACCATCGTCCTAGCTAGCGTAGTTTTGTAGAAAAATCATTTCCCACTTATTTTTACGTTTACTCGAAAAATAACTTTTTGGGGTTAGCGGCTTTTTAGTTAGTGTAGGGCAGCGTGCTTCGGAAAGCACGTTATGCCGTTGGTCCCGACTGTCATTTGAACATCTTTGACAGTAACGACTGTACTGTACTGTGTGTAGGTACTGCTACTACTACTGTTGTGGAGGTCAGATCGGCAGTTGCTCCATATAAAACACTAATACTCAGCTGTATCCGGTTAGACTGGAAGCCGATCCCCAGGGCCGGATTAACCATTAGGCGGAGTAGGCAACTGCCTAGAGGCCCCGCATCAACTAGGGGCCCAGGCCCAGTGCACGCTCCAAGTAAACATATTTCTTCGAAAGAGAATTTGATGTGCGTGTGAACTTAGGGACCTTACTGTTATCTCACAAAATACAAATCGTTAGATTTAGTAGTAGAATTAAAACAATTTTAGAACAAATCTGGAAATAAGTAAACAAATATATTAAAAACCACAGCTCTTAATGTGTGTTTCCTCAGTTAACACACGATTTGGGCAGTCAAAGTAAGAAAAGGGGCCCCGAGAATGCCATTGCCTTAGGGTCTCTGACAGGGTTAATCCGGCTCTGCCGATCCCAACATAGTTGGAAAAGGTTAAGGCAAATGATGATATAGGTACTTATTAAGTTTTAAGAGTATCAAAGATTCTCAATCTCCATCATCATCATCTCTTCTCCTACGGTTTCCTCTTCACTCCTTAACTCGTTACTGATATGATGTCTGTATATATCTGAAATTCTTCTCTTCCTTACATTGACGGGATAGCCTTTATAGGACTTTTTAGGGAAAAAATAAGCAAAACATTTTCTGTCAACCTAACCTGATAATATGTCTGAATTATTATAAAATATTATCTTTATATTATGTCGTAGATACGTGCCGCACTTGTTTCGGAATTAGATATTAAGGCAGTTGTCCCAACCACAGAACAGATAAAAGAAATAGTTCCTGATTTGTAAGAGAACACGTGTCGCCGCTTGTCTCCCCACTCTTTAGCTCTACTACAAGCAAAAGGCCCGTTACGTATGCGAATTACGCACACAAATAAATTACATACACTTAAATCGAGAGCTTGCTACTAATTGTAACTCACTGTTGATAAACACGCGCCGTGCATCACGGCCAATCAGGGCAAAGGACAAAACGTCACTGGTTGAAGTGTGGCGCATGCAGTACACTGTGAGCGAACTTGGTCATTGCGTTGATTAAGCGAGTACACAACGGGCAATGTATACTTTTTGTAACTTGTTGCAATAATGTTGTTAATGTTCGGAATTTCATAGTGTCAGAATCTTATGTTTTTTACAAATAAAATTGTAATTAAATGTTATTTTCGACTTACCGATGGAAAGATATACCTCCTCGCTCTATACTTGCGGTCTGTTTTTTTGTTTTACAGGTTATAATTGCACGACACGGCATTTTAAAGCAGAGCTCTGTGTTCCGAAGTAATCCGAAGCGCACTAAACGCGGTGAATGAATTAATCGGTCGCGCTATGATTGTCGTATCATAAATGTGGCGCGCTCGACCCGCCCACATTACCATTCCAACCTTATTCATCTATTCCGTGGTCCCAACGCCTACGATATGAACGAGTAGCGAGTAGAACTAGCATCTGAAAATGAGTTGGGGAGCAGCGAGCATTTAGTGTGTTGTTCCAATAGTTTAGTCGCAGAGCTCTCATCTGGTTGGTCTCTCAGAGTTAGTTCTGACCGCCAAGTGATCGCTGAGCGAGTATTATCTTTGACAGCTCTTGTCGCTTAGCGACAAAACCAGTGAAGCGAGTAGTCGCCGGCAGTGTGAACAGTCAGAAAGCAACTATTAATATATGCATCTCTTTTGTTTACACGGAATGTATATTTCATTGTGCGTTTCTTGAGCGAGTAAATCGCCGGTAGTTAGTGGTTTATTCGCCGGCAGTCGAACAACTGCCTAAAGTAATTAAAAGCTTTTGTGTGTGACACAGTAGACAGAGAAAAGTAGAACACTGCTAGTGCACTAGCTTCTGACGATTTAGAAGTGCCCATGTAGGAAATGTGAAATACAATAATTTTAGTTTGAATTTGGGAATGTAGGAAGGGAACCCTTTTCCCTGGAGTGGGACACAATAAGCTTACAATAAAAGTTTCTGATATGCAATTAGCATTCTTATTATTTTGTAAATACTTCTATTACACTCAGGTTCTGTTAGAGAATCCAATTCTGGGTTAAGCCATCTTTGTACGTAAGCTATATTTTTGTATTAATAAGTTTTTGTGCGCGCAATAAAGAATAAGAATATCGTACAAATCCAACTAAAAATTATATCGTCACCTACTCTGTAGCAAAGCAAAGACAAGCATGAAATCGACATCGTTAGTGGCAATAACGTGCGTGGACGTACATTAGAGACACAATTAGGTCGCTGGAGAGACGATTCCTTTCTTTAGTTGCTCCAACATGTTTCCTTTTCTCTAACAAATAGATTGGACTCGTAAAGGGTGAAAGCGCCTCTCCATGAAATTTATCCTTTTCCACCAACGCCTACTTGTATGCTCTTCAATATTAATGATGTGATCTTAGTTCAGTGTCTCGCTACTTGACATGTATTAATGGACAGTTTTTGTGTCCAGATTCCTCCTGGCTGGACACATTACATGTTAAAAGTTAACAATTGAGTAATATTGCATTATTGTACGGTATTAATGAGGTGCCCCGTGGCGTTGCCCGCATTTTTGGTGGTGCTCAAGTGACAAATAATACTTTTTGACTTATATGGTTTAACTTTGTTCTCTAATAATAAATTGAGGAGTTGCCATTGCTTGGGACTGGTTCTTTACCTTACTAAACTGTAGAAGTAGAGACTCATATTGATTCTCAGATTAATCTGGGGGCACGGCAGTGCCCCGCCAAGTCGAGCAAAAAGCGGCACGGCCGTACTTTTCTCGTAGCAATTCAGGCCATTTTCGACCCCGTATAACTTCGTTGTGGATAAAACTAGAAGCCTGAATTTTCAGTAACCAAGCAGGCATTGTATAAACACGGATTATTTCAAATTTAATTCAATTTGAACCAGTAGTTTAAGAATTATAACGAGTCAAAGTTCCTTAATTTTGTCACTCACTGACTGACTGACTGACCGATCATCAAAAGTCTAAGGCACTTCTAGCAGACTAGAAGCTTCAAATTTAGAATACAATTAGTGTTTAGACTTTAGTGTATGAATCAAGGAAAAACTAAAATATTTTTCAATTTCGGTCCAGTTTTCTAGATACATCAACTGCATAAATAACTTTGTAATCCCATATATTTATATGGGATTACAAAGTTACATTTACAGGTATTAATCAGTGTACCTGTATATAATGATGTATAATATAATGGAATAATATGTGTAGCTATGTATCTAGATATAATTATGTTCAAAGGTAACTTGTAAAATGGTCAACGGAATAAAAAAGCCAGAGAGAGGGCTTTAAGAAAATTCGTTATTGGTATACAAAAAAATTTTTGCAAAAAAAGAAACCGACTTCAAAAAACCATAAGAGCACTAAAAAGTTAAAAATAATACTATAACCTACTTATATTAATAAACCTAACCTAACCTACGATTAACCGATAATAAAATTTATCAATTTTTTGGAGTCGGTGCCAAGGTAATGAAACAACTGGTAATTCCAGAGCATTTTTCCATTTTAATCCTCGAACTCCTTGCTTTTCTTGCGTTATTGCATTTGCTCTGATTTTATTGATTAAGTATTAACGTTAGTATCTTTTTCTTTGTGTCTAAATATTAGGTATTAGGTAATCTTAAAGTATATTTGTTTATTTTTCTATTTAAATTAATATTTAGAAGCTGTAAGATTTATGTTTTGTTCTTTCTGGTTTTACTCTGTAGTTATAGTCATTTAGGTATCGTACATGGCTTGGCACCGACTCCAAAAATTTATAAATTTTATTATAGGTTATTCGTAGGTTTAGTTAGGTTTATTAATATAGGTAGGTTATAGTATTATTTTTAACTTTTTAGTGCTTTTATGGTTTTTTGAAGTCGGTTTCTTTTTTGCAATTTTTTTATTTGTTAATTTTTAGTGACATATTTTTAACCTTATAAAATATGGGTAGCGCTAGTAAATATGCTTCTCGTATGAAAAACGGCGTCGAACTGTAACTGAGGATGAAAAACGATTCTATTCCTTTTTATTATTCGTGGTACACCTGGAAAGTGCATACCGTTACAATTCCAACAAGCCCAAACATAGCTAAGATACATTGTCTTGTTATGGAGTTCCGGTGCCTGTCTCTTGGATTCAAGTCGGTTAAAAAGCAGAAGGCGCGCAAAGGAAAAGTGTAGGACTATCTACAAAAAGAAATGAGATCCCATAAAAAACAATACTTGTCAAAAAAACCAAGTCTCGCAACTCAGTTTTTCTACCGTAAAAAGTTGTGAGATCCATGTAATACCAAGCCGGTTATTCGATTATTCAGTCCCTACTTAAGGGACCTTCTGTCTTAAGTTGTTACGTAATTATCTAACCTAACAACATCTTATAGTGACCATATCAATATTAAAAATCTTTAACGTTTTAAATAAATAGATTGACTCGGCTTTCGCATGAAAACACAATATATCTCACAAGTAATACATACATTATATAAATTAGATTGTTTTTGCGATTGCCAAGTCAATATATTTATTTAAAACGTTAAAGATTTTTAATATTGATATGGTCACTATAAGATGTTGTTAGGTTAGATAATTACGTAACAACTTAAGACAGAAGGTCCCTTAAGTAGGGACTGAATAATCGAATAACCGGCTTGGTATTACATGGATCTCACAACTTTTTACGGTAGAAGAACTGAGTTGCGAGACTTGGTTTTTTTGACAAGTATTGTTTTTTATGGTTAGATATTTAAGCTAGAAGCACTCTGAAGTAACAAAGGCTGAAAGATAGTGAAGACTTAAATTCAACACTGATTCTATAATGAACCCTGAAAGCTCTTGAACACTTCCCACACCTCCTCACAAACAACTTTTCCAAATATATCGTACACAAATCATTTATTTACCTCCAGACAGACATCTCTTTATATTGATAGTTATAATTCTTCGACCATAACAGAAAATTATGTAACGTCCTTGTAGCTATCGCGTAGCGGTTCGTCGGCCGCTACTATTCTTATTACTAACTACTAACAAATATCTTTGTAATGGATATCAGGCAAGTTTTTTTACTTTTACTTACCAGAATAAACGTTTTAATCCAGGACGAACGATAAATCTTTAGAAATTTTAGCGATAATATTCTTTTCAGTCTAATTGGGGATGAGGGATAAAGAGTGCATTGTGAAAGCCGCCAAAATATTTGACAATATTAATAATGTTTCTGGTCTGTCGCTCGTGAAAGGCTTGCGCTAGTAAAGGATTGCCGATAGATAGACGGTTAAACCCATCGGAGCGTTCTGCGAGCTTCCGCTGTGTTTGGTGCGAGTTACAAAAGTCTGTGGGTTTTGATCGAGATCCTGCCTTTAATATTTTTGTTAAACTTATACTTACATATTTGGTAGCCCCATAATAGCATAAGCCTTATTTTGATGTGATTAAGTAATTTGCTGTGACCGACAGGGTCCATGATGATCATAAATTCGTAAACCTACCACCTTTTTTTTCTGGTTGGGAAAATCATCGAATGACTTCTCCCGCTCTGGGTGGAGTGGAAGGGAGAGTCAGACTTGTACTGACTAAAAACCCACCCTGTTCCTTCAGCTGCACTTAAGTTCCGGGGCCGCGGTATCTCGTTTTAACTTTACTTTGTGGAATGCTATAAATGATTGAGTATTGATGATGTGTATGAACTTACTTGACAAACCTAAAGTTCGTCGTCGCTAGTTAGGTGGTTTAAAGGATGGCTTAAAACGAATAATAGCTTAATACGTACAATTTGACCTTTTGTTTCACAGTCTTTTGAGTTGGTTGGTCATATTTTGTTTATGTTGCATTCCACAATGCAAAGAGATTATATCTAATAACGTAATAACAAAATAAAGGTGAAACTACGAATCTGTCACGTGGTATTGAACGCTAAAATCTTACAATTTGCACCACACTTCAGCTAGATGCTGTATGCGTAGGTGTCGTCAAGGGATTCGTTTTAAATAGTCTCCGAAAGCATTGTTTGGGAGACGGGCTTTGTCCGGGCACATTAGAAATACTCGTGTGCGCTCCACTGACTCCGATCAATGTCGCCTTCAGGAAATACGATTTTAACAGCAAAACATCGGAATTACAAGTCATTGCGACACACTCTGCTGCCTCCGGGCTAAAGGGTTTGTTGTCACACAATTACGTATCGTCTCAGTTTGTTTTATCTAAACAATGACACATAAAACCCGTTTCGTAGGAGCTCCTTTTGTCAGTAGCAAATGTTGTTTGCGTTGTTTGTGTTGTGTCGAGCTGAATGGGTTTAGGAGGTAGGTTGTGAGGCACATTATAAACGAGAATCTATACAGAAGCCAAACCTTGCGTCTGTTTTTATCTCATATGTGACAAGTGTTTTGTCTGGCGGACATCGATAAGTATTTCTTATTCTTTCTACGTTATTGGATCTAGAAGGGTGCCGTACTGTTTATATTATATTTGGGTATTTATTATTTTATATTATTATATATTATTATTTATTTATTTTATACCATTATATTTGGGTGGCGAGTTATGGTCAGCGCGGCCACTTTCAAAACGTTTGAATTGGGTTGCTGGGTGCCCACCACCAACATCACCTCTCATAAAAACTGCTGCAAATAAAGGCAATGAAGAGTTATAACTCATTATGTGAAGGGCGAAGGGTTCGCGGCAGGTATGTCCGTATGGCGCGATCAGCCCTTCATAATTTAGAAAAAGAGCCATTTATTAAACTAGAGCCCTTAGTAATTATTGGGACTCCGTTTCGACATATTCGCTATTGCTACCTGCCGGCAATTTGCCATTCGGCCCTTTGTCTGGCGGTGTGGCGCCCTAAAGGGTTCTAATTTTAAATGCAGCGTGTAACCATCGGGGCTTTATTCGTAAATTTCTCTTTCGCGGTGGTTAGTGTGCGCCTGCGACTGGACGCAATATGGCGTAGTTTTTTGTCGCGGCAAGGGTGAGCAATTAACTGGATACAACATCGGCTTTGTTCGCTTTTTGCAGTTGATTGATAATGGAATGTGTACACCACCAACCACTAAAGTCTTATTAATAAGTTTGCTGTTAAACTCGAATTTGAACCGGCCAACGAATGGGTTAGTGTTTTCTTTCCAGTTATCACATATAAACTCTTACTTCCAAATAAGACACGGATCAAACACGGATATATTGTTAGCTATCTAATGGGATATGACTAATTGTATTTGAAATTAACTGTTATAAATAAGTTAAGAGTTTATAATCTCATGGTTTATTAAAAACTGTTATTTTCAATAATATAATGTAATGTAGGGGAGAGCGGGGTTGGTGTTAACGGAGGTAAGAATAATTAACAAGCTTATTCCCGCCAAACGTGAAGACATAAAAATATGATACTCGGTATAGAAATACTATATACACAGCTGAACATATCCTGACTTGTCAGTTGTCAGCCTTGCCTCGATTGTAATAGTTGTGCGAAGTGACCTCGGATTAACAGGTAAGCGAACTTTTTGTGATTTGCAATAAATTGATTTAAGATTTGTTTATTCGCTGAATCGAATTAAAGTTTATACTAAATCAAACTCTATTTTATCGACAGTAACACTATGTTATTTGTTTATGATTATTTCGACTATTTAATTTTCTGTAATTAATTAAGTAAATAAAGTGTCCTTGGGGCTAAAATTAACAAATTGAGTGGGGTAAGTATTAACATGTTAATACTTACCCCGTATGTGTATGGTAGTAATCGAATGTTTTTTTTTTTTACAATAAGTAGTATGTTTTGTTTACAGAATGAGAAACTACATCAACGATAACTGGAAGAGCGGAACTACCTATCACAAGCCAATTATGGCTTAAAAGGTTTTTTCCTAACATGGATATTGTATAATTCATAGTTTTATGAAATAAATTTTACTTTACTTTACTTACATAAGAAAGAGTACAAGAGGGTAAACCCTCTTGTACTCTTTACTTCAAGAAATTTTTGAGCTGGCAGTTAAGGAAATTCCAAGAACCCCATAGTACTTTTGTATCATCATCATCATCATCATCATCCCGGGGAAACAATGACCATCTATAACCTCCCTTGAATTGTGAAAGAAGCATTTCCTCTGACATTCACTCAAAACAATATCATCAACTTATAAAAAATGCTGGCATTATACCGTGCAATGAAGATGTATTTCAAGACTGCAACTTTGCACCATCAGTTGTTACTGATTGTCCTAATCTAAATACTGTTTCGTTAAAAAACTATAGATCACGTCTGCCCGAAGATACTTCTATCAATGTAGAAGAAAATGACTACTAAATTTAGAATCCATAAATCAAAATTATAAGTAATATGCCTGATATTGACATAAGTATTTTGGAGATTATATATCAAGTATAAAATGTGTGAGGACCTTCAAATGTGCCAGGATGATAGTGAAGAAGATGCTCGCTTCTGTTCGGTTTGCGCCGAGTCTTCTAAAGCCTGCAATACATGTTGGCCGAGCGTTGTCGAGTGAAGACCAATACCAACATGTAGACGGTATATTTGCCTTGTCTTGCTATCGCTCGGTGTCACTTGCCTAGTTGGCCGAGTGGAGGCCAGCGCCAACGTGTATAGAGCTCATAAGGAAGAAACATCTGGACATGACTGTATATAATGCATTTTATGCAAATGGGCTAATATTACTTGTGTTAGATGTGACACCATGACGTATATATGTCTCAATTGTTTCTCAGATAATAAGAAATTGTATTCCAGGTAATTATTGCCTGATTTAGGGTATTCCCACCTAAAATAAACTAAAAAGCTATTGATGTTTTTCTATGAATTCAGTACAAATTAGATTAATATTAATTACACTATACACTTTTTAACTTAATTAGATACCTCAATTTAAATTAAATTTAAAGGCTGTGTACATTTGTAGCATTAAAAATCTTTAAACTGGGACTATTATTGATAAATAGTGTAGATTTCATAGAGTATACCTTATTGAGACTTTTTAAGACTGTTGACACTGAAAAGTTTATGTTACTTTTAAATATTAAGTTCAAAGTATTTGTAATAATGTTTGTAAGCTAAAACTACCTTTACACTCAATGATGGTTAATTAGTGCAGATTAAAAAGAATTTACTAGATACATTCTTTCAGTTCCTGTCATAAAAAGTACTGAGTTCTCGGGTAAGTATTAACAAATGACTTTTTTGGTTTTAACGACTCTGTTTCTGAAAGTACTTACCTAACTGATGATTTTTATTACTAATATCATAGCTGAATAACCAGAGTATGCTATGCATAAAATATAAAACAAAAAAGTTCATTGAAATTGAAAATATAAACTATAATATAAAATTTGTTAGTACCAGCCCCGCTCTCACCTAATAATAAAGTATATTTGCTATCATTGCTCCTATATTGGAATTTATTGTAAAAATACGAACATATCCAGTAGCGAGAGATGATCGCTTAATGTTAGATGGTAAAATTACACGGTAGGAGTCGTGATAGAGCAAACATTGTCGCGGCGTCCATCTCGCTAGTTTGTTCGCAAACAAGGATCGAATGAATATAGACAAGCGTGTTTGCGGCGGCGGCTCGCGTTACAACAACAAATACATACGGCTTATTTATAACGGCCACATATATCATGTGATCAGCAATCGAGTGTGTGGCGCAGATCGCCCCCGCTCCTAATGCCATGCAGTCGTCATGGCAACGATGCACTCACCCCTACGCACATTACACACGAGAGACCATAAAAAAACAGAAAAGCGGAGTACAGAAAAGTTAGTCGACGTCACCCCGGTTCCTGTCGAACGTCCGAGTGTTCCCTTCTTTCAAACATAATTTATGGTTTCGGGGAAATAAACATAAAAAATAGAAAAGGAAAAACGACAGCACGCACGATAAAAAAGCTCGTCGTAAAAGTGCGAGGAGTGCGGGGGGGGAGGGGGGGGGGGCAGGCGGCCCCGGCCGGCAGGCGGCAACCCTTCCGCGCCGCCCTCCGCCCGGCCCTCATACCATCGCAGTAAAGGGTTACGGCAACTAACCCTCGTCACCGGGCTATGTATGTGCTTAGATATCAGATGTAAGACCTGTACTGTAAGTTCTTAAAGTAAATGTTCGAATGTTCTGAAGAGTCAAAACATAAATTTACTCATGCCTAGTAATTGTTATAAATTCACAAAATTCAAAAACATAAATCGTGATCTGGTCATCTTGATCTCCTTACAGTAATGACCTCACTCAAGTGTTTAAGTTCACGTGTCCGAAGGGACACATTGATGTGGCGACTGCGAACGATTGGCTGGTGATGAAGACGTGGCGAAGTTGTCGAAAATGGCAGTTTGATGTAAATGTGCTCCCCGGGCGATGTGCAGCCCACACTGGCTTAGTGTGGCAAACAATCCCTAATTTCTCGGGACTTGTCGGGATTCACACACGTAAACAAAAGGAAAAGAGCCCGATAATAGTGAAAGGTTGGTCAAGTAATTTCTGATAATTTTATTTCATCAGCATAGGTTGTGTATTTTCAAGTCTTGCTCCACAAAATTGGTGATTGAGCTTTCATAGCATCAGTAATATGACCCTAATTCCATAATTCATAAAATAACTTGTCCTTTGAAAGTCGAAAGGAATTAAAAATCCATGAAAAAGTACCTAGTCTGGCAATGTCGGTTCGATACGATTTGCCATGTCAAAATGAATGTTTATGTCGACCGATTCCATGCATATTTTGTAATTATGCTGTTGGTATCTAAACGCATTACCAAAGAAGCATTGTGTCATTTACTAACACCACCGTTATTCGAGAAACTGAATGTTTGAACTTCGAATGTCTCGAAGCTAAAACCTCAGCTCTTTACAAGCTCAGATTCTGCAACAATATATAGCGAGCAGAGCGCTGGAGACATACGTCTGAGGCGACGCGACCGTCCGTCTGTGCGGACCCTCGCGACCTGCCCTGCGTCACGCGTACATACATACTAGCAGAAGTACAACAATACTAATAACGACTAACAACGTTCTTTATGGTAAAATCCTATAGGTTCATAGTCATTGCAAGGCTACGTTAATGAACTTGCTTTTAGACAATATAGAATATTTTTTTTTATCTCAAATTCTATTGATATACCCCTTCACAGACGACGTTAATGACGGAGGAGCGAGGCCAGTAATCAGCAGTTGGCACTAGTCCTAGACCTAGATAACTAATAAGTGTTGGCTTTTCCTGACAGAACGTCGGTACATGATAGGTATAGTGACCAGCATTAGGAACTAGGTACTGCAGTTGTTGGTCGGCTAATTAATTTCATCATCACCTGCTTAGCCTTTTCCGAAATATGTTAGGGTCGGCTTCCAGTCTGAATGGATGCAGTGGGCACTGAAGATAATAGGCCCAAGTTGCTAACGGAAAAAAATTTACCGAATTGCCTAAGAAATATAGTTATTAAAAATAAATATACCTACGTATCAAAACACAAAAATGTAAAACCGTTATGTAAAACGTTTGCAATCCCAGAGGAATTGCAAACGCTTTACTCGCACATAACAAATGCGAAAAGTTGTAAGATACAAACGTTTTTACATAAGAAATACTTAGTTAATTATGTTTAGTATTCTGTTTTTTTTACGGTATTATTATTATTAAATACACACACAGATAAGCCCTAAGAGTACCCCTTAAGGCAGTAGCCCTATTGGGCCAATGCTGCTGACTGCTCCTTGAGGCGCGCACGGAACACGGCGCGCCGCCGACTCGGGCTTGGTCCTTACCGGACGGTGAGCGTCCACAGGCCCGCGTCTACGGTGGCCGGAGATCGGCTTGCCCCGCACTATGGCCGCCGCCGATCGCCTCCACGAGGACACGGCCATGCTCCGCCCAAGCAGGGCACACCTCCACTGTATGCTCCACCGTGTCCTGCGGATGTTCCTCACAATGATGACATTCGGGCGTATCCTCCCGCTATATCCGAAACAGGTACCTCCCGAAACAGCCATGTCCGGTCAGTACCTGCGTCCTAGCCATTCCTCAAAGAGGGGACTTATCGCCGCGCTTGCGGCGTGCCCAGCCCTCGGTTGCGACAGCCGCGTTTTCCATGCCGCCGTGAGATCGTGCCGGAGCTCTGTCCGCCGGGCCGCAATTTGCCGCGGCTGCGGAGTTTCACCCCGGCTTAGCACCTCCGCGCGCCAATTGTAAATGCGTGCGAGTGCTTCTGCCTCCAGATCCCACGGCAGCAATTGGCATGGAGGCTCGCCGCCTCACAGGAGATCGTACGGTATGCCACAATATATATATATAGTCATTGCAATAATATCGTTCTTAAAAATCATGTTATCAAATAAATAAAAAAAAGGAACAAAAACAAGTACACCTGACACACGTACATACAGACACTGGAGTCTATGGTGTCCGGGCCAGCATCTCCATAGCGTGAGAGAACCAGATTGAGTCGATATTGTCTGCCAACATACGTATAATGCTATTAGATAGAACATGACGGCACTCTTGACAATATCGAATAGGTTCTTTCGAAGTGTTGCAGTATTGCAAGTCTGCTAGAAGAAATGAAATCAGCAGCACCTTTGTGCTCTTTTGTCCGTATTTGTTCTTTTCTCTTTTAAGTGTGAAGATTGTACAATCAAAATACAAATAAAAAAATATTGCATAATAATCGCCAGTATGGTAGTCCTAACAGCATCATCAAGCAGTTATTATACTGTGCACGCAGGGTTTCTAACGATCTTTTATTCTGTTTGACCCAGAAGCTAATCGCGTACGAGAATTTGCGATAAGCTTTCAATATGGTAACTTTTACCACCCCACTACAACGGGAAAACTTATGTAATAGATATTAGGACCATTAGTCCCCTGCAAACACGGTCTATGTCTACTTCGCCCTTGAGGTCTCTGGTTAGAAAGTGCCCCATGTATTTAAAATGATATTTTCTATTCAGTGGTAACCCGTTTAGGGATATTACAGCGTCGCTGAGAACACTTTTCCCAGAAGCCTCGAAGACCAAATAAACTCTCTTCTTTACATTATACCATGGTTTGTGACATATTGCATGTACACGTAAATGCATACTTCTGATCGATCGAGCAGCCGTTGAGCCCAGCAATACCAAATCGTCTGCATAACTGAGGTTGTTTATAATTATTGTCGCAGTTGCTCGTACGTAGTTTTGCGCACGGTCCAAAGTAGTGCTTCTGGTGGTAGTTTCTGTATCATGCGGACACACTAAACAACCACACACAAATACCTAGTTAGTTTTCACTTTCCCTCCTGATAGTTTGACTGTAAAAATCAAACCGAATGGATTGTGAGCTTCGTTGCGACCACGATTTTGTTTAACAGGTTTTAAAGGTTTCAGTTTATAAAACACTAGCTTTTGCCCGACTTCGTTCTCGTGGTAGGTTTTTCCCACGTTATTCCCGATCCCATGGGAATTCCGGGATAAAAACTATCCTATGTCCTTTCCAGGGTCCTAAACTATTCCCATGCCAAATTTCATCTAAATCGGTTCAGCGGTTTAGGCGTGAAAAGGTAACAGACAGACAGAAAGAGTTACTTTTGCATTTATAATATTACTAGCTTTTGCCCGCGATTTCGTTCGCGTGGAAGGGTTTTCCCGTGTAAATCCTGATCCCGTGGGAATTTCGGGATAAATTCCAGGGTCCTAAACTATTTCCTTGCCAAATTTCATCTAAATCATTTCAGCAGTTTAGGCGTAAAAAGGTAATAGACAGACAGACAGACAGATAGACAGACAGTTACTTTCGCATTTATAATATTAGTATGGATATGGATATGGAAGTATGGATTTATAATATAAGTATTAAAGTATGGAAAGCTTTTGCTAGCGACTTCGTTCGCGTGGGAGGTCTTTTCCTGCACAAATCACGATCCTGTGGGAATTCCAGGATAAAAAGTAGCTTATGTGTTTTTCCAGAATGTCAACTGTCTCTTTAACAAATTTCATTGAGATCCGTTCAGTAGTTTTTGCGTGAAAGAGCAACAAAGATACAATTCGAAAACTATCCCACGGAAACCTTATATCGGGATAAAAACTATCCTACGTCCTTGCCAGGGTCTTAAACTATTCCCATGCCAAATTTTATGTAAATCGGTTCAGCGATTAAGGCGTGAAAAGGTAACAGACAGACAGACAGACGGACAGAAAGACAGACAGACAGAGTTACTTTCGCATTTATAATATTAGTAAGTATATAGTATGGAAGTATGGATATGGAAGTATGGATATCGAATAAATATGAATTGAGAAGCAAGAAGTTTTGTTAAAATATGCAATATATTTGCAGCGTATTTCTACCATGCCAAATATATTTTTCATAGCTGTAGCATTGTTAGTTGTAGCCTTAGTTCTGGACACCATTTCTTATAAGGTTTCTCTATCGATCTTATAATTATTTATCCCTTCACTTGGCAGTGTGGCCGTTTTCTCGTAATGTTTTTTTATTCAGTTTCCGCCATCTTCAGCTGTCACGCTCCACTGCTTTGCTTTGCCAATCTTATTTATTGCCTCTATATCTCGAGCTGAAGGAAAACTCACATCATGTTAATTTCCTGTCCGAGCCCGTTCACATGGCGTTTCCCGGACTCCGTCAACTAACCGACACAGACATTAAAAATATTAATAACGTAATCCTGTTTAATCCTGCCTTTCTTATAACTCCTTGTTCATCTGAAAGATTATTTGCGAAATAATGTTCACTATTATAGCAGGTAATAAAAAGGTGGACGTTAGTGGACACATAAGCAATCACTGTCACCAGCATACATGTATGTTTTTGTCGTTAGAGGCCGGTATTAATAACGACCGCTTTTATGCGAAGGGTACCCGGCCAGTTCCCGGGCTACTACACTTATTTAAATTCCCGTTTTTGTACTAAATTTACATTACATTCCTTGCCCGCCAAGATGTCAAGGTACAGCGGGGAGACGATGTCATGTCCCTTCTTGTGTTGTAAATTGGGGGTCACACAAAAACCGTTGCGCCCTTACCGAGCCCATAACGTCCAGCCGCCGGCCGTCCGGCCGAGCGGACGGACACAATCACGTGAAAAACTACGGATCAACTTATTTTTTTATTCTTTTGATGTCCGCTCGATACATTAACAATTCGCGTTTTTTTTTCTACCTCAAATGCAATGAACAGAGTAACCGGTGTACTGCAGAGTTTAAATTTTTGTGAAAAAATGTAAAATTACGAGGGGACGATTATAAACACATGCGCGAGCGCGTCAAATCTTCAGCCGGCGTGCGCTCATCGTCAGGGACGTATTATGGCTTTTTTAAACCGACAGTAGTACAGGGGAAGGGCATTTTTTAAAAATAAATTTCACTTTTTAGTAGAAAAAGTGTCCCCGCAGTCGGATCCAATTGTTGCGTGTCGGATGAGCACGAGTTCGATTTTATTTGAGAAGGGATTTTTTATGGCGTGGTGTGTGCCATGCGGAGAGAGCGAGGAGCCTCTGAGGGCGCGGGGTGGAGTCGCAGATAGCATCGTCTTGGCACCGACACGCGTCTGCACGCACAAACCCTTTTGGCTGTGTATGTTTTATGTGACATCCCAGGCCGCGGGCGTGAATACCTTTGTACTAGCTCATACAAACACTGTTTTTCTTGTCTCTTGTGTATACTTAAAGATTTTACGTTTCAACGTTTTCAATCGATGTTGTTATGTTGACATGCGGATAATAGTCGTACAAAGATCAATACAATTTATATTTTGCCATCAGCCCACGTAAGTTACCATTCATACTTACATATTTTACTGTATCAAAAGCCATAGATTTTATTAATTGAGTAGGTACGTAGTGTTCTATTCTCGATCACCCCTTACTATCTGAGAACAAAGTTCTAACTACGAAGGATATTGTGGATATGGACATCATAAGAATAATTTAGGATTATTTTACATTTAAAATAAGCTCATGTTAACTATTTTCTCATCTAATGTAAGCGATAATTAATGTGGTTGATGATTCAGCATGCAAAATGATGATCTAGATGTACATACTTGCAGTCAGCCGCTACATTAAACTGTGCGGTTGACTTCTTTGCGATTGCCTGTTCAACTATGTACCTACTCAACGTAACGTGGCTTCAGCACAATGTATTCACAAGAAACATTAGGATTTATGTTTAAGAGATTCAAAATTATTATTATAATCACAAAAGGAGTAGTCATCAGTCAAGATTTCTTTGATAATTTTGCATAAAATGTTCCAAATGTTTTAACTTACTATCATACCGCCAATTAGTGCATATTGTATTTATATGGTAAATAATGCCATCAATATTCGCTAGAAATAGGAACTTGCATTTGAAGAATAAGACACAATTAAAGAAAAATATTTAATTTGCGTTAAGCACATTATAAAAATCAGGACGTGTTGAACATTTCTTCTATACCAAAGTCTGGACAGGGTTTCAGACAAAAGTATAGTTTGAGAAATAATCAATTTTTTTTTTGTTTATGATTCCTAACCCTCGAGAGGGATGAACTAACTTTTCTATGTATATATTTGTAACTTACCTAAATACAACATCATCACACTCATATTATACCCGTAGGCGTCCATAAAATTATTTACGCAGCCCGTTACCGATTTCAACCGTATAGGTACACAATAAAATTCGGCAATAAAAAGCTCACGAGTAAATCCAGCCGCGGTGGGTGACACCGAAAGAGGTGAACAAGTCACAACTACTTTTTACTCCCTTCGGAGGGAGACTGCCCCTCCTCCCTCCTCCCACACGCTCTCCAGAGATGAAAGTTTCGTGGGGTTACACACACGAGCGTGGAGAACAACAAACGGCGTAGTTGCCTAACTCTAACTTTAATTGTGTCTTTTCAATCGATAGTTTCTTGGGCCCATCTTTTCATTGAACGTTTGCTGTCTGTCCAGTGTCGCTGTCGTTACTCGTCCTTTGACGTCGCCATTTAATTTGTAAGGTGAGATGGGGAATTCGTAAAGGATTCTTTTATTGACGGGCCTAGTTTTGTACGTCGGCTATAGCTTATATTTTTGGCCCTCCTTTTGATGGTAAAAAGAATGTTTCTTGAGTGAGTAAATCAAAGCATTCATACGTATATTATACAGAGCTCTAAGATACTTCACTCGTGAAGTAACCATGTGATCTATTCATTCATATAACTATGAAGATATTCAGTCGAAGTTGTGTATGTAGGATACACAAGCTCTTACAGTGTCTTTGTCACCATGATTCTCTTATCCTAATTAATAATAAAAATACCATCACGCAGTTCTGTACACGCATGCATATGTAGTGAACAAGACATAGGGGTGCTAGGCGGCCATCCCCTACGTCTCCCGCGTCCGACCCTTGGCGCAAAAAGCGGACAATTGCATCCTCGATCCTTGCTTTGCATAATCAATAGTGCCGGCCATCATTGTGAGCTCACATGGGGTGAATTATATAAAAACTCAATCCTTACATACGCACAAAGAGTTCGGCTATGATTATAATAATTTATTTTTGTGAGAGTTGGTAGCCATGGTGGCGAACAGCCAGTAACGATGAATGTATGGTTTTTTTTATTACGGTTGATCTCGCTCTTGACCTCGTTCTCGCCTGATGGTAAGCGATAGATGATGTCTACGATGTGACGAGCGAACCCAGAAGATGCCTATTTACTCTTGCTTTAAAGGCTGAAGGGTCATGAGTGACAGGGAACACAGAAGCCGGCAGAGTATTCCACAAATTGGCCGTGCGCACAATAAATGCGGAGGAGAAGCGCTTGGTACGACAAGACGGTATATCAACCAAGTATGTAGTTCATTTTAATTCACTTAATCTTGAAACATAGATTTTTAGAGTTAAAAAGTTTTTGTGGGCGATAGATTGTAGAAATAGAAGCATGCATTAGACATATGACAATTTATTGTTTTATCTTTTTTTTTATTGAAAATAGGTTCGCGTTTGACCACCATCTCACCTGATGGTAAGTGATGATGTGGTCAAAGATGGAGCACGCTTACTTAAAAGTAACCTATTCACTCTTGACTTAAAGACTCCTAGGTTATAGCTATCGATAAACATAGACTCCGGCAGGGAATTCCACTCCTTAGCCGTGCCTACGCACAATGAAGGTAATCCCAAAACGTTTTGTGCGTTTTGCGCTTTTCTCGTGTGTTAATGATCTCGGGATATAACTATATTGTAATTAGTTGTTGGACCAACGACCACAAGTATATCTGCCTTAGTTTGAAGTTTCAGGATAAGAACAGCTGTTAACACAATTCCAAAACATTTCTTCGATGATCAAGATATAGCGTACTCATATGTGTAAGAGCAACTTTGGGTAGGCTAGATTTTTGTTTGGTTCCTTTCTGAAGCTATGTGTGAAGATTTAGCTTCTGAATAAATGTAGTACTATATCAAGAACTCGACTTTTTTATATATTAATTAATGTGTTTGCATATTTTGCATATTAATTAATTTCTGATTAACATTGCAAATTCAAAAGTTAACAATACTCTTGTAGTCTTGTCTACCTGCTTCGATCGTATTAGCAGATTACATAAAATACAGATCAATTCTCGGAAAGTGATCGGATGTCGTGATATCCTTCACATATTTACACATATTAGAATTCCATTGAAAACAAGATTTATTTTGATGACACCTAATCGTTTACTATTTATCAGATTCAGTAGCATTCGAACTTTGCTTAAACAATTCAGCAAGCAGTGAAATCTGTATAACTTATATAAAATAAAAGATTTCATTCAGTGACCCGTTGTTTTTGTCACAATGGATTTATTTTCGAACCCGTCAGCTTTCGACGAACGATTTAGAATTCTCCAAAAATACGGAAATCATCGGGCGGAATATTTAGTTTTGTCATCGATTACGCAAACTGTTTCAAGGGTGCGCTGCGCTACACTATTGTGAAAAAATATGAGAGCGTATATAAAAACTGATGCAGCTGTCGGGTGGCACACATGCGAATTGTAGCGAAGCGGCTGTGGGCAGGAAGGTCGTATGTGGCGGCTCCCAGAGGAGACATTGTGACGTTGTGTGGCACGGCGAGCCTGCATGTACGCGACCCTCGCACATAGGAAGGGTTCCGGACGCAATCCGCGCTCTGGGAAGGGTTCGCACGGACTCGGCCGCCGCCGACGCGCAAGCGCACGCGAACTTGCAAAAAACTCACACAATGCGTACTACATCGCTGTTTTTGTTGTTAATACACTAGATTGTTCGTAAATTCCCTTTCATCACAAAAAATGTAATATCATCAACTCGTTCACGCCCGGCCTTTCAAAGGGAGCTCTTTGAAGAGGGAACAGCAAAAATTGTTAAAAACTGGTAAAAAGTGGGTCAGAAAGGGGTGCTTTTGAAACTAGTAATCACTACCTCGCGTATATCGATTGCCGTTATTATACAAAAAATCCTTTTATAGATCGACAGTTGGGAATTAGGATCTTCTATTATTTCGGGATAAAATAATAAGTGAACTAGTTGAATTATTGAGAAGGGAATAATTAAAAGATCTGATTACCGTTGGGTCACTCTGAACTCACATGGGAACAAAAATGGAAAACTAACATTCTAATTAAACCTGATTAAAATGTTTCCAATTTGCATATTTACAGACCTATTGCAAAAAGGTTTATATAATTAAGTATATGCAAATTGTAAACAATTTAGTGGTTATAGTGAAGTCAAATATTTTGTTATACTTATAACTTCGCGAGATGTTATAAAGTTAGTTTCATACTTTCATTCTGACCAAAAAAAAAAGGGTTCGGTCCGAATCAGTTCTACTTGGACGCAAATAGAACACAATAAAAGCGACACATTGATTGTTATCGCAGATTTTTACCCCAAAACTGAAAAAATGAAATCTCAATCATTTATAAATTAGCTTCGCGGACAACTTGTCTGTTCATCCCTTTATCAGTTTTACAATCAGCCACAATAAAAGGGTACGGATTGATTGTCGAGGTAGCTTTTTATACTTTTTATTTATTGTCACCGTTCGATTTATGTTCCAATTTCTATGACAGCGACTATAGACACACCGAATTACGATAATGGCCCTTGAAACCGCTAATAGAGGGAATGTACTGAACGGTTTGTTGTGCTGCGTAATTTAGGAGCTTCTAAAGATGTAGCTATATGGGATAATGTTAAGACCCTTGAATTATTTTTTTAATTTGCTATGGAATACTTCTAAGAGCAGGTTTATTTTTATTTATAGCTTGTATTTTTTTAAAACTTGGTTGAAAGTATCAACAATGGCATAGTGTCGTACGCCTACGTACGGACTAAGATTAGCTTTGATAAGTATATATTATTAGGGTGTCCCTTATTTTTCAAAGTTTTATTTTTTCAACGCATACCCCTAATTTTATTTATTTGACCATAAAATACTTAAAAATAAATTTTTAGCTCAATCGAACCACTGCAACCCGTGCTGACTTGCTTGCGAATAGGGTTGCCAGATCAAAAAATCGAAAATCCGGAGTAAATTCTGGACATTTGATGAAGATTCCTGACTTTCTTTAATTTGAAATAAGAACATTATACTTATTTTTTTATGTTTCACTCTTTCATTCCATTGTAGAAATTCTGGACGGTTTAGGATTCCCTCCGCATTCCGGACAAAGACTTATATTTCCGGACATGTCCGGAAAATTCCGGTCGTATGGCAACCCTACTTGCAAAACACGTGCGTACAAGTTACACCGCTCGCGCCACGCGTATGTACTCTATTCGTTAATTAATCCCGGATTCTCGAGTAATTAACGTGGATTGTTTTATTTTTTTAAGATGTCAGTGGAATTGAGAAGTAATAAAAAAGTATTTATTTAGTAGGTGATGTAAATTATCAAATAACGGGTGCAAAATTGCCGTCCAACCGACAAGTTCTCGCGGTTCTTTTTTTAACATCCGCGAAGTTAAATTAACTGTCAGTGAAAGTGCAAGTCTAGTAATTCGGGAGTGCATTATCTTCTGGGAAAAAGCTAGAATACCTACTAGAGCTCAACCTAATCGTGTAAAGAAGCTTGTGGCCCTTTATCAAGTCTGGCGTGAGCTGCAAAAGAATTGCAAAAAAACGCGGGATGTTTATAAACGTCGTGAGAAAGACTTTAGAAAGAATATAGAAAGTATAGAAAGAAATATAAATATAGAAAGAATAAGGCCGTGCGCGCACTGCCTTGCGGTGGCCGCAATTGCGGTAGTTCTACCGCACTGGTAGAATGACCGGGGCCACCGGTGACTCTACCGCACGCGTTTATTCCAACGCAGTGCGCGCACTTCTATGACACTCCATACTTCACAGATTTTGCGTTTCCAAAACGCAACGCAGTGCGCGCACGGCCCAAGATAAAATAGATGAAGATAAAATCTTCCTACAAAACCAAAGACAGCCGGGGCGTCCTGGTTGCTTGGCGGGAGTTGACAAAAAATTTTCGGAGAAGGAAGAACGTGCCAGACAGAGAAAAATAGTAGAAGACAAAAAAAAAAGACTTAACTAAATATCTTCAGATAACTTATCGGCGACTTCCACTTCACATGACTTCGTATCTCCTGAAGAATTAGAAAACCAATCCAGCAGCTCTGAAGAATGTGTGGAAGAAACTTTGCCTTCCAAATCTCGATCAGTAAGTTCTGTAGCTACGAGTACTACAAAAAGAGGGCGCAGATATTTGATTACGCCAAAGTTGGTTGCAGCTTTAGACAGATGTCAGCTAAGTATAAGAGATTCCGTTTACATAATTCAGGCTGTAGTAGAAGCTCTGGATCACAGTGGCGACGAGTACCCAATTAATAAATCTTCCATACAGCGGATTCGAACACAAATGCAAATGGCTAGAGCTGAATCTATCAAGTCTGATTTCCAGAGTAACGTGCCTGAATTAGTCACTGTTCATTGGGATAGCAAATTGTTACCAGGCGTAGATGTGAGAAGTTCTAAAGAAGAACGCTTGCCAATTCTTATTTCATTTGGAGACAAGGAACAACTTCTAGCAGTGCCAAAACTGAACAGTTCATCCGGCAAAGACCAAGCTGACACAGTTTTTACTGCGCTATATGATTGGAACCTCAGTGACAAGGTACAAATAATGTGCTGCGATACGACTGCTTCCAATGCAGGTCGCTTTAATGGTGCTTGTGCTCTTTTAGAACATAAATTAGAGAAAGAATTATTACTGTTTGCTTGCCGTCATCATATTTATGAGTTGGTCTTGAAAAGTGTGTTTGAAACAAAGATTCCTCAAGTCACTAGCAGTGCGGATATCCCACTGTTCAAAAAATTTAGAGATAACTGCAAAAATATTAATTGTAACGCAATCGGACTGTGTATTGATTTTGTGAAACAGCATCCTCAGCATGTTTGCTACAATCTCAGTTCAAAATGACCCTTAAAGATAAAGTAGCATTACGAGATGTTTATCTTTTCATTGAGAGGATTTATGTGAAGGCATGGCGTGGATGCAGTTTGGCATCAAGATTTCCGCTTTTTAAAGAAGCTAAAACAGTACGAAACTATAGACAAATTTATTTCTAAAGCCGCCCTGAGTAAGTTTTGTCAACACTTGTGGTATTTGTCAGAAGAAATAGCTGTATTATCCCTATTCGACGAAGAAGTAGATGAAGAAAGTAAGGCAAACATCGTAGCAAACGTACAGAGGGAAAGCTTGTACGACTATGGGAAGAGATATGTACCGTCAAAGGAAGAGATTGATGTTTCATTGTTTAGTAAGTATTTCTTTATCTGATTGGTTTTTTTGATTGGTACTTATATATTATTTTATTTTTTAGATAAATCATTGAGCGACTTTGTATCCTGCAAGAGCAAGAACATTTTTTCCCGATTAAAAATTAATAGTAGTTTCCTCAAAGAAAAAGTGTCAACCTGGGAAGAAAATGCTGAGTTCCTTGCATGTAAAAATTTGGTTTATAACCTTAAAGCAGTTAATGACACTGCAGAAAGAGCTGTAAAGCTTATGCAAGACTTCCATGGCTTGATTACTGCGAAAGAAGAACAAAAACAGTTTTCATTACGTTGCGTTGAAGAACATAAGAAAATGTATCCTGATTGTATAAAGGAAACTTTAAAAACAAAGTATCCTAAATAATTATGTCAAGTGATATTTTTATAAATTAAAGATTTATAATTCGTAAATCCTGTTTTACATAATTTAATCAATATTCACCTATTATTCATGCATATTTGTGATAACTTAACTGCATAGTCCTACTAATATTATAAATGCGAAAGTTTGTGAATATGTATGGATGTTTGTTACTTTTTCACATAAAAACTACTGAACCGATTATGATAAAACTTGGTATGTGTATAGCTTCAGTCCTAGAATAACACATAAAATACTTTTTATTACAATATTCCCACAGGAACGGGACTTACGCGGGTGAAATCGCGGGCAAAGCGCTAGTATAAAATACTTACTTTTACAAAAACTTCGCGGTCTAGTCGGCACGGGTCAATATGCTCCTAGGAAGCTCAAATTTTATATTTCAGTAGGATTATGTATATAAAAAAAAAAAATAGGGGGTATGCGTTTTGATAACTGAAAAAAATTTTTTTTTGCTCATATAAGGGACAGCCTAATTTACTCTTATCTTCGTGGTCACCGGCAAGCGGTTCGTGCTGATCAGAATTTTTCTGAGTGGTGCACGCTGGAAACTGGCATTCCACAAGGCGGTATACTCACAACAATTTTATTTTCTCTTTTTATAAACTCTATTACCACTATCCTCAAATGCTCTTAGCATCTGTACGCTGATGACCTACAGCTCTACGTGCAAGTTGACATTGACAACCTGGACAACTGCATCTCATTGCTGAATGCTGACCTTCTAGCTATCAGTGATTGGTCAAGCAGGTTTGGGGCTACTATCAATGTCAGTAAATGTCAGGCTATGTTGATCACCAGCCATCTACTCCCGCTTAACTTTAACAACACCGTTATCCCTCTCTCGCCGCACGTTAAAGACTTAAGCATATATTATACTAGTACTCACGCGGGGCTTCGCTCCCGTGGATTCTATCACGGTAAAAACATAACTCTCCTTTTTTGCAGTCGGGTAAAAAGTAGCCTATAACCTTCCTCAAGCTTCAAGCTACTTCCATACCAAATTTCATCCAAATCCACCCAGTACTTTCGAAGATTAGCGCGTTCAAACAAACAAACAAACAAACAAACAAACAAACTAACAAACTTTTCCGCTTTATAATATTAGTATAGATTGACAACAGGTTAAGTTGGATCAAGCAAATTGCTCAGGTTAGCCAGAGGGTAACATTCACACTGCGATCTCTCTATAGATTCAAACATTTCCTTCCTTGTAGCTTTTGGTCCATTGGTCCAATCACTTGTGCTACCTATCATTGATTATGCCGATGTTAGCTTCTCTGATCTATCCCAAGAACTTCTTAACAAACTGGATCGTCTTCTTAACAACAGTATTCGTTTAATTTTTGGCCTTCGTAAATATGCTCACATTTCTTCCTTCTGTGCTCAGCTTAAATGGTTGCCTATCCGTCTAAGGAGATCCCTCAGATACCTGTCTATGCACTTCACTATTATGAATGATCTTTGTGCTCCTGTTTACTTAAAACAAAATTTTAAATTGTTGGGCAGTTCTCATAGTCTTAACCTTCGCGCATCCAAAAACTTACTTCTTCACATTCCTTCTCACCGCACCGGGTTTCTATCTAATTCTTATGCTATTTCTACTATTAAACTCTAGATCTTACTACCTACCTACTACCCTTAACATCAAAAAGGCTGAATCGAAATTTTCTTTTAAGCTTAAAATTAGAAACCACTACTGTTACTGGACTGTTATTCTTAGTTTGGTCTTCGTCATAATTATTATAAGCTCTCTTAATCAGAAAGATTATTATAAAGCACCGTATTTATTAGTTTATTTGTTTAGCGTATATATATATTTTATTAGTATTACTAGGGGAGAGGGGGGCACTTTAGGACAGGGGCAGATTAGGACAAGGATGATATTCTCGGTCAGTTTTGCACAATATTTACAGAAAGTGCATTTTTCGGATGGCCACACTACCAGAGACAACTGTCATATGTCACCCATGGCACAGAATACTGTCAAACTGACTTTTGGCATGTGCCTGGTTTTAGGCGGTTGTCGTAAAAATTTCGAAGAATCTAGGTAAATGATTTTTCATTAAAAGTAGTGTTCAAATGAATCTTTCGCGTATTTTTTATTCAAATTATATGTGTGGTGATGTAATAATAACAACTAAACCGTAAAATGATAAAATTTATTTGATCATATGACTGTTTACATTTTATGATCTGGGGTGGGTGCAGTTTAGTACAACCTTGTAGGGGCACTTTAGGACGCTGTCCTAAAGAGCCCCAATATAACTTTCATCGTACGTTGCAACGTTAATACATCATTCTGATTCAGATCTGAGACCGAGTGAAGATCTACACAATTTAAGCTTGAATGAGGATAATGGAGAAGGGCTACGACCCCATACACCTAATCTAATTTTAACACCTGAAATGACTTGTCATTTCAGGTGTTAAATATTAGATTAGGTAGGATAAGGTCTTAACCTTATCCCCAAGCTCCTGCTCGCAAACAAGGGCTAAGAGGAAGGAAGAAAGGTAAGTCCCGTATATTAACCGAAACACTGGAGAAAAATGAAATTGAAAAAGAATTTTAAGAACGTCAGAAAAGGATAGAGAAGTCGGAAGCTAAAAGATCTCACGTAATGACATCGAAAACCAAAACCAAAAGTAAGAAGAAAAAATTACATAATTGTAGTTCTGACGACTCGGAAGACGAATCTCTATATTCCGTTAATAGTGACACTGATTTAGATTTGACAGATGAGGATGATAATATAGTTGTGGCAAAAACTTTAGACACAGACGACTTAAATCCTGGTGACTTTTGTTTAGTCCAATGTTCTTCTGTAAAGAATAACCGATCTTTGGCATTTGTTGATAAAGTTGAAGAAAACTCTAATAATTCGTCCTAGATCGTGAATTTTCTGAAAAAGAAACCTGGTTTTAATAAGTTCTTTTTTCCTGAAAAGGAGGACAAATGGTCCGTATCTATTTTAGATGTTCTTGCTAAACTTCCACCACCAACCGATGCCGGAAGCACATCAAGAACTGCCGGGATGTTGGTATTCAGATTTGATTTGTCAAATTTTCAGCTTGGTTAACTGATTTCCAGTCAAGGAAACTAGATAAGATCTGATTTATTGAGACTGAGACTGGTTTTTTTAAATGTTTTAAAGCTTAGAATATTGTTGTTATTTTATAGAAAAACAGGTTTATTGAGACTGATTGTTATATTTTGAGAGTAGCTGATTTATTTTTGTTCAAAGTAAGGGTAAATGTTCTATAAAAACAGTAGTAGATAAAACCTTTTTTTCTAAGTATTGATAGTTAAGTTAAGAGATTAAGTTTTATTGATAGAAAAGTAAATGCAGTCTGTAACTTTAATACTGTTTTGAAATCATAATATAGTAGAAAGTTAAAAATACTTTATTTAAATTAGCTCAAATAGAGGATCCCATGAAAATAAATTGTGTTAAGTGGAAAATAGAAGAAGCGTTTCTACGCTAGGGTAAGCGTAGAAACGCTTCGAAAATATAAATAAAATTAGCTGAAATATAGTTTCAGAGAAAGCTAAAGGTAAAATACTGTACAAGCTGAACAAAAGTTGCAGACCTTGTTTTTTTTTGATGCAGAAAATAGTTTCATGAGAAACATGTTTCATGTTGTTCAAGCAACACAAATCGATGTTGCTGAAACATTAGTCAAATACGGGAATATAACATAACGAGACGCGATAAACTGAGCATATAAAAGCTAAATTAAAGCGATCCCTTTTACCTGTTGTGTGCAATTACACGATGTTTACACGGACATTATTCCTTTACAACCCTTCCCCAACCCTTCTATTGTGACTTTTTGTGCGCGCGCGCACTTGTGGCCCGGACGCGTTCATAATTGAGCTCGACTTAAAACATATGCACTATCCACTCATAAAAAACTCAAAAAATCTCGTGCAGCCCCATCAGGCGAGCGTAAAGTTTCACTTTCAAATATTTCTCTATTCAACCCTTTTTTTTTCGTGACACGCGTGGGCTTAAAAAAGGTAATAGAATACAACCCTTTTGGGCTGGTTTCGCCTGTCATAGGGCGTTGTTTTGTGGCACTGAACTGATTTGATTAAGGTGTTTAGATAGATTAGATTAGAGTGTTTAGGTGTTTTATTAGTACACTATATTAACACAACTCTTTTGCATTGGTATTTTTACTGGTCAGTAACTTATTCTTACTACAAAAACTTTTTGTCGATGTTATGGTATATAATTATTTTTTAATTTATTCGTGATGAGCCCACTCTTGTCCTCAATCACGCCTGATGGTAAGCAATAGATGAGGTCTACGATGGAACGAGCGAGCCCAGAAGATGCCTATTTACTTTTGCTTTAAAGGCTGAAAGTGGCAGGGAACACAGGAGCCGGCAGAGAGTTCCACAACTTGGCTGTACGGACAATAAATGTGGAAGAAAAGCGCTTGTTGCGCCAAGAATGTATATCAACCAAGTGTGGATGGTACCCAGCAGAGCGTCTGGTAGTCCGGTAGTGAAAGGGAGATGAAGGTATCAGGTCATGGAACTCCTGCGTACACTCCCCGTAGTATAATCTGTAGAAAACCGAGAGACAAGCAACTGTTCGTCGATGAGCCTCTAGTGATGAACATCTAGTGAATAGGGCCAATTCGTATTCAAACAGAACTTTTAATAATAATTAAAGTCTGATTTTATGGTTTTTTTCTAACTACAAATAACAGACACACAGTCAGGTTCTCCATATTGATAAGTGAATATTAATAACGGTCACATATATTGTAACAGGTTGGTTTTTGTTTAGCTGAAAAAATATCAGATAAGTGCGACAGTTGAGGCAGCAAACAACTTTCCGTGGACACGGTTAATTTTTTACTCCGACACCTGTTGTTCGAGGATTATTGAATTTGATAAAACAACATATTGCGTTAATGTAGCCCTACAAAAAAGGGTTTTTTTTATAAACAGTAGAGAATTACTGTGGGTCCTCTAGTAATGTTAGTAACTTAAGTGTGTAAGTGGACGCTTAATAACTGTTATAAATAAATGTTTTTTTCCCATTTATTGTAGTTATATGACGAATTTTAATTATTGAAATACAAAGCATTTTTTCTTTAGAGGTAATTTGCATACTACATCTTTCAGGAGAACTAAGCTAATTATATGATTGTTTAATTCTTATACGTTCAGTACGTAAAATATTCAAAATTATAAGAAAACGATAGAATAAAGAATTAATTTACCATATTTTATAAAGGCAGATGTAAAGACACATTGCTTTTCAGAAAGATTATCGATTAAACACGATCCAATTAATTGATATCGAAACAATCGCCTTTTGGACGTTAACGGCGCTCAAATAGCTCTATCAGTATCCTTTCGAATTAGGGCTATTCGACCCGACGGTTTTTTCTCAAGACTCGCGTCTACCCCTTTTTTAATCGGATTTCGAAAGCGCGTGTGCGTTTTTTATAGATATCAATAAAAACTCAAATGCACCTTAAAGCAACCGTTGGGGTCACGTTTTTTTAAATTTCCGTCGAACCGCGGTAGGTGAATGTATTAATTAGTCCGTCTCCGGCCCGCGGCCTAGCGCCTAATAATTGTGAACGTTCATTTATAACTTTGTTAGCATAATTTAACAGACCGTTGCGTGTATAGCCAGATAATATCTCGGATCAGTCAAGGGGTTTTATCAATTAGACGTTCTTAGGGTGGTCATCTACCGGAGCCGAGCTGTGAGAATCAAATGTATCAAGTTGAGTTCGTGAAGTTGACGGGAATCGAGTTAATTCAATAGCGAATTTAAAACTGCAGCACAAACTTGAGTATCATATCAAGTTAAATATTACTAGCAAGCTACAGCTGTTTACAGAAACTCGTATTAAGGAATAATAGCTATGGTCGGAAGCACGTGACATTAAACGAATTAATTTGCTTAGAATGGATCGTTGGAAGGAAAACTGTGGAATGTCATTAATATTCAAAACGTAACTAGGAGGGATTATAAAATAATAGCAGTAATTTGGAGCGGCACGCGCCCCCGCCCCCCTCGCCTCACCACCTACGAGAGGAATTCCTTGATAAGATATGCATGGAAATATGTCCGCTTTATTACATTTTCAAGTGACTAACTTAGATTATAATGCCCCATATTTGACTCTTTGTTCCGTATTTACTTCGCAGATGCTGAAATATGTGTCCCATGAAGAATATTTTTTAATTAATATAGGTAAATATTAAAACGCGACATATGTTTACGATCTCCATTGCTACCAACTTGAGAGTATTACGAGTTCTTTCTAAACCATTTGTCGTTGGCTATGAGTCTAAAGTAACCCTATCATTAAATTCGTTTGGAGCAGTAGTTTTTTCGGCAAAAGGATGTCAACTGCTGCAATTAGGCGCGTTGTAATTACACCTTATTAGTTTCCCTTCTTTTCAAGCCAACGAGTAATATAAATGAATTTCAGTCCCATTTTCTACTTTTACTTTCGAAATGTAATTATAGAGTGAGTCGGTGTTTTTTTTTCCTTCTAAATTAATATTGTTTAATTCAGAGCGCAATTATAAGGTTTTCCTTTAAAGGACTAGTGCTAAGTTCTTTAGTAAAAACATCAATCGTGGAAATAACAGTTTTTGTCAACTGTTATTTTGCATAATAAGGTAACAAAATACATTGTGCATCGCAAAACGGTTACGCAAATTGTGGACGTGTCGCTCTTCTGCGAATTTGAATATTGGCACAAACTCTTTTGTTGAGCAAAAAATTTAACAGAAAATACAATGACAAGTAATTTTGAAAAGGAGCAGTTTTAAATGATATTGCCTTATTCCCTTTAAAACGACATTGGACTAAATTAGCAAAAATATGACGCATAAAACACGAACCCAATTTTTTTGAGATATTTATTGTTTCTTTAGAAATGTCATTATAAAGTAGCATGCATTGTTTAGTAGAAAGGATCGCTTAAAGAATATGCCATAGTTTGTGTTTATTTATGTACCAAAGTTTAGGATTTTCTCAGTTCTCATAAAATATGCTTTCAATATTAATTTGAAGGAAAATGGGCTTATTTAGGTTCTGCAGTCTGCAGATTTACATGATGAAATACATCATGGTGTTAACACCGTACACACCTCATTATTTTCAAAATTTATGCTGAGCCTAGCTTCTGTCCGCGGATTCGCTCGCGTGTAGCTGTGTTTTTTCTAGTTTATGTACAATAGCCTATCTTTACTTCAACAAAAACATCAATCCGTTCCTCCGCTTACGTAACGGAAGGACAAACAAATAATATTTTGCATGTATAATATTAGTATAGATTTTTTTATAGGTACCCAAAGCATTTAACGTGTTTATGATTTTATGAATAAATATCAGCTATCGTACATATATAACATTATTATGCATTGTTGTCATCTACTCTCCATGTTTTGGTATAGATTTGTAAAAGTGAGCAAGACAGACAGTGTTTAAGAAAATAACAATACAGAATTATTTAGTGATTTACTGGATTATACAACGTGTAACGGAAACCCCATATATCTATCCAAACGGACTGAAGACAACATCCGGTATGGAGTCTCTATGCAAAGTTTCAGCTCAAAATAAGTGACTTACAGAATTGACCCCAAATTGTTGATTTCGTATGTTTGTTGAATACCAATAATAACAAACGTGTCACATCACTATGAGGGTCATCACTTTCCACGTCACTTGCCAATAAAACGATAATTCTCTTGGTTCTTCTTAATTTGAAAAATTCGGTCTCTGGTATCAATGTATTGAAATTTCTAATATGCTCCACACATGTACACATAGGATTAGAAAACCCTTGCCATATCGTTTGTTATCATCCAAAGAAGCCGTGCACTTGGTATGTATATACCCTTTAAATTACACGTTGTATATAGGTAATGACTTGAGGAGCTGAATAATAACAGCCTAATGAGTTGATCTACAAAGTTAAGCAAAGCTGCCGAGGTCGGTCCATGACCCATCCATCATCTTATCAATAAATTGTTTTAACTAAAATAGTGCCTCTTTTACTTTCTGATAATAAAGCTGTATATGTATAGGTGAAAGAATTTTTGAATGTAAAACTGTAAAACCCCGGACCCTGGAAAAAAAGGACAAATCCTAAGATTTTCCCGCTTACTAATTTCTTTAATTAATCGCTTACTGTGCGTTTATTGTATAGGTACCTACAATGTTCATAACAGTACCAGCTATTTTTTTAGCTTTGTTTGAGGAATAACACACATGTTTTTGTTCCGTTTATTTACATTATCAATGTCACTGTATTTTTTAAACAGATTAATATTTTTGTGTGCAGAGTGATTATATTAGTCCAATTTCCTAAGGATGGCGCAGGACTTAATTCAAAATACGAATATCTCTTTTTATGATATAAAACTTTGTCTGAATATCTGAAGCCTTTCCCCAAGTAAAGCATCGCATGACATCATACTGTGAAAATACAGTATGTTAACTAACAGAGGGCGTTCCCGTTAACCCGCAATAGTATAGCATCTATACATGCTAAAAAATATTACCATTCGAAAAGAAAATGTTTTTTTTTTTTTAATAAAAGTATTTTGTTTTCGAATGGTAATATGTCTTCGAAAAGATCTGGTTTCTTTGCGTCACGTGTAAGGTTTTTAAGTATTTCTATACTTTTTTGAGTGGAATTTGTAGTAACTAGACTTTACATTGCTTATGTACAATATAAATAACATCAATAATTAGTAACTGTATGTGTAAATTACGTAATTGCGTTTTAATAACGTCGAAACTTAGTGTGTACTCCGTGAATACCGTTGCCAAAAGAACACAAAATAAGTTTCAGTATACATGAAGTACATTGCCAACTACACAAAAAAATTACGACTGGCTTCTTTTATTTGTTTTGACACAAAATAACATCGATTCAGGTGTGGATTTTGAAGTTTTGAAAGTCCTTCCAAAGGTTGTCTGAAATATAACGCTTTCATCGTTAAGACAGCCATTGTAACCATAGAATTAATAAGCAATTATGTTAATTAGGTGTGTTTACATTTTGGTGCACAATAAAGTATATTCTATCTCTCTATTGTATGTCATACAGCATGTTGCAGGATGAACAATCGCTAAGTCAGGTATGGCACGGGCACGCCGCAATTGCGGCGGTAAGACCCCTCTTTGAGGACTGGCTAGATCGGCGTCACGGCGTCCTGACCTACTGCATGACGCAGGTCCTCACCGGACACGGAAGTTTCGGGAGGTACCTGTGTCTGATGGGAAAGGAACAAACGCCTGGGTGTCACCACTGCGAGGGTCGCCCTGAGGACACCGTAGAACACACGGTGCAAGACTGCCCCGCCTGGGCAGAGCACCGACGTGTCCTCACGGCGGCGATAGGCGGAGATAGGCGGAGATCTCTCGCGCCCGGCATTGGTCGAGGCCATGCTGCGGGGCGAGAGGGAGTGGGAAGCGGTCGCCTCCTTCTGCGAAGCAGTCATGATTCCGAAGGAGGAGGCGGGCCGCGTGAGGGAGAGGATGGCGTCCTCCCTCCAGCCCAGCCGCAGTGGTAGACGCCCACGGCGTCGGACGTCGGCCGACGATCTCCGGCCACCGTAGGCGCGGGCATGCGGACAGCGAGTAAAGGGCAACTCGCTGTCCGACCATGGACCATGCCCGGGTCGACGGCGCGTTGTGTTCCACGCGCGCCTCAAAGAGCGTCAGCAACATGACGAGGCCTCCCCAGCAGAGGGCCGAAGCCTGCCGGGGTCGTGGGACTTATCCCATTACCGTGACCCCGGTACGTAAAGGGTTATTGAAGGAACACCGTGGATTTTAGTCAGTAAAAGTCTGACAGTCCCTCCCACCCTGCCCGGGGTGGGAGGACTTATTTGATAATTTTACCACGCTAAAAAAAAAAAAAAGTCAGGTATGGCAGAATCATTCAGAAACCGACAGCTGGGTGCACAGTGTTGGGTACGATGCCGTCGATTTTCCAGAATCGGCAAATAAACAATCTCGTTGCAGTCTTATGCGTGAAGAACAAATATGCATCTCTGTTTAGTGGTGGGTGAAAGTATCAAAAGAAATTGCTTTTGCCAATTTCACAGCCATTAATATTGTTAAGTTAGAATTATGAAACAAAGAATTAACTAAGATGTGTTTGATTGGCAACTTATTTTTACTATAGTTGGCAATGTACTTCCTGTAGATTTTTTTCACAATTTTTTTCAGGCCTTTAGGGTCATATAACAGGAAATAGCAAAACATTATAACATTTTATAAATAAATTCGTTTGCCAATTAAAGGGTTAAAAAAAAATATAAATTCACCGTCATTTATTATTACAAATATTTCATTGCAATCTTATATCAATTCAAATTAAAAGTATAATGCACAAAAATTATCAGTTTCTTAACATACTCTGCTATGTCATTGAACAAAAAAATCAACACAAGTTATTTAAATAAGTAATTGAGTAACATAATATACAACGTGTAATAGAATAAACGCAAATCCTGAAAGTGGTTGGTTCAGGCTTTTGGTTCTGAATCGATTCCGTCATAAAAAATAGGTGTTAAATCTTGACGGAAAAATCTTTCATTTAACTTAAAATGCAAACACGGTACCTACATATTAATACAATCCTTAATTCAAGGAAATGCGCTCGTGAGCGTGTCGGCCGCTAATATTGCAAGAGTGTATGCGTCTGCGTAAGGATATTGTATGATGCACATACGTTTTGCGTTTAGTAAGGATAACTATTTTATAAAAAATGTCTAGGTTTGGTTTCAATTTATTTAGTTACGGACGTTGTTTTACACTTGTAATTTAATATTAAATTGGGGTGTCTGAGATATTACGCTTAATCTGTTACACATTGTATATGTAAATATTACGATAAACGCAAAGAACTAGATATTCAATTGGAGGGGTCTACAGACTACATAGTCATCTTATGGCTTTAAAGACGAATACTACGGCAATTCACGAGATCGCTATTGCTGAAATATGGAGCGTCAGTTTTAGAAATTCACATTTAAGAGGGCCATAAGGCCCTTTACTTTGCTTTCCTAGACGTGAACAAAGCCAATGGGCCGGACGGAATACCTGCTCGAGTCTTAAAAAGTTGTGCTCTGGAGTTGTCACCTGTATCACACTCTTAAAATTAGAATGGTGCCAGTATCCTGGAAGCAACCAGGATGTGCAACCAGTACCCAAAAAACCTCCAGAATCTGCAAATTTTGGGTCAATTGGACACTCCAGCTAATGGGACATTTTTTGGTCAGGAACGCCGTAATCGCACTGGGTGTCAGTTCGGCATATAATGCCTCATTTTGCTCAATTGTGCTTGCAGCGGCCTACTTGGGTTCGCAGTCCATTGATAGTTTTCCAAATTGGCCACTGCAAGTCACGTCCGGGTGGCAGATGTTCCTGGGGCTGAACGGAATTAGGCGGTGGCGGAAGGTAGTTTAGCTACTTAGTGACCACCAGTATGGCTTCCGCCTTGGTCGGTCGACCCGAGATCTTCTTGTGTATGTTACGCACTGCTGGGGCGAGGCCATTACGAAACACAGCAATGCTCTTGTAGAGTCCCTCAATATCTCAAAGACCTTTGACAGGGTCTGGCATGCTAGTCTACTGAGCAAGCTTCCTGCATTTGGCGTCCCTGCTAGCTTCTGCAACTGGATTTCTGAATTCTTAAGTGAACGGTCAATCCGAGTGGTCATCAATGACTGCTCATCGGATCTTTTGGCTGTCAATGTCAATTAATTCTAGGTAATTTAGACACAGACTTTGGTTATTTTGGAAAGTCCGCTGTAGATACCTCGGAGGGTATATTGAGGGGTAGACCATACGGTGGTGTGGCTATTTTATGGAGGAAATCGGTCTTTACTGCTGTTACGATTATTCCTTGTGCTAGTAATCGCATCGCGGCTATTAAAATGACATTTAATAATCGTGTTTTGTTGGTATTTAGTGTGTATATGCCGACAGATTGTATTGACAATTTGAATGAGTTTTGTGAGTGTTTAAGTGAAATATCGGCCGTTGTAGAGAGTGAGAGTTTAGAACATGTCTTGATCCTCGGAGATTTTAATGCTCACCCTGGCGAACTGTTTAGTCGGGAACTGTTAAGTTTTTGTGATGAACAAGGATGGTTTTGTGCTGATTATAAGATGCTTGGTGTAGACTCAGGTACTTATACATTCATTAGTGATGTATGCGGCAGCAGACGTTGGCTTGACCATTGTCTGGTATCCGAAGCAGCGTGGAAGTCACTGGAGAAGGTGGAAATTTATGAAAATGTGTACTGGTCTGACCACTTCCCTCTCTGTATAAATCTAAACCTTGGAGTGGTGGGGCGGACGGATGCTGCCGCAACTAAACGTGGAGGGAGGGTCGTGGATGGGGCTCTGTGGGGAAATAGAACACCAGCTCAAATAAATAGATATTATGAGTTATGTATGGAGAAACTTAGGTGTATAGATTTTCCCTCTGAACTAAGCGACTGTTGCGATCACTTTTGCCAAAATAAAGATCATGGTGAAATAATTGACACGTTGTATAACAACATTGTTAGGTCACTTCGGGAAGCGGCAAAAGCTAGTTGTGGTTTAGAGAGTGGTCGCAAGGGTCGACGTACTGTGATTGGGTGGAATAGGTACGTTAGGGATGCTCACGTGGGTGCTAGAACTGCGTTTATGAACTGGGTGTGGCACGGAAAACCTAAGTCGGGACAGTTGTTTGTAGAAATGAGGGAGACACGAAAAGTTTTCAAACAGAAATTGAAATTTTGCCAAGATAATGAGGATCAAATCAAGATGGACTTATTAGCAACTGAGCACAAGAAAAAACATTTTCAGAAATTTTGGAAGTCCACCCAGAGATTAAACGTAAGACCGGCGGTCCCCGTGAGCGTTAATGGTGTATCCCAACCAGAAGAAATTGTGGAAATGTTCAAAACGCATTTCTCAGTAACATCGCGATTGCAATCTACTGAACAGGATCTGGGTCCAGAGAGGAAATGTTTCGGAAGCCCAGTTAATATTTCGTCTAAAGAAATTAATCAAGTAATTAAGGCCATGACTAGAGGTAAATCTCCAGGTCATGATGGGCTTAGCATAGAGCATCTCCAATCTGCCGGTCCGCATCTTCCCAGGGTCCTATCCATGCTCTATAACTTCTGTATGAGACACTCCTATCTTCCAACGGAGTTAATGAGGACAATTGTTGTGCCCATAGTGAAGAATAAGACAGGAGATATCTCAGATAAAGATAATTATAGGCCTATTTCGCTGGCAACTATTATTGCAAAGGTGCTTGACTGTGTGCTTGAGCGTAAAATTACTGGACAGATAGAGCTGCACGATGCTCAGTTCGGCTTTCGAGCTGGACTTTCCACAGAAACTGCTATCCTGGTGCTCAAGCACACGGTCAGGTACTACACTGATAGGAACACTCCTGTTTATGCGGCTTTCCTAGACCTATCGAAGGCTTTTGACCTGGTTAATTAACGTAAACGCACCTATTACCGCCAGTTTAAGCCAAGTTCACATTTATGTGCAAAAAATAAGCACATGCTTAATAACTGGTGTCATTTTTTATTTTTATTCAAGTACTGAAACTAACGATCTTGTCAGTCAGATATAGAAACAATTCGAAAAAATGAAATAAATATTTAAAAAAAATATAAATTGATGAAAAGGGCTATGTTCCTATTACCGACTCAAACCATGGGTGTGTTCCTATTACCGTTTTTGTGGCACCTATTACCGACCGCTAAATGAACAGAACAAATTCAGTCAAATAAAAATGCTCGTGTGGGTTTAATTCTTTAGAATACAGAATGTTATAATTATAACCAGCCTTTAATCAGTCTTAAGAGATATGCTTCATAATATGAATTACATATTGAAATATAACAGTGAATCCAGTCTATTAAATGGCGTTCTTCGTGCTTGGTGAAGACAGGTTGAACCCCACAATTTTCATTAGAGTACTTGTGATTTCTCTTGTCACGAAGAGTTGTTCTAGGAATCCCAAATCTCTTTGAGGTTTCATAGATACTTGCTCCATTATCGATAGCCATCAATGCAGAGTCAAGTTGATTACCTGTATATTACGTACGTTTTAATCGTTCCATGTTTCTGAATCAAAATTTACCTTGTCGAATATACGAATGTCGAACTACTAAACCTTTGCTTAGCAGTGGGTTAAGAATTATAGTAAGTGGAAGTCAATAGGTGATTTTTAATAATAGTTTTTAATGAAAAATGAATTACAGTTTTATATTTTTTCTAAATATTTTAAATTGTTATTAATGTTAATTACATTAGTATATTTACCTACTTGGAATAAAAAATAAAAATTATTACTAACACACTATTCATAAAAACTAAAAAAAACATACAGACGAATTGAGAACCTCATTCTTTTTGAAGTCGGTTAAAAAGTACAGGTACATCGGTAATAGGTTCTATTGAAGAAATTCTGTATAACCTATTACCGACCCAATGAAATGAATATGTATTCAGTAAATGTATTGTTTTTTAGAATATTTGTATGATTATACAGGTGCCAGTAGTTATGCTAATTTTATTTTAATGGTATTTTAACTATAAAAATACAATATTAGAGAATTGTACATCCTACATTCATCAAAACATTTACATAAGAATAAAGTTGATTTTCACAGTATCGATACTCTTATTATTTATGGCGCTAATAGGTCAAATACAACTTGACACACTAACTAATCAAATTAGTATAGCCGACTACTTATTAATTGATGCATTATAACATAAAAAGTAGAAATTAAAATATTCGTCAAAAACTTAACAACGACCTAGGTCGGTAATAGGAATAAAATTGATATTATTGTTCCTATCACCGCCACATTTTAATATTGAATTTGAAGCAAAATAAAGCTGTATCTCATTAAAATTAGTTATTATTTGTGTTTATGAAAGTATTAAGAAGGTATCAAAATAATTAAAAGATTCATTAGATTGCTTTACAATTATATATTATGCTAAAAAAGAAATAGGTGTACTTACGTAATCGGGAGCGGGACACTACTAAATATGCGCTATATCCGGAGTCCGACGACAAACTGTGCAATTATTCTTTAAATCGTTGGTTTACGCGCACAAGCAAGTGATGAATATTTGCATTACAAATACATCTATATTTTCTCTAAAGCAACGACTTGTCTAACTTTAATGCAACTCTTTAAAATGATAGTTTTATGAAACGGACGGTAATGGGTGCCGATTTTGAGGGGTCGTTATTAGGCGCCTTTACGTTATAACATACTATGGCGTATGCTGCGAGAGCAACAAGTACCTCATGAGCTTGTTGAATTTTTTAAATATTGGTACAGCCATCAAATTAACCAGGTCAGATGGTCGGATACATTGTCTGGGAGGTATGGGTTGGAATGTGGGGTGAGGCAAGGAGGTCTGACCTCCCCGGTGCTTTTTAGCCTGTATGTCAACCAGCTAATCGTGGAGCTCAGCAGCACTGGTGTCGGATGCTCAATCGATGGCAACATTATAAATAGTATCAGCTACGCGGATGACATGGTGTTGCTGAGTCCGTCGATTGAGGCTCTTAGACGGTTGCTTGCAGTATGTGAGGAGTATGCTGTTACCCACGGACTCTTATATAATGTGAGAAAGAGCGAAGTAATGGTGTTTGGTGTGGGTTCCAAAAAGCACAGAGCGGTACCCCCAGTCTTCCTGTATGGAGTAGCGCTGAACAGAGTGTCGAGTTTTAAGTACCTGGGTCATATAGTGTGCGATGATCTTTGTGATGACCAGGACATTGAACGGGAGAGAAGGGCGTTGTCGGTCCGCTGCAATATGCTGGCCCGGAGGTTCGCACGCTGTACAAGTGCTGTCAAGATCACCCTTTTCAGGGCGTACTGTCAGTGCTTTTACACGTGCAGCCTGTGGATTAGGCATACGCAGAGGGCCAACAGCGCCCTTCGAATCCAGTACAACAATGCTTTCAGGATGTTGTTGGGCCTCCCACGATTCTGCAGCGCGTCCAATATGTTTGCTGAAGCGGCGGTAGATAGCTTTGGCGCTATTATGAGACGGCGATCTGCGTCACTGCTGCGTAGGATTCGTGGGAGTACCAACAGCATTCTGAAAGTCATTGCAAACAAACAGGATTGTGTTTTCCTGCAGCATTGGACTCGCATGCATTGCGGTCAAGCTGATGCTGCGGGAAAATATATGAATTAGTTTTTAGTGTTTATTATTTTAATTAATTTTATTACTAACATAGAATGTAAGGTGTTTTACTAACAAACTTTGTATGGATTTCTTTTCTGAGATAAATAAATAATAATAATAATAATATCAAGGACCTGCTCCAGCTCTTGGGTACGTGGATGACAGCACAGACTTAAAGATATACTTATCCAGTGCTAGAGCTAGCAGGGACGAAACAGACTATCTTAGAAAGGCCATATTAGAGCGAATAAATTTGACCCGACTGGTCAAATTCAATGCTTTGAAAACACAGGTTTATCTCTTCACTGCTAAAAGGAGCCAATTTAAATTATCTCCTACTTTTCGAGGTGTATCTATACCTATCAGTTACCGACCGCCTGGAGCTCTTGGGCATGGAGTGAACGTCTAACTTTAACTTCGGCTCAACCATTGAGTCAAAAGCTTTGACTGCGGCCAAAAAGCTGGAAATCCTTCACAATGTGAGGTGATACTTCACACCTGTACAGCTTTTGAATTTGTATAAAGCACAGGTCTGTTTTTGTATGGAGTACTGCAGTCACTTGTAGGATGGCTCAGCAAAATACCAGCTTGCTGCACTTGACTTGGATAACGCAGAGCTAAAAGACTCATAAGCGATGCAGTGTTAGCAGACAAACTTCACAGCTTAGCTCATCGGCGAAACGTTGTTTGCCTGTCGGTCTTCCACAGATTATACTTCGGAGAGTATGCGCAGGAAGTCCACGACCCGATGCCTTCATCTACCTTATACTAACGATCTACCAGACATACTGCATGGTACCATTCTCATTTGTTCAATATACCGTCTTGTCGTACTAAGCGATTCTCCTCTACATTTATTGTGCGCACGGCCAAGGTTTGGAACTCTCTGCAGGCTGCTGTGTTCCCTTCTACATATGACCCGTCTACCTTCAAAGCAAGAGTGAACGGGCATTTTCTGGGCTCATCAGTTATAAAACAATTAAAAAAGTAACAGAAGGCATTCAAGGTATTATCTTTGAGATACGATCTTATTTTGTTGCACGTATGTACATAATGCTGGGCGCCGGCCTAAGAGTGGTACACTTTTATATAGAAATAACCACTTATAAATGACACTGTAGCATACACATTATTATAATTAACCGATAGGCATTGTTTACATTAATTAAATTCAGTGAAATAAGTAAGAAAAATTCTATTGCGTCTGGTTTTTTATTTCATATAAAATATCGAAAAACCGATATTTGAAATCCAATATCGCTTTTTTCATTATCGGATTTTTGGTCCGATATTCCGGTTTTTCGATATTATCGAAAACCGGTATCCACGCTCTAGTTGGAACTGCCGCGCGTGCAGCGCAAGATAGACGCACCGCTTGCGCATAATGGCCGCATAGCCGTCTGTGCCAGCCGCCGCAAACATCGCGGAGGCGCTGTGGTAGCGCGGCAGCCCCATCAGCACCTGGAACGCGTTATTGTATTGTTAACCCACAGACTGCAGGTATAAAAGGAGGACTGACAATATGCTTTAAAAAGCGTAGCTTTGACAGTCTTCGTACACCGTGAAAATCTGCGGGCCAACATGTTGCATCGGACAGACAACGCTCTGTGCTCCCTTTCAAACTTTCAATGTCCCTACTGTCCTTAAGGTCCTCAGTGACCCAGTGGCCCAAATACTTGAATTGCTCGACTACTTTAGAGCTATGTCACATAACGACGGTGAAGTGCCAATACCTCCTAACTGACGTTTTTCAAGAAATTGACTTTTTTATTGTTTTGAATTTAAAAGCGTTATTCGCATGTTTTAGTGAAATCGCCGAAGTATAATTTTTGTTGTAACATTATTAAATTAAAATGTGGAAATACCTTGCAACTAAAACGACGTGTCTATTTTATGGCATAACCTCCTTTGTTTTTTTAAATCTCGTTGTGTTGATAGAGGTCGTAGTTTATCAATGTCCGCTCTCACTTACAATGATGCCAAAGACTCCAACAAAAAACGATGCTCCTCAGTTCCACCATATTTTTGTTTTGTAATTACGAGTATACTCAATTACTAGGTTCTGAAGCTTATTCATTAATGGATGAAACGTTTTCCTATGATGGTGACTATTCCGGCAATGATAGTGACATATCACTTACTGCCCTAGCCCTGATCATGATTAAGAGTCAAATAATTCTAGTCTAGAGTTACTTATAGATGAACCATCCTGCATTTACAACGGTAATCCAAACAAAGGAAGAAAACGTCAAGCTAAACGTGACCCGGACAGCTGGAAGAAATTAAAAACAAGAAACTTCTATATTCCTCTCCTAATATATAGGGGAGGAATATATAGGATACAAAAAGCCAAAGAATAGAAAACTAAGGCATGATAAACTAAGACCTGCTAGAAAATTAGGTGATAGATGCAGTTCGCAGTCATGTAGGTGTGTGAGTAAGGTGCGGAAATTGTGAAAAATTTTATGATAAAAGGTGTCATGAGATATAGCCTTATAAACCGTAAGGGTACGTATAAAACAATCGTTGGTGGAGATTGTTCGAGAAGGGTAATGGAAGACACAGGCTCCGAGTGACCAGTGGGTTCGTGTCCAAAATAAAAGGTTTCGAAACCGTTTCGTTGGGAAGCGAGGAAAAGCAATACCTGAGCCTGGAATTAATTTTATGGCAGCGGAAATTAAGGTTCCTATGTACATTTATAATGTGGCGAAGGGTGTCTCCGTGTGTGATATTCGTACCTACATTATGAGAAAAATTAACATTGACGTTAAAATTGAAGAAATGGAGATGAAGTTAGCGAAAGATTATGAATCATACAAAATATTCGTACCTAAACATTCGTTAATAAGTTTCCTGAATAATGACTTCTGGCCATTGCCCTTCTCGAACAATCTCCGCCAACGATTTCTGCTTAGGTGCGATAGGGCCAGATCCATTTTTATCGTCCGAGTGGCCCATGGCCGAGTCAAAAGGCGGAAGTAGCGGCGCAGTACAAGCAACCGGACTAGAAAGCTGTGGCTGTGAGCCGCAAGGCTGGGGAGCGCACCCGCGCGGCGGAGACGCAGACAGCAGCGGCGATGCCCCGCCAGCGTCACCGTGCTCCGACGGTGGATCAGCCGCGGGCTGCGCGGTAGGAGCCCCGGGCGACTCGAACAGCTGACCTGTGGCGTGCGTCATCGGGGCCACTTCTCGTAGTTTGACGGTAGGATCGTATTGCTTATTTTGAGGAATTGTTTCACTTCTACCCTCAAATGTCTGTTTCTGACAAATATTGTGAATGCTAGATTTTAGAGTGGTATCTAATATAATTTGCTGTTGATAGCATTAATTAATACTTTCATTGCACTCTAGCGGCAATCCCATGGGACCACTATCACACTCATAGCTTGCGAGTCTAGCAACAAATGCACCTCTTCGTGGGTTTACATTGCACCACTCCGATGAAAGATGCTGCACTTCACTCCTCAACTGGTCCATCTGCTTAACTGTAGCATAGTCCTCTCTTACTATGTCGAGATCTTGCCTTAACTTTACAATATCCTTCAAAAGCCTCGTCACGTCGACATGGTCAAACAGAACTGGGGGTAACTTCTCAAGGTCGCGGGCCACGAAGACTGGAATATCCTCGGAGTCGGTATCGCGGATCAGACAGATGATGTCATTTATATCTCGGACACTTTTCCCCGCGATCCTCCGCGTTATCTTACGCTTTGTTGTCGGCAACGATTCGAACAACAAATTCTTCGCCGTTACAATGTCACTTTTGGAGAAAGCGGTCACACAAATTCTGCTTATACTGACATCGTCCATCCCGGATATTTTATTATGGACGAAGGCCAACACTTCGTTAATAACCACATTGCAATTTGCTCATTTAACCACTGAGGACATTTTTAATTCCTCGACACACACCGTCACGTACGAATATCTAAACCTATAGCGATTTGAGTACTTTTTATAGTAATTTGTGCAGTTGCTTTCGGAAAGCACCATTTGGTGAAGTGAAACTGATGACGAAGACCACAGAAGGCACTGGAACTAGTCAGTAATAAGTATTTCAAGGGTTCGGATTCGATTACTTGAATATGGTTACTAAGCACAATATGCTCGTCACAATGCATATGGTGATGTAAAGCTGATGGTGAAGTACCTGGAAAACTGCTCAACAATAAACGGCCCTGCATCGGGAAAAGCAATATAACCAAAGACACCGACTACCGAAATTAAAGTTATTTTTCACTCTGCATGTTCTCTTGAAGTCGGTTTAATTTTTTGTTCATAATTTTTTCATTTATTTTTGTATAAGAATCGTAAACCGGTTCACAGAATATCATCTACCAAGTTTTAACTTTGTAGTCCTAATACTTTCGGAGTAAAGTAATTGTAACAAACGGACAGACAGAGAGAATGCCTTTACCCATGTTTTTGCGTTTGTCTGTTCCCGCTGGGCTTCCTCCAGGCTATTGGGGGTCTCACCTGGTGGGGATGGACCGCCGAAATATCGTGAAGAAGCGACGCCGAGCTACGGCGTCGGGTGAAGCTTACAATTTCACTTTCAAGTAAACACAAAAATGGGTGCCCGGCGAAAAAATTACTTTCTTTTTCGCCTATATTAATTTAAACCGTTGATTTGAACAGATATTTTTGTGCAAAGGTTTTTAGGTTTCTGTAATCGAATAGCAAAAAACGGAACCCTTATATATTCGTCATGGCTATCTGTCTGTTCGTCCGTATGTAACAGCTAAGTATTTTGGAACCATTAACTACAGAGTTGAAACTTGTTAAGTAGATGATTCTGTAAACAACTTTATGATTTTTATGCAAAAATTTTAATAAATAATAATCAATGGGGTATAGTTAACGTGACCATTTATTTTTTGTCTCAAAACGGGACACTGGTTTATTAAGGTCAATTAACAGGTTGTCAATGAAAAAAAAAACACTTCATTTAAGTTTTTTATTTAGGAATAGTCAGTTAGCTTAAAAGTTACCAATCTATACTTATAATAAATCTGTAGGGAGGTCAATTCTGTACATGAAATATATTTCCAAAATAACTATCAGGGGGTGATTAGGGATCGATACTGATGCCAAAAATTCAATCAAAAAAATTTTTGTCTGTCTGTCTGTCTGTCTGTCTGTCTGTCTGTCTGTATAATCGTTATAGAAACAAAAACTACTCAACGGATTATAACGAAACTTAGTACAATTATTTTTCATACTCGTGAGCTGGTTATAGTATACTTTTCATCACGCTACAATCAATAGGAGCAGAGCAGTGAAGGGAAATGTTGGGAAAACGGGAGAAGTTACTCCATTTTTTACGCTTCCGTCGCGTGTGCAACCTTAATGGTTAAAACTACACAGAAATCATTTCATGACGGAAATGTTCTCCTTAAAATTATATAAAAAGTATCCCACGACTGCATATGTCTATCTTTTATGATTGACTCACAATAACATGTGTAACTCCCGATAGCTTGGCAGTTCGAAGCTTTCTGATTATAATATTTGTCTACTCTTACGTTTATAACACTCTCAGTCACCCCTAATTAAAAAAGTTAACATTATTAACTATTCCATAAAAAAGAATCATATAAATCGGTATAGAAACACCAAAGTTATACATGAAATACGCTAATAATAATCCATCGCGCGTGAATACTGAATCATGCTATAAGGATTATTTTTGAGAATCGGTCGCCACGCTATACTAATAATATAAGGCTGAAGAGTTTGTTTATTTGAACGCGATAATCTCAGGAACTACTGGTTCGAATTGAAAAATATTTTTTAATTAAATAGTAATTTTATAGAGAAAGGCTATAGGCTATATATCATTACGCTAAGGCCAATAGGAGCGGAACGCCAATGAAAAATGCTTCAAAATCGGGGTTAAATTTAACGTTAGCCCAAAGTAACTATTTCACGCGGACGAAGTCGCGGGCAAAAGCTAGTTTAAAATATATATATACTTACCCGAAAAGTTAAGTTAAGTATATAAAATTTATATTTATCAGATGAACAAATTGGCTTTAATATAGCTGGTGATGATTTTAAGTAAGAATGAAATTCTTAGCTCGTTTTTTTTTATATTCACCTTAATTATCAAAATCGCCGTTAGAACTGAAATTTGTAACTGGGTTTTCTCAGATGTCTACAATTTTTGAACAATTTCCCATGCGGAAACCTTTTTTAAATCAGCCCAATAAAATATCTCCATTTCTATTTCAAGTTTCAATACAGCAATGAAAACTTGCTGCCTGAGCGTGTAAAAAATAAAGCCCCAGTTTGGATGTGGAATCTTCAAAAAAGTTTTTTAGTAACAGGGGATATTTTTCAATACTCAAAAAGTAGTTTTTTAATGGCTGATACATTTTTGAAACCCTTTCCAAGGCAGGCATAAGAGGCTTTGCTATAGACGAGCATTTGTTGATATTCCGTTTCAGTTCAGCTCAAAACTCCTTTAGAGCTTCAACTCGAATCGTGTAAATTTAAAAAAAATGTATATCTTCACAATAAGTCTTTCGTACGCGCGATCAAAACATGATTGAATTAATTTCGATGCATAATCATTAGACCGAAAGCTGTGGTTTTCTTGTATCATGTGATAATCCCAGACGTCTTCTGCCGCGGCCATTTCCAAATCCTGAACGAACACTTGCGTTTCGGCATTTTAACTTAATATTTCATTTATTTTAATTTATAAACAATTTTGACCACACAATTTTAACAAGGGATGTCCACAATGTAACGATGGCGCATCGACGTTTGTCTTGTAGTCCGATGATGGAACGGGCTTGGCGGAATTAGATTGTGTAATTCCATCGCACACTCCCCGAAATGTAACCGATAGAAAACCGATAGACTTGCAACTCGTCGTCGATGTTCAAGGCTCTGGAGCTTTGACTCGACCAGTGCATCGTTGCCAATGAGTCTCTTGGCCCGCTTCTCGATAGACTCAAGCGCGTCCAGTTTGTATTTCGCAGATCCATCCCAAAGATGAGCGCAGTATTCCATACATGACCGAACCTTGGCTTGATACAAATTGAGCAGCTGTTCCGATGTGGAGTACCGTCTCACCTTGGCTAGGATTCCCAACTTTTTTGATGCTAACTGAGCCTTAGCCTCGGTAAATGGGCCAAAATTGAATGTGGAAGTTATAGTCACCCCAAGAAGCTCAATATGACCGGTTTTCGGCACGGTTACACCACGGAAAGTAGGAGCCGGTTCAAATTGGCTCCTTTTTGCGCAAAAGAGTCACGCCTGGGTCTTAGCTGCATTAAACTTGACCAATGCCAACCAAAAGGAATCGCCCCATTTGGAGATAGCCTTCAAGGACAAGTTCAACCATCCAACCATGTCCTCACGGAGAGACTGGATCTGTGACCCACCAGCTCGCGCGCTGGATACATATCTCTCAGAAACTATGCTGTCGTCTGCATACCCAAAGGTACCGGGCATTAGCAGATCGTTAATGCGCAGCAAGAATAAAGTTGCTGAGAGAACAGACCCCTGAGGGACCCCGGCATTAATTGCCAATTGACCAGATGAGCAGCCATCAATGACCACTCAAATGGACCGATCTCTCAGGAAGTCTTCAATCCCAACGCAAAGTTGAGTGGGTAAACCGAAGGAAGGAAGCTTAGCAATAAGTCTATCTTGCTAGACCCTGTCAAAGGCCTTGGAGATGTCAAGGGATACAGCAAGTACTTCCCCGTGCCTCTCAATGGCCTCGCTCCAGATATGAATGTTAATGTCAAATATCAAGAACGTAAAAAATAAATAAATACAAATTCCATGATTAAAAGTCAGAAGAATATTCCAAAACAAAAAGTTTAAGTTATTTACTAGGTACACGAGCATTAAACAACAACAAAACAAATATCGAGAAGTGGGCGAACGAAAAATCTGTCAAATAAATAGTCAACAAAGTACGAGCGACGACGTCTTGGCCATTCTCTGTTATCTTCGCATCGACCGATGAGTCCAATGACGCGGTCTCAGAAAACGGGACAATTTTGCGTCCCAGAGATCATTGCGGGGACACCGGGACTCGTAATTATAAAAAGGGACAGTCCCGTTCAAAACGGGACGTCTGGTCACGTTAGGTATAGTACATATACATCATTTGCCTAGCCTTTTCCCAATTTGACAGGCCTGTTGGTCTAGTGGTCAGTGGCCCTGACTGCTATGCACAAGGTCGTGGATTCGATTCCCACCCAGGACAAATGTTTGTATGATGAGCACGATCATTTGTTCTTTGTCTGGGTGTAATTTATCTATAATATGTATGTATTTAGAAATATGTATGTATGTTTATCAGTTGTCTAGTACTCATAGCACAAGCTTAGCTTAGTTTGGGACTAGATGGCGTTGTGTGAAAGTTGTGAAAAAAAAAAAAAGAAAAAAAAAATATTGTGGTCGGCTTCCAGTCTAGCCGGAGTCAGCTGAGTGTTAATGTTTTACATGGAGCCACTGCCTAGCTGACCTCTACAACCCAGTAGGTAGCCAGTAGCCAGTGGCAGATTTTACTGGCTTATGACTACCCGTAACGACTTTCAAAGATGTCCAAATGAGAGCCAGGGCCAACTACTTAACGTACTTTCCAAGGCTAGGGGTATCACACCGTCAACTTCCAAACTCCGTGCTACTACTGAGAAATTTTTTACAGAAAATCCCCATAGCACATTTTGGCCGACCAGGTAATCGAATCCGAGACTTCGTGCTATACAATAACACTTGCAACCAATGACCTAAAAAAAATCATCAAACGTATACGTGTTGGGTCAATAGATAGGTATTTTAAAATGCCATTGAGGTATCTGAATTTTTTTTCTCCAAGTCAGTCGTTCAAAAGATAGAGTCTTCCAAAGCGGTAAAATATGTGACTTTTAAATGAAAAAAAAAATGCTGTAGATTTTAAAGAAAACTTTCAACAAAAAAAAATGAGCGAGATACAATTTGCAGTGTTTGAGATAAAGCACATTTTCAAAAACCGCAAATAATAGGGGTTAAATTATGAAAGGAGATTCTAGAAGCCTATGCGAGTCAAACTACCCAGGAATTGGCGGCATGGTTTAACGTTACCTGACCTATAATATTAACACATTTGCATGAAATAAAAAATAAGAGAAATTGGTGCCGCGTGATTTGACTGATATGTAGAAAGAAACGCGTGTTGAAACTTGAGTTGCCTTGTTAAATCGGTACAAAAATTAAGGAATATTGAATCGAATTGTGACATGTAACGAAAAGCGGATTCTTTACAAAAACCGAAAGCAAAAAATGCAATGGCAGACCCAGGTCAAAAGCCGCAATAGTGCTTTAAGGTAAAGCTTACTAATAATAAGGTAATGGTAACTGTTTGGTAGTCTATTCGTGGTGTTAATCATTATAACTTTCTCAAGTCTGATCTAGCAATAACGGCAGATGTTTAGTTTGCCCGAACTTTGAACAATGATGGCGAAACTAGCAGTGAAACAGCCCCGACTCTTTAACCGATGATCACCATTATTTGCTCCAATTATTTCTCCATGATAACGCAAGATATCACACTGCACGAGAAACCGTTGTAACTCTGCAGATGCTACGGTTAGAAACCATAGGTCATCCTACGTATCAACCAGACCGAGATGCCAGACTTTGCTCCAATGGACGTAATTTTTTAGTGTCAATTTTCAACGAGATAAAATATTCTTCCCTAGGGGCAGTACAAAATGCTTTCAAACAGTTTTTCCAATGTAGATCCCAAGAGTTTTATTGCAAAGGTATAAATAACTTTCCGATTAGATGGCAACAATGTGAAGATAATGAGGGTAAATATTTTGATTAAATAAGTATGTCACATTTTGGAAAAAAGTAATTTAAATTTTTCGGTTCCAATCAGGAATTTCATACTTTAAACGGTTTAACAAAGATACAACCAAGTTACACTATCACACACGGGTGTGTTTAGTGTACATAATTTTGTCATTTACACAAACGCTATAAAAAAAATATATTTTTCGTTAATCTATACTTGCTAACTACCAAACCCTTCATAGGCTAGTCCGACTCGCACTTGTCCACTTTTTTATTGACTTTTCAGATTCTTCTTGTTGACACTGTGTGTTGCGATACATGTTAAATTAATTTATGTGAAAATTTTCATTTCGTACGTTAAGCGTTAACGCAACTTCGATAAGCGATCATCGCTTCTACCACTGGCGGCCAGGCCACCCCTGGAAAATATCTCTAGATACGCCAATGATCACTGAGAGCGATGTGATATCTTCCGGACAACCTTTGGAACGACTTTACAAGCTTTAATGGACTAAGTAACATCAAAAACCTACCCCACATATTTGCAGGCTTTTAAACAATAAAAAAAATAAAAACTGATGATATCGTTACAAGTGACATATTGGAATTTTAATGCAGAACCGCAAACTCGAACATTTTTTTAAGTAATGTTTCAGCAACAATGGTTGATGATCTCAGAGATTTGGTTGTTGATACGGGAATTTCAGCAAAAAATTAACAAATGCCGCTAGATTCTAATCACTGTTTTGGTTGAAAGACTTTACCGTTTCTCTTTTTATAATATCCCAGGTCATTTTAATCAAATTAGTAATCTTTTTAAATGTAGAACTCAAGTAAAGAGACTTGGCAATATAGCAAACGTTTTTTAATAATTTAGTAGTTCTTAACATATAAAATAAATTCTACTGAGTGAATGTAAGTCCTCTCATTCATAGAGCAGAAAAGTGAAGTATTTGTATTTATAAAAGTAGAAAATTACTTTTATAAATACGAAAACTTCGCTTTCCTCTTATCACTAACACTTCTGTGATAACACTTCTCTGGTCTGGACCTACAGAGAAGATCTTTTCTGTAAGTTCAGACCAGAGTCAAGACTCAAACAGTAGTTGCAATGAGTGTTGTATCAAATTGTTTGCAATATATTATGAGAAAATAATTACAATGTTTGATTAAATTTTAGAAAATCAAAAATGTACTTTAATAATTTTTTCAACACACTTGCTCGTAAAGTGAGCCTTATTATATCGTTCTTAGGGCCATAAACCGAACTATAACATACACGTGCATAATAATATTACACACTAGTGCATAATAGAATGATCCCTACAAAGTTAAGTTAGTACCTAACTGCAAATTATATGCGAGTAAACAGAGCATTTTCAATTTAACCGGGTAATACAGTTTTTTTTTTTTTTTTTTTGTAACAACAAAGAGGTTTTATGCCACCGAAAATCTATTTACATTTTTGAAATAAATAAATGTGTCCCTAATTAAGACGAAAAAACATTTATTATTATCAAATTATTTATAATTCACAATAATTTCTTATAAAATATTTGCATTTTATCACAAAAATTATCATTTTGAAGTAGGCTGTATGGCTGTAATCAATCAACTTACATTTGACGCGTGCAAAAAAAAAATTGCGCGCCATTTCCCAATTTTCCCCTAATTTTCATATTTTGTTTGTATCGCATTTGTTGCTGTGTGGTAAATAATTATAAAAATGTCAGGTTTTAGTACAGAAGATGAACAATTGATTGATTTAACTCCGCCAGAAATACTAAATGCAGCACAAAATGCAAACGAAAGCCTAATACCTGCAAAATCTAGAGAAAAGTATTTAGCTGCTTACGATAGTTTCCTGCAATGGAAGAGCAACAAAAAAACCCAGTCATTTTCTGAAAATGTGTTTTTGGCGTATTTCTCTGAACTCGCCAATACATACAAACCTAGCTCCCTGTGGTGCATCTATTCCATGTTAAGAAGCATGGTTAAGCTCAAACATGGTGTTGATATCAAAACGTACTGTAACCTGATGGCATTTTTGAAGAGACGCTCGGATGGATATATTGGTCGGAAATCTAAAGTTTTGTCACCAGCCGACGTTGAAAAGTTTTTGAATGAGGCTCCGGATAGTCAGTATCTAGCAACAAAGGTACGTTTCATATTTTTAATCGAAACGAATCTACAATATACAAGTGTGTAACTTTAGCATAATTTCTTAGAACTAATTAATTGATTTCTTTGCAGGTTGCCTTAATATTCGGTGTTACTGGTGCTTGTAGACGACAAGAGCTGTACAATATTACAACAAAAGATGTAGAAATCCACGGAGATATGCTTCTTGTCAAAATTACCCAGACTAAAACCAAGATTCCACGATCTTTTACAATCCAAGGAACGTTTCGTGAAATAGTGAAAAAATACCAAGATCTCCGTTCAACAAAAACAAAGAATGACCGCTTTTTCCAAAACTTTCAGAAAGGAAAATGTACTGCACAAACAATCGGTATTAACAAATTTGGTAATATGCCAAGAGAAATAGCGAAGTATTTAGGTTTGCCTGAGGCCGATTTTTACACTGGACACAGTTTTAGAAGAACGTCGGCTACAATGTTGGCTGATTCGGGGGCTGATATACTAACTTTGAAGCGACATGGTGGATGGCGTTCTGACGCAATCGCTGAATCGTACATAGAAAACTCAATTCATAACAAAGCAAAAATCAATGACAAAAAAACTTTTTTGCAAAAAATAAAACCGACTTCCATATCAAAACACTACAAAGCCAAAAATAATTTTAATTTCGGTAGTCGGTGTTATTGGTTTTGTATTTTCTTTTTTTTTCACACCGCCTTCCGAAATTAAAATTATTTTTGGCTTTGTAGTGTTTTGATATGGAAGTCGGTTTTATTTTTTGCAAAAAAGTTTTTATTTTCGCGCTTTTTAGTGGGTCAGTGAATTTTCCAAATCGATTCGTAAATGACGGAGTTATTCGCGAACAAAAAACGCAATGCAGAGTAAACGAAAAGATCATCAAGGTAAATTATTTTTTTCAACTTTTTTTGATTTTTCAGAAACGGCTCGTCCGATTTCGATAAAATTTTCATGGGACCATTTGGGAAGTATGCCCTTTCCAACAAAAAAAGAATTTTTCAAATCGGTTGGCAAGCGACGGAGTTATGCGTGGACAAACATAAAAAAAAAAAAAAAAAAAAAAAAAAAAATACAAACATCCGAATTGAGAACCTCCTCCTTTTTTAGAAGTCGGTTAATAACGCAAGCCATTAATTTGGAGCCAAAGGCAAAAAAGTTTTGCCCCGAACCACAACCATGTACATCTACTAGCGTGAGTTATTTGGTGCCCTCTCCTTCCAGTAATTTGTATGATTTACCTTTGTCGCCGACATTTACACAAGAAGTAAATGAAGGTACTAAAGAAGTGGCAAGTACCAATGTAACACAAACTGTGAAATTGCCATCAAAAACAATCCAATATCGTTTTGAAAATTGTACATTCACCAATTGTTTTAATAATTAAACGATTTATGCAATACATATTTGTTTTTTCCTTGCAAGTGTGTTGAAAAACGTCGTATGATACACGTGTGTATTGATGATTACCCTCCTCGGCTCTCTTAAGACCCTCACCTGACGGCTCGGGTCTCAATGGCGCCTCAGCGGTAATCACCAACATTACACACTTGTACCATAATGTACTATTATGTGTCATCTATAGTTTTCTCAACGGATGTTAATTTTTTTTTAAATTTTGTTACTTTTGATACCTTATTGCAACTTTCTTAAGGATCTCAATGTTTAGGGTATCCGTACCCGAATCGCAAAAAACTGAACCCTTATAGTTTCGTCATGTCTGTCTGTCTGTCCGTCCGTCCGTCCGTATGTCACAGCTATTTTATTCCGAAACTATTAGGACTATACTTGTGAAACTTGGTAGGTAGCTGTATTCTGTAAACCGCCTTCCGATTTTAAGAAAAAAAATATTTAAAATAAAGGGGGGCTCCCCATGGAACTAAAACTGAAAATTTATTTTTTCATGAAATCTATGCATGTGTGGTAGGTATCTATAGATAGGTCTTTAAAAATTACATTGAGGTATCTAAAACCACTTTTTCATAAAGTTAACCGTTTAAAAGATATACGCTTCCAAAATGGTAAAATGTGTCCCACCCCCTTAACTTCTATAATAATGGAGTGAAAAATCTAAAAACAATATACGTCTGTAGATCTTAATGTAAATTTTCAACCAAAATTAGTTTGAACGAGATCGGGTCAGTTTTTGAGATACAGCATATTTTCTAAAACCGCAAATATAACTTTGTAATTCATACAAACACTATGAAAAACAAAGTTATTTGGCGTAGTTGTAAAAAATGTTGTTGTTGTATATTATTATAGTTACTACGGAACCCTTCATGGGCGAGTCTGACTCGCACTTGGCCAATTTTTTATTGTGATAATTTAGCTTTTTGATTAGTGAAAAAAACAGTTACAATCAGTCCAGTGGTTTCGTAGCCTGTCTGGTACGAACAAACAAACACATCTTTCAAAGCCTTATAATATTAATATTTATATATAAGTATAATATACTGAAGTATAGATTGATCGTACTAAATATCGAGCCAGCATAATAATATATTACCTTATGCAATGTGATTTCTGTCTTATTTTACGTCTAGCAGTCTCAATACAAATCCCTCTACTCTAAAACCGTTAGTTACTCGAAATTAGAGCTCCTAGCTTCGGGAGTCGTACCGGTGTTATAGATATCTGGAAAAGTGATGGTCTCTCATTTATACGTATCAGCAGTATCATCAGCCTTAATTAGATTAGATTTATATTCTTCTCTGCAGCCTTGAGTCATGCAGTTTCATATCCAACTACCAACTAGGAATATCCAAATATTTTCAACTACAATTTCTGTACATGAACGTAAATTGAAACTTCGCAATTATTAAGAAAAGGTACACCATTAAACCCTGAAAGCATAAAAATAACACCAAGATCATAATTGTTTAATAACCAGAGAGTAAATTGTAGCAATTTGCGCAGCTACAAATAATGTGGTCGACATAAAAGGTCTCACAAAAAATCCTTAAAATATGGTCCGTAAGTAGTCCAAATAGGTTGGTTACCAAGAAGCCCGTTTTACCGGGCAGCGGTAAAATAATTGTCGTTGCCAAGGCCTCACTAAGTCCTCTCAGATAATTGAGAGCCTCTCCGTATCTGTGTACCTACTGCTAAGTACCAATACGGACGAGGTTTATTTTTGTACAGATGAGGCTGTTTATTGTTGTTATTTGGTCAGTATTACAACTAATACGAGTATGTGAGCTAGGTAGATGTTGCTTTATGTCCTGGCTTATTTTTTGTGTAACTTGTGATAATGTTTATGCACAAAATAGTTTCCCGAAGCTTCGTAAAATAATTTCGATTCCAATTATTGTATATTCATGATTTGCTGAATAATATGTCGTCAGTCATTTTTACGATAAACTATCTATTAACAGCCTTAAGAGTTTGTTATCCGCAAGAAAATATGTAGCTGTAGGCATTCGGTTGCGGGATAGGCTGATCAATCATGAGCCTACCCCTTCTATCCCGCCCAGTGTCGGCGCGAAAACAAACGGTTGCCTAGCAACGCACCGGGGCGGGGGCGCCCACACCGACCGAGTCCGCATCGCTGAGCCCCACATATGACACACATGAGTCACACACACACGCTTGCACGATGCACAAACTTCACCCGATCTGTGAACCAGTGCGAGGCCCCCACGGCCCGACACTGAACATCATGTAGTTTGCAATGTTACTCAAGATGTTGGGTTGTGCTGTGGTTACTATTAACACTAAACTGCATGTATCATGCGATGGCATTGTAACATATTAAAACTCGTGTATTTTGATTTGAAATTACGAACTGTAGAAATTTAATATAAGTTGCAAAATAAAAATAATCTCCATGTACAGGTAATCGTGTCTGTAATGTCTAAAGATGAAACAAAACAAGTGCTTATATCAAACGATATCGAGTAGCTGTCGATATTCACAGATTCTTACATAAAATGGGCGTAAGTACAAAAATATACGCAAACATATCATCCGAAATGAGTTGTTATGTGTTGGTGTAATTGAGAACCGAAGAGAAGGTCGGTTGGCACGGCGCGCGGTGATCCATCATCCCTCTGCTGACCGCTGGCGGACCGGGGGCGGGCGGCCCCCACGCCACCCTCTCTTACTTTTCACTTTCTCTACATATTTTAAGGAGAATAAAACTTTCCCTTCACCCCCGACGCTTTTATTTTCTTCGGAATTGTAATAGAGTCGCGGTCACAGTTCGTTTCCGGTGAGATTCGGATTCGGCAGCTCGGGGCTCGGCACAATTCACGAATCTTAGTTGTCTCGTTATCGTGACGATGACGGCCGCCTTCAGACATTCTAATGTAAAAATGTTATCTCGAAAATTGTAATTCTGTTGGGAGTCAACTTCGCTTACCCGTGTCAACTGGAACTTATCTTTTAAACGATTTCTTTGTAGCCCATTTAAAAGTTGCTAACGTAGGTGGTTCTGCGTAATTTGTATCAATCTATCTGCTACGAAAAATTAAGGTCGTTTATAATGTTGAGGGCTTTGTTTGAAGTCAGTTGGATTTACTGGAATATTGTTTAGAATTTCATGAGTAACCCGTATACTACAAACTATTTTAGAGTCGATGTAATTTGGTACCTATCTAAATAAATTTTAACGTAGGTAGATAGATAATACCCGTGGATAATACTACAGAAAGGAGATATCATTAGTTATGACATTCTTTTGGGTAATGATAGCCAGATAAACAAAGATGCAATAATATGACCATATAAGATTGTAAGTAACGTACCGAGTCGGTGCGCGGTGGGTCAGTGAGCGGTGGTCCGGCAGCATCACAGTGTCTATAATAAATGAACGGCGCGGGGGACGCTGACCAATGGTAGTCCCTCCCTCAATCAATATGATGGACTCGGCCGCGAGGGGACGATCGCTCACTGATTTTTTCCCTCGCTGACAGGGCTCGGGAGGACGCGTTTTTGCGCCCTCCGTGCGGCCACGCGGAGGGAGCTCGCAATTAATAAGTGCGTCCGAGCACCACCGTGTCTCGTTATAGCCCCGAACCCAACTGATCTTATTGTTACTCCTTACAAACAGTGGACACTCCTTTTTCTTGTACGAGATAAATTCTTATTGCTTATCCCCTTTTATAATTACTTATACGGATGTTCGCATGTGTTACGTACATGCAGGGATGTTCCTGGTGTTAACACTTATGCTGCGATCTGACTATTGAAGCGAAACTGATAATTATGACATGTTTTTATTTGTTTTATTATTCAGTTCGTAGTGTGTAATATCACTAACCCATAACATTAGTATGCAAATTAGTTATGTTTGATTTATTACGAAAAACCACAATTGTTATTGTTTTCATGTAAAATCTTTCATTAAAATAAGTAATTATTTACAAACATCTTTTAATATTCGTCCTGAGTCTCTTGTTCGTAAAAAGCAATTAAAAAGCAATTAGAGTAGATTGCTTAAAATTCATACTTCTCACTCAAAGTAAGCTTTGGAAAATTCTCTCGAAAACATCTCGCAGTTCCAAACATCGAAATCTTAATCTAAGTTTAAAATTTCTTCGAGAATCGGCAAATTTTGCACTAAGTCATTAAAGTATAAAACTTCGGTCATTTCGTTGGCGTTGCTTAAAAGCCTTTTTAGGCGGAGTAAAGTAATCTTTCATTAGGCAGGGGAGAAGCTGAAACGGAAGTTCTCTTTGAAAGGAAAATTACACGTCGGATGTGTCCGCGTGACGCTCGCTGAGATGGATTTTAATTATGTCAAACAAAGTTTAGCGGAAAGTTGGCGACGACGTGACGGTCGCGATTACGCGCGAGGCATTAGGCATTAGCGAAACTCGTTAAAGCACCAGCAACACTCACTAACCTGCTTCACTCTAGTTTCATCACATTGTTTTTCTCGCACAACTTGTGCATTAAGCCCGCTCGCTGAAAGCTCACCCCGATCTCATGAAACGAATTTCCAAGTCCATTAAAAGTATATACTCTTGTACAACTGAAATTTGAAAGAAAAAGGTTTCTGACAAATGGTATTATATTTTTAAACTGATATGGTCCACAATTAATACACATGGCGTATATTCCGTTTTAAGTTCTAAAAGTATTTAACTTATATTTAACTGGATTAAAACAAAATGGAAAGCGGGTTCGTTAATTATGACTAGTTTCTGCCCGCGATTTCGTTCGCGATCGGGATAAAAATATTTTATTTGTTATTCCAAGTACATATAAGTTCCAAATACATAATTTCATTCTGATCCGTTCAGTAGTGTTTGCGTAATAAAGTAACAAACATCCATCCATACATCAATCCATATTAGTAAGATGATGAAAGTGAGTTAATTAATGAGGTACAGATACTTTTCATTTTATAATTACAGACATTACCAAAAATCGAAACCACCTTGAATAAAAACTTCCAAAATAGAACCTAGATTCAAAGTTATCAATTATTTTAACAGCAATGAATAAAACGGCTGTATTCCACTGATAGCTATTTGAATGGGCTAAAAGGTGCGATAAATCGGCCACGCCCGGCAGTCCGACATCACGGCTATAGAAATGTATTGCGCGGCCAGTCGCGGCACTGGCGTTAATCAGAATTCAGTTGCCATTAATTTGATTAGGGTTAGTGGGCGAGGGCCTATCAATCCGCCACATTACCATGCCGGCTACTAACAGGGCTATCAAGCTTGTTATACGCTAGTCGCTGATAAGATTACCAACTGTTATTATACGAGTTCGTGTCGATCAGCATTGTTGTGAATGTTTTGTGATTGTTTTATAAGTGTAAAAGGTGTTGATAAAGATAGGTACATAATTCACTTAACGCTAATGTATTTTAACGGAATAACTTTATATGATACGATGCGCTATGTGATACTAGTACAACTACTAGCGCACTCTTTGTGTATACATACATATATTCATAATCAAATGACTTTAAAGATGACCATTTAGTTTGGGGTTACTATTTAGTTGGGTTAGTCACATTACCTTTTTTCAGCAAGATTTCAAAATTATTTTTAAATAATTTGTTTGCTTTTCAAACTATTCCCTTTTTCAGTGGACAGCCCTTGCGGCTTGTAATTTCGACCGATTCGTGTCCAGTACTTTTAGGTCAATTAGGCAGAGTCACACCCGCGGCGTCCGCTAACTAATCACTGGGCACGCCAAACTTTATGCCGTGTTAATTTGACTAATGCGCGTCGGATTACAACAGTGATAAACTGGCCTAACCAATGTAAAACCGCGCGTCCGTCATTCATTTATGCTTAATTTGTTTACACGAACGATTATTGTTGTTTACTGTAATAGACATGAATTACGGCGGTTTAAATAGCCATCTTTATTCATTATCTTTATTAAATAAATACATGTTCTGAAAGCTAGATTTTTAATCCTGCATTTACTTGTGCAAAGCTTTGATTAAGACGCCAGTTCTTTATCGCATTAAGCGGTAAACAAAAAGATAAACTGCTAATGAATGAGGCTTCCACGTTGACGCATCATACGAGTTATGTTAGATGATACGCGGAACGGACATAGATTTCCACATAGTCTATTTAGCCGGAGTGGGCCACCTCTCGTTATTAACCTACAGTACCTAATGAACAAGAAGGGATGCATCAACCGGATGATAAAAATAAATTAAATAATCGCGGGAGAAGCAATTAGGCAGCGGACAGAAGGTGTCGTGTCCAGCGACAATTAGGTCGTGCTACTTAACCAATTAGGAGGAAACAATCGCCCTCATAGCGAGCACTACTGTGTGAATACGCCCCTATCACTGCGCCGAGCAACGCTTTATGACGTTTTAAAAGGCACCTCATTATTTACAGTAAAAAAGGAAAATTCGTCCAAAACTCATTCGTAATTGGCCTGCACTCATAGGGGACAATTTATGCTTCCATACAGTTATTGTTGTTCTGGGAGTCCATGACGTGTCGCTCACACATTACTTATTCAGCGTAGTTTATGTTTTGTAACTATTTTAATTCAATCAAGTTGCCGGACATTGTTTGGGAGGCATTCAAGTAATTTGGTTGATAATCCCCCATTCATTACCATTGCCATGTGAAACAAAACATGCGGTAAGCTCTGTTTATATCTGACGGTCACGTTTTCTTTAAAGGTTATCATACTGTTTTAAAATACCAAATAAATATACGGACGGATTAAAATTTCAAAGGATTTTAATAGCACTAACAAGGATATTGTGTCAATGATAATAATATGTATCTCCATAAAAGGAATAAGTGATAATTTGTAAATATATGTTCTCAAATTGTGAGTACAGCGTCGCACACAACTGTTGCAAGAATTATTATACGGTATAGCATATTATTTGTCAAAATATTAAACAAAGCTCTTACTTTAAGGCCTTTGTAAAAATATTATGGGACCTTTTGGGCGAGATAAATTTTTTAGCCCTGAGGCATAAAAAGGGTTTTCCCATTTTTCATTTATTTACGTTTACCGTATACTCACACGACATATAGTTTTTTTTTGACAATTAGTCAAAATAGGAGCAAACAGTTTCACTCAGTGTATAATTAGATGTTTTGTCATTTATTAGGTACATCTATCTATGTTACATGCCTTTCAAGTTTACTAAAGCTGGTGTTTCAGCACTTTAGAGTTTGGTTTTCGTTTGCAAAAGAGTTCGTGTGAAGATCAAAAATCCGAAAACTCAACACTTTTCTCTGAGATTGTATTAATCTAATATGGCCGGTTGTGTTCAATTGGTGGGAGAGGGTGACTGTACTTAATTCATTTGTGGTCGCATGCGGGATCATTTTATACAACCACGATACACCACCACACCACACTGCTGCTATTGCGTTTACAACTCATCCGAATGTCATGTCTTATTGTGGGTGGGGCACCGGTAGATATATTACCTAACTTTACGTCATGCAATGTCCATATTGTAACGACTAAACAGCTGTCTTCCCAATTGTAATTCCACATTACCAATTAACATTGATATCGTATGTGACTTTATGATAACGTTTTTCTTTTAAATTGTACCTACTTAACGTATTAGATAATGTCATAAAAATCTTTTCATTTATTTTGTGAAATCTAGGCGGCACCTACCACGACTGCCGCCGCTGTATTGAAATATTATTATTGAAAAACCGTTAAACCATAAACCCATACATGTTTCATTCATATAAACAGGTTTCTTGATTTTGTAATTTGTTATCCGACAAAAAAGGAGATTCTTAATCTGAATTTAAAGCACATAAGCATGCAAGCGATTCAAAATAAAAACGAACAGGATTCATTTAGAGATGAGCCCCGCCTTTTTCGTGATTGGTTGATAACCCTATCGCGCGCCGCGAAAGGGTTATTATTAGACCCCTTCGGAAGCCGCGCGCGCGCCGCCTCGCGCCGTCTTTTAAGTTTTTTACGCCGCGGTTTATTTATTTTTTTACCAACACACGGAGCGTTTTCATTGGGTGAAAGGGTTAGGGTATAAATAAATCCGTGGCGTCTAAGCGATGCGACTTTAGATAGGGCGTGCCCTTTCGCAGTGAAAGGGTTAGTTTAATTGTTGTTTTGTAAGGGGTTGTCAGATGGGGTTAAGTGTAAGCGTAAATCATAATGGCGTTTGTATATAAGCTTTTATGTAGGTATAGACATAATATTCCTGATATATGCAGTGCATGGCGACGCCTGTAGCACTCGTGGAATCCTTGCACCACATGAAATTATTGAATGCTTTGCTTAAGTGTAGTATTTGTAAAGGTTGTAATTACATCGCTGTCATTTATTACAGAGCTACCCCTGCCCATCATAATAATCACTTTCAGGCGATTTTACTAAACAAATTTGTAAGTGTCTGTTTTATATTACTTAATTAAAATCAAACTTTTAGCGTACACATCCCGTGCGTATTCTGTGTTTTCGACATCGTCCCACACATATGATTTGTTTGGAATAAGTCCTGCTGAGTATATACAGAAGAATTTGCTGAACACTCTTAGATTATTTTATGATTTCCAATTACATTGTACCATGTTAATTGGTCTATACTGTACTCTTATACTTATAAATATGGTATTATGGACATTGAGAACATCAATAAAATTTTGAAAGGTTAACCGTAATTTCTTGCCGGCTCTTTACCATAGAAAACTCAATTCAAACCGTGCACTAGTTTCGGCCGTTTTAGAAGTGCTATTTAAGCCTGTGTGAAATGAAATATTTGATTTTGGTTTGTGGGCAAAGCGATAAAGATATCAGTGAAAGAAAAACCGTCTAACACGTGTACTTCACATCCTTACTAACTTGTAGATATTTGAAAAAAAAAACCCGGAATACACTGGTATGAAAGATACTGAATATTGTAATGTGTTGGAGGCCTTTGCCAAAGGGCACACAAAATAAAAATAAAACAGTGAACAAAAAAGTATTGTAAATGTATCTATGAGACGATTTTTATCCTAAAATAAGGTTATAATATTAACATACCTATATAATTAAAGGTATGTACTTATTAAGTGTATTGGTTCTAAAAGAAACGTCTGAGTAATTAATCAGTACCAATGAAACATGCGCGTGCGTATCGAATTTATCGCAGTGGTTAATCTGTACGAAACATTCGAACATGGACGGTAATCCGGTGACAGTTAAAATTAACCTTTGTTGATTTTACGTTTATGCAAGTGTCATAAAGTGTGCGATAGTTTCGGAGATGTGACGTGACGCTGGGACCTACACGGGGATTAGAGAGCTCACACCTTGCTCGGTTGTGAGCTTTGAGGGCTTGTCAACGCGGTTATAATACTCTTCCACACATCTACATTTAAAGGGATTTAGCTTGCGCTATTTGGTTACATAGATGTTACTTGTCATGGAGGTCTCCTTCCCATACTTTTAACTGATTTAAATATTACTATTATTAATTGTTTCTCGGTGAAACCATACACTAGTAATACACTCATGGAGATTCGTGCATTTTTACCTGATTTTACTAATTAATATTAGTCGACCATTCAATACACAATTGGAGGTCATTGCGTGTGTTCCCTCGCTTCTTTATTATGAAACTTTTGGTCAGAAATAATATATTTAGCTTATTTAAAATTCCCAGTATCATTTAAGTATCTTCCTAACTTCTACAGTTGCTTAAGAAAAAAACGACTTTTGTGTATCAATAATCTAAGTCGTAGTTGACGCCTAATTTCAGATACAAATGTCCACTATTTATTCGTTTTGTTTTTCTTATTAAATCAAGTTCCTTGTCCGAGGAGCGATACAAACACTATTGAAGAAAAAAGTACAACATTCATTTATCATGTCCTTTGAACGAATGAAAATCGATTTAAGAAACAATAGCAGCAATTAAACAAAACGTACGCAGTAAGATAGCAGGTTGGGTACAAAGAGGCCGAAGCAAATTATCTTGCCAAATCTTTAAATATGAGATCCAAGATATATGGTATGTCGCAGAACCCAAAACAACCCTAATATTTTAAAGTTTGGATCATCTGAGGCGGACTGCGGCAGCTATAAATTATCTATTAAGCGAACATCACTTGACGTGTCCACAATGGGCTAAGTTAACTTTTGTGCAACCGGGTTGTAGTCGGGGGCGAACAATGTGTCATCTACGAAACCCTTCCTCACCTGCATTCCCACGATGCGTTCTCTAGAAAGTGCATCGACGCATTGCCCAGAAAAAAAAGTTTGCGCAAATAAAATTTCACGTCAAACATTCAAATTTTACGTAGGAAAGGGTCTGATTCGATTGGCTGTTTAAATAGAACATGTGAGTTGTGTGCGTGGGAACTAACTACTGACAATGATTACGTCAACTATTACAGTATTGACGGCGCTTATTTTGACTACTTTCATACTTTTGTTCTTGAAGAAACGGAGTATAAGCACCTACGTTTGGGATCGATTGGAATTATTATTAATACTTTCTTTGTGCACGGTAGGTATCACACATGTCGTGCTTAGCAGATATTTGTTGGTCTTGACTTTGTTAATTTTGTAGGTGCCGTGCGAGCTTGTTTACTTCTTTCTCGAAAAAATCAAAACTCAAATCATTTATTCAAATTTTCTTACAACTAGATGTATACTTAAAGTCATGCTTAGCTGGTAATTAAAAAAATGTGCCTGAACTAGGTAAACCTATGTTTCAGGCGATATATGCCAATATTATCTTAAATATTCACCTTAAAATAATACATTAATCTTTAATTGCGTGTAACGTTAAACATAAAATATAATTATAAATAAATCAAAACACTGGCTATAACTATAAAACAATTAGATAACTAGGTACATAATTATGAAGTCTAATAATTACATGATTATAATAAAATTCTCAATACCTAGCTATTTTAGCATAATTAATAACTTTTCTGTATCTTCGTAGGACAAACTTTGGAGGGCAAACTTCTTGCTCATGAAAGGATATTGTAGTTATTTACTATAGCTATTTCTGATTAGTTCTACGATCTGTAGCGGAATATGGCACGGCATCAAGCATACTCGTTGATATTTTAATTGTTTCCAAAGTATCGCATAGTTTCACGTACCCCACGTAGAACTAGTTATACAGCTCATCTTACAGAGGACGCGATACCGATCAGGATTTATACAAGATACAAACCAGAAGGAAATTCATAGAATGCAAATAATAACGAAATCTCCGTCAATCTAGGCGAAGGGCGCATATTCCCACGTGTTTCTGCTTAACATCGCCAAAGGATCAGTGTGGCGCATCTGATCGGGCAAAAACGGCTCGAAGGTCAGTCTCTGAGAGAAACCGCGCCGATCTCGTATTGCACAGACCCTTTCACTCTCGAATATACCTGCGCTTTTTACTGCCTTCCCGGAATCGCCTCCGTTGAAGGGACCGACCACCAAATTGCAATGTGTCTCAAAGTTTTGTGAACGTCACGATTGATTTCATAAGCTTGAGTTGTTTCCGTATTTAGTTAGTTATATTACTCATAAAAAGTATTGAATACGATTAAAATAAGGAACTACGTGACCTTTCAGAAAGGCATGATAAATGCAGAGAGTATCGGTAATTTTAAATACAATCTTTGTTAAAAATAACATAGGATGAATCTGAAAAAAGCTTGAGAAACAGAGTTTATTGCGCCGAATGGGCTGTAATATTTCGCAAATTCTTCTTTTACGAATGTGCCTAAAAATAAATCAAATGTATATGGGATGGATGGTCACAAAAAGTCGGGTTAATTACTCGCCTTTGGGATACTCCAATGAAAGGATGTATCGTTTTTCACTAAGTATGCAGTAGGTATCCATTTCTATCTTGTCCTTATAGAAAGAAATTGGAACCAAATGTTTTGACCTAACGCTTTAGGAATATTGAGCAAAATTTGGGTAGAATATTTAAACGGTTTTTATAAAGGAACTGAATAAAAATTGGTTAAAATTGATAAAAAATAATAAATATAATTTAATATATTTATTTGAAAAAAAAAACTTAAAAATTTCTTAAAACTAGTTTATTTACAATTTTTGCAACTACGCCAAATAACTTTGTTTTTCATAGTGTTTGTATGAATTTCAAAGTTATATTTGCGGTTTTAGAAAATATGCTGTATCTCAAAAACTGCAGACCCGATCTCGTTCAAACCAATTTTGGTTGAAAGATTACATTAAGATCTATAGCATATATTTTTTCACTCCATAATTATAGAAGTTAGAGGGGACACACACATTTTACCACTTTAGAAGCGTATATATATTTTAAACGATTAACTTTATGAAAAAGTGCTTTTAGAAAGCTCAATATCATTTTTGAAGACCTGTCTATAGATACCACACACGCATAGGTTTCATGAAAAAATATATTTTCAGTTTCAGTTCCATGTATGGGGAGCCCCCCTTTATTTTAAATATTTTATATTTTTTTTTTCATAAAATCGGAAAGCGGTGCACAGAATACATCACCTACCAAGTTTCACATGTACAGTTCTAACAATTTCGGAATAAAATGGCTGTGACATACGGACGGATGGACAGACAGACAGACAGACGGACAGACATATCGAAACTATAAGGGTTCCGTTTTTTGCCATTTGGCTACGGAACCCTAAAAAGTATAAACTTTATCAGTACTGATGTAATGATACATACAATATTTATCTGTAGTTATTATGTCGGTTGATCGCTTGAACCTTTGCAACAGCTGCCATAAAAGATGAAGGACTTTACTGAATGGTCTAGAAATTACAAAAAATATGCAAATTACCGACAGACAATTTCAATCATGTTGGGTGTCTTTTATTAGTTATGTATTAGCATTGGACTTATCACTCAGGACTATGATTTTAACTGTTTTGCACAATTTGATTATATTTTGCAGTAATAGAAATAGTTTTTGCAAAATTTACCTAAATCTCTCTTTTGTATTCAGGTAAGGATTATTTTTTGTCTCAAATGCACACCAGTAAAGGTTTACTAAGCTTAAATCCATTTTAATAGAGTTTAAAATAGAACGGATTTTATCTTTCGATTTGTTACATATTGATGTAGTATTGAAAATCGATATCGCAAGTTTCGATCATTTATAACTCGCGTCTGACGGGCAAACAAAAAGAATGATAGAAAAAAATATCGGAATGCGTAACTGGAAGAGTGGAAATGAAGTATTATTGCAACACTTGCACTTTCGATGGCTTCTTTTGTCGGATCGTATTGCGAACGGCTCCGGTTTCTAAGCAATTGTTATCATATACCTACACGTGGTAACATATGATTTTATATGTGGTGTGCATTCTGTTTCTATATTCTTGTGTTTAAGTAAATACAACACTTCTAATCTATAGACGTTTATTGGGTTGGGTGGCTAACTGATACTGCCACTGATGTTTTCCGAAAATATTGTTATAACGTATCGTGAATATATTAAGTTGTGAGTAGATAGCACTAAATACAATCCTACGAGATATACTACGAATAATACAATATACGTGTGCCTTTTTTATTTCTTTTTAAAATTATGATTGATGATTTATATTTGATTAATTAAAATTTTGCTTTCTCAAGTATTGTATATACCTATTAATTTTTGTTTTTGTTTGTTGTTTTTTTTATATTGTTGTTTTTTTTTATATATATATAATTATTTCATTATTGTAAATGTGAGGACGATGTAGGTTATTCTTTCTTCATTGTTTTTGCTTTCACTATAATTTATTTAATGATGTCAAGCAGTTTGAGTACTAGTGTGGCCTACCCAAAGGTCCTTACTTTGGTATTGTTCGTCAAATTGTTGAGCTCCTTAAGTTCTAAGTTGAGCTACACGATAACTGACAAATGCTTGCACTGTCTGGACAGGTCCGCTCAAATTTGCGCGGTTATTTCCTCAAAAGAATACCACAGACATGAACCTACATGCTTCTCATATACAAATACAAATTGTCTGGACTTTAAAAGAGACTTTGACCTCTGAGTTTGTTTCGGTGTTTCTTCTCAGAGTAGTCAGTTAGGAAATACCGGACTCATCTAGCTAAACTAAACACGCAAAAAAACATGACGTGTAAAAGTGTTATTTATAACCAATTTACAGAATAAATCATTTCATTTCATTTCAGATAAAGGCTACATTTTGGCAACTAGTTACTATCTTTTAGTTTCATCTTCTCAAGAACGAGACGATTATAGTAATTATTTCAATATAGATGGACGTTCAAATTGCACTACTACACATCCGCTTCACAACAAAACAGCCACAAACTCTTTCTACCATTTCCTGATAAATTATGTACTGAGAATAATGTTCAGTCAAAGTCCCTTAAAACTTATTTTATTTGGTTTCGAGAGGATAATAGTCCAGTGTTCTATTAAACATGTATCTGTTCAAGTTCTTGTTAGTACAGTCAGTGATGCCTAAAAGGACTTTGTCGGCATGTGTACAAGCCCTTTACAATAGTACGTGAACGGGTGATTTCACACTCTAGTGGGTCCGGGTAACGCAAGCAAACTATCGCTTCGTTGCACCGCGAGACCGCAGAGAATCGTAAGCCAGCGTGTACTTACAATATATTAGTCAAAATAATTATAAAGAAAGTCTGCATTTCAAGAGTCACAATATGGTGGCATTTGCATGGAGACTTTAACAGCTTCATTAAAGCCTTTCAAAAGATATACACAATTCTGCCATAAGCCATACACAATTCTGTAATTTTATGCATAGTGTTTGGGTTTGTTATAGCTTGGAATGTAATCGGCCACCAGATAAATGCTAAGAAACGTTGAAGAGAAATCTTGTGTGTTAATGAATATTAAAATAGCTTCACAGTATGCTTAAAACATCATATAGGTAAACATTGTTCGTGAAAGCTCCAATGGCAACACTCGAGTCGTGACGTGTTGGAGGTGCAGCGTGCATCGCGCAAGACTTTCGCTGTCCTGCACTCGAGCGCGCGCACACGTGCACATTACGAGACTCAAAGGATTTTTTACAATAAAACATATGCCGCTTTTTGCTTAACCCACTTTAAGCTCGATTATAACCTTCTTACCTACATTTGCTCCGGTTTTTGTGCAAGTGAAGCCGCGCGAATGGTTACTTTTAACTGCTTTTAACCATTCCTATTGATAACGCCGCTTTTTTCAGAGTTATTGAGGGAGACGTCGGCACCATTGACCTACATTTCACATGTGATAAAGAATAAAACGACAAGTTCAGCTAAATATTTTACTTAAAAAGGTGTTTGACAGATATTTCGTAGACCCGTGCTACGAGCGACGAGGCCTACGACATGCTACGTCAGTTACTGACAAAAATGAATATTGATGTTTTTCAATTGGTAAGTAAAAACCTTGTCATAAAATAAATACATCTTATCATTGTAGCATCTCAATTCTCGGTACGTTTTCACATTTAAGTGTAGTCCATCCGCGAACCGTACCTCTTGTTGGGACATTAAAAGATCACTTAAAATACACTCGTTTTTACCTTTGATCCCAAATAGAGAGTAAAAACGAACCTATAAATAATTTAAATAATATTTTCTTGGATAGAATAATCACTTGTTTGTTCTATGTATTGCATGGGTTCATTAAGTGTACGATGTTTCGCTTTCATGGTAGACAGAAAGAAATCAGGGTGCGAACAAAAACCGACGCGTGATGTGACATTGGTTTTTGTTTATACATAGCTAAGTATGGATGAGACGGCTCGCATATGGACCACAGGAAGATCTCGCGGAATATCGCTCATCTTTTGTTTGTGCAATAATATAAGGGCTGCTGCGAAATATTTACTCAATCAATTCGAAATAAACTTTTCAACACACTTGCTCGTAAAGTGAGCCTTATTATATCGTTCTTAGGGCCATAAACCGAACTATAACATACACGTGCATAATAATATTACACACTAGTGCATAATAGAATGATCCCTACAAAGTTAAGTTAGTACCTAACTGCAAATTATATGCGAGTAAACAGAGCATTTTCAATTTAACCGGGTAATACAGTTTTTTTTTTTTTTTTTTGTAACAACAAAGAGGTTTTATGCCACCGAAAATCTATTTACATTTTTGAAATAAATAAATGTGTCCCTAATTAAGACGAAAAAACATTTATTATTATCAAATTATTTATAATTCACAATAATTTCTTATAAAATATTTGCATTTTATCACAAAAATTATCATTTTGAAGTAGGCTGTATGGCTGTAATCAATCAACTTACATTTGGCGAGTGCAAAAAAAAAAAATTGCGCGCCATTTCCCAATTTTCCCCTAATTTTCATATTTTGTTTGTATCGCATTTGTTGCTGTGTGGTAAATAATTATAAAAATGTCAGGTTTTAGTACAGAAGATGAACAATTGATTGATTTAACCCCGCCAGAAATACTAAATGCAGCACAAAATGCAAACGAAAGCCTAATACCTGCAAAATCTAGAGAAAAGTATTTAGCTGCTTACGATAGTTTCCTGCAATGGAAGAGCAACAAAAAAACCCAGTCATTTTCTGAAAATGTGTTTTTGGCGTATTTCTCTGAACTCGCCAATACATACAAACCTAGCTCCCTGTGGTGCATCTATTCCATGTTAAGAAGCATGGTTAAGCTCAAACATGGTGTTGATATCAAAACGTACTGTAACCTGATGGCATTTTTGAAGAGACGCTCGGATGGATATATTGGTCGGAAATCTAAAGTTTTGTCACCAGCCGACGTTGAAAAGTTTTTGAATGAGGCTCCGGATAGTCAGTATCTAGCAACAAAGGTACGTTTCATATTTTTAATCGAAACGAATCTACAATATACAAGTGTGTAACTTTAGCATAATTTCTTAGAACTAATTAATTGATTTCTTTGCAGGTTGCCTTAATATTCGGTGTTACTGGTGCTTGTAGACGACAAGAGCTGTACAATATTACAACAAAAGATGTAGAAATCCACGGAGATATGCTTCTTGTCAAAATTACCCAGACTAAAACCAAGATTCCACGATCTTTTACAATCCAAGGAACGTTTCGTGAAATAGTGAAAAAATACCAAGATCTCCGTTCAACAAAAACAAAGAATGACCGCTTTTTCCAAAACTTTCAGAAAGGAAAATGTACTGCACAAACAATCGGTATTAACAAATTTGGTAATATGCCAAGAGAAATAGCGAAGTATTTAGGTTTGCCTGAGGCCGATTTTTACACTGGACACAGTTTTAGAAGAACGTCGGCTACAATGTTGGCTGATTCGGGGGCTGATATACTAACTTTGAAGCGACATGGTGGATGGCGTTCTGACGCAATCGCTGAATCGTACATAGAAGACTCAATTCATAACAAAGCAAAAATCAATGACAAAATAACGCAAGCCATTTATTTGGAGCCAAAGGCAAAAAAGTTTTGCCCCGAACCACAACCATGTACATCTACTAGCGTGAGTTATTTGGTGCCCTCTCCTTCCAGTAATTTGTATGATTTACCTTTGTCGCCGACATTTACACAAGAAGTAAATGAAGGTACTAAAGAAGTGGCAAGTACCAATGTAACACAAACTGTGAAATTGCCATCAAAAACAATCCAATATCGTTTTGAAAATTGTACATTCACCAATTGTTTTAATAATTAAACGATTTATGCAATACATATATGTTTTTTCTTCGCAAGTGTGTTGAAAAACGTCGTATGATACACGTGTGTATTGATGATTACCGTCCTCGGCTCTCTTAAGACCCAGCGGTAATCACCAACATTACACACTTGTACCATAATGTACTATTATCGCGCATTTTATGAAGTTTCAATTATAATGTTTTCAGTATAAACGGAAGTTGGAAGTATACCTAAACGTTTTCTGTGGCGCTTAGTTTAGTTTGAACGTAGGCGTACAATTACATTTCTATTCTGATTCCTGTTATGTGGGTGCGTTATTTCACTCAGACAATGTGCTAGCCGTGTCGACTTTTAAAATAATTCGTAATTTAATACTTTGTGATTAAAACTCTCACTCGATAATGAAATACCTACTCGAACGTGGGACTGATGCGAAACGCAAACGCAATAGTAACATAGCTTTGTTATCAAGCATTTAATATTAATAGTGTCGAACGTCACAGCATCAACCCTGGCAGGGTTGCGTCGTCTCCCACGGTTGGTGTAACCTGAGTCGGGTGTCCGTGGCTTCCGTCCGGCTTTTAGCGAAGTCTCATCGGTCACCGCGCCCCGCCCGCACGCCCGCACGCCGCGCCGCCCGTCCATCCTCGCACATATCTAATCAAACAATGTCTCGTGTGCGCGCTATGTACGCCTACGCACCTCGCGACACTACGTTCCTGTAAGAGCACTGAGGCTTCAGACAGAAATTAACGCGATCGCCGTATGCGTAGGTGTTAGATAAAGGAAGCTGAGCGCGAGGTGGCCGGCGCAGGGCAGGCGTGGACGCGGCGCCTCCCGGGGTCATTAATATTAATTAGGCGCGGTGCTGCCGCCGCTCAGCCTCAATGCGCGGCCTCTTTGCTTCTGACTCGCTGCTAAAATTAATTACTCGCAATCTTTATGTTCCAATTATAAAGGCCTTCGCAACAAATTAAATCTGTCCGGAGCAGGCCTCTTTTGAGAGAGGTTTCACTCTCTTTGTGGGCTTGATAAATGTTCCTTTGCAAAAATTCTTTGAATTCAGCAAAATGTAGATATTTGACTTAATACGTTGAATAACGAATATCTGTGAAAATTCAAAAAGAAATTCAGTTATAAGTTTTAACAATAGGATTGCCATTATAGCAGAAGTTCGTTACTAGTTATGTGGACGTGTGTAATTGTATGTTATTTGGTACTCGCCGCGAGAATAAAAGCGAAATCGATTCCGAAATCCAGCTTTTGCATAAGTGTTCACAACTTCCGCGTTTACTGAGCAAAAACGAAATCTCATAGAAAAAAGTACAAGTTTCCCTTTCATCGAGAGGCAAAATATTTAACGGCCGTAACCGGATATCTTGGCGTGGCTCTTGGAAACAAAGAAAAAACCACCAACGTGTTATTACGCGAAACCAACATTTAATAAGGCTATTTTTTATTTTGCATTGGTTTTGGTTATCCATTAATTCGCAGTAGGCAAAAAATATTTGGGTGTAGGAACGCCTGCGTCATATTTGAATAGTTTGTTGGTGCACTCATTGTTATAGGAAGATGCGGAAATGGGATATTTTCTTTCGAGAAATATAATATTCTGTGGCTTTATGTTGACCCGATGCAAAAAATGTACAACCAGGAATAATTGCGCAATTTTGATACTGTATGTACAAGGTACACTACCTGTAATAGTAAAACACAAAAATAAATTTGTGGGAGAATATTGAACTGCGACAGTAAAACGACAAACAAGTGAAACTTATTTGCATAAAATCTAGCATCAGGACATCCAGATATAGTGTTGAAGCTCTGGCTTTGGAGTTAAGATTAAGATAAATTAGCCATTAAGCTAAAACGGGACCTCCTCATTAATTCAGAGAACTTCATTTATTTAATTAAAATGCTTACTAACTTGTGTAAAGCACCGTGCACGTGTTCACGTGCTGCTAATGTTCAACAGTGTATTTAATAGTTACCTACCTACCGTGTGATCAAAAGGACAACGATCAAAGTTCGACATTGATATAATTTTGAGTGACGTTCGCCCACACAATAGTAAATCTGTATTAAATGCTCTTTTGACACTAATGTTTTCTATAACATTCTATTCTGTGTCGTATTGGACAGGAAACGGTTATTAAAAACCTCAAAGGATCGAAATGTCAATTTTGAGGATATTTATACAAAAAGTGGAGTTATCTAAAACACTTTTTATAGGTGCGTAACTTTATATAAATTCAAACAAAATAAATTTCAAATGTGCGTTTATTTACCGACATCATTTGGGCTGTCCTAGATTTCATAGATCTCTAGATAATTTTGCAGTAAAAGATTAGTTAAACTTGGTTGAATTAAATAATAAAAAGTCTACTAAAAACATTGTAACACTGAAATTATTACACGTCAAAAGTATAAGAAAGGAGTTAGCATTATTTTGTTTTCTGATTGCCAAAATCCTTCTAGCTGATACAGTTGAGCAAGTCATGTTAGTCATGCAAAATATAATATCCCATCAAGTGGGCTCAGACAATATGTAACCAAGATAATTGTTCTGGGAACTCGTAGATCTCTATTAATTTGTTTGTAAAAAAAAGTAAATCGATTTCCTGTCAACAACTGACCAGGCACAAGTGGCAGGAGATGTGAAGCTAAAGATTAATGAATTTACAATTAGATACGTCCGAATTGAAATGGAATTGGACCTTTGAGATCGGAAGTTGGTGAATGGTGCAGTATTGATGGATTGTTGCGAAACGATGAAAAAAGTGCGGCGTCCGCAAACTGTCCCGCAGCTGGCCTTCAATATGAGTAATCCGATCAATATTTTTTACTTCCTTTTAAGTTTTTCGGAAGATATCGGACGTCAATTACGTTATGGGTACTTGCTTGTTGAGTGCTCGCGATTTAGGTGACGCAAAACTCACAAAGCTGCTCTTATTTAGCGAATGTAGATGAGGAAAGCTGAAGTTCACTACTGTAAAGTTTCCACAGTCATTGTCAGTCATATATTTTCAAACTAGGATTAGTTATTGATCAACAAAGGTCATTCTTGAAATATTGGGATTACAGGCCCAAATTGTAAATAGAAACGTCTTTAACAGTTGGTTGTGCGTATTGATTTGTATATGAAATTGGACAGAGGAGGGTTTGCGAGAGGTTACGCAAGGGCTGTTGTGTGGATCGCATCAAAGGTGTTGTCAGTGGCAGGAGCGAGGGCTGCGGAGGCCGGCCCTCTGCGGGCCGTTTCTGTATTGCCAGACTTCGTTGATTTTTAGGAGATCTATTTAAATTCGGTATGTAAACATTCTAGTTATGAGTTGTACCAATCAACCGTTAATACGGACAGTATTAACGGTTGATTGGAGCATGGAAACCTAGAAATGTAGAACAATAATAATAGAAGAAAATGCTTCAAATTATATTTATGTGACAGGTCATTCAGTCAATTTTCAGTTTTAAATCAAGCAAGCCTTTTTATAAATAGCATTTACAGAAGTATTAAACTGTTCGTGAATATTAACTCAGACAACATACAAACAAAAATTATACAGTCTTATCAATTAAAAAAACTCGATCTTAATTAACTAGAATCATAGTATGAATTGTAACGATTTCTATGAATTATTCGCCTCGTTGTTTATCTTTATACCGTATTTTAGGAGAGCATACAGTGTTAATCAGTACCTAGATATAATACATACATCCTCCGTATAGTTCGGAATCCGCCGCGCCGAACCTCAGGTTGGTGTATGTCGCATGTCTTCGGATTTTTGGTCTAAGGGTAGACCAATTTCCTCACGATGTTTCCCTTCATCATTTTGAGAGCGGTAGTGAAGATATAAGGTACCCAATGTAATGTGCCTGACCGGGTTCGTACTGAAAATCTAGAACTCGTAAGCTGGGCCTGCACTGCTCTTTAAATATAATTATAAACGATAGATTTATTTCCCACCTCTGGCAACACAGTGTACATCGCTGCGAGTCAAAGTATTTGAGGGCAGAGATCGTATCGGAAAAAATTTGCTGTGTCCAAGATTTCCGAATACATTTGAATGCTAACAGCAATTTTTTTTTTTCTGCATATTAGGTATTAGGTATCTCAAAAGAAATTAACCTTTCCTTGGTAGTTGATTAAAAAATTGGCCAAGTGCGAGTCAGACTCGCCCATGAAGGGTTCCGTAGTGACTATAATAATATAATATTATATGTATATTTAATTGATGAAAAATAAACCTTACAAATTTCTTAAAACTAGCTTATTTACATTTTTTACAACTACGCCAAATAACTTTGTTTTTCATAGTGTTTGTATTAATTACAAAGTTACATTTGCGGTTTTAGAAAATATGCTGCATCTCAAAAACTGCTGAACTGATTTCGTTCAAACCACCTCTACCTACCAAGTTTCACATGTATAGTCCTAATAGTTTCGGAATAAAATAGCTGTGACATACGGTCGGACGGACAGACAGACAGACGGACAGACATGTCGAAACTATAACGGTTGCGTTTTTTGCCATTCGGCTACGGAACCCTAAAAACGTACCCTAACATGACTTCCTCGACAGTCAGTATGTCTGTTTGTGAAGACTATCTGAGGAATACCTGGAGGTATCAAGTTGAAATTGATTTAAATACGAAATACCATTAGCTCCAAATATCAAGCTTCAAAATCAACGCAATGAAGAAACACGATAATAATTTATGTGAAATATGTTAATATGTTAATTATGAAATTTGACAAGAAGTGTGGTGGAATTTAAGCACAGAAAAAGTCTAAAGCTGTTAAATTATTGCTATATATCACACTTGGACTTTGTGATAAGGATGTTTGTTATTCAATCACATATATCACATAAAAGAGCATATGTTTACGATTTATACTTAGACATATTCACAGATGGCAAACGTACTAGTATATCTCTCTATGAACGTAAATGAATATAATTTTCAAATGCAGACGAACTTCTATGGAACCTTACATTATGCGTGGCACCATGACACTATCGAATCATAGTAAAACAGTATTCCAAGCTCTAGCGTGAATGAGTTATACTGGCTGATAAGGCTTTGGTTATATTATTATACAGTAAGGTTTTAAAATTAAAACAGCACTAAATAATTACAATTCTTTAATTAATGATTTATTTAAACTATATGCTCAGTAGTGGTACATAGGCAGACTTACTGTAAGCGAGGCATTCTCTATTGGTCGGCCTTTGGGTTAAAAATACCACACTTATCATAAATGTGCTGTTGCATCTTTTGGATCTGCGTACTAAGGGTTGTCTGGGAAACTTGGACTCGCCGAGAACGCGAGCTTAGCGCCGCAGGAAGCAAATTGCCCTATCAAACTCTAGGTGCCTGGCTTTGTGTGGGTAGTCTGACATGTATCCTGTATTTATTAAACAATATCTAATATCTCCTATTTCTAATTTTAAAGATTCAAGGAATTTGAAACTTCTATACTATCTATACCTATGGTTATCAATTTTTAAGATGAGACTTGGTAAATAGTTTCGTAGACAAACAACCCTAAGGGTTGCTCGATAGGTTGACCCCAAACTCATACATTTCGATAAAAAAACATCACATCAAAATGTAAAATTCTAATCTTATTAACAATGGGTAGTGTATATAATAATATCTTTTATGCGAACTCGCACCTGGACATTTTATTTGTTGTCCACGTCCACGGGTCAAAAAATATTCAATAGATACCGTCCAACGGATTCCCGTTACATAGTCGTTGGTAGGTCACTTTTTATCCTCAGTTTTGGGTAAAAAACGGCATGTGCTCACAAATTATGCATTTGGCTGCATCACAATAGCACGCGTCATGTCGCGTCGTGCGCGCCGGCACGAGTGCACCATTATTATATTTTAAAAAAATTGCGAATTGATGTCAAACTAAGCACCTATTGTATTGTGTGCAGTCCTCACACCGCATAAGATGATTTGCTTTAAGAATCATCTTGTGAACTTCACTTTGTCCTAATATGGCCTGTCATGTTTTGTATATGTTGGTTTTGTGTTCCAATATTCTTTTATATGTTTTAATGGATTTTAAATTGGTGACCTTTTTAGTTACACGATAAAAAAACCTCTACTTTATCACTTTAAGTTTAAGGACGCGCTGTAAGTGTTAAAACACTATCAAAAGCAAATATGGGTTAGAAGTTTCTGGGTTTTATGATTATTGAGATATTCGAAATGTTTTTCTAAGGAAAGGATACTCGTAGTTATGAATCTTTGCTTATCGGATCCGATATACAACATTTCTTCAGTTTACTTTTAGGTTTATGGCTATTGCATAGCCATTCATGATCAATACTCGGAGATAAGGACAGGACACGTCCGTTGTTTGCATCAGACAAAGATCAACGCGAACTTATCTAAAGTTTGTACAGGGATATTACAAAAAATGTATGTCGATGTTATTTTTTTAATTTGTGCAAGGCGTTTGACAGCGGACGAAGAGTCGTGTGATACAATAGGTGACAGTTCCGACTGGAAGGAGTGCGACGGCCGAACAAAGGAGCCCAGACGTTTGAAAGACGTTATGAATGGGCTGAAAGAAGGAGTGATCGAGCAGTGACCGTCCGCGCCCGCCGCTGGACCGGCCTCACAATGCCCGTGCGATAGCATTAATCCTTTGTGAACGGGAAAATGCCAACATTTACAAATGAACGGTTTACATAATGTACACCGCCTTCCGATCGCTGCGGATACCTACAGCGGGTCCGGTCCATCTATCTATCTAACTGTCTACATATCATATAACCTACATGATAGCTGTATGGGTTTTCAAGTAAATTGTTATCTGTAGGTATTGTAGCTTTTACGGTGTCCAATTCAAATAGTCATTTATGAACAGGTTTTAATGTTTAGCTCGTGGTTAATTATCACAAACTGATGATAACATATTTGTAAACAGTATTAGATACATTTTGTATAACAAGCGCTGAGCAGTAGAAACCCAGTGGCCACTGGTAACCAACCCAATTCACGAGTTTTATGTCGTAGGTTCGAAAGAAAGCAGGCACTTCGCTTTGTACAACTTTAATCATCATTGCTTCCCTCAAAACTGTGAAGGAAACGACGTATAGGCTAGGCATGTCATATGACCATATAGAACATTCATCAACTCTAGAAGAATCAACTCTAGAACTAGGCCGGCGGTGCGGTATAGTGGATTACGGCCCTCTCATAGAAAGGAGGGCTGTGTCACAGCAGTAGGAAAGTCGTATAAATAGGGGAAAAGAAAATCATTCCATCGACAATCAATAATTCGTTATCATCGCTATTTATGGGATAAGTTCTGCAATGCTAATTCTATGACGAAATGAAGGCCAGCCAGCGTTCTGATTAGTCTAAGAGATGTCTGTAAGGTACTGTGAAAATGGCAATACAGAGGGAAGAAGGGCTTGGCGGACGATGTCACTTATGCTGGTATGCCGTGCTACTCACTGCTACTAGAACTGCAAGATGGCGTGGCCATGGCTTCCGTGGCGGTCGCCTGCTTCACCGCACTGTTAATGATGGGAGGTCTGCCAGAAGCACCCAGACGCAGACTGTGGGAATTTATTAATTATATTATAAACTAATTATATCAGCTGACACCATAGTAGTCAGCTATGTTGGGTGACATTAGTGCCTAAACACAGAGATCAGACTCCCATTTAACCTCAGCAAGCCGATGGGCACGCTCAGCAGTATAGGTGGACGTATTTATGACGGACGGTTTGTTTGGGCACGCCACTTTCTAACCATTCATTGCATTAATCAAGTACAAGTGTTAGAATTTTAAAATCTGGTTAATTTTTCAGTGCTGCGTACTGGACACACGAACTGCTATGCTTTCACAAAAAATTGCGAATATGGAGCTAATAAAGCGAATGAGTGGAGCCTACAGCGACATTCTTTCAATCAGGCAATGTTTGGAATAGATAAATGAAGTAAGAGTACGATAAACCATTTGGTTAATTTTGTTCATATTTTATTGCTTCCATAAAGGGTTAGGGCGAAGAAAAATCATATAATGCCAAATGTAAGTTAGTTTTGGAAAGTCTAACAGAAACGGCTTTCATTTACTTATTTCAAAAATGAGAACTACATAGACACTACAGAAGCAACTTTCTATTACCTTAATGCGCAAGCTTTTGATGGGTGATGCACACATATGCTTAATGTTCCTAGGAGTAGAATTAAACTGTACTCAAATATTGTATACTGCATGTCTATTACGGTTTATGGGTAAAGCCACGAAAAATTGTTCAATAACACACTTGAAACTGTAACACACAATAACACACTTGAAATGATATAACACACTGGAAAGTAGTAAAGTCTAGTGCACATAATTTATAAATTAATAAAACTAGTTTATATTCGCGGCTTTGCCCATAAAATTCTAAAATAAAATTTACATACTAAAAAAACACAAATAGACTGAAAATCTTTATTGGAACTTAATAGTTATAAAATCTAAGATTCATTTAAGTACTCTCACCGGTAACAAACTCCAAATATAGGGACAAGAAATTTTGGTAACACTTAATGTAATAACAGTGTATGAAGGGAGTGTATTATTATGTCACGCTTGAAAGGGGTGCATTTAGAAATTTAAAGAGCAACAAAATATACTAGTTAAACATAATTTAAAGTATACATTCTTAATCAAATCAGTCTTCATTGGTAGTATTCTCTTAATCATATGAGATCAGTTACTTCTTTGTTTCTCTTTTTTCTCTCCATTGCTGCCTATTAATTTGCTGCTGAGAACTGTCAAAATCTGCTATTCTTTTTCTATTCTTTTTAGTTCTTTGCGCGTTCAATTTCTTCTGCCCTAAATTTTTTTCCGGATTCCTTTGTTTGAGTCTTTCCCTGTACAATCTATCAAATTTTCCTAGTTGAACATGTGATAAAGTTAAAAATCACAAATTTGACAGATTGGGGTAGGTTGATGCGCCAGCGTCTGTACAAGCGCGATATTCACCATCATGCAAACGGTTCACTCGTTTTGCCATTCAGTTGCATATTTAAAATATGTACACAATATGCGCTAGTAATGTTTATGGTTACACGGACTGATGGTAGCTCTAAACTGAAAATAGGCAATTGTGTTCATCATTAAAAAATATTGATATCAACATTAGATTGCGTATTACTAAATTGATTCAGAGTTCAATACCTCATAGTGACATTTTTTGCATACTACACTCACAATACAAAACAAACAAACGCATTCAAACTCATAGCAAGGCAGACACGCTACCGCTAAGCCACAGAGGTAATCAGTATGTATGTTTCAACTATCTTTCAATGTGAACTAGGCTTAACGTATCTTCTCGTGTGTTACGTAACACAAAACATAACACACGTAACATGCGGGAACAAACACACGTGAAAATATAACCTTTTTCTGAGAATAAAACTTTTAAATACAGTCTTAATGCACAGAAAACTAGCCGAATCCCTAAAAAACAACATTATTTACAGTAATTTTGACATTAAAGGATTAAATTTCAACACTTACCTTGTCAAATCACGTTAAATAACTGGGAAAAACTAAGTGACCAAAATTTCCGCACACAACAACCTCTCGAATTGCTTCCACACTTAAATGGCTGACAGATGTTTGACATTTTTCTATGATCTTAGGGAAGTTTTCCAACATAAATTTACTTTTAGTGTTGGTATGATTTTAAAATTAAAAACTAATATGTATTTTGTGTTATGTTACACACGGGAATCAAATTCGGCCCATATTTATAAACGTGTTTTTTTTTTATACAATAGGCAGATAGCGATTATTTATTTGTTTTGTAACAAGGCCGTCACAGTATAAAATAGGTACAATGTAGCATATATATGATATTAACATGATTAGATAAAAAAAAAACAAAAGTTTGGAGCTGTATGGACGAGAGACATTTTGATTTTGTATGGAAGTTGTAATCAACCTAAAATATGAATCGAAAATTTACGTAAATAGATAAGATGTTTTTGGATTTTAATTACGCCATGCTGGGCAGGAATGCTCTAAATATTGATAAAACTGTAAATTGTATTAGAAATAGTAATACCGTCGTTTTTTTTCCAAATTTTAATACGTCCACGTTTTATTTTTGGAATGAACATTTTTTCGTGGCCTTACCCTTATAACAAATTACCTGATGACTTCAAAACTCTTAAGCTCAGAACATTTAAACTTAAATTATTTAACTTTCTTTTGAGTAAATGTTATTACTCGACTGACGACTACATGAATGAAAAATTTGCCAAAACCTTTGAAATTGATGCCTATTAAATGTGACTCATATAGTTTTATTATCATTAACAACTGTTGCACCATTAATTTTATGTATTTGTAAACTCCATTCTAATTTAATTTAATTTTAATTTAAAAATTTAAAACCATAATTTTACATACTACCGTAAATCTACCGTTTCTGGTGTATTGTACACCAGAAACGGTAGATTTACGGTACAATATTCTGATCTTAATTATTATTGCACTTAACAACTTTGTACAATATTCTGAAAAATAAATGCATTCTATTCTATTCTATTCTATTTTATTCTATTCTATTCTATTCTATTCTATTCTATTCTATTCTATTCTATTCTATTCTATTCTATTCTATTCTATTCTATTCTATTCTTTTTTTAGAGCCTAGTACCAAATCGTCTTGAAAAATAAAGTTCTTATCTTTATGCTTAAATAACAGTAAGCTGAAAAAGTTTCAGTAACATTTTTAGTGTTTGAATGGAAAGAATGTGTCAACATACGTTTTACGAATATAGCACGATATGATATTCATAAATCAATCTCTCAACCCATAATATTGAAACAAATAGTTACTAGATAAACATAATTCTATAAATAAACATGTACTATTATATAACAATAATATGTTTTGTCTGGTAGACAAATAACACGTAACCGGTCGTAATGTTCAGTTGGGAGAAAACATAAATCCAGCTTTACCGTTGAAATAAAAAGAGGACTTCTGTAAGTGGGATAGTGTAGGATATAATTCACATTTATGCGGAGCGGCCGACGGTGCGTATCGAGTCGCCGGGATAGTTCACTACGACAATTCTCCCGGAGAAAAAGGGAATTATTCATCACACCCGGAAGGGGAGAGCCCGTGACGCAAGTATGGAATAGCCACCTGCCACGCCTACAACGGCCTATCCACCCTTGCTCAATCATTCGTTTTTACGCTCTAAGATGATGGACATAGAGTCCATAATAAAGCAGTTTTAGAACCTGACGACTATCCTGATCAATTCCGAGGGTCCAGTTGACTGTTGCCAGTTGCAGAATCAAAAGTTTAAACGGCCGTCGAGAACAAAGGCCCGTCGGACAGGGCGACGCAGCTAGGGATAAATATTCAATGCGAATCCTTTGGAGACAATATTTTATACTTTATTCTTGTTCGATTGTCGCTCTCACCTGCACGATGTAGGCTCTCGTAAAAGCTGAGAATTTTATATGAGAACTTACTTTGCTGGGGTTGAGTCGAATAAATACTTTGGGTGCTAAGAAAAAATCAAAAGAATTTATTACTCATGCTGCCTCAGAAGCCGGAGGTGAATTTTATTACTATCTATTGAGCGTGACATAGTTTGATAGTATGAAGTAACGTCAAATACATTGTGGGTAGTACTAATCCTACCGGTTTTACAACTGCCAAAAGTAATTAATACAATACAATTTCCAATATCAGAACCCAACTTTTGCCCAAAAATTACAAATTTCGACATTCTGATTGTCGTATTAATGAAAATCGATTTAATTGTCAAAATATAAAAACGCTGTAATTAACGCGACGATCACTTTAAACTTTGACGCGTTCTATTGAGGTGTCAATCAGCTCAAACAAGTTTGTAATCAATCATAAGATTGTTACAATATCGGTTCTTGATCAAACGCCCTTCTTTTATAATAACGGAAAACCAGATTTTGTCCAAAGTTTACTAAAAATTTACATCAAAATCGCACACAACAACAAAAAAGAAACTGGTAGAAATTCTTTCATTGTGTGCGATTGATTCGTAACGGCCGAGCGCGCTTTAATGTGAATAAAAATATTCACAATTTGTGTAATTCCGCGGCGCGCACATCTGTCGCTCACACGGAAGGGAATCACAATTGTACACAAACAATTATTAACTTTGCAGGCCAATTATTTTACGGACTATTGCCTAAAATATGATTTCTTGAAAACAATATAAGAAATGGTTATACCGAAATAACTACCGGCTAACTTTTTGCGAGAAACAGAAGACTTTTAATGTGGCCTCGCTTTTTTATTGCAACCTGGTGATTTTTCTCGATATCCGATGTCTATTGTAAATGATTGTTAACTAGTGCTGCAAAAAGTTTTGGCAAGGCTTTGTCTAAATGGCACAATGCGTCGGAGGCGTCATAAAGCGTCCTTGTGCCCCAGTTTGCAAAACGGGTATAAAATATGTATTGTTTCAGATTACAGCGCAATAGGACAAATTACTTGCGCATGTCGGAACACTTTGTTCTGGACCCTTTTGTTTGTTTACTTTCGCTTTTAACGCTCGCTTTATGACGTCAAGTTGCCAAAATAAGGTTTGCGCGATGTTTTACTATTCGCGTCATTACAATATCTAAGGCATCCGACTCAAATATTTATACTCTCGATTTTAATTGCTTCAAGTACATTATACGAAGCGACTTTTTTGAGTTCTACGAAAACCGAATCCTACTTAGTAGGTTGGTTTTTCAATCACGTAAAAATGGCTAAAGAGACGAAAGTTGAGATATATATAGCTTGCAACCTGGAATAACACATATACTGACTTATAAACTGGGCAAAATGTGTGAAATTTCCAAGCGCATAAAGATTCGGGCAACAGCTAGTTATGGAAGACACATTATAAATGAGACCGCCCGCGTCATAGTCATTGAATAACCCAGTTAAAGAATGCTGCGTTACATAAACATCCATATTACAGTTACGGGTCTGTAACTATAAAATCAGTAACTGATAACACTGACTCAAATGAAGTGAAAGGGTTATCTGAAGAACAATGCTTGCGTCGACTGTGAAAGGGTGCTTTTGTTTACAACATTGAATAAGCCTTTCAAACAATACACGTTTGTGCGAATAACCCTGCGCCAAAGAAAAAAGTAAAAGTATTACACGAATACCTTTTATTCCGAGCATAGTGATGCGTCCTTGAATTCACTTCGGCAAGGCTTAATTGTGGTTTCTCGTCTTCAAAGAGTTGGGCCCTTTGAAGAGCGCGTGGAGGATGGGGCGCCCTGCTCCTCGAGACAAAGGAATCTCAGCGCTCATTTTCACTCTGGACAGAGGCTCCTTTATGAATAACGTTATAGGTAACAACGAAACGTATTACGACAGTTTTATATCTGTGTGTAGACAAAACTCATAAAATTGAGAGCGCAAACATAAAATGGCAGATCAACTTTATGTCCACCCCCATCTGTCATTATATGATAAACAAGAATTCCTAAATCAACATTATCGAGATGCCATCAGCAAGTCAAACTACATATAATTCAGTATTTAGAGTATATTTAAGTTAATTAATGACGTTGTAGAGATGTGTGATAGTGATGCACCTGCCTCGTTGGCAAACATTATAGTTCACTGCGAATGTTGAGTGTTGACGGGACAAAGATGTTGTTGTAGCCCAATTTATAGTTACCCTGGTAAAACACGGCCGCCTGCCCCCGAAACCGAGGCAAGGTGGCAAGACGTGTGCCAGATAACAGACTTAAACATCCTGACAGATAAGGACCATGCACTACGAGGGAGAGGGACAGCCGCATAGTTTTTTATCTAAAAAACTTAGTTGCACATAAAGCCTACAACCGCAATAGAGCTTAAAACCCCTAGACATAGGGCTGCTTATCGTGTAAAAATTTTCAGCACGCGACAGCAGCAGGTGGGAGCAATGCTCTTAAAAAACTTGAATATTTTTCGCCGTGCGTCGTATTGTTAAAGAACGGTGTGTTTAGTCTTGTTTGATTTATTGATGCTGATAAAGCAGTTCCGGTAAAAAAAAAAAAAATTTTAGAATTAATTAAAGCGATTGACGGAATTAGTAATATTCCTATACAATAATATATTTAAGAAATTATTTTTATTGTACCAGTAAATTAGCCGATCAAATCTATTTGTGAATTCTTGAATGCACACTTAATTTGTTATATTATATGGATTAGATTATACATACATGGAAAATCATAAAAAATACAATTATTTCCAACAAATTAATGCGATAAAAGACAGGTGATCGAATCTTATACGTATGTATAATGTTCAATGCTTTTTGCTGTCCTGTAATAACCTGCTCGCGAGGTTTTAAAATGATATAGCAAGCACAGGAGATGTGAGCTTATTTTTATGTTTGGCCGTAGTATGTCTAGATGGATCACATCTCCTCCCGTTACCATACATCTACGACGTTGATCGTCTATTAAACCCATTTGTGTCTCTCCGAATGACATAACCCGAAATAACTTCACATAATGTTGTCTAAAAAAACACAAAACTCTAAAATAGGTGCAGCTAGTCAGCCACTCGTTTATTTCCTTAAGTCGGGACAAAACGCAACACTAGGGAGGCGCGTGCTCACTAAAATGGTAAAAATAAAGTGGTAAAAATAGCGGGTACAATAAAAATGGTAAATTTACGCGGTCCGCCGTCTATGGGCGACACTTATGCTTTTTATGCGTGTTGTCTTTGGCTAATGATTGCCTCGTGACTGCTGCAAGGCCGGCTACAGCTCCGTGGAGCGGTAACTTGTGCCGCCTACATATGTACTACCAAATTAGATGCGCATACGAAGCTAACATTATGTTGTGTAATTATAGTGTACCAGTTCCTCTTCAGTTATTCTAAATCATCTATTTATGAATAAGATTAGTTATTTCGTCAGAAATTGTTCAGAGCGATATTCCTGTGATAAGTGTACAGTAATTAATGTTTTTCTTTATAAATGTTTTCTCAAAGATAGTATTTACAAACTTACGTGGGAACTAAGTAAATATCGGAAACTGAAAACAAAAAATACACATGCTAAATATCCCGTTATAAGTTCTAATGACACTGTTAGTGACCGTGTTAGCTTAAAAACTTAAATCTGTTTTTTGTAGTAAAACATTTATAATATATTTACATGGAGGGACTGCCTATTTGTCTTCCATAACCCATTTGCTGGATAACTAGAGAACCCTTGGGAACTTGGGAAGACCAGTGTTAGAATTTCTAGCTACTGACTACCCGTAACGACAGCCAAAGATGAATATATGACAGCGTCAGCTTGGCGTTCTTTCTGAGGAACGGTGAAATTTTGAAATGTTAAGAAGAGGTTAGATTGTCGACGGGTGACCCATCGACAATCTAACCTTGGCACGCGTTAGTTAGCCTCGAAGATGACCCGTCCGGCTGTTATTATTTAGCCACGAGGCTTAATAATAACAGACTCGATCTTATACTAATATTATAAAAAGGTAAATATTGTTTGTAAGTTTGTATGTATAGGTATCGTCTTCGGAACTAATTGATTAAATTCTAAAAAATCTTTCTTTGATAGTAAGCTAAGAATTTTTTTACTATAAATTATGTCAAAATATACGCAGACGAAGTCACGGGCGAAGTAAGTAGTTTTGAATAAAATTATATTTATTTTACAAATTGGTTATAAAAAGAACTCAACATGACAACATGACAACTCTGAGATCAGTCTCATTTAAAAACCATACAATTCGAAATGATCACATCATACGAGTGCCAGGTTAATGTCTGAGATGTTCTTTAGAGGTAAAGGAAATGCACAGATTTGAGTGGACTTGTCCAAACAGTACAAGCATTTCTATGTTATCGCAAAGCTAAACTTAGAACTTTAAGGATATCGAACGATTTGACGAACCAAAACGAGGATACTTGGGTAGCCAGCAAAAAGTATAATTATGTACCGTATATGTATACTTTAGAGTCTGGACTCTGCTGATTTTTTCTCTTGAACTTTTTCTCTGTGAACACCACATGATAAAAAATACATACATTAGTCGAAAGCTACGACCACAAGTAAAATATACAAACAAACTAATAACTAATCGCTCATCACTGCCACTGTGGCGAAGTTGTCAACAGCCTCGGTCACCATGGCCTATCATGCGGCCGCAGCGCGGGTCGCATAGCACGGCACGCAAATATTAACGACATCATCTGACGAGCTCTTGTCACCGGCGGCGTTCCGGCTATATTAGAACCAAATGGCCTGGCACGCGGCGATGGCAAAAGACCAGACGGCATGTCTTTATTTCCATGGAATATGGGTAGGTCCTTAGTGTGGGATGCAACCTGCATCGACACTCTTGCGCCATCCCATCTTCCTAGCTCGTCTATCTGTGCTCGCGCAACTGCTGCGGCTGCAGAGAACGTCAAGTGGCGGAAATATAATAACCTCGTTGGTAGGTATATTTTTGAGCCGTTTCGGGTTGAAACCCTGGGATCGTGGGGTCCGAGTGCTTGCAAATTATTCAAAGAACTTTCCAGACACCTAGTCGACACTTCACTTGACCCAAGAGCTGGCTTTTACCTTGGACAGAGGATAAGCATGCCATACAACGTGGCAATGCAGCCAGTCTTTTGGGCACATTACCAATGGACAGCGATGCTCACGAATTTCTGGACGCCATATTTTAGATTATTTTTAGATATAATTATATAGTTTAGGGTTCTTATTGAAGTGTATATTTTCTGATTTGAACTAAAATAAAAATTAACCAAATATATGCTAAATGTGCATATTTAAAGCGTCTTTAATTTGAGTATTTGAATTTAACAATTGTAGCAGGTCAACAAAATTTAACTTTTTTTGGTGTAGTTTAAACAATGTTAATGTCATAAAGACTCAATAGCGTGTATAATCCTGAAATAAACGATATGTTTACCAGCTCCAGATTTAGTGTAATCGGTTTTCGAAGTACTAGTTTAAATAATACTGCATATTCCACGAATTATAAGTGAACCATTTTTACATCACTGATATATGGATTTTTGAATTGTGATAGATAGAAAAAACCTATCATTATTTCAAACTTCCATAATTCAGTAATGGAATTAAAAATACAATGAAGAGAGCAGTTTTTATATAATATATTCATAGCAAATTGATTAAATCAATGTTTTGCTTTGTCCAAATTTAATTATTCACTCATATTGTCATAAAATTCGCATGCCGAATTTAGTAGGCGGAATATGTAGCACTATTGTGTATTTTTTATAATATCCGTAAAATACCATATTTCTGGCAAATAAATGAATCTATCTAAAGTCATGATAAGTATAAGCAAAAACTAAGAAATTTGAAATTTGGAGTTTGACAACAGATTACTCAAAAGTTGACCAACGACATATAGTTTCTTTGAGGATTACGCGAAATGATTAAAAAAACAGATGTTCCATAATACATTCTAGCCAGTGCTGTCTGAGAATTAGGAATGACTGAAATGGAATGTTGATAGCTCGGTTAAATACAAGGTTGAAGAAATTACAAAATACTACTACGGCTTACAATATATTTTGGGATGGTTAACTTGTGAAAGTTTTCATGCCAAAGTGAAGCTTGACATGATGATATGCCAATTTATAAGAAATCAGATATACATACATAAATATAATTCGGACTAGGTGGTGCAACAATTGTGGATTTTTTATATTTCTAAATTTACATTTGTTACTAGACTATAATCATAATGTAAACACAGAGGAGGTCATATTAAAGATTCGCTTGATATCTTAACATAATTATCGAGATTTATTTATTTATTTATTTACACTTTATGCACATAGGTACAAAGGCGGACTTAATGCCGTAGGCATTCTCTACCAGTCAACCATGAGTGGTGAAGAGATAGTGTGGGAGGTGCAATATGTACGTTAAAAGTAAAATTAGAAAAAATATTTATATAATAAGTAATAGTAATAACACAAAAACCCTAGAATATTAAAAAAATAAATAGAAATCTACATAAATAATATATATGAATAAATAAATACTTATATAAATACATACAAATATATATACTAGCTGACCCGCCACGACTTCGTTCGCGTGGTATCTTACCCCTACCCAACCGATACCCTACCCCTATCCTACCCCTACCCTACCATACCCCTACCCTACCCCTACCCTACCCCTACCCTACCCCCACCCTACCCCTACCCTACCTCTACCCTACCCCTACCCTACCCCTACCCTACCCTAACCCTACCCAACCCCTACCCTACCCCTACCCTACCCCTACCCTACCCCTACCCTAACCTAACCCTACCCTAACCCTACCCTAACCCTACCCTACCCCTACCCCTACCCTACCCCTACCCTAAACCTACCCCACCCTACCCCTACCCTATCCCTACCCTCTCCCTACCATACCCCAACCCTACCCTACCCCTACCCTACCCTGACCCTACCCTACACCTATCCTACCCATACCCTACCCCTACCCTACCCCTACCCTACCCCTACCCTACCCCTACCCTACCCCTACCCTACCCCTACCATACCCCAACCATACCCCAAACCTACCTTACCCCTACCCTACCCTAACCCTACCCCTACCCTACCACTACCCTACCCCTACCCAACCCCCACCCTACCCTTACCCTACCCTACCCCTACCCCTACACTACACCAACCCTACCCCTACCCTACTCTCCATTTCTTCTTCGTTCGCGTGGGATGTTTTTCCCGCTTAAATCCCGATCCCGTGGGAATTCCGGGATAAAAAATATTCTATATCCGTCTCCTGGTTTTAAGCTACCTCCCTACCAATTTTCAGCCAAATCGGTTCAGCCGTTCTCGAGTTATAAATAGTGTAACTAACACGACTTTCTTTTATATATGTATAGACTTAAGAAGCAAATGAAAACTAAATGTGGAAATTCTGATTATTGGTGTAGAAAATAGATTCGTAATTTCTTTTTAAATGCATAGCGACTGTCAGCCGACCTGATTTCGAGAGGAAGTGCATTCCAGAGGAGAATCGACTGGATATGAAAAGAAGAATGAACAAAGTCAGAAGTATGAGGACAGAGTAAGAGAAGATTATTGGATGAACGTAGATTCCTCCGAGCCTTGGAATGTACGTTAAACTGTTGGTCCCGGCTGGCATTTGTACATCTTTGACTTTCGTTACGGGTAGTCAGAAGCCAAAAATCTTATACTTTCTTGCCAAGAGGTACCTACCGTGTTAACTAGCTACTGGGTTTCGGAGGTCAGATAGGCAGTCGATGTAAAACACTAGTACTTACTCAGCTGTATCCGGTTTGACTTCAAACCGATCCAGATACAGTTGCGAAAACGCTAAGCAGATGAATTATGGGGTTAACACTGATATTGTTGAATTAGAAAACTGGGCAGGGACACACAACATCGTGGTAGACTAGCTGTCTTATGTCTATCTCTATAAAAAAAAAAAACAATTATATATTACAATGACTAATACTGAAGCAATTAACATTCCAACTTCAAAAAAGAACGATTACATCAAAACAAAATATTTAATGTGACATGATGACCTTCTTTTTACGAAAATACTTAAAAAATTATTTTCTGTCCTAAAATATCGGTCTAATTACTTGTAATTTAGTCTTAATTGACTAACCTGTTTCTCAATGGGTTCATTTTTAACCAGAAACGCGTTTAGTATTTTTTATACGAAAGTTTCTATTCGTTAACTAATCACATAGTGTTTTTATTTTAAAGCGTCTCTTTTTTATTAGGAAAGTGAATGATGAAATTCTAGCTGCTCGCCATGCTTAGCTAAGGATGAAAATTATCTGAATAATGATTTTGAACATCTTACTAGAGTTACACTTAGTGGAGAGGTCTATACAGTAACGAATGATTTGTGATAAGATCAAAATAATTCTGTCAATGTAATTATACTGTCAATCTTAATTTAAAATTTAGTTTTTTTTTTAATATAAAAACTTAAGAACAACTGCTAAATTAGTAAATAAAAATCACCTACAATTATTTTTTCGGTCAAATAAGAAATAAGTATTTTTATAGAAAGAATAGTTGCCTTGATAAAAATCATAAATTTCATCATGGAACGAGATACTGAAAGGAAACTTAGATCTGTTAAAAATTCAAATGAAAAAGGTTAAATGATCTAAAAACATCCTAAATACGCTACGAATGAACAAAGAACAATATTTCATTCTAATCCAGTATACATAGATTTAAATGGGTCCAATAGCAATCATAATTATAATTACAGGCTAAGAACAAACAGTTGCGAGATAAAGCAGAGTAGGTATGTTCTCAAATTAGCTGCAGTCAAAGAAAGTACCGGCGCGGCGGCTCGGTGGCGCACGGGAGCCGCTCGTAAAACATAAAAAGCGCTTATGTGGCGCTCGCAGCGAGGGCCAAAGAACAGCGTCAGGAAGGAACATAATGTAGTAGCGGCTATAAAAAGTGAATGCATTGCGTGCACGTGGAGTGCAGCGGGGGGGGTGCGCGCGCGCGGTGCCGCGGGGAGGGGCGTGGGGGTGTGTTTACCGCGCGGAGGGGCGGCCGCAGCTCGCGCGCGAAGCCCGCGGCAGCGCCAGTGTTGTGGTAGGTCACACGCAGCGCGCCCGCACCGCGTGCCCGGATCATTCACTACCGCGACTCCGTGCCGACATAACATGTAATCACTCTCCCATAAACATTATCATCATTTAGTTTTTTCTTAACAATCTTACAAGGACTCTGATAACAAGTTGTTGAACAACGATAAACTTTATAAACAAACTAGTGCAAATAAATGCATTTTGCCGTGACCCTGGAGTGAGATGGCCCTGTCGCTGCAGTCGACGCAGAATTCGAGAGGTTTGTGAAGTTTTTAGTTTAGTGCGCCTCGCTGTCTCCGCGGTCCGCTGAGTGAGGAAGTGCATGTGTGTAAAGTTTCAAACGTTGCCGGGCGGCATGCGTGGAACGCGCGGTGCGATTGGCCGCCCACACGCGCGCGTTCCCCGCACACATGTTTATTTGCATTCAGCGAACTTTGCAGATTCAGTGAACCGTAGGCCGTAGCGAGCGCGTAGCGTGCTACGATGCCGCTACGAAGCTCAGCGTACTACGAGCTACGAGATTTTATTAATTCTCTCATTTGTGATACTTGCCAGTATATTGTGATATGTGAGTAATGTCAACTTATGCTTAAATTGGATTAATTATTCTGTCCATGGAAAGGTACTAAGAATATAACGTTAAATAAGTACTTTAAAGTATTCTCATTATTTGAGCAAACACGATTTCTTATCATTCACAAAATGCTGGTTTATTATTAAGAAATAGTGCGTTGGATCATATTTGGTTAAGGTAAATTGCTTATTATTATCAGAGGTACTTATAAATTCTCCTAATTACATTTAAAGTCATGTTCTTATGTTGAGTATAATTAAAAGATTAATTAAGAGTTTTCATTAACTGTAATATAATCATATAATGTCTAAGTAATTGCAAAACTCTTATCTCTAATAACTACGTATACCGATAGCTTATGTAGTTTATTATTAATGCACGGTAATAACGCGTCCCGTTAAATTCTCGTAAGTAATTAGTTAGTCATAAATTTAAGATTTGGTAACAATCTTCTTAATTATTATGCTAAGTTACTTTACTTTGGATTAATTAAAGATTTCTTGTAATTGGGTAACATATTTGAAGGGGTTTTATCTGGGTCTTATCTGTACTACTACCGCCATCTAGGGGATAGGGATAGGGGAAACCATGCTAAAATTATTTCGTTATTTTTTTTTCGAAAAGATACAAATCATAGCATTTCTTACGTATTAATATTTTCATTGAATATATTCATCTTCTTTTCCACTATCTCACCTGATGGTTAGTGATGATAGAGCTGGTCGACGATGGAGCACGTTTACCCAGAAGTAACTTATTCACTAATAATAATAGATTATTCTTTTTGGAAATAATTTACTTTACTTTTGATGATTGATGCGAATTCATTCGGTTTAAAGACATTTATTTCCTCAAAAAAGAACATTACTTATGGATTGAGAAAAGTAAATAATTCTAACATAAAAAAGTAACTAACACAATACATAAAAAAGGTATTAAATATAATTATGTGTCATGTTTCCTTAATCAAATCCAAACATAAATATTCCAATCTATCATTTAATATACATATATGTATCATGTGTTATATAACAATGTTAGAAGGTATCTGTCGACCAGATGAGCTATCACTTAGTATTGACGTTATTACGTCATAACTACCAAGTTAAACTTACAGATATGATAGTATTTTTGAATCGTAAAGTTAGTAAATTTAAAAATCCTGTCAAAATTTACAAGTTATTTCAACTTACTTAGTACTAACAAACTTTGCATTTATTACAAGATATTATTAAATATATAAACAAACAATGGTAAAGCCAATAAAATAATAGTCTTTGAAAGCTCCATACGTTACAAGTCTTATGGTAGTTTGCAACTTTTTGCTTTAGCTGTCATAAAGTTTAACAACGTTTTTGTTTTACACTTATTTAGCAAACTTTTCATATTCATATTTTTTTCAAATTGGAATATTTATATACCATTTTCATTCAAATTTATTAGAACTGAGATCACTTTTTCGTCTATATTAAACGTACTCAAAATATCGTTATTTTACTCGCCGACATCGATATAATCAATTTTTTATAAAACAAAATCTTGATTGATAGGCTTTTGACAATTTTCAATAAAGATTATTAATAGGTAATAATTGTAATGTTTTATTGACATAAAAATTAGGACGTAACATTTTTATTTGAAGCTCTGACTCCTGAGCGAGTATTACAGGAGTCAGTCTTTTCAACCGCTTGTTATATAATAGTGGCAGATCTTATTTTATTTAAATTGTTTTGACGTCACACCGCTGCACTGTAGGTGACAAACATTTTAAACAACAATAATATTTATTTTACCATTACGGTTTGCCCAATCGAGTCCGATTGTATCTTTTAAGGTTGATAAAAAGTAAAACAGCCTTTAATTGAGACAGAAGCAAATAAAAGTACGAAGACTACTTTCGATTCAGAGGTTTGTACCAACAATGTGGGTTCTACTTTCAAGGTTAATTAAGTACTCAGATCGGTTAAGTTAGGTACTTGTTACGGCTACAGTTATGTCAGAGAAGCCCCATTACGCGGCGCGTGTATCCCGCTTAACCCTAAAACGTCGAAACCGTATGAACTCTGTAATCTGTGCGAGCGACTACGTACCTAAAGCCTCAGGTAGCCACAGGTTAATCCCATTACACGGTACACAACGTAATTAGGTCATTGTGGACAAACGCGGTTTAGGAGGTTTCAATTTTTTAGTTCAAATGAACCCAGTTAATACAGTAATAAACAAGTACTTTTAGCGCTGAACTAGACGAGTAATCTCGTGGTCAGTGAGTCAATTATGACTTGATTAGCTCTCTTAGATGGGATGTAGTTTATCTCAGGGTACATGAGCGTTTAAGTTAACCATGAGGATATGAGCAAACAAAATTGAAGCAAGTATGTGAAAAGCTCATAATAGGTATTATAATAGTGCAGTGTAATTAATTCATCATCTTTCTCATTTTATTATGATTGCTGCATTTAAATGCAAAACACCATTTTGACAGAGAGCAGCTAAGTTTTCTATAGAAACTCGGTTGACTGTACGGCTCGTGTTTGAAGCAAGTGCGAAGCAATGAGGACGTCATTGACACGTCCGTTATCGGGTGAACCCTTACGCAATAATGAGTTATGGAGTGGCGGCCGCAGGCAACTCCATAAAAGTATTGAATATGGGTTATTGACAAATATTTATGGCGTATAAAGAGGGTATAATTACAACTCTTTAGCACATAAAAAGCTCCGTACGGAAGGGTGCGGCGCGCTGTAAAAATTTATCACCAACATTGTCACCCGGCGGCGGCGGTCTGGCCGACTAATAAAAATGATACATTCTGACGCTCTGCACAAAAAACGAACTCAATAAGTAATCGATAATGTAGTAGCCTTTGTGAGATTATGTGATAAGTGGCTCTTAATTACTTTGTCGCAAAGATTATGTATTATTCATGTAAAACAAAGTAAGAGCTATATTTGGACAAATATGAAATTAGTTTAATTACTTTTTTCAATGAAAAACGACACCAATAATACTCCGTGTTAAGGTTAATGTTCATTCGTCAAGTAAATACATCAGTTAATCTGTTTTCAAACCTAATTAGATACAACGTCAGAATACAAGATTGTCTTACAACGAAACGTCGCTATTTACTTGTTTAAACTTTTACATTAAGCCTAGTATTATAATTCTGATCACATCACGAGTGCGGTTCGCTGTTCGTCCTCCAAACATAACGAGGAATGTTATTAAAAAGTTATGGGATAAGCCGCTACGTGCCGCGCGCGGCGCGACGCCTAATCACGAACTTTAAAATTATCTTATACTGCAGACTTTGTTACTTATCAATACTTAACTTCAATATGCAATCACGATATGCCATTACAAAAAGAGAGTTGCAAACACTTCGTTCATGATATAATTGTTCGTTTTGATAAAAAGTGTAAAGTGCCTCGTGTCAGCACTCCCGAACGACAAAATATTTTGCCTTTTTCAATTAAGCGCGATGGCTGAGTCCAGAGCCGGGCCGGGAATTAATTCCACGGCTAAGTAGATAATGTAAGGAGCTCCCTCCTCGTGCCTCCTCTTCACGCCTCGAGGAGAACTTTCAATTATAATTTTGTCTAATTTTAATTAAGTGCTCTCAAAAAGGCTTTTCTTCAACGAAATTAATATTTGAATATAATTTGGGCGGAGCGGGCGGGCGGAGTTTGCCGCTCGAGGAATAATTAATTCCATTATATAGGTAAGTGGTCTGGTCGCTTCTGCCACCCCCGCGCTCCGTGCTCGCCGCGACACTATACAAACTCGTCACACCAAATGATTGCTTTTCCCTTCTGACATTTTGAAAATATGTTCGTCTACTACGGATATATTTATTTAGGGAGCTAGGTACACACCATACATGTAGATCAATGATCAAGGTAAAGACATTAATTAGATTGAGTTGGAACGGTAGCGAGTGAGCTAGTGTGGTAGTGTGGCAGCCACAATTTGCGCAACAGGTCGGGGCGGAAGCGACCTGCAGCGGCGTGATTGCGACCAAATGTTTCCTTTACAACGTCTGTTTCAGTTTTTGCTTTGTTTTTTGTCCTCTCTCGCTGATAAGTATGCTATCGATAGCTTCGACAGAGTTATTTGTTTAGGTCGAAGCTAACTCTTAACGGAAGTGATGGCAAAGAAACTATAAGTTTATTTCTTTGATCCTCTACCTTGACGAAAGTAGGCCAACAATAAAGAAAATAGGTTATTGTAACCTAAAATTATAACCTCTGATAATAATCTACCTATATATTTTTATTTTATTTGAAACATTATTGTTTTGATATAACAGGTAACTATAAACTTTTGTTCATCCAGGTGTGTCAGTGAGACCGCTTTCGACAATGCGCCAAGAATCTCTGCCGATGTTAGCGGAGAGGCTGCTGGCGACGCGCGCGGCGGCGCTGGTGGCGGGGCTGCCGGCCGAGCTGTACTCCGGCGCGCTGCTGGCCGCCTGGCCGCCGTCGCCTCCCGCGCCGCTGCTGCCCCCGCACGACGTGGAGCGCGCGCGCAAGCGCCGTCGCACGCCCAAGCTTGACGACACCGCCACCGCGCCGCCCTCCCCACCCTCGTCCGGCTCCTCGCCCGGCGCTGCAGACCCGCCAAGAGACAAACTCTTCACTTGCAAGGTCTGCTCACGCTCTTTTGGCTACAAGCACGTCCTTCAAAACCACGAACGTACCCACACCGGTGAGAAACCGTTCGAATGTGGCGAGTGCCACAAGCGCTTCACGCGCGACCACCACCTCAAGACACACCTACGACTTCACACGGGCGAGAAGCCGTACAGCTGTCCGCACTGCCCGCGCCACTTCGTGCAAGTGGCCAACCTGCGTCGCCACCTCCGCGTGCACACCGGCGAGCGGCCGTACGCGTGCGCTCGCTGTCCCGCCCGCTTCTCAGATTCTAACCAGCTAAAAGCTCACGCTCTTGTCCACGAGGGTGATGCACCTTTCGCCTGTCGCTGCGGCGCTCGCTTCAGGCGGCGGCAAGCAGCCGCGCTGCACCGTTGCGCCAGCACCGGCTGCTCGCCCGATACGCCCAGCCCACCCGCGGCCGCTGCGGCCGACTGGCGCTGGGACGAATGGCCCGAGCAGACGGAGCCCGAAGACTTATCGCTGCCACGGAGGCCGGCCACACCGGACTCCCCCACCGACCTGCGCGTGCACTCCGCGTAGTGGCCCGCAGCGCCCCGAGCGCCCCTGGCGCCGCCGAGCCGGTATACGAGTTCCTCCCGCGTAGACCCGCGCCGCCGTCGGCCACCGACGCCTATGCTCTCCAACTCGCTTGCTCCGGAGATGTTTGGCACGACTCCATGATTCTATGCAAATTCCTTAAAAAGTAAAAATAATTACGACAGTTCTGAATTCACCAACGGTTACTTTTTATAGAGCATTTTTTTCTTCTATTTCTCGGTAAGACTACCGACGTAGTCTCGTTAGGTAGTCCTCTACTTTTTTACGATTTTGCATTTGCAATGTTCGCCATAAAAAGCACTTTTTTCATCCACGTTACAGTTTAAAAGTTTATTGTTGTACTATTTGCATAATCACAAGGCGAGGTGAAGCAAAAACGACAACGTTTTGTTCTTTTGTTTTGCAACGTTGCTAAACACCTAAAGAACATATTGCACAAAAGATATTTTTTGATTTATTGGTATCGTCCATTGTTTCGTTATAAAAAGTAAAAAAAATGTTTCGCTATGCTTGGCATTTATTGATTTTCAATTGGTGTCCTCCCTTGCGCTTAACGAACGGAAACTGGAATATGGTCTAGCCGGAGAAGGTCGCGACATTGCCTCATTATTTCGGCGACAAAGGCTACTTCACAAGCGGTAATTATTACGTATTGAGTCGATATCGAGTTCCGACTGACAAAGCTACCGCTATTGTGTGCGCCCCGACTTTGAGCGCCTCGCGATAACCGGTTCGTAATCACTCTTTTATACATTTCTCAAGTTTTCATTCAATAGCCATTTAAAAAGTTTACACGTTTTGGACATTTATTTTTGGCAATATACCAAATAATAGTTATATTGGCTTCGAATACACGATACGGGATAATTGTATAGAATCATTGGAGCTTTGCAGTCCGGGTTGCGCGCTGGAGGGCGGCCGCCGGTCGACCGCGCGCACCGTGCTTCTGTACATAATGCTGTCTCTTACAAGATTATTTATTATTTATCGATTAGTTCTTAGACGTTTCGATATCTAATCCGAATACGGCATTGTTAATATTACATGTACATATTTATGTAGTGTTGAAAGTACGTTGTAGAGAAGTTGGCGTCTCGAAAATTATTATATTTCAAATTATTTAAATTCGATACCGAGGCAACTCTCAACGGCTGTGTTGTATGTTGTATTGATATTGAGACAGAGAATATGTGTTAATAAAAATGTCGTTCTGAGTGGGGCCATGTACACAGTGACTCAATGTCGTTAAGGTGGATATTTACATGTAGTTGTAAGGTAAAAGTCAAAAATATTTAGTGTTGTACATAATTATTATTAGTGTTAAATTATGATCGTATCGTTGTGCACATGGCCTGCGTGTTATATTGTGTGTCCTCGTTTGACACGAGAGACGTGTATGAGCATAATTGCAATTTGTTCTACGGGTATTAGTTTCCTACTAGATGTAATGTTTTATTTTCCATGTTTTAATATAATTTAATGTCATAGTAGTTGTTCTGAACGTTTTAGCGCACATGATGTATAATTATCGTATGTAATTATATGACTAGGCTGTACTGTTTGTTGATTATTATTATTTTATTTTCTTTAGTCACATTCGAAGTGTAGGGTTTAGGTCTAAGGGATCAGTGTAGGAGTAACGATATATTTTTTTCCAAAGAAATTATTGGTACAAATATAAATGTGTACAAATTTAATGATAACTTTCGATTAGAAGTCGTAATTTCATGTTGCAATGTTGTAATATTGGTAGTTAGTGTAAAGTTAGGCGGTCTGCCATTATCTACCTCACTTGACTACGGTGACTACGCCAGGGTAAAGAGCCAAAGTTCTTGGAAATATTTTCTATAGTTCATCTCCTCGGAGATAACGTACAAGTGTCAGGATTCTACAGTTGTTGGCGCGTGATCATTAGTTTAAGACTGATTTTATTTGTTACGTTGGTTGCCTCTCGTGTGGTACCTGTGAGCACTCGCCGTTGCTCTGTCCTGTATGACTGTGTGTCTTATTGGCTAAATATCGCAAAATTGCAAACATCTCTGCGTTCTATCAAACGAACAGACAATGAGAGGCACATACATACGCGTAAAGAGACAACGGCTGCAATTAATTTGAGTTCCTATTTAATTAAAGATTTTGAAATATTGATTTGCTTAGTATTGTTTATAATGATTAGTTAGCGATGTATAATTCAGTGCCATCATAAAACACAGACCAATCCATAGTAAAACATTAGTTAAGATTAATGTCTAAAATATCTAAGTACATTTTTATTTGAAGCCATAACCGATCTACCTCATGTAAAATCACGATACAGGTATTATTTTAACTTCATAATAACTTAATTCGGAACTATACTGTACTTGTACAAAATATTATAAGATATAAATGTGACATAATTCTGGTACGACGATTATATATGTATTTCTTTATCAATGTCCAGTACATAATTATTAAAATAAAGAGATGTTTGTTATTTAATTACTTATTGTTATTTCAATCTAACCCAGAAGCACTTCATTTAGGTAAAACAGAAAAAATAGCACTCAACAGAAACATTCATGATTTGATTAAAGTGGCTAATCAAGATAAAAATATATTCATACTTGACACTCATTCACCAAGTAGAACATTCTAAAAGACCTAAAAAGAAAACAAAGCTTCAAAACTTCAGCGTTCATCTATCTACCAATAATATACGGGGTAAGTGTTCAATAAAACTAATTTGTTGTTAGTGTGCGATAGGCTCCTAGTATCTACTAAGTAAGAAAAGTGTGTAATTTATCTAAGATCGGGCGTAAGTAATGAGTTGTCGCACTAATACATGCACAGCTTGCTCGTCGTGCGCACACGACACGCACACTCGCGCACTCCCTCTGACGCGGACGCTCCGGCCGCGCCACCCTGTATGGAGGCAGCGTGTTCATTTTAACTGAGAATTTTTGGGTATTCTGAATATGAAATCAAATGAGAGTTACAGAAAAAACTTGACACAAGATTTGTCATGAAACTTTTTTGCTGACGATTTGAAAAAAAAAAAATTAAGTACAAAGTACAAATAAAATGATAATGTAAATCTTACAAGTTTTTATAACCAACCATAATTTATCCAAATATATAATAATCAATTTCTGTTCGTTAGTCTCGCTGAAACTGGAGAACGGCGGCACTGAAATAGTTTCTTTTGTTTTTAAAAAATTGTAAAAGTCTAAGAAAAGGTTAAAAGGTGAGATAATATGGAAAATAAAAATATGTAGTTAATAAAAAAACTGGCCAAGTGCGAGTCGGACTCGCGCACGAAGGGTTCCGTACAATTATCTATAAAAACGACAAGAAATCATGTTTGTAGTATGGGAGCCCCCTTAAATATTTATTTTATTCTGTTTTTAGTATTTGTTGTTAGAAATACATCGTCTGTGAAAATTTCAACTGTCTAACTATCACGGTTCATGAGATACAGCCTGGTGACAGACGGCCGGACAGACGGACGGACAGCGGAGTCTTAGTAATAGAGTCTCGTTTTACCCTTTGGGTACTGAACCCTAAAAAGCCTTTATTGCTACTAATGTTTACATATATTATGCCTTTAACTTAATTTCATTTAAACTTTTTAAACTAAATCCATAATTTGAAACTACAACCTTAATAAAAATACAAATAAGAATTAATAATAAACCCTATTACGTATACAAAAAAATATACACTTAGCTGTCGAAGTTGGGTGCTCTTCGACTATATTAGAACTACTAGAATATTGAATGACTGGGCACAACACACATTTTCTTTATACACTGAGTTCTGGGCCAGTTATCTTGGCCTCAAGAAGAATAGTGATCTATTGCTATTTATTTAAACTAGCAACACAAACACGGATTTAATGCTTTAGGCATTTGCGATCTTAAATTTCAAATGTTCGGAGCATAAATCGCATGTCTGACTTCTGTGACGCTATTCTATTGCAACATATTTACATTCATAGCAGAATATTTAGAGTGTAACGTTACAAAATAGCTCTCAAACCAAAAAGGGTGAGGGTGTAAAATAATTAATGCAAAAATACGACTGCGTTTGCAAAATAGTAAAATTAATGGGGTTTTTTTATAACAACAGTACGAAATTTTATTCAAGGTTTTAGTAAAAATGGTAAAGAATCTATGTCTTATTACGGGGCCCATAGTGAAGTTAATATGTAATTATATCTAAAATATATGCTATAAGTTACTAGAAACGAAATGTGATTATATCAACTATCATATGTATGTTTGGCACGCTTTATGACATCCCGGAACAATTTCAAACTATTACCTGTTGAAATAATCACGCTAACAAAAACATGGTCATCGTGATTTCAAAATACTGACAAAATCTGGTATAATTAACACATCTTCCCAACCCGTGGGAGTAAACAGCGTGATGATGTTATATTATACAGCAATATCAGATAATGTTAAGTTCATTATCATGAGAACTTTTAATAAATATATCGGACCTAAGCGCAATTAGTAACAGATAACCTTTAAGTTGATACGGCTACTGTCTACGGCCTACGCGCTACGGGGCTACGAGCTACGGATTTTGCTACGAGAATGACTTTCTCCTTGAAAGAGTTCAGCGTTGAGCTATTTATGTGTGTTTGGGAAAGGACTTTGTCCACCTGAGAGCTTTAGTACAAAGCTGGTATTTAATGATGTAGTACTAAATTGACGCACTTGAAACGTTGCTTGCCTGTCTATCTTCTACAGATTGTACTTCGGAGAGGAGCTCCACGACCTGATCTACGGTCTACCAGACGTACCGCGGGATACCATCCACACTTGGTCGATATACCGTCTTGTCTAAGCGCTTTTCTTCAACATTCATTGTGCGCACAGCCAAGGTGTGGAACTCTCTGCCGGCTTCTGTGTACCCTGCCACATATGACCCGTCAGCCTTTAAAGCAAGAGTGAATAGGCATTTTCTGGGCTCGCTCGTTCGATCGTAGACCTCATCTTACAAGATAATCAAGAGCGAGCTCATTCGTAATAAAAAAAAGAAAATCCTCAAGGTTAAGCAACGCTTGCCGATGTCGGGCTGTGAATGGGTGAACATCTTAACATACCGATATTTCTCCGTGCCTCGGAAAGCACGTTAAAGCTTTGTTTTCCTAGGAAAGCGGTGCCGTCATATAGCGGCCGTAATATTACGGACGCAAAAAGGCGGCCGTCTTTACGGTGACGACGTGTGGAAAGTTCCACGGCCGTTTTAACACACTGTCTGCTTCATCGCTATCTAGTGTATTACATTCTCTTTGGAAACGTTCACGAAACCATCTGACACCGACAAGACGGCCGTCATGCAAATGGCGGCACCGCTTTTTGACGTTACGGTGTCAGTTACCGCTCTCTAGGAAACCGCGCCATTTTGTTTACATAGACAACGTTCTAGTGACGTCATTCACCGCTGTATTACGGCCGCTATTTGACGGCACCGCTATCCTAGGAAACCAAAGCTTAAGGCGTTGATCTCGGCTGTCATTTGTACATCTTTGACAGTCGTTACGGGTAGTCAGAACCTAGAAAATCTGACACATGGGTTGTCGGGGGTCGGGTAGGGATCCATGTAAAACACTAGTACTCAGCTGCATCCAGTTAGACTAGAAGCAGATCCCAACATAGTTGAGAAAATGATGAAAACTAAATTTTCAATGAGCGAGTAACACTTTTAGTGTTTTTTTTTTACCAAAAATGTGGTCATTCCCGAGTGATTAATATTGCGAGTGATTAATATTGTTTATACTATCAGCTATAAATACAATATGTAGGGCAGGATAGAGTCGTAATTCAAGAACCGCCTCACGCCATCGCATAGCTGGGAGACAAACGCACGGGAATCCGGTTGGTATTTATTAAATTAATCGTTCACCTCCCCGCGACCTGCAACCTCCCCCCCCCTCACCACCCTCCAGCACCGTCACACTCCACGATTAGTTCGTGTGTTCCTAACGAAATGTCCTTTATAACTATTATCAAATGTGATATGGGACGATTGTTTTCTTGCACGTAGGAAATCAATGTAATAATAGCTAGTATTTATTTATGTATCTACATACACAACATTTACAAGAGAAAAAAACATATAAATACAAAAGAGCACAAAGGTGCTGCTTATTTAATAAGAAATTTCTTCCAGCAGACCTGATGACAGAAGAAGAGATGATAGACACAGTGTGTATAAATACTAGTTACGATAACTATAGCATAATTAACTAATACAGTAAAATATAAAGATATAATAAACAAATTTATACATGTACATAGAGTAGCTAGTAGTTATGTTTAATAACTTTTAATAGAAGTTTGGTGCGTTTTATAAAAATTATGTTACTCATTTGCATTGTACTAGCTAGCCAATAAAACAAGAATAAAATCGGTTAATTTGGATAACACAAGATTAGATAGAATTACACTAGAAAATGCGTCTACCTTCTTATCAATGTCGTATTATACAACAGCTTAACTCTTACGCAACGATAAAAATTGGACAAGTACGAGTCAGAATCGCCCATGAAAAACAAAGTTATTTATTATTATTTATTATTTATTATATACTTTATTGTACACCTTACAATACACTTAAGGATAAAAATAATAAAACTAGTGTGTGTGTGTGTTGTGTGTGTGTGTGTGTAGTGTGTGTGTGTGTGTGTATTTGCGGTTTTAGAAAATGTGCTATATGCTGACTTTATCTCGTTCTTTCGTTAGACGATCTACAGCATATATTTTAATTTGGATTATTTCTTCTGTAATTATATTAGTTAGAGGGGAGGGAGGAAGAAAAAATTGTTTTGTTTTTCTGGTTGGGAAAATCATCAAAAGACGCCTCCCGCTGTGGGCCCTCCGGTGGGAGAGCGGAAGGGAGTGTCAGATTTTACTGACTAAAAACCCACCTTACTCCTTCCTTTACATTCCAGGGTTGCGGTATCTCGTTAAAGCAAGCAATGCTGCTGACAGCTCTTTGAAGCGCGCGTGAAACATGGCGCGCCACCGATTCGGGCATGATCCTTACCGGACAGTAAGCTACCCCTGCTCGCCGTGCACAGTAGTGTTGCCCAAACGAGACTCTGTTACATTGTTCTGAGATCTCAACTACCGTTTAATAAATAGCAATAGGATAATCGCTAATTGCAAGACTCTTGCGAGACTCTCGTTTGGGCAACACTAGTGCACAGGCCCGCGTCTGCGGTCACCGGAGATTGGCTCGCGATCCCCGATGCCCAGTTCGTCCCCCTTGGTGGCTGGGGCGTGAGGAAGAAAGTTTTCTCTACCTCACGCGTTCAGCCTCCTCCTTTGCTAGCATGATTGCTTCGCAGAAGGAGGCGACTGCATCCCATTCCCCCTCGCTCTGCACCATGACCTGAACCAAGGCCGGACGCGAGAGGTCGCCGCCAACAATCGCCTCCACGAGGACACGGCCCGCCCAAGCAGGGCACACCTCTACTGTATGCTCCACCGTGTCCTCTGGGTGGTTCCCACAATGACGACAGCCGGGCGTGACCTCCCGCTGTATCCGAAACAGGTACCTCCCGAAACAGCCACGTCCGGTTAGGACCTGCATCAAGCGGAAAGTGAGAACGCCGTGGCGTCTCTTTAGCCATTCCTCAAAGAGGGGATTTCTCACCGCGTTTGCGGCGTGACCAGCCCTCGGTTGCGACAGCCGCGTTTTCCATGTCACCGTGAGATCGCGCTGGAGATCTGTCCACCGGGCCGCGATTTGAAGCGGCAGCGGAGTTTCACTCCGGCTTAGTACCTCCGCGCGCCAACTGTGCATGCGCGCGAGGGCTACTCCCTCCAGATCCCACGGCAGCAATCCGGCAAGCAAGCTCGCCGCCTCACTGGAGATCGTGCGATATCCCCCGATCATCCGAACGGCCATGACCCTCTGGGACGCGACCAACTGGCGAGCTAGCAGATTCAGCGCTCACACAGGGGCCCTATAGAGGGCCATGGACCCCACGATCCCCACGTAGAGCCTCCATCAGGAGGCGTTTGACCCCACTAGATTGCGTAGAAGCCGCTTGAGTGCAGCCCCCGCCCGCTCCAGCCTTGGAACCAGACGTCGTGCCCCTTGCGGAAACCAAAATTGCTATCCGCAAGATCCAGCCCCATCCTCTCCAGACATTTTACCACCTTGAAAGTGTCTATCTTTTAGATGACACACGTATAGGATTGATGAAAAGAACTTGTTAGTTTCAGTTCCATGTATGGGGAGCCCCCTTAATTTTTATTTTTTGAATAAAAATCGGAAAGCGGTTTACAGAATACATCTACCTACTATTTTTTACGTTTGTAGTCATAATAGTTTCAGAATAAAATGTCTGTGATATACGGACGGACAGACAGATAGACATGACGAATCTATAAGGGTTCCGTTTTTTGCCATCTGGATACGGAACCCTAGGAGTAAAATCGGTAAATTTGGACAACGCAAGATTAGATAGCGTTACACTGGAAAATACGTCTACCTTCCTATGAGTGTTGTATAAAACAGCGTAACTCTCATTTTATCAAACATCTCAGTCGTATCTGTTAAGAGGGAATATGCCATCGTTAGTTATCTATAAAGTAAATCAAGATTAATATCTAAGTAATAGGCATGTTTGAAACAGTAGTCGCGAATGCTCTGGTAGAGGACGAGCGGGCGAAATGGGCGAATTATAATTTATTTGGAGAAGTGGCAACGAACCCCGCACTCCCCGCGCGAGACCGACCTACCCTTTGCTTTCGCCCTTCGTTACGGGCGCACGCTCCAAGCGTTGTAACTCGGATATTCTCATTTGGATTTCGCGTCTTTCTTTAGGTGTTTCAGTTTTTATTTCTAATTAAGATGACATTGACTGTGTTGAAATAATAGTATACTTTAGTGAAAACGATGTGTAATTGTTTTAATGCGTAATATAATAGATTAATAAAAAGTTATTACCGTGACTTGAATGATGAATGAATGATTGAACGTGAATTGATGAATTAATAAATTTTACCGTCTATAGTTCCGGAACTACATTACATCACCTGCTTTTGTAACTTTGTAACTTGAAAGCTTTTGTGGGCCTGAGAAACTAGTACGTTCAATATTTAAGATACTCTGATCATCATGGATCACCGTTTGCTAAGCCTTCTATCAAACCATGTTGACGTCAGCTTAAAAAAAAATAATTAGCTTATTGACCCAACCCACCGATATATTTTGAGTTAAAAAACAAAACACTTAATCAAATTAACAGTATTATTGAGTGTTTTGGTTGCCAACACAATTGAAAAAAAAGCAGACAGATCAAATCTGGCGTTGCACTTATCTACACGTTTATCGCTTAGACACAAATGCATACAAATTAAAATGTTTCAAATTAAGTACAAAATTATGTTTACAAAAAAAACTTTATCAAATACACAGTTCCCCATAAATCTTGCCAGTTTTACTGCAGCACATCTGAGGAGCTGCACACAAATGATGTTTTGAAACTTGTAGACAAGTATTATTTAGATTTGAATATAAAACTTATATAATTATATTGATCTTAACTTAATTAATAATTCTTGAAGAGCTAAAAAAAATATAGGACCAAAAATATAATTAATTAAGCTGCAACGCTTGGGGAGTGAACTTTATACTTTTCTGTTTTTTCTCTAGGTAGGTTGCGTTCAAAGGAGCTGGCGGGGCGCGGGGGAGGTGGCGGGCCTGTGAGGGGGGACGGAATTAAGAGGGAGGAGGGGGGCGGCCCGCCCTGGATACTGAGAGGAGTTTTAACCAATTAATTTTGTTCCTCAACGCAAACTCCGCTATATAATAAGGTATAAGTAGGCATTAACTGAGGCGCGCCGATAGCTAGCCCGGCCGGGGGCGACGTGGTCGTCTCCTAGCCTCTTATAACGATGTTTTATTTCTTGTTAAGCTCTCTGTTTCTCCACTTTTAATATTTAATGGCATTTTCATAGCTCATTTTTTATAGCGCACTTACAAATTCCTAACATTATTGATGTTGTTTTATAGCAACACTTTTGTGCTAATGTCTAGCCAGAGATTTCTGTGTTGCATATGATTAACATATTTACACTTGCTTTCACAAAAATTACAACAAAAATAAACATAATGATTAACTGAGCAGGAATATATTGAATATTTATGAGTGCCAAAGTAACGAACTAACAAAACAAATACATACATAATTATAATTGCAAAAAGTCCAGTCACTTGTCTGGTCTTTTATTAAATTGACATACTTATATATAACAGTCGCTATACCATATGCAACACCTGCCTCTCGTGAAAAACATCGGCTTTGTCTAACGAACCATATGTCTGGCAGGGCTCGTGCTTTACCTACCTCCTTTCCGCTCGTAAGATATAAATACAATGTATACGTCTTATATAAAAAACAAAAGTCTTCCCCTTTACCAATCCGTGACTAAACACTGAAGACTTGTATATCCCATTTACCAGAAGCGATGAGATTTAAAAATAAGATTGTTCACAAAAACACTAGCGACCGCGCCTTGAGCTCGCGCCTCGCGTCAATATGACGCACTTAAAAAACAATTCTTAACAACGGTATTGTGTTGTTAAAAAACAGGAACGCATCACCCGAAAAAACAAACCGCAGAGTACGGTTAAAAAACAGAATGCAGCACGCGAGTCGAGCGAGACACCCTTTCCCTTTTGCGTCGCGAGCTACGTTTTTTCTAAGCGAGGCGAGGGTTGAGTTTTTTACCGCGATGCCACGTATAAATTAATAACTGAACGTGCTCATAATCTGCTGCGCGGAACACTTTCGGCATTGTTATTATTGTTTTTTGTAATAAGTTATCATTCATTTGTTTTTGTGTGCGGTTGCGGTGGCGGAAACGAGGCCGTCTATTGATTACGTCTGCGGAGACAGGTGCTGCACTCGGTTACAAGGAGGCGCTCGCGCAGAAGTAGATAATAGTTGTGCAAGACATTTGCAAGCTAAGGAATAATAACTAACGAAACAAATGACAGTGACTATTGGATGTGTCGTCGCATATCATTAGCAATAGTCACTATCATCAACTGTCATCTGCCATAAATGTGGTTGTAATCCCGTTTAATTAATACCATGATCGGTTAATTAGCCATCTCTAACTGTATGATATAAAGTGACTATATAACTACCAATTTATTTAATGAAAAAAATGTACATGATAGTGTTCACTAACGCCTTATGGAGCATTCATCCAAATGGCATAAATACCGGAAGACATCAGGAAGGATGGACTAATAATGTCGAAACCAACAAAATGGTTTTTGTACACATTCCGACGCCAAAATTTAACGCTGTTGCATCGAAAGAAACCGACATTTTACCCGTTAGTAAAAGTAACACAAACGTGAAGCTAAAGTTTTACTTTACATAGTAATATTTTAACTAAGTTTTTCAGCGATTAATACAATTTGTTCAATGAGCTTTTTCAATAGCTGAGATTTATAAAACAAGAATCGTGTTCACATACTTTTAGCGCCTTGGAAAAAAAAAAACAGGTGCGATTGTCTTGTTTGAGTAAATAAAAAACATTGTAAGATAAGTATGCTACATTTTTTCTTATAGTTCTTACTTAAGATGAAGATTTTCGTCACAGACGTTCTCTAGTACCTACTCCGATTACATAACAGTAGTGGATAAATGTTTTATTTCTAACAAAGAAGTACTTTGCTGTACCATACTGTTTTTATTTTCATATCGACTAGTGAAAGTGTGTCTCTCTACAATTTTTATGGACAATATTCCTTATGAATGCAACAAAGGACTATTTCATTGTGAATAGAAGAAATCGTGTGTAGCTAAGCAAATATATGTGAATGCATTGGACACGCATTGTGAGAAGAATCTATGCACGTGTGCAATACATTCGAGTAATTTTTTGCATAGATGACAATAAATTATTGCGCTCTGTTTACCCTTTTTTGAAGTTACTTGAATGTATGGCCTGTAGGTGTTGTGTAGATTCTTGAGACGTGAGTGTATGAATTTTACGCTCAATTGAGATTCATATATAATGTGGTAATAATAATTTGGAACCTACAGGGAATTTAAGAAGATACTGAATTAGTATGAGACAGTTTTAGTACTGATTATGAAAAGAGGATCCACCCTGTAGTATAATTAAGCCCAGCATTGATTATCAACCTTACTTTAGTGTACAAAGTCTTATACCTATACTAATGTATACATATATGTAGGGAGTAATCTCCGGAGCTAGTAAGCCAATTCAATATTTTTTCATTGGTAGTAAGGTGCATTAATTTGAGTGCTATTATAGGCTTTAAATTATTTCAAAACCTACGTGGATGAAGTTGCGGGCGAAGAAGAAGAAGAAAGAAGAACCGAATTTCGTATCTTAAGGAACCTACATAATTATTCGTAGGTACTACAATAACGGATTATTTATGTATTTCATGGACAGTTGAAGTGTGGATGATGACGCGATTCCGACCCGCCACTCCAGTTTGAAGTAAGCTTAAAAAAACTTCCACCCGCGCCTCGTCACGCAGCAGCATTTATTTTCATAGTCAGTCGGGTAACCGCCGGCCATTGTGACTACGACGTTTGATTATTGATTTTTACGCTAAATGTCCCCTTTTTCGAAATTTCTATTCAACGCAATTATAGCTTCCTTTAACATTTTTGATGTATTTAATTGACAACAAAAGGACATATATGTACAATGTCATTAATAATCCGTATGTATGGAACTTGTCGCGATTCTCGTGATCCTCATTCATGTTTGGAGCGTCTCGCGGGGTTGGTTACGAGTTCTGCAAGTCATTTTTATTTTATTTTTATTAAACCCTACATATCGATATTTTTTCGTTTGCAAAAACTTACGATTGCACTGCAGACCATAATGGTATTTTTATGAGCATAAACTCAGCTATGTAGGTATAAGCCTTTCTTAGCATATGTATGATTTGTGCGACTATCCGCCGTCTTAAGTATATTACAAATCTAAGTTTTTTTTTTCGGTTCTGCCAGTGCTGTGCACTTTTGAAAGAGACTTATTCACAATGTAAAACAATGTAATGTAAAACAATATAAAATTATATATACTCTATAAAATTTTAAATCTTGTGGTGAATACGTCGTTGAAGTGCCATAAATAAATAACTAAGTTAAACATAACTATTTAATAGCGAAAGCATTTAATTGGCCTTTTTCTACTTAATATTGTCAATGATTACTCAATTGTATTAGCTATAAGTTTCCTTAAAATTAATAAAATAAAATTAATGTATCATATTCGAACCTATCGATAATATTACATCTGAGCAAGTTTAACTATTGATTATACTTGTTAAGCGTTAAATCTATTGTAGCTAACATACACGGTACACAACAATAAACGCACTGTATGTTAACAGCATCAGAGAATACTAACACTTTTCAGAAGCTCAGATTCCATGAACACTGCAGCAAATCAGACCGATTACCTCGCTAAGAAAGGCGTAGAGAATACACGCCAACTTGTTTACAACGTAGACGTAATCCTTTAATCCGTCGAGTATCACTGGCGGGTATCACAGCGGCATTTTAGACGTCCACAGAACCTAATTGTCACTGAAATCGTATACAGGCTGAAGCCGCACAAAAGAGTTTGTTTTCGTCCGCTTAGCATTAGTTGTTTGTGTTGCCGCACAGTAGCCGATGGCTCTGTTTGCATTTAATCTGTTTGTAATGCCCTTTCTTCCATGTTTTCATAATAGAGACAAAGGTCCATCGACACGTTACTTGCGTAGTGGCTAACATTACAATGTGGTTTTTCGCATCTCTTATTGAAATGTTTTCAGAAAGGGTGCTGATCTAAGGAATTGTGAAATAAACACATTATTGTGTGTTAGGTTAAGTTAGCTATTTTTGATCATTAAAAATCTTGAAATATTCCTGAATCATACTTATTTACCTAATGCCTTTTTTTTTTTTTTTTTTTTTTTTTTAGCGTGGTAAAATTATCAAATAAGTCCTCCCACTCCGGGCAGGGTGGGAGGGACTGTCAGACTTTTACTGACTAAAATCCACGGTGTTCCTACAATAACCCTTTACATACCGGGGCCACGGTAACGGGATGAGTCCCACGACCCCGGCGGGCTTCGGCCCTCTGCAGAGGGGGCCTCGTCATGTTGCTGACGCTCTTTGAGGCGCGCGTGGAACACGACGCGCCGTCGACCCGGGCATGGTCCATGGTCGGACAGCGAGTTGCCCTTTACTCGCTGTCCGCATGCCCGCGCCTACGGTGGCCGGAGATCGTCGGCCGACGTCCGACGCCGTGGGCGTCTACCACTGCGGCTGGGCTGGAGGGAGGACGCCATCCTCTCCCTCACGCGGCCCGCCTCCTCCTTCGGAAGCATGACTGCTTCGCAGAAGGAGGCGACCGCTTCCCACTCCCTCTCGCCCCGCAGCATGGCCTCGACCAAGGCCGGGCGCGAGAGGTCTCCGCCTATTGTCGCCGTGAGGACACGTCGGTGCTCTGCCCAAGCTGGGCAGTCCTGCACCGTGTGCTCGACTGTGTCCTCAGGGCGACCCTCGCAGTGGTGACACCCAGGCGTCTCTTCCTTACCCATCAGACACAGGTACCTCCCGAAACTTCCGTGTCCGGTGAGGACCTGCGTCATGCGGTAGGTCAGGACGCCGTGACGCCGATCTAGCCACTCCTCAAATTTACCTAATGCCTAGGTACACTTTTCAGTAGTAATTAACAAATAAGACTGAGTTATTACGTAGGTACGCATAGAAATGCTGGCATATTAAACATGAGCTAATGCTTCTAATTAAAACAATCACATTACAAATAATCTAATCACAACTAATTAATTTAGGAAATGGTTGGTATCAGCGTACTAATATTCTCTTGGGTGGTTCTTAAATTCAATAAAAGATTTGTTTGAATAATAAACGTGTCACCCGAGCCGTGACCCGCTTTCGGGCAGAGCTAGAAATAATTAAAAAGAACTCTTAAAAACGCCTTGTCTTCTGATGAAACTCTATCTTTGCGAAATCAGATCTCGGCCGGCTCACTCTCAACTCATGAAGAAAAAGATCCCAAAGTTTTTTCTGTTTCTCGGTAAAAAGTAAGGTGTAGGTAAAACGGGGGCGGCACGCCAGCTGCCACGCAGTTTAGAATCGCGAATGCGGTGTGCTCCTAGATGGGTTGTTTCTTCACAAAGACCCATTGAACAAACTTAATAACTTTAGATAACTAATTATATGTAAAAAGTCTTCTCTGGAACTGATAGGTAGACAGGCTGTACAGCTGTTTATTTCAAGTAATTATGATTAACAAGTGGTGTGGGTGTCGTGAGCTAGTTGTCTTGATAGTTGTTATTAACGCTCTAATCCCATCATTAATTAATTCTCGTAGGTGTGGGCTGCTAGCTGTGATATACGTAGTTATACGTATTCTAGAATGCCTAACTATACAAATTATTATTTATATCATACTTAAGCTCTTGAAAGACCTGTCTTAATAAGTTTCATTCTATGTTGCTTTTTTAAACTAAATATGTCGGTATCTCGCGAACTAAGCTGAGATTGATAAATCTTAAGAAGTATTTCGTTAGTTATGGTAGTCCAGAACAGGATCATCTATCAAAATGGCCAATGAGACTATAATGATCGATGTTCATGCAACACCATTAGGTATCGATTTTCTTTATAAAAGAAGAAAATTACAGGTTATATATAGATAGGTTTAATATGCCTAATATGCCACAGAAAAGGTGAAAGTTCTAGCAAGAAAACCAGCGATTGGTATACACGTTAACAATTATTGTTCCAATAGTGTGATGTCATATTATTACTAAGCGGTCTAGTAATTGTTCCAACTTGAACACTTAGCTACTCGTATGTGATCAGGATCAACGAAAAGTACCTATGTATGTTTAGGTTCTTTTCCTAAATAAACTTTATGATTTTTTATCAGTATTTTGTCTCTTCATATAGCTTGATGATTTGGAGATATATTTCACTAGGCTAAGACAGTTATTTTTATTGAGACTGCCAACTTTGCTCCACTCAAGTCAATTCCGGCACAAGTTCATATTCGCAAAAAATGAATGACGAGTAACGTAAAGGGGCACATTTTTTTTTGTTGAAAGAAAAAGAGGTTTTAACAAAAGCGTGATAAACAGAACTCGTAACGGGCTGCAACTTGATAACCCTTAACACCTTGATCAATGTGGGTTACAGTGTTGGTGGGTTAAACTTAATAAGTACCGGTGCAACGCTTTTTTACACATTTCGCACAAAAATGTACGGCTGCTGCGCAGAAAGATGACACCATCCGCCCGCTTAGTGTTTACTATATTGTCATAAAGGGTAGTTTGAAAGTATAAAACATGCGTTATGTTAGCTTAGCTATTTTTCTGGATAAAAATTGCAGAATTTCGTACCTATTAAATATGTTATGTAAGCTTTTCTATGTTACCGGCTTGATATAGTTTAAATGAACGAAACGAAAAATAACGTGTTAAAGTGTTATTTATAATCAATTTGCAAAATAAATATCATTTATTCATTATTATTTCCTTTTGTATTTACATAATATGTGATATGAAGGATTTACGGACGGCAGAACGTGATGATTTCATATCAAGTAAAAAAAAACAATTGTTGTTGAAATTACGTAAGTTCTAAAACCAAGTTGACGACGAAATTAGTCGCAAGCGTCTCAGGAACATAATATTACGTTACGAAATCTAATCAACTTTGTTTCGATTGATTTAAGACCTAATTTTGTAGAAAACCCCGTACCAAATTTACATTTACATCCAATTTAAGGTATAGAACTGAAATTTATATATTAATAGTTAATACAAAAATATTAATACAATCGTCACGGTCTTCAAAACCATGACAATTAATTTTAGTAGCTACGCTTATCGCAAAATGAGAGTAAATATTTTATTTTATATTTTAATATTATTATTTGCAAAGTAAACTAAAATCAAAACATCCATCCTTATGCAGACAGCAGATAATGTGCACAAGAGGCAGGCGGTATTGCCAGGTTGTATGGTAATGCTTAGTAGAAGGACGGTCCGAGCGTTTCAACCCCAAACGGCTCGAAAATATACAACGTGTAACGGAAACCCCCCAACTAGCAAAATAATCCTGGATGGCGATTTTATAATACTACGTGGACTTATAAAGCTCCGTTGATGGTTTTGGTGGTTGCTACTGCGCTTTTAACAGCATATATTGCTTATACGAGTATTACATGCTGTTTTTACTCAAGTACGCTTAATCCTATAATTTGTACTTATATCGGTATATAGGATCATATTTCCTGGCAAACATGGGATCAAGACTCCTATGAAAGCATGAAACAACAGTAATTGCACTCAAGAGTAATAACTCCGGTAACTCGGACTTATATGCGCCTGTAAGATAACATCTGCGGACCATTTAAATCCTAATACTCCTGTAGGAGCACACCCTCCTGTAATGCACTGAGGAGCAATTACTATTTTTATTTTTAGTTATAACCTCATATAAGCTAATATTTTATGGACAATATAAGTAAATTAAAGTTAAATTACTGTAAATCATTTATGGGTTGGTTTTATATATGCTTAAAATAAGTTTGAAATGAATTTCATATTCATGTTTTAAAAACAATAAATCACCAAGATTACACAGCATGCTGCACTTGGTAGAACAAATTGTTCTCTATATCGATTTATCGCATGCCGTTTTAAACCTAGACATATTTATATAGGCATTCCACAGTAGTATTATTGTCCAAGAAATCTCAAAGAATCCTGGTTAAAACTCTTAAGAAGCCACTTTTGCTTGTAACGACCAATACAGGCGAAAAGACGCTTTATAAAGTTTTGCAAATTCTATTGTAGGATTTGACATCAGCCATTTTGATTAGGTACAACTGTTTTTGTTTCCAAATATTGAAAATGGATTTAAATAAGTGGAAGCGGTTTAAAAAAAAGTGGATCTTATAAAAGAAAAGTAAAAAAATATATAAAGAAATGTTAACCGCAGTGAGCACCGATTTTTTTAATTTAACTGGTGAAGACCGTATCGCGAATTCTAGCGAGGGTTCCGGACAAGATTGTAGTACTATTTTCAGAAGAGGTTCGGACAACGAAAGTACCAAATCTTTGAGCGATATTGAAAGCGATAATAAGAAAGAACTTTCGGATTATAACAAGAATTTAGAACTGCGTTATTCTATTAAAAACTAGGATTTAGACTTCAATATTCCTCATGCTATTATTATATTTAAAATTTTAAATAAGAGAATAAACAATGTTTTGCCTCGAGACACACGAACATTACCAGATACCAATAGAGAAAACATACACAAACCAATCTTGATATAGCAATGATCTGATGTGCTCTTGATTCTGAGTAAAATGTAAATCTCTAGTGTTAATAGAAACCAACCTGTGACAACCGGGACATATCTCCGATAACAAGAAATGTGTAACACTCCAAGGCCATTTTAAGTTCTTTAAAGATCAGAAATCTTTTTTGGTTAAAATTCTACCGATATCCAGGAACATAGTCTTGTTTAAATTGTCGGCAACCTGTTATATAATTAAGTTAAATAAAAACAATGTTTAAACTAATGTTTAACCTAGCACGTAGACAAACCTTTAAAATATTCCTTTAACTTACTTATCTATAAAAATCAATCGATTTTCATCGGGCATTGCGGAACCCTAATCGGTAACAATGGCGAATCTTCTTCGGTTTTGAGATAACCCAATATAGAACCGATATACTTATATTGGTACTATGTCACACTTGGAAATGCTCACCAAGAAAATGGCAGCTGCCTTCATATATTTATTTAATATTAATTAATACTAAAATGTAAATAAGCAAATTTCAAGAGGTGCTTTAAATTTTTTATCGAAACCATGATAGATTTCACAGAAAATTCAAGTTCCCCTACGAATAAGCTATAAGTGAGACTAACAATTTGACAACAATAAGTTTGTTTTTCTACTATGGTTGACATGAATAATATAAATATTTACCCTCAAGATGTTAAAAATATTTCTTACAGAGCACAATAATGCGCGATACACTCACTTCTACTGTTGAGCTTATAGAAACATTTCTAGGCGCGTATTAATCTAATTTTTTACTATAATTTACTTATAGTGAGATTTACAGGAGTAATTGTATTGACGTAATTCAATTACAGGAGCAACATAGGCGTATATGGCATTTCAGCGGTCTAATATAAATACGTTATAAGTAAAAGTATACTTATAAAGTGGGCCCTTTTCGCAACTTATATGCGGATAAAAGCCTCATATAATCCTCGATAAATGATGGTTCTAGGATAGTTTAAAACCACTTTTTGCTAGTTGGGCCCATATCTATCCAAAAGGACTGAAGACAACATCTGGTATGGAGTCTCTATACAAAGTTTCAGCTCAAAATAAGTGATTCACAGAATTGACGATAAATTATTGGTTTCATATGTTTCTTGAATACCAGTAATAATAAACGTGTCACAGCACTATGAGGGTCATCACTTTCCACGTCACTAGCCAATAACACGATAATTCCCTTCATTCTTCTTAATTTGAAAAATTCGGTCTCCGGTATCAATGTATTGAAATTTCGAATAAGCTCCACACATGTAGACATAGGATTACAAAACCCTTGCTATATCGTTTTTCATCATCCAAAGAAGCCGCGCACTCGGTATGTATATACCCTTTAAATTACACGTTGTAGATACTTTTATGGTTACTATATATTTACACCTCATGAAGATTTTCGCAGCGTCAACATCACCACAATTTGATGAACTAGGAACAAACAAAAGGTTGAAACCAAACCTGATTACCTGATCCCAAAACAAATGATCCTACGAATCCTGACTTTTGCCTAAGGAACGTCTGATGGTTATTACATAATAATTCAGCCTATTACGTTCTCACAGTTGGGACACACACTCCTCGCTATGAAAGGGGGATTGGCCGTAATCACCATACGGGCACATTGCGGGCTGGTGAATGTCACATCTCTTCGGATCTTTGGTCCTGAGACATGCTGGATTCCACACGATAATTGTCTCACTGATTTGAGAGCAGCGGTGATGCTATAAATTACTCAAAGTAATGTGCCTGACTAGGTTCGAATGTACGTTCGGGGCATTGCTCTTGGTGAATGATTAATATTCATACAATAGAATAATTTATTTGAGAAATCACCTCATAGAATTATTATTGAGATACGTGTAATAAAATTATATTATTTTTATTGTAGCTGGATTATTAATTGGCATATACGAAGAAGTAATTAACCTCGTATATAGCTTTTAATTTTCCATTGTCAGATTAATATATTCGGCTCATAAAAGAAGCTATAAAAGCACAAAATTATTGTTACTGCATAAGTAAAACCAAATAAAAAATAAACGTTTATCCAATAACTACCAAATACCTACAATTAGGTAATGTTTTTGAAGCTCATTTAAATAAAATTCCAAAGTCTTAATTATTTCCAATAATTAAATTATCTAAAAAGTTATGTCTGGCCCCATTGTAGAATCATTAGGACATAAAAGACACCTGCGATGAACTCGCCTGGACACGAAGATTTATACGTGTAGTCCTGCTTTGTATTCTAGTACTTCAGCGAGATCTGACCGCTTTCATGATGACGTGTGAGGCAGCTTAGTGTCTCGTCTGTGAAACTGAAACTGATGTGAATCTGTAGAATACGTGACGCGCCGGTTAAGCTGTGGCAACTGTAAGGGGTAGATATAGACTACACACAAACAAAAACAACAACATACCTACATATGATTTTAAACACTTGTTGTGTTATTTATTTACATTTTTACAATCTCGCACGTTTTATTTTTCTACAATACAGACCCGCAGAGTAATAATTAGTTGTAAGTGTATATGTATGTATATGGCATCTTTGCTAAAAAGCAAGTCATGTGACATTCAGTTATTTACGTCTAGGGTAAGACATGAATTAGACCTAAATATTTTATTAAATGATTAAAAGCCTTAAAAGAAATGAAAAATCACACGATGACATCGCAATGCTGCTGCATGAATAAAATAGTGCGACCTTGAACGACAATAAAAATCAATAGCACATGTGTTCACAAGTGCACCATTATGCGTCAGCTGATCTGTTGTTAAAGGTCAATGCACTTTTATTGTTCTCCACGCTAGCTCCATACAGAAAAACTGCATCACTAAAAACAGCGTGTCGGTCCATTATGAAAAAATTCAACCCTACCGCTGAGTCGCGTGGCAGGTACCTACCCCATACAACCCTTTACAAAAACGCTTACAAAAAAAGCTCAGGGAAGCGAAAGGGTAAAAAAGGGTTGATATTACGCATGCGCCCGGTGGGATCAGTGCCCTCGTTTCTCATTTTAAAATTTCAAAGTGCACATTTAGCTTGTTTTTTAAATTAAATTTTTTTTTCGACTCGAATTATTTTTTTGTTCATTTCAGCCCTAATTTATGACGAGGTAGCAATAATGAGGGTTAATAATCATGAACAGTGTAACTTATTACAATGATCAATACTTAGCCACTATTTTTTTTATTTTATTTATAATAGGCTCGCGTTTGACCACCATATCACCTGATGGTAAGTGACGATGTGGTCGAAGATGGAGCACGCTTGCCTAGAAGTAACCTATTCACTCTCACCTATTCACTCTATTTAGTATGAATAAGTTAGTTATGAATTCTAAAATCAACTAAACTTAATTAGACCTTCTCTGTGAATGATGTGCATGCATTAGTAATTTTTTGCCACGGAATTCTTTCGTAAATGTCTAGAAAAAGTTGATAAGTATGCCTATGTTAAATAAATAAATTCCATTCAATTTTAAACCTTGAGTTTTCCTAGGCCCTAGCACAGAAACAGCCGAATTCAGTGATAGGTACGTCTTCCAAGATTTTTATTTGAAATGATTTTTTTTTGCAAATTGTAATCATTTTACCCGGATTTCTTTTATCTTTAGAATTTAAAAAAATAAAAAACAATGATGTGCCAATTTGGTGTTGCCGTTCCATCATGGTTCCACAAGACATTCTGCAATGCGCCTACAGAACATGATGGACATCAGGAGTGTTCTCTACGCGTACCTACAGCTTAGAAGTGGAATCCCTAACGTGAATCAAAACTAGATAAGGCGAGTATGTTCTATCGCCGACGACATTATAAACTGTTTTCCATCATATTATAATATTGCGGTCCAAGCGGCAAAATCATTTCAAAAATGGACAAGTTACCATGACGAAAACTATAGAAAATGTATCGTGAACCACGCCACAGTTCACATATGAATCTAGGTATGTCGGGAAAATCATTTCACCGCATTATGTATGGTTGTTTTCGTCTTGCTACAGGCATCAGCTTTAGGATTATCCATCAACAATTTGCTGCGAATTATCCTCATACAGAATCAGAAATACCGTACTTATAGGTGGCAATATCACATTGTACTGGGATCGATCTATCATCACTATACAACGTGTAACGGAAACCCGGAAACCCCATATCTATCCAAAAAGGCTGAAGACAACATCTGGTATGGAGTCTCTATGCACAGTTTCAGCACAAAATAACTGACTCAAAGAATTGATACCAAATTATTGGTTTCATATATTTCTTGAATACCAATCATAACAAACGTGTCACAGCACTACGAGGGTCAATAACTTTCCACGTCACTTGCTAATAACACGATAATTCTTTTCGTTCTTCTTAATTTGAAAAATTCGGTCTCTGGTATTGTGTATTGGAATTTGTAATAAGTTCTACACACGTAGACTTAAGATTACAAAACCCTTGCCATATCGTTTGTTATCATCCAAAGAAGCCGCGCACTCGGTATGTATATACCGTTTAAATTACACGTTGTAGATACTTATATGGTTACTATATATTTACACCTCATGAAGATTTTCGCAGCGTCAACATCACCACAAGTTGATGAACTAGGAACAAAAAAAAGGTTGAAACCAAACCTGATTACCTGATCCCAAAACAAATGATCCAACGAATCCTGACTTTTGCCTAAGGAACGTCTGATGGTTATTACATAATAATTCAGCCTATGCACTTCGTATGTATATACCCTTTAAATTACACGTTGTATAAAGTTTATAAACCTAATATGGTGGTGGACCGAATAGAGAGACGTGCGGACATAGTAAACATAATCGTCCTGCACGACGAGAACCGCGTCTAAGAGGATTATAAAAGCAAATCAAGTTCTTAGTTTGGCTCACAAGATTGTCGACATGTAGGTTGTGAACTCGGTAATCATTGTACTGAAGTCCTGTCAGCGAATGGCTTAAAAAGCCACGAATCTCGATAATCACCTGAGAAGGCTCTCGTTAAGAGCTGGATAAGGGCCTTGATACAGTAAGCGGTACTCCTGGACATAGCACTGTCGTTAGGAGGTTCTTATGTCTGGAAATATCTGCTACTGGCGTTCAAGCCTGTTTCCAATACCAGCCATTTAAATAATTTTTTTTTTTAAGAAATACATATTTAATAATAAAAGAAACATGTATAATTCGCAAACGAACAAAACTTTTTTTTAATGTTGTTCAAATTGCAGTGACAGTTTCAACAACACAGAACACCTTCTGAGCAATACATATTATTTATTTATTTTAAGTTTTATCTTGTCTTAAGAGTAAGTTTCTAATTATTTCACAAGCAGAAACAAGATACGGCAACAATACTTATGTGTATGGTGTAAGATAAATATTCCTGAAGTTGTACATCATTTTTTACACGATGTCCTAAAATCATGTCCAACACGGAAAACCTTAAAAATACGTCGAAATCTTCAATTTGGAAGTTATTAAGACACGACCCGCGGCTATATACGAATAAATTCAACATCAACGACAAACATAGGTAATTCGATAATAACACAAACATTTGAGGCGAAAACACGCACAGAGCTACCAAACGCGGAGCGAACCATAATTAACAAAGATAAATATCGTTTATTACTGTTAGGAAAGTCGATTAGAAAAAAACTACCCCTTTCACCCCACAATTTGTAACCCGTACAGTGGGCGCCGCACCGCGCCGAGCCGAACGACACGCATAAAAACTTACGACAGCTCGCACAAGTGGAGGAGGCTCTCTTCTTACTCCTGGTGCTGGCGTAGCAAAAAAAAAAAAAACAAACAAACATCCGAATTGAGAACCTCCTCCTTTTTTAGAAGTCGGTTAAAAATATTAATGCTTTTTTTAAATTAACAGTACATAAATACAAATGGTACAACAAAGTGGTACCTACCTATATATTTCTGAATTGCTTGCAATGAATAAAACGTTTTGTTTAAATTACAACAAGGAAATACGGTTTGGAATTGCATATATTATAAATATTTTGTAAAAAAAAAAATTATGATCACTAGATATATTTTTACTGTCAGATTTTCCATCTATGTAGTTTGTTCAGATGATTCACGTGATGTGTGTGATCAGTACCAGTCCACCCACGTTGATACTGAAGTTCCGCCTCCACACTACTTAACACTAGGAATAAACTGTTACAGTTACATAACGCTTTTCCATAATAATAGAATCATTATCGAAAAACAGAAGAGCGGCCAGCTGATTTATTGGATGATAATGGCCGCTGTCATAAATAGCTTTTTCTAATGAATGTTTTTTTATGCATACGCGCAGTCAGACGCACCGGGCCGAACATAGCTTTTTATTAATGCACTCTGACTAATTACGTATGCATGTTAGTTTTTTATTTATACTTTATAAAAAGCAAGGATTCACCTTGAATTATAATGGAAAAGTAAACTCCATAATCAAGCGTGAATTTCTGTGATAAGAGAACTTCAAACTTTAAATTAAACCTTTTGTTTTAAACGGTCTTGTATTATATTCTCACAAGACTTGTCTGAATGTGTTAAGAGAAATCGTTATAATTAGATCTCTATTGTTCATAATTATAAAAGCTATACACGTGGATTAAATTAAAGTATTTTAGATTGATTGAAATAAAAAAAAACGTAGGTACTAATAAATTATAAAATTAATAATTTGTAACGACAACGTCCGCAACATTAGAACTCAATTGAACAAATACCGATTAGGTTAAAAAATAACAATTGAATCACTTTAATGTCACTAACATGTGTTGTCCAACCTTGACAAATGCACGAGATTAAGTCGTATGGTGCATGATTCGTACGGACAGTGTGATTTATGATGATCGCGGACTTCAAATATGAGCAGTGCGTCGCCGTGCGCTCGTGGCTCATGCCCGATACATTCAACACGCGCATAATTTCCTCAACATTTCGCCCTGACTTAAAACGACTTAAAAATTCAGCGTTTCCCTGTTGAAAAAAAGAGTTAATATTGATCGTAGATTTCTCGTCGTGGGGTGCAGCGGCCGGCTGAGTCACCCCACGGTTTTTTACTCACCCTAAGTTATATTTTTTGTAAAGCCCCCCCTCCACCCCCGGCTCGCTTTAAAGGATGAGTAGTCTCTATGGAAACGGCTCGATCTAATTTATAGGCGGGAGAAAGTACGGATTGCTTAATTAAGAATTTAAAATGTGTCTGCTAAGTAATTAATTATAAATTTTCAGTCCGCTAACTTAGAGCTCGAGATAAAATTCTTTTTTCTAATGACGCACATTTTCTACTGTAGAGGCAGTGAGAATTTAATTAACGTAGAACAAAGAGCTTCTCTTAGAACGAGAATGACTACTATTTCGAGGGTCTTTTCAGAGTTTTATAATAGGTAGTATTTTAATATCGTTAATACACGCATATTCTGGACAATGGATGCCAAAGTCACGTGAAAAACGCGTAACCTTTTAAGTGTAAAATCCGTTCTACTCTACATGGAAGTGTACCGAATCTGTTAGAATACTACTCATTTGAATATGCTATAAAATGATTCAGTAATACTTGTGTGGAGCCGTACTCCGACGTATAACGTGTGGGTTTATGAATACGCAAGGGTTGTTTAGCCGGGCGCCGAGGGCACGCGCGATTCAAAAAACTCTGGGTCACGGCCGACTCGCGACTCAGTTGGCGGCTTTTTGTGGCCCTGAACGCGCGTCCCACGCGGTGAGCAGCGCCCGCGCAGGTTACACTCTACACCAGGTGAGTTTTTTTTATTCAATTTGGTAAGCAATACTTCTTAAAGTTTTCAGTGTTACCCTGACTTTAGACTGCCAGGTCTGGTTAGTTTAGAACGTTAGAGTAAATTTATGCCATCAGTTATGCTAGGTTATCACTAGTCATAAAAATAGTTAGCAAACATGATTTCGTGATAGCGAGCCATGAACCTAGTTGTAACTGATTTACATAAATCAGGTAAAGGGGTTACAGAAAATAGGATTCTAGATAGATAGATGGGTAATCTAGATTAGGTATACATGTATTTATAAATGTTAATTTATTCCATAGCTAATATTTGCTTATTCTTACCATAAGTCTTGCTTATACTAGTAATGGTAAGTAATGGAATTATTTCTAGTTCCCCATATTAATGTTACCCTACCTACTAATATTGTAGTGCACCCCTTTGCTCAACGGTTTTAGTACAAAGAGGATAAGTACCGATGACAATTGTCCATTCTGCTTTATTGAGCAATTTATTTTTATACGTTTTTGATACTTCGATGCTTCTTTAATCTGTTCTTTTATTTGAACGCTAATTAAACTGACCTACAACAGTTTATTGATTGGATCCTTGGACTTTTATATGAAAATTCAAACCACTTAAATAAAAACTATTGAACTACATTTCATCTTCGTATTGATTTTAATCTGATAAGGAATAATGTTAATAAAACTAAAGACATCCAAGTGATTAAGTTTTGCTTCGGTATCAGCACACTAACCCAATAATATGAATGTACGAGATTTGCTGATCATAATAATTAGATCTCGTGGGTTAGGCGAAAAAAAAAACAATGGTGACAATGCTGCCTAATGAGCCATAAAGAAGAAAACGATACGTAGAGCAAGGCGTAGACAAAAAGGGCGCGGCGGGGGGTGCGGGGCGCGCGCGGGCGGCGGCGCGAGGAAATGGCGGGAGAGCTAAATTAATTTGCGCGCTCCCGCCAAACAAAGGCACGCTAATGGAACGCGCCGAATGGAAAAAATGCCACCGTCCGCTCTCCGGCGACTTATTTTTTTTTTTTGTAAATACAACCTTTGACTTTCCCAAATGAATAACATTACACCCGTCGAAGTTTGCCTGCGCTTGCTTTGTCCCGAATTAATGAGGAAGAAGAAAACGCGATACTCACCACGCGTATTTCATAATTGTTCACTCGCAACAAACTTGGCTTCTGTTTTAATTACTTCAAGTGAAAAGTTCTGTCTAAGAAAAATATTCTTTTGTTCCTTAACATATTTCTAAGAGCAAATAAACAACGAGCACATTCTCTATCTTGAGGTGACGTTCAAAATAAATTATTGGAAACAAAAGAGCGTTTATCGTGAACAAAAGCGTTGTTGAAATGATGGGAGTTAATTAATTAGATGTGTAAACATTAAACATGTGAACACTTCAACATGTCACGGCTTCGTAGCGCGTAGCACTGTCGTAGCGGCGCGTAGCTCGCCTACGCAATCAGACTGTGAAAAGTTTACTTTTATCATCAAAACGGAGTAGTTAGTCTTTTTTATTAATTTCTTGAATGAGGAATCCGTAATGAGTTAATGACACATGGTCGGCTTTTTGAATAGTGTGTTTGGGAGTGGAGCAACGGAAATTCCTACATATTTGAATGAGGCATTTGGTGGTGACCGCTGGTGGTGCTTTTTACACAAAAGACTCAAAATCCTGCCTGCTGAAGTATATGAAGAAGATAGATGAGCTTCATACAGACTGTCAGTGTAAATGCGAACTTGCCAACACTCAGTAATTTTTGCTGAAGAATGGACCTGGACGCACAAAGCATAAACGACGCATTACCTTCGAAGTAAAGGTGTTCATTCAGAGATGTGATAAGATAATCGCATTAATCGTACATGTCACCCGCCACTGGCGAGCTGCGCTATCTGGAGTCGCAAGATGCCGGAAACAATGAGCGATGGTTATCTAAACGTACCTGCTCAGGGCAGCGTTTTGTCGCAAGACAATATTAATGCGCGCGCCATTACTCAAGCCAGATTTATGTGCTCCCAATTAAAAGTTGCCACTGCTGAAGACGCGAAATTAGTGGAATTCTCTTACATTTATCAAGACATCAACGTTGCCTCGCGCCACGCGAAACTTCCCAAATTTAAATTAGAGACGATTTTTACAGCTACCTCCCCGTGGGGGAAGGGAGGACGCTACCCTTTCCTTATAACGAGGAAGGCCTCATGCATTTTTATGTGCTTCTTTTTTCGCCGGCGTTTTAAACAAGGGGGTGAGCGTGGGGTGCGCCGGGGGGTGAACTTTTTTATTCGCGTCTTGATAAGTTAGGGTTGAAATTAGACGTTCGAGTTTCGTTCGCGGAATTCATAATGACGAAAATTAATAAGTTTTCTTTTGAGGGTCCTTCGAACTACGGCGGTCGGCGAATACTTATAGATGCGAGTGTAATATTGTATTCTGTCACGCTTATAAACTACTGAGTTACCGCTGCCGGAATACATGTTTTAACATTCTTGGTTTCCTAAATAATAACAGATTTACATATTTGGCAATGAATTTTACAAGTTTGTCAAGCATAATTTAAAATAATTAACAACATGCACATATTGCACACATCCGCATTTTGTTTTCAGACACTATTTGAACCCGAATTCCGTCAAAAATTATGTCTATTTTCTACTGCCATCTGACGTCTAACGTAATCTAAACCACTCTATACTTACTTAGACTTTTCTGGTACAAGCCTACCTTAATATTCCCAACTACTGCCCATTCTGAGAGTCAGAATGAACAGTAACAACCACCAGAAGAACGGTGACGTCGGTGAGCCAAGGAAGATGGATGAGTCCCGGAGAAACAGAACTGGTTTCATCGTAAACCTCATCAATCGCCTACCATCAGGCGCGATCGAGGTCAAGAGCTCAACAAGGGCTCAACCAAAACAAAAAACCCACAAAAGTGAGTAGTAAAAACATTGAAGTTAGTCACACATCAAACCTTTTATTTTCTGAAGGTTTTGTTTGTTACGGGTAACAGTTTCAATAAACCTGGACTACCTCTATCAATCCACAAAAGTGTTACGAGGCACGGAGGTGTGAATCACAGATTGAATGATAATTTGGATTGGATTATCAAATTGTAACAAAAAAAGACACAAAAGTATTTATTCTTATAAAATTGTAAGGAACCCAAGCTTATGCTCATCGGCATGTAGATTTAAAACAAACGTGGATAAATAGGTTCTGTATACAACGTGTGGTTTCTTCTAGGTAAGCGTGCTCCATCTTCGACCACATCATCACTAACCATCAGGTGAAATGGTGGTCATCGCGTTTGACCACCATCTCACCTATTACGAATAAAAAATAAAAAAAAATTGGCCAAGTGCGAGTCAGACTCGCCCATGAAGGGTTCCGTAGTAACTATAATAAATATAATATGCTTAATATATTTATTTGAAAAAAAAAAACAAAAATCCTTACAAATTTCTTAAAACTAGCTTATTTGAAATTTATACAACTACGCCAAATAACTTTGTTTTCATAGTATTTGTATGAATTACAAAGTTAAGTTAAGATTTTTCCATCAAAATTTAACACCTATATTTTATAACGGAAATCGATTCAGAAGCCGATTCTGAACTTTCAGGAATTGCGTTTATTCTGTTACACGTTGAATAGGCACGAGTTTGACTATCACCACAGGTTCATATCTATCGTATTATTCTAATCTCGGTTATCGTTTTTCTTTATGCAAAATAGTATCGAGGTGGGATCCTTGGACTTATTTTTTACTTATTTGCAATTTATACAACTACGCCAAATAACTTTGTTTTCATAGTATTTGTATGAATTACAAAGTTATATTTGCGGTTTTATAAGATATACTGTATCTCAAAAACTGCTGACTCGATCTCGTTCAAACTAATTTTGGTTGAAAGTTTACATTAAGATCTACAACATACGGTTTTTTTTAGATTTTTCACTTCATTATTATAGAAGTTAGAGGGGGGACACACATTTTACCACTTTGGAAGCGTATATCTTTTAAACGATTAACTTTATGAAAAAGTAATTTTAGAAACCTTAATGTCATTTTTAAATACTTGTCTATAGATACCACACACGTATAGACATAAAAGAAAATATTTTCAGTTTCAGTTCCATGTATGGAGAGCCCCCTTTATTTTAAATATTTTTTAAATTTTCTCTTAAAATCGGAAAGCGGTTCACAGAATACATTTACCTACCAAGTTTTACATGTATATTCCTAATAGTTTCGGAATAAAATGGCTGTGACATACGGACGGACGGACAGACAGACAGACGGACAGACATGTCGAAACTATAAGGGTTCCGTTTTTTGCCATTCGGCTACGGAACCCTAAAAAGTCCAATACCTCAGACACCGCAATTAGAATATTAAATTATAAGTCTAAAACAACATCCGTAACAAAATAAATTGAAACCAAACCAAGACATTTTTTATAAAATAATTATCCTTACTAAACGCAAAACGTATGTGCGTCATACAATATCCTTACACAGACGCATACACTCATGCAATGTTAGCGGCCGACACGAAACGCACACAATTTCCTTGAATTAAGGATTGTATTATTTCGTCATGATACTGCGTTTCTATTTTAAGTTAAATGAAAGATTTTTCCATCAAAATTTAACACCTATATTTTATAACGGAAATCGATTCAGAAGCCGATTCTGAACTTTCAGGAATTGCGTTTATTCTGTTACACGTTGAATAGGCACGAGTTTGACTATCACCACAGGTTCATATCTATCGTATTATTCTAATCTCGGTTATCGTTTTTCTTTATGCAAAATAGTATCGAGGGTGGGTTAGGATAAAACAGAACAGAGTATAATAGATACAGTATTAATATCTCCTTCCTCGGTGAGCTGCCGTCGGTTTACGTTCTCCTTTTAATTATTCAATAAAATGTACGCAATCGAATGTAAATTATGAATCTGTTATTTTTTCTTTAGGAGAATGTGTTATATGTGGAGATCAATGTTTTTACAAAGGATCTACCATGTGTGAGTTATCTCGTAACTATTATTAAGCGATCGAATAATTAGGAATAACGCATCAAAAGGTGTTTTTAACTTAACCAAATGACTTCTTTATTTTGAAGTGATATACAACACGTTCGGAATTGTTATTTCCAAATAATTATAGATTTTTATTGAAGATTAAGTAGGTAGGTAGCAATAATAATAATAATATTGGTTATTATTTTCACTACAGTATTGAAAATTCTTTTCAGGGAAATCAAAGAGCCTGTCGATTAAAATAGATATAATGGGTTATTGAGGTGTTTTCCCCACATCAGGCATTAGTGCGGTAAGTAACGCGGCCCGACACCGTATCGGAGACTGTCAGGCAGCGCGCGGCGGGCGGGACGTGTGGCGAGTGCACATGGGGACACTTGTTGAGTCTCGTGTGGGCATGCGCGCCTCACCTCGCGACACATGACCGACACACATGCTTCCTGTTTACTTACACCACCGACTCAATTGTGACAGGTAGTCTTGATGTTAAACACAACATTATTACAAGTTAATGTTCAAACGGAATAAAATATGAATAGGTAGTATGCTATGCACGTAAGCACATTTTGTAAGGACTCGATCTGTAGGTACCTACGACCTGTTTAATGAGTACGGAACTTGATCGACTAAAGTTTAATAAATCAAGAGAGATAAAACATCAAAATTCGTTTCATAACAGTCTATTTCCACAAATGAATGACTATTATATTTCATCAAAAGTTAGAAATTGGAGAAATCAACGAAGCACTGTGAAGTCGGATTTGTGCAATTATAAGAATAAAAGAAAGTCATTAGTCCAATCAATCTGTGCGGGAGGCGAGCGCGCCTGGACTCTCGTATTATAATTCTCGTCTAATAACGTCGTTAACAACGCACATTAAAACAAAACAAACAGCGGCGACGGCAGAGGGCGCGGAAGCGGGCGCGGGCGCGGGAGCGGGCGGCGCCATCCTTCCTCGAATCCGTGTCATTAATTTACGTAATGCGTAGGTACGCGCTATCCCCAAATATTTAAGAAGCCTCCTCCGGGAGCGCCCGCTCCTCCACTATTCCCCTCCCGCGCCACCCGCCACCCACCCCCGCCTGCCGAGAATTATGGCGGCCGCCTTGTAATTATATTTTTTAATTTATCTTCCTTAGCGAATACAATGGAGGCGCCACCCCGCCACCGGAGCGCTTCTTTCTCATGCTGAATATTGTATCAGGCCGCTGAAAAAAGGAAAGAACGCTTTAATTACAAGCGAGAGAGCGACCGGCATTACGCGCTAAATATTTGATGTTGTCTCTTTCTTCGAACGCCCGGCGGGCGCTCGCAGGGCGGCCGTGTCCTCAATAATTAAAACGCCTATTAACTCATTCCTCTTCAGGTGACCCCTCATTACGTCCCGAATAAAAAATTTCGAACACATCGTATATATAGTGATTGCTGCCAAGTGCCACCCCACATAATTAATCTCTACCACACTATCACTATACATTCACTGTTACGTTCCACTTTTGGTATTATCTAGCCACAGTGACCAACTTCCCAGGCGTATCATTCTCTAACTAGCATATCAATCAGGGTGCTTAAAATATTATTACTCTAGATATAGGTATTCTTTTATGATGGATGTAATAATTCTGATACCGATAAACAACGTTGATGAAGTGACTACGCGATGCGATCCAATCCATATGAATTAATTAAAGTAAGTTATAGGAAAAAAAAACACAAATAACTACGAATTGCAGTTAGGATCAAATCAAACAACAAAATATGACGTAGAAGTAGAAAGACCCAGATTTCTATAAAATTTAAATAAATTAAAACCTACATACAAGATCGTAGCGTAGCACTAATCAGTGACATACTCATACTTACTTGCTTTAACCATACTAAAAACTTTATTTGCGATCTGCTATTGCAAATGTTTTGACTTATATATCCAGCGATGTTACTCACAAAGTCACAAGACAACACTAACACACATAACTCAATGAATACGCTTGCTAATTTAAACCTACGTGAATAGTAGCAAAAGATACATGTGTAGAGCTCAGAGAGTATGCCACGCGTTGATTTATTATAAGTTACAACAGTCGCAAACGAAGGCGGATTTCGTAGCGCGGACACGGTGTGCAGTACTTAGCGCGAGGAGACAAAGTATAAAGTAGCACCCCAGCCACCCACTGAAAAACGTCTCTAATATTCTTTTAGAAACGGTGGCATTTACGGGCTATATTTTATCCTGAATTTGCATACGCTCCTTTTTCGTACCCGTCCTCTATTTTATGGGTGAGTTTTTTTCATCCGGGGGTTAAGATACAAAAGGGTAAAGCGGGCCCCGCGCTGATAATTAAATTGCACCGGAGCGCGGGAGCGCGAGCGCGCTGTTAAAACTGTGCCCACAGATACTTTGTAGTCACCCTGCCGCCGCTACCGGCTCACCCACCCTGTGCGTTTTTATAGTCCCACGACACATTAAACTTGATGATTAAATCATTAATATTCTACAGCAATGACTTGTGCTTGTATCTGTGTTTTGCAGCTAATGACAAATAAAATATTTCATACTTAACGTTTTAAGTTTATAGCTTTGCAGTATACATACGTGCGCTAATGGCCTGATGAGCCTGCTGCTATGAATACCTTAGTAATATTTAACAAATTAATGTTATTCAAATTGGACGAAATTTTTCATGTCCTAACAGCCGTGATAATAATTTAACTAACAAATTAGGAGAAATCTTACCCTGCTCTAAGTCAAATTACCATAATTGCTAATCAAATGTTGTAGGAGTAGCAGCGTCGGCGCGGCCGCTCGCTTTGTACTAATTACAAATTCTAATTCCCTCTCTTGTTTCATAGGCCCTTTGAATTTTTAAATTATTACTTTTGCTTTAAGCTATCAAATTAATGCTAAATTTGGCTAATCAAACGTCTATTAAATCCTATTCGAAACTCTATCTGGGAAAATATTTTAAGAGTAAGATTGCGACTGGGATAAAACCCTGAAAATCAATATAGAATACTTGCCTACATCCACATCTCTTTAATTTAACTTAATTATTAGTCAACAGAGTAACAATCTCGAGCAAACTTAACTAAACAAACTTAAAATTATTCACACCTTGTGATGGATCTATTCTTAATTGATTTTACGAAATTTTACGTTTAGGCAGGTACACTGAAATGAAGAGCTTTTTACACAACGGTCGTGTTAGAACCTCGTTGTTCCCCCGAGTATTGCTTCAGTCCATGGTCTTGATAATTAAAATTTAATGCTGATATTTAACATTTACTTAAAATGTCGCAAGTTACAATGAAACTCGTCTTTCATTTTACCTGCAACTTTAAATGTAAAAAGTTAGTATTCTCATTTTGCCACTCTCGTAAAGGCAAGATTGTAAAGACCTCTTTGTTTCATAATATAAAACGTGTATGACCGGTATCAAAGTGCCTATTATACAGTTACACGATATTTTGGGATATTATCGTTCCATTCAATGTTGCCAATGTAACATTCAACAGTACGTAATGTTGTTCATATATTTGTACTCGTAAGCGTTTTATAAGGAATCAATGGCAATGGCGCAATAAATAAAATTTAAACGTTATATAAAATCATTGAACACCTATTTGTTATATGAGCTCACGAAGAGTCTATAATTTGTTTGAAGTGCTATAAAGAGGATTTTCTTGAAAGGAAAAATAACTCGTCAAAAAACTTAATATTAAAACATTTTCGCAGTACCTTAGGTATTCGAGAGCAACGTTGCGAACGATTTTAATTCTATCACAAGTCTACTTATAAATAACACCGGCTCCAATTAAAAGCGCGCGACAGCTTTGAAAGTGGAATGAAGGAAAGTATAAGTACCTAGGTGGGGAAATGTGGCCGTGTTTACGGAAAAGCTCCTCCGGCAAATATTATCGCGAGACGAGCGCGATCAAATATTCAGGCGGCGCGCGGAGCGGCGGGCGCGGGACGCAACCCTCTCCAAGTTTCAAGCCCTTCCCTTTGCACGCCCTACACTAATTACGTTTAGAGTTCTTAAGCGAAATTACTTAGGCCCCTCGCCACCCGCGCCCGCACCGACCCTACCCCCTTCCGGAAATGAGGCGCGCTGGAAAAACAAGAAAGAGGAAAGCGTTATATAAGAAGGTCGCTGTCTTTCTGAACGTCCTAAATCTGGCCAATCTCTAAAAGATGTTGATGTAATGATTTTTTTCTTCATTTTCGCGAACCTTCTCTGTTCATGAGCGGTTGCTAAGTGAAAAGCAATTAAAGCACGGGCGAGTGATCTCCACCCTGTCCCCTTCCAACAGCCTCCCGACGCCCACCTAAACACTCATTCGATCAACAAGAAAGATATGATAAACACAATTATATGCATTTAACGATCATAGCTATCCAACGCCAAACGAGGTCCTACTTGCTGACACCACTATTACTATCTCGTAAAAACACACGTTATGATGCAAGCACACGTGGCTGGTTATCGATGCAGTATACATAGGTATGTAGCTATGTATACAGATACAAAACTTCAATTCAGAGATTTGTGGGATAACCTGTTGAGCTCTCAGAGCTACGTCAAGTAACACATAGCCAGCATAGTGCAGTGTGTAACCTCGCCACACACAGATTTTTCTCGCCAAGACTTTCAATTCGACAGTAACAGGAAAATGTTCTAGTTTCAGTAATATAGGCTATTATGAAAGTTTACGCCTTTATCGCCGAATTTTCCATTTTGAAATAAATCGGGGGAATTACGTAACTAAAATCATTTTATGGAAATATCATTCGAAAACATAATTATAAATTCATTTTGCGGCACGTTGTGGAGCGACCGTCAGAGGCAGTCGCGAATTTAGCGAACAACCGCCCGGCCGCCGACACCGCGCTTCCGCACCTTTCATGTGCCAACGCACAGTTTAATTTCCTAATTCTCAAAAATATTCTCCAGAGACAAGACAGTCCTGGAAGACTTTATGATCTAATAGGAAGCCACCGCCGACACAAACACACAAACACTCGCTACGAAGCAACAACAACGCTGTATAATTTCCTGTTTTACTAAATAGCTTTGAAGCTTGTAAATAGATTTATATGACAGTTCCTTTCAGCTCGTCATTTCGTTATACCTCCCATTAGTCTCTTTGCATTCGACTCAAAAATACTAACATTCTGAGAACAAACCATTGCACCTTTTCGTACGCTGTATATGAAACTTTAAACCTACCAATAAGGCAGTCATTGACTAGATAGATGAGTATTTGCTTGTGAAGTTATGTGGTAGCAACGATTTTATTTTTCGGTAGTACCTACTTACAAAGCCTCCAAAACCTTATATTAAATGCTTAAGCATCAGTGTGTGTTCTACCTAGGTCAATAGTTAAATCGGACGTCTAAAACCCGCATTTCCCAGACAACAAACAATATCAGCCATCTTTTCTGACTAATCAACAATGTTAGAAACTTGACAGGCTGAAATTTACCACCAATTTAGCTGTTTTGCAAGTTTTATTCTAAAGTAAATTCCTTGGTGTCCAACGGCTTAAATTAGGTAATGTAGATGGAGAATAGCGTCGCAAAATTACAAAACAAGAGAGGGAAACTTGCGGTTGTTTAATGAGATTTAAATAATTAATGAGCGTGCAAAATTGGTTTCTTTTTTCAGGCAGCGGAGTGCTTCGGGGGCTACGATGAAAAACAAGCCATAATTGCAACTCCGACCGGCGCGCGATGGGGACAGGCGCTAACACAGCTTCCTCGCGATATTACCCGGCGAGGGAGCTCTCCGCCGATCATAATTTATAAAGTAAAACTTTTAATTGTAGTCGCTATAAATCTTATTATGACTTCAATTAAACTTGTAAGCTACTTCTTAAATATTAAGTCGTTAATTTATGAAGCTAAACAGGCTCCCTATCTATTGATTTCCTGTCGTTGTTATAATTTAATTTTGTTGCAAGTACCTTAATTATTATTATTTCCTACTCACCGTTACTAAAATAACAGTTCTGTCCATGTCTTTGTGAAATATTTACTGAACCTTGATCGAATTCTAATTCCAAAGAATCAATAGAACTGCCTGCCTACTGGTTTTCCCACATCAAATTTAACTTCATTGGATACTTATTTATACATATGCACAAACGTATTTAGATCTTATCACTCGTCACATATCTACTGAACAGTAAATTTTCGTTATTTCCCTAAAAAGGGCACCCTAGCGCATTTACATACGGTATGCTATAGGCTACTCATATTAATTACTACAAAAGCGCGACCGTTAGTCGAGATTCCGGATGACTGATTCCAAAATAATTTACTTCTAAAGTCTTACTTTGTCACGAAAAATGCAACTTTCAGTTCGTTGACTTTATAATAATGAAATCTCTTTATCGCGATATCTAACGGAATAGGTAAACGGAACAATGTTCTTATTCAAATGTGTGTGATTGACATCTCGCCGGGCGGTCAGCGCGGTGGCCCGCCGTTTTGCAAGATTTGCCTCCCTTCGCCCTACCGGAGCTATTGTAAGTCTGACCACGATCAAAGCGATTGTGATCAAATCCAAAAAACTATTTAAATTTCATTCACCACCAGAAGCCATTTTCTACAATTCGCTGGGAATTTCCGTTATGAATCAGGCGACTGTTCCGATTCATTGGCTGTCATGTATTAACTGGTTTTTAACACAAATTAAATGTGGGGCAAGGACAGGCAATGCAAGCTCAACAAACAATCTTAGGTATGTATATGTACCTAATTGATGTACCAACTTTTGGCGTAGGTACCTTTTTTTTTTCGATATTTTATTTTCTTTACACTACCTGTTCCAAATCTTAGTTCAGATACCCGTCAGTGACTGTAGCCCTATGAAGGACAAATGAGAAGAAAGGTTTTTTTTTTTTGTGTGTGGCATCTCGCAGGTCAACCTCTGAAAAATGCGAACCACTTTTAATTGACAAGCCAAAAAACAAAGCCTTGAAGCGGTGCGCTCATTACCGAGTGCAGATGTTCGGCCCCACTCGCGTGCTGTACTTGTCCCACCCCACCAAAACATTGTCAGCTTCACTACACAAAAAACGCGCCCAGATTGTTTACCTCACTTTTTACCTTTTTTAAAACTACTGTTTAGCTTTTTATAAGTATTTTTGTCGCTGAGCACGCGGCCACTGCCTCTATAGAGATATCATTCAAGCGTTTACAGATAGGTGCACGATCTATTATGATGAGCGATGCCAAGGCTATTCATTTTTAATGTTTATTTAAATACAGATAATCGGGGGATTTGTTGAAGATCTCGATATTTTGAATTTAATTTGTATCATTTTTTTAAATCTCTGTTAACTTTAGGGGATAGTTAAATAGAGAATAAATTTTTAAAGAGCGAATTGAACATTGGTTGAGTATGGTGGTGATGAACTGATTTGATTGATACTTAAGGTATTCACTGATAAACATTGACTTGTCTTGGTAGATTAGCTGAAGAAGTTACACATTCCGTAGTGTTCCATTAAATATTAAAAAGAAAAATCGCCTTTAAAACTTTATTTTTAAACAGTTTCTATCATTACTATTGTCATATATATTGGCGGTTGTTGCTTATCTACATGGCGTCAATCACGGCGCGTACTCAGCGGCATACAACACCTCAAATCTCCGAATTCGTGTTGGTGATACCTCAAATGACCTACTCAAAAGGGTGGATACCCTTTCAAACAAAAAGAATTTTCCAAATTCATACATAAATATACGCGACGAATTGATCTTTTTTGGAAGTCGGTTAAAAACAATCACATATAATATGATGCATATAAAAAAGATATAAAATCTGTTTTAAAAGATAGTAGTTTATAATTAAATTTATGTAGTTGTAAGTTCTAAGTTACTAATCAACAGCTAACTACTCTTTATTATAATCTGTGAATAACGTAGTGAGTAGTATATTTGTTACTATATGATTCAATCCTGTACTGTTTGTAATATTTATTATACTACTGTTTGTTATTCCTATGAAATAAAATAGAAAAAATAAAAAATAACTCTGATGCAGTTGACGACGAAATATCTATAATTAAATAATGATGTTTATTTTGCAAATAGGTTATAAATAACACTTTCACATGTCTCTTTTTTCGTAAATGTAAACTAGATGAGGCCAGTGCTTCCTAACTAGTCAGTTAGTCAGAGTAGTCACTCTGAGAACAAACACTGTAACAAACTCAGAGGTCAACGTTTCTTTTAAAGTCCATATAATCTGTAGTGATCATATCATATGAGAGCCATGTCGGTTAATGTCTGTGGTGCCCTTTAGAGGACAGAATCACACAGATTTGAGCAGGCCTGTCCAAACAGTGCAAGCATTTGTCAAATATCGCGTAGCTCAACTTAGAACCTTAAGGAGCTCGAACGATTTGACGAACAATACCAAAGTAAGGACATTTGGGTTTTGGGAGATAAGTAAAAGCTACCAACTGCACCGATCTGCATGAAAGGTAAAATCTTTAGACCTTTTTCGTCGTTTTTGCGGTCAAGTCAATAGGAAAAGGGAATGAAAATACATACTTTCATTCCCTATACAGGTGTAGCAAGTGATTCGGGTCAATGTGAATGTCATGGGTGAATGTTCGTCTTTTTTGGTGTTGGGCACATACAGGCACATACATACGTATAGTTTATCTGGACACCTCCTAACTTCCTAGGAATACTCAGGTATAACTTACAATCTTTGATATTTGCTTAGGTATGAGTAAAAGGTCAGATGTGTGATCTTAGACCTCATCTATCGCTTATTTAATGATGTCAAGCAGTTTGAGTACTTGTGTGGCCTACCCAAAGGTCCTTACTTTGGTATTGTTCGTCAAATTGTTGAGCTCCTTCAGTTCTAAGTTGAGCTACACGATAACTGACTAATGCTTGCACTGTCTGGACAGGTCCGCTCAAATTTGCGTGGTTATTTCCTCAAAAGAATACCACAGACATGAACCTACATGCTTCTCATATACAAATACAAATTGTCTGGACTTTAAAAGAGACTTTGACCTCTGAGTTTGTTTCGGTGTTTCTTCTCAGAGTAGTCAGTTAGGAAATACCGGCCTCATCTAGCTAAACCAAACACGCAAAAAAACATGACGTGTAAAAGTGTTATTTATAACCAATTTACAGAATAAATATTTCATTTCATTTCATTACCATCAGGCGAGATCGAGGACAAGAGTGGGCTCATCAGTAGTAAAAAAAATGTTTCCGCTTTTAAGCCGACTTCAAAAAGGAGAAGGTTTCCAATTCGACTTTTTCTTACACCGCTAGTTTTTGACTACTAAAAGGTATTGATGAAGGCACGCTCATTATAAACAGAGCCTATGTAAAATTACTCAGTTCTCTTATCAAATACCTATTGTTAGTTTGTTTTCTGTGAATGCTACTGAAAATTTTGAAAAATTCAGATCCACACTGAACTGAAGGCTCATGGAACGTTATTGTACGTCAGAATCTAGCCATAAGGAAAGTGGGTTAAGTTAAAGTTGGTACCCACGTCTGCAACAGCCGTCCCCGCCGATGAACACGGATGTGGTGTAACCAGACAGTCGCTAAACGACTTTAAAAATTCTAAGATATCTACGATTTAAACTTAAAAGCCACAAATGCATGATTTCCTGTTTACCGAGTAAAAAATATAATAAGTAGAGGAAGGATGGAAAAATACAATTTTAAGTGAATACTCGTTGAAGTTACAAAAACGGGTGTCATTCAATCAAGAGGCATCGCGACCACACAGTTTGTTTTTGTGTAATGCATTTTTTGCGAAACATTTTTATTAAAACTTTGTCTTTCATTTCAATAGCGACCTGGCTTGTTATTTTATTCGTCTTTTTTGTTCAACACTGAAATCATGTTTTTAAATTACGAAAACTTATCTTTCTGACGATTGTGGTGATTCACGCATCACGTACCGAGGTAGAGGTCATTTCAACAGTGAACTTGTAGATTTATTTTAAAAAAATATTCAGAATAGGCTCGCGTTTGACTACCATCTTACTTGACGGTAAGTGATGAAGTGGTCGAAGATGGATCACGCTTACCTAGAAGAAATCTATTCACTCTTGACTTAAAGACCCTCAGGTTATAGCTTTCGGAAAACAGACTCCGGCAGGGAATTCCACTCCTTCGCCGTACGCACAATGAAAGTATTCACAAAACGTTTTGTGCGTGTGGGTGGGATATCCACCAATAAACGAAGGCGCATCGCCGTTTGTCTTATAGTCCGATGATGGAACGGACTTGTCGGAATTAGATTGTTTAATTCCATCGCACACTCCCCGAAATGTAACCGATAGAAAACCGACAGACTTGCAACTCGTCATCGATGTTCAAGGCTCTGCAGCTTTGACTCGACCAGTGCATCGTTGCCAATGAGTCTCTTGGCCCGTTTCTCGACAGACTCAAGGGCGTCCAGTTGATATTTGGCAGATCCATCCCAAAGATGAGAGCAGTACTCCATACACGACCGAACCTGGGCTTGATAAAGATTGAGCAGCTGTTCCGGTGTGAAGTACCGTCTCACCTTTACTAGAATTCCCAACATTTTTGCTGCTAATTGAGCCTTAGCCTCGATAAACGACCATTGAGGGTGTCAAGTTAGTGTAACCCCAAGAAGCTCAATGCGATCGGTTATCGGCACGGTTACATCACGGAAAATAGGAGCCGGTTGGAATTGGCTCCTTTTTGCGGAGAAGAGACACGCCTGGGTCTTAACTGCATTAAACTTGACCAAGTTGGCATCGCCCCATTCAGAGACAGTCTTCAAGGACAAGTTTAAGCACTCAACCATATCCTCACGGAGAGACTGATTCATACATTGTCATTGTCATGTAGGTATAGCTTATAAAGGCTGTACCATACCATGAGTGGTCGTGGTCAGCATGTTGTAAATGCTGGAGTGGCCGATCTAGCTCGCTTCATGATATCTCGCCATCTCTCACTATTAGGCGACAATTTGGAGCACTCATGTAAAGGCCCGTCCACCATGGTCTTTATTTGGTCGGTCCAACGCATCGGCGACTTGAGATGTGTCCGAATAGTTTTAGAATGCGAGTTTAAAGTAACATAAGATAGACGCAAAAAAATATTTATTTATTTTATTTTACAGAAAGCTTACAGACTAATGGCAAAACATAAACAACATTAGTGGATAGGGAACATTGCTAAGCTTCCACATGTATGATATTGTTACGCCAGTCGCTTAGCTAAGTACGTCGAAAAACTTCGACCGACATCTAGGATTTTCGATACAGTAACGCCACCTGGCGGTGAGTAGCAGTACCTACTGAATATGTCGAGAAACTTTGACTTCTAGAGCTTTCGAGTTACTAACGCCACCTGGCGGCGAGGAGCAGTACTAAGTATCTCGAGTAGCTTCTGAAACATTCTTGCCAGTATAGGCAGTGAGTCGATTGTACAAGAATGTTCTAGAACGCAGATCGGGTATAAATAGATCGCAAAGGAACGCAGACGGCAGTCTTATTAGAAGATACGAGGCGATATCATCGAAACTCTACAAGTGAATTTCAGTGCGATTTAAGTGTTAAATGACAAGTATTGTTGTGTGAATAGCTGTGTTAATTCTTATTTTGTGTTTATTTAATTAAAGTGTTAATTTTGGTTTAATTGGTGTTAATTATTTCTATCTCGAACCTCAGCTCGTAACAATATTCAGATACTTAATTCTATTTGCATTTTACATTAAACACATTAGTATACATATTATTTGACGACCTCCTCAAATTTTTGGAAGACGAGTGTCGGATTTTGGATAACACTCGTGGCGCCACGGGGTCACCCCCACTATCTTCTCGGCCTAGAGACCAGGGACGGACTAGGGGCCTAGGGCTAGGGGGCCTGTTGATGTTCGCCCCGCCCCCCGTTTTGCTGGCGCCCGGAGTCCTCATCATTGTGACTTTTGTAAGGCAACGGGGCATGTCATGGCGCGTTGCCCGGCCTTTTTGAATTTACACGTAAGTGCCCGCCACCGCATTGTCAACGCACGCCGGTTGTGCTTCTCGTGCTTGGGGGCCCACTTTCATCGGGACTGCCCCGACCCCCGCCCGTGTAGAATTTGTAAAGGGTCCCACTTGGAGATTTTGTGCGCCAACGCGAACCGCTCCAGCAGACCATCTTCTGAGGAGGGTTCGCGCAGGGGGGGGGGGGGTACCCCGGAGACGAGCACCGGGCTGAGGCACGCAATTCTGTTCGCCGCAATTCAACCCCCGCGCAAGTTGAACGGGAGCCCCGCGAGCGCCATTTGGTCTCCCCTCGTCAGGGAGAACGCGCGTTGGCTGCTAGGCAGCAGGGGCCGGATCGGCACCGCTGCCTTTCCCCTCCGTTGGCGGAACGTCCCCGGTTGGAGTCGCGCCCTCCGCCATTCAGGCATCCGGTGGGATATGCCCCTCCAGTGATGGCGAGCGGCTCGGGACACCGCGCGGACGAATATTTTGAATGTTGGCCTCGTCGTGAACGAGGGCAGCCTGGATGCGGCTATCGGTCGCCGCCCAGGCATCGCTAAGAAATTGGCGCCTGCCCCGCTAAAGGACCCCCCCCCCCCCCCCGATCAGGACGGTTTTGTTGCCAACGGCCTCGGTCAAGGTCTGGGGACCCTTGGGTGACTCGATTGTGGTCCGTGCCATTTTGGACACGGGAGCCCAGGGTTGCCTTTTGTCGTCTTGGTTAGCGGGACAGGTTGGCCTGAAGATGAACGACTTTTCAAGCAACGTTTAGGGCTCCACGAACCGTGGACAGTTCAGCATACCAGTTACCGTTGGCTGGCTTGGTACTGAACACCCAGGGTACCTTGACTGACGCCTGATCGAGTAAAATACTGTGGTGACTGATAGCCGTTGATTTTTATAAACTCTCGCCGATCTTTGATATATTCTACCAGAAATCGGAGCAGTTGAGGACCGAATCCGAGAGATGCAAATTTTGTTAGAAGTATATCATCTTAACATAGTATAAAGCAAAGTCGCTTCCCTGTGTCTGTCCCTATGTCGGCCATTCTCCGATTAGCAAGTTTTACGTGTCCGGGCTTGCATAATCCGTAATATTATCATATTCAATCATCCAATTTTTTTTATATGTTAGATAGCATCCGTATCTAGCTGTAAACAAAAACATAGGCTTCTGTTTTAAGTAGTTAAGACTAAATTAATTTAACTTATGTTCAAATAACTTCTGTTCTCTAATTACCGTGGCGTGTCCGCACACCAACTTAGTATTAAAACTTGCTTGTAATTTTTATAACGTACAGATTTACTTTAATCCATTCAACGTTTTAAACGGTATTAAGCAACGTGTATCGCATACCAAAATATCGACTTAATAGAACCAGTCTATAAATAATTATCATTAAGTAAACGCATGTCCAATCGAAAGTTATAATTGCCGTGACATTTTCTGTTCTTGGGTGTACATCCCTAAATAACAGTATTTGGCACATCAGTACAGTACGCGTCACGTCTCCTCAGTGTGTGCGGCGGTCCATCAGCAGTTGCACGTCTCTAACGTTAGTGTACCACCAATGAAGCACGTGAGTATATAATTACCGTAGCCTTGGTTAAAAAAATTCTAATTACCGTTGTACTTATTTTAATACTTGATTTTTTAAGTTAGACCCAAATTGATCATGTAAATAGAGACAGTACTTTGGCCTCCGTACGTTGTAATAAGCTAGTATTTGCATACTGTATCGGTTTTTGTAATGTTTAAGAAAATCTATAGTTTTCTAGTTACCTTATACCAATTACCATATATTTATAACTAGTACTCACGCGGGGCTTCGCTCCCGTGGCTTCTATCACGGTAAAAACATAACTCTCCTTTTTTGCAGTTGGGTAAAAAGTAGCCTATAACCTTCCTCAAGCTTCAAGCTACTTCCATACCAAATTGCATCCAAATCCACCCAGTACTTTCGAAGATTAGCGCGTTCAAGCAAACAAACAAACAAACAAACTTTTCCGCTTTATAATATTAGTATAGATTACCGTTGTATGAAAAATTACTACTTGTTTACTAACTGTAGCCGCGCTGTCGTACAAATGGAAAGTTTTCCTGCGGTTTTCGTAGATTATTATTATCATTGTCCGTAAATATGGCTATATTATATGCTGACCATTCATCAAGTTATTGAATTTATAGGATGAGAAAACTCAAACGATCAAAGAGGAAGTTAAAGAAAAGGGAAGGCTCGCCAATGCCAATGTCAAGGGAGTCATTACAGAAATAGTACAAGAAGTAGATATTCTGCAAAAAGATTTGCTGATCCCTAAAGAGATACGGGAGTATAAGGGAACAATGAAAGTCAATCATGTCATTTGGAGTTCATTAAAACCGAACCTACTTGCAATGCAAAAGTTGTAATGCGCAACAGTGTATGTATCAAGCTATTGAATGTGAACATGGTAGACATCATGGATTTTACTCCTTGAATCTAGAAAAGGCAAAAGAGGCTGAACCTTATCCGCCTTCCAGATTCATTTTATCTGCACCTTCCGAAAACAAATATAATTGCGATACATCACGGTCTATTAGTGCTAAGAAATCTTCAGACAAACCTAAAATTTTATCAAATCGGCTAGTGAAGCCCGCTTATGTATTTCCTGGGTCTTTGAAGTCGCTTATTTCCAAACATGATATGGTTAAGACGTTTAAGAAGTTCAAAGAAGCGGAAAGTAGCTTAAATTTATCAGATACAGACAGTTTTTGGGCTCCTATATCTCCTGTTGATTTTAGTCTTACAATGCCTTCCTTCAAAATAATGAAAAATGTTCCGAATAATAGTATTAAGGATAAGAAGACTACAGGTCTATTTTTCGATTTATCTATTTATGATGAATATTTTTTTTTAAATATTGATTTTTATATCCTGTTTTTTATATTGTTTTTTTGATTGCTTGTTACTTTAAATAGAAAATTACTATAAAACAAGACTGATTGAAATGTATGATATGATGATTCTTTATAGAGTATAAGTACTCAGTGATATTAATATAAACAAATATTGAAATTAAAAGAGATTTGAGTAGCTTTAAACTAGATCTATCCTTATATCCAAGAAGATTTAAAATAATATTCTTTTAAGTTCCATCCTACTTACCTTTTTAATAAATATGAACAGTTGCTCAATCTCTATCAAGCCCAGGTTCGGTCGTGTATGGAGTACTGCTCTCATCTTTGGGATGGATCTGCTAAATACCAACTGGACGCGCTTGAGTCTATCGAGAAGCGGGCCAAAAGACTCATTGGCAACGATGCACTAGTCGAATCAAAGCTCCAGAGCCTTGAACATCGACGACGAGTTGCAAGTCTATCGGTTTTCTATCGGTTACATTTCGGGGAGTGTGCGATGGAATTACACAATCTAATTCCACCAAGCCCGTTCCATCATCGGACTACGAGACAAACGGCGAAGCGCCATCTTTACATGGTGGACATCCCACCCATACGCACCAAACGTTTTGGGAATACCTTCATTGTGCGTACGGCTAAGGAGTGGAATTCCCTGCCGGAGTCTGTGTTTCCCGATAGCTATAACCTAGGAGTCTTTAAGTCAAGAGTGAATAGGTTACTTTTAGGTAAGCGTGCTCCATCTTCGACCACATCATCACTTACCATCAGGTGAGATGGTGGTCAAACGCGAACCTATTCTAAAAAAAAAAAATAAAAAAATATATCGTTTTAACAAACTAAAAAAATACCAATTAAGACAATATTTGTTTTATTTAGTTTGTTCTTACCTGATTTTCATTAAAAGTGTCTAATTTTTAATAAATTATAGCAATGATAAAGTGTTTTTGTTTACTATTGATTATGGTTGTGAGGGACATAGTTAATTCTATCGCTTTAATTATAATTATATGTGTACAAATTATTAATGTGTGTTATTATCATTTCATTATATTATATTTTACATAGACTTGATGATATTTTCTAATTACCGTTGCATTAAATATTACATGTTTCTAATTACCATACTCTTAAAATTTTTAAGTCTCATTAACTCGAAAACCACCATTAATTGTTACATGCCTCATTAATGATTGAATTCTTATCTTTGATGTGTTTCATATTTTAATGTGTTTAAGTCAAATCAGTGAAAAAAAAAAAGCTTACGGTAATTAGGCAAAGAACGCCGAATTGGAGAATGACCGATGTATGCTTAAATCTTTAAAACTACGCAACGGATTTTGATGCAGTTTCTTTCAATAGAAAGAGTGATTCAATAGGAAGGTTTTTAAGTATATAACATGCATAATATAGTAGAGGAACACTGATAATTTTTGAGGTTTCTAATGTGTTGTCGCAAATAAACACATTTTTTTGCGCTTGCTTTGCAAACGCTGGCTGAACCCTATGAGATAGATCAAAATAATGTACTACAGTATTGTACACCTTAAAAAGGTCAACAAAATTGTCCTCGATGGCATCTGTCTATCTCTTATAGATAACCCACAACAACCATTTTTTATCCTTTACTTTTTACGAGAAATACGAACATATTTTACGAAGCGATTTTAAGCAATACAGCATTAATCCTTATCCAATTAAGTACCATAAATATATTGTGCATTTAATATAAATAAATATTGCCCTTTACAGAATATAATTTAAATAAATAGTTTCGAAGATATTACAGATTTAAAATGCAAGGACATAGCGGTTGCGGCGCGGTGCCGGCGGAGGTACGGCGCGCGTTTATTTGTTGCTTAGATTTGAGCGTTGAATGTTTTTCCCATGGTAAATTATGTGTCGCACTTTCAAGAGTAATTACTAAAGAGAACATGTATGTCGAATGACAAAAAGGCTGTCAACGATGTATATAAAGACATTCTATAGTATATTTAATATAAACATTGCACCCGTGCGAAGCCGGGGCGGGTCGCTAGTTGTCAACTAAACCAAACTCCTTTCTAAAATCAATATATATGCTGTATCAACCTGACTACCAGTGGTTAGTTAACGTGGAATGTGAAGAACGAAAACCATGCTGGGAATGATTACGTAAGCCACTGACTTATTTGGAAATGGATTTATTCAGAACAGACTAGAAAACTGGCATAACCGCAATTGGTCTAAAGTCCGTAACGTCACTTGATGATTCACTCTTTGGTACGGGTGTGATCCTGGAAACCTTCCAGAGAGTGGGATTCACTCCACGCTGCAGTGACAAGTTGAACACAAACAAGAGAGGCTTCACCAATACGGACAGACAAACCTTCAGAATGAAAGCTGGGAACGCGTCAGGCCCATAAGCAGACGAAACTTAAAACCCTTAGAGTAATTAGACTAGCCTATTAATTCTATGTTAAAACCGATATGTAATGAATATTATCTTGTGAAGAATAATGAGGTCTACCCAGGCAGCACACAAACAATTTAACCTCATGCAGAGTTAAGCTTTATTATATATGTATAGTAGGGGCAGTGTATTACGAAGTTCTGTATTAAAGTTTTTTTTTTTGCTATAATAATACCTACTATTAGATGAGTTAGTTTAGTAATTTGCGGATTTTATTTCTTAAAACTGAATAATAATCATATAAAGACTTGTCTTTCAAGAGTTTGTGTAACCTTTTGTATAGCATGGGTATAAAATTCCATTATCAAGCATGATGCTGGATAAATTGTATTCTGTTTGTTCTCTTTTAGTTGTATTACACACCACATCTTGACAGTTATTCAGCTGCTGTATAAAATAGGCGTTATTTCTGTTATGAAGCACTATAAACTTAACAGAAATTAAGATAGCTGTTATAACTACTTTATGCCGCTTTAAGTACGAAATTACCGTCATGTGCAGCTAACTGTAGTTAAAGCAATTATAACAGATTCTTATGGAGAAGTTTGCTGGGTATTCACGAAAAAGTAGACATTTTTTAAGCTAGAAGAACTGTTCTGGAATGTTAGTCAGCATTTAAGCGACTAACTGCGCTTTGTTTTGTAGTGGTTGTGTGAAAATGCTTCCTTACAAAAAAAGTGTTAAAACACTCCAATTCATGGAAAAAGAGAAAAAAGAACGGGAGGCATACGAAGAAAGTGCTTGCGAGAGTATGAAAAGATAAAAATCTCTATTTGTGCCAATACAAAACGGCTGAAACAAGTTCTTCCAGATCGATAGACATGGGTTCCGTAATAAATAATTATGAATCTACATTGTATGTAGACTATGAATCAATTCAAACGTATGACGATAGTAATGCGAGTTCCAATAATTTATTATTATTATATTATTAACTTAAAACAATGGACCATAAATAAAAATATTTCTCTAGAAGCCTTCAGAGGATTATTAGTTGTCGTCAATCAAAGATTGCCAGGAGTTTTGCCAGTAGACCCGAGAACATTATTACAGACTACGAGAAATATTGTAATAAAAAAATAAGGTGGAGAATACTGGTACGAAGGACTTATTGAACCTTTAAAAGATATAATTAATTTTGTATGGCTGAAAATCCCTGAATCTATACAATTAAATTAAAATTTTGATGGTACTGGTGTGATGTGTGTTTGGTTTTCTTTGTGCAATAAAGAATTTTGTATTGTATACAAACTGTAAATGCAGATTATTGATGAGTAACTATAAAGTATATGATAAGAATAATGCTTAATTTGATCTCATGCTATTTACAGAAAGTGTTAGATATTTGACTAAATATTATCATAGGTATTTAAGTTAATTCTAATAAAACAATTATGTTAGTCAATCAGTCTTCCTTTTATTTTCAGTTCAAAAATCACTGGAGAATAATACCCGATAAATCACTACCTATCAAACGATTATAAATCTGATTATTGAGTGAGCAAGTGTTTTACTCGGGATTCTGTTTGACAGAACGTTTTTAAAATTCTAGCAACTAAAATCAAAATTGTAATAAAGTAATTAACAAAATATAATTTAACGTATAGCGTTACACATTATAGGAACACAATACTTTCATACAGAAACATCTTCTTTCTTTAAAAATATTAAAAGTAATAATTATGTAATATTTTTTTATTAAAAATGAACAAGATCTGTTCATCCTCTTCAATTATAGCATCGTTTTCATTACTTGGATTATTTTCGCCATCATTGTATGTATTATTATTGCCATCATTATTTGTATTTTCGTCACCGTCGTCATCTGGATTATGGTTGCCATCATCATCATTTATATTAACATCATCATTATTTATATCAATGTCAATCAATCAATGTATTTAATTTCATAAGATTGTTACAGTCTGTTACATAATATAATTTACAGATAAATGAGAAACAATTATAAATAAGTAACAATTATAAGTGGCTCCGGTGGCCTAGCTAGGTTACGTAGTAACCTGTATTAAGGTCCACCAGTCCCTAATTCCCACAATAACCAATATTATAGAGACTGCATTTTATTTAATACTTATGATGTCTACATTTCTATTTTTATATTACCTAATCTACTATTTTATATCTTCATCATTCATTTATAACTTCATCTATTTTATATTATATATTATCTTCATCGTCATTATTCATAATATCGTCGTCGTCATTATTATTAGCTGTACTTCTTTGATTCTGAGGCTTACGTTGGATCCACAAAGAAGGAAATCACAACCCAAAATGTGATTTCCTTCTTTTTTTGCTCGACTAAACACTAAAACAAAGCTTTATACAAAAAAAAAATGCTTTATAACAAAAAATACTTATTCACTTCAACGCTAAAACGTTAAAAATAGGTAATTACTTAGGGGTCGGTATTTGGTATCACCAGCACAAAGTGGTATCTACCGACTCCAAAGTCATTATTTTTAACGTTTTAGTGTTGAAGTCGGTAAGTATTTTTTGTTATAAAGCTTTTTTATATTGAATATTAAATAATTATCTGAATTTGATAAGAGCTAAAAAGAACATATAATATACCTATACTGTGGGTTTTAATTACTATATTACTGAATCCTAATTGTTTGATTTACAGTACAAATGTGTGTGATTATGGAACAGTTATCGAAAAATGTTGAGTGCAGACCATTTTTAACCAGAGCACAACTTAATAAGTGGACACATAAGGTCTGTTATGCAGACATAAGACAATAAGCCGCTGTGCAATCAGATTTTATTCAGAATGAGCGTCGCCATATCGTATAACATAACCTATTATAATGATGTGGAATTTTATACTCAAATACTCAAGTTTAATAACGAAATCGGTATCTATACTAATATTATAAAGCTGAAGAGTTTGTTTGTTTGTTTGCTTGAACGCGCTAATCTCAGGAACTACGATTCTGATTTGAAAAATTCTTTCAGTGTTAGATAGCCCATTTATCGAGGAAGGCTATAGGCTATATATCATCACGCTATGACCAATAGGAGCGGAGCACTAATGAAGAATATTTCAAAATCGGGGGATTTTTTTTCCACGCGGACGAAGTCGCGGGCGGAAACTAGTAATCTAATATATAAAATTCTCGTGTCACAATGTTAGTTACCTTACTCCTTCGAAACGGCTTTACTGATTTTTACCAAATTTTATAAGCATATTCAGTAGGTCTGAGAATCGGCTACTATCTACTTTTTATCCCGGAATTCCAATGGGATCGGGATTTACGCGGGAAATCCTTCCACGCGAACGAAGTTGCGGGCAGCAGCTAGTATTCTTATAAAAGTATTACATGGTTATTTTTTAACCCTTAAACTGCATAAAACATAAAAACTGAAACAGAAAGAACAAAAATATACTAACAGACGAAATGTTGTTTATTTCTGCAAAACCCGGCTTATCTGGTAGCGCGTGAAAATTTTACACGAAATGTATAACGGTAAAGTTGCATGCACACCAACAATTTCTTTCTGTAATTATAATAAGGGTTAAAATTTTGCCTTATTATATTATATTTCAATGTCGCAGTCACGCTGTTCGGATTTGTCAATTTCAATTTAATTTGATTAACTTCTTTATAAAATATACTGAAATAACCCAAACGCTGTGTATCATCTGAATATCTGAGCTTTGAAGGACTTAACCATATAGTTCATTCATCATCTGGCTAACGGAGCTGTAATACTTGTAATAAAGAACAAAATGCTTTTATGCAGAATATTAGTATATTCTGCATAAAAGCATTTTGTTCTTTGTATATTACATAGCTTGTCGTACAATTATTCAAAACTTGTTCATCTGTTACGTTGCTATTACATAGCTATTAGCAGTATAATTTGTGCCCAAATTGCTTGAATAAATGCTTGCTTGAGTAAGCGCTAAATCAGCTAATTACGGTAGTCTTATTCAGGGATTAGTTCCTATGAATGTTGTTAAACAAAACTTACTCAGCAGGTTTGTGCTGGCTGGATAGTATTTTCTTACGATAGGTTAGTGTTTACATACGATAGTATTTTAGATATATATCTATAAGTGTAGCCTGTTAGCTATAAAGCCAAGTGATCCCCGTAGCATAAATGGTACCTTTTACGCTCTCCAATCGCGTAGTATACACCTCGTAATGCGGATTCCATACCACTTCCATACTATTGAACTATGTATATTCCAAAATCGAACGGACTAAAGTGTTAAAAAGTTTTACCTTTGTAGATGGTCTTTTAAATTCTTTATTATTTCGCGTAACAAATATTCATTCAGTTAGTGAGAAACAGTCACACCTTTGTCCGAAGTCGTCAACTGGACTGGATCATGTAGACCAGTGATCACACAACCTTCTGACTGTTGCTTGGGTACTGCACCTTTATTTCGCGTGGGTGAATCATCGAATGACTTCTCCCGCTCTGGGTGGAGCGAAAGGGAGTATCAGACTTTTAGTGACTAAAAACCCAACTTGTTCCTTCAGCTGCTGTTGCGTTCCGGGGCCGCGCTACCTCGTTAGAATATTGCACCTATATTTACAACATCGCAAAATTTGTTTAAACTAATCATTCTCTTTTTGAAGCGGCTTTAACAAGCGTAAAGTCAACCCATATTTGTTAGACTAGCTGCTGCCCGCAACTTCGTTCGCGTGGGAGGGTATCCCGCGTACATCCTGATCCCGTGGGAATTCCGGGATGAAAGGGGTAGCATATGTGTTTTTCCAGGATGTCAACTATCTACTTACCAAACATTACAATCCATCCAGTAGGTCCGAAGATTAGCGTGTACAAACCAACAAACAGACATTCTTTTTTTTATTCTTTCTCTATTACTGTTTCTTAATTCTTAATTATTAAGTACCTCTATTATTATTTTTGTAAAAATATGAAATTTACAGACACACTCTTTTTACTAATTTATTATATGTATAGATACCCTAAAAATCTTTTATAGAATGCTTCCCCTGACACTAGCGTACACAACAGAAATTCGGTACAGTCGTTCCGAAGTTTAGCGGCGTACCTAGTAACATAGTCGTAAGTACATTTCGGCAATTTATTTGGTACATCAAAATATAGATAAAGCTAAAAAATTTGGAAAGAACAACCACTTTCAACTAGTTACCACCTAGTCGAAATAGAATACTTTTTGAAAACTGCTTTCAATAATAGCTACCATAAAAAAAACAATTTCTTACAGTCGTGCGGCACACACTGTATCATGTCACCGATGTAGTTTGGCATGGTTATAGATTTAATAAGTTACTACTACAATACAGTTACTTTATTTTGTAAAAGAGTTAAAAGTAATCCTTTAACAAACTAGTTAAATTAAAATTATAAACAATAAACTAAAATATAGCATAAAAAGATTGTTTTCAACGATGTCAGCTGGTTATGAACCCATGAGACTGACGGCATTGCCACATTTATGGCACAGCCTATGGTCAAAGTAATAGCCCAGCCTTTGGGTCATGAGATATGTCAACCTTCCTTTTAGTTTTTTTGAAAAGGATGTGAGCACAAAGGCTCTACGGTCCGAGAGTTTCGACCCCAAACGGCTGGTAAATACTTATACCTATTTACTAGTGAGGTTTCCAAATATAAGCCACTTCTGCAGCGCCAGCAAAACATGATGAACGGGGAAGATGAGCTGTCGCAAGAGTATCGACACAAGCTGCAGCGTCCCACACATAAGGTCTACCCATCTTCCAAGGAACCATAACATCCGGGATTTTGTGATCGTCACGTAGCCAAGCTATTAGCTTCTAATAGTAGCTAACAGGGACTTGTCGGATAATCGATAAATTAATGTGTCCTGATAATGGCGATAATGCATGCGACTGGCCTGTCTTGGAACCTAATTAGCAACGAATAAAATTGTAAAATACACACATCAAAAGTGTCTAGCATAGATGATACATATAAATACTGAGAAGTGTCTAGGGATCAAGCATTTTTATGCGGATTTCTTGAGATTGAGATGTGGCTTTGTAATAAATTTATGATTTTATAAGTTTATATGGATCCTTTTTGGTGCATTTCATAATTTGAAACAAGAACTGTTAATCAAATTCGAGTAAAAGATGAAAATCAGCTGTCAATATTTTCCCTATAAAAACATACAACGCATTGAAGACATTATTAGTGCTACTGTTTCCCTACTACTGATTAAAACCAACGTTATTATGGAGCGGCGACGTCATTTAAGCAGGGAAGAAATGCTCAGAGCCGTGGGAATGATAGAAGTTGGTTCTCGGCAACGTACTGTGGCTTTAGCTCTGAATACAAGTCAGAGTGTTATCAGTCGACTTTGGACACGTTACCGAAGCACTGGTACCGTGGCTGAGCGCCATGGAGGACGGTATCGCTGCACCACACGGAGACAAGACCGATACATTCAAATCTTAACTCGAAGAGCTCCAACAATAACCGTCATGATGTTAGCCGTGAGGCTTCATCACTCTTCAGGGAACTTAATTAGCGACCAAACAGTCAGAAACCGCTTGCATGAAGTGAACCTTCATTCCCGAAGACCGCTACGGGTACCACCTATAGCAATGCACAATCGTAGGATTCGATATCAATGGGCTCTTGAACACAGAAATTGGGCAGAAGAACAATGGCGTTTCGTGTGCTTTTCTGATGAGTCTCGTTTTGGTATGAGACCGGATACAAGACGTATACGACACTGGAGAACCCCTAGACGCCAACAGCGATTAAAATCCTGCCAGGAAGTCCATCCTTATAGTGGTGGAACCATCATGGTATGGGCGGGTATTTGGATCGGCGGAAGAACTGAGTTGATTTGGATCAGAGGCAACCTCAACGCTCAAATTTATGCTGAGACGATTGTATCTGACGTCATCGTTCCTCTACAAATGCAAATCGGTCCCTTATTTCAGTTAATGCATGATAATGCACGACCGCACACCGCAAGAGTTGTAAGACAGACTCTCGCCGCAGCTAACATCAATGTCCTGCTCTGGCCTGCTCAGTCGCCAGACTTGAACCCGATTGAGCATGCATGGGATATGCTACAGAGAAGAGCTCTGCCGAATATGGAGGGTATCCAGTCGCAAGAAGACCTTTTTTTGTTGTTGCAACGAACATGGGCGGCCATTCCACAGCGTGATTTGGATGAACTCATTTTGAGTATGCCAAACCGATGTTCTTGTGTTGTTAGTGTTCGCGGTAGAAACACGGATTATTAATTGTTTAAGTTACCCAATAAAATTTTAAAGAAAACTGTTATTTCAGTCTTTTTTTCGAACTTTAATGTTAGTGGTTCAAATGTCAAAAATCCCTTTATTAGGAAAATGGCAAATTTCTTTATTAATGCAAAGGTGACTTGGTTTATCGTTACTGTGACAAACGAAAACACTTTATTTGATGAACCCTTAAAGAAAATTTTAATTAATATCAATCAGGAGAAAAGTTATTGCAAAAATATATGTTGATCCCTAGACACTTTTGATGTGTGTAGTTGATAGGTACCTTTTTTTGGTCGGGAAAATTATCAAATGATTCCTCCCGCTCTATGTGGAGCAGAAGGGAGTGTCAGACTTCTACTGACTAAAAACCCACCCTGCAACTTCAGTTCTCCTTGCATTCCAGGGCTGCGGTATCTCGTTAGAACATGCCAACCCCGGCAGACAATGGCCCTGTCGGGCTCCGTCAATACCACTTAACGACTAATTCTGATATTTGGAAAAATCTAGGCGAAAACAGATTTCCGCTAGATGCTCTAGATCCAGCGACATAGAGGTGGCCGAGACAGAATTAATGATTTCTGGATTTGCCACCCATGTACTGCTATATATTTTTACTTACCAACCATCTAATTCTGATATTTAGGTTTAATGATTATTCATTAGTCATAAAGAACTCGGGTCACTTACAGTAAGCTTAAATTTGGCGATTAATTTTGACTAAACCTGGGTGTGATTAGATTTCAGATTCATGTCCATAGATTATACATATCCGTGGCCAAGCCAGGACACTATTCTATCCTATGAGGATTTCACCACAAAAAAGCCTCTCCCAAACATAAAGGAGGGAATTTAATTTCTTAGTCGTATATTTCTTAGTCGCATATTCCATCGTGTGTATCATTTGATGGGTCTTTCGATACAAATATTAGGCGTTGGTTGAAACCATTATTATAACAGACGTCGAATTTATTTTTTTGTTACCTTCCTCAATTTATTTATAAATCCGGTTCTGCTGATGGGATCCTGGAGAAATTATGACGGACTCCGTAAATATAGCGATTTTAGTAGATATTTTCAACAAGTCGGTGTCAATTGGTAGTCGGATGGACTTTGGTTTGTTAGGTTTTTGGATGGGCGTTAATTTCATGGTTATGAGCATATGGACTACTCTGCTTGTCGCTACACGAACTTGGCTGGTTTATTATCTGGAGCTCTTCTCTACAGGATTCGGAAGATTTAGGTTAGGTTAGGAAAGGCCGTGCAGGAGACGAGGCCGGGACAGACCCGACCAGCACTAGTGTTGGGCTGCGGATGAATTTGGTTTCCCGCGGCACCTCGCGCACGTGCAAGGAGACACCGGGGTGGTTTTAGCCGGTAAAAGTCCGGCACGCCCCTCCGCCATTCCCTAGGCGGAGGTACTCCATGGGGATTTCCCCCCATTAAAAAAAAAGGAAAGGATATTTACTAAGAACAACTTTGCAATACGATTCCATCCCGAAAGGAATGGTTCTGGTATTGAGCGGTTCGTTTAGAGAATACTACTATTTAATTATTAATAATATTTGCACTAATAAATAAATGTTATGCATGTGTGTTCTAATTGAAACATTGAATAGTGGGCTGCGAAAAGGATGGATGAATAACGATTGCTTGTCGCAGAGATGAGAATGTTGAGATGGATGTCTGGTGGATGAGTATATATAAAACATGTAGGTATCGTAATTAACGCACACCCTCAAATACCTCAATTAGAAAATTATGTTATTATCGTAATACATACTGTGGATTTTTAATTTTACTTGTTTAAACAGTTTTTTAAGACTGACTTCCTTTAAATGATTTTCATTTTTATGTAATGTGTAGGTACCTACTGAATGACGGCATTTATACAGTATGTTAACTAACAGAGGGCATTCCCGTTACCCGCAATAGTATAGCATCCATACATGCTAAAAAAAATATTACCATTCGAAAACAAAATGTTTTTATCATTTTTTATAATATTAAAAATGTTAAATTGATACGTAAAAGAAACACTCTGTACACGCGTACTTGAAGGACGACAACATCGCAATTTATTTATGAATGACGGCGTGTGCGGCGATCTAATTGATGTGCCTAGAACCACCCCCTCCCCCGAATGTCCACCTAATTTTATTCGGAACTAGCCGGACGTGCATTATTTTCGCATTGCAACATCTTGCGTCATTCTTCGAAAAATGTCACGTTATCAGATCAGTGCTCAGGAGTATTTGAACATGGTGCTTATTTATGCTGAGTGTAATTATGATGGTGCACATGCTCTGAGATTCGAAAGGTAATCTGTTTGCCAAGTGTTTAGCCGACTAACCCTCTGCTTCCATAAGTATCCATTCAATTGTAAAAAAATGAGTGGAACTCTATCGCGGCTCCATTGTTCGCTGCCACATTATATATGACCCGTCAGCATTTAAAGCAAGAGTTAACGCATCTTCTGGGCTCGCTCGGTTCATCGTAGGCTTCACCTATCGCTTACCATGAGGCGTGATCGAGGTCATAAGCGAGCCTATTTATAGGTACTATTTCTATACCCTAATATTATAAAGCGGAAAAGTATGTTCGTTTGTTTAAACTCGCAAATCTTTGAAAGTACTGGCTGGATTTGGATAAAATTTGGTATGGAAGTAGCTTGAAGCTTGAGGAGGGTTATATTTATATCGTGCTAAAGTCCACGTGAGCGAAGCGCCGTGACAAAGCAAAACATTATTAAAACTCAAGATTACAAAAACTCCTCAACGGTTGAACAGATTTGGACGGAACTTAAATCACTAACACGTAATCGTTAACACTTTTGCTGTGTGTGTGCCATTGGAAAATTTACCGGTAATTACCGATTTTCAAGCAGACAAAAACTAGTTTAATAAAATAAAATCTAAAAAATTTACCTACTTACATTAGTTCAGCAAAAACATTGAATATAATAGTTGTTTAAAATTAGGAAGCGAAATAATTAAAACATTTCAAAATTTAGTATTCAGTTAAGTTTTTATTGAAAAGAAGATGGATGATGAAGAATGGTAGGTACATGAAAATAAATAGGCACGACAATTATTATGTATTAATATATAAAAATCCTTACCTAATACTGAAATAATGTGTCTTCCCAATTATTATTAAGTATACTTTCTGATTGTCAGTTTTTATAACTGAAAGTATTTCATTGTACTATGTCGTAAAATCGAACGTTATCAGGATTTTATACATTTAAATTGCATACGTACATAAAACGGGAACAAATATGATAGTTTAAATTAATAGTATATTAAAATAAATTAAAAAGCTTGATGGCAAATACAAAAACATGATTAAACGTCGGCTCGCCGACATGAATATGTGGTTTATGGGAAGTCCTTTTTTGTCCAGCAGTCGAAATCATCCGACTAATTTAATGGTAAATACTAAACTCAATTACAATTACAAAAACGTAACTAATGATGAAAAGATTGAACATAGTAAAATGCAAGTTTAAAAAATCAACAATTACACTCGGAATGTACCAATTCCATGGTTCCTTAATGAGAGTATAATTTTCAAGAATAATCCAAATAAAATAAGTACATTAAATTTTTGTGAACTATTAAATTCAGAATACCAATCCCATTTTCGCTTATATATTTTAAAACCAACAACAAAATAATTTAAAACACTCTCACTAATAGTATAACTCTCTTTCTTTTGTATGTAATATAATTAAGAGTGTTCTATCCTATCAAATATGTTACAGCGAAGGCATCAATAATTTGTGTTCTTTTTAAAAAGATTACCTTATTGAATATTACCTATTAAACAACATAATGTACGATGTCTACTACAGATGTCTGTTGCGTAAGTGAACTAGCACTGCCACTAGAAACCCATATAACAACTAGACTTCATGATGTGGGTTGCCATTCCAGATCCAGACCTTAAATGTCTTGAACACGGAGCAAATTGCTCCGTGGTCTTGAAGATTGTAATTGCAGCGACATAAAAATAGCACGGTAAGATACAGGTTTTTAGATTACCTCAATATCTGGACGTTTGAATACTATAGCGGCTTATTGTAATGTCCTTACGCTGATTTTGATATTGAGAACTATAAGGAGCTCAAATGACTTGATGAAATATTCATCAAATCATTTGACCTCCTTAAATTTCTAAGTTGAGCTTCACGATAACTGGCAAATGCTTGCATTCTCACTCAAATCTATGACACAAACCCTGAAAAATCACCACAGTGTACATGTTTCTCATATCATTTCACCATTACAGATTATCTGGACTTCAAAAGGGACATTAACCTGAGTGTTTCTTCTCAAGATTGTCAGCTGGGAAGCACCGGCCTTATCTAGTTTAAATTCAAAACGACGAATTATAGTGATAATTTCAAACAATTTGCAAAAAGTATCAAAAGTGCCGCACTGTTACATTAACTCTAAGACAGTCAACTTGCGCAATAAACACAAAAATATAGAGACATCAGGCATTATACAGTAAAAAAAAAATAGGCGTAAATATGACGTAACGAGATTTAAAAAAGCAGTCACACGGCGTATCAGAGACAACGCTTGACAAACGCATCATATCATATTTACGCCTGTGTACATACTATTCTATAATTATGTATGAATGACACAGTGGGCTTAGTGTAGGGTTGCCAGATCAAAAAATCGAAAAGCTGGAGTAAATTCCGGACATTTGATGAAAATTCCTGACTTTTCTGTAAATATAATATTTAATGTCAGTATGCATAGTGTATGTGAACGAACGATGCAAATATTCGAATTTTCGCGCTCCCGCGCGGATGCTAATGACTGTTAAAACGAACACGGATGGAGAAGGGGTGAGGAAGGGGAAGCGCCTCTCCTCCACCCGCAATGTACCGTCCCGTCAGTACTTCGTTTGTTTTATTTGGTCTCGCTCATGTTTGTCGTTGCAGCGATTAGAACCGTTTCTAATGCTCGTCATATTATTGATTTAGTTAGAGTGTATTCGTGTCGAAGGATACGAAAATGGCGTCCAGTTCAAGTGGTAGAAAACCACAATGCACGTTTAGTGAAGTGATGAAAACCAAATTATTTTATGAAAGAAGGAAGAGAACTCACTGAAGCTTATTGCATGATTTCTGACTTTAATATATAAATAAAACATAAATGGATATCTGATATTGAAACGCATATCAATAGTAATAAGCACAAGACTAAACTTACGACCGTGAATACTTATAGAAAAGTTACTGACAGTTTTGCATCATCATCTTCAGGGAGTAAACAAAACCAGTCTGCTGCTGGAGGTACGCTCGCTTTTCATACCGTTAAGCACACAGAACAGAAAATTAAGTAGAAGTGCCCTTACGCTCTCTCAAAACGAGAACCAGTGTCACCAAACTCACACATTTGCAAATCAAATTGTCCATTACACACGTAAAAAACATTGATATAATTGGCTACAAAGTCGAAACGCAACTTTAACAAATCATCTTCTTAATACTGTTAAAAATTGAATCTTATTACAATGACCGAAAGTTGTTATTATTTGACATGACATGATCAATAAAGGCGTTTATCGTTTAAAAAACTTAAATCGAATAATTTATAACGACTCCAGCTACTCAACGTTAGATGGCGCTGAAACCAATTTATTTTATTCGGAACCCTAAATACTTTGAAATAGATATCATATTTGCATGCACATGTAATGTCTTTTGCTACTCAAATATAGATGTAGATATTTTAATATCGATGTTACGTATTTTATTTGTGTGAGCAATGTAATAATTTATCGACATCATACAAATGCTCAGTAATGGAAAAAGGTTGATCATGTTCAAAAAATAGAATCTATTTTAATATTAAAGAGGTAAAATTTGTAAGTTTGTATACAACGTGTAATTTAAAGGGTATATACATACCAAGTGCATGGCTTCTTTGGATGATAATGATAACAAACGATATGGCAAGGGTTTTGTAATCCTAAGTCTACGTGTGTAGAACTTATTACAAATTCCAATACACTGATTCCAGAGACAGAATTTTTCAAATTAAGAAGGACGAAAATAATTATCGTATTATTGGCAAGTGACGTGGAAAGTTATCGACCCTCGTAGTGCTGTGACACGTTTGTTATGGTTGGTATTCAAGAAATATATGAAACCAATAATTTGGTATCAATTCTTTGAGTCAGTTATTTTGTGCTGAAACTGTGCATAAAGACTCCATACCAGATGTTGTCTTCAGCCCTTTTGGATAGATATGGGGTTTCCGTTACACGTTGTATAAGGGTAATCTCTGAAACTACTGAACTGATTCTGAAAATTCTTTCCCTAATATGTAGCTGCCTTATTCTTGAATGTTATAGATAGGCTATAAATCATATAACAAAGTATTAATTTCATGCGGGCGAAGCCGCTGGCACAAGCTAGTGTTCAATGAAATGTTAATAGATAGTATTAAAAATATTTATTGACCTTGAAATTATACATATTTGTTTAATAATTGCCGTTTTGATAGTTTTATGTTTAATTTTAAAAGGTGATGAAAGCGTATGTTAATATATTTTGCCGTGATGGCTTTCATTAAGTCGGTAATAATATATGATTAGACGTAGGAAATTCCCCTAACTGATGATAGATTATGTTTTGGAATATTGACGACCCAATAAACATCCATTTTCCTTAATAAAATTCTTGGGGAAAACTGAAATATTTAAATTAATTTTTTACTTTTATCGAGGTCAATATCCAGAAATTGATGTGTTACGGTTTACATTATGTGATGTTATCTTTATTGACTACTAGCTGCTACCAGCGGTTTCGCCCGCGTGAAAGTAGAATATTATCCCAAGGGAACATAGTCTCAGAAAAAAATCATATGTTCTATTCCAGGACATGGTCTACCCATGTACCAAGTTTCAATGAAATCCGTTCAGCCTTTCGAGCATGAAGAAGTAACAAACACAAACTTTTGACTTATAATATTAGTGTGATTATTATATTATTTATTTCCAATATATACATATAAATTAATTTTTAAATATTCTCAAAAAAAAACAAACATTTAAAATATAAAAAAGTAGTAGCCCACCGGTATCGGGAACAGGGTCCAAGCTACCGGCGGTCAGGGCTCCATAGAGAGAAACCTCCTGACGATACGCGCCGTGTCCAGGAGTACCACTTTCTGAAGCAAGCCCTTGATCCAACCGTCTAACGAGAGCCTCCTGAGGTGTTGGTCGAGGCTCTTGGCTATTAAGCCATTAGCTGAGATGACTATCGGTACAATGATTGCCGAGTTCACATTCCACATGTCGACAATCTCGTGTGCCAAGTCAAGATACTTGATTTGCTTATCTTTCTCAGCTTAAGGAAGGTTATAGGCTACTTTTTACGCGACTGCAAAAAAGGAGAGTTATGTTTTTACCGTGATAGAATCCACGGGAGCGAAGCCCCGTGTGAGTACTAGTCATTTATAAAAATGAGTGTACAATAGGCGGTTCGATCAGCGACCCGTATCTACTACAGACGGGCTACGTGTGATTAAAACATCGACATTTCTGTGCAATCTCAGTTAAACATTTATGAATTATACACATAAACCGCCCGAAATCAATTTTCTGAATGATAGTGCCAGCTATGAAATGAAGAGTTAGAAATAAATAAAAATTATCGATACAGACCTTCTTTACGAATGTGTCCCATCCCTAATTGAGTAGCGTCGAAGTTACTAGAATTTATAATATGTTGCTCCAGATAACGACCAAGTAGATTTAAACGTTATTGTTGCGTCCCAAATGTAATTTTGAACGCTCTTTTTGGTGTGGCAACATTCTATTGTCTTTGACGTTGCACTTGACATAACCTCTCTTGACTTGACAGATTGACTTGGCTTGTTGGAAAAATGTCCGCACGTTTGGGACTTTGATTTGATTGTAATTGGTAAAATATTGTTGAATTCGCCTGTTGAGACCGATAATTGGGTCGCGAATTATTTGTTGGTTGAAGTGTATTCCCCATTTGTTGAAAACCCCGGGATTTTGTTGAATTATACGCCGCCTTGTCGTCGGTCGGCCGGCACGCGGAATTTGCTGTAAATCGTATTGGATCTCACGAGATATGAACAGATTAATTGTGTTCAGTGAGTGATTGAACTTTGTAGTCTCGGATTAACAAGAATCCAGTGATATTTCTCGGAACACATCGCCTTATGATCTACCACGCGTAGCGCGCGCTTGCTGGAAACGAGTTAGGTGTGATGCTGTTGTGACCGCGCCATCTGGAGATCGGCGCCTTGGGAACGTTCTACAACACTTGACTTACATCACACCTTTCAATTACTCACCCTCATTACATACAAACCACACTTGGAGCGTGACCTTGGAAGATCGAAGTTGGCGTCCCCAGCACTCAGGTTAGTGGTACATTTTTGTTTATTGAAATAAGGCCTAAGAGCCTACCACAACGTAGGGCTCCGCGTAATCGCGGACAGTTCGACATACCAGTTACCGTTGGCTGGGCTTGGGGTCGAACAATTTGGTAGCAGAGCGTGGTTTTAATATAAAAAGTGGTAGCAGAGTGCGGCTCTTATAATATAAGATCCACTGGTTTAATTGGAAGTTTTGAATATTGTTGAAAACTTAAAACTTGAGTTTAATTACTTAACACAACTTATAACTTGATAAGTTTGAATATATTGCCTTGTCAGCCGGGCTCAAATAGTACTTGTAGTTTGTATTGTGATTTGTACTGTAGCCTCTTTCATTGCATTGACAGGTAGGATTTATTTGTGAAATTAGGAATTATTGGTATAATTTGGTATAATTTGGTACATAATTTGGTACATAAGTTGGTATATTGTTGTAAAAGTTGTTTGGTATTTGTTGCAATTAATAATTGAATGTCATTGATCTGAATTTGAAAGGTTGTCTAAATAATAATTACACATAGTCTAACATAACAAGACTTGAATGGTGTGGATTGACTTATTGCATTTATTTGTATTTATTGGATTTTGTTAGAGATTCTCCGGCTCAATATTATACAGACAATTGTTGTGCTTATTGATGTTTAATTTGAGGTTGATCCAGCATTGTATTATACATTGAATTGTTATTTATTTGTAACTAGCCATCTGTACCAAGCTAGATTCATACTTGGAATAAGTACAGGGTCGCATTTGGACTTGAAATAATTGAATTTGAATTTTTATTTTGTTGAAACTATTTGGTCGGCTAACAAGTCATTGCTGTTTGTTTAATATTTGATTGTTGGTTGTTGATTGTTGTTTTGTATTAATATTTGATTGTTGCAATGGCCTCATTAAGGGCAGTGCCCCGCCCCCCGTTTGGCTGGCACCCGGAGTCCTCGGGCTAGGGGGCCTGTTGATGATCGCCCCGCCCCCCGTTTTGCTGGCGCCCGGAGTCCTCGGGCTAGGGGGCCTGTTGATGTTCGCCCCGCCCCCCGTTTTGATGGTGCCCGGAGTCCTCATCATTGTGACTTTTGTAAGGCAACGGGGCATGTCATGGCGCGTTGCCCGGATTTTTTGAATTTGCACGTAAGTTCCCGCCGCCGCATTGTCAACGCACGCCGTTTGTGCTTTTCGTGCTTGGGGGCCCACTTCCATCGGGACTGCCCCGACCCCCGCCCGTGTAGAATTTGTGAAGGGTCCCACTTGGAGATTTTGTGCGCCAACGCGAACCGCTCCAGCAGACCAGCTTCTGAGGGGGGTTCGCGCATGGGGAGGTACCCCGGAGACGAGCACCGGGCTGAGACCCGCGATTCTGTACGCAGCACTCCACCCCCCGCGCAAGTTGAACGGGAGCCCCACGAGCGCCATTTGGTCTTCCCTCGTCAGGGAGAACGCGCATTGGCTGCTAGGCAGCAGTGGCCGGGTCGGCGCCGCTCCCTTTCCCCTCCGTTGGCGGAACGTCCCCGGCTGGAGTCGCGCCCTCCGCCATTCGGGCATCCGGTGGGATATGCCCCTCCAGTGATGGCGAGCGGCTTGGGACACCGCGCGGACGAATGGTTTGATTGTTGGCCTCGTCGTGAACGAAGGCAGCCTGGAAGCGGCGATCGGTCGCCGCCCAGGCATCACTAAGAGATTGACGCCTGCCCCGCTAAAGGAACCCCCCGATCAAGACGGTTTTGTTGCCAACGGCCTCGGTCACGGTCTGGGGACCCTTGGGTGACTCGATTGTGGTCTGTGCCATTTTGGAGACGGGAGTCCGGGGTTGCCTTTTGTCTTCTTGGTTAGCGGGACAGGTTGGCCTGAAGGTGAACGACCTTTCAGGCAAGATTTGGGGAATTGGCGAACCGGCTGACACCACTGTTGAGGGAAGGACCTGGTTTGAGGTCACCCTTGTGAGTTGTCCTTACCCTAAAATTGGTGCTCCTGCCCTTGTTGTAACTGAACTTGGTACAATTGTTGGTGACTGATCGTCACACTAAGAACTCGCATGCCGGTTGCAATGCGCTGTTGGCCATTCTGCAGCGAGAATTTTGGATTTTGTCGGCTGATCGCGTCAATGAGGCGAGGCCCTTTGCTGGCGTCGTAACGGATTTTGTTGGTCCCCCTTTGTTGAAGACGTCCACCCTTCGTAATAGCAGGATTGTTGGGGCTTATTTGTGTGTTTGTCTGCCTGTGAACCAAGGCAGTACATTTGGAGCTGGTAACCTCCCTCTCGACAGAGGCCTTTGAGGCGACTTGGGAAAGATTTGTGTCTCGCCGTGGGTTACCTTCGTTGATTAGGTCTGATTGCGGTACGAATTACAAGGGTACAAGTAACTATTTGAAGGAGCTATACGCCTTCCTTAATGAGAGCCAGGTTGATATTGGTAATAGTTTGGCCCGCCGAGGGGTCACTTGGTTGTTTGACCCGCCAGCCTGCCCCCCATTGGGGGGTATTTTTGGGGCCGCGGTGAAAGCGGCAAAGGGACGCTGGCGGAGATTGTTGGGAGACACCGTTCTCACCTTTAATGAACTAGCTACGGTATTTGGCCGCATTGAAGCTGTGTTGAATTTGCAACCTTGTCAAGACTTCCAATTGATTAGCGGACGGGTAGGCCCGTCCGGGGGGGGTAGATGTTGCGTCCCAAATGTAATTTTGAACGCTCTTTTTGGTGTGGCAACATTCTATTGTCTTTGACGTTGCACTTGACATAACCTCTCTTGACTTGACAGATTGACTTGGCTTGTTGGAAAAATGTCCGCACGTTTGGGACTTTGATTTGATTGTAATTGGTAAAATATTGTTGAATTCGCCTGTTGAGACCGATAATTGGGTCGCGAATTATTTGTTGGTTGAAGTGTATTCCCCATTTGTTGAAAACCCCGGGATTTTGTTGAATTATACGCCGCCTTGTCGTCGGTCGGCCGGCACGCGGAATTTGCTGTAAATCGTATTGGATCTCACGAGATATGAACAGATTAATTGTGTTCAGTGAGTGATTGAACTTTGTAGTCTCGGATTAACAAGAATCCAGTGATATTTCTCGGAACACATCGCCTTATGGTCTACCACGCGTAGCGCGCGCTTGCTGGAAACGAGTTAGGTGTGATGCTGTTGTGACCGCGCCATCTGGAGATCGGCGCCTTGGGAACGTTCTACAACACTTGACTTACATCACACCTTTCAATTACTCACCCTCATTACATACAAACCACACTTGGAGCGTGACCTTGGAAGATCGAAGTTGGCGTCCCCAGCACTCAGGTTAGTGGTACATTTTTGTTTATTGAAATAAGGCCTAAGAGCCTACCACAACGTAGGGCTCCGCGTAATCGCGGACAGTTCGACATACCAGTTACCGTTGGCTGGGCTTGGGGTCGAACAGTTATGATAATGACAATAAGGTTGTTTATAATTTGCATTGAAGTCATGAAATGTGGTATTGTCATTAAAATCAAATATATTTAAAATTAACAAAGTTTAATACTTATCGATGATACGATACGCCTCCACAAGATACATTTTATTTACTGCTTTCGTTTTTGCAGGTCTAAACCACACAACAAGGCATAATTTCTAATATTTCGTGTATTTTAGAGACAACCAATCGCGACATGAATCTGACAGCGAATAAGCTAATGTTGCGCATCTGTGCTTAATGTTGACACGCGTGCGATATCTGAGCGGCACTTCCACTGTATTTTCTATTCCGTGGTTAAGCACCACCAATCGTATAATTCAATGGAGTTTAGTGGGCGATTGATGAAAGTAATATTTCCCGACTCTAATATTGCGAACGAGATGACTTGCTCAAGAACTAAAATCGAAGCAATAATCAATGGTGTAATAAGTCCATGGGTTGTTAAAAATCTGACTATAACTTTGAAGAATATTTATTATCTCGGAGTTTCTACTGACGCAAGCAATCCTAGCTCCGAAAAGATTTTCCCAATACTGATTCAGTATTTTGATTGCGAAAATAGAGGAATTCAAACAAAATTATTGAATATTCATAGTATCCCGAATGAAACTTCCGAAACTATTGCTGAAATTATTATGACAACATTATAAAAATATGATTTGCAGGAAAAATGCATCTCAGTCACTACGGACAACGCGAATGTAAATTCCGGTGGGATAAATCGCCCATCAGGGCAAAACGTCCTCACAAAAATACAACATCGATTAAATAACGATATAATTGGAGTTGGCTACCCAGCTCATGTACTACACAACAGCGTGCAGCATGGAACTGACAAACTGAAAATTGATGTGGAAGTATTGATGACGAAACTCTTCAATTATATTTCTGCTTACACTGTCAGAACAGAGGCACTGCAAACCATTTGCGAATACATTGATGTTAATTATGAGAAGTTACTGTCACACAGCAAGACAAGGTGGCTGAGTCTTTTTCCGGCAGATGAGAGAATTCTTAAAATGTATGAGCCTCTGAAAACGTATTTCCTATCTACTCCACAACTGCCAACTGTCCTCGTAAACTTTTTTGCAAACGAATTGTGCGAATCTTATTTGTTTTTCGTTCATAGCTTGATGGCCATCTTTCAGTCTAAAATTTTAGAAATTTTAAAGACAACAATGTTATCATGGACATCGCAAAGATTTTGTAAACACTTAATGATACCCTGAAAGCGAGAGAAGATGCGAAATTTGTTCCACTTAAAGTAAGAGATTTGATCTCTACTTGTAGCACAGCGAAGAGAAGAAAGATGAGTTTTTGAAGTATATCCAAAAATCTTATAAATGTTGCCGGGACTATTTAAACAAACGGCGGCAGCCTTTAATGGACTTGGAGATTTTTGAAAGGATGTTATTAAAAAAAGACTAGTATTGTCTTTTTTTTAATAACATCCTTTAATAATGGAATAATGGAATAATATACTAATATTATTCCATCAATACAGTTTCTCATTGGAAAAGGGGTAAATTTGGATGATAGCAAATTGTTTGATGAAATCACAGTTTTGAATATTATGATCAAGCAACAAAGTCAAGATTTTTTTGAGGTGAACCAATGGACAATTATTCTGAAGGCAGCTGGACCAGGAAAACTTACTCAACTAACCAAGATATGCTCTTATATATTTGCCATGCAGGCACAAAATGCTAATATTGAAAGGGTTTTTTCCTTGATGGGAACCCAATGGTCAAAAGAAAGGAACTGACTTTCTGTAGAGTCTGTCAAGCCGATTCTCTTAATGCAGTATAATTTAAAAAAAATAGTTGAGAAATGTTCTACAAAACTATTATCAAAGATCCGGAAGTGTTGAAGAACATATTATTATCTGGGAGTACTAAATACCAATAAAATTATTAAAATGAATAATTACATATAATGTAGATTGTTGCCTTAATTTGAAATAAAAACGTTAGATTTTTTTTAATGTTTCACTCTTTCATTACACTGTAGAGATGTCGGACGGTTTAGAATTCCCTCCGCATTCCGGACAAAGACCTATATTACCGGATATGTCCGGAAAATTCCGGTCGTATGGCAACCCTAGCTTAGTGCGAGTTTGAAATACTTTTGTCGTTTTCGAAAACGATTGCTTTCCAAAATGATAATAGTATTGCAAACTCATACTAAACAGGCCTTGAGTATTTTGGTGAGGCATTTGTTCGTCAGCAATTGTTAACAGATGCTAGGTACTCGTTGTATTTCTTCTCCTGCGCCTGTTGCAATTTCTGCAGCTTCTTCACAAGACCTTTGCTGAGTTCTTTACCGTCTTGATCGTGAGTTGGTAGACCCTATAAAGAATAATATTGGTTGAGAAGATAAAGCATCATTATAGTATATTGTCACATTGACATTTATTTGTAAAACTGAATCAAATGTTTACGGGACCAAACGGCGACTATTCCGCATCGAACAAAAAAAGAATCATGTAAATCGGATCAGAAACCTCTGCGTAATCGGTGTATGTACAAGAAAAAGAAACTGCCAACCGAATTGCCTCCTCCTTTTTGATATCGGTGAAAAATAATTAGACTTATATTAGGAAACCGAAAAGTGCCCATACTCATGGCGATTTATTTGATTATTGGCTTTCTATACTATACTAGTGGAACCAAATAGACGCTTGAGGCGAAATAGTTTCAATGGTGGCTGACATCACTACTTTACACAACATTAAATGTTAAAATGATTCACCCATAAAATTGTAATTTTGCAATAGTGACAGTAGCACGAGAGGTGCGAATAAGGGGAGAAATCCCCAAAGTCCCCAGTGCCCAGGAGTATAGGCATAAATAAAATGAAAATTGATTACATAGAGACACAAAACATCTCGCTCGATTTGTCTATAAGTAAAAAACTACTTATACCAAAAACCTGACCGCAGCTAACGAGTATGTATGTTTAGAGTTCCAAACAAGTAATATTAGAAGTAGTCAAATGCAGTCAATTTATTCATTTGATTTGATGTTTAGTAATTTTTGACCGTCCGCTTTTACAAACAAGTATTATTTCTTCTATTTTAGTGAATCCCCTAAGTGACGATTCCACATCGTCACTTAGAGCCGGTTAGTTTATAAATACTCCACTCGACTTTGTCAAGAAAATGTTCAGTAAAAATGGTTTTTCTAACCAATTTACATCCTAAATGGGCATTCGATTTGAAAAAAAAAGCTTGACAAACTTACAGATGATTCTCAATTACCTATTTAATGGCACTCAACTTAACATAGATCGTGAACATTCTGCTTATTCTATTTACTGCTTCTAGTTATCGCCATATTACATTTCTACTAATGTATATGACACGAATTATCTTAATCTTAGACGATGTGAAGTAAAGAAAAAACGTTAAAGCAGAAATGTAAAGAAAAATATGATCAATATCATACTTTTTCTTTACATTTCTGCTTTCATAATAGCAAGGGAACAGTATTTAACTATTTAGGATGTAAATTGTTGTATACTTTCCTTATGTTACTTTTACTTTTTTCCACAATTTTTAAATTTAACTAAAATTATTTTGTAGCTTCAAAGAACTAGAATATCAGACTTGGGAAGTCACTGTGTTCCTAAGATACAGGCTGTGCCTAGTTCAGGAAACAGAGCTTCATTATAGTTATGTAAAATTTATATTGCTAATAAAGATTTTCATTGATTGATTAATAATTAACCATGAAATAAAACTAACGCTTGTAGACAAATGCAAAAAAAATTACCTTATCATCGAACTTGGAATACTTATCGGCTTCCCGCTTGAACATTTCCCCAGGCGGTATCTTTTTCAGTTCTTCCTTAGCGCGCTGCGCTTCGAGCAGTTCTAACTTCTTCTTCTGCTTCTCCGCTTCTACTCGGGCCTTCTCTTCTCTCTCCTTCATAATCTCTTCTTTGCTAACTAGTTTTACTACGGTGCGATCTAAAATTGAAAAAATATGGTTATTTATTAACGTATTCTACAATTGATCAGCTACATATACAACTTCTTGACTGAATATTGATATTTTTAGAAATTTATGGAGAGCTTTTTCTTGTCATGGAAATGGTTGGAATAGAGATTCTTTAACTTCGAATACTACAGTATTGCTTCAGCCGAATCAAGTTGTCAGTTTTGTATTAAGAACTTTATAACACTAGACTTTAAGTAAATAGAATTACTGCTAGGTTAGTAGGAAGACGAAAAAGAATGTCACTTAAGACTGATCGCACGTATACTTGAGCACTGTTCACGGTTCTCTATGTAACGGTTTATTCGTCGTCCAAATACCAGCTTGTCAGATCCAGCCAGTCCCTTTACAGCCTCTGTCCCTATATGTCCCTCCCTCAGCGAAGCCCTAAGCCGTGATCCGTACAGGTGGTGGCCCTTAGCGTGTAGTCACCTAGTTTTAAAGTCTTTTATAAGCTCTGGCTTTTATTGTTTTTATTAGTGCCTCGGAAAACACGTTAAAAGGGTTATTGTGTTACTCATTTACTTCGATGTAAAGGTCAGATCCGGTTCGCCTTTGACCACTATCTCACCTGATGGTACGCGATGTGGCCAAATTTGAAGCTTACATACAAGTAACCTATTCACGTTTGACTTATAGACCCCTAGGTTATAGCTACCAGGAAATACAGACGCTGGCAGGAAATTCCACACTACACGCGCAGTGAAAAAATCTCAATTAGTATTTTTTAAATAGAAAACTAGCAAACTCCAACTAAAATTTATTTATTATATTTTTTTTGAAGTGGGATCACAGCAAGTGTGATTGGTGGGGTTCGAACCCGTGACATCTATGAAATGCTGATGTTTATTTAGCAAATAGGTTATTAATAACACTTTTACACGTAAGTTTTTTTCGATGAGACGATCAGCTAGACTATGCCAGTGTTTCCTAACTGACTACTCTGAGAATAAATACTGAAACAAACTCAGAGGCCACCGTTTCTTTTGAAGTCCATACAATCTATAGTGATCAAATCATATGAGAGCCATGTAGGTTTATGTCTGGAGTGCTCTTTAGAGGACAGAATCACACAGATTTTAACAGGCCTGTCCAAAGTTTTTATTTGTTAGTTATCTCGATCACAAATCCTACACCTTAGTCCTTAGGACGCTTTTTTGATATAACTAGTTATGTGGGTATAATTCACATTACTAGCAATCTTGTTAACCCCTCCAACTAAGCTAAATATGCTTGTGTCTGGATTGGGTTTACGGCAATAGCGTGGGGTTCGAACTCCTGACCTCATCTGATCACAACGATCGATTTGAAGTAGAATCCATTCAATATCCCCAGTGGAGAATGTTTTATTACCAGGTTTGTCCTCCAGCCGCACCCCTAACTCCGGCAGGTCGTGGTCTCGCAGCTGATCGCACAGAGCCAACACTCCGGTCGCAGCGGACGCCCGCGCCGCGTCTCGTACTCGAGCGCGGAACGTACTCAGTGCTTCTAGGTACGGCATCACTGTTTCTTCTAGCTGTAGGGGTAAATAACGGTGTAATTAAATTGAATTTTAATTGAATTGATTTTCTTTCTTTCTCTTTTTAATATTTTATATGTAAATTTTGTCTATTTAATACAGATAGATAGATAGAATATACTTTTCATCACACTTGCACGTAAACAGTATCTAAACATACAGGTTAACTTGGCCGTAATGCCCCATATAAAACCCTCGGGCTTTTTTTTTGTCATGAAACCCAAGGTCGGTAAGTAATTTTTTTTATTTATAGCACAGCACACAGGTCACGCAAGTTCAAGCAAGGAGTTTACACGCAATTGAAAAATTTTCTTAAAATGTTATCTAAACAGGAATGTCATTGCAATCTCGCTACATGTTACTTAAATACTCAACTAATGTTCTTAATAATCGATTTTAATACTTTTTGTATCAAACCGTCGATATTATTTTATTTTTTTTCACTCCGTCATGGCAGTATACCTACGTAAGTATTTGCCCTTAACGTTTCTGAACGAAACATTTGTATAATCTGTGGTGTGGGCATAAAGCCCGCCCGCCAACCGCTTAAAAAAAGTTCACTTATTTCGTAAGTTACGTAATAATAGTTGTGCTGACTTGTGTATTAAAGCTATAATTCATAATTACTTATTTACCTTTTGTATTTAAAGGCAAGTTAAAAAGTTATAAAAAATGTCGTCGGCGTCGTCCGATGAGTGTGAATTAAATGTAACACCGCCAGATATTATCCATGCAGCAAAAACAATTAATGATGTACAGTGACTATAAATTTTAATAAATAAGTTTTGTCTGCCCTATAATTTTATTTATTTACTCGCAAATGTGATGAAAAACATTGTATGTTTCACGGGCGGTACGGGAATTACGAACCTCGACTCAGAAAGCCCTCAGTCTCCGACTTCGGGCTTCTACTAGAGCCTCGATCGTAATTCCTTACTTACCGCCCTTAATACACAATGTACTATTATTGTACACCAATAAATGAATCACACTTAAATAACAATATTGTAAATAAAATTGGTTACAATGGCGGTCTTATCGCTGAGAGCGATATCTTCCAGACAACCTTTGGAAGGACTTTACGAGCTTTAATTAAAATGGGGAGGGCTATATTAGTGTACTACTGTACAAATATTCATCAATAACGGAAAAACTAATAAAATATACAAATATATATATATATTTGTATTGTGTATTTGTATATATATATTTGTATATATATATTTGTATATATATATATATATATATATATATATATATATATATACAACGTGTAACGGAAACCCCATATCTATCCAAAAGGACTGAAGACAACATCTGGTATGGAGTCTCTATGGAAAGTTTCAGCTCAAAATAAGTGACTCACAGAATTGACCCCAAATTATTGGTTTCATGTTTCTTGAATACCAGTAATAACAAACGTGTCACAGCACTATGAGGGTCATCACTTTCCACGTCACTTGTCAATAAAACGATAATTATCTTCGTTCTTCTTAATTTGAAAAATTCGGCCTCTGGTATCAATGTATTGAAATTTCTAATATGCTCCACACATGTAGACATAGGATTAGAAAACCCTTGCCATATCGTTTGTTATCATCCAAAGAAGCCGTTTACTCGGTATGTATATACCCTTTAAATTACACGTTGTATATATATATATATATATAAATACAATACATAAGTACATAAAATAAATAAATATATAATGTGTTCTTTAACATCGTGTGGAGAAAGCAAAGGAATAATCATAAAGCTTTCTGCCCATTATCCCGTAGCATACCATGACCGTGCTAGGAACGTATCCGGCACGGAAAGCAATCCCATACGCTCTATTTCGCCCACTGAAGCGGGCCGACAGCGTTCTGAACCCGTTTACAACCCGTATGTAACCCGTATTTAATCTGTATGATGCCCGTATGTAACACGGCAGGAATCCTTTCAATACACTCGTAAAGCATCGGTTCATTCTCGTACAAATATCAGTGTTGCGTAGACGCGTTAAAGTGGTGAAATATTGAAATAGTTATGGCTATAAGGAAACTAACGACTGAACAACTGGCAATGATTGCTATCATTTTGGATGAAGAGGAAGAGGAATGCCCAAAAAACATTCGACGCTACTGGATTCAAAATTCTATAAAAAAACGCAAAACGGAAGGAGAATATTGGACATTATTCAGGCACTTAGTTGATGACGAAGAAAAGTTTTTTCAGTACTTCCGAATGTGTACATTCAAATTTAACGAATTGCTGAAAAAAATTGAAAATGACATTGTAAAACTGCTGCTACAACGCATTTAAAACGGGTTTGTAACGGTCATACTCCCCGCTCAGTCACCGTTTAGCCGCCTGCGCGCAGCGGTCTGGCAACGTCGCGTGCCATGCACGTAGCGTGTCCGCACCGGCAAAATATTCCCTCCGACGAATAGTTGACGGCCCGTGCATGGCACGCTACGGTGTCGGCCGGTGACGGAACGGTCTCGTGGGCATAGTCTCATACTTCTCAATACAAAGAATAGTTTTTTGTCTGAAACGGTCCTAGTACGGTCATGGTATGCTACGGGATAGTGGGCAGACACCTTTAGTCTAAATATACAGATATACAGGGTTAATTGTAAAACACCGGAAACCTCTCAGGACTGTGTTACTAACATCATAATCAACAAATTTTGTTCTATGACTTTTAAAAATTCGTCATATTTTATTTCACCAGATTTTCATACAAAAATATTTTTTTTTAATTTAACGCCTTAAATGTTAAGAAGTCTATGCGAAGCAAAAGAAAGCGATAATATAAATCGCTTTCTTTTGCTTCGCATAGACTTCGTACCGACGAACCCTGTATATCTGTATATTTAGACTTATGATTATTCCTTTGCTTTCTCCACACGATGTCACATGTCACTCAAAGGTGACTGACTGACTGACATAGTGATCTATCAACGCACAGCCCAAACCACTGGACGGATCGGGCTGAAATTTGGCATGCAGGTAGATGTTATGACGTAGGCATCCGCTAAGAAAGGATTGCGAAATGCCCACGGGATCGGGATTTACACGGGAAAAACTTCCCACGCGGGCGAAGCCGCTGGCACAAGCTAGTTTGAAATAAAATGATTGGCAACCAAGCTTTTAAAAACAGCGAGTAACTGAGCTTGTATTACTGACACCGGCAATCTATTCCACAACCGAATGGCCTGCACCGTAAACGATTGGTCGTATAATTTTGTGGAATGCGTAGGCATCAAAAGTCTCAAATTCTCTGATGATCTCAAATCTCTAACATGTGTGTAATGAAGGAACTTAAAACGTTCTTTGAGATAAAAGGGAGTCGTTGGATTGAAAAGAATACTGTAGAGCAGCGGTCGGCAACCTTTTGGCAGGCAAGGGCCACAAGGTGGCAAAATAAACTAAAGGCGGGCCGCACTTGTGATATTAAGTTATATATTAATTCGTAGAATGGCTCTCAAATGCTCATCATCACAATTGAAAAAGTTTGTTCGCATAAATAAGTGCCAACAAAAATTGTAATGAACTGCTGAGCAAACATTTTCAATTCGTAAACATCAGAAAATTTAACAAAATCATTGTTTACATAGAAAGAGCTTTTGAGAGCAGCAGAGATTGAAAATCAATCACGTTTATTTGTAAATGACTCGGTACTTCTTCCATATCACACAAAAACGGTTTGCAAAAATCTTCAGTTTGCTTGAAACTTTTTAAAATCACCAAATCTGTCGCTGAATTGAGTTGTATTAAAATATCCTCATTTTATCACTTTTACAATAAAAAATAATTCCAGCTTCCTTTTACTTTGATATTTACAACTCATTTACCAAACATTCACGAGCCGCAAGTAAGACGTCTGCGGGCCGCACACGGCCCGCGGGCCGCGTTTTGCCGACCGCTGCTGTAGAGTAATGATAAAATATGTGCATTCCGGCGAAGGCGGATAGGCAGCCACTTGAGTTTAGTGCGAAACTCAGAAACATGATCATATTTGCGCAAACCAAATATGAATCTGATACATAAATTTTGGAGATGCTCAAGCTTATCTAGCTGCACTTCAGTTAGATCTGGATAACTTGCATCAGCATAGTCAAGGATAGGGAGAAGAAGAGATTGGGCAAGCGCAGTTTTAGTAGCAGTCGGCAGGAAATTGAAATCTGCGTAGAGGAGACCCCGCAGAGCCAAACAGTTTGCGGCTCACTTCTTGCAACTGGGGACCCCAAAACAAATCTTCATCAATATAAATACCAAGGTCTTTTACTGAGTCACAGTAGGGTATAACAGCTCCATCAAAAATGATTTGGGGAAGGGTCGTCCAGTCAATTTCCAACAACAACAACAACAACAGTCAAGGCCAACAATAATGACTTTAGTCTTCGCAGGATTAACCTTCAAACCATGATCCAAACTCCAATCAGAAATACGCACTAAATCTTTATTCACTCTCTTCTCCGCCTCAGACAAATCTTCAACGTTAGCTTGCGAATAAATTTGCAGATCGTCAGCATAAAGGTGGTAGGATGAGAGAAGTTCATTTGAAATAGAATTTATAAATATGGCGAGAAGAAGAGGAGAGAGAACGCCCTGTGGTACGCCAGCAGTAGTATTGCACCATGAATACAACGAACCTTCAATGCAAATACGTTGTCGGCGGCCACACAGGTAACTATGAAACCAATCAATAGCTGTTAGAGATATGTTAAGAGAGCATAGTATCCCGAACAAGACATCAAAATCAACAGTGTTAAAAGCATTACTGGAATCAAGTAAAGAAAGGACCGTCAATTTCCTATTGTCCATACCCAATCTTATATCATCCGTAATGTTAAAAAGAGCTGTGGTAGTGCTATGCCCCGGACGAAACCCGGATTGGTAAAAATTAAGGAGTCTGTTTCTACAGAGGAAAGCACTAAGCTGACTATGAATAAGACGTTCTAGGACTTTGGACAGAAACGGTAAAATGGAAATGGGATGGAATTCAGAGAAAGAAACAGGATTACATTTTTTTGGAAGTGGTGTTACATGAGCTTCTTTCCATGCAGATGGAAAAACACCAGAGGATACGGAATGATTAAGGATATGGCAGATGACAGGAAGGATTTCGTCCAAAAGAGGGAGTATCATCTTGCGACTTACACAGTCACTACCAACAGCATTTGACGTGATTGATAAAATGCTCTTCTTAACATCACAACAAGCAAACTGATTAAAAACAAAAGGAGAATAATCGGGAGTGGGAAGAGACGAAAGATTATCTAAAGTTTTGGTTTCAACAGCCCCATTGAAACTACAAGAGGTGGAAAAATGTTGATTGAGTAATTCAAGATCTATATCTTTAAGAACAGACTCTTGACGTGACTTCCCAATTCCCATTGATCTAAGTTCCAGACTTTAGCTGGATCATCGTTTTCAACGGACTTATGAATGTGGCGGCGTTGGGCATCCCTACCAACCAAGTTGCTGCGATTTCTGATAGCGACGTATTTTTCACGATTTAAGGCAGCAGCAAAATCTAGGTATAAGTGCAGACCTAGCACTTATACCTAGATTTTGCTGCTGCCTTTTTTGTAAAATTGCGTTTCACGTCATCTGTTAGCCATGGAGCAGGCAGATGCTTGATCTTGACCAACCGAACAGGTGCAAGCACATCATACAGCTCGATGAGTTTGGAATTAAAGAGGTTAATTTTTTCATCAACCGAGTCTGCATGAACAAGCTCAAACCAGTCAATATTGCTAGCATCATATTTTGTTCGTAATTGCCTAAATGCTGGCTTTTTCAAGGGACTTTAGTTCTATGTTTATGTATACCTATTTTGTTTGTATTTCTATTATGATTGTGCTTTGCTGCATTTCTCAAGACTTTTGTTACTTTTCTGTGTTTACCTATAGCTTTATGTTACTAAAACCGCTAATGTAGATTAACTGTTGGCTCTCTTTATATTTATTATAAACTAGCTATCCTGGCAGACCTTGTTCTGCCCTATTACTCTAAAACAAAGTAACATTGATTTTTAAGTTTCTGTGACGTCCGATAATTTTGAAAATTAGCTTGGTAGCTTGATTTGTAGCTTTCCGAGTTCTACGACCTAAACTGAATATAATAAACAAACACACTAACAACAAATAAACACACAATTGGTTTTCGAAAGAAGCGAAAATTTAATAACAACCAAGAAAATGCTATGCACAGAGGAAACTATGATTACACGTACGTCAGTTATTTTTTTATATTTTTAAAAAGAAGGAATCTAATTCCATGCAGCCACATTCGATCCAAAATACTGCACCAACGCTTATGTTCATCATCATTAAGTATAATAACACAATTTTTTACACAATAATAATGACTATAAAACAGAGGGAACTCGTTATATTAGCCTAAGCAGTCTACTAACACTACTATGGACTTTTCTGTTATCTGAAATAAAGTTTTTGTTTTTGCTTTGATTGACGTCAAATGTTTGACAGCTGGGGCCCTGAGTGGTTTGTATGGAAAAGAAAATTATTGTTTTTACTATTTTCCTCACTCTTCCTCAGACTTCATCAAACACAACAACAAAGAAGCCAAATCGGTTCGGACGTTATCGAGTTTAGCGCTTAGCAACATATTTAGCGATTCATTTTTATTAGGGTGCCGTAGCCGAATGGCAAAAAACGGAACCCTTATAGTTTCGTTATGTCTGTCTGTCTGTCTGTCCGTCCGTCCGTCTGTCACAGCCATTTTATTCCAAAACTATTAGAACTATACATGCGAAACTTGGTAGGTAGACGTATTCTGTGAACAGCTTTCCAATTTTCAGAAAAATATATAAAATATTTAAAATAAAGGGGGGCTCCCCATACATGGAACTGAAAAAAATAAAGAAAAATTTTTTTTTTCATGAAACCTATATGTGTGTGGTAGCTATAGACAGGTCTTTAAAATTACATTGAGGTTTCTAAAACCACTTTTTCATAAAGTTAACCGTTTAAAAGATATACGCTTCCAAAGTGGTAAAATGTGTCTCCCCCTCTCACTTCTATAATAATGGAGTGAAAAATCTAAAAAAACTATATGCTGTAGACCTTAATGTAAACTTTCAACAAAAATTGGTTTGAACGTGATCGGGTCAGCAGTTTTTGAGATACATCATATTTTCTAAAACCGCAAATATAACTTTTGTAATTCATACAAACACTATGAAAAACAAAGATTTTAGCGTAGTCACTATGGAACCCTTCATGGGCGAGTCTGACTCGCACTTGGCCAATTTTCGATATAGATAAAATTTATATCCAGATGTCTTGTTTATCTTTGGGCAGCGAAGTATTTTAGTTCATTTCATATGTATAGTAGCCGCAGCCATAAAGCAAGAAGAGATTTTAGGTAGTAAAATTATTACTCACGCAGACATTGTTCATATCAGCTACAGGGAAGCCGATACCTCCACGCGGGCCCTCCACAGCGCCGAACACGTGCAGTATGTCTGTCACGTACTTAGCGGCGGCCGCAAGGAGCGGAGAGTTGCGCGGTGTGGTCTTGCGGAGGTAGATATGTGCTGCACCTACCAACTCGCGTAAGGAGTCTAAGGCACTTCGGGTGTCAATGTTGTCTGTGGAAAAGTGGATATATATTCAAGTACGCTGGTAAATAATTAATATGGTCAATACAACAGCCACAACCTCCCTAAGTCACCAGACGATAAGTGGTATAGAATTTTCTATCTATACCATAATACTTACTAATTACAAAAAAAAAGTGTTACTCTGTTATTTCAAAATAATTTTGTTTTCTCAAGTCCTTATATTATAGTTATTTACACGATACTATAATAAAAATGGTTTTTTGTTATGTCTGTCTGCCTATCTGACTGTTTTTTCGGACTATTTGTCTGGGCTAATCTCTGGAACGACTTAACCAATATATTGGGAATTTAATGATATAATGGTTATGTATATAGGTTTCCGAAATTCCCACGGGATCGGGATTTACGCGAATTAGGTCGCGGGCACAGCGAGTACAAGAAGTTAGTAAATGACAGGCTACACTCATAGTTAAAATATGAACTACCGGGACTTATTTCAGCAATACCGTTATCCATCTCTCGCTACACGCTAAAGACTTAGCCAGTCAGTTCAGAATGAATCAAAATGCCAACGTATCCCCGCACCTCAGCAAGACGTGACAAGAGAAACACCGTGTGGTTTTAGTCAGTAGGAGTCTGACAGACCCCTCTGTAAACCCCAAGGCATAGGACGAAGGACGTCCACATGGATTTCCACAACCATAAAAAGTCTTCAATGCACATTCACACAGCAATATCTCTTTATCTATCTAAATGTTTCCTTCAAACCCACTTTTATCCAGTGCCTTGTGCTGTTACTGACTATACCACGGAACAGAAAATACAGTGGAAGTGCAAAGTAGGCGTGGTAGGCGTGTCACAATTACGCGCTGTACCGCGCAATTGGCCTCAGTCATGTTCTAACATCGCATTGAGTTGCTAGTCTCGCAACGAATTTAATTTTCCGCAGCTATGCCGTATGGTTCCACTTTGGAGTGCAAAAATGATAGTAGGAGAAAAAATCTTAAAAATGGAGGTGGTTCATACCATCGCTAAGTACGATTTTATTTGTTTTCTAATAAAATCTTAGATAATTTCAATTTACCAATCATTTAATAGAAAGTCTTATCAAAATCAACCTTTTGTCATTGAAATAAAGTTTATTTTGGATTGATTGTATTCACTACATTCACACATTTCGTTCTAGAAAGTTCTTCGCTACTCAATTAGTGACGTAGTTGAATCGGATATTGGTTTTATCGATAGATATCGATAAAAATAACTAAGATTTCCTAACATTCATACACAAAAAAAATATTTTAAGAGGTGTATTAGGTTGCATATATAATACGCTTTAAACCAAAAATGTAAGCAAACTTATTTATTAACGTTAACTTATTATTTTTAATTATTGTAATTTTTATAATGCTTGTGAGATTGCATAACATTGACGAACCGGTCATTTCAGTGTGTAAGATCCTTCATAAAAGCTCGTGCACCACCATGGTTGTTCCCGCCTCAATGACAATATTAATACATATTACGTTGAAACTAGCATAATGGGTTTTTTTTATTGATAATAGGTTCGCGTTTGACCACCATCTCACCTGGTGGTAAGTGATGATGTGGTCGAGGATGGAGCACGCTTACCTAAAATTAACCTATTCACTCTTGACTTAAAGTCTATTTTTGTACATGTATTCAAAATTTTAATTAATAATAAAATATGTAACATTTCAGTAGATAGACTTAAGCCTGCATACATGTTGGAGGATACTATTATTACAGAAAATAGCACCTTAAATCAGCATCAGCACAGTAATGTAAACACACCTTTAAAAATAACACGCAGTGGTAGAAATATTAAAAAGCCAGTTAGATTTAATGATTTGTAATAGGTAAGCTAAATTTGTTAAGTAGGTCGTTGCGGTGTAGCAATCAATATGAATGTTAATAATAAGATAATTACTTTGTATAAATCATTTGAAAGCACTCGCACAAATTCATTAGTAAGGCCGCTTTATCGTGACATAACAGGTTCGATTCCCATTATAATTATATTTTTAATTTCGCGTATTGAGAAGCAATATCATCATGGGTAAAACATATTCAGTTGAGAAGAAACAAGAAGAAATTGTTATTGCCCAGAACGGGGCAAATCATGCTTCTACGTCACACACGGAATATAAGTTGGAGGTATTGAGCATCATGGTCACTGTGATGGCTGTAATCATTTTCGTGGCATGTGCAGTAACGGTGTACAAAACGTGTGCAAACAGTAGCAAGCGTTTATTGCGCCGGGAATTGAACGCGTTACGTTCCAGTAGTGTTATAAGTGTTATACCGCAACCAAACCAGAGGTCTCCTAATAACTATGAGGTATAGAATAAGAAAACTGTAATAAAATATACTATTGTATGACTATTTGGCTGAAACCTACTTAATGTTGGAAATTGTTTTGATTAGAATAAAAAAATATGTACTATTATTTTTTATTAGAAGGGGGTGTATGTGGGGTTAGATATATGATATGTACAATATACGTGTGTGTGTGTGTGTCGGAATGTAAGTTAGCCTGTAGCAGCTAGTCGCTCGCTAACCATTGTATCGGTTGGACAATAAACAATTTATTTAGGACAAGTGCATTTATTTCATCATCCCACAGCAGTACCAACAACCCCTAGGTTATAGCTATAGGGAAACACAGACTCTGGCAGGGAATTCCACTCCTTAGCCGCACGCACAATGAAAGTATTCCGTTTCGTACATACGTTTAGTGCGTATGGGTGGGATGTCCACCATGCTAAAAATAATACAAAATAAACATAAACATTTATAGTAAAATAATTTCAAATTAATTTTATTCATAAAGATGAGTATAATTTGAGGATTTTCCCTTTGTATGGCATCTTTGTCACCTATTGAAATATTTGTATATTGTAAGGACCACAAACATATAAAGACAAATATTACCATAGAAATTTAAATATGCTGCATTGCATGAATGATTATTATTAAAATTATTGTCTGCCAAGCAATGTCATGAAATCCATAAACGGACATCAGTAGGTTCCTAATCATCATTTAAAATAATAGGGTAGTTTCCTGTGTTACAAAATAATTATTTTATTTGGTCCATTAGGTTTCAATAAATATTGGTCACGAATTTATTGCTTTTTCAATTCAAGAAAAAATCACAAAGATGGAAAGCTTCAAAGTACAGGAGTGGGGGCTGCTGACGTCACACATTGCTAAGAATTATACCGACGCACGGTGGGCTGAAAATCGGCTTTCATAGACTTAGGCATTTTATTTTGCAAGTGCGAGTTTTTTTGCCGGATATCACTTCTATTAGTTATAACAATATACAAAAATGACACCAGAATTGATTCTGCACAGAAACGAAGGAATTATAATTTTTTTACGAAAATTTTGTATGGAGCTAGTATGAAAAATCGAAATATCTCTAAAACGGCAGCGATAACCGTAATATCCTTATAGGGGGTTATAGTACTAATTATTTATGATTTTTTGACATACGTTACATAATGGTTGTAGATGCCTTTTTTTTTTAAAATCGTCAAAATATTTTTATTTATTTTTACATATTTAAACGTTCCTTTTAGTGTTTAAGTTGAAGAATTCAGAGCTTTAACAACTCTTATCATAAAATAGCATCACCCCTATAGACCTGAAGGACTAGACAGAGGTGTGTAGTGTCTTGTTGATCTTGTAAGATTTCCAACAATACCAAATAGTTGAATATCAGTGTCAAAGTGCCCATGCTGTCGCTTCTTTTTGAAAGATAGGGGAATGAAATTGTTAATTGATCATACCCTAAAAGTATGATTACAACATAACCGGACACATAATAATAATAATATCCTTATAGGGGATTATAGTACTAACATTATTTATTTTAACATATGAAACTGTTCAAAACGATCCATGAACTGTGTCAAAGTTAAGAACATCGTTAGGAAGCATGCTTTTTCCCCAAATATTAAGAATATGTGAAAAAAAAAGACTGTATATAAACTTTTTATTGATAGGTAATTTAAATAAAACAGAAGTAACAAAAATAATATCTAATAAATTCAGTTATACAAAATACATATTTGAAACTATAATTTATGAAATTATTAACTAAACATATTGGTACAATAAACTAACATAAATAACAAAAGAACATAAAGAAAAATAATTAAATTTTACAAATTTTCTTTACAACTTTCGTTGTCGGACTCCAATTCCGAGTCAGAATCCAGATCGGATATACCTACAAACTCGAACTCAGTTTCCGGAAACTGTATTAGGTCGAGAGTTTCAGCAAAAAAGGTTGTCTTCCTTTTGGCATCTAACTTCGGCCTTTGTGCACTTAGAAAAGGATCCGAAGAAACAACAAGCATATTTAGGATATCTTGATTAGAATCTTGCCTGCTTCTTTTCCGCGAATGATGTTCCCGGAACCTCCTAAAATCTTTGTTTCGAGACTCTGAGGCTTCTTCCGAGAGAGTCCCAATCGGGACAATATCATTTTTTTCGATTATGTCAGCTCCGTGTATTAATAGTTTATGTACGGTTGATGACATGTAGTACCAGTCGTATAATTCCACGTACTTTTCTGCTGTTTTGCGAGCAAAATCTTTAAATTTGATGACATCGATCTTCTCACCAGATGTTATTGCTTGCAAAATAACAGCAAATCTTTTTATCAGGTTTTGATCCAACCCAGTAATAGCTGCAGTTTTATTGGGAAACTCGAAAAACTTCCTTGCGGTATTCCCGTCATTGGTAGTTCCCGAGCCTTGTTTTACTATATCAATTAACAGATTGAGCTCCTCTTTAAATTTATTTTGAATGTTTTTTTTTCTGTTTTGTAACATATCTTTATGCTCATTACTTCTTGCTGCCCACTGTTTGAAGTCAAGTCTGTACGCAATGTGTAACAGACATTCCATGCAATTTATGCGGGCATGTTGGGATGATAGGCCAAATTCATATATGTCAGAACACACAGTTTTTGATGTTACAGCATCTAAGTGGTTCATTTCTGTTGGTTTTGCTAAGCACAGGTAGCATGATGCATTTGATCTAGCTTCAGAAAGGTACGTGCAGACTTTTGCGTCGATCATTGTCATCATTAGTTTATGAGTCACCCTGTTACTATTAATGCACTCTGTGGGGTTAAGGGCCTCAATTTCCTCATCCATTTTTCTTTTGTTATCAATGACAACTGCATGGCTTTCTTTTACAAAAGTGAACTGAACCGGACGACAATAAAAAGTTGAGCATGGTTTCGGGTTTGTCCATATAGTATTATCTCCATCTGTCAGTTTCAGTGGCACCAAGGAGGTCATGAAAATGCTTGAATCATCATGCTCGCCGTCCATTTTCTGCTTGTATCGGCTTTGATTGGAAGCACCATCAAATCCCCACTTCGATATCAGCTTTAACTGCTTATTTTCCACATTATCAGAAAGACTTTGAAGAATCCGCTTCACCGTGATGTCAAGTAAAGCTTGAAGTGTAATTCTAGCTGATGAATCCGTAACTGATACTGATTGATTAGGAGGGTAGCATGCAAGCTTAGTTTGTTGCAGTTTATAGTAGGATGGGTAAATATCCTTAGCACCTTCCCGAATGGCAGTCTCTCGCAACGTAATATATTGCCACTTTGAAAGCTTAAGTGAAAGAAGCAATCCAAGTGCTTTCTCTGGTGTAAATATTACTGTTTTCTTAATGCTTTCCTTGATTTTAACGGCAGCTTCTGGATTTTTGATCATATAATTGATTACAGATGCGATATCTTCATAACCTTCTTCTTTTAAACGTGCTGCAGCTGCATATGCCAATTCACAGGAATCCTCGCCTATGTGCTCACTAGATCTTCTCTTTTTCTGTTTGCTTCCCAGATCTTTGAATGGTTTTCGGGACCTTTTTGTCATTGTTCCAACAGTCGATGATGTCGAAGGTTCTGGAGAGACTGAGCGTGCTCTTGGTATCTCATCAACAGTTGGTTCTTGATTTATTAAAGTTTGCACGCAACTCGGCCAATCAATATTTGCTTGCAACCACTCTCCGTACGTATTTCTAAACTTATCAAAGAATCGTTTAGATTTCTGCCACCTGTTTAAAGCAGCTCGCGTGAATCTCCGGCAAAATTCTTTGAGAGTTACTTGATCTTCGGCAGAAAGGCAATCGCCTATGCGGGACACAATTGCACTAAACAATACTTCATGATTAAATGAAGGACACTCACTTTTTAGAAGAACAAACAAATCTAAGTTGGTGATTAAACTTTCCATTCTAAGATTTTGTAGTCGCAAAGCAAATAGTTTTAGTGTTAACAGTTACACGGTTGTGAACAATCTAAATTATGGAACAAAATTATAGCCCTTTTATTGTATAAAGTCAATAATTAGTTAACTACCCTCATTAAAGTTATAAAAGATATGATCATAAAAATTTATAATCGTCAAAAACATTTCGTAGAACTCATAGTAGAACTAATCAACATTAGCAAATCACATTAGCTCACTAATTATAAAAAGGTGAATGCAGTTCTTAGTTGGTATTGTTGCGAGATATTTCAAATCATTTAATCACTTAATAGACTCATTAGAATCAGAAGACTACAACCATCATTCTAATTACTTAATTACTTGTCATCAGACTCATTAGATGACTACACAATATGTTATTTTGTATTTTGAACGTATGCAAGGTTTTAAAATTCCTTTTGTGTCGATATTATTATGTGTCCGGTTATGTTGTAATCATACTTTTAGGGTATGATCAATTAACAATTTCATTCCCCTATCTTTCTAAAAGAAGCGACAGCATGGGCACTTTGACACTGATATTCAACTATTTGGTATTGTTGGAAATCTTACAAGATCAACAAGATACTACACACCTCTGTCTAGTCCTTCAGGTCTATAGGGGTGATGCTATTTTATGTTAAGAGTTGTTAAAGCTCTGAATTCTTCAACTTAAACACTAAAAGGAACGTTTAATATGTAAAAATAAATAAAAATATTTTGACGATTTAAAAAAAAAAGGCATCTACAACCATTATGTAACGTATGTCAAAAAATCATAAATAATTAGTACTAAAACCTCCTATAAGGATATTACGGTTATCGCTGCCGTTTCAGAGATATTTCGATTTTTCATACTAGCTCCATACAAAATTTTCGTAAAAAAATTATAATTCCTTCGTTTTTGTGCAGAATCAATTCTGGTGTCATTTTTGTATATTGTTATAACAAATAGAAGTGATATCCGGCACAAAAACTGGCACTTGCAAAATAAAATGCCTAAGTCTACGAAAGCCGTTTTTCAGCCCACCGTGCGACGTGTGACGTCACGCGAAATTTCAACTCACTGTATCGTCTAAATTTTTCAATTACGTGAAAAAATAAAAAAACGTGGCCAATGTTTTTTGTTAAACTACGTGACGGACTAAATTAAATATTTTAGGAAACTACCCTATTATAGGTTTTCCAAAGACGGTAGCGTCAAAGAATGAATAGATGCAATGGGTAGAGTTAATTGAATGCCATCCATATCAAGCACGATATGCTCGGAACACCAGTTCTTTCGTTTCAAACTTTCGAAACACCAGTTTCTTAAGAAATACCTTTTATTTCAAGGACACTAAATGAAAAGTAAAATTACTGTATTTATTATTTTAACCCAATTTTACGATAATTTTCACAATTTAGTTAATATTGCGCATTTAATTATTATCACCCGAGAATTGAGATTATTTTGAAAGTATTCAGCAGGTATAAGTATTTTTATTTGGGATTTATTAATTTAGTATTTAAAATACATTTAAATTAATTAATTATAATACATTATTAAGAATATGACGAGAGGTAGGGCATGATGGCCTCAGCATCGTGCACTTGCAGCACGCAGGTGTTCATTTGCCTAGGGTGTTGGTCATGCTCTTTAATTTGTGTATAGGACATTCATATTTACCCCAGGAGCTTATGAAGACTCTTGTTGTACCAATAATTAAAAATAAGACGGGTGATGCCTCTGACAGGAACAATTACAGACCTATTTCATTGGCCACGGTGATAGCCAAGGTGCTGGATGGGCTGCTTGATAATTGCTTAAATCGGCACATAGTTTTGCACGATGCACAGTTTGGTTTCAGAGCTGGGCATTAGACTGAAACTGCGATACTGCGACTCAAGCAGACCATTCAGTACTATGTCACGAGAAAAACACCTGTTTATGGCTGTTTTTTGGACCTGTCGAAGGCATTCGACCTAGTCTCATATAGCGTACTCTGGCGTAAGCTCCGGGAACAGACTAGCACTCCTGGGGACTTGATAAATATATTAAGATTTTGGTACGGCAACCAAACCAATAATGTTAAGTGGGCGGGTTCATGTTTGGCAGAGTACAGGTTGGAGTGTGGGGTGAGGCAGGGTGGACTAACTTCACCACGCCTCTTCAACCTGTACATAAACGGACTGATAGGTGAGCTCAGCAGGGCTGGAGTGGGTTGTTCAATGGATGGAGTCTGCATGAACAACATCAGTTACGCTGATGATATGGTCCTGCTGAGTCCATCTGTCAAGGCCCTCAACATACTCTTAGGCATCTGTGAGAGGTACTCAGTGGCACATGGCCTCAGGTATAACCACAATAAGAGTGAGCTACTTGTTTTTAAGTCGGGAAATAGAAGTCCCAAGACTGTTCCGCCGGTTAGGCTTGGAGGAATTCAGATAAGCAGGGTCACTAAGTTTAAGTACCTGGGGCACTGGGTCACTGAGGATCTCTCCGATGACATGGACATTGAGAGGGAACGTAGGGCGTTGGCAGTGAGATGCAACATGCTGGCGCGCAGGTTTGCGAGATGCACTAGAGATGTTAAAATTTCATTATTCAAGGCGTACTGCCAGATATTTTATACCTGCAGCCTGTGGGTCAGATATACGCAGAAAACTTACAACGCCCTACGTGTCCTGTACAATAATGGGTTCAGAAAGTTGCTGGGGTTGCCTCGCTTTTGCAGTGCATCAGGTATGTTTGCCGAGGCCAACATTGACTGCTTTAGAGCAATAGCACGTAGAAGAGTTGCCTCCCTGATGCAGCGTGTGCGCGGTAGCGCCAGCAGCCTTCTGAAAACCATCCTGGATAGGCTGGATTGTCCTGTGGTGAAGCACTGGAATACTGTCCACGTTTCCGGCGGTGCTATTTTTAATGTTAGGTAAAATTTACTTTTATTATTATTTTATTATATTTTATTCGAAATTTGATTAATTAATTTATTGTTTTACTTTTATTATGCTGTTTTAAAATTTAATTGTAATTGTTTTATTTTTATTTGATTCTTTATTAATAATGTTCAGCAATATAATTTTAACTACTAACATAGATGTAAGTATTACTAACCTATTTATGGATGTACTTAATCCGAAATAAATGGTCTAAAATAAATAAATATAAAGCAAGTTCCAGACGACCAGACCCTGTTGGTATCTAATATTCCACCCACCCACCACTTAATTTTTTTATTCTAAATACAAAAGAAATCGGATATCTATCGATATCGATAATGTAATTAAAAATACAATGTGCTGCACTTATTGAGTAGCAATAAATATCGACATGTGACGCGACTGTTAACCTTATTACTACGAAAATAAAATATATAATCGCTTCCACTGAAAATAACGCCATCTATGGTCGAGTAGCGGAATTTACTCGTCAATTGACATAAGATTATAAAACGTTGTAAAGATTTTCTGTAGATAAGCAAAATAAATCCTATCTGTAGAGCGTCAAGGTTTATTTCCAGAAGTAGGATTTGCGACTTATGTTGGTTTTGACTAAAATTAAAATGACAAATCAAAATAATTGCTTATTTGTAGTGCATTATATGATTACCGTTTTATTTGTGTGAGTTCGGCGAGAGCGGTTCCCGTAGTAATTTTGTTGCATCGCACTTCCACTGTATTTTCTGTTCCGTGGACTATACCGATATTTGCTGCTCGATTCTATCTTAAGAATTTCTAAACAAATGAGATTGACTTCTAAGCAATTAGGTTTTCAATTTGTGCCTTTTGTAAATATAATTACAGTTATTACTTCCGTTCTTAGACCAAAATAATTGCATCATTATTATGAACATGCTGATTATTTATTATTTTTTATTTATTACAATATGGTTGGCATCCAGACTGGATTATTCATATACTAGCGACCCGGCCCGGCTTCGCAAGGGTAATAAAGGTTATATTTGCTTATATATGATTTTGCTTAATCAATTTATCGTCCAGTAATTTGCCACACTCATATATCGGCGATAACTCATAAGACATTCATTTTATTGATATAGTGTAAAAAGCAATTTTGATCTACATTAAATCCTCAACATATCTAACGTATTTAATTGGATAAGGAGTAATACTGTACTGTTAAAAAAAGATTCGTATATGACCCATCATTTGAATGTAATTTGTAAAAGAAAAAAATTGTTATTGTGGGTTATTCTTGTGAGATAGACATATGCCATCGCGTATTTTTGTAGATCTATACAAGAGAAACAATCCCGCCATATATTGTATTTTTATAACTCAAAAGGTTTTGGCAGCGTTTTCGATTAAAGCTCCCGATAGGCTTAATTCATTCCGACATGTTGAAGTATAATCGTCGTATTTCATTCAATCTACACAAAACCTTAACTTATTATACACTAAAACCTTCCTCAAGAATCACTCTATCTATTAAAAAGACCCGCATCAAAATCCGTTGAGGAGTTTTTAAGATCTAAGCATACATATGGACAGACAGACAGGGAAACGACTTTGTTTTATACTATGTAGTGATAATTTTTCACCGCATCAGATTGTGACTAATTTAAGCTGCTTAAACCATTAAACTCAGGATTGTGCTTTCCATTGACATCAAAAGAACCGATAGTTAATTTTTCGCCAAGCATGATATCCATACTACTTTAGTGCCTCTTAATTTGCTTAGTTTGGACTTCATAATTATATTTTACTAGTACTCACGCGGGGCTTCGCTCCCGTGGATTCTATCACGGTAAAAACATAACTCTCCTTTTTTGCAGTCGGGTAAAAAGTAGCCTATAACCTTCCTCAAGCTTCAAGCTACTTCCATACCAAATTTCATCCAAATCCACCCAGTACTTTCGAAGATTAGCGCGTTCAAGCAAACAAACAAACAAACAAACAAACTAACAAACTTTTCCGCTTTATAATATTAGTATAGATGAGTTCTCGGCTTAGTTTAGGCACCAATCTTCCATAAATAATATTATAATTATAATAATGTCATTTTTGTAAAATAGTTCATAAGTTTTTATTTGTGGAAGAAAATAAAATTATTCTATTCTATTCATATTCTATTCTAAATTAGATATTTGTTGATTATCATAATATTAATTACTTACGAGCAGCTGGTGGCATAAAATCTGTGACTGAACTAAAATAACGCTAGTAATTTAATCATACCGTTTATAAAATTAATTAAGTTGCATGTTGCAGACATTTTTGTAACGAGAAAAACGTATTCAACAATTTGTAGACCACTGTGGCGTCATTGTATATTTATATTCGAGTTAGTCGCTACTCTTAGAGCACAGAATAGACCCGCGTCTAAATATTGTACGCGAATTATATTGAATAAATAACTGTTAATTTTCGGACTTGTCCTTGACTCATTATTTACATTCCCTCTGATAATTATGTAACTCTCTTAATTCATAAGTGACACGATCATATCTAACAGTAGTGATCTAGATCGAACACCACTAACCGCACAGTGCTGCATGCACTTGCTCCTTGGCCGCAGTAAGTTTGTTGGACAGTTGTTGTTCCTCCATGTCCCACACGCCACCACAGCCCTCGTCGTAGCCACTACGTAGTGCATCTTTGACTGTCAGGAAGAATTCCTGGTAACCAAAAAATTTATTTATTTATAACAATGTTACCTACAAAAGTTAAGTACATTCCAAGCTTTTAACGACAAGCAAATCTTGAGAAAACTTGATTTCAAATAAAGACTTCAATACAAACTCTAACTCACATTAAACAATTTCTCAGTCTGTATCGCCATATCCATGGTATTATCAGAGTAGTCCAAGGTCTCCTTCCAGCCATGCATGAGGAAGCCGATCCTCAGTTGCCTCGCTGTGTGACGGCGCAAAGCTTCCGAGATGGTGACGAAGTTCTTGAGAGATTTGGACATCTTGCAGCCAGCTATTGTTAAGTGGCCTGTATGAAGGAAGTAATTCACCCAACCGGGTTTGTCGAAGTGAGCCTGGAAAGTTGAGAAGAACATATTTTAAATTTTTGCTCAGTGTCTCAGAGCAATCATGTATTTAAAGGGATAAAAAAGCCCAATTCACATAAAATATTGTACAGTATTCTCCAGGTTTAGTTCTTTATTCATATAGTTAATTATATTTACATAAAACTAGCTGACCCGCCGAAATTCGTACCGCCATATTTTTTTATTATCCAGATTTTCTCACCTTTTAAACCTTCCCTGTATTAGAGGGAACATAATACAAAAAGAATGAATGAAATCGTTGAAGCTGTTCTCGAGTTTTAGCGAGACAAACGAACAGCAATCGATTTTCATATCTATACTAATATTATAAATAGGTAAAATTTGTAAGTTTGTAAATTGTAAGTTTGTATGTAGGGGGTAATCTCTGAAACTACCGAACCGATTTTCTTTCCGAAGTTCTTTCACTTACATGTAGCTGCATTATCCCTGAGTGCTATAGGCTATCATGCATATTAGCCGAGCTATTATAATCTTTGTCAAGCAAGTCGGGGACGGGATCCCGTGGAATAATTTCGACTTCTACGCGGACGTAGTCGCGGGCAGAAGCTAGTATAAAGATGTGTCATATTACACTGCTGTCCAATAGACAAACATATTTAGCTTAATTTGGATAACAGTTGCAGTGTCTATTGTATATTACAATTAATTTGTCTCTACTTACGCCACCAACTGGACGCGCTTGAGTCTATCGAGAAACGGGCCAAGAGACTCATTGGCAACGATTCACTGGTCGAATCAAAGCCTTGAACATCGACGACGAGTTGCAAGTCTATTGGTTTTTTATCGGTTACATTTCGGGGAGTGTGCGATGGAATTACACAATCTAATTCCGCCAAACCCGTTCCATCATAGGACTACAAGACAAACGGCGATGCGCCATCGTTACATGGTGGACATCCCACCCATACGCACAAAACGTTTTGGGAATACTTTCATTGTGCGTACGGCTAAGGAGTGGAATTCCCTGCCGGAGTCTGTGTTTCCTGATCGCTATAACCTAGGAGTCTTTAAGTCAAGAGTGAATAGGTTACATCTAGGCAAGCGTGCTCCATCTTCGACCACATCATCACTTACCATCAGGTGAGATGGTGGTCAAACGCGAGCCTATTATCAATAAAAAAAAAGTTTACCCCACTTATCAGAATGTAAACTTGTTTCAAAAATTTCTATTATTATTTAAACACACCTCATTATTGTTGATAAGCTTGTGTTTGATCACCGTCTCACCTGATGTTAAGTGATGATGTGGTCGAAGATTAAGCATGCTTGCCTAGAAGTAATCTATTCACTCTTGACTTAAAGACTCTCAGGTTATAGTTATACTTATTTTACTTTTACTGTGTGTACTTGTGGCATGTGTCAATAAACGTTTTTTCTTTTTTTCTTTCTCACCTCACTCTGAGCCAACTCATTATCATGGTGTGGAAACTTCAGGTCAACTCCACCGGTGTGTATGTCCAGCTTGTGTCCGAACACGTCGGACGCCATAGCCGAGCACTCGATGTGCCAGCCGGGCCGGCCGGCGCCCCACGGCGACGACCACGACGGCTCGCCAGCTTTACTGCGCTTCCATAAAGCAAAGTCGTTGGGTGAACGCTTTTCACTTGTGTCATCCGTGAGATCGCCTGAGGAGGTGGAATATATACAGAATAGGATCAGGAGTTACTTTGCGGAAATCCATACCAAAAAATATCTAGGCGAAATTAACACAAGATACACACATGTAACTAAAACTGTAATGATTTGAATGTTGATGAATGGAGAGGTAGAGGAAGGCCAAAGAAAAGATGGATGGATTTGTAAAGAATGAAAGACAAAGGAGTAAATGATGCTATGACGTCTGACAAGGGAGAATGACGAAGAAAACGTGTTGCGCCGACCCCAAGTAACTGGGTTAAGGACAGGATGATGATGATTTTTTCTGAATCAGGTGGAATATGGCTTTTGATTACTTTTGTAATGCAAGCTTATAAATCTTTATGGACACTTTTTTCTTTAAATTTATATAACCGTCTCTTCGGTCTAGTAGTCGCAAGCGCGACTGCTGAGCAAAAGGTTTCGGATTCGATTCCCGGATTGGGCAAGTGCTATTGCCTTTTTACCCGACTTCCAAAAAGGAGGAGGTTATCTATTCGTCGCGTATATTATTTTTATGTATGTATGTATTGTTCAGCGATTGCTCGAAGACGGCTGAACCGATTTGGAAAATTCTTTTTTTATTGAAAAGGTATAACTTCAGAGGTGGTCCCATTGTCATCAAGTCAGGATCTGATGATGGGATCCTGGAGAAATCGAGGGAACTCTTCAAATATTAAAGGCACTCCTATAGCGATTTGAGTATTTTTTATAGTAACTTGTGCAGTTGCTTTCATAAAGCACCATTTGGTGAAGTGAAACTGATGATGAAGACCACAGATGGCCACCGGAACTACTCAATAAAAAGTATTTCATGAGTTCCGATTCGATTACTTGAATATGGTTACTAAGCACAATACGCTTGTCACAATGCATATGGTGAAGTTAAGCTGATGGTGAAGTACCTGGAGAACTCCTCAACATTTAATGACATCGGGAAAAGCAATATTTTGTAAAAGGTTATGTACTCATATACCTTGGCATGTAGGATTTTGTAAATAGGTAAATTACAAACTGGCCAATTAAAAAAAGAGAAATAAAAACTTTTTAACAAAAAGTAAACAACTTCAAAAAACACTGCAAAGTGAAAAATAACTTCAATTTCGGAAGTTGGTGCCAAAAACGAAAATAAAAAACAAAAGACACCAACTTAAGTAAATATATTTTTCACTATGCAGTGTTTTTGAAGTTGTTTACTTTTTGTTAAAAAGTTTTTTCTATTAGAAATTTCTCACAATTAGCCTGATATTTAGAAGTTAGCGGTGTAACCATTGGTCCTGCACCTGCGCTGATCTGTCTATGGTCGTGTAGGATTTAAGGCCCATTGGAGCCATTAGATTAGCTACCGTGGCCAAAATCGGTAATTATTCTTAATGCACAGGGTAAGATTTGCGCAATATGCAAATACCATAGAAATATAAAAAACAGGAGAAGTGGCAAGGGGGCGTGTCGGTGTCCGCGCGACATGGTCACACGGCACATGCCACAAGCAAATGGCCGTCTCCGCGAACTAGTGCACTTTCGACGGCGATCGTGACAACTTATAAGAATGCCGAGTTGTTCAGTGGTTTCTTGCAAAAAACCGAAGCTTTTGGTTCGGTTCAAAAATTATGTGAATCCAAAACTATGTGAATCATGGAATCACTTAACATATGTTAGTACAAGTATTTTACAATTTTTTTCTTAAAAATCATGAAAAACTACAAATCGTAAAATATTTCTTGCTTTTACTATGTTATTTTTGTTTTCAAATATCACAGCAACTGTACTACTTTTGCTATAAATACAAAAAAAAGGAGCAATCTCCTTAACCACTACCTAAGTTCGTCACTAAGTCACTGGACAAGCAATGTAAAAATAACAAATCGATATTACATTATACGGATTTATTGCGTAGTCCGGCCACTGACTCTTGCGAGGAGTTAGTGATGTTTTTGTGTAGATCCACTAACGTAGGCTATCGACAACAATGTCGATTGATGAATGAAATATTACTATTATAGGTTAGGGGTTTTTATAACATACGGAAACCTCTAAGAAAATATGTCAAATTTTTATTAGGGTTCCGTAGCCGAATGGCAAAAACGGAACCCTTATAGTTTCGTCATGTCTGTCTGTTAAGAGATGTGTAAGTACTGTGAGTAATGCATAACGCGTCATATGACACGAAAATGAAGCATGGCACATGACACTAAAACATGGCATGGCAACGGCGACATGGACATATTGTAGTATAATACTAGGGCGGCGCGGTCGCGTACTGTCATGTCATTTTCGTTTCGACTTCGAGTGTCTTCGGTCAACATCGTAAAAGTTCGAGTAATTCTGCGAGCGAGAAGTGCGTGTCTCGGTCACGCAGTTTAGAAGGTTTTATTTAAAAGTTAGATCAGTATTGCGTGCTTGATAAGGTTTAATTTCTTTGGGCACAGCATAAATTTTAACTTGCGCACTTTCTTTCGTATATATATTATTACTAATAACATTTTGTTAATTAACTTCTAATTAGGGCTAAATATGAAGAGAAACCAACTTTGTCAAATATTAAACCTATATTTCGTATCTACATTACGGTGCTATAGCTATGAAATAAGAATAAAGGTATTTACAACGTGTAACGGAATAAACGCAAGACCTCAGACACCCCAATTAGAATATTAAATTATAGAACTAAAACAACATCTGTAATTTAATTTACTTAAAGAACACCCAGTTTTTTTTTAAATAAAATGGTTGTCCTGACTGAACGTAAAACGTTCGAGCATACTACTCTACTACCCACTCCACATACAAGCATATTTTAGCTTAGTTGGAGGGGTTAACAAGATTGCTAGTAATGTGAATTCTACTCACATTGCTAGTAATCTTTTTCTAAAAAAAAAAAAAACACTCGTGACAATCGTTAGTAATGATAAAGTGAAAAAAAATTAAAGCCCAAAACAAAGATAAAATCAAAAAAAAGTTTTTGATCAATATCCCGTATTCCCTCCCCTTGCTCGGATAACTGGCAGCATCCTTGTATTCATCGACCTTACGAGCCTGAAGATAAAATCTTGAGGAATTGTATTCCACTCCTCTTCAATTGCGATTCGCAGGTCTGGAAGCCTTGTTGGAGCAGGTACCAGGGTTCGAACCCGACGTTTCAGCTCATCCCATAAGTGTTCTATCGGATTCAAGTCCGGGCTTCGAGCTGGCCAGTCCATCGTACGAATGCTGACGTCGCGTAGATACTGGGTCACCACATGAGCAACATGAGGCCGTGCATTATCATGCATCAATTGCATATCCTATATATCCTGCGTAAGGTACCACATGGTCTGCGAGGATTTCAGTAATGTAGCGATGAGAAGTCAGTCCACGTGTACGGCCCGTCGGTTCGATGAAAACTAACGCTGTATGTGCTGTTAACGAGATGCCGCCCCAGACCATTACAGATCCTCCTCCATAAGCAACAGTTTCCTCGATGCAACACTGAGAATAACGTTCTCCAGGGCGACGATATACTCTCTGACGTCGATCACTTCCATGTAGACTCACCATGGTCTCATCAGTGAAGAGTACATTACTCCACAGCTCTAATGTCCAATCCCTATGCTCTCGAGCAAATTCAAGTCGTGCTCGACGGTGTGCTACCGTTAATGCTGGGCCTGTTGCAGCTCTTTTTGGGGTCAGGTTCCGTTCAGCAAGTCTCCTTCTGACGGTATATGAACTTATTACCACTTGGCGTTCGTCACGCAGACTTTGTTGGACTTGAACTGCGTTGAGGTGGTGATTTCGCAGAACAGTAAGGTGGATATAACGATCATCTCTTGCTGATGTAGCCCTAGGTCTGCCCGTACCTGGACGGCGATCGAATGCTCCAGTCTCTAGGTATCGTCTGTAAACTCGTTGCACCGAAGATCTGCTGATTCGAAGCCTTCGAGCGACTTCACGTTGCGCAATGCCTGCTTGAAGTAATGCTACAGCTTGAGCTGCTTCCTGAGGTGTTGTATCCATTATTAATCGAAAAAAGTAGCAAAAACACACGCCTCTGAGCAAACGATGGACAAAAACTAAAGAAATGATAAGAAATATCCGACTACTCTCATTGTAGAGAAAAAGAACGCTAATTTCAAACTCTGGTGAAAACAGAGCAAATCGTTAGCATTTTGTTTGTTGCTTGATTACAATGTGAGTTGACGGTACTTTCGAATTAATTTGTAGTCATTTTAATCACCATGAAACGCACTTTTTGTAGGTATAACTTTGATAGTTGTAAGTTTTATACTTTTGAGAAAATCATAACTTTGATAGTTGTAAGTTTTATACTTTTGAGAAAATCGAATCAGAGGTGGCTCGGTTTATTTGCTGACCAGTGTAGTTTGATTCCATCTTTCCATCACAATTACACAGGCTTTGGACTGACAGCTTCGAATGATTTGGTTTAATTACGGATACGGAAGTATTTTTAAATTGAGCAAATTTCACCCCACTGCGATCTATCAGTACCTACGGCAATACCTAAAGGCGCCCGCGTCTTTTCACCCTCTAATAAGTCGTGTTTACATTTTTATTAGGTACGTATAAAAAAATATTCAAAGTCGGCGTGTTTAACCCCTCAGATAACGAAAATTGAAAAAAAAAATTGTGGCCACCGGTGGCCTTACGCTCCCTGAGCCCTAAGACGACCCACTGACCAAAGATTTGAATCATAATATTTACAGTACCAACTTAAAATCGTATTATGCAGGTACATACCTGAGGTATTACTAAATACTTCTTCTTTGTCCCCTTTTTAGAAGATTTTCAAAATGTCCACCACCTTGCTCGAAACACATAATTGCACGATTTCTTAAGTTAGTTTTTAGTTTGTTAAGCACCTCAGTTTCACATTTCACTTTAACAAACGCGAGTTCAATTTTATGTTTGAGGTCATCGACACTTGTTGCTTCGTTTACATACACGAGCGATTTTATTCGACCCCACAAAAAAAAGTCCAACGGTGTTAGATCAGGGGATCTGGGAGCCTACTGTACCGGACCCCACGACCTATCCAACGAGGGCCATATTCCGCATCAAGATGCCGTCGGACGTTCCACGTGAAATGCGCGGGAGCTCCGTCGTATTGGTAAAACTCGTCTCGTAACAACGAGAAAGGGACGTCCTCCAATAACTGGGGCAATACCTCTTGTAAGAACTGTAGGTAGGTATCTCCAGTCAACCTCGGTAAAAATACAGGGCCGAGTACGCGTGTACCTAGAACGCCCGCCCACACGTTCACGGAAAACCTGTACTGGAATGAGTCCATTTGGCATGCATGTGGGTTTTCGTGCCTCCACAAATGCATGTTGTGCTGGTTGTAAATACCAACTCGTGTAAAGGTGCTCTCGTCAGTCCAGATGATGTTTTGTTGCCAGTTTTCCAACAACCTTCTACAAAATTGTAGTCGTGGCAAATAGTCAGTCGGCATCAGCTCCTGACAACGTCGTAGGTGGAAGGGGTGTTCGCCATCAGCACGTAATGTTCTCCACACGTACATGTGGCTACAGTTAAACAACGGCGCTGCTTCCCTCGTGCTGCTCCCTGGATTTTCATCGAAATAATCGAGAATGTTTTCCTGCAAACGACTAGAGCGCACATTCGTCCCTCTATCCATTGCCGTGTTAGGATGAAACGTTCCAGAGTCCCTCAGGCGCTGAGTTGCACCTAGCATTGTCCTGGCACTCACTCTGGTACCATGTCGTTCATTGAACACTCGACACGCTAACTACACATTATCGTCGAAACGAGCCAGTGTCCTCACCATCTCCGTGTACTGGATATTGCTATACCGGAAAGCCATCGCGTGCGTAAACAAGTAACAACAACAACAAAATTACGAAGTCCACTTGTCGTTGGCGGCGCGCGGCAGATGACTAACTTTGTTTGATATCGGGCGGGCGGTGGTGGCGCGTGTGCGCGGCGGCATATCAAACGCCAAAGGGCTAAGTCGGGTAAATTATTGCGTCTCGCTCTTTCATATTGATTTTGCGTTTGCAAAAAACGTACTTTAGATTTTCTAATATTTTGTCATTTCTCAACAAAAGATTGTGAAATGCGGAATTACAAATTCAGTCATGCATTTAAAAAAGCTTTATTGCTTTGAAATAAAGTTGAAATTTCCTTAAATTACGTACAATAGGGGTGTGTGTGTGTGTGTGAGTAAGGATAGATATGATTATTATTATGAGTGACCGAACTACAAAGTACAAATTCGGTTGTGCAGTTAAGTAAAACGTACTGCTTGGAATTAAGGATTAATCTTCCTTAAATTAAAATTTTAGTTTTCGCACACTAACTGAAATGTAAAATGTATTGATATTATTTACGTAAGTGTATGGATAACTATTGAGCGATCTACAAATTCAGCCATACATTAATATGGGCTTTTATTGCTTTGAGATAAGGCTTAAATTTCCCTAAATAAAATATTTTATTACGTTGGTTTTACGCAGTGATCCTAATTTAGGTTAAATAAAGGATTTTTCCGAAAGAAAATAACACATAAATAATTATGGAAATCGATACAGAAGCCGATTCTGAGCAAACTACTTTCAGGTCTTGCGTTTATTCTGATACACGTTGTATATATATATATTATTACACCTGAATATTCAGTACAATTACAGGTACCTACATGTACCTACGTGATTGAAATGAAATGAAATGAACTGAAATATTTATTTTGTAAATTGGTTATAAATAACACTTTTACACGTCATGTTTTTTTGCGTGTTAAGTTTAGCTAGATGAGGCCGGTATTTCCTAACTGACTACTCTGAGAAGATACACCGAAACAAACTCAGAGGTCATAGTCTCTTTTAAAGTCCAGACAATTTGTATTTTTATATGAGAAGCATGTAGGTTTGTATTGTAGATTGTACTGAATATTACCATTGCAATGTCAGCCCGCCCGTCGGAATATATGCGAACGGCCCGCTATTACATAGCGGGCGGTTCGCATAGCGCGTCATGTTTAGAGTACTGAGTAATGCTAAAATGTCATATTACGCGGTACGAAATGTCATGCCATATGGCATTACTTTTTAACGTACTGTTTTTCGCATATCTACTGTCTGTCCGTCCGTCCGTATGTCATTATATTCCCAAACTATTAGTACTACACATGTGAAACTTAGGAGGTAGATGTATTCTGTAAACCGCTTTTCGATTTGAAGACAAAAATAAAAAAATGAATAAAATTAAGAGGGGCTTCCCATACATGGAATTGAAACTAAAAATATTTTTATCATCAAACCTATACGTGTGTGGTATCTATAGACAGGTCTTTTAAAATGACATTGAGGTTTCTAAAACTACTTTTACTTAATGTCAATCGTTTAAAATATATACGCTTCCAAAGTGGTAAAATGTTAGGTTACCCCTCCTACTTCTATAATAATGGAGTGAAATATCTAAACAAAAATATGTGCTGTAGGTATTAATAAAAACTTTCAACGAAAATTAGTTTGAACGAGATCGGGTCAGTAGTTTTTGAGATATAGCACATTTTCGAAAACCGCAAATATAACTTTGTTTTTCATAGCAACACTATGAAAAACAAAGTTATCTTGCGTAGTTACTACGGAACCCTTCATGGGCAAGTCTGACTCGCACTTGGCCAATTTTTTTGCTTGAGATGATAGAAAGCATAATACGTTGAAAAGTCAAATGTACAAAAAAGAATAAAAATTATTTTACGCCCGCAGCATGCGTAGATACGTAAGGAGTTCCGACGACGACGACGCCGTCGCGTCGCTACAATAGTTTATTTTTCAATCTGTCAACTATTTGAACCTGGTTGGAAGATCGATTTAAAATAATGTTTTTTTTTTTACTTATTTTGATTATTTTACAGCGTAGTAGAGAAATGAGTAACCAATGTTCGTAAAGTAAGTTACTTAAATTTTAGGTTAATAATCGGTGGTGTTTTTGGCTTTGAATTATCGTATGTTATGGCATATTCTCATGCTGTTTCTTTATTTTTTTATGGTTTTTGTATTTTACCTCCGTTAAAGCTTCGAATTCGTTTTAATATTCGGCATGGTTCAGATAATTGTTTGGCGCCTTCTGCTACCACTTCTGCTGCCACTTCACCACCCAAAGGTGGTGAAGTGGCAGCGGAGCCAGAGTCAGAACATACCGCAGCCAATTTTTGACCTTATTTTAAATTGCGATATTAGATGGATCCTAATTATAAGAATTTTTTAATGTATTATGGCTACACTACCTATTAGTATAACGACAGCGGAAAGATCTTTCTCTACGTTACGAAAAATCAAATCGTGGCTAAGAGCTTCAATGGTTGAAGAACGTCTAAACTGGCACTTCTCCACGTCCATAAAAACGTACCTATTGAAGTAGATGAAGTGATGACGTGTTTCGGGAGAAGACGTAACAGAAAAACCGGCCAAGTGCGAGTCGGACTCGCGCACTCAGGGTTGCGTACCATTATCCATAAAAAACGAAAAAAAAAAAACAAACGTTTGTTGTATGGGAGCCCCCTTAAATATTTGTTTTATTCTGTTTTTAGTATCTGTTGTTATAGCGGCCACTGAAATACAATATCTGTGAGAATATCAACTGTCCAGCTATCATGGTTCATGAGATACAGCCTGGGCCCTATTTAACGAAGCTGACAATTCGACATATATGTCAAAAAGTATCAAAATTGTAGAATTGTCGCGCTTAGGCTGTTTAATAAAACTGACAAATATGTTAAAAATCCACAGGCAAAATCGTGACAAATTTATCAAGTAAAAGCGCGTTTAAACTTGACATATTATGTCACAAAACCACATCAAATATTTCTGACAATTGTCAGGGACAATTAGCGATGACAATTGTCGGATTAACAAAGTAACAGAATCACTAGTGCAACTACGATTGTTTGTTTTGAGATTTTGAAACGACATCATCCGACGAGCCCTTGTCACCTTCGGCGTTTCAACCATATTGGAACCCATGGCTTGGTGCGTGACGATGGCAAATGACCGGACGACATGGCATTGTTTCCTTGAAAGATGGTCAGGCCTTTAGTGTGGAACCCAACTTGTGTCGATACTCTCGCGCCTTTCCATCTTCCCAGTTCATCATGTTGTGCTGGCGCTCCTGCTGCGGCTGCGGAATACCTTAAGCGACGTAAATACAGTAATCTCGGTGATAACTATATTTTCGAGCCATTTGGGGTTGAAACTCTTGGACCGTAGGGCCCGTGTGCTCACATCCTTTTTATAGAAATACTAGCAGTTGCTCGCGACTTCATTCGCGTGAGAAGTTTTGCCCATGTAAATCCTGATCCCGTGGGAGTTTCGCAACATTCCGTCTTAACGAGCATCTACGTACTAAAAGGCCCATGCAAAATTTGAGAACCCTACTACGTTTCTGAGATTTCGTGATTAATCAGTGAGTGGTATTTCGCTTTTATATACAACGTATAACAGATTAAGCGGCGCAATACCTCAGACACCCCAAGTCTAAAACAACATCCGTAACTAAATAAATTGAAACCAAATCTAGGTATTTTTTTTAAATAGTTATCCTTACTAAACGCAAAACATATGTGCGTCATACAATATCCTTACGCAGACGCATACACTCATGCAATGTTAGCGGCCGACGCGACACGCACACAATTTCCTTGAATTAAGGATTGTATTAATTTGTCATGATACTGTGTTTACATTTTAAGTTAAATGAAAGATTTTTCCATCAAATTTTAACACCTATTTTTTATGATGGAAATCGATTCAGAAGCCGATTCTGAACCAACTACTTTCAGGAATTGCATTTATTCTGTTACACGTTGTATAAAGATTGCAAAGGCTCGTTGACACTTCCATTGACCCAAGGGCTGGCTATTTCTTTGGCCAAAGGCTAAGCATTGCCAAACAACAAGGCAATGCCACCAGTCTCTACTTACCAGCCGAGAGTGTTTAAGATGATTTTTTAAAGCTTTATTCTAGTTTGCTTTTATTTTAATTTTGCATAATGGTTATGAATAAATTACTTTCTTACATCTTCAAAACTCAAACGTAACTCAAACGTAACTCAAAAGTAATGCTCCTATCAGAATTGTCTGACAATTTTACAAATATGTCAAGACAACTTTCTGTTTAATAAAGCAGATTTGACAAGATTTTCACGACAAATTGTCACTTGTCGTAAAAAGTTTAATTAAACAGAAAAATGTCGGATTGTCACCATTTTCCTACATATTTGTCAAGTTTCCACCATGACAAATTTGTCGCCTGTAGGTAAGTTATATTAAATAGAAAAATTGTCGAATTGTCATTTTTGACATATTTCGGACAGGTCGGATTGTCAGCTTTATTAATTAGGGCAGTGACAGACAGACAGACAGCAGAGCCTTAGTAATAGGGTCCCGTTTTTACCCTTTGGCTACAGAACCCTAAATATTGTTTTAGTTATTTAAATATGGGTAGATATTTGTAAATACAGTACTGACATTTATTAATAAAGTACCTACTATTTACTTGTATCTATTATTATCAAAATTAAATTAAAACTTTTTGTGACTTGACCACAACTAAGTATGTGACCCCCCCCCCCCCCCGGCGCCAGAGCTTGATCCACCCTAGGTCCCCCGCCCAGCGCCTAACTGGAGACACATGGTTCCGACATAATTTGGTCAGGCGGCCATATCTCCTTGTTTATTATATCTATGGCAAATACTAAAGAGGGTTGAGATAAATTTCAAAATTAAATGAGAGATGCTACTAATCCTAGCCTAGACCAAACCTATTTTGTAATAATAAACTTAAACAGAATAAAACTTAGTGAAAAATAATGAGATAAGTTACCTTCTCCTTCTTGTAGTGATTTTGTGTCTCCATAAGCTTCTGGTACTAGTCTAGCATAATAATGCTTATCCTTACTATCAAACTCACTCACACTAAAGTAAACGGAGCCATTTGATTCATAAGCAAGCCCATTGTCTATAATTTTCTCAATGAACTTTACTATCTGTGGCACATATTCACTTACTCTCGTTAATACATCAGGTGGCAATACCTGTAAAAAGAAGAATAAATAAAAATAAAAAATTTGTGTGAAAAATTTTTTTTAATCACATTTTTGTCTGTAATTTATCCTGTTATTTTGTATACAATATGTTATGAAAAAAAAAGGAGTGGTATCACAGTGTGATGTTAGACAAAACAATAATTTTTTTTTTATTGACATCAAAATGTTCAATAACTTTTACTTAGAAGTTATACCTGGGTGCACAATAGAGAAGACCTACAATACAAATAGACTGACATACAGACAAAAAGGTATTAATTAACATAATAATACTTTTTTTATAATGAAAATAAGAAGTGAAAAAAATAATGATGCTGATGATAATGTTGATGTTCTTTATCATTAACTAGCGACCCGCCACGGCTTCGCACGGGTGCAATGTTTTTATTAAATATACTATAGAATGTCTTTATATACACCATTGACAGACATTTTGTCATTCGACATACATGTTCTCTTTAGTAATTACTCTTGAAAGTGCGACACATAATTTACCATGGGAAAAACATTCAACGCTCAAATCTAAGCAACATAGGCACGCGCGCCGTGCCTCCGCCGGCACCGCGCCGCAACCGCTATGTCCTTGCATTTTAAATCTGTAATATCTTCGAAACTATTTATTTAAATTATATTCTGTAAAGGGCAATATTGATTTATATTAAATGCACAATGTATTTATGGTACTTAATTGGATAAGGATTAATGCTGTATTGCTTAAAATCGCTTCGTAAAATATGCTCGTATTTCTCGTAAAAAGTAAAGGATAAAAAATGGTTGTTGTGGGTTATCTATAAGAGAGAGACAGATGCCATCGAGGACATTTTTGTTGACCTTTTTAAGTTGTACAATACTGTAGTACATTATTTTGATCTATCTCGTAGGGTTCAGCCAGCATTTGCAAAGCAAGGGCAAAAAAATGTGTTTATTTGCGACATCACATTAGAAACCTCAAAAATTATCAGTGTTCCTCTACTATATTATGAATGTTATATACTTAAAAACCCGCCTATTGAATCACTCTTTCTATTGCATTGCATGAAAATCCGTTGCATAGTTTTAAAGATTTAAGCATACATAGGGACAGACACAGGGAAGCGACTTTGCTTTATACTATGTTAAGATTAAGATACTCACATTTAATGCTTTCATATCCTTATGGAACTCATTTTCCCAAAATCTAGGCAGTGCTGTGAATATAGCATTATCAGTGACTGTGACCCCAAACTTGCTGTCCAGCCATTCTGAGATGGGGCCTTTAGCTGATTGCAGTAGCTCAGACTTAGCATTTGTAATCTTTACTTCATCTTTATCTTCCACTGCTGTTTTCAGAGTTTTGACTGCTGATGCTATACTGTAAACATTTTTTTTGTATTCATATTTAGAGTCAGACATATTTCCAAAACTGAATTAAAGCAAAAATTTCAAAATTGTTATCATAGACAATTTAGTGCTCAATAATCAAAATCAAAATAGTTATAGCATTCAGCAATAAGCTGATTTTTTTCATAGCTATCAGATATAAAGTTTTCATCTCTTTTCCAAAATATTCACTTTTCTTAACATTGCCCCACACTAAGATTTTTCCTGTATTGTGCTCTTTACAGGAGAACTTAATACATTTTTCAGAAGAATTTCCTCAGCCAATTTTTAAGGTACATTAATAGAAATCATTATACAGGCTAATGTTCAATCTCATTATTACTTTGAGACTATTCATTTATAATATACTTAGGAGAAGCCAACTTATCAATGTGAGATTATTCAATTATATGCCTGTATGTCTATGCACATAGTTGGGTGGAACCTAATATATAACAAAACTAGCACAAGTAGAACATACTATGCTAATAAGAATTATGATACATGAACTAAGGTTGCTTATCTAAAAACAGTAAAGTTATAAAAGTGACTGTTGCATGTAGTGATGTTTTAATTTTTGCTGCACCGGTGAAAGAGCAAAAATGCTGATAAAGTTTTTTGTTGTTTCTTTGACCTACTTATTTTGTAAATTATGTTAAAAACACTTACCAGTCTAATGTTTTTTGCATGGCATTTTTTTTGTCAGGGTCAGTGGCTTCTTTAACAATTGTTTCATAGTAATTTACAACTGATGTTGCATCATCTATAATACAATTCAGACTTTTGTTCTCCTCAATGTATTTCTCAAACAAATGGTGCTGTCGAGCCCTTTTTATGATTTTGTCATCAATATCAGTGATATTCATTACATACAGGATATCATAGCCAAAGTAATTGGCCATCACTCGCCTTAGTATATCAAAAGAAATGTATGATCTGGAATTTATGAAAACAATGAGATGATGAACATCTAACACACCTTAAAATATTGCTATTTAACTGTGCAAATATTCTATTTAAACTTTTCCTTAGTTGAAAAATGCAACTAATATTTATTCAAAAGACATAATTTTATTTTAGGTAGGAATATTAGACAGAGCAGATAGAAAATTATAAATAGAAAACTAAAACTACACAATGAGATAGATTTAGTTAAAAATGTCTTAAAACTATTTAATATTCTTCTTTTAACTTAGTACACAAATCTAGAAGCTTCAATCACTAAGAGACCAACATGGTAATATTTAGTTATAAATACGAGTGTTTGTTTGTCCTTCCTTCCCATCAAAACATAGCTAACAAATTGATGTGATTTTTGCTGAGATAGTGGAAGGGCTGGAGAATGACATAGACTAAGTTTATATCGTTGAAAATAACTTGGTCAGTGGGTCGTCTTAGGGGCTTTTCACGGCATGACTTGCGTGAAAAGCCCCTAGCTCATGCTAGTATTGAATATGAAGTACCTGGCATGGCCCATATGGGAGGCATCATACACGGTGGGTCCGCAACTGTACCAGTTAATGCGGTTACCATTATCGCACACAAATTCTTCCTTTTGTCGTGTCAAGCTATTATAAAGCTTGAGCACTGGTCTCTTCTTCGTATTAGCCGGTGGGGACCAACTGGGTTGACTTCTTTTCGACATTGTTAGGTTTTTCACATAAATATACCTTTCAAGCCTTATTTATCACTAGCGCATATACTATACTTCAAAATACGAATGAATCTTCAGTAAATTCTTTAGTTAAAACTTAGAAATAACGTTTTCCGCCACGTACTGAACATACGATACACAGCTCGACCGACAGCTCTTTGACATTTTCACTTTTTCAGCACAATTCATCAGTGTTGCCAACAGTTCAACTAGCTCTCCACCACCACCAGATCCAACTTCTAAAACCACCAGAAAAACACTAACAAAAATCGGCCCAACTCTAAAAAACCCTAAAATTTACACAATTTATTTTGTTTTTACGAAAGAAAACCGTATTTATTTATTATTACTTGTATTAGTAAGTATATTAATAGTTTAAAAAACACGCTTTTATAAATGCACGTAAAAATAAAAAAATCACTGAGTTTTAAGGTTTTTTTGTTCGCGCTTTTCCTTTTTTTTGTAGTTTCCGTTTTCTTTGTGTTGATGTTACTTTTTTTGTAGTTTTTGCCATATTATTCCCACGAGTAGTGACCTTATTAAACGGTCGATCCCCCAGAGGTGGGAAGTGGACATTTTGGGAGAGTGAACGTTTTGTGAAGTTGTCGTTATGAACCTAAAGGATTTGAAAGTGACATCTTTAAAAAAATAAATCTATGGATGACGCGGTACTTCAAAAAGTTTAAGAAAACCGATAACGGATTTTCTTTAGGTTTGTTATAAGCTTGAAACCTGATCGTGTTCAAAGTCCATTACGTGGCTTTTGTCACAAGTGCAAACACGACTATGATACGATATTCCATCATGGAATGCCAGTACCTATCTTCCGGCTTCATCATCAGACCTTGAAACCTAATCGTGGTCAAAGGTCATTACAAGACTTTTCTAAGAAATCCAAAACAGCTATGATACGATTTTCCATCATGAAGTTCCATTTCATATCTTCCGGACCCATCATCAGATCAGTTCGACAATACCATATTATTGTATTATCATCAGAATTACATACAGCTGCCAATTTTCATTACGCTACGAACCTTGGAAGATGGTTAAATTAGTTACATTAGATTCCATTACATAGTTAGTTACATACAGGTCGACCTAATGAAAGCGTGTTAAAAATGTTCTTTAATATGACGTTATAAAATATTTTAAGTCAGTAAATCAACATACAAGAACTTTTGTCTGCACCATCATCGTCGGTTTCACATTTATATGATGCTTTGCTACCAATTTGTTTCATAACTTTTATTGGAATTTCATAATCATTGCAGCATTTTTATCCCAATCTTAAACCACAGCGTGTTTTTAATATTGCAGTTAAAATATTTAACTTCACCCTGCTCCTCTGCTGGTTTTTTATTACATTCATACTGCTAAATAGTCTCTCAACATCGGCATTAGAATTAGGTAGTATTAAGAGAGTAATCGCAAAAGTCGCTAATTCCTCAAAAATCTAGATTCCCCGTTGAGCATCTTTGAAATGCAATACTTCATTCCAATATTTTTTGTATCTTTGCTCTCGATCCATTTCTGCAAATTAATTTGTTGCCATAGATCATCAACTCTTGCCATAAGTTCTGCACTTTTATTGGGCCTACGGCTACCCAGTAAAAGTAAATTAAGTACATTATTGGAGTAAAAATAATATATTTCGTAAAGTTTTAGTGGCTAAGTAGTTGAGTAATAGCACTTTCAGTAATTGAAACTGAATTCTACTTGACCACTAGAAAAAACCACCAACCACTAAAAGCAATATAACCTACAAAGATGGAGGTTGAAACCACCAGTTTTAGTGAAAAATCCACTAAGTTGGTAACACTGCAATTCATTTGACACTTGACAGCTTTTTTTAAAATCTTTATTCATGACCATAGATACAGAGTCTTTCAGTCGCATACATAAATAAACTAGAATATGGCTAGTTGCAAAAACAAAAAAAAAAAAACACTCAAACAAACTAGCACTTGACAGCCTGACAGCAGTGTTGCCAACTCCAGCAAAATCTTCTCCCTAGATTTATTATCTTAAGTCGCTAGAAGTCGCTAAAACTGATTCAACTAGACGGATCCCGGATTTACTTTCTTTCAGGTTACTGGAGGCTATTAGCACCCTGGAAAAGGGTTGGGGGGGGGGGGGGGGGGGGCAAGTGAAGACGAATGTACTACATAAGCAATACAATCTTTAATAATTATAAAATAAATTAACACATAAATGCCTTATATACAGTCAGCATCAAAATTATCAAAAATGTACAAAATACCGGCAATTATATGCAGGGCCGGATTAACCATGAGGCGGAGTAGGCAACTGCCTAGGGGCCCCGCATCAACTAGGGGCCCAGGCCAAGTACACGCACCAAGAAAACATGTTTCTTCGAACGAGAATTTGATGTGCGTGTGAACTTAGGGACCTCGCTGTTATCTCACAAAATACAAATCGTTAGATTTAGTAGTAAAATTAAAAGAATTTCAGAACAAATCTGGGAATAAGTAAACAAATATATCAAAAACCACAGCCCTTAATGTGCATTTCCTCAGTTCACACACGATTTGTTCAGTCAAAGTAAGAAAAGGGGCCCCGATAATACCATTGCCTTAGGGCCTCTGACAGGGTTAATCCGGCTCTGATTATATGTACAATGTTGGGCTCATTCTCCCATGTTTCTCGATATTTTTAAATGTACTTAAAGCTTCTTTTTCTGAGATAAATCCATAATTTTGTTCACCACAAAACAGTTCATACATTTTGTAATTACAATGATGGGTAACGAATCAGGCTAGGTACAGCATATAAAGAATTTAGAATCCGAATAGAACTTCACTCAAACTAGTAGTGACTTACGTAAGTTCGTAGGTAGGAAAAGTACGAAAACTACGGAACATAATAAAATAATGGGATTCCCCGACCACATTGCTCTAATGTTACCACTGGTACAGATAATTTAAATGCGAGTCAGCATTATTAAGGTGTTGGGCATATACAACGTGTAATTGAATGGGTATATACATACTGAGTGCACGGCTTCTTTGGATGATTACAAACGATATGGCAAGGGTTTTGTAATCCTATGTCTACATATGTGGAGCATATTAGAAATTTCAATACATTGATACCAGAGGCCGATTTTTTCAAATTAAGAAGAACGAAGAGAATTATCGTTTTATTGGCAAGTGACGTGGAAAGTGATGACCCTCATAGTGCTGTGACACGTTTGTTATTACTGGTATTCAAGAAACATATGAAACCAACAATTTGGGGTCTATTCTGTGAGTCACTTATTTTGAGCTGAAACTTTGCATAGAGACTCCATACCAGATGTTGTCTTCAGTCCTTTTGGATAGATATGGGGTTTCCGTTACACGTTGTATATGTTTTGTTATTTTGTAGTTTAAAAAGTCGTCAGCTAAGTCGCTAGATCATTTTTGTCGTCAAATCTTTTTCCTTGTCGCTAAGGCTTAAGCAAAAGTCGTCATTTCTAGCGAAAAAGTCGCTAAATTGGCAACACTGCCTGACAGCCATCAGTTTCTGTGAGATTTTGAGGTTGACAATAGGGACGCCCACAGAGTACTTTCATTGGGGACGCCATGCTAGTAATGTTAGTTTAGTTATTTACGTGTTTTTTTTTCATTTCAACAATATTAACAATTGATTAGTTTTTAGGCCAAAGGAGACTTATGTATGGCTAATGCTATACAGTGTGAGTCTTCATAATGTGCACATATCGAAAAGAATCTTTACTTAGTTTTATCAATGGTAAAAATATAAAAAAAATCTAGTTTTCTTTTCATTTTTTTAAGGAATTTTTTAAAATGTTCGCTGCTGTGACCCCGGTGTAAACAAAACGGTGTAACGTTTAAAATAAACGATCTATCACGATGAAACAAACTCCATAATGATTGCAAGTAATTAGGCGTACTCATTAAATGTAAATTGTGGAAAAATACTACCCTCAATTGAAAATAAACATGTTTATTTAGCAAAAATCAGTTTTTTTTAACCGACTTCTAAAAAAGGAGGAAGTTCTCAATTCGGATGTTTGTTTTTTTTTATGTTTGTTCGGGCATAACTCCGTCGCTTGCCAACCGAATTGAAAAATTCTTTTTTGTGGAAAGGGTATACTTCCCAAATAGTCCCATAAATTTTTTATCGAAATCGGACAAGCCGTTTCTGAAAAATCAACAAAGGTCTAAAAAAAATATTTACGTTGATGATCTTTTCGTTTACTCTGCATTGCGTTTTTTGTTCGCGCATAACTCCGTCATGTACGAACCGATTTAGAAAATTCACTGACCCACTAAAAAGCGCGAAAATAAAAACTTTCTTGCAAAAAATAGAACCGACTTCCATATCAAAACACTACAAAGCCAAAAATAATTTTAATTTCGGAAGGTGGTGTGAAAAAAAAAGAAAATACAAAACCAATAACACCGACTACCGAAATTAAAATTATTTTTGGCTTTGTAGTGTTTTGATATAGAAGTCGGTTTTTTTCATATTTTTTTACAATAATCGTAAAATTTCTCAATAAGACCATTACCTACCTTTTTTATTTCGAATACGGAAGCTGAATTAGTTGCAGCTAGTGAAGCTAGAGAAATAGTCTGGATTAAAAGGCTTTTAGCAGAGATATCAAACTTAAAGGAGATTCCCATACTCAAAGTGGATAATGATGCAGCCATAAAGATCTCGCAGAATCCTGAGTTACACCGAAGAGCTAAACATATTGCCATCCGTCAGTACAGTATGAACCAACTGAGTTTAAATTAGCGGACTTGCTAACAAAGTCTTTACACCAGGCTAAAAATATTCTATGAAAAAGCATATCGGATTGGATCGATCGGATAAAGAAACTTTCAAAAACAAAATATTTAGCAAAAAATAGAACCGATTTCCATATCAAAACACTACAAAGTCAAAAATAACTTTAATTTCGGAAGTCGGTGTTATTGGTTTTGGATTTTCTTTTTTTTTCACACCGCATTCCGAAATTAAAGTTATTTTTGGCTTTGTAGTGTTTTGATATGGAAGTCGGTTCTATTTCTTGCTAAAATTTTATTTTCACGCTTTTTAGTGGATCGGTTTGTAATTTATCTAGTTACAAAAGCCATAATGTCAACAACTTATCACCTTTTATAAAATATTGCTTTTCCCGGTGCATAGCCTTTATTTTTTGAGGAGTTCTCCTGGTACTTGACCATCAGCTCTACATCACCATATATGTATTGTGACGAGCATAAAGTGTTTAACATCCGTACTCAAGTAATCGAATCGCAATCCACGAAATACTTATTATTCAGTAGTTTCAGTGGCCATCTGTGGTCTTCATCATCAGTTCAACTTCCCCAAATGGTACTTTTCGGAAGCAACTGCTCACGGTACTATAAGAAATACCCAAAACGCTATAGGTGTGCTTATAATATTTGAAGAGTTCCCTCGATTTCTCCAGGATCCCATCACCAGATCCTGATTTCGTAACAATGCAACCAACTAGAAAGTATACCCCTTCAAACGCAACAAGAATTTTTCAAATCGGTCTAGCCGTCTCCGAGTTATGAGGTCACATACATATAAAAAAAAAAGTTCAAGTCGAATTGAGAACCTCCTTTTTTTGAAGTCGGTTAAAAAGGAGGATGTTAGAGTTAGAACTTTTTTGAAAGCATTTATTATCTGTGATTAATCCTATGGTTGCCTAGTTACGTTTGTTGTCTATTATTAATTCTTTTTGTTTCCTGCCAACATAATAATATATATTGTCTAATTATAGGTAATCATTTAACAAAATAATTTTGGTTTTTTTACTTTAATACTTTTCACCATCCGAAATACTTAGAACTAGACTTCTAACCGAACAACCTCCTGCGTTTGATAGTCTATCATTCTACACGTGACATTGGCAAAATTGTGGTGGCTCCTCAACAAACACCACTTACGCCGTGCGCGCACTGCCTTGCGGTGGCCGCCAAAGAGAATGTGAATACACTATGTGTGGCCGCAATTGCGGTAGTTCTACCGCACCGGCAGAATAACCATAATCTCAGGTGCGCGCACTGCGGCGAGAAAAACGCACCTTTTGTCTGACAATGTTGCCATACATACAGATTTCTTCGTATTTATACATATTTTCGTTGTGTGATTCAGATTAGCACTCGATGCAGATTTTTATACAAATTTCACACTGTATTGATAAAATTAACTGTTATAACTATAGACAGAATTTGGCAAAATAAATTACCTAGATACCGCATTTATTACGTTCTATTCGATACGTGTATTCTATTCTTTATAGTTATTTTTAATTTTTACTTTTTAGCTGGCAGCAGCATTAATTTGCTGTGCTCAGGAAATCCGTCAAAGTTTGTTGTATGCTATCCAAGGCTCTCGCATTCGTAGTGTCGCACATACGTAAAATACGTAAATAATTAATATCATAGGTACAACCTTTTATTTAATTTAATATTAATCTAAAAACCCAGAGTGATGCAAAAATTGTCATTCTGGCTATTGGAGCTAGATAAATTACAAAGCAACTTACTAAGTTTTCGTAAGATATATACGTTCTTATCCAAAACCGTTTTTTTTATTTCAGGCCTTATCTAGTTTACATTTACGAAAAATACCTATGTATGTACTAAAGTCTGGCAAACGAAAGTAGACACTCGAATTATTTGCAAAATTTTTATATGGCAATGCTATACTAATGTCAAACTCAATTTTCCAAAACAAGATGGCGTGTTGTTGGTGATTTGTTGTGATCTTGTTAATAGCGTTTATGCAGTGAAAAATGAACAAAACTATTAAAAGTGGAGTACGGGAGATGTTGTTTCGCATGATGTCTAAATATCAAGAAAAACAATAGGAGAAAGACGCCGAATTCAAACAAAAACAAGATTGTTTACGTGTGGTGTTCGATTTCATAAGTTAGTATGACGCTATTAAGTTGATACTTTGTCGTAATCCATAATTTATATTTATTGTTTAGTACCAAATGTTTCCGAACGCACCCTTTTGACATAAGGAAATTTGATCTTGACATTACTCTGACTTGACAGATAGACTTTGCTGCTCTTGTTGAAAATGGCGGTCATGGGACCCTGTTGAGATAATTGTAATTGGTAAAATATCGTTGGAATCGCGTGTTGAGACCGATAATTGGGTCGCGATTATCTATTGTTGAACCTTGTACTCCCGGATTGACGAGAATCCAGGGATATTTCTCGGAACATATCGCCTTATTGCGTCACCTCGTGGCACGCGCTTGGTGGAAACTAGTTGGGTGTGATGCTGAGTTGGAACCGCGCCATCTGTAGACGGCGCCTTGTGAACGTCCACACACTTGACTTACATCACACTTTTCAATTACTCATCTCATATTACATACCTACCACACGGACGCGATCAAAAGGATCCTTGCTTGGCGTCCCCAGCACTCAGGTTAGTGGTACCATTATTGTGTAACCTTGTTTATTGTAAGCAACGTTAAGCTCCACGTATCGTGGACAAGTTCAGACCGTCCAGTTATCGTTGCACTGGGCCTATTGTAGTCCTGAACAAAGTGGTAGCAGAGCGTGGTTCTTATAAGATCCACTGATTCATTCTGGTAGTAGGCGTGGCTCTTATAATATAAGATCCACTGGTTTAATTGGAAGTTTTGAAAGTAACTTTGGTTTGATTACTTAACACAACTTATAACTTAATAAGTTTTGAATATATTACCATGTCATCCGGGCTATCTAATTGAAGTTGAATCAATTGAATATGTATTTGTAATTTGTACTGTAGCCCTTTGTTGAATTGACAAGTAAGATTTATTTGTGAAAATTAGGAATTGGTTGTATTTGGTACATAAGTTGGTATATTGTTGTAAAAGTTGTTTGGTATTTGTGGCAATTAATAATTGAATGTCATTGATCTGATTTTAAAAGGTTATCTAAATAATAATTACACATAGTCTAACATGGTGGGACTTGAATTGTGTGTATTGGTTATTGCATTTGTGGTACTTATTGGACTGTGTTGATAGAGATTCTCCGGCTCAATATTATACAGACAATTGTTGTGCTTATTGATGTATATAATTGGTGTGATCCTGCACAAGATATACATTGAATTGATATTTATTTTGTAACTAGCCATCTGTACCAAGCTAGATTCATACTTGGAATAAGTACAGGGTCGGATTTGGACTTGAAATAATTGAATTTAAGTTGTTATTTTGGTGAAATTATTTGGTCGGCTAACAAGTCATTGTTGTTTGTTTAGTTAAATTTAGCCTGTTGTATTAATATTTGATTGTTGCAATGGCCTCATTAAGGTCAGTCAGGGAGGCTGCTGCCGGATTGACCTCACAGTTGAGATGGTTCACATCGGCAGCTGCAACGGTTGAGCGTGTAGAATTGGAAGAGCTCACCCTTGCTCGGTACGGGCAAGTGATTGAGAGGATCAAGTCAGCTGATGCTGCGCTCACACGCTTCAACGAGTACATCATGGACGTGGATATGGGGGTGATGGATCAGGCGGCCCGCGATAAGATTTTGGGTGACTATGACCAGATTGTCCACCTGGGGGATGTCATATGTCTACGAGCGTGGGAAATTTTGAAGAGTCGGGTGCCTGATGCGGCCAAGCCGCAGACCCCCGTTGTTGCAGGCCCTGGACTATTGAGTAGGCTGCCCACCCTGGAGCTGCCACATTTTGACGGTCGCTTGGACCACTGGCTGGGCTTCCTAAATCTCTTTGAGAGTCTTGTCGATGCACGCTCGGACCTCGGACCTGCCCAGAAGCTGGCCTATTTATTGTCTGTCCTGGAGGGCGAAGCCAGAGCCTTGGTGCAGCACTTGCCGGTGACGGATTCCTCTTACCCGACCGCTCTGGAGCTTCTCTCCCGACGGTATCAGAACAAGCGCTGCCTGGCTGATGTGCACATCGACCAAATTTTGGGACTACCGGCTATTGTCGGTACGTCGACGTTGCGCACTGACTTGCTGAACCCGTTGGTCTCAGCGACCAACGCCTTGAGACGCTTGGAGTTACCGGTGGAACATTGGTCCTACTTGTTGGTGCACATAGTGCTGCAGTTGCTCCCCGCGGAGTTGAGGTCACGTTTTGAGCAGAAGTATGGTGGGGATAGTGCCACCCATCTTCATCATCATCCCCCCTTTGACGACCATCTCAAATTTTTGGAAGACGAGTGTCGGTTTGCGGATAACACTCGTGGCGCTACGGGGTCGCCCCCACTACCTTCTCAGCCCAGAGACCAGGGACGGACTAGGGCTCGGGGGCCTGTTGATGTTCCCCCCGCCCCCCGTTTTGCTGGCGCCCGGAGTCCTCGGGCTAGGGGGTCTGTTGATGATCGCCCCGCCCCTCGTTTGCTGGCGCCCGGAGTCCTCGGGCTAGGGGGCCTGTTGATGTTCTCCCCGCCCCCCGTTTTGCTGGTGCCCGGAGTCCTCGGGCTAGGGGGCCTGTTGATGATCGCCCCGCCCCCAGTTTTGCTGGCGCCCGGAGTCCTCGGGCTAGGGGGCCTGTTGATGTTCGCCCCGCCCCCCGTTTTGCTGGTGCCCGGAGTCCTCATCATTGTGACTTTTGTAAGGCAACGGGGCATGTCATGGCGCGTTGCCAGGACTTTTTGAATTTGCACGTAAGTGCCCGCCGCCGTATTGTCAACGCACGCCGTTTGTGCTTCTCGTGCTTGGGGGCCCACTTTCATCGGGACTGCCCCGACCCCCGCCCGTGTAGAATTTGTGAAGGGTCCCACTTGGAGATTTTGTGCGCCAACGCGAACCGCTCCAGCAGACCAGCTTCTGAGGGGGGTTCGCGCAAGGGGGGGTACCCCGGAGACGAGCGCCGGGCTGAGACCCGCGATTCTGTACGCCGCACTCCACCCCCCGCGCAAGTTGAACGGGAGCCCCACGAGCGCCATTTGGTCTTCCCTCGTCAGGGAGAACGCGCATTGGCTGCTAGGCAGCAGTGGCCGGGTCGGCGCCGCTGCCTTTCCCCTCCGTTGGCGGAACGTCCCCGGCTGGAGTCGCGCCCTCCGCCATTCGGGCATCCGGTGGGATATGTCCCTCCAGTGATGGCGAGCGGCTCGGGACACCGCGCAGACGAATACTTGGATTGTTGGCCTCGTCGTGAACGAAGGCAGCCTGGAAGCGGCGATCGGTCGCCGCCCAGGCATCACTAAGAGATTGACGCCTGCCCCGCTAAAGGACCCCCCCGATCATGACGGTTTTGTTGCCAACGGCCTCGGTCAAGTTCTGGGGACCCTTGGGTGACTCGATTGTGGTCTGTGCCATTTTGGACACGGGAGTCCAGGGTTGCCTTTTGTCGTCTTGGTTAGCGGGACAGGTTGGCCTGAAGGTATATGACCTTTCAGGCAAGATTTGGGGAATTGGCGAACCGGCTGACACCACTGTTGAGGGAAGGACCTGGTTTGAAATCACCCTTGTGAGTTGTCCTTACCCTAAAATTGGTGCTCCTGCCCTTGTTATAACTGAACTTGGTTGGGACGAGCCACTTCGGGAAATCCTGTTGGAGGACGGTTGAGGCACTCAAGCCTTCCTTATGGGGCTCGTCACCCCCTTTGTTGCCCAAGGAGGGCCACTTGGTTCAATTGTTGGTGACTGATCGTCACACTAAGAACTCGCATGCCGGTTGCAATGCGCTGTTGGCCATTCTGCAGCGAGAATTTTGGATTTTGTCGGCTGATCGCGTCAATGAGACGAGGCCCTTTGCTAGCGTCGTAACGGACTTTGTTGGTCCCCCTTTGTTGAAGACGTCCACCCTTCGTAATAGTAAGATTGTTAAGGCTTATTTGTGTGTTTGTCTGCCTGTCAACCAAGGCAGTACATTTGGAGCTGGTAACCTCCCTCTCGACAGAGGCCTTTGAGGCGACTTTGGAAAGATTTGTGTCTCGCCGTGGTTACCTTCTTTGATTAGGTCTGATTGCGGTACGAATTACAAGGATACAAGTAACTATTTGAAGGAGGTACACGCCTTCCTAATGAGAGCCAGGTTGACATTGGTAATAGTTTGGCTCGCCGAGGGGTCACTTGGTTGTTTGACCCGCCAGCCTGCCCCCCATTGTGGGGGTATTTTTGGGGCCGCGGTGAAAGCGGCAAAGGGACGCTGGCGGAGATTGTTGGGAGACACCGTTCTCACCTTTGAGTAACTAGCTACGGTATTTGGCCGCATTGAAGCTGTGTTAAATTTGCAACCTTGTCAAGACTTCCAATTGATTAGCGGACGGGTAGGCCCGTCCGGGGGGGGGTAGATGTTTAGTACCAAATGTTTCCGAACGCACCCTTTTGACATAAGGAAATTTGATCTTGACATTACTCTGACTTGACAGATAGACTTTGCTGCTCTTGTTGAAAATGGCGGTCATGGGACCCTGTTGAGATAATTGTAATTGGTAAAATATCGTTGGAATCGCGTGTTGAGACCGATAATTGGGTCGCGATTATCTATTGTTGAACCTTGTACTCCCGGATTGACGAGAATCCAGGGATATTTCTCGGAACATATCGCCTTATTGCGTCACCTCGTGGCACGCGCTTGGTGGAAACTAGTTGGGTGTGATGCTGAGTTGGAACCGCGCCATCTGGAGACGGCGCCTTGTGAACGTCCACACACTTGACTTACATCACACTTTTCAATTACTCATCTCATATTACATACCTACCACACGGACGCGATCAAAAGGATCCTTGCTTGGCGTCCCCAGCACTCAGGTTAGTGGTACCATTATTGTGTAACCTTGTTTATTGTAAGCAACGTTAAGCTCCACGTATCGTGGACAAGTTCAGACCGTCCAGTTATCGTTGCACTGGGCCTATTGTAGTCCTGAACATTTATCTTTTAGCGAGGAAAAATATTTATCTATTTTGATTCACATTCATTTTATAGTATGTTAAACACCTTCATAATAATGCATTATAGTTATTTAACATACTATTAAATGTTGCATGGTTTTTAACAATTTTTTTTCTTTTATAGATAATCTGGTAGATGTAGCAAGGATTGACGAAATGGTGAAAACTATTGAAAAACTTACGAATTTAGAGCAGAAAGATAGGATAAGAACCCAGAACTAGTACTTGGATGAAATAGCTTCAATCATTGGTAAGTTTTTACTAGGAGTACATAAATTTTATAAAGATGTAATTGAATTCATGATTTACAGAACCTAATCATTTTTTTTTACCATTCTTTACAGAAATGAGCGTTACTACATTAAAAAGAATGAAAGAAGAAGGTGCATAAAGGCCATATAAACCCACAGTGTCCGACTTAGATAGTTTTGACATAGATGCTATTCGTAACAAAATTAGCGAATTTTATATCGCAAGAAAACAAGTTTAAAATGAAACACACCAGAACCAGTATATGAAGCTGATGAAATTCTGAAGCAGAATGGGCACGAGGTATTGTGACTTCCCCCCTACCACTGCCATCTAAATGCCATTGAGTTAGTATGGAGTTTGGCTAAACGTAAAGTGGCAAGTAGAAATATTGCTCTGCCTGCAGTGGAGTTAGAGAAAGTTATAAAAGAGTCGTTTGAAAATATAACTCCCGAGGATTGAAATAAAATGACTGATCATGTCATCCAAAGTTGAAAATAAATATAAAGAAAGGGACAGAATTACAGAAAATAATTTAGAAAGTTATATAATTAACGTAGGAAACATTGATTATTTAATTATATTATATTTAACATTTCCAGTGACTCTAATAAAACTTTCCACATGGAAGTCTTACATTCAGATTTTGATCATAGTGAATAAATCAGAACACTTGTTTTTTTTTTTAATTCGACTTAAGACACAATATCTAATCTATTACCTACCTAAAGTACCTCTTGTATTTTTATTCCGATGAAATAACATTGATAATTCTAAAGTATCAAATAAGGTTATTCCAGGTATTTCATAGTAGTTTTGGGGTTGCTATGCTGATATTTTTTAAATTTGCCGCGCTTTTTCAGTCTCTACTTTCGTTTGCCAGACTATAGCGGCCTGGCCAGGCTTTGCACGGGGTCCTTGACAATTGTTTTCTTCGACAAACGACGTCATTACAAAAAGTACGTTTAGCTATCATTTAATTTAAAATATATATATATATAAAAGTTTCATCTTGAATCAGGTGCCAGCCGTTTCGCTGCAATGAATTTCTTGGCTGCATAATTTTAAATCTGTGATAACTTCTAAACATTTAAATGAAAAAGGTAAAGGGCAATTTTCTGATCTACAATTAAATGACCATGGTAAATAATATACTTATTAGGATAAAGATTAGTATTTATTACGAGAAATTATCTTTTGCAAATAGAGTAATATTTTAAATTAATTATTTAGAGATAAAAATGGTTGTTAATGTGAGTCAACCATATGAGTTAGATATATGCTATCGCGGACTTTTTTGTAGGCCTTTTTATGATATATACATTTCCGTAGTACATTATTTTAACGTAGGTATCTATTGACGTCGGGCACGCCGCAATTGCGGCGGTAAGACCCCTCTTTGAGATGTGGCTAAATCGGCGTCACGGCGTCCTGACTTACCGCATGACGCAAGTCCTCACCGGACACGGAAGTTTCGGGAGGTACCTGTGTCTGATGATGAAGAAAGAAACGCCTGGGTGTCACCACTGCGAGGATCACCCTGAAGACACAGTAGAGCATACGGTGCAAGACTGCCCCGCTTGGGCAGAGCACCGACGTGTCCTCACGGCGGCGATAGCTGTCTGCGGCGCGAGAGGTCTCCCTCTCGCGCCCGGCATTGATCGAGGCCATGCTGCGGGGCGAGACGGAGTGGGAAGCTGTCGCCTCCTTCTGCGAAGCAATCATGCTATCGAAGGAGGAGGCGGGCCGCGTGAGGGAGAGGATAGCGTCCTCCCTCCAGCCCAGCCGCAGTGGAAAACGCGCACGGCGTTGGACGTCGGCCGACGATCTCCGGCCACCGTAGGCGCGGGCATGCGGACAGCGAGTAAAGAGAAACTCGCTGTCCGACCATGGGCCATGCCCGGGTCGACGTCGCGTTGTGTTCCACGCGCGCCTCAAAGAGCGTCAGCAAGATGAGGAGGCCCCCCCTGTAGAGGGCCGAAGCCTGCCGGGGTCGTGGGACTTATCTCACTACCGTGACCCCGGAACGTAAAGGGCTTATTGAAGGAATACCGTGGATTTTAGTCAGTACAAGTCTGACAGTCCCTCCGGCCCTGCCCGGGGTGGGAGGACTCATCTGATGATTTTACCACGTAAAAAAAAAGGTATCTATTGACGTAGTACTTGCAATGTAAGCGCTTGAAAATCGTTCATTTTTTTTAGGCGGCATCATCACAAAATATGGAATTTTCTCCATAATACAAATACTATTATCAATAAAAAAAAACTTAATTAGAATGTTTAAATTAACGTTGTATATGAAAAAAAAAATAACCATAAAGAATAGAATCATACAATGGTGTGTGTGACGTAATAAATGCGGTATCTAGGTAATTTATTTTGCTAAGTTCTGTTTTAGTTTTAACAGTCACTTTGATCAATACAGTGTGAAATTTGTATCGAGTACTAATCTGTATCACACCAAAAATATGTATAAATACAAAGAAATCTGTATGTATGGCAACATTATCAGACATAACGTGCGTTTTTTTCACCGCAGTGCGCGGTACTACATACATTCCTATGTGATACAAAATATTTGTGGTAGACTCACCGCAACTTAGCAGCGAGGGACCACCGGTGACTCTACCGCACGCATTTATTCCACCGCAGTGCGCGCACTTCTATGAGACTCCATACTCCATAGATTTTGCGTTTCCAAAACGCAGAGAAGTTGAAGTTTATAATCGTTTAAATTACAATCCAAAGCGCGACACCAACACACTAGACTTACGTACCTACGTACCAAGCATTATTGTATGTAAACAATGCAAAGAAATAAAGAAAATAATAACGTTTTAAACCATACCAACATGACTCAGGTTTAAATAATATTCAAAAAGATCATCGAGTAACAATACATTACACATAATAATTCTAAATATTCGACTGGATTTGTGAAAACTAGTTACTAACCTGTGCAGAGTCAAATTAGGCTGAGTTTTGTTATTTCTCGCACTACACTGTTTTATACAACACGAGGGCATGATTTTCCTATTATTATCTAAACTCAGAACAGTGAAATACTTTTTTACCTTTACGTATTTTTCTATAAAACAACAAAAATATCTTGAGCAAGCAGTTGCTTACAGTATGGTAGAACTAGTTGACTAGACAGACAGTACAACTAGTCAACTACAATCTCACTATATAAACTACAGTATAAAGATCGTACAGTAGGTCAACGCCTTTGATCTTGGGAAACGTTACTTTCGTTCGCTGCTAGCTGAGTTTCGTAACTTTCGTTCGCTGCTACGTTTAAGTGAATTCTCCCCGGCACACATTGCTGACATTCATTTTTACTATGGAGTGAGACGACGAAGTGCCAGAGCTGCACGCGCAGCTTACATAGCTGCGTTTCTTAACAGGCAACCAGTGCCGTCTGCCCGCAACTTCCAGGAAGTTCACAGAAGGTAGTCGATCACTGGACTTGGATCAAGTAGAAATCGACGCGAGCCACCTCAAGTACTTATTGGTGTGGATATTGAACAAGCAGTATTGAGTAATTTGTTTGCTGATCCATCCATAAGTACTAGACGACTGGCTCTTCATCACGGAATATCTCAAAAATCAGTGTGGCGCATTTTAAAGAAAGAAGTATTGCATCCTTATCACTACCAAAGTGTGCAACATCTACATGAAGACGTAGACTAGCGTCCAAGGTGAGTGATGTCCACTTGGATTCAGAGAAAAACGAGAATAAACCCAAACGTTCCGAGAACTATACTATGGATGAACAAAGCGACATTCACTAGAGACGGTATTACTGTCGGTGGTGACACAGATGGTGCCGTGCAGGTGAAAACCCGTAAAACGTTCATCGACTTTTCAAGTACGATTTTCATTAAATGTTTGGGCTGGTCTTATCGATGACATGTTGATTGGACCAGTAATATTGCCAAGAACGTTGAACGGTGAAAGATTTTTAAGTCTATTGACAAATGAACTACCTGAGTTATTGGAGGATGTACCACTGGCTTTGCGTCGAAGAATGTTTCTGCAGATGGACCGATGCCCTGCCCATTACGCTACAAATGTAAGATCATTTTTAAACGATAATTATCGTGATAATAGGATCGGCCGGCAAGGACCTGTAGGGTGGCCTGCGCGTTCACCCGATTTTACGCCCCTTGATTACTTCCAATGAGGGACTATGAAGCAACGCGTCTACAGTACCTCCATCAACAGTGAGGCCCATTTGCGTGACTGCATAATAAATTGTGCAAATGATATTCGCAATGATCCCGAAACGATAAGAAGAGCGACACACCAAATTTTAATTCGCGCGGCTTTGTACCTACAACAACGAGGTGGACATTTTGAGAACCTGATGCATTAAATTTTGTGTACAATTATAAATGGTTTTAACTGAACTCTTTTGTATTAATTATCATCCCAAATAAACCATCCTTAATGGGCCTACCACACGCACAAGCTTCACCACAGTTCTGCCTGCGCAAGCTTCTCGCATGAAAAAACTGTACACGAACGGCATTACCACACGGCACAGTTAAGTACGCGCAGGCCACATTTTTGTCGAAACCGTCGGCGTGGAAACAACAATGTTTCCCAGTGAAGAACTATTTTAACCGACTTCAAAAAAAAAGAAGAGGTTCTCAATTCGTCTTGAACTTTTTTTTTTATGTATGTTACCTCATTACTCGCAGATGGCTAGACCGATTTGGAAAATTATTTTTTTGTTTGAAAGGGTATACTTTCTAGTTGGTCCCATTGTCGTCACGTTTGGATCTGATGATGGGATCATGGAGAAATCGAGGGAACTCTTCAAATTTTATAGGCACACCTATAGCGTTTTGGGTATTTCTTATAGTACCTTGTGCAGTTGCTCTTGACAAGCACCATTTGAGGAAGTGGAACTGATGATGAAGACCCCAGATGGCCACCGAAACTACTCAATAATAAGTATTTCGTGGATTGCGATTAGATTACTTGAATATAGATGTTAAGCACTTTACGCTCGTCACAATGCATATGGTGAAGTAGAGCAATGTTTTGTAAAAGGTGATTAGTAGTTGACATTTTGGCTTTTGTAACTAGATAAATTACAAACCGACCCACTGAAAAGCGTGAAAAAAAAACTTTTTAGAAAAAAAATAGAACCGACTTCCATATAAAAACATTACAAAGGCAAAAATAACCTTAATTTCGGAAGGCGGTGTCAAAAAATAAAAGAAAATACAAAACAAATGACACCGACTACCGAAATTAAAGTTATTTTTGCCTTTGTACACTACAAAGGCAAAAATAACTTTAATTTCGGTTCGGTTTTATATGGAAGTCGGTTCTATTTTTTTGCTAAAAAGTTTATTTTCTACTACTATTTTTCAAGTGTTTGCTAGTGAAAAAAAAGACAATGCAAAAGTCAGGCAGAGATTTATAAAGACTTATAAATTCAGTCAAGAAGTCGCGATTGTACATTCGCAAATCTGCCATTTTTGAGTGACGGACGTCCACGTATACCTACCTCACCGAACGACAACTAGCCTTGACTGTGGCTTGAACTCTGAACGCCCAACCACACACACAGGCAAGTACGCGCAGGCCGGGCAGGCAAAATTTCAAGCAAGTCGAAAAATGCGCAGGCCGCGCTGTGGGGTTTGCGCGTGATACAGTTTTACCAACCACACGCACGGTGTTCCGTGTACAAACCGGCTTGCACACAGAACACTATAACCTAGCGGGGCTTGCGCAGGCAAAACTGTGGTGAAGCTTGTGCGTGTGGTAGGCCCATTAGACAACAATAAATTGCGCGTTCAGAGTGCCATCTTTTGACACTTGATAGAAAAGGTTATGTTTGAGTTATAAACATACAATTTTTACTATTGGGTAGCGAATACGATGAAGACTAATTTAAAGTAATAAAAAAAGTACGTAAAGGAGTGCGTCTTATTGAGAAATTTTACATTTTTGTACAATATTATGAAAAAAAACAGATTTTTGATAAAAAAAAGCATGTTTATTTTCAATTGAGAGTAGTTTTTTTTTCATTATTTTCATTTAATGAGGATGCCTAATGACTTCCAATCATTACGGAGTTTGTTTCATCGTGATAGATCATTTATTTGAAATGTTACACCGTTTTGTTTACACTGGGATACAATTGTGAACATTTTTAAAAATTACATATAAAATAAATATTTATATAAAATAAATATTTTTTAATATTTTTACCGTCGATAAAATTAAGTAAAGATTTTCTCATTTCGATATGTGCACATTATAAAAACTCACACTGCATATTCCATAGTAGTCTTTTAGATATTTTTCTGATTGGTATTGACTGGCTCCCAGACAATTAACTTGTATGGTTATTGGTTGGTCATTTGTATGACTAGCGTTCTACCGTCACTTTACTTCTCAGACCAGCGTTGCCAGATGTACGAGAAATCTCGTAACTTTACGAGATTTAGCAGTCTCTGTACGAGAAACGAGAAAATAAAAATCTCGTACACTCTTTTACGAGATTTTAACAATGATGTTAATACAAAACAAAAACATTTAAAGAAAACAATGTATGTCCATGTCCACTAGATTCATTACCACACTAAATGTATTTTTAGTCGTTGACCGGGGAAACCCTGCTAGACATATTACATTATACATATGTACTAGTAGCAAGTACCTACAAAATTTATTACTTAAGTAAATAATTTGTTTTATTTTTTGAAGTTTTTGGTAAAATAAAAAATAAAAAAAACAAATCACCTATAGTAAAGTTTTTTCATTTGGCGGTCCCAAACTTAAGGAATATTCCTACGCCAGGCTAGTACATGGTACATAGTGTACCTAAATTAAGGTCTGAGATTTTTTAAATGTATACTTTTACGAGATTTTGTATTGAAAGTACGAGATATTTGACAGCCCTAGTACGAGATAAAAAATTCGGCATCTGGCAACCCTGTCTCAGACTAAGGAAATTCCTTAGTCTGAGCCTTACTTCGTAAGAATGTATTTAATAAATTCGTCATAGTTATAATGAGTTACTAATTATATCAGACTAGTACTCACGCGGGGCTTCGCTCTCGTGGATTCTATCACGGTAAAAAAACTTTTTTGCAAAAAATAAAACCGACTTCCATATCAAAACACTACAAAGCCAAAAATAATTTTAATTTCGGTAGTCGGTGTTATTGGTTTTGAATTTTCTTTTTTTTTCACACCGCCTTCCGAAATTAAAATTATTTTTGGCTTTGTAGTGTTTTGATATGGAAGTCGGTTTTATTTTTTGCAAAAAAGTTTTTATTTTCGCGCTTTTTAGTGGGTCAGTGAATTTTCCAAATCGATTCGTAAATGACGGAGTTATGCGCGAACAAAAAACGCAATGCAGAGTAAACGAAAAGATCATCAAGGTAAATTATTTTTTTCGACTTTTTTTGATTTTTCAGAAACGGCTCGTCCGATTTCGATAAAATTTTCATGGGACCATTTGGGAAGTATACCCTTTCCAACAAAAAAAGAATTTTTCAAATCGGTTGGCAAGCGACGGAGTTATGCGTGGACAAACATAAAAAAAAAAAAAAAAAAAAAAAAAAAAAAATACAAACATCCGAATTGAGAACCTCCTCCTTTTTTAGAAGTCGGTTAAAAACATAACTCTCCTTTTTGCAGCCGCGCTTCCTCAAGCTTCAAGCTACTTCCATACCAAATTGCATTCAAATCCACCCAGTACTTTCGAAGATTAGCGCTTTCAAGCAAACAAACAAACAAACTTTTCCGCTTTATAATATTAGTATAGATAAACAAAAATCTTAATCTATCACTTTCTATAAGCGGGATATTTTCCTGCAAGATTTAAATGGATTAAGTTGAGAAACCAATACAGACACGCAGTGAATTCGTTATACTTATAATCTTCTAATTTATTCAATCTCAGCATAATATAATAATTAATATATTTTTAGTCGATTAGTTTAAGTACTGCACTAGAGAAACTGATAAGATAATGAAATATTGTGAATAAGAAACTAAGCAGAAACTATGAAAAATATTATGTTTCTTTCTTTCTTGGCAGCAAAATAGATGTTTATGTCAATTGATAAAAAGAGATGAAGCTATCGATAAGTGATAATTAAACTGCCTGTGAAAACTCCTTGTTGACTCGCTAGGGTAACAGTGTTCTGTGATTGTGAATGTGTGTGTTGTGAACAAAAATAACTATCTATCTATACAAATACATACATATTTCTACGCGTTTATCTGAAAGTTGTGACTACTGTACTCATAATTTACTTAAAATTTCTTTGTATTTTTGTATTGTTTCGTCCAAAACACACAATCCTTTCGGACAACATGGCTCTCTGTGTTTGTAAATGCTTAAATGTAACGCTTGAAGGTGATAAACTTGAAGACAATGTCGATATTGGGAAACTGGAGTTAACATCCATGGAACAAAGGGATATTTTTTTCAGTGAGGTACCGTCAGTAAACATGTCTTGACCTTGATTTATAGGAAGGGTTTTCATTGCTTGATGTGTTTAAAATATGAATGAAACCTTATCAACGTGACTGTGATCACATTAATTTTGATACTATTTTGTATGTACCTTATACATAATACACAAGTACATGTGCGTTCGGCACTGTATTGACTTGTTTACGGTCGCGGTAATAATTCATAATAATAAGACATATTCTCACATTTACACTACCTAGAATTGTCATCTTATTTTTAGCTAACTAGGTATATGAGTTTTAAAATGATCATATTTCTTTCCTGTTCTGTGTACAAAACAGTATCAAAAACATTGCAAACCAGTTTTACTGGAATTAAAAATTGATCATGAATATTTAGTACTTTGTTTTAAAATTGTTATTAATCATATGAAATTGTTGTTGTAGAAATTGCTATCATGCTCCCTAGGCAGCCTTAAAAGTCAGGTTGCTCAGCCTGCATTGGTGGAGCAGCGTCCACTGGGCAGATGGACCATACACTCCTGCCTGGCTTGTGGCCAGCCCACTCACGCCATATCACATGACAAAAATGGACCTTATGCACTGCTTGTTTGTAAATCTAATCAGGTCAGTTTTCTTTTTAGTGCCTCATTACGTTCAGTCAACTGAATTACCGCCATTATTTATTATGAAATGCAAATAACTATCATCTGTTTTGCATCTAAAAAATACCTATTAAGTAGGTACATGCTTGTATTTAATCTTAAAGATTGATTTTGTGGCCTTACTTATACTGCAAACAAAAGAAAGTAAACACTGTTAACATGATGATTCAAATGAGTAATTAGAGACTGCTCAAAAAATTTCATATCAGTTAGTTAAATCATAACATGTAAAGTGAGAAAAAAATAATTAAATTCCTATAGGATTGTAATTAGTACCTATTTTATTTTCTGTTTGAATGTTCAAACTACTTGGTCTTTTTTATAGCTTGTATTTCTGAACCAAACTAAGTTTTTTTTTTTATTTGGAATAGGTTCGCATTTGACCACCATCTCACCTGATGGTAAGTGATGATGTGGTCGAATTGTTGAAAAAAGTTAAAACTTATGCTAACATGGGATATGTTTAAATCACAATTTTATGACCAACATAGATAATTCTTGTCCCTGACTTATGGAATTACCTGTTTATGTTGCAGACCACACATGATCGAGTAAACAATTTGAAAAAATCAAACAACTATTCGCCAGTATTTAACTTATTAGTGCCAGAAGTAACAAATGACATAGAAATGAAAGAAAATGTGGATACAAACAACTTTATAAACAGTGATAGAAATGTTTGGCTTCCTACGCAGCAGGTTATAAGCACTCTCAGCAAACAGATGAATCAAACCCTTCAGTCACAGTTGGAGGCAGTCGAGGAGTCTGTCCGACAGTTCAGAGATCAGAAATATGCTGAGTTTGAGGCTTACAGGGAAAGAGCTCAAAGAGACCATAAAATTTTAGCTAGGTATGATATATTCAAATCAATGTTTAACTTTTTACATCCTTCAAAAATAGTTGTTTATTTAAACTTAACAAAACTAACTGTAAAATTATCAATATCTGAATATAATTATATTTTATTACAGTATTATAAGCAAAGCGCGCAATAACGTCGACCAGGACAGCTGGCGGATTGACACGACTGTTGACAATGGACCACCCTCCCCCCACCTACCTCCCCTACAGAGACGAAGACTGTCCTCTTTCAAAGATGCCAAAAAAGTCTCACAAAATATTGTTAAGGTAGGTATATTAACTGTGCATGTTAGAATCACATCTAGTAGGTGTCAATCTGGCATATTATATTGTGTCTTATGTTTGCATGTGTGATTGTACTACAGTTTTGTGAATTACAATTAAATATATATATATAATACTCCTCCCTCAGTAGAGGAACTGCTAAAGAGTTCGACATGACCCACATGAAATTAATGACCAGCTGTGTAAGGGAATGGGCAAATTCTTGGGCAACACGGCTAAATACATATATTCCGAAATAGCCATAGCAATAGAATAGCCAAATTCATATAGCCGAAAACTGTATAGTTATAGTCAATATGAGTCTGACATATTCCTTTGCCCAATTGAAGCAGTGGACATGTGACAATTTCCACATGAGTAAAAGAAAATGGTAGATTTTGATACATTTTTCTGAGTTTTATAACAGCAATTTCTCACTGCTATTTAGTTTAATTGAGCATGAATGAGGACCTTTACCACCATAGCATAATTATTATAGAAATACCAAAAAGTATTACATAATATAAATAATGAATATTATTATTTATTGTAATATTCTATTATCCTACTATGATAAAGATAAAGGTAATTGCTATTAGCTGTAATAATTTACAGATCTATTTGTTTTGTTTATATTGCAACAAAATACACCATAACAGAGGAAAAGTATGTGATAATTGATAAATTTGTGTTTACATACAATAGCCACACACACACACCAGCTTATAACATTGGACATAACTGTTATAAGCTGGTGTGTGTGACTCAATACACATGTTATTATTTACTTCACATGTACTTTTCGCACAGCTTTGTTAATTTATTATTATACCAAACTGAAACTATTTTTGGTGTTATATTTGTTGGAGTCGCGCTTTGGATTTTAAATTAAACAATTATAATGTGATTAAAAAATATATTGACAGAATATTAATTAATAAAAACGTAACTAGGCAACCATAGGATTAATCACAGATAATAGAATACAAAAAAATTCTAACTCTAACATCCTCCCTTTTTAAATTTTCTTTATCCAATTGATCCAATCCGATATGCTTTGTCATAGAAACAATTTTAGGCTGGTGTAAAGGCTTTGTTAGTAAGTCCGCTAACTGAAACTCAGTTGGCACATACTGTACTCATAGTTCACCAGCGGTCACCAATTCTCTGACATAGAAATGACAGATGGCAATATGTTTAGTTCTCCGGTGTAACTCAGGATTGTGCGAGATCTTTATGGCTGCGTCATTATCGACTTTGAGTATGGGAATCTCCTTTAAGTTTGATATCTCTGCTAAAAGCCTTTTGATCCAGACTATTTCTCTAGCCGCTTCACTAGCTGCAACTAATTCAGCTTCCGTGCTCGAAATAGCAACACATGTTTGTCTTCAGCTCAACCAGGATATTGCTCCTCCTGAGTATAGACATAATATGCCTGATGTTGACCTACCAGTAGTTTTATCACCTCCATGGTCGGAATCACTGTAACACTCCAATATACTATTGCAGTTTTTCTGATAAGTGATCCCTCAATCCAAAGTTTCTTTGATGTATCTTAAGATATGTTTCAATCTTTGAATATCCTCTTTGTTTGGGTTTTCTAGTGATCTGGACACTACACTCATAGCATATGCCAGGTCAGGTCTGGTTCTGACTGTTAGATATGCCAGAACACCAACAGCTTCTCTATATGGGAATGTCACAGGTTCTATTGAATCCTTTGCCAGGAGTCCATCCTGCCCATCTTTTATAATAGGAGTAGTTGCAGGTTTTCTGTGCGTAAAGCTTCTGTGTCACTGTGATATCACCATTCACGTTCATAATTTCCAAACCCAAGAAATATGACGTATCTTTCGTTGTGATTTTAAATCTTCGTTTTAACTCAGATATGAATCTATCACATTCTTTTGGATTTGATGCAGCTATAAGACCGTCGTTCAAATGATAATCTTATCGTTTGAACGATTGCGAATAAATAGGCATGTATCTGTATCACACTGTTTAAATCCAATATTATTCAAATAATCAACCATACATCTGTTCCAACATCGAGGAGCTTGTTTAAGACCGTATAAGCTTCTTTTTAATCTACACACCTTCTTAGATCCATCATTATAGCCGTCAGGTTGATTCATGTAATTTTTTTCATTTAACGAACCATAGAGGAATGCGGTCGAGACATCAAATTGGGCGAGTATCATGCCTTCAATTGCAGCAATGCTTAGTAACGTCCTAACCATTGTCATTTTTGTGACATGACTAAACGTTTCATCATAATCAACGCCTTTCTTTTGTGTATAGCCCCGAGCCACTAGTCGAGCTTTGAACTTATCGAGACTTCCATCGGCATTTGTCTTTACTTTGAAGACCCATTTGCATGAAACTGGCTTACGACCCTTGGGTAAGTCCACCAAAATCCAAGTTTTGTTTTCAGCCAGTGATTTAATCTCATTTTCCATAGCTTTCAACCATTGTTCCCTTTGAGCACTATTGACGGATTCTTTATAAGATTTAGGTTCAATAAACGTGCTTATATCATCATACGCTGACATTGCATAGTCATGGTATCTTTGCGGTAGTTTCAGCTGATTTCTATCTCGTAAGATCATTCTAGAACTTTCATTTGCTAAGTCCTCTATGTTTTCCGGTAATGGAGTAAGGTCATCACCGTTTCGTCAACTAAAGCACCTTCATAGCGAGGTGAGCTTAGTGGTGAAGCTTCTGGAAACTCTTGTAATGGTACAGCAAAACCTTGAGATGTAGGAGGCACAGTTAAGCTTGGACTGTTGTCAGAGCTGTCTATATTACGTATATCCTCCCTTGCTTCACACATCGAAGGTGTAGTAAGTGGATAATGAACTTCAACTGAAGGATATTCCTGATATTCTTCAGGATCGTCAAGACCAATTGGATTTAATGCTGACTCATTAAATATAACATTTCTGGATCTTACAAGAGTAGGCTTACCATTTTTATTGAAGCTTAACAAACGGTATCCGTCATGACCTTCATAACCGATCAATACACATTGTTGTGTGGACATAAGCAGCTGTGTTCACTAATTCAGATCAGCAACTAACAGGTAATTCTTCATGGGAATGCATTAAACTGCGTGCAGCTTCAACTAAAGTTCTGTTTTCCCTTTCACACGATCCGTTTTGTTGGGGAGTGTAGGGCATAGTTAGCCTTTGTTTTACGCCAGCTTCTTGCAAAAGTTTCTTGACATTCATGTTATCAAACTCTCCACCGTTATCGCTTCTTAAAAGTTCTTTAATAGTGTGACCAGCTGTTTTACTTTCTTGAAGAACTTGTTTGAGTTTTTCACAAACTTCAGACTTATGTTTCAAGAAGTAGACAGATTTAAATTTACTGAAGTCATCTTTGAAGAGAACAAAGTATCTGTACCTGTTAAAAGAATAAGGAAAAGGTCCACAAACATCAGCATGCAGTATTTCTCCAGGTTCTTTAGCCTGCACTCTTGTTCCAAATTTATTTCTATGTGTCTTTCCATAAATGCACCCAGTGCAAAATTCGGAGTCAAGTGGTACTTTAATAACCAGTTCTTGTTCGATAACTTTCTTAACATGTCGTTTATTCTGGTGAGCAAATCTCTCATGATAAAGTTGAAGACTGGACGTAGACAATATATTCACTTCTTCAGTGCTGTTGCCAATAACTGTATTTGCATTGAGCGTATACAGTCCCCCATTTTTAGAGCGTTTTCCTACTAGGTAAACCTGTCCATTCACTTTTAATGAGCGAGTTTCTCTTTCAGAGGTAAAGACACTGTCATTTAGTTTATCTTGGGCAGCCAGAACTGAAAAAAGATTCTTTTTAGCAGGTACGTTCCAAACTTCATTAAGCGTTATGTCTTGCATTTTATTATTGGTAAAAGCCGTCAGATGTACAGTCCCTTTACCAAGAGCACCAACTGGGGCTCCATTTACAGTAGTCAAAGTATTACTGTTACAGCTTTCGAAAGTAGTGAAAAAATCTCTTCGATTCGTTACATGATTGGTCGCTCCATTATCAACGTACCAACTGTCCACATCGTTATTCGATACTGCATTTACTTCTTGTTCGTCTTTAACGTACGTCAAGATAGTGCTTACTTTGGCTTCAGTAGTGGAAGGTGTAGAAGGTTTTGGTGGTCTACCATCTGATATCCATTTATGACATTTCTTAATCTTGTGGCCTAGTTTTCGGTTTTGGTGGTCTACCATCTGATTTCCATTTATGACATTTCTTAATCTTGTGGCCTAGTTTTCCGCAATAGCTGCATTTCTTTTTGATAAACTTATTATTGCTATTTTGAGTAGCAAAAGCTTCAGTAGATCCAGCCTGATTATGTTGACTTGCAAGAAAGTTGCATAATAGGGTAGTTTCCTGTGTTACAAAATAATTATTTTATTTGATCCATTAGGTAGATTTTCAAAAAATATTGGTCACGTATTTTTTGCTTTTTCGAATCAAGAAAAATTCACAAAGATTGAAAGCTTCAAAGTACAGGAGTGGCGGCTGCTGTCGTCACACATTGCTAAGAATTATACCGATGAGTGAAGTCACGCGAAATTTCAACTCACTGTATCGTCTTAATTTTTCAATTACGTGAACAAATAAAAAATACGTGTCTAATGTTTTTTGATAAACTATGTGACGGACTAAATAATATATTTTAGGAAACCACCCTATTACTAGTACTGTTAAATTCTCAATATTGCGATCAGCTTTTGACAATAGTAACCAGCTTGACTTAAATGGGAAGAATGACTCGGGTAACGTGTCTAATATTTTGTGTAAAAAATTCAGGTAATTCACACTTATACTCCTTCATCAGCTCAATTGTCAAGTCATGCCATAAATTCTTTATTTTAGAAATATGTGTTTCCATATCATGTTGCGGATCTTAGCAATAGTGAAAGAATTCGAGAGAGTAGGTATAAGTTTTATCATCTGTAGAACGATCAAACGAACGGTGTAACTCATCCCACACTTCTTTTGATGTCTCTAATCTCATAAACTTTTGGAGGGTCACGTCTGACATGTTTGCTGTTAACAATAGCAAGGCTCTGCAGTCTGCCTCATTATACTTTTGTAAGTTGTCCTTAAATATCTCCATCTCTTGTGGGGTGGCGTCTTTGGGCAGGGCAGGCTTTTTCAACCTGCCTTCAACTGCATCCAGTCCGCCAATACTGCCCCTGAGAAGCTGCATTACTTTATAACGCCATGTTGCCCAATTTCCATAGCCTTCTAAATGGCCAATGTCTATCTTGAAACTTGTTGACGCTTACACTATATTTAAGAAATTTTCCTCTCTCAAATCGCTACTCAATCTTTGCTTAAAAAACTGATGAACCACGCTCTGCTACCATGTTGGAGTCGCGCTTTGGATTTTAAATTAAACGATTATAATGAGAGCAAAGAGAATGTAATCTAAATATATATAACTCAAAGGTGACTGACTGACTGACTGACATAGTGATCTATCAACGCACAGCCCAAACCACTGGACTCGGGCTGAAATTTGGCATGCAGGTAGATGTTATGACGTAGGCATCCGCTAAGAAAGGATTTTGCGAAATTCCCACGGGATCGGGATTTACACGGGAAAAACTTCCCACGCGGGCGAAGCCGCTGGCACAAGCTAGTACACTATAATGACAAAGAGAATGGAATACACTATGTTTTATATAATGAGAGTAAAAATTATATTACTTTACTCTTTGGTAAAAATATATATTGACAGAATATTAATTAATAAAAACGTAACTAGGCAACCATAGGATTAATCACAGATAATAAAATACTATCAAAAAAGTTCTAACTCTAACAATATTTGGCTATAGCTTTATTCTGTTCCACAGATGATACATGCTTTATTCTGTTCCATAGATGATACATATAAATGTTCTGATCTTTTGTGTTACGTGCGGATCTACTATGTAAATGACGGATGTTTTCCCGTAATATATTTTATATTAATAATTAATATTATGATTAATAAAGTAAAATCCTTTTGTGGTGAAGTGTATTTCTAACATACTTATTCTTGTATGTTTACAGCCCATTAGGAATATGCCGCCCGAAGAAGATTCGTTAGATGTTGAAGATCTTTTTGACTTAGAAGGTTTTGACTCCCGGAATAACATGCTCTCTGATCAAGACGATTACGATTCAGATCGTAAGTATTGTATTATAAGCAAAAATTTTGGTACTCTTGAAGTTAAATATGGTTTTAGGCACATAATAGATTTCGTAATATAGTCAGTTCACTGAGTTCACCTAATCTAAATTGCTACCTAAATGCGGTATTCTTCTTCATAAAATTTTGGGCTTTATCCCAGAAGGTTAAAGAACGCCTAGCAAACCTTGAACGCCAAGATTAAGTTATAAATAAAATGTTCTCGACCTCACTCACGTAATGTCCCTACTATGTACATATACTACTGCTACTGGTTTCTCTTTAAATGTTGAGAAAAATATTTTCCAATTAAACTTCATCAGAAGGCAGTAACGACGAAGGCATCCACATCTCGCGTCCTCGCGGCGGCGGCGGCGTGGATGTGATCGCGCGCTCTCTCCCCATGAATATGCCAAAGTTCCCCAACGAACGCCTCACTCAACGGGACTTAGATGATGATGTAAGAAATTGCCACGTTTCTGTTTACTTAATTGTAATTATTGTTCTGATTTATAAGCTAGTTTTCTGTACTGTTTACTACATTCTTATTTCAATGTATGTGTTACCCATAGATATAATAAACAAGGAGATATGGCCGCCTCACGAAATTATATCGAAACCATGTGTCTCCAGTTAGGCGCTGGGCGGGACAACAACTACACATGCAATTCAATAAAATCAATAGATACGCACTCGTGCACACACCCACATTTCTGAAATCAGAATGTAGTACACAACCAATTATAAACCTTATTTCATCAAACACAGCGTGTATTTACCATACACCGTACAACTTACCCACACAAAAACATCGGTCTCTATCGTTGTGCTGTGCAAAAGCAATTTATTTTACTTATACGCTAGTGATTGACTAAATCGGAAAGTTATGGATTCTTCTATTTATTATTGTACAAATTTTTTTGGGCTCCTGAAACTTATTAACAATTAGCCCGCAGGTAATAGTATAATAGGTTTTTGTTATAAGAAAATCCCTTGTTAGTAAAGAAATGGTTAAATATATGAAAACAAACACCTACCCATGCATAACAAATAAATAGCATTAATGTATTGACTTATTTTAAGCAAAATTCACTAATATATTATCTGTACCATGCCGATTATTATAACGCATTCGAAGCTTTAACGGAAATAAAATACAAAAATTGGCCAAGTGCGAGTCAGACTCGCCCATGAAGGGTTCCGTAGTAACTATAATAAATATAATATACTTAAAATATTTATTTGAAAAAAAAAAACAAAAAACCTTAGAAATTTCTTAAAACTAGCATATTTACAATTTTTACAACTACGCCAAATAACTTTGTTTTTCATAGTATTTGTATGACTTACAAAGTTATATTTGCGGTTTTAGAAAATATACGGTATCTCAAAAACTGCTGACTCGATCTCGTTCAAACCAATTTTGGTTGAAAGTTTACATTAAGATCTACTACATACGATTTTTTTAGATTTTTCACTTTATTATTATAGAAGTTAGAGGGGGGACACACACATTTTACCACTTTGGAAGCATATATCTTTTAAACGATTAACTTTATGAAAAAGTCATTTTAGAAACCTTAATGTCATTTTTAAAGACCTGTCTATAGAGACCACACACGTATAGGTTTCATGAAAAAAAAAAATTCAGTTTCAGTTCCATGTATGGGGAGCCCCCTTTATTTTAAATATTTTTTAAATTTTCTCTTAAAATCGGAAAGCGGTTCATAGAATTCATCTACCTACCAAGTTTTACATGTATAGTCCTAATAGTTTCGGAATAAAATGGCTGTGACATACGGACGGACGGACAGACAGACAGACGGACAGACATGTCGAAACTATAAGGGTTCCGTTTTTTGCCTTTCGGCTACGGAACCCTAAAAACCATAAAAAATAAAGAAACGGCCCGAGTATAATTCAATTATTTATTTGCATCAATAAGGCATAACATACGATAATTCAAAGCCAAAAATACCACCGATTTTTAACCTAAAATTTAAGTAACTTACTTTACGAACATTGGTTACTCATTTCTCTACTACGCTGTAAAATAATCAAAATAAGTAAAAAAACATTATTTTACATCGATCTTCCAACCAGGTTAAAATTGTTGACAGATTGAATAATAAACTATTGAAGCGACGGCGACGTCGTCGGAACTCCTTACGTAGGTACGCATGCTGCGGGCGTAAAATAAATTGTTTATTCTTTTTTGTTCAATTTACTTTTCAACGTATTTATCTTTCTATCATCTCAAGCAAAAAAAAAAAATTGTGCAAGTGCGAGTCAGACTTGCCCATGAAGGGTTCCGTAGTAACTACGCAAGATAACTTTGTTTTTCATAGTGTTTGTATGAAAAACAAAGTTATATTTGCAGTTTTCGAAAATGTGCTATATCTCAAAAACTGCTGACCCGATATCGTTCAAACCAATTTTCGTAGAAGGTTTTTATTAATATCTACAGCACGTACTTTTTTAGACTTTTCACTCCATTATTATAGAAGTGAAGGGGGGGGGGGAGACACCTTTTACCACTTTGGAAGCGTATATCTTTTAAACGTTTGGCTTTAAGTAAAACTAGTTTTAGAAACCTCAATGTCATTTTAAAAGACCTGTCTATATATACCACACACGTATAGGTTTGATGAAAAAAATATTTTTGGTTTAATTCATTTTTTATTTTTGGCTTAAAAGCGGTTCACAGAAATACATCTACCTACTAAGTTTCACGTGTGTAGTGCTAATAGTTTGGGAATAAAATGGCTGTGACATACGAACGGACGGACAGACAGACAGACATGACCAAACTATAAGGTTTTCATTTTTTCCATTCGGCGACGGAACCCTAATAAAAATTAAATATATTTTCTTAGAGGTTTCCGTATGTTATAAAAACCCCTAAACTATAATAGTTATATTTCATTCGTCAATCGACATTGTTGTCCTATATAATTCCTCGCAAGAGTCAGCGGCTGGACTACGCGATTAATCCGCATAATATAATATCGTTTTGTTAGTTTTACATTGTTTGTCCTAGTTACTTATTGACGAACTTGGGTAGTGGTTAAGGAGCAATATATTTATAGCAAAAGTAGTACTGTCGCTGTGATATTTGAAAACAAATATAACATAGTAAAAGCAAGAAATATTTTACGATTTATTGTTTTTCATCATTTTAAAGACAAATATTGTAAAATACTTGAACTAACATATGGTTAGTGATTCCATTATTCACAAAGTTTTGGTTTTGGTTTCGGTTTTTGCAAGAAACCACTGAACAACTCTGCATTCTTATAAGTTGTCTCGATCGCCGTCGAAAGCGCACTAGTTCGCGGAGACGGCCATTTGCCTGTGACATGTGCCGCGTGACCATGTCGCGCGGACACCCCCGCCTTGCCACTTCTCCTGTTTTTTATATTTCTATGGTGTTACCAGTTTATTATAATTTGTAAACAGCAGACTAATTTTAAAGGAACTTGTTGCGTATGGTTTTGCTGAAGGAACTGGCAGAGACCGGTTAATCTAGTAGATTATTATATGAGTGTTATGTATTGATTACAGGAGGAGCCTCAAGACATCGCAGCCAGCATCAAGGCGCTAGCTCGCTCGGTGCACGGCGACGTGTTCGAGCTGCCGCGGCCGCGCTTCTCCACCCAGATCTAGCGAGCCTCGCGCCGCTCTCTGCTGTCCGCGAACTCTCGCTCCACACGCCACATCCGGACACGCCCGCTTTACTATACTAATTCATTCAAAGATATCTCGTCGAGTTGTGCATGACTGGTGTGCTTGAGTTTACATACACTTGCCACACTTGGTGCTTCATAATGTGATCACGGTGACCCTAAATCCAAATTATGAGTATGTTACGTTTGACTTAACAATTAGTGACGATACATTTAACAAACCGATATATGGCAGCTATATTTAATCAAAAACCATTACAGAAATGAATATTTGGGAGCTCTTTGATATAATGAAGTAAGAAATAAATATATGAGAATGGAATTAGGATAAAAGAGGCTATAAAATGTATTGATAAGCAGAGTAACGATTAAAAAGAGAAACACCAAATGGTTTCTAACGCAGTTTACTAATATTATTTTTTAATTTAGTTGCATGTCCGACAATATACAGGATGATTGGAAGATGGGTGCAAAGCTTGAAGGCAAAGATAGTACAGACAATTAAGAACCATTTAAGCCATGGTTGTTTTAGAAGAAGTGTTACCATTTTTTTTTAACTTCACTTTTATGATTTTTTTTTGAAAATTCCCAAATTTTTAACTAAACTGCTTATTTATGGTCAAATTGAGTGATAAATGAATTCAATTTTATTTTATTAAAGTAATGTGTTAGCAATCAAGAAAAAAAAATTTTTAGGCCTCTGTATCGCTAGACATGTTTTAACAGACATTTAAAGATCAAGAAAATTTTCAAAATTCATAAATACTTTTTTAAACCTTATTTGAAAAAAAAAAAAACGGAGGGTGATTTTTTTGTTCAAACCATTTTGAATACATGCTTGATAGTTGTTCTTTCTTTTGAGGTATCATTTACGTGGATATTTTACAAGTTATTGAAATTAGGACCTACAAACCAATTTGAGGGAGAAATTTTAAATTTTAGGCAGACTAATTAAAACAACATTTGAATATTTAAATTATTTATTTTTCATGTTCAAAATGTCTGCCGTGATTCCTAATACAAGCACGGCTCCGCCTTCTCACTTCTGTTGTTGTTATTTTCAACATCATCTCCAGCTTCATTGTTTCAAACGCTTAATTAATTAAGAATTAATTCTCTCTATCAATTCTTCTCTCGTGTTTATTTCAAAATTCGTATACCCGGCTCCACACGAAAAAGTCCAGTAGGGTCAGATCTGGTGAGCGAGCGGGCCAAGGAATGGGTCCATCTCTGCCGATCCAGCTGTCAGGAAAGCAATTATTTAAGTGTTCCCTTACATTTAACGTCCAATGTGCTGGACAGCCGTCTTGCTGAAAGATGACTGTTCGGTCTCTTTCGAATATCGGGACACCGGTTTCCCCTATCAGCACTGGTAAATCGACTTGTAGAAAGTGCAAATAATTTTCACCATTCAAATTATCCGGTAAGAAGTGGGGCCCAATCAATGTCCTGCCAATTACTCCAGCCCATACATTGACAGAGAATTTCCTCTGAAACGACACCTGCTTCTTAAAACGTGGATTGTTGTCTTTGTCGGCCCATTCATGGAGGTTATGAAAGTTTGTAATGCCCTCCCTAGAAAATGTGCTTTCATCCGTCCACAAGATTGATTTCAGGAACCACGCATCTTCGCTGTCTCTGTTGAGGAGGAAACGGCAGAACTGTATTCTTCTTTGGGGATCTTGCTCTTCCAGACCTTGCCTACCCCTGCCATGAAACGGATATTTGTCATTTTGGTGCATTGTATGCCACACCTTCCATTGTGAAATGTTTAGATTTCGAGCTACTGCTCTGGTACTGGTAGTAGGAGCCACTTGAAATGTTGCCAAAATGTCTTCTTCGACGTCAGGTTGGTGTCTGCCAGGGTTGACTCCAGGTTCAACGTGGTGAAGCCCATCTTGGGCAAGTCGATGAAAAGTATTGTAAAACACTCGCACATTCGGTACCCTGCGATTCGGATAGCGCTCTTGATACATCCGTCGCGCCAAGGATCCATTGCCGTCTGCTCTGCCATACATAAATACGATATCCGCATATTCTTGATTGAAAAATGGAGCCATAGCCACTTTACTATTCAAAGAAAACGGCGTAGGAGCGCACTAAATGTCAACTCAACACAATTAACTAAAAAATCAACACGTGCAGGAGCTTGAGGCTACTACTGGACACGGTGAAACAAAAATGGCCAAAACTATGGCAAAAACACTTGCAGGATAGCAAAGGGCTACAACTGAACACGGTAAATTGTGAATCAACTCGACAACGTCCACTCACAAGGGCAGCTGAAGTTTGACTAATAGTAATAAGTAAAAGATGTAACGGCTTCAACACAGACTAACTGACAGTGACTAAAACTACACGACTTTGTTGCCTTAGTAACTAAGAATGTTTTGCTTAAAAACCAACGTACTTATCGCTATTTTCTATTCACTGGGCGTTCTACCTAGAAATGCTGTGACACCGCGCGCTGCGGCCATTGTTTAGATAATCCCCTTAATTTGGTTATTTCATGTGTCGCACCGCGCGCTATGGCCATTGTTTAGACAATCCCCTCAATTGGCATGTTAAAAAATTCTTAGAATAGAACTAAGTTATCATTTCGATCACATAATAGTACATTGTTCACCGAGAGGAGAAAGTGACCGATTACCGTCGAGGGTGTCGTTTGAAGCCCGAGCCGTAGGCGAGGGCTTTAAAACACCCGAGATCGGGAATCGCACTTTCTCTCGAGTGATACATAGTGCTTTAAGTATAAAGCACTATGTATCACAATATGTATCAAAATAAAAAACTAAATCTTTACTCATTGAAATTTATATTGAAATTGTTGCAGTTAGTGAAGCTTAATGTAACACTTTTTCCATTAATGTTTGTTTGAGATGTTTCCTTCAACTGCGGTGGAGTTAAAAAATCTTCATCATCACTATCACTACTTATCATTTTGATAGTTTTATTTTACTTTCTACGAAAACTGAATCCTCAAACAACACACAAATTGAAAATGGCGCCAATGGCGTCTGCAATTTTCACATGTTCTTTTTTCAAATTGTTTATCCTGCCGCCGCAGGGTCGCACTGCCAGCCCAACACCATCCAACACACAGCTAGTGGCCAGTGTCATTTTGCGAACTTGGAGATAAAAACTCACTGTAAAAACTTTTTGGCTTTTGATATTTAGGTTACCGGCGCATAGTCTTACCCAAAACTAAAAAAGAAAAACCACATAAGAAATGGATTTTCATACACTTTTCTCTCCCGCTCAGATGCGTTTTCTCCTCGCATATTTGTTCGATATGCAATGACGTACTTTCTACCGTAAATTTGATAAAGTATCAAGGTACTTTCCAAGCAGGTGTAGTATAAAGTAATTTTTTAAGCAAAAATTCCGTTTTAATTAGTCTGTCTAAAATTTTAAATTTCTCGCTCAAATTGGTTTGTAGGTCTTAATTTCAATAATTTGTAAGATATCCGCGTAAATGATACCTCAAAAGAAAGAGCGGTTTTTCAAAATAGTTTAAACAAACAAGCACGCTCCGTATTTTTTTTTTTAGATTAGGTTTACAAAAAGTAATTATGAATTCTGAAAATTTTTATGATCTTTAAATGTCTGTAAAAAAAATTTTTAGCAATACAGAGGCCTAAAACATGTTTTGCTAGATTGCTAATACATTACTTTAGTAAAATTAAATAAAATTGAATTCATTTATCACTCAATTTGGCCATATATAAGCAGTTTAGTTAAAAATTTGGGAATTTTCAAATAAAACCTTTAAAGTTAGGTTAAAAAAAAATGGTAACACTTCTTCTAAAACAACCATGGCTTAAACGGTTCTTAATTGTCTGTACTATCTTTGCCTTCAAGCTTTGCACCTATCTTCCAATCATCCTGTATATGTTTGAATTGTTTAAGCTATGCCATCATTTATAATATCGAGAACAATAATTCTATAATTGTGGTTAAATGGGTGCAGTATTGATGTATTTCAATATATCCATGGCTAGAATATAATTCTTAAGTGACAACAATTAATGCAAAGTCAATTAAAATATTTAACCTTACATGTATAATCTAGCCATGTAAGAGTTTAATAATGAAAGGAAAATAGAGTTGTGACAACATTATGTTAATTTAAAATCAAGTCGACCTAAGATTATAATGCCATATTAATGTGAAATAATACTTGTCGGCCGCTGGTACCTATAAAGCATAAAAGTTCGTGCGAAAGTGTCTTGGTGTCAGTGAGTATTGTTAAATGTATGTAAATATAATAAAATTTTATCGATGACAAGTAAATATAACTATAAATTGTTAACATCTAAGTCATATCCACGTTAATAGACTTTTCTATTATTTTTATCTGGTGTTATCTTAATGATAAGTGAAAAGTGTACAAAAATATTAATACCTTGCATTTCTTACTAGTCTTTTAGGGTCACGAAATAATGTTTCATTGTTAACATAATTTTCAGTAGGTAGTTTATTGAATCGCATACATAATGAAAATCATAAATGTACATAAGAGATCATTATTATTACGTTGGATAACGATACAAATAAAAGTTTTGAAAATCATTTATTTTTATACCCAATATTTTGAATGTTTATGTAAAAGGTTAACAGTCAGAATCAGGAGTAGGCTTTGGTGACGCAGTGGCGTCTCACTCGTTTGTAATATTTACTTTCTATAACTTCCGAGTTTAAGTTAGGTTATTTACATTTTATTATCTCGTGTGTTACTGAACAAGCGAATCATATTCAGCGTCTTCCAATAGCACTGATATATTAAAGAGAAAGATGAAAATTAATGTGATGTCTATTTCAGTCAGTTGTTTTTATTTAGCCAAAACTAATTGTTTCATTGGTGTGACATTTATGAGATGGACCTTGATTGTATGTATTAGAAGTATGTAATAAATATTGAACGTGAATATGGCTTATTATTTACTGCAGCTTGTTAATAAAGAACAATGCTCAAAAATGTTTGGACACCGTCTCCACCCTTGTAGCACTTTAAAACCTATGTTAATCGAAGGGCCATAGTCATCTTATCATTTTATTGTATGACAGCGAAAGTGAAATGTCTGTCCGAAAAAACTATAGCGACCTGAAAATACCGGAATCGGTCACAATTATGTTACCGTTTATTGTTTTTTTGGCATGATTAAAGCCAAAAATACTACAATTATACTTACTGCTTTCTTGGTCGTCTCTTCGAGGATTCGATTCCCGGTTGGGGTACGGTACTATTGGATTTTACCGGTTTTCCGAAATACTTAGTAAATAATAGCACGGAGTCTGGGATTGCCCTGGAAGTGCTCGGTGTATTGCAATAGATTCACCCCTTATTACATGGGACCCATTAAATGTGCCATTCCCTGATAAGTCCAGACTCTGAGCTGTTACTAAGATTTTTTTTTAAACCGAGAAAACCCTATTATACTTTACACGAACCGGGAATTGAATCCGTGACCCCTAGCCTTTTTTTTTCTGGGTGGGTCGAATGACTTTCCCGCTCTGGGTGGAGCGGAAGGGAGTGTCAGACTTCTACTGATTAAAAACCCACCCTGTTCCTTCAGCTGCCCTTAAGTTCCGGGGCCGCGGTATCTCGTTAGAACATTCCCGCAACCCCGGCGGGCTACTTGTGAGATATATTGTGTTTTCATGCGATGGCCGAGTCAATCTATTTAATTAAAACGTTAAAGATTTTTAATATTGATATGGCTACTATAAGATGTTGTTAAGTTAAATAATTACGTAACAACATAAGACAGAAGGTCCCTTAAGTAGGGACTGAATAATCGAATAACCGACTTGGTATTACATGGATCTCACAACTTTTTACGGTAGAAAAACAGTTGCTAGACTTGGTTTTATGTCAAGTATTGTTTTTTATGGGATATATCAAGGATCTTCTTTGGGATATATATAACATGACACTTGGTAACCATGGTTACGGCGTCACAACAAATGCTGCTGAAATTTTATAAACGTGCTAAACTGAGGTGTGTTTTTAATTAGCAAGAAAAACAATGTTGAGTTCGCGTTATTATAGTGCGTCCCGACTAGGTACGGACGCGAAGCCACGAACTGCGATGGTGGTGGACGAAGATGACGAGTTGTATGCAGGATTCAATGAAGTGGCTCCTGCCTTGGACACGCGCAACTTGCGGGAAGACCAGGACTTTCAGAAGACATTACGCACTGCTGGCATCGGGAGGAAGGTTCCCAGCACTGGCAGAGTGGGCACAGGGGTGAGTCTTAATTACTGTTGACCCAAGATAACCTGCAATGTGCATGACGACATATAGCTTAGTGTTATTATTTAATAAAATAAATAACGGAACATAATCTTGTTAAAATATTTATAGGGTCAATAAATATCTGCGTCCAACTGGTAATTAATGTTTTTAGGTAGGTATGTACTTTAAAATATAAATTTACAAATTCCTGTTATTTATTTTGGATAGAGCAATCATCTTGGCCTATCGCAGTTCACACTGCGTCACGAGTTTTCATTTAAATGACTTATTATTTAATTTAAATAGGTACTTTAGACAGACGTCCAGAGATTGGGTCGACAAATTGGATTTTAGGTGGGAAGGCTTTTGGCCAGCAATGGGATGATGCAAGAAACTTTAAAAATTAATTTTCACAAATAAACTGCTATTCCATTTAGTTAGAAATGTAAGAAACAGTTTATATATTAAAGTGCTATTGGGTTTTCCTATTACACATTTCTCACTGGAATCGTGGAGTTTGGAAGTTCGTTCTGCGCCTGATATCTCACCGATCGTGTCGGATTGCCATCCCATCGGACTATAAGGGCAAAGGAACAGATACTGCTAATTAATCTGCGTACATAGGTACTTGTGCACTATAATTATGAATAGGTTACTTCTAGGCAAGCGAGCTTTACGTTCGACCATATCATCGCTTACCATTAGGTGAGACGCTTGCTAATCTCAGTTGAGATTGGCTGCTGTGGCCGAATTCAGTCAGGAGGACTTTTATTATTTACTATAACATCTTGTAAATTGTATTCCTTGATGTTTCAGATGATGCGCATGGGCACAGTGAGCGTCCGCGGCAACAGCTCCCGAGCTGCGACGGCCGCGCGACCCGTCACCGCCGTGCGCGCGGCTGGGTACACCTCCACCACTAGAGATATCCCCACCAGGGATGACGTTAAGGAAGATAGGTAATCATCAGCATTCTCGTGCTTTATCCCATTTGAGTAGTCTCAAAATCTTCGTCCTCTTCCAGGCTTATGTCAATAGTAAGTTATTATGAAGTTTAATTATCTTTCACAAAGCCTATTTATGTTTTCCCTCCACATTCACTCTTTAAATATACGTCACAATATTTACACAAGTTTAGTCTTTAACTATCATCAAGAAGTTCAAATTCAAAGTTTGTCAATGGGGGTGGATAAATTGTTCGGCCTGATAAGATATGCTACAATGACCTGTTTAGAAAGCTGCTGGTATTATACGGGTGAGGTGGTGGCCCCCTTCAAGGTCCTTATTTCTCTTTTATCCATCATATGCCCATACTATGACATCCGATTTCCACGTACTTACATCTATTGCCGGAAAAATGTTAGCTTACTAGGTACATATGTTATACTAATTTGAAATATATAACAATATTTTTAGTACTTAGTCTGTTTGACAACAGAGTACAGACTACTCAAAGTCTAGAGCTGATAGACATACTATAGTTTCCAAGAGGATTATACCTACACGCCATACATAACTATGTGCACACATCAATACTAACCGTACTAACACTACTTTTAAAATTATATAATACTAGTACTCTCGCGGGGCTTCGCTCCCGTGGATTCTATCACGGTAAAAACATAACTCTCCTTTTTTGCAGTCGGGTAAAAAGTAGCCTATAACCTTCCTCAAGCTTCAAGCTACTTCCATACCAAATTTCATCCAAATCCACCCAGTACTTTCGAAGATTAGCGCGTTCAAGCAAACAAACAAACAAACAAACAAACTAACAAACATTTCCGCTTTATAATATTAGTATAGATTTAAAATGAAAACTTTTTTATATATACACACCCGAGGTGATGAAACTTATTCATTTATCTTGGCACCGACTTCAGCCATGTGAGTAGATACCTAGCTCTTATGGTTATTTCTCTCTTTGTAGTGTAAGTCTTTTTTGTAAGTTTGAACTCGGTTCAATTATTTGTAAAAAGGTTTTTAATTTATGCTTTTTTGTGTTCCTTGAGATACCTACATACCGTTCGCGCACCACGGAATAGAAAATACAGTGGAAGTGCCGCTCAGATATCGCACGCGTGTCAACATTAAGCACAGATGCGCGACATTAGCTTATTCGCTGTCAGAATCATGTCGCGGTTGGTTGTCTCTAAAATACACGAAATATTAGAAATTATGCCTTGTTGTGCGGTTTAGACCTGCAGAAACGAAAGTAGTAAATAAAATGTATCTTGTGGAAGCGTATCGTATCATCGATAAGTATTAAAGTTTGTTAATTTTAAATATATTTGATTTTAATGACAATACCACATTTCATGACTACAATGCAAACTATAAACCACCTTATTTTCATTGGCACAACGTTCAAATCTACTTGGTCGTTATCTGGAGGAACATACTATAAATTCTAGTAACTTCGACGCTACTCAATTAGGGATGGGACACATTCGTAAAGTAGGTCTGTATCGATAATTTTTATTTATTTCTAACTCTTCATTTCATAGCTGGCACTATCATTCAGAAAATTGATTTCGGACGGTTTATGTGTATCTTACTTTCTTACTTCTTTCTTACTTATACTAATACTAATATATTATACTATTATACTAATATTATAAATGTGAAAGTTTGTGAGGATGGATGGATGTTTGTTACTCTTTCACGCAAAAACTACTGAACGGATTTGAATGAAATTTGGCAAGTAGATAGTTTACATCCTGGAATAACACATAGAGTACTTTTTATCCCGGAATTCCCACGGAATCAGGATTTTACGCGGGAAAACCCTCCTACGCGAACGAAGTCGCGGGCAAAAGCTAGTAATTCATAAATGTTTAACTGAGATTGCACAGAAATGTCGACGTTTTAACCACACGTAGCCTGCATCCGTCTGTAGTAGATACGGGTCGCTAATCACACCGCCTATTGTACACTCATTTTTATAAATGATTGTCCTGTGTTAAATTGAGGTGTATAATAAAGTATATAATATAATAATAATAATCACACCAATATTATAAGTAAAAAGTTTGGGTTTGTTACTTCTTCACGCTCGAAAGGCTGAACGGATTTCAATGAAACTTGGTACACGGGTAGACCATGTCCTGGAATAGAACATATGATTTTTTCCTGAGACTGTTCCCTTGGGATAATTATTTTCTACTTTCACGCGGGCGAAGCCGCTGGTAGCAGCTAGTAGTTAATAAAGATAACATCACATAATGTAAACCTTAACACATCAATTTCTGGATATTGACCTCAAAAAAAAGTTAAAAAGTAATTTAAATATTTCAGTTTTCGCCAAGATCCTTTTATTAAGGAAAATTGATGTTTATTGGGTTTTCAATATTCCAAAACATAATCTATCATCAGTTGCTGGAATTTCCTACGTCTATATTTTCTTTCACCTAGGACAAATGTTTGTGTGATGAGCACGGTCATTTGTTCTTTGTCTGGGTGTAATATTATGTTATGTGTTATCTATAATATGTATGTATTTAGAAATATATATGTATGTTTATCAGTTGTCTAGTATCCATATCACAAGCTCTGCTTAGTTTGGGACTAGATGGCGTTGTGTGAAAAAGTTGTGGAATATTATTATTATTATTCCATTTATTTAATATATATACATATAGATTACATTTTTAAAATTTATATAAAAAATAAAAACATTTAAAAATATAAAAAATAGTAGCCCACCGGTATCGGGAACAGGGTCCAAGCTACCGGTGGTCAGGGCTCCATAGAGAGGAACCTCCTCACAATACGCGCCGTTTCCAGGAGCACTGCTTTCTGGATCAGGCCCTTGATCCAGCTGCCCAACGAGAGCCTCCTTAGATGTTGGTCGAGGCTCTTGGCTATTAAACCATTGGCTGTGACGACTATCGGCACAATGATTGCTGTCTTCACATCCCACATGTCGACAACCTCGCGCGCCAGGTCAAGATACTTATTTTTTTTATCTATCTCAGCTTTCACGAGGTTCTCGTCATGGGGGACTGCTATATCAACAATCATTGTGCGACGCTCTAATCGGTCTATCACCACTATGTCAGGCTTATTGGCAACAATAGTCCTGTCAGTGATGATAGACCGATCCCAATACAGTGTAATATTGCCATTTTCGAGAACTGGGTCGGGCACATACCTATAGTATGGTACTTCTGATTCCACAAGATTGTATTTAAGAGCAAGTTGCTGGTGAATAATCCTGGCTACGAGGTTGTGTCTATGCAAATAGTCTCCGTTAGCCAGACGAGAACAGCCGGAGATAATGTGACGAATGGATTCTCCCGGTTTGTGACATGCCCGACATATGTCTACCGTACCATCCTTCACAATATATTTCCGATAGTTATTCGTCATCATAACTTCGTCCATAATCGCACAGACAAAACCTTCGGTTTCCCCGAAGAGGTCACCAAAACGTAGCCAGGCTACGGACGCTAACGTATCTACGTCAGACCCATGAAGGGCCCGGTAATAGCGTCCGTGAAGCTCCTTGCTCTGCCATACTTCTCTGCGGTCATTAGTATCTAATACTACAGGTTTGCGCCAATTCTCGGTACCTAAGGAGAGCGGAGTGAGGCCTTTGTCCATCGCTACCACATCTCGATGTATACCCACGTCGGCTTCTAGGAAATATTCCCTAAGGCTGCATACCTCGCGGTTGTGCAGGGTCTTTGCATTTAAAAAGCCACGACCCCCGCACTTCCGCGGGATATACAGCCTCATCACCGATGAACGTGGGTGATGCATTCGATTTGCAGTCAGCGTTGTGCGGACCCGCCTGTCCAAGGCGTCAAGTTCAGTCTGAGTCCATTTGAGTATGCCAAAAGAGTACATCAATATTGGCATGACCCAACCATTGAAGGCACGCACCTTGTTTCCGCCTGATAGAAGACTATTCAGTACTTTATTCAGGCGGCCAAAGAAGCGTTCCTTCAATGACTGTTTAACATAAGCAACATTGATGCCTAGTGCTTCTGACATACCCAAATACTTGTAGGTTTCAGTTGAGCCGAGGGATCTTAGGTGTATGGAATCCGAGAGTTGAGTTCCCACGGATTCCATAATCTCCCCTCGCTTTACATGCATGATCGCACATTTGTCCACCCCAAATTCCATCTTGATGGCACTACTGAAGGTTTCCGTTACCTTCAGTAGCTCCATGAGTTGCAATTTGCTGGGGGCAAAAAGTTTCAAATCATCCATGTAAAGCAAGTGTGATATGACCTGACCACCTCTTCTCAACTGGTAGCCTTGCCCCGAACCCTCCAGCAGTGTACTGAGAGGGTTGAGAGCCAGACAAAACCACAGTGGGCTCAGACTGTCGCCCTGAAAAATACCACGCTCAATCCTAATCGGTTCGCTGTTTTCCTGGATCTGTCGACATCCTGGATAGCAGAGGACCGTCTTCCATTGCCCCATACATGACTCAAGAAAAGTGCGGAGTATTGGATTTATTTTGTACAACTCCAACACCTTCATGAGCCATGTATGTGGAACCGAGTCATAGGCCTTCTTATAATCTATCCAACATGTCGACAGATTCCTTCGGGAACGACGAACCTGTTGGTTTATGGCAATATCGATTAGGAGTAGCTCCTTAGTACCACGGGACCCGTTCCTACATCCATTCTGAGAAGCAGACATGATTGAATTTGTATCTATGTGATTATTAATTTTGGCTCTCAGAATGGATGTAAGAACTTTATAGACCGTCGGTAAGCACGTGATCGGTCTATAATTTTTAGGTTCCGAAATACTGCCTGATTTATGGAGCAGGTGGGTTATTCCTGTAGTTAGGAATTGAGGTAGCGATCCTAGCTCTAGGGCAGACTGGAACTGAGCGGCCAAGCGAGCGTGCGAGCTTAGAAACCATTTTATCCAGAAATTGTGCAGCCCGTCCGGCCCTGGAGATTTCCAGTTAGATAACGGACGGACTGCACGGGTTACATCTTGGGGGCTGATCGTAATTGCCCCCATTTCTGGTATAAGATCGCACGTTCGCTTGATCTCACTCATCCAGTCACCCTCAGTGTGACTGACAGGAGCCGACCAGATGCTGCGCCAGAACGAACACATGGCGTCATCATTCGGTAGGCACGTATCAGTCACACCTTGGTTAGGTCGCTCCCAGGCCCTATAAACCCACCTTTCATTGCTTTGGAATGTGCGATTCTGAGTGTATCGCTCCACCCGCCGCTTATATCGACGAATTCGATTTGCCCATGCATAGACTTTCTGCTTCAGGAAGTCGATACGCTCTGTGACGCGGGTCAGAAAATACCGAGGACTGATATCAGTCCCCGCAAACGCCCGCCTCACAAAGCGCATCACTCTGGGACGAGTGTTGCCCTGCCTGAAGCAGATAAGTTTACCAATGAGTGCTCTAGCCTCAGCAATACGACGTTCGATCCTGCCCTGCCAAGCTGGTACAGCTGGTCGAATAACTCTGTCAGTCTTTGGAAACTTGACATGAGCTACCCGACAAGCCGCTACAGCTGCACAGTATAGGATCGAATGAGTATCGGTGAGGTCTTCACTATTGTCAAAATAATTTGACAGCAGTGAATCTAGAGCACACACTAGCGCCCTATTTTTCTTATGCATGGGTAAACGAGGCAGACGAGGTCTAAGCTCAGGCAGTGTGGAGCGATACTCCCGTAATGCACACTCCAAAGCACTCCTCAATCGTTCACTGCACTGGGTACTCACGGTTATAGCCTCGTCATCATCATCTTCACCGACGTGGTCGGGTCGCGGTGAGATACTGGGTTGTAGTTGCACCGCGGCCAGTGGCGAAGCAGATGAGACACGGCTGCACCGTGATTCGAGGCGTAGTCTATCAAGTACGGCGTCATCCAACATACGGTTACGCTGGATGACCCGCACCTGATCCGACAGTCGTTGAGCCGAAACGTTGACAGCTGGTTCAAGTACCTGAAACAGAGAGAGCATCCGACCACGGTACGCAGTCAGGTTAGGTCCCCCCTCTGTAGCCCCATAGTATGAGCGCATGACGTTCTCATTAATGGATTGAGTCCATCGCATGCGCTCCACACTTCCACCGGCAGCGGGGACCCCATCAGAGGCTGGCAGGCCTCGAAGTCCCATGCTGGCCGGAGGGCGGCCTCTTCCTCGCCGACGTGCAGGTGGTGGTGTCGTCGGCGGTGAGAAGTACTCATCGCTCGAGCTCGACGCAACTGCAGCGGCCGGAATCTCTTGACTCACGGCTGGAGAAGGTCCCGGTGGCTGCGAGGCGGAGCTGAGCGACGATTCCGTAGGTGATGGGCGTGTGCATTGTAGTATTTGTGCCCGGCGTCTTGTCAACATCTTATTTTCATATTGATTCGTGTAGGAGTTTTTCTTACCAAAATGGCATGTTCTGCATTTCTATGTTACTCTGTTTTTTTTTAACGCATTTGGTTTGGTGGAACATGGTTTGGTGAACTATTATTATATTAAAAATATATATTCAAAAAGAATCGAGAAAATTTTTTGACAAGCCGGTTGACAGCCGGGCCACAGATTATTATTTATTATTATTATTATTAATGAAAGCCATCACGGCAAAATATATTAATATACGCTTTCATCACCTTTTAAAATTAAATATAAAACTATCAAAACGGCAATTATGAAACAAATATGTATAATTTCAAGGTCAATAAATATTTTTTAAACTTTCTATTAACATTTCATTTTTTGACAGGCCCGTTGGTAAAGTGGTCAGTGGCCCTGACTGCTATGCACAAGGTCGTGGGTTCGATTCCCACCTAGGACAAATGTTTGTGTGATGAGCACGATCATTTGTTCTTTGTCTGGGTGTAATTTATCTATAATATGTATGTATTTAGAAATGTATATGTATGTTTATCAGTTGTCTAGTACCCATACCACAAGCTCTGCTTAGTTTGGGACTAGATGGCGTTGTGTGAAAAGTTGTGGAATATTATTTTATTATTATTATTATTTATTTCATTGAACACTGGCTTGTGCCAGCGGCTTCGCCCGCATGAAATTAATACTTTGTTATATGATTTATAGCTTATCTATAGCACCCAAGAATAATGCAGCTACATATTAGGGAAAGAATTTTCAGAATCGGTTCAGTAGTTTCAGAGATTACCCTTACATACAAACTTACAAATTTTACCTCTTTAATATTAAAATAGATTCTATTTTTTGAAGATGATCAACCCTTTTCTATTATTGACCATTTGTATGATGTCGATAAATTATTGCATTGCTCACACGAATAAAATACGTAACATCGATATTAAAATATCGATATTTGTCTACATCTCTATCTGTGTAGCAAAAGACATTACATGTGCATGCAAATATAACATCTATTTCAAAGTACTTAGCGTTCCAAATATAATAAATTGGTTACAGTGCCATCTAGCGTTGAGTAGCTGAACTTGTTGTAAATTGTTCGATTTATGTTTTTTAAACGATAAACACCTTTATTGATTATGTCATGTCAAATAATAACAACTTTCGGTCGTTGTAATAAGTCTCAATAGTTTTGACAGCATTAAGAAGATGATTTGTTAAAGTTGCTTTTCAATTTTGTAGCCAATTATATCACTGTTTTATATGTCTGTAATGGACAATTTGATTTGCAAATGTGTGAGTTTGGCGACACTGGTTCTCCTTTTGAGAGAGTGTAGGGGCACTTCTACTTAATTTTCTGTTGTGTGGTTCGCACTTACTGTTTAAAAAGACTGTACACGTCTTTATTACCCACTTGAACCATATTTCAGACGTGATTCAGAAGGTCTGTGCCTCAGCTGTGGTGATATTAATAGGCTAATTATGCTAAACAGTATATACAACGTGTAACGGAAACCCCATATCTATCCAAAAGGGCTAAAGACATCTGGTATGGAGTCTCTATGCACAGTTTCAGCTCAAAATAAGTGACTCAAAGAATTGATACCAAATTATCGATATCATTTGTTTCTTGAATACTAATCATAACAAACGTGTCACAGCACTACGAGGGTAAATCACGATTACACGATAATCCTCTTCATTCTTTTTAATTTGAAAAATTAGGTCTCTGGTATCAATGTATTGAGATTTCTAATTAGTTCCACACATGTAAACATAGGATTACAGAACCCTTGTCATATCATTTGTTATCATCCTAAGAAACCGTGCACTTGGTATGTATATACCCTTTAAATTACACGTTGTATATGTACGAGGGCAGCAATCGCAGGAGATTTGCTGTTTTAAATTGAAGAGTTCCATCACTTATCTCCGAAGCTTTTCATCAGAACCTGATGTGTTATATACTAAAACCTTCCTTGTAAAATATGCTTTCAAATAACGAAAACGCGATCGAAATCGGATCAGGAGTTTCTGAGAAAATCGTGGATATACAAACATACATACATACAAACATACACACAAAAATACATACATACTGATCGAATACAGAACCTCCTTTTTTGAAGTCGGTTAAAAATACTTACCATAGTTAAAAGTGTCTGTGTACATATTTTTATATTTATTTCTATTTGTCATATTGAAATGTTAGCATGTTCGAGGGCCTGGACCTGGATCTGGTGTCCAGAAACATAGACTCCCCATCTAGTTTAAGCGCCAGTCTCCCACAGTACTTTATCAAAATTGTGTAACATTTTGATCTAATGTACCTAACATATTATAAGTAAATGTATGTATGTGTAAAGAACTCTTTACCCATACAGTAATGATGGTTTCGGCTGCAACAAAATATTAATTATATTTTGAAAACAATTTTAGTGATAATTATTCTCTCAATAATTATCACTAAAATTGTTACCGAACGTCCCTTTTATTTTATTCGTTTAGCATGCGCATCGTAACTGCATGCTAAGATGCATCACCTTATACATCGCCCGATGGCAGCTACAGTGGATAAATTTGTACCTACTCTTCACAGCATTGAAGAAAGGGTTAAGCAAATGGAGGCACGGATAATGACATTGGTTGAAGAGTCGTGCATGCTGAGCGCACGGGTGGATCCAGACGATGAAACCGCACCTAAAAAGGACGTTGATTTAGGCCAGGTGAGGCTTGTTCAAATCGTCTTAATGACTATGAAATAAGGTTGAAAATAATAATTCGGCATAAGCAATCTTGTGTTCATCTTTCAGGCTTTGGCTAAAGCACAAGAGGCATCAGCAATGGAAAGACAGTTGATTCGGATGCAGGAACAAGCGAATGTTGGTGACACACATAATCTGGACTTGACTTTCGCTGTAAGTACTAACATGATTTATGTACAGTGATCTTGCTTTTTATAGTTCATAGCCTTTTTTGCGCCTTAGCGGTCGACGACTCAAAACCTCCAATGATGCTACGTGGAGGGGTGTAACACATGTGGATTATAGGTATGGGTTGCATGTTGCAAAAGCCATTAAGCCCAAACGACGTGTGTGTTTAGGTGGAATTATCACTTACAATATTTTTATGTATTTTTGAAAAGGCTTACATTTTTATTCCAGGTCTTATGCAACTTGGCAGGACAATACGCTCTCAATGAAATGTATACTGAGGCATTGAACACATACCAGCTACTTACCAGAAATAAGCTGTTTCCACATGCCAACAGACTAAAAGTAATGTACCCTTTAATAATATAGTTTCATAAGAATAGATTTTTAAGGTATCAGGAGCTAGGCAAACAGAACGTAATACATTGAATGGATTTAAACACTCGTTTAAAACAAACATATGAAATCGCCCATAAATTTAAGAATAAAATAATTTTGTATAAGAACCCACACCAAATATATAAAAATATTAAATAATAATAATTCAGCCTATTACGTTCTCACTGCTGAAACACAGGCCTCCCTTCTGTGAGCGGGAATGGGCCATAATCCAGCACGCGAGCCTACTGCGGGTTGGTAGATGTCTTGTATAATAAAATTGTGTTTTTCGTTTTATTCTTCAAGAGAAACAACAATAGAAAAGCTTATCAAACATTTCAGTTCCTTTAATCCTGATAATAATGATAAACGAATCTGTTCCATCAATTTCTATTAATTTAGCTATCTATAAGCGGCTTTCTAGATTTTTTGTTCTATCTCTCCTCCAAGAGCAGTGTCGGCCCAGTGGTTATGGATCCGACTTGCGTATTGGAGATCTTGGGTTTGAACCCCGTCAGGGATATTATTTTGTGTTATTTATATCATCACCACGGCTGCCTGCACTGCGGGATGTCCTAGGACCAAACATATGAAGACATGCGACATCCTCCAATACGCACTGGGCCTCTGGGTGGATTACGGCAGTGGGAACGTAATAGGCTGAATAATTATTATAGCTCTACTATCGTATTAACTTTAAGAAATAAATTATTGTTATTATTTATAGGTCAATATGGGAAACATCTATTTTAAAATGGGAGAACACCCAAAAGCTTTAAAATTGTACAGAATGGCGCTTGATCAGACCCCAACCGCTGAGAAGGATTTGAGGTAAAACATCCTGTCTACCCTATTATTATTTTAAGAAAATTATCAATGTGGGTAGAATTCACATTACTACCTAGCAATCTTGTTAACCTTCCTTTAGCCGAAAGGATAATAGAATGTTTAGCTTCGGGAGATAAAGTTGAGTAGCCTAATCGCCCCTTCACACGTAGTATTCCACTATCGTCAAGGAATGGGGTTAATTTAAGCAATTTAAGTTGCTTTTTGTTGATATCGGTCGATCTTTCTTTAAACATTCAATTTCATTGCCATAGTTTTCATGTTGAATATTCTTGATGACCAATTCTGTTGCTCCCTTAATTTCTTGTGGTAACAAACACATTACCACCTTTTTGTTACCACAGTCGGCAAAGTTGTTGTTTGAGTTTAGTATAGTAAGCTTTGCTAACGAATATTGCTCAGTCGTAAAATGCATGTAAGCACTCGTATTACACGTTTGTAATTACTATTTTTATTCAGTAATGTATTAATTATTTCACATTTTTTGTATGTGACTACGCAGCAGTTTATTTCCTGCAACTCAGTGTTTGTTGTATAGTTCAGGTTATCGTCTTGAATTGATGGATTTTTGGCATGTTTGTTTTTAACCAATCTGGCCCATTTCACCAAAGTTTAAAATCTAGAAGTTGATAAGGTGTGAGACCTCGAGTTACGCAGTCAGCAGGATTTTCTTCTGACTTCACATGGTTCCAGCAGTTTGCCGAGATAATGCTGCTTATTTGCTTCACTCTGTCAGCTACATATTTCTCCCATTGATTTGTACTGTCTTGCAACCAAGCTGAAACGACCTTGGAGTCGCTCCAGCATCTTAAATGAAGGTTTTTATTGCAGAGGGTGTTCTGAACACTTTCTAGCAGTTTGGCTGGTAAAACGGCCCCGCAAAGTTCCATTCTAGGTATTATCTTATTGCTGATTGACGCAACTTTTGTTTTTCCGTAATTAGTGTCGTCTTGTATTCGCCGGCTTGATTTTTCACTCGGCTATAAATGACGCACGCGTAAGCTTTTTCGCTTGCGTCGCAAAACCCGTGTATCTCTAGGTCGTTTTCTAGACATTGTAACCATCGTGGAATGGAAAGTTTGCTTAGCGACGGGATATCTTTTCTCATGGTTTCCCATTCCGTAGCGAGATCGTCGGGTAAGTGTCCATTCCAGTTGATTTTACTAATCCAGATTTTTTGGAACAGCAATTTGGTTTTTATTATAAGTGGCGATAGTAGTCCCAGTGGGTTATATAGCTTGCTTATTTCGCTCAGTAGTACGCGTTTAGTCAGTTTATTTTTGATTGGTAGATTCTATTGGTATAATCGTTGTCTTGATTCCTCCTCATGCCCAACATTTTTGAGTTTGTTGTTTGTTCTGGACTAAATTCGATGTTCAAATTGCGGCTCTTTTGATCATCTCGCAAGTCTTCCAAGATAATCGGTTCGTTTGTTTTCCATTTTCTCAAGTTAAATCCTCCTTTTTTCAGCAACTCAATTAGCTGTGTGACCAATGTTTTTGATGCGTCGACAGTACCTACCCTGCCTGTAAACCAAATCATCCATGTAGAAAAAGTTTTTCAGAATGTTCCCAGCTTCCGGATAAGTATCTTTTTCATCTTCTGCGAGTTTCTGTAGGGTGCGCATTGCCAGATAAGGTGCACTTTTCGTTCCGTAAGTCACTGTGAATAACTGCCAATCTTGTAGAGGTTCGTTAGGGGAAGATCTCCAGATTATAGTCTGCACATGTTGTTGTTTTTCATTCGGCCAGATGACACGATAAAGTTTTTCTACATCTGCCGTAAAGTCGTATCTGTACATTCTCCAATTAATCAGTAGTGTCAGTATATCCTTTTGTAAGTTTGGACCGCAGTATATGTGATCGTTGAGACTGCTGTCTCCTTTTGTATTGTACGACGCGTTGAACTTAGTTGTAGTAGACTCAGCTCTCAACACGCCATGGTGAGGTAGGTAGACTTGGCTCCTACTTTCTCCTGTGACAGGTTTCATGTGTCCCATAGCGATGTATTCGTTCATAAAACGGTTATACTCGTAACTGAGTTCTTTGTTTTTTAGCATTTTTCTTTCCAGTTGAAGAAACTATGCTAATGCCTGTGACCTTGCACTTTTTAAGTTGGTTTCGAAGTTAGGCTTCAGAGGCATTTGCACCACATATTGTCCGTTGGCCAATCTTGTGGTAGTTGCGTTGTAATATTCCTCACAGTGCTGTTCCTCACTGGATGATGCTGACTTGTCAGGAATTTCCTCGGTTTCCCAAATTCTTGCCATTTTTTCAAAATCGTTTTGTGTCACCAAGCAGTTGAATGTCTTTATATTCCCGCATATAATCCAGCCTACTTTAATTTGTTGAGCTACTGGGTATCTGTTATCACTCCTGATGACGCCGTTTAGGATCAGTTCTGAGTAGATGTCCACGCCCAGGAGCAGATCAATCGGGCCCGACAGGTTGAACTGTGGATCCGCTAGTTTTAAGTTTTCGAAATAGTCCCAGTTGCTGATTGAAAACGATGCGGTAGGTAAGTTGCTTATGAGTTTTTTTCATAATTAATGCTTCAAAGTTAAATTTGTAGTCTGAATGTATTGACTGGCATTCTAAGTTCATTGCCGCTTTGCAGTTACCGCTAGGCGCTAAGGTTGCCAACACCCGATACAACAGCGCTCATTTTACGTCGCTGTAATCGCAGACGCTGTGCAGCGTTTTCTGTTATTAGGCGCACTTGGGAGCCTTGGTCAAGTAGACCTCTCAAGTTGATGAAGTTTCCATCAATTGTTTTGACCTTCAGAAGTACAGTTGTTAACAATACCTCCTTTTCTTCGTTCGTTATGTTGTTGACCCCATAGGAAGTCGAAGGGGTTGACGATGTGTTTTCCTCCCTTGTTACTTGTTTGTTGCTAGATAGTACAGTTTCAGCTTCATGCATAAGTGTGGGGTGTGCCTTATGATACAATTTAGACGTCTTTCGTGATTTGCATTGTTTTTCTCAGTGGCTGAATAGGCAGTTTTTACAAATATGCAAGTTGCGAACTGCGTCCTTCCGTTTGTTTGTATTCATAGCCAAGAATTGTTCGCAATTCATCAAAACGTGATTAGTTTTGCATATTGGGCATGTTCTTGCTGTCGTGAAGAAGGCGGTTTTTGGCGAGTTTTGTGACTTGTTAAAGTACGACGACCCCTGCGTTTCATTCTTGTTGTTGTTATTTTGGCTTTGGAATCCCTTATGAGGCTGCTTTTCCGATTTCCATGGTTTGTTTGTTGACGATAATTTTTGACTACTTCCTTGCAGAACTTACAGTGACATGAATTTTAATTCTAGAAAGTCGGTAAACTCTTCCAGGTCGGGAAATTCCCTGGGATGTTTGATCTCCTTTATATACTCGTTATACGTATCGCTATCTAGTTTTTTAATCAACAGGTGAACCACGATCGGATCCCAATTGGTGGTATCAAGCCCGATGTTTCTGAGCCCGTTCAAGCACTCCATCATGACGTCATGGAGCTTACGTATGCTTGCAGCGGTTGGTTGCTGAATACTCAGTAGGTTCAGGAGCGTGTTCATGTATGATGTGAATAACAGCCGTTTGCTATCGTAGCGGTGGGTCAGCGTCTCCCAGCAAGATGCGTAGTTCTCAGCACTGATGCCAAGATGCTGAACCAGTTTCTCCACCTCACCCTTCAGTTTTGTTAAGTGTTGCATTTTTCATAATATGCATTGTTCCAAATGTTGTGTTGTAGTTTCCTTTTCAGGTCATCATAAAGGTTTTCTGCTGTATTATATTTCTGTTGGTAAATTGAATCCTCATCTTGTAGTATGTAGTCTAGTTCCTTATTTGCCTTTTCGATATGCTCCCATTTATGTAGTTTTCAGGGTGCATAAGTTGTCTTCTATTTCCCATTTCTCCATCGGTACCACCAATGCTATGTGTATCTTCTCCACAGTGCGTTCGAACGCCCTAAAGTTGCAGTATAAAATCTTGTTGCTTTTCCGTCGACTCGCTTGTTCTCCGAGGAGGTATGTGGAATTTGATATCATCGAATGTAAATTCTGATTGCCCCTGACCCTTCTTAGGCGTCACAGGTGGTTGGTCCGTCTTACTAGTTGATGCAGACGGCAATTCCGATTTACGTTTCAACATGTCTTGCAGCACTTCTTCATACATCTTCTTCGTACTGTTGAAAACGCCATCGTTGAAGTATTGAAGGTCTGTTGCTCCAGACTCTTCCAGTAGTTGATGATTATGAACAAATTTCTCCTAGTTATTGTTCAGCTGAGAAAGACGATCCTCCAGGTACGCCAAGTTCTTCCTGGTGGGACTGTCCTTCTTGTAGTTGATGCAAATAAGCTTCAAGTCTCTGAAGATAGTTTCTTGAAGGCTTATCAGTTCCGTTACGCTCTGAACCATTGTTATTCGTTATTGGTTTGACCGTTGGTGGAGTAGAGTTGTATCACAGTACACAGTACAGCTAGATAGCTAGCTAGACCGCGCGATTTTCTTAATGTTAAAAGAAACCACGTACCTGTTATATCCGGTTCGAAGGACCACTTTTATGTATGGCTCAGAGGTATAGCCAGTTACTTACGGTGAGTTTACGAAAACCACAGACTTCACAATAGTTAAGTTTATTCGTAGGTTACACGAGTTTAGTTGGATGCTAATCCGCGGTTTTAGCACTACGGCAGCTATTGGTCAACTAAAATATTATAATTATAAAAGTAAATAAATCGAGTGGCAAAAGTAAGTCGCAGCGTTAGCAATTTGCCTGTACGTGAACCGTACATTTCGTTTTTGTTTTCCAAAACTGTACGTAATATAAATATTGTTTTTATTCATTAGTATAACATTTCTCATGTAAGTGAAATTTCTTATGAGAAATAAAGATGTCTCAAACCTCATTTTGAATTTGTTTAGAATGAAAGTGATGCACAACATTGGACTGCTATTGGTGCGTATGGGCAAGTTTCGAGACGCTGTCACCAACTTTCAACATATAATGCATGAACAAGGAGATTTTCAAACAGGTAAGTAAGACTAATACCTATATCTTATTTAAGCGATGCGATTTAAATCTTACAATATCCTGACTTGAGACTGAAATAAAAATTCACAAGCCTCTACATTGTTACATAAAGTATGCATTGAATATATGCCTAACTAGCTTCCGCCCGCGACTTCGTCCGCGTGGAAAAAAAATCCCACGATTTTGAAACATTCTTCATTACTGCTCCGCTCCTATTGGTATTAGCATGATGATATATAGCACAGAAATCAAAAATACATTTTATCTATGATATATAGCCTATAGCCTTCCTCGTTAAATTGTCTATTTAACACTGAAAGAATTTTTCAAATCAGAACCGTAGTTCCTGAGATTAGCGCGTTCAAGCAAACAAACAAACAAACTCTTCAGCTTTATAATATTAGTATAGATATGAGCCTTATTCTCACGTTCTTACTGATCTTAGTTGTTTACAGCAACTGCAAGTAATCTTTACATGAATGTGTTCGGTAATTTTATGAGGAATTTGTGAAAATGCTAAGTATCTTCACAATTACCGCATAATTATGTATAAGAAATAGGCGTTTTATACTAATTGTTTTTATATTTATTTTTGTAGGTATATTATAAAGTAAAGAGTTTCAAAACACAAACAAGTTTTAATTTCAGGCCTGCATCTGGTGCTGTGCTCAGTAGCGTTGAACGACGCAGAAGGTGCCAAAGCGGCATTCCACGCAATGTTGGACGTGGAGCCGCCTACATTCCACCAGGACATCACTATTGATGACGTAAGCAATCCCTTCATATATTTTTAATCACTTGTCTGTTTAAAGTAAATCCAGCCTGTCCCTTGGGAGAGGCTGGATTTAATTCCCTCCCAGAAATTACGTACATAGTCGACGACTGCACCGCGCAAAGGTGACATTAACTTGTAGATTCTTAACTGTATAATATCGATCACATGGCATAGCTAGCTATATTATGATGTTAATTCAATGAACGCTCCCCATTTATTTGGTTTCGTCTCCACTTCATGTATTTACTATTACTTTGGACTTGTTAATTTATTCGTTTATTTACTGATATTACAGAGACTCACTTGTTACTTAAAAGGGAGTTAAGTCCAAGGTTTAGTAAAATACACAATAATTCTTAAACATTATGACCACAATTTCTTACGACACGGTATTTTCCGACGCACCAAGATATTCATGAAATGATTCATAATCATTTTATCTTTGTAAATATGGGTACAAATAAATTCATGGTGAGATAGACCTCCATATTTTACTTGGGTATGCAAATACAAGTCGTATAGATTGTAGCTGCCTCGTACTATTTTCAATAAGGAGGTGGTCTTGTTATCTTCATAGGGAAGACCGGGTACAAAAGTAACATATTGCATGTTTTCCTTGGTTTTTGATTAGGTGTTATTATTTTGATGAATTGAATAAAGCCAAATATAAATTAAGTCCATGATCTTTATATTAGAATCCTGATTTATCTTATTAGTGGTCATTTTCATAAAAACATGTACATCCTAATATTTTGGATGTCCCATGTTTTTTTTTTACAGAAGTCTATGCTTCTTTAATAACTGCAACTTCTTATATATGTCGACAGATGAGGAGTGTCTTCATTATTTTGTTGGTCTGTCATGATGGCACGTGGAGTTTGACGTGAAATAATACACAGGCACTGTTCGGTACACTCAACTTTACTGTTCGCAACACTTTACAATAAAAAATAACAAAAGATTAAAGATCTATTTTCGGATTGAAAATTAAAATAAAAATGGAATGTAGTGAGGTTAGCCAAGTCGTCCGTTGGTCGCCACGATCTCAATCCGAATGTGTCAACTACACAAGACTACCGCCTTTTTATTAACTTCAAAAATGACCAACGACAACTTAATCGACTAAATACACTCAAGCATTGCCAGACTAAAAATCAAATAAAACAAACTAAATTAAAATTATGATAAACGCTTGACATTCCATTGGCGATCTGCGACACGGCCATCTCTGACCTTCACACGACCTCGTGGGATGAGGTACCTGAAAAGACAAATAATCCAGAAAAGTAACTAGTTCACTCGGCTATCCTGACCCACATCAGAGACATTCTCACAAAAATAATTGGGTCAGATTAAAACGCAATACTCATAATAAGAAAGCTTAATTGATTGAGAACCAAACATAACAAAATAAAATTAAACATTACTGAAAGCACAAAATTCTGAAAGCATTTCAGACTCTATCAAACAAATCCACAGCACTTAACCAGCGTTACAAATCCTATCACTTAACCAGTGATAATAATAATAACGCTTAACCAGCGATATTAACATACTAACGCTTAACCAGCGAAAGCACACCATAACACGCTTACCCAGCGTCTCAACCACTAACGCTTAACCAGCGCAAGCACATCGTAACACGCTTAACCAGCGTTTCAACAGCTAACGCTTAACCAGCGAAAGCACATCACAACACGCTTAACCAGCGTTTCAACAACTAACGCTTAACCAGCGAAAGTCAACATAATCCGCTTAACCAGCGATTATAACACTAACGCTTAACCAGCGAAAGCCAACACAACTCGCTTAACCAGCGATTATAACACTAACGCTTAACCAGCGAAAGCCAACACAACTCGCTTAACCAGCGATTATAACACTAACGCTTAACCAGCGATAGTCAACACAACTCGCTTAACCAGCGATTATAACACTAACGCTTAACCAGCGATAGTCAACACAACTCGCTTAACCAGCGATTATAACACTAACGCTTAACCAGCGATAGTCAACACAACTCGCTTAACCAGCGATTATAACACTAACGCTTAACCAGCGATAGTCAACACAACTCGCTTAACCAGCGATTATAACACTAACGCTTAACCAGCGATAGTTTGCATAACTAACCCGCTTAACCAGCGGTAACGTATAGGGAAAGAGTAATGATAGAAATAAAAATTTTACAATTCCAAAAATTAAACAGGTTCATTCATTAGTCTCTACATCATCATTAATTTCCATTGGAACATTAGAATCAGGCATTTTTCTAAGTCGATCGTGAGCATATTTATAGTGGCGATTACTTGTTAAAGATTCTAAATTGTATCTGTCACCGTCCAACAGTTCAACAACCTTGAATGGACCTTTATACTTAGGGTCAAGTTTTGTCTGATTTCTCTCTTCGTTTTTCAAGAGAACAAAATCACCTACGACAAATCGATCAAACTTAGCTTTATTGGAATCAAATCTTGCTTTCTCATAATCTGCACTCCTATCCATGTTAACGACAGCGTCAGATCTTACTTCGTCAATACTAATTTCAGGCTCATCAGAAAACATTAAATCTAGAGGACGTGCGACTTTACCTATGAGAAGTTCTAGAGGGCTGTGTTTGGTTACTCTGTTCATAGTGCAATTAAGAGCTAACTGCACATCTGGGAGAGAGTCTTGCCATGAACGATCCTTGCTAGTCTCTACTGCCGTGAGCATATTTTTTAGAGTGCTCATAACCCTCTCAACCTGACCATTCGCGCGGGAACTACCAGTAGCAATTAAGTGCAAACTAATATTATGAGAGGAACAAAACTCGCGGAAGTCGGTACTTGCAAAACAACGGCCCTGGTCTGCGATTACTCGCGTCGGCGCTCCAAACAATGTGACACAGCTTTTTAGAGCACGAATAGCACTAGCACTATTGATGTTCAGGGTGTGATGTAGAAGCACATATTTTGTGAAGGCGTCAATGAGAACAAAGACATACTCTTTCTTATCATTTTTGCCACTTAACTTGCCTGTAGCATCAATATGAAGGGTATGCCAAGGGATCGCAATTTTAGGAATGGGATGTAATTCCGCTGAAACTTTGCCTGAGTGCGATTTGGAAATTTTGCAAACAACACAACTCTCAACAAATTTCCTAACAAATTTTGCCATATGCTCAAACCAATACAAATCGTACATTTTTTCAAGGGTTTTCTCCCATCCTAGGTGCATAAGGGACTCGTGAGTGGTGCTAACAATAGACCATTTCAAAGCTCTAGGTACTATAGGCAGACATAAACTCCTATTTTTGCGCTGTATCTTACGATGTAAAACGCCAGATCTGATCTCGTAAGTTTTTGCGATATCATTGTCAAGATTCCCGTCTTTAATTTTAACCATAAGCTCAGAGATCTCATCATCACGTTGTTGCTCAGCCAGCAACCAATTGGCAGAGAAATTCGTGATATTGATATGCTTCTGCTCTACCTTTCTAAATGGGGTTTTGTCAGGTACGGGATTTCGAGAGAAAAAGTCAGCATGTTGCATCCGTTTTCCATCAACATGAATAATGTTAAAGTCAAACGACTGCAAAAATGCCCACCACCTATGAACCCTAGGTGTGAGATCTAGCTTTTTACGAGTGGACTCAAGAGCGTGACAATCGGTCATGACTGTAAAATGGTTGCCGTACAAGTAGTGCCTGAAATGCCGAACTGCATTCACAACTGCGAGAGTCTCCAACTCATATGAGTGGTATTTAGACTCTACAGCTGTGGTGCGTTTGCTATAATAGGCGACCACGCAACGTTTGGCATCCTTTTTCTGAATTAAAATTGCACCATAACCTAACGAACTTGCATCTGTGTGCAATTCGATGGGACAGTTTGGGTCAAATATAGTCAGAACCGGGTGGTTGGTTAAGGCAGAGATAATAGTTTGCCTAACAGTCTCGTGAGAAGGTTCCCATTTAATGTTACCTTTAGAGACACTCGTCAGAGCATAAAGAGGAGCCATAATCTGCGAGAATTTTGGGATGAATTGGCGAAAGTATGATGCCAGACCAATAAATTGTCGTAACTGAGTTACAGTCTTTGGGGGAGGGAGAGCAACAAGGGCTTCTATCTTTTTAGGGTTCGGTCTAATTTCACCAGAGCTAACCTCAAAACCCAGGTACTCAACTTTTTGTTTGAGGAACGAACATTTCTTTAAATTAAATGAGAATCCAGCCTTTGTCAAAACATCTAAGACTAATTGTAACCTATGTAGAGCTTGATCGACATTTGACGCTACGACCATCAAATCATCCATGTAGACCACGACAAACGTATTTGCAAGCTCTCCTAAGGCTTTTGTCACTGCACGTTGAAAAACCGAAGGGGCATTGCGCAAACCGAATGGCATGGCTAAATACTCGTATTGCCCGTCGGGCGTAACAAATGCAGTGCGCTCAATGGAATCTGGATGAACTGGTATTTGATGGAATCCACTAGCCATATCAAGAGTAGTGAAGTAATGAGTACCGTGAAGCCTATTAATTTGGTCAGAAATCATTGGCAATGGAAATCTGTCAGGTACTGTGTTGTCGTTCAATTCGCGATAATCAACGCACATGCGGTCGCTGCCATCCTTCTTCTTCACCAGAAGAATAGGACTGGCGAAAGGTGAGGAGCTTGGGCGGATCACATTAGAGGAGAGTAGTTCTTCAATTTTATTACGCACTACCTGTCTTTCCTGGGGACTCAACCGGTAAGGACGACGATAAACTGTCTTATTAGGATCTTTGAGTCTTATTTCCATAGGGTCAGTATTAGCGGGAGAGCTAGGTGTTCCAAAAATAAAATTATTTGAAAATTGATTTAAAATTAAAACAAGTCTTGCTTTGATATCCGGAGAAACGTCCGTATCAATACCATTAAATTTAACTGCATCTGACTCTACATTTAAAATGGTACGTAATTCGGTACTTGACTCAACATTCGAATCGACATCTAAAATATTCACATGAGGTAAATTTTTCGAAAAGGTTAAAGTTTTAGAAGTCATGTTAATCACCAAGTCATTAATCAAAATTTCACGTCCAATCACCAAGTCATGTTGAAGATATTCATCAGGTAAAACATGAAAAATAATATCTAAAGCAATGTTACCAATATCAACATTAACTAAAATGTTCAGGTTACTATTCACGGAAGTTTGACCAATACCCGTCATAGTAACGACAGTATAATTATGCTCACCAATAAATTTACATGAAATAGAATCTCTCATTAATGAACACTCTGCTCCAGAATCATAACAAAAATTAAAAGACTCACCAGAGTGACGGAGAGTACCAGTAGGCGCGTTAACCACGCACAAGTCCACACGACGTTGTTCAGGAGCTGCACCAGCGCCACCAGTGCCGCCGCTGCCGGAACCCTGGGCTGCTGCAGGACAACGGTTCGCGTAGTGGCCTCGGTTCTTGCACCGGAAGCAGGTAACGGAGCTGGTGTCCTTGGGCTTCGCCGGAACAGATGATGTACTTCCATGAAAAGAGCTTGAGGAGTGGGGTCTTCTGTCAGTCTTGCTGTCTCTTCTCTGGTAACATATAGAAGCCTTGTGGCCTGCCTTACCACATACGTAACACTTGGTTGCATTAATTGTAGGGTTAGGCTTGAAATGCTTGCTATCCACACCTGGAGCACCCTGGTTAAACGGGTTTTTGCGTTTCAGAAACGACATCGCACGAAGTTCTTGTTGTAGTTTAAATCTTGTGTCGATGTCAGTAGTGAATGCCAGCCGCTGGACACGATGATCTAGGTGTGACATGTGTGCTAGCACTGTAGAAATCGCTATCTGCTCCACCGTCAGGTTCTTCCAGCGTGACATTAATGACGTAAGCACACGTGAAGAATAAGCAGCAAAACACTCACCTTCTTTTGGTGCACTGTTATTGAGGTTAATAAGCGAAGCAGCTGGTGTTTCAGGGCAATCATACCTTGCCACAAAAACGTCCTTGAAGTCGTTCCATGTCATGCCAGGAAACGAAATCTGTGACAACCACGACGACGCTTGGCCCTTCAGCGCTCTGCTCAAAGTAATCATGAGTGATGCACCTTGAAGCTCACAATCCGCCATGCACATATCAGCGGTGGTGACCCACGCACGTGCATCGACGTTTGGTTTTTCAGGATCAAACTCGGGTAGCTGCATTTTCTTACTTGAAGCGGGTGACATTGCTTGCAACATTGCAAGAAAGTTCTGGTTCTGTTGCTCGAACATCAGGCGCCATTTTTCATCTCCATCAGGTTCAGGCTGGGAAGCACGTGGGCATCCCACTTCTGATGTCGACAGATGAGGAGTGTCTTCATTATTTTGTTGGTCTGTCATGATGGCACGTGGAGTTTGACGTGAAATAATACACAGGCACTGTTCGGTACACTCAACTTTACTGTTCGCAACACTTTACAATAAAAAATAACAAAAGATTAAAGATCTATTTTCGGATTGAAAATTAAAATAAAAATGGAATGTAGTGAGGTTAGCCAAGTCGTCCGTTGGTCGCCACGATCTCAATCCGAATGTGTCAACTACACAAGACTACCGCCTTTTTATTAACTTCAAAAATGACCAACGACAACTTAATCGACTAAACACACTCAAGCATTGCCAGACTAAAAATCAAATAAAACAAACTAAATTAAAATTATGATAAACGCTTGACATTCCATTGGCGATCTGCGACATATATATAATTTGAACGACCTTCCGGACATTCGTTTACCATACATAAAATATAACATTTATTGATTAAAATAGATGATAATTAATTTCAAAGTTTGACAATTATTCTGTACAGTACTGTCCCATTTCTACTAAACTACTTTTGAGTTGCCAATTTCGATGAATTTTTCTATAAATGTTTTATAATTTCTAACTTTTCTATGGCAAAATTCATTTCTATTTAATAAAAAACACATTAATGTAGCTTTATATCTTAATTATAATTTATTTTCTCATTTTAAACATTGTCCCATCGTTTTATTGATAACGGACATGTCCTGCATAGTTACCGAAGTTTAAGCAATTTACAAGCATTTTCTATTAAATTACGTTGTGTTTTATTAAAATGGTAACACCAAAATCGAAGCCATCATTCGCTGTCAGCCATTTCAGCGTCGTGTCAGGAACCGGTCGGAGCTTTACAGCAGGCGATCCCTCGTTTTCTTATCCGAGTGTCCGGTAAGTAATCACGATTTTACCAAATAATTACTTTTACTATCACCCTCAGTTTGATATGTATTGTACCATACAGGTTGGTTAATTCTACAGCAAGATACATTATTCCGGGCACGCCGCAATTGCGGCGGTAAGACCCCTCTTTGAGGAGTGGCTAGATTGGCGTCACGGCGTCCTGACCTACCGCATGACGCAGGTCCTCACCGGACACGGAAGTTTCGGGAGGTACCTGTGTCTGATGGGAAAGGAGGAAACGCCTGGGTGTCACCACTGCGAGGGTCGCCCTGAGGACACAGTCGAGCACATGGTGCAGGACTGCCCCGCTTGGGCAGAGCACCGACGTGTCCTCACGGCGGCAATAGGCGGAGACCTCTCGCGCCCGGCATTGGTCGAGGCCATGCTGCGGGGCGAGAGGGAGTGGGAAGCGGTTGCCTCCTTCTGCGAAGCAGTCATGCTTCCGAAGGAGGAGGCGGGCCGCGTGAGGGAGAGGATGGCGTCCTCCCTCCAGCCCAGCCGCAGTGGTAGACGCCCACGGCGTCGGACGTCGGCCGACGATCTCCGGCCACCGTAGGCGCGGGCATGCGGACAGCGAGTAAAGGGCAACTCGCTGTCCGACCATGGACCATGCCCGGGTCGACGGCGCGTCGTGTTCCACGCGCGCCTCAAAGAGCGTCAGCAATATGACGAGGCCCCCCGTAGAGGGCCGAAGCCTGCCGGGGTCGTGGGACTCATCCCGTTACCGTGACCCCGGTACGTAAAGGGTTATTGAAGGAACACCGTGGATTTTAGTCAGTAGAAGTCTGACAGTCCCTCCCACCCTGCCCGGGGTGGGAGGACTTATTTGATAATTTTACCACGCTAAAAAAATAAAAAAAAATATTGTGATTCCGTTACGTCCTGTCTGATACCATACGAAAGGTAACGTATGAGCCGGACCAAAAAAGTAACGAACATGACCGCATAAAGTTGCGACACACAAGAAGCTACCTATGTGCCCATGGTGCCACGGTGGGTGTTTTGCGGGTGCTTTATGTATTTTGAATCAACGAAATAATTCTAATTTAAATGATTCGTATCAAATAGTTATCATTATTAATGTGATTAACAAAAACTTTTTACCAAAAAATTAAACCGACTCCCAAAAAACACTGCAAAGTGAAAAATAACTTTAATTTCAGTAGTCGGTGTCTTTAGTTTTGTATTTTCGTACATTCAATTCATCTCTTCTTCATCATTCTTCTTCATCATCAGGTCCACTTCACAAATGGTGCTTTTCGAATGCAACTACACAAGATACTATAAAAAAAATACTCAAATCACTATAGGTGTGCCTATAATATTTGAAGAGTTCCCTCGATTTCTCCAGGATCCCATCATCAGATCCTGACTTGGTGGCAATGGGACCAATTTCAAAGTATACCCTTTCAAACAAAAAAGAATTTTCCAAATCGGTTCAGCCGTCTTAGAGTAATCGGTGATCATACATAAAAAAAAAATACAAAAAAAATATAAGCGTCGAATTGAAAATGTTGTTTTGTTTTCTTATAATGAATAATGTATCTTGCTGTAGAATTAACTAACCTGTATGGTACAATACATATCAAATTGAGGGTGATAGTAAATATTTGGTAAAATCGTGATTACTTACCGGACAATCGGATAAGAAAACGAGGGATCGCCTGTGTATGTTTTTGTTTTGTCAAAATTGAAAAAATCGTTTATTTCTGTTTTTGCGGGCTAACACTACTAGATATTATGTTATGTTAGAAATAATATAAATAATAAAAAGCAAAAAATATTTTTGCGTAAGTTCTAAAATGTCGAAGTGTGATCTCAACTTTTCTATGTCCTGTTTGTTACGGGTAGGTCGAGTAACGTTACTGTCCCTTACGAAAGTTTATTGTATTTGTTGATAATTTCCTATTTTTATTAAGATGTTTCAACTTATTTCTATATGTATAGAATTAATAGCTTAGTAAATACTACTAAACAATAAATGGGATTTTTACGTACAGTATTTGATTGAATACATTAAAGTGAAATATTGTGATCCAACGATAAGTAACGGTACGGACGCATTTATTGCAAAAATGTTAAATAAATATTTTGCTATAAAACAATTATTTATTATTAATTGACTAACATCATAGTTACAAGTTATTGAAATAATTAAAATTTCAAACGAAAATTTCGTTTTATTTTATCAACAGTGCTTTTATGAGTAACGAACATGACAAAATTAAGTGCACTAAGTTCCTTTTAATTCAATTAAAATAAAAGTAACTGAAATTCATCAGAATTCTATGTTTTAAATCAAAGACTATAAAAGTAAGCATGCAAATTCATTAAAATTATATTATTTACTAAAGTTTTGGTTCAATCATGCATTTTTTAAATTTTGTACATGTTCTGACGAAAATTGCGGACTTTATACGAACAACATAGACTTTAAAAAACGTCGTCAATTGTTACTTTCGACCGCATTGGCTGTTCAAAAGTTGAAACCTGTGTGTGTGTGTGTGTGGTCGAAAGTAACAGGAAAAATATTGGCCAAGTGCGAGTCTGACTCGCCCATGAAGGGTTCCGTAGTAACTATAATAATATAATATAACTAGCTTTTGCCCGCGACTTCGTCCGCGTGGAATAGTTACTTTGGGCTAACGTTAAATTAAACCCCGATTTTGAAGCATTCTTCATTGGCGCTCCGCTCCTATTGGCCTTAGCGTAATGATATAAATTGACTATTTAATTAAAAAATATTTTTTCAATTCGAACCAGTAGTTCCTGAGATTATCGCGTTCAAACAAACAAACAAACTCTTCAGCCTTATATTATTAGTATAGATAGCTGTTGCCCGCGACTTCGTCCACGATTCCGTCGTTTTTCGTAAAAAAAAAGTAGCCTATGTCCTTCCTCACGGTTCAGTGATTTTGATGTAACAGACAGATTAACTTTCGTAATTTAGTAGGGAAATATAATATTTCAATCTATAATACTGTTGAAAAATATCGCAATACCGAACCGCACAATATTATTGTTAATAGCTGTGCCCGCGACTCCGTCAGCGTGTAACTCCTTGTGTGTTATTAAGTTAATGTATTGGTAATATTGTTTAGATCACGTTCACATGAGGCTTAAGTACCTATAGAACGAAAATACTTCAGCGCAAAGCTTCCGGGTAAACTATGTTGAAAGTTGACCCGTCCGGCACGTGAACATAAAGATTTCTAGAACTGCTAACCCGGGAAAGAGCGACGTACACTGACCATGCGAGAAACAACTGACACCGATATCTACTCCAGCAACACGAAAAGTCTACCCTTGAGCCTTATTAATTGCCATTGCATAACACACCGATACTGGGAATTGCGTTCTTTTAAATTGGAATGGAAAATTATTTGGTATTATGGGAATTCTGGGAATAAAGACGGTTTCTCCTGCACCGCAATCTGTTAAAATTTGAGCCTCGATTATATTTTGTTGCAACTGGGTTACTTTTAGCCGAGTTCCATTGCAAAGTTGTGGTGGTTTTAAATTTCGGAGCAGAATAATAATCAGAAAGCTTCGAACTGCTAAGCTATCGGGAGTTATACGTGTTATTGTGAGTCAACCATAAAAGATAGATATATGCTGTCGTGGGATATTTTTTATATAATTTTAAGGAGAACATTTCCGTCATAAATGATTTCTGTGTAGCTTTAACCATTAAGGTTGCACTCGCGACGGAAGCTTAAAAAATGGAGTAACTTCTCCCGTTTTCCCAACATTTCCCTTCACTGCTCTGCTCCTAATGATTGTAGCGTGATGAAAAGTATACTATAACCAGCTCAGGGGTATGAAAAATAATTGTACCAAGTTTCGTTAAAATCCGTCGAGTAGTTTTTGTTTCTATAACGGTTATACAGACTGAAAGACAAAAATTTAACTGATTGCATTTTTGGCATCAGTATCGATCCCTAATCACCCCCTGATAGTTATTTTGTAAATATATTTCATGTACAGAATTGACCTCTCTACAGATTTATTATAAGTATAATATAAAGTAAATCCAGCCTGTCCCTTGGGAGAGGCTGGATTTAATTCCCTCCCAGAAATTACGTACATAGTCGACGACTGCACTGCGCAGAGGTGACCTTAACTTGTAGATTCTTAACTGTATAATATCGATCACATGGCATAGCTAGCTATATTATGATGTTAATTCAATGAACGCTCCCCATTTATTTGGTTTCGTCTCCACTCCATGTATTTACTATTACTTTGGACTTGTCCCCTTATTAATTTATTCGTTTATTTACTGATATTACAGAGACTCACTTGTTACTTAAAAGGGAGTTAAGTCCAAGGTTTAGTAAAATACACAATAATTCTTAAACATTATGACCACAATTTCTTACGACACGGTATTTTCCGACTCACCAAGATATTCATGAAATGATTCATAATCATTTTATCTTTGTAAATATGGGTACAAATAAATTCATGGTGAGATAGACCTCCATATTTTACTTGGGTATGCAAATACAAGTCGTATAGATTGTAGCTGCCTCGTACTATTTTCAATAAGGAGGTGGTCTTGTTATCTTCATAGGAAAGACCGGGTACAAAAGTAACATATTGCATGTTTTCCTTGGTTTTTGATTAGGTGTTATTATTTTGATGAATTGAATAAAGCCTAATATAAATTAAGTCCATGATCTTTATATTAGAATCCTGATTTATCTTATTATTGCGGACTTTATACGAACAACATAGACTTTAAAAAACGTCGTCAATTGTTACTTTCGACCACATTGGCTGTTCAAAAGTTGAAACCTGTGTGTGTGTGTGTGTGGTCGAAAGTAACAGGAAAAATATTGGCCAAGTGCGAGTCAGACTCGCCCATGAAGGGTTCCGTAGTAACTATAATAATATAATATAACTAGCTATTGCCCGCGACTTCGTCCGCGTGGAATAGTTACTTTGGGCTAACGTTAAATTAAACCCCGATTTTGAAGCATTCTTCATTGGCGCTCCGCTCCTATTGGCCTTAGCGTAATGATATAAATTGACTATTTAATTAAAAAATAATTTTTCAATTCGAACTAGTAGTTCCTGAGATTATCGCGTTCAAACAAACAAACAAACTCTTCAGCCTTATATTATTAGTATATGTAGATAGCTGTTGCCCGCGACTTCGTCCACGATTCCGTCGTTTTTCGTAAAAAAAAGTAGCCTATGTCCTTCCTCACGGTTCAGTGATTTTGATGTAACAGACAGATTAACTTTCGTAATTTAGTAGGGAAATATAATATTTCAATCTATAATACTGTTGAAAAATATCGCAATACCGAACCGCACAATATTATTGTTAATAGCTGTGCCCGCGACTCCGTCAGCGTGTAACTCCTGGTGTGTTATTAAGTTAATGTATTGGTAATATTGTTTAGATCACGTTCATATGAGGCTTATGTACCTATAGAACGAAAATACTTCAGCGAAAAGCTTCCGGGTAAACTATGTTGTATGTTGACCCGTCCGGCACGTGAACATAAAGATTTCTAGAACTGCTAACCCGGGAAAGAGCGACGTACACTGACCATGCGAGAAACAACTGACACCGAGATCTACTCCAGCAACACGAAAAGTCTACCCTTGAGCCTTATTAATTGCCATTGCATAACACACCGATACTGGGAATTGCGTTCTTTTAAATTGGAATGGAAAATTATTTGGTATTATGGGAATTCTGGGAATAAAGACGGTTTCTCCTGCACCGCAACCTGTTAAAATTTGAGCCTCGATTATATTTTGTTGCAACTGGGTTACTTTTAGCCGAGTTCCATTGCAAAGTTGTGGTGGTTTTAAATTTCGGAGCAGAATAATAATCAGAAAGCTTCGAACTGCTAAGCTATCGGGAGTTATACGTGTTATTGTGAGTCAACCATAAAATATAGATATATGCTGTCCTGGGATATTTTTTATATAATTTTAAGGAGAACATTTCCGTCATAAATAATTTCTGTGTAACTTTAACCATTAAGGTTGCACTCGTGACGGAAGCTTAAAAGATGGAGTAACTTCTCCCGTTTTCCCAACATTTCCCTTCACTGCTCTGCTCCTATTGATTGTAGCGTGATGAAAAGTATACTATAACCTGCTCAGGAGTATGAAAAATAATTGTACCAAGTTTCGTTAAAATCCGTCGAGTAGTTTTTGTTTCTATAACGGTTATACAGACAGACAGACAAAAATTTTACTGATTGCATTTTTGGCATCAGTATCGATCCCTAATCACCCCCTGATAGTTATTTTGTAAACATATTTCATGTACAGAATTGACCTCTCTACAGATTTATTATAAGTATAGATATGTATATTTATTTAACGAATAAAAAAAACCTTAAAAACTCTTAAAACTAGCTTATTTACATTTTTACAACTACGCTAAATAACTTTGTTTTTCATAGTGTTTGTATGAATTACAAAGTTATATTTGCGGTTTTATAAAATATGCTGTATCGCAAAAACTGCTGACCCGATTTCGTTCAAACCAATTTTGGTTGAAAGTTTACATTAAGATCTACAGACATATTTTTTTTTAGATTTTTCACTCCATTATTATAGAAGTTAGAGGGGGAGGACATATATTTTACCACTTTGGAAGCTTATATCTTTTAAACGATCGACTTTATGAAAAAGTGGTTTTAGAAACCCTTATATCATTTTTAAAGACCTGTCTATAGATACCACACACGCATAGGTTTCATGAAAAAAAATATTTTCCGTTCTAGTTCCATGTATAATAGATATTTTTTAATTTTTTTCTTAAAATCCGAAAGCGGTTCACAGAATACATCTACCTACTAAGTTTCACATGTATAGTCTTAATAGTTTCGGAATAAAATGGCTGTGACATACGGACGGACGGACAGACAGACAGACGGACAGACATATCGAAACTATAAGGGTTCCGTTTTTGCCATTCGACTACGGGACCCTAGAAAGGAGTTGTAATAAATATGACATGACATATATAATGAAAAAATATTTATTAGACACCTGTAGCAAGACCGCCTTCTTGATTCTGTTGTCTGTGTGTTATGTGTTTTCAGTGTGTTATGTGTGTGTTATGCGTCTGTTGTCTGTGTGTTATGTGTGTGCTGTGTGTTATGTGTTTTCAGGAAAACGACGCGTACGAATGCGTAGTTCGCGACGTGGTTCGCGGCGACCGTCTGTCGAGGTGGTCCCGCCGCGGCGCCGCGCACGCCGAGCGCTGCCTGGCGCTGGCTGCAGCCGCCGCTGCCATGCAGAGGCCGGGCTCCAGGGGACCTGACTCTGGGTGACTATATGTTTCAACACCGGCTCTCTTTTTCTCAGTTGTACTATCAGCTAAGGAGTGAAATTCCCTGCCAGAGTCTGTATTTCCTGATAGCTGTAACCTGGGGGTCTTATACCAGGACTTTTAATACGATGTCTTTTAATGTGATGTGTGACAGTTTCTGAGTTATCAGATAATGACGACTACGAAATTGTGATGTAACTAAATTAATCGATTATCGAGTAAAATGTGATTATAAAGGGGCGTGAAAAATAAAATAAATAGACCAAGATATATTTTTTTTGCAATAGGCCCCTGTAGTTCCAGCGGGGTCGTAGTGGTGCGGGGGCACTCTTTTTAATAGTAATCTCGCGCAATTTATTAAAATATTCATCACATGAAACAATTTCCAAAAGCGTGGCTTTTATGTCTGGTTAGATATGAATATTTTTAATAAAAATAGATTTATTTATAATCCCTAGAGGGAGCAGAGAGCTTCCGCAGTAGTCCTACATCGCGATTGATCGATCAGTCGTAAGTAGGTACTATGCGATTCAAATAAAAATAGGAACGTAAAAAGAAAATGTCACTTGAAAATTATTTTATATATTTAATTATTTAAGTCATAATTAGTTTATTACAAGCTTTTATTTTACTTGCAATTTATGTCTGTAACAATGTTTGTTAGGTGGAATCATGAAACTCAATTTTGAAGCAGATATCTTCAACCGAATGAGCTGAAATTTTACGTTACGTTATATACGTTCAGTGTGGATGTACCTGGTTATATATGTGCCGTCACTCTAAATCCAACATGGCGTTAGACCCAAAATAGTTACTTTTAATGCTCTCCTACAATATGGCAAAATGCTGGATAGTACTATCGACCATGCCGTTGTATACTTAGGCTAGAATCTCTTCGCTGCTGGTCAAGCATACGTGGCTTTAAGTAGGTTAAAATCATTAGAAGGTCACCTTATTGAAGAGCTGGACTGTTCAAAATTAACCGGAAGACGACCTTGACACAATGACGCGTTAAATGAAATGAACAGACTATATGTATAATAATAAGTCAGCGATAACTAAAAAACAAAAACTAATTAAAAGATTTTTTATAACAAGTTTAAATGCACTAAAACGAATAAATAAAATTTTCTTTAAAACTTTTACTGGCTACTTATAACGTCATTACACAAATATGGTATAGAAGCTTGTCGCGAGATTTAGATGTGTAGATGAACAAGTAAACTGAACATGGGTAAGGCCGTCTAATTTTGTACATAGTAACTCTTAAGACATTAATAAATTAGTAACACACGGTAACGCAGTAACGCTCGCGACCCATCTAAAGCTAGGTCTACAATGTAATAAACTAATTCAGCAATCAACCTAGGTTAGTTGTTGAATTCGTTTTTTTTATGACACGATTTGACACGTTCTTCACTGGTTACTAAAGTAGAATATTAATTTCGATGGTAATTTAAAAATAATAAAAAGACATGTTTAAAAACAATTTAATTTATTACTAGTAATGTGTTTTTTTAAGTATGGCAGTTTTTCAGTCTCAACTCTCATCGAGCTTTCAAATCACAACAATTTCCTAAACAAAGTAAACTCTATCACAACTTTCATTTTTTAAGAAGTACTCTTTGGAACTAAATATTAACTCAACTTTCTTAACAACATTTGATGTAGGCACTATATGTCTGTTGACTTTTTTTGGTTTTACAAATTTTAAAGGATTTATACAATAAAATGTCTCAACCTCTTCATTTGCAACGTTTTCAATAAAACCCACATAGAACCTCCAAGATTTTTTTTCGTAATACTTAACAAGCACACTGACACCTTCCTTATTTTCAATATAATTATTTTGTTTCTTTTTCTCTAAAGATTCGTGCTTCTTTTTGTCCTCCAATTTGAATATTGTTACATTTCTTATTTTCTTCTTCTCTTTGTACTTCTTTGTGATTCCCATAATCCTGTTTTCTTCTTTAACTTTCTTTCTTTCTTTAATAAAAAGGAAAAACAATTAACGGTTCCTATTTTTTTTTGTGATAAAATTATAGCTCACCTAAACAAAAAAAGAAAAACGGTTGACAATCAGAGAAGAAATAGGTGCTGAACTCTTTTGTTTTTGCCTATTTAGATTAGGTACATATAAATTAAAATAAGCATATTTTTATGAGCTTGTGTCTTTTTCGTTCAGGTAAACACCTCTAGCAGGTGAAATTAATCATTTATCATGAAAAAAAAAACCAATGTATATAATAAGCAAAAAGTTGGTTAATTCGAAAAATCTCTCGTGAATAATTCTTCCCTTAATGTAAACTCTGCCTAAATTATGTCCCGAGTGTTACGTAACTCTCCTAGTAACGTTCGGTATCACTCGCGACATAAAAATGTTGCGAAGCTAACTTAAAAATCTAGTATCTCTTATAAAAAAGCAGATTATTACCACAGCCCAAGCTATTTCTTTAAAGTAATAATGTAGCTATGAGCGGAACGCATAAAAATAACGGAAATATGCAATACGAACTTCAAAATTGGTATTTTAACGCCACAAAATAACCTGGACAACTCGTTCAACTCACAGAAAAATCCGGATCAAGTTGACGATTGGACGAATATTTTATTTTTTACATTCGGACATAATGAGCATCAGTACTACCGCGCTAAGGAATCTTATTCGGCTTTGGATACACGCATATTAAGCCAGTATTTAGTAACTCTCTTAGCGTAACGCTTGCGACATGAAATTCCGGGACACATATTTATGTTCACATAAAATTTTATAGAAACATAGTTAAATTAACAAAATACGAGCGTTATAGAGGAAAATTAGTAATAAATTCATTAAAAAACTTTTTACCAAAAAATTAAACCGACTCCCAAAAACACTGCAAAGTGAAAAATAACTTTAATTTCGGTAGCCGGTGTCTTTAGTTTTGTATTTTCGTTTTTGGCACCGACTTCCGAAATTAAAGTTATTTTTCACTTTGCAGTGTTTTTGGGAGTCGGTTTAATTTTTTGGTAAAAAGTTTTTATTTCACTCTTTTTAGTTGGTCGATTTTTAATTTACCTAGTTAAAAGAGCCTAAATGTCAACTACTTATAACCTTTTACAAAATATTGCTTTTCCCAATGCTGGGCCGTTAATTTTTGAGGAGTTCTCCTGGTACTTCACCATCAGCTCTACATCACCATATGCATTGTGACGAACATAAAGTGCTTAACATCCATATTCAAGTATTCGAATCGCAATCCACTAAATACTTATTATTGAGTAGGTTCGGCGGCCATCTGTGGTCTTCATCATCAGTTCCACTTCCCCAAATGGTATTTTTTGAGAACAACTGCACAAGTTACTATAAGAAATACCCAAAACGCCATAGGTGTGCCTATAATATTTGAAGAGTTCCCTCGATTTCTCCAGGATCCCATCATCAGATCCTGGCCTGGTGACAATGGGACCAATTTCGAAGTATAATCTTTCAAACAAAAAAAGAATTTTCCAAATCGGTTCAGCCGTCTTCGAGTAATCGGTGATCATACATAAAAAAAAAAAGAGAAAAAAAAAATAAATATACGCGTCGAATTGATAACCACCTCTTTTGGTCGTCGGTTGAAAAGCTACTTCTTAGCGCTAGAAGTTATTTTTTTCAAAATATTTTATACATAATACCCAAGAGATGTATTTTGGACATTGCTTTTTTGTATGGGAAGAAAAAGTTACAACTTTTATAAAATACAAAAGGAAATAGTAAATTGCATTGTATGATAAATTTAACGATGATCACTATTAATTCATGATTCATATAATCAGTTGCCACAATATTATCGATGTCAGCACAGTATTTAATGAGCTATTAACACATACTTTCTTCGGACAAAACAAAAAAAACGAAATGTACAATTTTACACGGCCTTACCCACATAAAATATCTGCTTGATTTAAATTTTTAAATTTTCAGATTATGTAAATTCGACTACTTAAATTTCGAGACTAGCTTTTATTCCATACTAGCTTTTGCCCGCGACTTCGTCCGCGTGGAATAGTTACTTTGGGCTAACGTTAAATTTAACCCCGATTTTGAAGCATTCTTCATTGGCGCTCCGCTCCTATTGGCCTTAGCGTAATGATACAATATAGCTGTGCCCGCGACTCCGTCAGCGTAAGTTAATGTATTGGTAATATTGTTTAGATCACGTTCACATGAGGCTTAAATACCTAGAGAACGCTTCGACCGCGAGACGCGTCGAGCGCGGCGACCGATTCTCAAAAATAATCCTTATAGCATGATTCAGTATTCACGCGCGATGGCTTATTATTATAAGCGTATTTCATGTATAACTTTGGTGTTTCTATACCGATTTATATGATTCTTTTTACGGTTTCGTAGCCGAATGGCAAAAAACGGAATCTTTATAGTTTCGACATGTCTGTCCGTCTGTCTGTCTGTCTGTCTGTCCGTCCGTCCGTCTGTCACAGCAATTTAATTCCGAAACTATTAGGACTATACATGTGAAACTTGATAGGTAGATGTATTCTGTGAACCGCTTTCCGATTTTGAGAAAAAAATTAAAAAATATTTAAAATAAAGGGGGGCTCCCCATACATGGAACTAAACCTGAAAATATTTTTTTTCATGAAATCGATGCATGTGTGGTACCTATAGACAGTTCTTTAAAAACGACATCGGGGTTTCCAAAACTACTTTTCCATAAAGTCAATCGCTTAAAAGATATAAGCTTCCAAAGTGGTAAAATGTGTGTGTGGCGGACACAACCTCTAACTTCTATAATAATGGAGTGAAAAATCTAAAAAAAATATATGTCTGTAGATCTTAATATAAACTTTCAACCAAAATTAGTTTGAACGAAATCAGTTCAGCAGTTTTTGAGATACAGCATATTTTCTAAAACCGCAAATATAACTTTGTAATTCATACAAACACTATGAAAAACAAATTTATTCGGCTCAGTTGTAAAAAATGTAAAAAAGCCAGTTTTAAGAAATTTGTAAGGTTTTTTTTTTTTTCAAAACAAATTTATTTGGCGCAGTTGTAAAAAATGTAAATAAGCTAGTTTTAAGAAATTTGTAAGGTTTTTTTTTCGTCAAATAAATTTGCATTTATATTATAGTTACTACGGAACCCTTCATGGGCGAGTCTGACTCGCACTTGGCCAATTTTTTTATGGAATAGTTAATAATGTTAACTTTTTCAATTAGGAGTGACTGAGGGTGTTATAAACGTAAGAGTAGACAAATATTATAATCAGAAAGCTTCGAACTGCTAAGCTATCGGGAGTTACACGTGTTATTGTGAGTCAACCATAAAAGTTAGACATATGCTGTCGGGATATTTTTTATATCATTTTAAGCAGAACATTTCCGTCATGAAATGATTTGTGTAGCTTTAACCATTAAGGTTGCACACGCGACGGAAGCTTAAAAAATGGAGTAACTTCTCCCGTTTTCCCAACATTTCCCTTCACTGCTCTGCTCCTATTGATTGTAGCGTGATGAAAAGTATACTATAACCCGTTCAGGAGTATGAAAAATAATTGTACCAAGTTTCGTTAAAATCCGTCGAGTAGTTTTTGTTTCTATAATGGTTATACAGACCGACAGACAGACAGACAGACAGACAGACGAAAATTTAACTGATTGCATTTTTGGCATGAGTATCGATCCTTAATCACCCCCTGATAGTTATTTTGGAAATATATTTCATGTACAGAATTGACCTCTCTACAGATTTATTATAAGTATAGAAGATAGATAATTTGCGCAATCAACAGCGATACTTACGCGTAAGTCTCGCTGTTGGTCGCTTAGTTCGTGTGGCACCCACCCCACTTATCTAGCTTTTTTATATTTCCGATTTGACGCAAGTGCTTCAATGTTGTTTTGACAGTTGTCGACAATGACTACCGGCCGACCGTGAGGCTCGTTCTTCAACTCAACATTAAAACGATTGAACCAATTGTTAATAATGGACCGTGTTTATGCAAGCAGTGTTAGGCCCGTACACGTCGTTAATGTTTCGTGTCGCGCAGCAGTATTTCTACGTAGGAAATCATATTCGCAAATTGTACGAATTTTCAGTTTGTCCATCCATGTCGCCAAAAACTACCACAAAAACAATCAAAAAACAAATGACTGAATTTTAAATTAAAATAACACGGCTTTCGAATGAAATTTATTCGAATTTCGAATTGCGCGTCAATCCACAAATAATTAAATCTTTAAAAGCTGTTATAGAATCTCCGATTACATAGGTAAAGACCTATTGTATAATGTTGCAGTGGTATGTCGTGGTGCGTGGAAGCTCTCCGTGGCTACAGTGGCGGTGCAGCGGGTGCTCGGCTCGAGCTAGGCGGTGCGCTTGCAGCGCTGCGCTCGCTGCGGCCGCCTACTGGCCAGCCTGCGCAGAGAGCGCTGCAGCGGCTGAAAGCGGTGGCGCGTGCTCACCCGAACGATAGAGTATTACGAGCTGAGGCTAATACCGATGCTGCCTTTGTGGCTTATGCGGTAAGAAGCTTTTATTTCATGTAGGTAATAAATGTTAACTGTCGATGAAATCATCAATCATCAATTTGTATAAAACGCTTCCGTTATTAAGTGAATGGATGACTGACTAACAGACAACGGACAGCCGAAACTACTGGGCGCAAAAAGCTGAAATTTTGCATATACACTCTTTTGCAAAAAAAAAACGAGCACCTAAGTAAATTTACGTTCTAAGGTCGATTTGAGTTAATTAAATGAAATTTATTGCTTTGACATAGTCTGTGTTTTATTATTAAAATACTTAATACTTCAATTGATGATCCCATAATTAAGATATCATCTGCCCATACTACAACATTATTTATCTCACCAAAATGCTGTTCAAGAACATCCTGGAAGAGTTCCGGAGCATTCATGAGACCAAAAGGTAATACAAGATATCTGTATACCCCGAAAGCAGTAGCAAAACAGCACTTCCAAGATGCTTCTTCTGTCAGCAACAGATGATGGAAACCTTCAGTGAGATCCAACACAGAAAATATTTTTTTTTATCTTTGAGTTTAAAATTTAAATCATCAAGTGTAGGTAAAACTTTTGGTTTTTTTACAATATACTTATTTAAGTCAGATGGATTACCCGTCCATCTGGCTTCTCAACAATAACAATTCGGTTAACACAAGCATTTTCATTTATTTTTTTCACTTTGACAATAGCTTTTCTTTCCTCTAACCTCTTTAATTCACACTTCAACGGATCATGTAAACAAGTGGGCAATCTAACTGCTGGATGACAAATTTGTTCATCAAATGATTTGGTAGGTATATCAATTTTACCTGGCAACCTTCCTATATATTCCTTCAAAGACTCCAATATTTTGTTTCACAAAATTTTCTTTATCAAGGTCAGAGTTTGTATCACAACTGTGCACGCGCTTCACTAAATTTAAAGCTACACAGCCAGGCAGCCCAAGCAACATGGTATTACAATTTATGACCACAAAATTTTCATGACAGTCATGGTTTTTGTATCTACATGACATATTTACAATGCCTAATGGCTCAACTTTTTCACATGCAAGACTCAAATTTTAAATTTGTTGCCTGTAATTTAAATTTATTACTTTTATTAACTTTCTCAAAAACTTGTTGGGGCATTACACTTATATCTGCACCAGTGTCTAATTTACATTTAAGCACATGATTTTCAACAGAAATATTTTCAGTCCACTCATTTTCTTTGTTGACATCAGAATTTACTACTCCACAATATAAACTTTCATTAGATTCTGACACATTTAACTCACGCACTTTAGGGTTTTTCTTAACTTTACAACACTGCAAAGTGATTCAAAAGTCCACATTTGGTACATTTCTTTCCATATGCAGGACACTCTCGCGGCCCATGATATTTTAGATAGCGACGACACTCAAACTTGTCTGTGTTTTTGTTCACAGGTTTACTCTTCATGCTATCTCTCACCGAACTCTTTCTAAATTTAACAGCATCAACATCCAGGGTGGGATTCATTTCCTTAACTTGTGTGCGACTAACTTCACTTGCACGACAGATGTCTGCAACTTTATCCACAGTGAGACCCTCACGTCTTCAAAAAAAGTCTATTGACTTTCTTGGAGATTCTTGTCTGCAATGCCCTGTATAATTCTATCTCTTAGCAGTTGGTCTTCTAGACTTTCTGAGGATGTTGCACTATAATTACAAGTGCTGATGAGTTGTCTAAGATTGGTGAAAAAATTTTCAAACGATTCTCCCGGAGCCTGTTTTCTTTCATTAAATTTATACCTTTCAAAGGTTTCTTTGCATTTAGGCTGTACATACTTCTCAATAGCATTGTGGCTAATGTGTGACTTGACGTGTGAGTGACTTTGTCAAATTCTTCAAAATCTGTTTTCGTAAATTTGAAGGTTAGAATAATTTTTGTGCTCTCCGGCCCCATCATGTTCCTAAGCAATGAGAGCTTAACTCGGTCTGGTGCTTCATCTTGGCCAATTCCTATTAAATAATCATTAAAAAGGCATTTCCAGAACCGCCATTACGACGCTGCAGTTGGCGACCTCAAGTCAAAATTTGGTGGCAGTTTAACTGGATTGTTATCCATATTAAGAACACTTCTCAAACTTTATCTCACTTTAAACTTGTTGAATATTTGCAATTTATATTGACTGCGCCATGTTTTATAATTAAAATACTTAATACTTCAATTGATGATCCCATAATTAAGATATCATCTGCCCATACTACAACATTATTTATCTCACCAAAATGCTGTTCAAGAACATCCTGGAAGGGTTCCGGAGCATGCTTCAGTCTGTATACTTATAATCGTGTAAATTAATGCGCGTGAAGTGAATTCGGGCAATTAAAAGAAAAAAAAACGACGGATTCTTTAAAACCGATGTACACGCCCAAACTATAAGAAGTGGTCGGCAATAAAGACAAGATTTTTTTTTACTATTTTTAATTAAATAAAGTTACAAATGTAAATACCTAATAACGAGTGTGACCTCCTCTTGTCAACATCACAGCTTGAATCCTTCTGGGCATGCTTTCCACGATGTTTTTAATAACATTTTGAGGAATACGTTCCCACTCTTCTGCAATGACTCTTTTTAGCTCCCTGATGTTTTGTGGAGCAGGTTGCACTGATCTTACCCGTCTCTTTAGAACATCCCAGACATGCTCAATTGGATTGAGGTCAGGACTTCGAGCTGGCCAATCTAAACGACGAATCCCAACTTCTTGCATGTACGCTTCCACGTCGCCAGAACGGTGCGGGCGAGCATTGTCGTCCATAAAAATAGAATCTTCCCCAAGTGAAGTCAATGTGGGTTGTGCATATGGAATTAGGACTTCCATTATGTACCGGTGTGCATTTAATGTTCCATTTTCTATGAAAACTAACTGCGTACGCTCCGTCGAATTAATTGCTGCCCAAAACATAACGGAGCCTCCGCCATAAGGAGTGATTTCTTCGAAACACACTTCCGCATAGCGTTCCCGTGGTCTTCGCAGCACTCGCTGGCGTCGGTCCTCTCCACACAAAGAGATTCTAGCTTCATCAGAAAACAATACTTTATTCCAGTCCTCCAGAGTCCATGAAGCACAGTTCCGAGTAAACTGAAGTCGAGCAACACGGTGCTCACGGAGTAATTTAGGGCCCCGAGCTGGGCGGTAACTCCTGATATTGGCAGCCAAAATCCTCCTCCTGACCGTCCACAAGCTAACTTCTACTCCTCTTACTTCTTCAAGGCTCTTCTTCAGGTCCACACTTGACGCTTTACGATTCCGCAACGCCTGACTCACCAAAATGCGGTCATCTCTTGGTTCTGTGCATCATTTTCTTCCCGATCCGGGTCTTCTTTTGACCGAACCGGTCTCTTGATACCGTTGCCAAGTCCTCTGGACAGTTGAACGACTTACATTTAGCCGCTGAGACACGTAAGTTTGCGAACAATCTTCTTCAAGTAGGTAGAGCTATAATTTTACCGGCCCTTATCGCTTTATCACTCATATCAAAAAGTGGTATTTAATGTAAAAATAAAGATTAAATTGTTTAATTTGCAGAAAATATCCAAAAATTTTTAAAATATCGTAATCAGTTAAAAATCCTTTCAGCAATTCGCGCCATTAGTAAAGCAATTTTAGAATAATCCAAAATAATCATTATTTTTCTTTTATTAATTTCAAATTTTAAATTTGGAACGTAAAGAATCATGCTAGGATGCTTCAAATAACATGCCAATACATCGTCAAATTAATAAAACCTATTTCTTGTTCTTCTTCACTGAAGTAGAGAAAAAAATCTAAAGTGCCCGTTTTTTTGCAAAAGAGTTTATTTTTCTTGGGGAGTGTAGGGGAGCACTAAGAGAAGATTTTTGGAAATTAGTGTCAAAGTTTATATGAAACTTGTTTATTTTTTATTAAATAAAGTAAATGAGCACTAAGAAAGGATATTTGGAAGTGAAAAATTGGCGAGTTAGACTCGTCCATGAAGGGTTCCGTAGTAACTACGCAAAATAACTTTGTTTTTCATAGTGTTTGTATGAACTACAAAGTTATAGGTAGGTATTCGCCGTATAAGAAAATGTATATCTCAAAAACTACTGACCCTATCTCGTTCAAAGCAATTTCGTTTAAAGTTTTGATTAAGATCTACAGCATATATTTAATTCGATTTTTCACTCAATTATTATAAAAATTAGAGGGTGTGGATTGATTTAAAAAAAAACTTGGTTTCAGAAAACTCAATGTTATTTTTAAAGACCTGGCTATAGACACCACACACGTATAGGTTTAATGAAAAAGAAATATATTTTCAGTTCCATATATGGGGTCTATTAATCGGAAAGCGGTTCACAGCATAGGTACATCTACCTAACAAGTTTTACATGTGTAGTCCTAATAGTTTCGGAATAAAATGGCTGTGACATACGGACAGACAGACAGACAGACATGACGAAACTATAAGGGTTTGGTTTTTTGCTACTCGGCTACGGAACCCTAAAAAGGGGGTCCGAGTTTGAATGAAACTTTCTATTTCTTCAATGGAGTCCCTTGAAACTTTGAGAGGAAATAAAATCGGTTTCCGGACTTTGTTTGAAGTTTCTCTCATGGAGAACGTACAGACTGTCTCGCGAGTCAACTTTCTTTCTAAGCTGTTTATGCTGGCAACTAATAATAAAACAAACAATTATTTTTAATAAAAGAAACCGCCTTCAAAATACCTTCATCCAGGGACTAACAAGCCACCGGACACGGTTGTTTCGGGAGCTACTTGTGTCGGATTCGGTGGGAGGAAACGCCCGGGTTTCACCACTGCGAGGATCGCCCTGAGGACACGGTGGAACATACAGTGGAGACTTGCCCCGCTTGGGCAGAGCTCCGCCGTGTCCTCGTAGGGGCGATAGGCGGCGACCTCTCGCTCCCGGCCCTGGTTCAATCTAAGGTCCGAAACGAGGAAGCATGGGAAGCAGTCACCTCTTTCTGCGAAGCAGTTATGCAAGCGAAGGAGGTGGCGGGACGTGCGAGGGAGAGGCATGTCTCACAGCCTCCGCGCCCCAGCCGCCGCAGGAGACGCTCCGGGCGTTGGGAGTCACAGGGTGACTCTCAGCCACCGCAGGCGCGGGCCTGCGGGGTGCAAGCAATGGGTAGCTTGCCGCCCGACTGAGACCAGGCCCGTGTAGACGGCGCGTTGTGTTCCACGTGCGCCTCAAAGAGTGTCAGCAAAATTGTCGCGGCCCATAAAGGAGCTGTTGCGTGCCGGGGTTGCGGAATTTTTCGAAAGAGTTACCGCGGCCTCGGAACACTAAGGGCATATGATGGAACACGGATGGGTTTTAGTCAGTAAAAGTCTGAAACACCCTCCCGCTTCGCCCAGATCGGGAAGCAGTCATTGGATGATTTCCCATCCTTAAAAAAAGCATTATGCATTCATATGTACGACAATAACGATATGGAAGAGCGGCGTCTCCCAATACAGGTTTTATTTGCTTAACGGGAGGCTCCAATCACTACATGTTATATTAACCTTATGAACTAATAAAATATTTTTATTTCATTTGATCTTATAACATAATAGCTTGGCAACTGGACGGAAGCGCGGCAGCTGAGCGAAGCAGCGTCGCGCGATGACCCGTACTCGTGCGCAGCGCGCGTCACCAGCGCGCTGGCGTGCGCACGCGCCGGTGAGGCGGACCCGCTGGCGTGGAGGAACGCCGCTGACTTGCTGGCCGCCGCCACGCATCTGGACCCCGCCGACCTCATAGCTGCACACGATCTGGGTAAGTATAATAGAATACAATATATTTCAGGCAACTTGGCCCATACAAATAAAATACAATCTGTAGCGAGTGGACTGTATTTAATTGAAATTCCGAACTGGTAGGTACATAAAATGGCTTTATTTATAGTCTACATATTTTAGGTAATACAAATTGTAGCGAGTAAACTTAGGAAGAGAATTTCGCTCGACTGCAGCGGTCGCATTGCCAGGGTTCGGGGTTTTTATATGCACCGAACTGCGGGGGGCGCGAATCGGCCATATTTTTGCTATCGACCAATGGTAACGCGTGAAGCGATTGACCATATAAGGTAAAGTGACGCGGGGCTCGGTCACTATCTACCGTCCTACCTCGTCGTTACCATATGTGGGTACGTACTTAAATCTAATAATAGCAGGCGGCGCTATATTACGTTGCTGTCGTGCACACAATCTATTACAATAAATATAAATATAAATAAACTAATAAATATATCACTTAACCAAAACTTATACTATATTGCACGAGCGAGCTAACTAAAAATAGGATCGCACTAGCTACAAACTTCAAGTGACACATGTAATTTTTTTACTGCCAGCAAAAAAAAGTAAAATAAAGAAATTCAATATTTTTAAGAATACGTACTTTAGAGTAAAAATATTTTTGCAGTGCGGTTTAAATTATACCTGGACTTTTAATTCGATGCAGGAAGCTGACATAAGCTAGTATCACTTACTAAAATAATGATACCCTATTTAACCTAATATGTGATGGATTCAATCAATCGAATGGGCGATTTTTAATCGTGAGGAAATATAAATAAATGATAAAATTTATACTATTATCTTTTGTTTTGAAGTAGTAACTAGATTTTATTATAAATAAATCTATTTCTTTTAAACATTAATTTCTAACCAGAGATGATAAAAGCCACTCTTTTGAAAATTGTTTCATGTGATGAATATTTTAATAAATTGCGCGAGATTATTATTAACAAGTCTGCCCCCGCACCACTGCGACCTAAACCCCGTTGGAATACCGTACCAGGGCCTATTGCATAAAATATTATCATGATCTATTATTCATTTATTTATTAAAACTTTATGCTAAATAAAATGTACAAAGGCGGGCTTAATGCCATAGACATTCTCTACCAGTCAACCATGGGTGGTGAAGAGATAACATGGCAGGTGCATAAAAAAAATAAACAAAGTAGATAATATATTCAAAGAAAAAGTTTTATTACAAGTCTATTATATACATATATAACTAGAATAAACTTACATACATATTTATCATAATACATACCAAAATATGTTTTTCGTACCACTTGCTCAAAAAGGAGACATTCTATGCCACAAAAAGCGAACATAACAATAGTAATTTTTATTCTGTTAAAAACAGAGAAAGAAAATTGTACTGAATTTCATTCATCCCCTGTAGGGGGATAATGTGATTTAAATTTGGAATACTTACCAAAATTTATACTGAACTACATCTGTGTTTACACCATTGAGTTTGTATATAAAGCATTATACATATTTTTGTAAAAGGAATACGCATTTATTATGCAGTTATGATTATTAAATAAAATTACGAAAACCGACGAGGCCGTATGAGCTTGATGCCTTTGCTTTTCCGGTAAAAAAAATATTAGTCTAGGAATTTGCCGCGTTTTTGTTTTCTTCAAATACATAAACGTTAAGTTTATTATCTCATATTATTATTGTGTTAATTTTTTCGCAAATGGTACGAAAAGTAGAGTATTTTCCTCGGTGATAAAGCTGTCTTAGTCTTGGGTGAACTTAAATCCCTCGCTACACTCAGGACTCGTCTTAAATCCTTCGCTTCGCTCGTGATTTAAGTTTTTAACACCCTCGCTACGCTCGGGAGTAAACCTCGAGTCCTTCGTTACGCTCGCGATTTAAATCGTCACCCGCGACAGAAGACAGTGCTTTATCCCCTTGGTTAATAATCTACTAATATATATGTATATTCATAAAAAGTTATAGAAAGGGGGTTATGAAAACTCTGCTTCCACTATTTGAAAATAATCCCGCAACTTTCTCTTAAATGCATATTAATTGGTGGCTGCCCTGATATCGAGAGGTAGTGCATTCCACAGAAGAATATACTGTATATAGAAAGAAGAATGAATAAAATCAGAAGTATGAGAAGGACAGAGTAAGAGAAGATTATTGGAAGAGCGCAGACTTTTAGCGTGTGATGAACAATTGAAAATGAGAAATAAGGTAAGAGGGAGAGAAAAGCGTAGTCAAAGCGCGCAAACTTCTTCTCTGGCGAATGGGCATCCATTTGAGCTCGGTTCTGTACCTTGATATGTGGTCATATTTTTTTAAATTAAATATGAACCAGGTACAGTTATTAAGGAGCCTAACGAGCTTATCCAGCAAGACCGCATTCAAGTCAAAGTAGTCACCGTAGTCGATTATAGGGAAAATTAAAGTTTGCACAAGCATTGTCTTGGTTTTTGCAGGTAAAACGTTCCTCAGACGATAAAGGCATCGCAAAGTCCCGTTGACTCTGTGACTGACTCTGCAGACCTGACTTTGCCAGCTAAGCACAGAGTCAAGATGCAAACCGAGATCTTTAGCGCTAGAGCTAATAGGGATGACGGTGCCATTGAAAATAATTGGAGGGAGCGAACTTACTGTCAATTTACCGATCATACGCGAGCTTCCAATTACAATGGCCTGACACTTTGAGGGGTTTACAGACACCCCAAATCTATTAGACCAGCTTTTGATAGTATCTAAATCTCAATTCGTTTTATTTTTCACGTCTTTTCATAATCATATTTTACTTTTTGTTATTATCACACAACATTATTTAAAAAATCGTTTAAATCGTTATTAGATTTTATTCCTAAATCGATTAATTTAGTTACATCACAATTTCGTAGTCGTCATTATCTGACAACTCAGAAACTGTCAGTCTACTGCATCGAATTAAAAGTCCGGGTATAATTAAATAGTTGTTTGACAATTGAGGCCGCATCAATTTTGGCAGTATTCTGCCGAAAACATGCATTTTATAAAAAAAAGAAACATATTTAACACCGAAATATTTTCTTTAGCATTAGCTCTAGAGCAAAGTGAAGATGAGACAGCGATGGGCGGTGCCATTGCAAGATGGTCTCTAGTACGGAATGCGAGCGGCGCGGGAGCAACGCTGCGCTCTTTGGCGGCCGCCGGACTGGCCAGGCGACACCAAGAAAACCATGATGCTGCTGCCGCTGATCACTGGTAACTACACTCCTTTGCAAAAAAACGGGTGGTTTTGATTTTTCTAAATATTATTGGTAAAGAGTTCTAAAGAGGTTTTAATAGCCAAACTATATTCCTGGCACTGAATAAAGAGTCTGGGTATGAAAAAAAGCTAATTCCACATTCGAAACTTTTTTTAAAATAGTACATTGTTCACCGAGAGGAGAAAGTGACCGATTACCGTCGAGGGTCGTTCGAGGGAATCGCACTTTCTCTCGAGTGAAACATAGTGCTTTATACTACACCTACGAGGAAAATAAAAAACTAAATCTTTACTAATTGAAATTTATATTGAAATAGTTGCAGTTAGTGAAGCTTAATGTAACACTTTTTCCATTAATGTTTGTTTGAGATGTTTGCGACAATGTAGGAGGAATAACTGGCTGTGCTATTGGCACTGCGCTCGTAGAAGGCTATGGTGCCAAAGGCTGCTGAGGGGCATTTGGCATCGCCGCGCTCGTTGATGGTTGAGGAGATGAGTCAATGAGTCAACTGAATCCTCAAACAACACACAAATTGAAAATGGCGCCAATGGCGTCTGCAATTTTCACATGTTCTTTTTTCAAATTGTTTATCCTGCCGCCGCAGGGTCGCACTGCCAGCCCGACAGCATCCAACACACAGCTAGTGGCCAGTGTCATTTTGCGAACTTGGAGATAAAAACTCACTGTAAAAACTTTTTGGCTTTTGATATTTAGGTTAGAGTCTGGCAAACGAAAGCGTGACCTGGAGTTTTCTTAAAAGTTTAATATGGCAACATTATTAAGCTGTCAAAATCTGTGATTACAATTGTCAGTAATTTGTAAACACAATTAATATTCAACAATAATCGCTTTAATATGGGTAAAACAATAAAAAGTAACGTGCGAAAGCTGCTACATACTATGATCAGTAAGTTTAAACAAAAACAAGAAGAGAAAGAAATTGTTTTTCAAGAAAAACAACAATGTTTACATGCGATCTCGGATTTTTTAGGTTAGTACGACTTTTAATGTTGATCCTTGGTGGCTGATTATTAGATATACCTATTTACGATATTATGATACTTTTTCTTATCTTTATAGATAATATTGGAGATGTTCAAAGAATCTGCGACTTGTTGAAACGTTAAAAAATTTGGAGAAAAATCTTTAATAGAAACTCAGACTAAGTTCTTAGAAGAAATATTTTCATTAACTGGTACGTATGTTACGGATAAGCATGTTTTGTTGATGAGTTGTGTTATTTGACATTATCAAATTGTTTGGGTACCTTAATTTTTTAATATGCATTTTATACTTCGTTATGCAGAAGTTGGTGTCACAACGCTAAAAAAAGGAAGGATCTGTGAATGAATGGATGTGGAGCACTCCAGGAAAAAAAACGCCCACACAAAAGCTCAGTGTTGGATTTAGACAGTTTTGATATTGATTCAACAAGAAATAAAATCAATGAATTTTATATTGTGAGAAAGGAGGTCCCAACATTGCGAACATTGCTAGAAAAATTACATTCTAGCATTGGCTTTAGTGGATCTAGAGAAACTCTGCGTGAAATATTAATTGCTAATGGGTATGAGTTCAAGAAAAATAAAAATGAACGAACGGTTCTTGTCGAACGTTTTGATATTGCTGCTTGGAGACATCTTTACCAGAAAATTGCTGCTAAACGAATGGAAGGAAAACGAATCATCTATTTAGATGAAACATAGGTACACAAAAATTATAAGCCTAAAATGTCATGGCAAGATCTAACAAAAGGAGTGGTGCCCCTTAAACAAAATAAAACACTGATAAAAACCTCATTTAGCTGAATAGCTGCAGAAGATTGAAAGAAAAATGACAAATCATGTAATAAATGTGGAAAATAAAATAATACAAACAAAGAGATCACATAACAGAAAAACTATTGGAAAAAATCATAATAAGTGTAGGTGATGACGACTCCACTGATACAGAAGAATCCTTAGAGGTTGAATTTTTGGACTCGGATTTTGAGTACGATGATTAAATAATTATCATACTAAAAACGCCTCTAGTTGATTTAAAAAATTGTTGAAGAAATTTAATAAACTACTTACATGTTAAGTAGGTTAATATTACGTATCTATATATATAAAAGAAAGTCGTGTTAGTTACGCCACTTATAACTCAAGAACGGCAGAACAGATTTGGGTGAAAATTGGTATGGAGGTAGCTTAGAGCCAGGAGACGGACATAGGATAGTTTTTATCCCGGAATTCCCACGGGATAGGGATTTAAGCGGGAAAAACATCCCACGCGAACGAAGAAGAAATGGAGAGTAGGGTAGGGGTAGGGTTGGTGTAGGGTAGGGGTAGTGTAGGGGTAGGGGTAGGGTAGGGGTAGAGTAGGCGTAGGGTAAGGGTAGGGTAGGGATGGGGTAGAGTTAGGGTAGGGGTAGGGTAGGGTTGGGGTATGGTAGGGGTAGGGTGGGGTAGGGTAAGGGTAGGGGTAGGGTAGGGGTAGGGTAGGGGTAGGGGTAGGGTAGGGTTAGGGTAGGGGTAGGGTAGGGTTAGGGTAGGGGTAGGGTAGGGGTAGGGTAGGGTAGGGTAGGGGTAGGGTAGGGTAGGGGTAGGGTAGGGTTAGGGTAGGGGTAGGGTAGGGTAGGGGTAGGATAGGGGTAGGGTATCGGTTGGGTAGGGGTAGGATACCACGCGAACGAAGTCGTGGTGGGTCAGCTAGTATACTAATAAATAAATCTACACATTCGTTTTTTTAATCAATCCATGACAGTCAAGACTCCGAGACACCAAACGGAGTCTTTAAAAACATTATGTGGTATTATCCCTAAATTCGAAATTAGTTCGTAAACAACTATTATATAAATTGATAGTCGTAAATACATAAAATTTCCAAGTATCAAAACATTTTTCTCCTACTATAGTCAGTAATACCACATAAAGATTTTTTGAATTTGCCGCGCTTTCTCAGGTCACGCTTTCGTTAGCCAGACTCTACCGGCGCATAGTCTTACCCAAAATTAAAAAAGAAAAACCACGTAAGAAATGGATTTTCATACACTTTTCTCTCCCGCTCAGATGCGTTTTCTCCCTGCATATTTGTTCGATATGCAATGACGTACTTTCTACCGTAAATTTGATAAAGTATCAAGGTACTTTCCAAGCAGGTGTAGTATAAATAATATTTCTTTTTCAGTTTGTGACTTATTACTTACTTTTCGCGGGTTTGCGGTTAAAAGGTTATCAGGCAACTAAAACTAACTTCTCGTTATTTTTAGTAGAATAATTTATGTTAGTCGCATAATTTATATATATACAGGGTTAAAGGAAAAGTCGTGCTAGATCCGTTAAGGGCGTGGAGTACCCATCATTTCTGACTTATTTCACTATGAAACACTCTACCCTAAACTTAACCATTTGCGAGATATTCGACTTTTAATTTTTTATTAAAAATTGCCGATTTTTAAGCTACTAATTTACTTTATGTGTCTTATTATTATTTAATTTATTCAATCTATATACATATTAATTACATTTTTAAATATTAATAAAAAAATATATAAAAACATTTAAAAATATAAAAAATAGTAGCCCACCGGTATCGGGAATAGGGTCCAAGCTACCGGTGGTCAGGGCTCTTGAGAGAGGAACCTCTTCACAATACGCGCCGTTTCCAGAAGTACTGCTCTCTGGATCAAGCCCTTGATCCAGCTGCCCAACGAGAGGCTCCTTAGATGTTGGTCGAGGCTCTTGGCTATTATACCATTGGCTGTGATGACTATCGGCACAATGATTGCTGTCTCCACATCCCACATGTCAACAACCTCGCGTGCCAGGTCAAGATACTTATTTTTTTTATCTATCTCAGCTTTCACGAGGTTCTCGTCATGGGGGACTGCTATATCAACAATCATTGTGCGACGCTCTAATCGGTCTATCACCACTATGTCAGGCTTATTGGCAACAATAGTCCTGTCAGTAATGATAGACCGATCCCAGTATATGTAATATTGCCATTATCGAGAACTGGGTCGGGCACATACCTATAGTATGGTACTTCTGATTCTATTTAAGAGCAAGTTGCTGGTGAATAATCCTGGCTACGAGGTTGTGTCTATGCAAATATTCTCCGTTAGCCAGACGAGAACAACCGGAGATAATGTGACTAATGGATTCTCCCGGTTTGTGACATGCCCGACATATGTCTACGGTACCATCCTTCACAATATATTTCCGATAGTTATTCGTCATCATAACTTCGTCCATAATCGCACAGACAAAACCTTCGGTTTCCCCGAAGAAGTCACCAAAACGTAGCCAGGGTACGGACGCTAATGCATCTACATCAGACCCATGAAGGGCCATGTAATAGCGTCCGTGAAGCTCCTTGCTCTGCCATACTTCTCTGCGGTCATTAGTATCTAATACTACAGGTTTGCGCCAATTCTCGGTACCTAAGGACAGCGGAGTGAGGCCTTTATCCACCGCTACCACATCCCGATGCATACCCACGCCAGCTTTTAGGAAATATTCCCTAAGGCTGCATACCTCGCGGTTATGCAGGGTCTTAGTATTTAAAAAACCACGACCACCGCATTTCCGGGGGATATACAGCCTCATCACCGATGAACGTGGGTGATGCATCCGATTTGCAGTCAGCGTTTTGCGGACCTGCCTGTCCAAGGCGTCGAGATCAGTCTGAGTCCATTTGAGTATGCCAAAGGAATACATCAATACTGGCATAACCCAACCATTGAAGGCACGCAGCCACGCACCTTGTTTCCGCCTGATAGAAGACTATTCAGTACTTTATTCAGACGGTCAAAGAAGCGTTCCTTCAATGACTGTTTAACATAAGCAGTATTGATGCCTAGTGCTTCTGACATACCCAAATACTTGTAAGTTTCAGATGATCCGAGGGATCTCAGGTGTATGGAATCCGAGAGTTGAGTTCCCACGGATTCCATAATCTCTCCTCGCTTTACATGCATGACCGCACACTTGTCCACCCCAAATTCCATTCCGATGGCGCTACTGAAAATTTCTGTTACCTTCAGTAGCTCCATCAGTTGCTTATTATTATTATTGCATTTTTACATGTGTAATAAGATGCTTTAGGACGTCAATCATTAAAATAGTGCATAAGTTAATTGAATAGGCCGTAGTAGACAATTGAAAGAAAAGAAATAAAAAAAATATTATGACAGTTGTTCGGTAGATGTGTTTTAAAATATCTACGTTTCATCAGCTATCTAACGAGGTATAACAATCTAGGGTTTATTTAAATGCATTGAAAAAAACTTAGCTTCATAGGCGACAGTGGAGAAGAAAATTAATACTTAGCCCTAAAAAGTAAAATAAAACAATAGGTAAGCATGAAATGTCATTTATTAAATCAGGTTTTCACACAACTTTTTCTTACTCTTCAGTTCATGTTCAACATGGCTGCCTCTGTTTCTAATACATTGTCGCATCCTTCTACGGAGGCCAGTCTTCACTACTCCAGTGGTCAACGTTATCCTCATTTGATTTGCTGCATCCACAATCCTTTCTCTTAATTCTTCCACAGATGAAACTGGATTTGGCTCGCTGTAGACAAGACTTTTCATGAAAATCCATGGGGGTTAGGTCCGGACTTCTTACTGGCCATGGCAACGGCCCACCTCGTCCTATACATTTGTTTGGATAATTTTTGTCCAGTGAGTTTCTGACACTTCTCCTGAAATGGGCAGAGCAGCCATCATGTTGGAACCACATGTCTCTGATCAAGTTGAGTGGTAGATCATCCAACAAATTACTCAAGTCTCCTCTCAAAAAGTTTTCGTACATTTCCCCATTTAGATTGTCCGGGAGAAAGTAAGGTCCAATCAAATGATTGGAGATAATGCCCATCCACACATTCACGCTGAATCTTCGTTGGGACCCCTTCACTCTTTTCTTATTGGGATTCCTTAGTTCTTTTGGGGCCCAGTAATGGGCGTTGTGATAGTTAGTTATGCAATCTTTATCAAATTTGGATTCATCTGTCCACAAAATATTTCTTAGAAAATCTGGGTCTTCTACGTCAGCATTTAGCATAAATCTGCAGAAATCCAACCTTCTCGCGGGGTCTCCTTCTTCAATAGTGTGTACTGTACTGTGTGTAATAGTACGGGTATAGTCCAGCAGTATGCACTGTAGACCACACTCTCCATTGCGAAATTCCCAGATCACGGGCAACAATATTAGTGGAAGTAGTCGGATGCGCTCGAAAACGTTGCACTATCTCATTGTCCTCTTCTTCGTCGTCAACAATTCGTGGTCTTCCCATGTCTGTATTTCGTCTCAAAACAGAGCCAGTTTCTCGAAGTCTTCGATAAACTCTGTCAAAAACGGCCACATCCGGCACTCGACGACCGGGGAATCGAGTTATGTATTCGTTGCGAGCTTGCGCAGACACACAATCGCAGTATCCGTAACAAATAAGCATATCAGCATATTCCTCAGGTGTGTAGGACGTCATCTTCAACACTTCCGTATCACAAGTACAAATCAGAGTCCGGTTAACAAGCACAGTAGTCACAAATCAGAAGAAATAGCCCAGAATCACAGCCAAGTCGAGAAAAAGAGCAAAACGATATCACATCTACTATGCACGAAGCACAAAAGCAGACTGATAACCAAAACAATATCCCATGTTGTATTCCCAGCCCTAACCTTTTCTTTCATTCGCACCTACATAAATCGTCACTTGTCTCGCTCGCACGGTGCGTCTTATCTTGAAGGACAATAGGCGCGGGACCGTTAGAACCAGTGACGGATTAAGACTACTTGATGACCTAAGCAATCCATGCCTGTGGGCCCCCTTATCCGTATGTCAACTAGAATCGGTCTTTAAACCTTTACCGCCTAAAAACATTAGTTTTTTGTAAAATAAGATGATGAGACGTAACGTATTTTAGAAGTGGAGTAGGTGCGACAACAATAAAAACCAAAGCATAATTTATTTATTTATTGAAATGTATTACGTACGCATAGAAGCCGGCCGGCACAATTACTCAAAAAACAAATTATTTGATTGACACAGATTTGCGGGGGCGCCAGGCGGGGAAGAAGTGGTTTGTGATTGGCTGATCGCAATTCCGGTACATTCGAATACTTTATGTCAACTTATAACGCGTGAATTTTCAAATTAGTCCTAGAAACTTATTTTGGTGTGGTTTTTGGCGACGTGACAGTGAAATGTGATGCCCTAAGGACGGATTTTTTTGTGCTCCTTCTGGTACCAAGTGATGCCCTAGGCAATTGCTTAATTTGATGGGTTAATCCGTCACTGGTTAGAACTGGACTACCTGGAGCGTCCCAACTAATTTTTTTCCACGAAATGTAATAGAAATCCTAGATTGTTATACCTCGTTAGATAGCTGATGAAACGTAGATATTTAAAAACACATCTGCCGAACAACTGCCATAATATTTTTTTTTGATATCCCTTAGAGAAAAATAAACTTTCTATTTTTTTTTTTAATATTTTACTTTCACTTGTCTACTACGGCCTATTCAATTAACTTATGCACTATTTTAATGATTGACGTCCTAAAGCATCTTATTACACATGTAAAAATGCAATAATAATAATAATAAGACACACAAAATAAACAAAATTAAATTTAGTAGCCTAAAAATCGGCAATTTTCCAAAAAAAATTAAAAGTCGAATATCGAAGTATAATATAAGTTTAGGGTAGGGTGTTTTATAGTGAAATAAGTCAGAAATTATAGGTACTTCATGCCCTTAACGGATCTAGCACGACTTTTCCTTTAACCCTTTATATATATTTTAAAGATGCAATGTGGGTAGAATTCACATTACTAGCAACATTGTTAACCCCTCCAACTAAGCTAAATATGCTTGTCTGGAGTGGGTTCACAACAATAGTGTAATGGGTAGGATTCGAATTCGGGACCTCTGTGTGAATCCTGCTTTATTGTGACTAAAACAGATATCTTTGTGTCGATTGTAATGGCAGAAAAAGCAGTAAGAGCTAGTAAAATTATAGCGCTGCTGGAAGAGGGGTGTAGCCAATGTTACCTCTCACAGCGGTCAAACGTGAGTTGTTCAACCGTCCAAAGAACCTGGACTCGATACCAAGAGACAGGTTTCGTTCAGAGAAGGCAAGGTTCTTGGAGAAAACGTTGCACACAACCACAAGACGACCGCTTTGTAGTAACTCAGGCGCTCAGGAACCGCAAATGCAGTTACATAGACCTCAAAAGAAACCTTAAAGATGTACGAGGAGCACAAGTTAGCCTGTGGACCGTGAGGAGGAGGCTTTTAGCGACTGACATACGCAGTCAACGACTCAACAACAACTCCGATGAGGCTCAAATTTATCTGAGTGGTGAGGACCGACGTCGGCGAGTGTTACGAAGACCAGGGGAACGCTACACCGACGTGAGTTTTGAAGAAATCACCCCTTATGGTGGAGGGTCCGTTATGTTTTGGGCGGTCATAAATTCCAGCTATTGTACAGAGATAGTATTCATTGAAAATGGCTCACTAAATGCGCAAAGGTACGTAACTAAAATCCTTTGTCATGCACAACCCGCACTGACTGTAATTGGTGAAGATGCCATTTACATCGACGATAATACTCGGGCCCACCATTCTGGCGACGTAGATGCTTATATGCAAGAGGTCGGTATTCGTCGTTTGGATTGGCCAGCGTGGAGCCCCGACCTTAACCCCATCGAGCACGTCTGGGACCTCTTCCACAAAACATCAGGGAGCTTAAACGTGTGATCTCGACTGAGTGGAAACACATTCCACAGGACACCATCAAAAGCCTGGTGGAAAGCATTCCGAGGCGATTACATGCCGTAATCGCTGCAAGGGGAGGTCATATTCGTTAATTTATTTATTTATGTCTTTTTTTATTAAAATATAAAAATACTCCATTATACCCATAAAAATTTCTATTTTATTGCAATGTTTCAGTTAGCTCTTTTGCTCGGAAGTGTGAAGACGTGTTGCCAGTCGCGCTGTGTTTTGTGTGAAGTGACTTGACTACCAGTGTTGTGATTGGCATATGTCCATATTTTCGATTCCTTGTTACTCTTGCGATGTCTTTGCCTAAGGTCTACGCCCAGTGGGTGGAGTCTGAGAGAGATAGACGATTTTTGCGAGTCCGTGCCTTGAATTAAATTTGAAAACTTCTTCTAAATGTTTTTGCGGCTGCTCGGTAGTGAACTCGGACCCTTGCCGTGTAAGGTGAAGTGTGTTTACGTACAGTTGCTTGCTTTGGCGAAATATCAGTATATGTCTATTCGCCTGCATATTTTGACTTTACTTCTGACTAGTTGCTATTTACGCAAATAAACAGCATGCCTCGCATGATGCGCTCGCCTCCGCAATGTTCACACAGCAACTGTGCGCTTTTGGAAACGCGATCGGAACCAGATCTCAATCTAGCGCCAGTGAATTGAGCAACATTACTACAAGTCCAACGTTTTCGAAGGGATGTCAGCTTTACAGAACCGGACAACTTTGAAAAATTGAAAAATGTGCTGTTGTCGTGGAAAACCGACCAAGATATTATTCTCAATAAATTAGTAACTGAAGTTTCCGAGCTTAAACACCAGAAACTCAATAATACACTTCTGGACACATCTATTGGCCCACCTTAGAGTTTAGGTTTCGGTGGCCCCTACCGAAATATGATTGCTAGATTGAACAAAAACTGTTGATGCAGTTTTAAACCTGATACATTTTACCATCTTTTTCGATCGTATAGTTTTAAATTTGAATTCAGAATACCGTACGACATGGACCTACGCCTAACAAGTCGGATATGCGCCTTGTTAAAGGCAATTAATTTTTGAATAAAAAACATGTTTTATCAAATAAAGGTTTAATTTAATAACGCGTGTTGCCTCCATGGGCATCTACCACAGCTCTCATACGATTAGGCATAGAGTTTATCAACCGCTCTATGAAATTTTGAGGGATCATCTCCCATTCCTCTTCTATGGCAGTTTTCAACTCCTGCATCGTCTGGGCAACTGGCTGACGAGCCCTAACACGCCTTTTTAGCTCGTCCCACATGTGCTCAATGGGGTTCATGTCTGGGCTTCTGGCTGGCCAGTCCATAACTGTGATGTTCACATCCCGAAGATATTCCCTGACGATGCCGGCCGCATGGGCTCTTGCATTATCATGCATAAAAAGGAAATTTGGGCCCACATAGTCCGCGTATGGTATCACGTGAGGTTCTAAGCACTCACGAATGTATCTTTCAGCATTTAATGTTGGCAGCCGTGGTCCTGTAACAACCTCAAGTTGAGTTTTGCCGCTCGCGGATATACCGCCCCAGACAGTCCATGAGCCACCGCCATAAGCAACCCTCTCTTCAAAGCAGCATTGTGCGAAACGCTCTCCCTTACGCCGGTAGACCTTCTTCCTTCCATCATTGCCATGTAACACAATTTTAGACTCATCAGAAAAGAGTACACGGCTCCAATCTTGCTGTGTCCAATTTAAATGACTGCGTGCGAAATGAAGGCGCGCTGTTCGGTGGGCTCGCTTTAGTTTGGGCCCATTAGCTGGCTTGTGTGGTACCATATCGCGTTCTTTTAACCTTCTCCGAACAGTTCGAGCGCTCACAGATACTCCGTGGAAGTCGCGAAGTTGGTTTTGTATCTCAATGGAGGTAAGGTGACGATTTCTCAAGCTGGTCGTCACGATGAATCGATCCTGCCTTTCAGTTGTGACCCGAGATCGTGGCCTTCCTTGGCGACGAACAAAGCCGCCAGTCTCTAGGTACCTCCGATAAACATTTCGGACCGCAGATCGACTTAAATTAAGTTGAGCACTCACGTTTCTTTGGCTGTGTCCGGCCTGAATAAGTGCCACAGCTTGGGCGGCGACTTCAGGTGAAGTATCCATAGATTATTGATAGAACCTCACCTTAATGTTAAGAATAAGTAATGTTTGTTGCAAAAGCAAAGATATCAATCACTTTTTCAAGAATTAAATCCAAGTAAACCAATAAAACCAAGTTTTCTTAGTATTCGATTGTTTGATATCAACAAACAGGCTCCAAATTGTCTTTTGTTTCTTTAAATTCTGTGTTCGAAATTCAAAAAAAGACTATTGAATGAAATTGTGAATGTGCCAGGTTCAAAACTGCATAAAAACTTTTTGCTCGACCTAATATAACATTTTAGCTAGGACCAAACGAAACTGAAAATACAAGGTGGGCCAATAGATGTGTCCAGAAGTGTAGTTATGAAGACACGAGAAACCGTCTTGAGAGTTTGTCTCAAGGTTCTGTAACCTGCGTTCGGTAACCTGCGTGTGGGTGAATGGATGTGTATTTGAATGGGCGTGTATGTGAATGGGTGTGTAATATGGATGTGTTGAATGGGTGTGTGTGTAGATGGGAGTGAGGGATGGGTGTGTTGTGAGTGTATGATCAAATTACACCATTCTACTAAGGAGATTTTCTGTTTCCTGGTAAGTCAGACTTAGTAGCCACTTATTGACTTGTTTTTTACAAGCACGACTAGGCAGATAAAAGAAAGAAGTCGGCTAGAGCCATATCTGGTGAATAAAATGGTATACTAGCTTAAACTACTATCTATACCTATATAACAGGTAAAGGTAACCTATTAATTGGCTTAAAATTTCATTATAACTCTACGTAACTTATGATATTATGGTTTAATAAACTTCAAATAAAATCGTCAAAACTGTTTTTTACTTATTTCTATTTTCATTTCTTTGTCTTCTAGGTACAGCCTCATAGGTAATTGGGACACGGGCGTCACGTGTGCGCTTGCACAACTTCATAGCGAGATGGGTGACACACAAACTGCCAAACATCACTACCAAGACGTAAGCAAACATTATTTTCAACTATATCGGCTCAGCTCCCTTTTTGTGCCACAATACTTTGTTTTCCGCATAAAGACTTTAATACTGGTCCCAGCCGCATTTTCAAATCGACTGTCTGGCAAGTAATAAGTCATCATCATCCACAGCCTGACTTTACAGACTGCTGGGTATAGGCCTCCCTTCGCTTGTGCCAAGCTCCACGTTCAAGTGCCAGTCTCATCCAGGGTATACCCACGATGGTAACAATGTTGTCTGCCCATCTCGCTGGCGGACGACCAACGCTCCTCTTACAAGACCTTGGACGCCACTCGGTTAGAGCTAGACTCCACCTGCCAACACCGCGCCTTCCTAGGTATCCCAATCCCATTTGAGTTCCATAATGCGATTTCCGTTATCGAAAACCTTCGTACGTCTTCGGATCTAGACATTTGGAAACCGATCAACTATCCTGATGCCAAGCATGGAACGCTCCATGGCTCTTTCGCTCGCTCGCTCGCTCGCTCCACAGCTTCCTGTTTAAGTGTCCACGTCTCAGCACCATACGTCATGACGGGCGAAACACACTGATTGTAAAGGCGGGTCTTCAAGCATTGTAGAATTTTGTCTGATTTCAGAATGTAGTCCAATTTAGTGAATGCAGCTCACCTTAACTGTATTCTTCTCGATATCTCCGTTTGTTGATGTTCTTTTCCAAAAGAAAGAATATGACCAAGATAGACATACCAGTCTACCGTTTCCAAACTTTCATTCCGGACCTTTACAGATGGGTCTGAATTTCTGCAAACATTTGCCATTATCTTTGTCTTGGCCATATTCATCCTAAGTCCTACTTTGAAAAGCATCGTACAGGTTTTGAAGCATCTTCTGGAGATCATCGAAGTTTTCAGTAAAAATAATGAGATCATCTGCGAATCGTAAGTGAGACAAGTAAGCACCATTGACGTTAACCCCGCAGCAGTCCCAATCTAAGGTTTTCATAATGTCTTCAAGGACTGCTGTAAATAGTTTCGGAGAAATCGTATCTCCTTGTCTCACTCCCCGCGTGATCTGTACGGGCTTGGATACAGTATGTGGGCGGACCTGCAGAGTAGCCGATAGGTACATATATAATTCCCGCAGCATATCCACGTAGCGGAAATCGATGTGGCAGCGATGGAGAGCATGTAACACGGCCTAATGCTTAACGCTGTCAAAAGCTTTCTCATAATCGACGAAAGCCATGCACAGAGGACGGTTGTATTCTCGACACTTCTCCATCACCTGCTTTACCGTGTAGCCTAAAGCCGGCTTGCTCGATGGGTTGGGCTTCGTCAAGCTCGCGGGTAAGCCGAGCAGTGAGAATTTTAGTGATAAGTTTTAGTAAAAGACTAATGGGATGATAGTTATTCAGTTTTGAGATGTCACCTCATGTTTTTGTGGATGATAGTGATTATGGCGTTTTTCCAAGGTTCTGGAGTGCGGACATCATATAAAACGATAAAGTTTCACGAGAATCTTCAAAACTGGTTCATCACCCGCTTGTAGCAGTTCGACCGTGATACCATCTTCGCCGGGAGACTTATCTGCCTTCATGTCATATTTTTTCTAACCTCACACTGCAAAATAGGTGGTAACACTTCTGGGTTTTGATGTAGGGTAGGAGGTGCTCTAGAATCATCCCCAGCAAATATTGGTTCTATAGATCTAGAAGCGTACAGATCCTCGTAGAATTTTTCATCATTTGACATAATCTGAGACCGGTCCGTCACCATGTTATCGTTCTCATATCTGAGTTTAATTATTTGTTTAGAACCTGTGCATGTTTTCCTACGAAACACCTTTGGTCCTCTGTAATCTTTTATTGTATTAATAATGTTAGTGTTTAATATAATGTCTAAAGTCCTTACGTATCGCCGTTTTAATAAGCTTAATAATTACATCTATGTCCTTTTTAGGGTTCCGTAGCCGAATGGCAAAAAGACAAAGGCACTGTGGAAAACAAAGTTATTTGGCGTAGTTGTAAAAAATGTAAATAAGCTAGTTTTAGAAATTTGTAAGGTTTGTTTTGTCAAATAAATATACATATTATATTATACAGCGTGAAATTTAAATGGTTGTTTTCCCGCGGCAGGACGGTTACCCATCAGTAGTAGTATCGAAACATACAGTCAGACTTAAAAAAAATCGAATGTTTTCTTTTCAAATTATTAAAAAAATATTCACAAACTCGAAAGCGCGAGAATAATTAGTTGTTCAGTAGACGTAACGTAGGTATCTACACGAAACACGCACAAAGGAAAACGTGATTAATAAATGTTCAGAGCAAAAAAAGCTCTCACGCATGGTGATAATGCATTAACTACACTGCGCCATTTTTTGTTTCTAATATTTTATTTGTTTATAAAACGATTGTTTTACTAAGACAGCCATTTATCTGCGTGAAAACAACCATTAAAATTTCACGGTGTATTATTATAGTTACTGCGGAACCCTTCATGGGCGAGTCTGACTCACACTTTGCCAATTTTTATCATTTTTGCAGTATTTAGTGAAATATCTCTTCTAAATCAAATTTAAAGTTTCCGGTGACAATTTCTTTTGTAACTTTCTAGCTCCACTTGGTGTATTTTAGCAACTTCAGCCAATGTTCCACATAACAAATTGTTTAAATGATCCACATCCAGATTCTTGTCCTCAAGACCTTCGACGAATGAAGAATAATTCTTCAGTTCTATTCAGAAATTGTCCTTCAAGAGGGCGGTTTCCTGTTTCTCGTATCTACTTGCGGATTTTATCATCTTAACTCTTTCACTCTTCAAGTCAAACATAAACTTAGCTCTCACCAACCTGAGGTCACTTCCAGGTTCCAGCATTGAAACTTAAAAGAACCGAGACATCAGTAATAAGTACCATTACGTAATGTTAACTCCGCACAGCGTAGATATTAGGTAATGGACGATACCATCTTTCTATTAACACACTAGATTGTCGATGATATGCACAGGTTCGTATCCTTTAAATACCCATTTTCTTTGTAAGATGACTAAATAGGTTAGACTCAAAATCCACAACCTTGATCTGTTGTCAATTGATTGTGAATTCGTTTAGGCCAAAAAGAGTCATTATGGCGATATTATCTATATCTTGTTCTGTAATAACAATATTATAGTAGGAACTTTGTAGATTAATGCGGGAACACACAGCAAATAAGTGCAATCATGTATTCGAGACATTGGATATCTATCGGGTGTCGTTTTAGAATTGAGGTGACGATAGTCTCCACAAGGCCTAATCTCACCGTTTTTATTGTTTACGACGAGCAGCCGACTTGCCCAGCAACTCTTCGAAGGTTGGCATATACCTATCTCATTCATGCGTTGAAATTCAGCTTTAACTTTTTGTACGCATAGGACATAATGTCCGCCTGCGATTGTGCCTGTTTCAGTTTCCTTAATTTTTGTAATTTTTTTTCCACGCACATGGCTCTACACATTTCCTTGCCCGATTATTAAACTTAAAATGATAAAAAGTAATCTGGAGAGTTAGGTGTACGTCGGCTCCCGTAACGTTTTATTTCTCCAAATAAAAATATTTTGTACACATTTGGTATCGCTTCTCTCGGCCGTACTTTAGGTAGACATAGGTATTCTGTGAACAGTTTTAAGACTTAAAAAACAAAATAGGATAGCTTCCATAGATAAAATAAACAAGTAGATATGGCCGACAGACGAAATTATATCGGAACCGTGTGTTTCCAGTTAGGTGCTAGATGGAGCAACAGCTACACATGCAGTTTAATAAAATCAATAGATACGCACTCGTGCACACACCCGCATTTCTTAAATCAGAACGTACTATACAATCAATAATCAACCTTATTCCATCAAACACAGCGTGTATTTACCATGCACCGTAGAACTTATCCACACAAAAACATCGATCACTATCGTTGTACTGTGCAAAAGCAATTTATTTTACATATACGCTAGTGATTTACTAAATCGGAAAGTTATCGATTCTTCCATTTATTATTGTACAATTTTATTGGGCTCCTGAAAATGAAAAACGGCATGTCCAGAAAATATTAGAATAAAAATAAACATATTATTAAGAACATAACATAACCTAATTATAATTAAGTACTCTTTAACTTTAAATTTATTCACTGACCTGTGAAGTGGAGGTATTTGTGTAGCACTTGACGCTTTGATATTACTGGGGTGGCATGTTTTTTCAAATAGTGTAATCTTAAATTCATATATTTTTCAATTACTGTTTTGATAAGAAATATTATGTGCTTATTCATCGGGGACTGCTCAAACTCGTGAAACTTAATATTATCAAAGACATGTAATGCTATGAAATGTGGCAAAGCCTTTGCCATGAGTACCTGTTTGACATTTTTACTTTTAACTCTAAATGTATCATCCGTGAGACAAACTGTTTTCATGACTATTTCCATTCTTTTACAAATAGTTTAGTAGGTTATAATAGGTTTTTGTTATAAGGAAAACCCTAGTTAGTAGAGAAATTGTTAAATATATGAAAACAAACACACACCCATGCATAACAAATAAATAGCATGAATGTATTGACTTATTTTAAGCTAAATTCACTAATATATATATATTTTTTTTTTTTTTATTACGAATGAGCCTATAATGAATGAATTATCAGAACCATGTCGATTATTATAACGCATTCGAAGCTTCAACGGAAGTAAAATACAAAAACCATAATAAATAAAGAAACAGCACGAGGATAAGGCATAACATACGATAATTCGAAACCTAAAAACACCACCGATTATTAACCTAAAATTTAAGTAACTTACTTTACGAACATTGGTTACGCATTTCTCTACTACGCTGTAAAATAATCAAAATAAGCAAAAAAACATTATTTACATCGATCTTCCAACCGGGTTAAAACGGTTGACAGATTGAAAAATAAACTATTGTAGCGACGCCGACGGCGACGTCGGAACTCCTTACGCATGCTGCGGGCGTAAAATAAATTATTTATTCTTTTTTACTTTTTGTACACTTGACTTTTCAACGTATTTTTCTTTCTGTCATCTCATGTAAAATAAAAGTTAAACATATTTTCTTAGAGGTTTCCGTATGTTATAAAACCCCTAAACTATAATAGCAATATTTCTTTCGTCAATCGACATTGTTGTCGATAGCCTACGTTAGTGGATCTGCACAAGCACATCACTAACTCGTCGCAAGAAGCGGCGGCCTCACTACGCGATGAATCCGCGTAATACAGTATTGTTTTGTTATTTTTACATTGCTTGTCCAGTTACTTAGTGACGAACTCTGGTAGTTGTTAAGGAGCAATGTATTTATAGCAAAAGTAGTACAGTCCCTGTGATATTTGAGAACAAAAATAACATACTAAAAGCAAGAAATATTTTACGATTTATTGTTTTTCATGACTTTAAAGACAAATATTGTAAAATACTTGTACTTACATATGGTAAGTGATTCCATGATTCACAAAGTTTTGGTTTTGGCTTCGGTTTTTACAAGATACTACTGAACAACTCGGCATTCTTATAAGTTATCACGATCGCCGTCGAAAGCGCACTAGTTCGCGGAGACGGCCACTTGCCTGTGACATGAGCCCTGTGGCCATGTCGCGCGGACACCGATACGCTCCCTTGCCACTTCTCCTGTATTTTATACTTCTATGATAGCTCGCCATACATGGAGCTGGAACTAAAAAAATATTAATCAAACCTATACGAACGGGGTGTTCATAGATCGGTCTTAAAGAATTACTTTAAAGTCAATCGTTTGAAAGATAGACACTTCCAAAGTTGTAAAATGTGTGTGACCCCCCATTAAAATAATACAGAGAAAAACTAAAAAAACATATTGAAACTTTCAACGAAAATTTGTTTGAGAAAACGCATTGGGTTGTAAAAACTGAAAATATCACTTTGTCATTCATACAAACAGGATGAAAAACAAAGTTACTTTGTGTAGCTACTACACAACCCTTATGGGCCAGTCCAAAAAACCCTTGGCCAATTTTCTAAAAGAGTGGAAATTGTTATTAGAATGAAATGACGGATGAAACATTATACAATTTAATACTGTCCATTTTTACAGAGTAGGAGCATATTATCCATAGGGGAGCAAAGGAGGACCATTTTTTGTAGGTCCACCCCAAGGTGAAGACCAATTCCTGCTTGCCCCAAACTACATGTCAATACATCTTTTGCACAGCGCCATTATCCATTCTTGAACTCTCTACCGTATATATGTAACAAATTGCACACAAAACATAACATACACACATTAAATGTAAATCAATGTAAATATAAAACTAAACAATATCTGAAGTCACTAGACTACGACGAAACAAAAAATCTATTTAATACACCATATAAGTGACAATCTGAGTAATATTATACTTCTCAAATTCGTGTCTTTCTCACTCACTTTTATATATCTGTATAAATACCATTAACTTAACACATCACACCTACTACTATACCATTCTACACACATACGCCATCATCTTACACAGATCCAAGGATCTGTGTAAGATGATGGCGCACTCACCTCACCTTCACACACACACCCACACCGCATATATAACTCATCATCTACATACTTACGTTATTTCATATACATCACACTTTTCAACCGACGACAAAAAGAGGAGGTTATCAATTCGACGCGTATATATATATATATATTTTTTTTTAATGTATGATCATCGAGTACTCGAAGACGGCTGAACCGATTTGGAAAATTCTTTTTTTGTTCGAATGGGTATACTTCGAAATTGGTACCATTATCACCTAAGTCAGGATCTGATGATGGGATCCTGGAGAAATCGAGGGAACTCTTCAAATATTATAGGCACACGTATGGCGTTTTGGGTATTTCTTATAGTAACTTGTGCAGTTGCTCTCAAAAAGTACCATTTGGGGAAGTGGAACTGATGATGAAGACCACAGATGGCCGCCGAAACTACTCAATAATAAGTATTGAGTGGATTGCGATTCGATTACTTGAATATGGATGTTAAGCACTTTATGCTCGTCACAATGCATATGGTGATGTAGAGCTGATGGTGAAGTACCAGGAGAACTCCTCAAGAATTAACGGCCCAGCATTGGGAAAGGCAATATTTTGTAAAAGGTTATAAGTAGTTGACATTTAGGCTCGTGTAACTAGGTAAATTAAAAATCATCCAACTAAAAAGAGTGAAATAAAAACTTTTTAACAAAAAATTAAACCGACTCCCAACAAACACTGCAAAGTGAAAAATAACTTTAATTTCGGAAGTCGGTGCCAAAAACGAAAAAACAAAACTAAAGACACCGACTACCGAAATTAAAGTTATTTTTCACTTTGCAGTGTTTTTTGGGAGTCGGTTTAATTTTTTGTTAAAAAGTTTTTTTAAACTTTGCTTTGTCTGTTGGTCGGGAAATCAAAATTAAATAAAATTGGTTTTTTTTATTAATATATAAGGAACCTGCGATCTACCCCCTTACCCTTTTCAACTCACCTGATAAAAGTTGAATGACTCAACTTTTATCAGGTGAGTTGAAAAGGGTAGTGGTTTGACGAGGTAGGGCCACTGCTCCATCTCCCCTTAGTGAGTCAGCACATCGGCTCTCTTAAGTCTTATTGGGTTTGGTTGTAGAAGTATATTCGTAAGCGGGTTTGGGTGAGTCAGCAAGCGGTCCTCATAGGTGGCTGAGTATCGGATTACTTCTTCTATGATGGTTGGGATTTCCAGGTACTCGTGTATTTCTGAATTACGAGCATACCAGGGCGCCGATGATAGTACCCTAAGTATATTATTTTGGGCTCTGTCGAGGCTCATGGATTTGCTGGCTGTCGACCACAGTTGGATTCCATATGTCCAGATAGGTTTAATTATAGAGCAATATATCCTTCGTTTGTTGGATAGGGATAAGGCAGATTGTCTGCCGAGGAGCCAGAGTAGGTTTCTAAATCTTAAGTTGATTTCGTTGCGCTTCGTTTTTATATGAGTTTGCCATGTCATCCTACGGTCCAGGTGAAATCCAAGGTACTTAATGTAGTTAGATTGAGGCAATGTGTCGGGGCCAAGCTTCACCGGGGGACAAGTTTCGCGTCTTAGGGTAAAAGTGATGTGGTGAGACTTCGGGGCGCTTGCTTTTATGCGCCTTTTGGTCAGCCAAGCATTAGTGTTAGTAAGCTGGGTTTGCAACAGTCTGCTCGCTTCTATTGGATCACGGTTGCAACTGAGGAAGGTCGCATCATCAGCAAATGTCGCTACAGATGTGCCAGTTGACTGGGGTAGGTCACAAGTAAATATGTTGTAAAGGACCGGACCTAGAACGGTGCCTTGAGGTACTCCGGCTCTACAGCTAAAAAGAGAAGATCTTGTGTTCCGGAGTTTGACTTGAAAACTTCTATTACTAAGATAAGAGTCCATCAGCAGGTAGTAGGAGTGTGGAAGATACTTTTTAAGTTTGTAAAGTAATCCTTTATGCCAAACCTGGTCGAAAGCCTATTGCACATCGAGAAAAGCAGCCGAGCAGTACTCTTTCCCTTCCAAACATTGTCTTATTGTACAATAGACTCTATGTACCTGCTCTATAGTTGAGTGGTGTTTCCGGAAACCAAATTGGTGGTCAGGTATTACATGGTCCGTATCTAGGCAAGGAGATAATCGTGCAAGGATGATCTTTTCCCACAATTTCGACTACACAAGTGTCAGGCTAATAGGGCGGCGGTAAGATGAAACTTCGTTAGGCGGCTTACCCGGCTTTTGGATCATAACAATTTGAGATATTTTCCAAATTGCAGGACCATGAGAGGTTCTCAGGGTGGCATTGACAAGTATGGTCAAAAAGACAATGCATTTCCTAGGGAGCTCTTCCAGAAGCCTGGAGGTAATAAGATCAAATCCAGGTGCTTTCTTAGAATCCATTTTTGCAATTTCCCTAGCTATTCCTCTTGGTGAAGTAGGACTCAGGGACAGGCATAGTTGCAGATCTTGCTTTAGCACTTCATCTATTTCTGGTCTATCCGTAAGGCTGGGTTCAAAGACCCCGGCTAGGTATGTAGCAAAAGCCTGAGATTTTTCCTCATCAGTTCTAGCCAATGTGTTTCCAGATCTTAGAGGCGGAGAACACTGTTGCGGCTGAGGGAGGTACTTTGTTGCCTTCCAGAGGTTGTGGTTTTCATTTCCATTTGCTGACATTTTCTCTAGTCTTTTTTTAGACTTTCATTTTCAGTATAGGCCAAGAGGTTTTTGAGTTTTTTAATTGCTCGATTTAATTTAGTTTTATCCATGCACCTGTGGGTTGTCTGCCATATTCTGCGAAGGCGACGTTTTTCGGCGATTTTTTCCCTGATTACAAGAGGGACCGGCGCCCCACGTGACGAGTCCTTTAGCTCAGGGGTGTTAGACCACGCCGCCACTTGATTTTGGTTTGTGATATAGACACACGCGTCGTCTACTTCTTCCTTTGTTTTCAGTGGGACATTGAGTTCGATTTTTGGTTCCAGGTATTCACGAAAGTATTAGTAGTAAAATTGTTATTAACAAAGAAAATGTTCCACCTACTTGCAATATATAAATATCTTTGATCTAAGAAGTTCACATGGAGGACGGTTTCAATGTCCCCATAACACAGAATTTTCCTAGCATGGGGGTCATTACTCTTATTGATAAATGTATTTAAGAGCTCTGAAAAAAAAATACGGTGTTTTACCTGTTTATCTAGTATAAAATATTCAGAGGTCCCAAATCTCGATATCCAAAAACAAAAATGGTAGTAGAAATGTTCGAATGAATCGTTTGTGTGACATAGTAACGTTCGACCTAGCCACTTATATACATTATTCAATAACACTTACGTAAATGATTAAATGTTTGATACCTAATCTATTTGAAATTAAAATTTCAAAAATTGCTGATTTCCACCTTTCTTTAACGGAAATGTCTTTTTGTAACTATACCGGCATCATTTATGAGAAACACTCAAATAGTCTTATACGGACGATAGTCTTTTTCAGCCTTGTACTCGTAACAGGCTTCATCAAATAATAATAATAAATAAATAATAAAATGTTTATTCAAAATCTTAAGGTAAATATTAAATACAATTTCACTTAAATCTACATTAAGTTCACACATGTCATGTGCCTGAACTAGGTAATCCTGTGTTTCAGGCGAGAATAGGTATTTATATTTTTTTAAATAATCACATTTATATAAAATAAACTGTATATGGTCATCTTAGGTAATGTATAAAGGTGTAACTAATATGAAAATACTCTTAGTCTCTTATTCTTAATCTTAATTACATATAAATAAAATACGAACTATCTCTATTTTAGTACTAGTAATAACTTTTCTGTGTCTTCATAGGACATACTTTGAAGAGCTTCCTTGAGAGTCTTCTTGCAGTTACAATAATTTAGGGAATAAATGTTTAATTTTGCGTTTAGTCTGTTATAAAGTAGTGGTCCAAGGAACATATAAAATTTGGTTGTGAAAGCATGTTTTGTACTTCTGTTAAGGCAAACTAAATCTTTCCGTCTTTTTTTAGTAAATTCAGTGCAATAGGGAAGCGCTGTGTGTTGTTTTAGTACGGTGTTCATTATAAATAACTGACGAACTGTTAAATAAACTATATAATTGTAGGATACCTATATAATAAAATAGTAAATAGTAATAAAATAGTTACTAAAAAATAATTGAGGGCACGATTTGCTTTAATTATCTGTATAAAAGTACTATCATTTATGTGGTACAATACAATATTTATTTATTGCGCTATCGTACACAAACATGACAATTTATATTACATTAAAAGTTTATCTCTTAGAAAAATCAACTTTCATGTTAACACACACGAACATTCGCGCAAGTGTCCTGCACTGCCTAAACAAAACAGCAGGCGCAGGCATACATTTTCGCCGCGCCGTAGAATGAGAGGGGGATACTTCCTCTCCTACGCCGCGCCGGCTGTCTACTCTCCGTCCGTCTTACGAATTTTCGATCAGGTCACGTGTCTTGACGCGAGTTTAACATTTTTTACCCATTAAAAAAAAAGTGCACAACGCCGCTAAAGAAGGTTTCACTTCAAAAAAATCCTTCAAATGTTTGCCCTGGTTTGCCCATATAAAATTTCCACGACATAAGAAAAACTGTATAATGCTCCCTATCTCATTTTCTCCCACGTTAAATCTTATGAATTTATATTCTGTCTCTTTTTATTGTTGCTTTTTCGTTTCATAAAATTTCAAATCACAAAGACGCTAAAGAAGTTTTCACTTCAAAAAACCCTGTTTCTTGCTGCAATTCAAGGCTAATATTTAAATGAATTTCCCGTTTTATTAAGGTAAATAAAATATAACTTAATTTTAATTATTTTGTAATAGAATTTACTTAATTAACAATCCACATTATCAATTATTTTAAATAAATCGCTTAAATCCCGACTTGGCGTTTCATTTGAAATTTCCGAATTCTTAAAGTCATACATGTTTACATTATATAATTGTAACATTTTTGGAGATGGAGACAGATGGAGTAAACGTAACGCAAGATCCATCATCACGTTTCGTGTCATCATCAAACTTAACAGCTTTTCAAGGGACAATCGGTGTCGTAATTTGTTTTTCAGCATATGATATATCGAAAAAGCGCGTTCAATTTTAAAATGGTACAGTCATGAATGCAAGTGCAAGTTTGGAAATATTTTCAAGAGGCTTATTAAATGCCTACTAGCGTCACAATCATCAAATACTTCCGAATACTGCCTAGTACTAGTACCTACATAGATATACTACTTCCTAGTACTAGTACATAGATAATCTGTAATGTAGTAGTACTAGGCCGCTGACGGCCGCGCGTACATATATGTGATGCTTGTAAATGTATGTATGCCCCTAAAAATAGCCCTACTTATTTTTGGGCCCATAAAATCCCAATAAGCATTATTTTACCTTAAATTTGGGGCTAATAGCCCTAAGAAGTTTAATCCTGGATAAAAAATCCCCCTCAACTCACCCCTCAACTCGCCCCTCAGCTCGCCCCTCAACTCACCCCTCAACTCATCCCTCAACTCACCCCTCAACTCATCCCGCATCTCATCCCTCAACTCATCCCTAATTTCATCCCTCAACTCATCCCGCAACTCATCCCTCAACTCACCCCTCAAATCACCTCTCAACTCACCCCTCAACTCACCCCTCAACTCACCCCTCAACTCAACCCTCAACTCATCCCTCAACTCATCCCTCAACTAATCCCTCAACTCATCACTCAACTCATCCCGCAACTCATACAGCACCTCATCCCGCAACTCATCCCGCAACCCATCCCTCAACTCACCCCTCAACTCACTCCTAAACTCACCCCTCAATTCATCCCGCACCTCATCCCTCACGTGATCCCTCAACTCATCCCTCAACTCACCTCTCAACTCACCCCTCAACTCACCCCTCAGCTCATCCTTCAACTCACCCCTCAACTTACTCCTCAACTCACCCCTCAACTCACCACTCAACTCACCCTAAACTCATCCCTCAACTCACCCCTCAACTCACCCCTCAACTCACCCCTCAACTCCTACCTCAACTCCCCCCTCAACTCACCCCTCAACTCATCCCTCAACTCCTCCCTCAACTCACCCCTCAACTAGCCCTCAACTCCCCCCACAGCTCCTCCCTCAACTACCCCTCAACTCTCCCCTCAACTCCCCCCACAACTCCTCCCTCAACTCCCCCTCAACTCACCCCTCAACTCACTCCTCAACTCACCCCTCAACTCACTCCTCAACTCACCCCTCAACTTACCCCTCAACTCACCCCTAAACTCATCCCTCAACTCACCCCTCAACTCACCCCTCAACTCACCCCTCAACTCACCCCTCAACTCACCCCTCAACTCCCCCCTCAACTCACCCCTCAACTAATCCCTCAACTCATCACTCAACTCATCCCGCAACTCATACAGCACCTCATCCCGCAACTCATCCCGCAATCCATCCCTCAACTCACCCCTCAACTCACTCCTCAACTCATCCCGCACCTCATCCCTCACGTGATCCCTCAACTCATCCCTCAACTCACCACTCAACTCACCCCTCAACTACTCCCTCAACTCACCCCCCAACTCACCCATCAAATCACCCCTCAACTCACCCCTCAACTCACCCCTCAACTCACACCTCAACTCACCCCTCAACTCCCTCCTCAACTCCCGCCTCAGCTCCCCCCTCAACTCGCCCCTCAACTCACCCCTCAACTCACCCCTCAACTCCTCCCTCAACTCACCCATCAACTCACCCCTCAACTCACCCCTCAACTCCTCCCTCAACTCACCCTTAAACTCACCCCTCAACTCACCCCTCAACTCACCCCTCAACTCACCCCTCAACTCACCCCTCAACTCACCCCTCAACTCACCCCTCAACTCACCCCTCAACTCACCCCTCAACTCACCCCTCAACTCACCCCTCAGCTCACCCCTCAGCTCACCCCTCAGCTCACCCCTCAGCTCACCACTCAGCTCACCCCTCAGCTCACCACTCAGCTCACCCCTCAGCTCACCCCTCAGCTCACCCCTCAGCTCACCCCTCAACTCACCCCTCAACTCACCCCTCAACTCACCCCTCAACTCACCCCTCAACTCACCCCTCAACTCACCCCTCAACTCACCCCTCAACTCACCCCTCTACTCACCCCTCAACTCCTCCCTCAACTCCTCCCTCAACTCCTCCCTCAACTCCTCCCTCAACTCCTCCCTCAACTCCTCCCTCAACTCCTCCCTCAACTCCTCCCTCAACTCCTCCCTCAACTCCTCCCTCAACTCCTCCCTCAACTCCTCCCTCAACTCCTCCCTCAACTCCTCCCTCAACTCCTCCCTCAACTCACCCCTAAACTCACCCCTCAACTACTCCCTCAACTCCCCCTCAACTCCCCCTTCAACTCCCCCTCTACTCCCCCCTCAACTCCCCCTTCAACTCCCCCTCTACTCCCCCCTCAACACCCGACGAGACCCGCCTCCCCCCACCCCGCCCCCACACGGGACCCCTCTTACCCCTCACCTCCCTGAACACCCAACGAAACCTCCCCCGCCCCCTCTCAGGGATACCTCAACCCCTGCGACCTAACTCCTAGGTCCCAACAGATAGATACTGTCGCTTTTTCGTTTCATTAACTTTCAAATCACAACGATGCTAAAGAAGTTTTCACTTAAAAAAAAGTCTTACGCTTTTCGATCGGTCACGTGACCCTGACGCGAGTTTAACAGTTTTTACCCATACAAAAAGTGCTCAGCGCCGCTAAAGAAGTTTTCACTTCAATAAATAAAAAGTGGCCACTTTTTTTAAGTCTTGCTAAGACTTAAAAAAAGTGGCCAATTGCGATTCGGAATCGCCTGTGAAGGGTTCTGTAACCATAGATGCGAAAAATAACTTTGATTTTCACAGTGTTTGTGTAAATGACAAAGTGTAATTGCGATTTTTTTTAAAGTGCTATATCTCAAAAACTGTTCACTGTATCTCGTTCAACCCAATTTTATGTTGAAAGTTTTTATTACGATCTACAGAACATTTCTTTTTGTTTTTTCACTCTCTATAAATGTTTTTGAATGACACATTTTTGTTATATAGCTAATAAATCTGGGCAATATATGGGCTATATTTGATTTCGGAAACTGGAACACCTAATGCAGATTTTTACATGCGAGTAACGCCGCAGGCAAAACCTTGTAAATAATAGATATTTTATGCAGGTGGAAGCAGTATGGCCGTGTGAACTGTCAGCGCTGGAGTGGCTGGCTGGTGAGGCGCAGCCCGATGTAGCGCTGCAGTACTACCGCCGAGCTGCTAGACTGCAGCCCACTAATGTATGTAATTGAGATTCTCAAAGATTTGTAGAGAACTCATCATCTGCTTTTATATTCTATGGTTAACACAGTACATATAACATACACATAAATGATTAAATTAAGTTTTTTCCTTCACGAAGGAAGAGTTTTGGCCGAAAGGTGTTATGTTCTGGCGATTCCGTAGACAGATACCCGATACTGCGCGTCACACGACGCCTTTGCAGAGTATTCGTGTGAAATTGTGTTTATGTTATATGTATTAGTTTATTGATAAATAGTATATAGTAGTTTTATTGTGTAATATTAAAATATGTATTAGTTTATAGTCACTTTGGTAGAAATAAATAAATAGTATACATTATCATCAGTCAGTAACATGTTGTATTGTTTATCGCATCACTCATCACGGCTGAACACTATTGGCCTAAATACAGGCTCTGGCCTAGTTTGGCGGATAGCGTCGGTAATGTATAGAAAAATACATGTACTGTACCTTTTTGAATAATGTAAGCGAATATATTTGCTATGTTATTGTAACAATAAAGATTATTTATTTATCTGCTTATGGAGCGACTGCCTATCTGACGTCCACAACCCAGTAGCTGGGTAACACAATACCTGACCAGTGTCATATTTTCTGGGTTCTGACTACCCATAACGACTGCCAAAGATGTCCAAATGACAGTCGGGATCAACGGTTTATCGTGCTTTCCGAGTTGTTTATCACTACATAGTATAAAACAAAGTCGCTTCCCGCTGTCTGTCCCTATGTATGCTTAGATCTTTAAAACTACGTGACAGATTTTGATGCGGTTTTTTGTAATAGATAGAATGATTCAAGAGGAAGGTTTAGGTGTATAATTTATTAAGGTTTGCGGACGAAGTCGCGGGCAGGAAGCTAGTTCTTCATAAAATAACAACGACAACAGCGTGTCTTGCGTATAAATTCAAACCATATTGGCTACAAGTTCTAGAATGAAATCTCGACTAATGAAAATTAAACGAAAGTCAAACAATGTGATGGTCTGTAGACCATCATATTGTTTGACTTTTATTTAATTTTACGTTAGCTAAATTATCTACAGATTATTTAGTCAACGTAGGTATCACAAAAGGCTTTTACACACGCTTTTTTAGTATAATTTGTGTGTTCATTTCGTTATAAAAATCGGGTCTCAGTCTCTGGTTATGACGGGTTATTATGTGCGTAATATAGCCTATATTGTTCGGGTAAGGAAAAGGGACGGTTGAAGTATGATATAAAAGGATGCTAATCAATTTCATCTGACTTATCATAAGTCTCTAAGATCTGGTCAATGTTTACTAACCATGTTAGGGTGTCGAGACCCATTTCGGGCCAACAGTGTGCTTAGTATGAGTTTGAAATACTTTTGTCGTTTTCGAAAACTATCGCTTTGTCTCTTTCACACGTACCAGATTAGTGTGAAAGAGACAAAGCTATAGTTTTCGAACACGATAATAGTATCGCCACAGATAAAATAAATAACTAGATGTGGTCAACAGAAGAAATTATATCGGAACCGTGTGTCTCCAGTTAGGCGCTGGGCGGGGCAACAACTACACATGCAGTTTAATAAAATCAATAGATACGCACTCGCGCACACACCCGCATTTCCTAAATCAGAACGTACTATACAATCAATAATAAACCTTATTCCGTCAAACACAGCGTGTATTTACCATGCACCTTAGAATTTACCCACACAAAAACATCGGTCGCTATCGTTGTGCTGTGTAAAAGCAATTTATTTTACATATACGCTAGTGATTGACTAAATCGGAAAGTTATCGATTCTTCCATTTGTTATTGTACATTTTTTTTGGGCACCTGAAAATGAACCAAATAAAAAATGGCATGTCCAGAAAATATTATAATAACAATAAACATATTATTAAGAACATAACATTACATAATTATTATTAAGTACTACCTACTAAGTATTAAGGGCTACCCTGGCGCTTTCGACTTAAATCTTAATATTTAATTATCATAGTGATAGGTCAAATAGAAGTTGATGTTAACTTACATTACGCTCTTGATCGGAACATACCAGCCATATAGGTTGTATAGAATCCTGAAAAGTTGAATGACTGATTTTATGAATGTCCTAAAACATGAGAAGAGCTTTCAGTAATAAAATAAAATTTAACCCACTTCTGCAAAAATCAGTTGTACTCTTAATTTTGGAATTGTCCATTCAGGCTGGAACATTTCTGCGCTGAAGTGAACCGAGCATTTATGGTGCTATTTTGTGTAGGGTACCAGTTTGGTGGCATGCCTGTGGCATCAATCCATTCCTTTTTTATATTACCATCTTTTGGGAAGCTGAAAAGTACGAAAACCACTTATTTATCATTTACATACATCCTAAGCTACTTCTAAACGTCACCATATAATAAGCATCGCAATAATTACGTACCACACTATAAATCAAGATCTGAATGATTTTGACGTATATTGCTAATCCATTGCTACATATGTTCAAAATATTGGTCTGCTCAACAACGTAAATACCACAGTGAGTGTTGTTGATTTAGCATAATGAAACCAATTCCTACTGTAAGTGTGTTACGCAATTACCCCGCAGGTAATAGTTTAGTAGGTTATAATAGGTTTTTGTTATAAGAAAAATCCTAGTTAGTAGAGAAATTGTTAAATATATGAAAACAAACACACATCCATGCCTAACAAATAAATAGCATGAATATATTTACTTATTTTAAGCTAAATTCACTAATGTATTATCTGAACCATGCCGATTATTATAACGCATTCGAAGCTTCAACGGAAGTAATATACAAAAACCATAAAAAAATAAAGAAACAGCAACATAGGATAAGGCATAACATACGATAATTCTAAACCGAAAAACACCACCGATTATTAACCTAAAATTAAAGTAACTTACTTTACGAATATTGGTTACGCATTTCTCTACTACTCTCTAAAAAAATCAAAATAAGTAAAATAACATTATTTACACCGGGCTAAAACGGTTGACAGATTGAAAAATAAACTATTGTAGCGACAGCGACGTCGGAACTCCTTACGCATGCTGCGGGCGTAAAATAAATTCTTGATTTTTTTTACTTTTTTGTACACTTGACATTTCAACGTATTTTTATTTCTGTCATCTCATGTAAAATAAAAGTTAAACCAATTTTCTTAGAGGTTTCCGTATGTTATAAAAAACTTTTTACCGGTCTTTAGTTTTTTATTTTCGTTTTTGGCACCGACTTCCGAAATTAAAGTTATTTTTCACTTTGCAGTGTTTTCTGGGAGTCGGTTTAATTTTTTGGTAAAAAGTTTTTATTTCACTCTTTTTAGTTGGTCGATTTTTAATTTACCTAGTTACAAGAGCCTAAATGTCAACTACTTATATTCATTTACAAAATATTGCTTTTCCCAATGTTGGGCTGTTATTTGTTGAGGAGTTCTCCTGGTAGTTCACCATCAGCTTCACTTCACCATATGCATTATGACGAGCATATTGTGCTTAATAACCACATTCAAGTAATCGAAGCGGAACACATGAACTACTTATTATTCCTACTTATATATTGAGTAGTTCCAGTGGCCATCGGTGGTCTTCATCATCAGGTCTACTTCACAAATGGTGCTTTTCGAATGCAACTACACAAGTTACTATAAAAATACTCAAATCACAATAGGTGTGCCTATAATATTTGAAGAGTTCCCTCGATTTCTCCAGGATCCCATCATCAGATTCTGACTTGGTGACAATGGGACCAATTTCAAAGTATACCCTTTCAAACAAAAAAAGAATTTTCCAAATCAGTTGAGCCGTCTCCGAGTAATCGGTGATCATACATAAAAAAAAATAATAATATACGCGTCGAATTGATAACCTCCTCCTTTTTTTGTCGTCGGTTGAAAAACCCCTAAACTATAATAGCAATATTTCATTCGTCAATCGACATTGCTGTCGATAGCATACGTTAGTGGATCTGCACAAGCACATCACTAATTCGTCGCAAGAAGTGGCGGCCTCACTACGCGATGAATCCGCGTAATACAGTTTCGTATGTTATTTTTACATTGCTTGTCCAGTTACTTAGTGACGAACTCAGGTAGTGGTTAAGGAGCAATGTATTTATAGCAAAAGTAGTACAGTCGTTCTGATATTTGAAAACAAAAATAACATAGTAAAACCAAGAAAGATTTTACGATGTATTGTTTTTCATGATTTTAAAGACAAATTTTATAAAATACTTGTACTTACATATGGTAAGTGATTCCATGATTCACATAGTTTTGATTTTGGCTTCGGTTTTTACAAGATACCACAGAAAAACTCGGCATTCATATATGTTATCACGATCGCCGTCGAAAGCGCACTAGTTCGCAGAGACGGCCACTTGCCTGTGACATGAGCCCTGTGGCCATGTCGCGCGGACACCGATACGCCCCCTTACCACTTCTCCTATATTTTTGATTTCTGTGAGTATCGCAAACTCATACTAAGGCCGCTGGATGCGGCTGAGAATCAGTAATTAAGATGAATCGACTCACTATCTGGCCTCAATAACCCAGTAACTGGGTAATATTATGAGATTGAGGCAGATTATCTGGCTTCTACTTTCTCTGTAACGACTGCCGAAGATTTACAAAAGGAAGCCGGGAACCATTTACGGCTCCACCTTGAAGATCGATTCGTGGTGATTCGGATTCGTGGAGTATTTAACAACCCTTAAAATCCGCAAACACTAAGTATCAATAACAATTTAATGTCAATGCATATGCCAACTGTTACCAATATATTATTCTATACTTAAAATTCCGAATTGCAGCTGCACTAGCTAAGAACATTGACCTGTTTTCAGCCGTAATATAAGGCCAGAAAGTAACAGTACACGTTTGTTATCGTGATTCACTGTACTTTATCTAACAATAATAGTGATAAATGATTAATTAAAAACAATGACACCGTAGAAATTTCGAGATACCGCTGATAAGTTTACCCCACGGTGAGTATTAATTTGCGATGAAAACTCGAAACGCACTGCTTGCGATAATTTGCTGAAAATATCATTATAAGGATATCATAGCATTCGTCGCCACTTAGCATAGGTACAATAAAGTCACTACCAAATGCTCGGGGTCTGAAAACCTTTTATCAAATATATTATAATCCTACTAGAAGAAATTACCCAAATAGCCGAGTAACGATTTAGTCCGGTAGTAATCACTACGTCATTTAGCACAATCTCTATAAATAAACTTGAGTAACATACATAAAAGACAATTAATACAAAAACAGCACTTAGTATGTATTCTATTTACTCCTTATCGTAGAACATTCCATTTTCCGAATTATTGTGCGTCAATCCAGAATTATTATTGTGTACAGTGTAATAATGATATCTTAAAACAAAGATAGTTATCTTACATATTGACCTTATACTCGTATTATTGAAAACAACGTTACTGTTACTTTTAGTACTAATATTTATTTTAGAACTATGTAATTATATTTCTCTCCCTTTTCTTTAATGGACCCGCAAATGTGCTTTGTTATGTAATAGTCTAGTTAGTAGTAAGTTAAGTAGTTAATAGAGTTAACGTAGATATCAGATACTCATAATACTTATTTTTCGGCGTGAAATCAATTGACTCTTCTCGCTCTGTCCACCCAGAGCGGTAGGGAATGTCAGACTTCTACCGACTAAAAACTCACACTGCTTTTTCAGTTGCCCTGGAATTATAGACTAAGAGCACTTAAATTCTCTGCAATGCCTTCCAACTACAGCTGGCCTGCTTCTGTGGGTACGGTCAGAATACTTAGACCCATATGCTAAGCAAAAGTCACAAGTGATACTCAATGAAATTGAAGTTGAAAAACATTTATTCGGCTAAAGACACACACAGCAACATACAATACAAACTATACAGTATGTTAACTGACAGAGGGCGTTCCCGTTAACCCGCAATAGTATAGCATTCATCATGCTAAAAAAATATTACCATTCGAAAACAAAATGTTTTTTTTTTATATTAAAATATTCACTAAAAATGTTAAATTGATACGTAAAAGAAACACTCGCAATTATTTATGAATGCGTATGCGCGTACAGAGTGTTTCTTTACACGAACGAGGGTAAATAAATAAAGTAAATATTAAATAGTGTGTAGTGTTTTAAATATACATATAAGTGAAATAATATTGAATGATGTAATATCGTGTGCGATAAAACACTTATTGCCATACTTGATTTGTATGCTACCTTATATCATTGCAGTTTCTAGCAGCAACTTGTTCCTCTTTCGCGGTCTTGATTTTCATGAACCATCATCGCCAATTTTTAAATCACTACTCTGCAAAAGTAAGATATCACGTTGCGCAGAAGTGTAGCAGCCATTTTCTTACAGCCACAATGGGGTCTGTTGATGGGTGCGTGCCTGCGAGCCAGCGGGCGGTATCAGGAAGCACTGTCTCTCTACAAGAAGATGAACTCACGGTTCCCTGACAATGTTCAGTGTTAGTAGAGTTTTACGTTTTTACTAAAAAAATATAAATTTACATATATGTACCACATGTCTTAACTATGAAATATAAAATTATCCTCCTGCTGGGCTTTACAAAGGTTGGATAAATAAGCGTTTAAAAACATAACTTTTTTAACTTCATCATCATCTTTTTAACCTTTTCCCAACTATGTCGGTGTCGGCTTCAACTCCTAACTAGATGCAGCTGCTACTACTACTAGGTTACTACTACTACTAGGTTACTACTAGTACTAGTGTTATAACCCGGTCGCTGGGTAACACGATACCTCTTGGCAAGACTGGTGTCAGACTTTCTGGTGCTAGTAATGATTGTCAAAGATGTACGAATGACAGCCGGGAGCAATGGCTTAAGCTTTGGTTTCCTAGGAAAGCGGTGCCGTCATGTAGCGGCCGTAATATTACGGACGCAAAAAGGCGGCCGTCTTTACGGTGACGACATGTGGAAAGTTCCACGGCCGTTTTAACACAGTCTGCTTCATCGCTATCAATGAAACGTTCACGAAACCATCTGTCCAAAAGCGGTGCCTCCATTTGCATGACGGTCGTCTTGTCGGTGACAGATGGTTTTGTGAACGTTTCATTGATAGCGATGAAGCAGACTGTGTTAAGACGGCCGTGGAACTTTCCACATGTCGTCACCGTAAAGACGGCCGCCTTTTTGCGTCCGTAATATTACGGCCGCTATATGACGGCACCGCTTTCCTAGAAAAACAAAGCTTTAACGTGCTTTCCGAGGAACGGAGGAAACTCTATTATGTTATCATGATTACCCATTCACAGACTGATTTCGGCAAGCGAAGCTTACCCTTGAAGATCGACCAGTGCGGCTGTTATATTATTTTTAACTTAAAAATAAAATGCATTTATTTTGCACCCAAACAAGATTTCGTATTGCTTGGTAGAGAAACACACATCTTTCTGTTTACACAATTTCAACTGACTAACTGACAAAAGCTTGCACTGACGGGACGGGTCTACTCAAATCTGTGTGATCTTTCCTCAAAAGGCCATTTCAGACTAATCTACATAATCCTCATAAACGATTGTGAATATGTGCACTATGTAGGTTATTTTATTCGAGTTAAACATAATAAATTGTCTGGCAGTTTGAGTGCTTTTTGCGGCCTACCCAAAGGTAGTACCTTGGTATTGTTCGTCAAATCGTTAAGCTCCTTGTTCTAAGTTGAGCTATACGTCATTTGACAAATGCTTGCACTGTATGGACAGGCCCACTCAAGTCTGTAAGCATCTTTCTTCAAAAGACCGCCTCAGACTGAAACCTACAAGGTTCCCATATAATTAAACCAGTGTAGATTGTATGGACTTTAAAAGAGACGGACCCCTGAGTTTGTTTCGGTGTTTCTTCTCAGGGTAGTCAGTTAGAAAACACCGGCCTCATCTAGTTAATATTTACGAAAAAAATGACGTGTAAAAGTGTTATTTAATAACCAATTTGCAAAATAAAGATCATTTATCATTATCATTTATCAACAAACTTACTATACTATTTATATATCTTGCAGGTTTAAAGTTGATAGTGAAGTTGTGTGGTGACCAGGGCCTATCGGAGACGACCACGTGGACCAGGGAGCTGCAACGTGCACAAGCCAGGGTCAAACAGAAAGAACAACAAGGTAAGTTATCTATTGAACATGACCCACATTCTAGAGTGCTCCGAGTGCCGATACATGCATCTAGGTCTTTCATTTCTATTTTAGACCTTGAAAGAGTATTTAATTCGATTTACATTAGAAATTATCGATGTTGGAAAATTACTACGCACTCTTGTTGTGTAATCGGTGCGTATGTGTAACGTTCGACAAGCATCGTAAAATATCTTATCTAAGAAATTAGATCAAGTTAATGCAGTAAATAACAGTAAGCCCAAAAACTGTAGTGCTTATTTTGTTTCAGTATCCGTTACGTCAGCCGGAAGTGTTTCTTCGAGGGCCAGTCAGTCACCTATCGATCAATTAAAAGGTCAGCCATATGAATCCAATGAGCCAACTACTCCCAAATATTGCATAAGCTTTCTGCCGTGACACAATGATTTATTTTCATTTTTATCGCAATTATCTTTACAATTAGGTCAAACCACGGAAGTTCCCGAAAAAAATAATTTTATCACTTTTGCTTGTTTGTTTTTAATGTTTATTTGTAGTATCAACGTGGTGCCACTTGTTTATGTGATTCACTGCACTGTTTTTGTGAATGGTATTATGATGCTCACCTATTGTGAGTATTATTGCAAGGACTTTGTTATGATTCATGTGTGTGTTTCTGAACATAAGCGTCAATAGCATAATAGACTAGTGTCGGTCTTGTAATCGACAGGTCCAGGGTTCGAACCCCACCCTTTACACTATAGCCGTTAACCCACTCCAGACAAGCATATTTAGCTTACTTGGAGGGGATTTTTTTCCAGCTGTGTTGGACGTGAATGTCCTGTCCGTATAATTGCGATCATTTATTACCGTTTCCCTTACAACGCCACACTGCACGTGCATTTGTGTTGGTTCATGACGTTTGTGATGCAAAAGGAAATGTAAATGTGCGGTTTGTATTGTAGCAGGCGGCAGTCGCGTGGCCAGCGCCGCCCGGCCACACAGCGGCCACGCCCGGCCATACGCGTAAGTCTTACTACCACTATTTTTGCACATGCAAATGTCTTATTCATTTGCGTCAGTAACTTCATGAACTCCGAATTACAATAACTATGAAAGAACTATAATAGACTGATACTTTGAACTATAAAATTAAATTTATTTTTAACAAAAAATCGAACCGACATACAAAACACGACTGCGCTAAAAAGTGTAAAATAGTAATTGGATGTCTAATTTTGTTTATAATAAGGGCTGGGTTCACCTGGAACTCAACTGGTTCAAGTCAGAACCTAGCCATTGAATCATTTGGTTGGTTACGTATGGTATTCATACAAACCATTCCGGGGCATATGCGAGGTACCTATAAAATTTGTATTCGTGTGGACTGCTCGGCCACAAAGTCATAGAAAAAAAACGACTACGTCAACATTAATATTAGGGCTTTATTTATACCATCTACAATTTCTTCGAAATCGTATCAGTGATTAGCAAAAAGAATTGGACTTCTACGATGCTTCGTTTAAGATAACTGCGCGGCCATAGCTTTTAAATGCTGTAGGTAGTAAAGTCCAACATTAGTGTTTTATTTATACTATCTACAATTTCTTCGAAATCGTATCAGTCATTAGCAAAAAGAATTGGACTTCTACGATGCTCCGTTTAAAGCCGGCTCTACACGTAGGCCAACACAGTGGCGAATGTAGTGGCCAATGCGTATTGGCCAACGTGTAGACGGCGTGTTTGGGCATGTTGGGTGCACAAACACCCCCTCTACACGTTGGCGAATAGTCATTGGCCACTACATTCGCCACTGTGTTGGCCAACGTGTAGAGCCGGCTTAAGAAAACTGCGTGGCCGCGCGGTTATCCGCGTTTCGACCGCGCGGCCACGTTTAAACCTTTACAACTGTCTGAATATTGGATCTACGAATTTGCGACTTTCATTGTTAGTGTTTTACAAATTCCTTCGTAATGTTGACGTAGTCGTTTTTTTTTCTATGACATTGTGGCAGAGCAGTCCGCACAGACACAAAATTTGAGGGTTTCCCTCGATTTCCCCGGTATCCCATCATTAGATTTTGGCTTGGTGACAATGAGCCCACCTCGGGAGATAAAATTACGTACAAAAAAGAAATTTGAAAATCGGTCCGAAATTGGCGGAGAAATCGGTGAACATATACAACATATACAATTTTTATACAAATTGTCATTATTTAATATTTATTTTGACATGGATATTTACTTTTTAAAGTATAATATTTTATTTTTTATTTTATTTTGACATGAATATTTACTTTGTAAAGTATAATATATAATTTTTTGAATATTTACTTAATTAGGGTTAAGTGGTTCTTTTTTAATAATATTTTTTTTAAATTTCCATTTACTATTTTTTTTTCTCTCTCTTTATTACGACGTTGTCTGGCAGTTTGAGTATTTTAGCGACCTACTCAAATTTCCCGTCTTTGGCATTGTTCGTCAGGTCGTTGAGCTCCTTCGTAGTCCAAAGCTGAGCTTACAGACTAACTGACAAAGGCTATCACTGACGGGACGGGTCTACTCAAATCTGTGTGATCTTTCCTCAAAAGGCCATTTCAGACTACTCTCTACATAATCTACATAATCCTCATAAACGATTGTGAATATGTGAACTATGTAAGTTATTTTATTCGAGTTTGAGTTTGAGTGCTTTTGCGGCCTACCCAAACGTCCTTACCTTGGTATTGTTCGTCAAATCGTTAAGCTCCTTGTTCTAAGTTGAGCTATACGTCATTTGACAAATGCTTGCACTGTATGGACAGGCCCACTCAAATCTGTGAGCATCTTTCTTCAAAAGATCGCCTCAGACTGAAACATACAAGGTTCCCATATAATTAAAGATGGGCGTTTAAACGAAAAGCATATAATATAACATGTTATTTAAAATAAGCGAATAAGCAGATTAGTTTATAAAAGCATTTAACGTTATCTGCTTATTCTGCTTTTTGTTAAAATTAAAACGTAACCGCAAATATTGCATTCCGTTGTTTACTTTTAAAAACGACAATTTAATTAAAACGGGTTTTCGTGAACTGCTTAAATTGCTTACTTTGCTTTTTAAGTTTAATAGCGTTTTCTCCGCCCGGTTAAAAGCGTCATGTTTTGTGTATCTCCGAAACAATTTGTTTTTGAAGTTATGACTTGGACTTGTTTACGTAAACATAAATAGTGTAAAACATTTTTTCATGTGGTGAATTGTTTCGTAGGTACCAAGGAAATAATTCTGAGACTTTTGGACTTGTATATAATATAGTTTTTAGGTGTAGTTAATAGTGTTAATAATAGTGTAAATAATTTATAGTGTAAGTAATTGTGCTAATTTTTGGCGTCTTTTGAAGTGAAAACTTCTTTAGCATCGTTGTGATCTGAAAGTTTATGAAACGAAAAAGTGACAGTAAAAAGAGACAGACACATAAATTTTGGAATTCTGTTGCGGCCAAGTGGTAGAGCTTTTGATGCCCTTTAAAATGAGCCCAAACTCGGCTATCTTGCGACCACGGGAACGAAGTTAGGTCGCGGGGGGGGGTAAGGTAGCCTTGAGAGGGAGGGGGGAGGGGCGTCTCGTGGGAAGTTCAGGGGGGGTGAGGGGTAAGGGGGGGACACAAATTATTTGAAGATTTTTTTTTGAAGGTTTCACTTCTTCCACGTGTGAATTGCACACAAGTTTTTTTTCTATAAAAACAAATTGGTGAGCTAATAAAACTGATCTGCAAAGTAGGAAGGAAAGTTCATTGATGTCGTTTAAAACCAATAAGTACTTAAACTTAACCAACTAAAAAAGCAAACAACATAATTTCGTTATTTTTAATGTAAGCAATTAAATAAGCAGATAAGCAATTAAGCAGTTAATGTAAGTGACTTTTTATAAAAAATAAACGAATAAGTTCGTTAAAAGTTTTAAGTCGTTTGTCACATCTCTGCATATAATTAAACCAGTGTAGATTTTATGGACTTTAAAAGAGACGGACCCCTGAGTTTGTTTCGGTGTTTCTTCTCAGGGTAGTCAGTTAGGAAACACCGGCCTCATCTAGTTAATATTTACGAATAAAATGACGTGTAAAAGTGTTATTTAATAACCAATTTGCAAAATAAAGATAATAATAATAATATATAATATTCCACGACTCACACAACGCCATCTAGTCCCGAACTAAGCAGAGCTTGTGATATGAGTACTAGACAACTGATAAACATACATATATATTTCTAAATACATACATATTATAGATAAATTACACCCAGACAAAGAACAATTGATCGCGCTCATCACACAAACATTTGTCCTAGTATCATTTAATGCATAAAAAAACATACAGCCGATCAAAGTACCTCCTCCTTTTTGAAGTCGGTAATCAGTAGTAAACTCTCATTTTCTTGACTTTTGTGTACAGTGTATGTTGCGATAAAATAAAACAGATTGGATTTAGCTTGCCACTAAGGTGTATATTGAGTATTGCCACGTACATAGCCGTAATAATCCCTTCGGTTAACGTCGTGTCAGTACGTACGACACTATCACCTCATTAACGCTATTGCGCATCAGACGTTCATGCTAAAAAACTCAGACTGTGGCGCCTCGGGGTCAGTCGTCTGAATATTTATTGGGTTGGTTCCTTAATGAATTCGATCAGCCAATGCGTACTTAATGTTTAGTGAAAGGTAATTAACGTCACAATCAAAAATTGTGTCGTTTATATCAGTTCCTTCATTAGAAGGAAAGACCTGACGACAAACGTTTTATAATTAATAGTTTTAAAAATATTGTATTTTTTCTACACGCACAAGTCATTAAAAGTTCTTAATTATCTTTGTATCTTCTATCTACCTACCAATCAATTACCCACCAATAAATAGTAAATTCGCGTGCCCTATTAAGTATTTTGTACGCCTGAAATACTGAAAAAAATATGTAAATTAATTTGTTGATAAACGTAACTAATTTTATGAATAGGAAACTTACAAGAAGATTGTGAACCTAAATGATATGGCAATAAAAGCCATTTTCAAAACGTATTAAGTATTGTGCAACATTCAGTTATCTACATCCACACCAATATAATAAAGAGGAAAGATTTGTATATTTTTTATAATGCGTGGACAAACTCTAAAACTACTGAACCGATTTCAAAAATTATTTTACCAGTATAAAGCTACATTAGTAACATAGGCTTTATAACGTCATACTACGATCAATAAGAGCTAAGGAATTTTTCTAAAATGTTTGCAACATTACAAACAGGCTGAATTTATTACTTTTGCAAGTTTACTTTGCGAACGCTGTGTAAATGGTAATAGTTACCCAAAAATTATTGATGACTGAATTGTTCTTCTTAAAAAGTTTCATAAAAGGTCGGCCGATAGTTTTGCGAGATTTGTTTTCAAATAATTAGCAATTTAACTTCAAAACAATACAGTTTCACGTTAAGATATCATTTGCCATTTTTTTTTTATAGATAGTCTTGCGTTTGACCATAATCTCACCTGATGTTAAGCGATGATGTGGTCGAAGGTGAAGCACGCCTGCCTAGAAGTAACCTATTCACTCTTGACTTAAAGACTCCCAGGTTATAACTATCAGGAAACACAGACTCCGGCAGGGAATTCCACTCCTTAGCCGTACGCACAATGAAAGTATTCCCAAAACGTTTCGTGCGTATGGGAGGGATGTCCACCATGTAACGATGGCGCATCGCCGTTTGTCTTGTAGTCCGATGATGGAACGGGCTTGGCGGAATAAGACTGTGCAATTCCATCGCACACTCCCCGAAATGTAACCGATAGAAAACCGACAGGCTTGCAACACGTCGCCGATGTTCTAGGCTCTAGAGCCTTGTCTCGACCAGTTTCTCGTTGCCGATGAGCCTTTTGGCCCGTTTCTCTATACATAGACTCAAGTGCATCAAGCTGGTATTTGGCATATCCGTCCCAGATATGAGAGCAGTACTCCATACACGACCGAACTTGCGCTTGATAGAGGTTGAGCAGCCGTTACGATTATTAATGCCATTGCCTACCGGGGTTGCGGGAATGTTCTAACGAAATACTGCGGCCCCGGAACGCAAGGTCAATTAAAGGAACAGAGTGGGTTTTTAGTTGATAGAAGTCTGACTCTCCCGCTCCACTGAGAGCGGGAGAACTAATTTGATGTTTTTTTCCTCCGAATCAAATTTTGACGTTCTTTTTTACCGACTTAAAAGGAGGAGGTACCTACTATGGTCGGGTTTATGTATGTTTTTATAAATTTTCATCGATTTCTACGCCAATGGTGGACCGACTTCCAAAATTCTTTTTTGTTCGAAAGTCTATACTCCTGAGGTAGTCCCATTGTAACCAAGACAAAATCTGATGATGGGATCCCAGGGCATCCCTCAAATTTTATAGGCGTACGTTGTTTTCGTAATCATCATCTCATGTTGCTAGGCTGATGATGGAAAGTATAAGTCGGAATCTGGTTATGAAATCCCAGGAAAATCAAGAGAAACCCTTGAATTTAAGGCTCTTACAACATTTTACATATACTACTCAGAGGCACGTAATGTAGCCGAAACGCAATTTAGGGTGTGTAATCAACATAAATAGTAGATTTATCACCGAGGAAAATCCTCTACTTTTCGTACCATTTGCGAAAAAATTAACACAATAATAATATGAAATTAAAATAAACTTAACGTTTATGTATTTGAAGAAAACAAAAACGCGACAAATTCCTAGACTAATATTTAACGAGTCCGTTCACTAAAATATAACGAGTATGGCCACCCCTGGCCCTGATGACGGCTTGCATGCGATCTGGAATGCTATAGATTGTTTTTTTTTGTTCTCTTGAGGAATTTCTTGCCAGGCTGCTACCAGAGCGGTTTTTAATTCACGGAGAGTCTGTGGAGGGCTAAGACTCTGTATTATTTTTCTTTTTAGCATGTTCCAGACCTCTTCTTGCAGGCCACTGCATTCTTCGAATCCCGACCTCCGGAAGGGTAATCAGAAACGCAGTGCGCTGTGTGAGGTCGGGCATTATCTTGGATTAATAAAAAATCTTGGCACCCATGGACCCATGGACCCCGCGGACGGCTAAGGAGTGGAATTCCCTGCTGGAGTCTATGTTTTCCGACAGCTACAACCTAGGAGTCTTTAAGTCCAGAGTGAATAGGTTACTTTTAGGTAAGCGTGCTCCATCTTCGATCACATCATCACTTACCATCAGGTGAGATAGTGGTCAAACGTGAACCTATTTTCAATAAAAAAAAAAACAATAACATGATTTGGGAAGATGTCTTCAATGAAGCGCGATTCTCGAGTGAGAGCTTCATTAACCACTCACTCGGTACGAGCCTCTGTAGTTACTCTTCCCCAAACCATACCAGACCCTTCATAAAAACTCACTGCCTGCTTGGTACTGATTGACAGAAACCGCTCTCTATGCCTTCTCACACACGTTCCCGGTTATCTGGAGCTCTTAAGCCTACTCTACATTCATCAGTCTACAAAACTTTGCTCCACTGCTCGTGAGCCCAATTTACGTGTTCGTGAGCAAACCGCAATCGACTTATGCGATGGCGCCGGAGCAGTTCTGGCCTCGAGCTGATCTTTGAGCACGTAAATTGCGATCCTCCATCCTCCTTCGTACTGTTCGCTCACTCACGTCGACCCCTCTTGCCGTTTGTAGGCGCTGTCGGATCTCAACGGCAGTGAACAACATTGCGAGAGCAATAAATTGATCATCTCGGGCTGAAATGTACCTGATTCCGCCACTTTCTGGTCTTCTCGTGTAGAGGCCTGTTTGGTCGTGCCTTTTCAAGGCATAGCGCAGAGTTATACGCGGTACACATACAGTTTCAGCAATCTCTCGCTGAATTCGCCTTTCGAATCGAATTGACTACTAAGCAATACAGTTTGAGCAACTTGGTCTGGAGTAAGAGACATTATCTTTCGTTTCTAGAAGCAAGAATAACTACAAATTAATTGTAAAAACAAAAGAAAAACAATAAATGCCATAATCATTAAAATATATAACTTTAACTCACCAGTGTCCACTGCGTTCCAGCACAGAAATACGGTTCAAGGGTCACAAATGTGATACAAACGAAATTGTTTTGGTGCTTACCTTCTTAAATTAACAAAAACAAATCTATTGACAAACTGCCACTTGAAATATTGATCTGTGACAACAAATTAGCTTGTTATCGCACTGTTTAAGTTTGGGCCACACTCCGTGCCGCTAAGTGTACTATCTACTATCATTTCATGGTGCTGAGCTGATGATGGAAGTAATAACACCTGCAAGTTTCTAAAAGGGTTATCTCAACAAGTATTAATCCGATCATTTTCATGTTGAAATTCTTATTTTTGCGGCAAATTTAATTGGTCTGCCCATGGTGATACTTATAAAAACAGTATTATGTCAGTCAGTATACTAATTACCAGGGATGGGCCGAAATTCGGTTCACATTCGGTTCAACCGAATTTCGGCAGCTTGAACCGAACTTCGGCATTCGGCCGAAATTCGATTCAGATGCCGAACATTCGGCACAAGAAAAATAATACTTACTTGCACTATTTTGACTAAAATTTTATAGAATTAGAATAGCATTACTGTTGTAAAATTATGTCTTTTACTCACTCATGGTCATTTATTTTAGTTACGAACATTGTAAATGTAAATCTTAAATTAAATCGGGTCTTCTTATTAGTCTTGATAATCTCTGCCTAATTAATTTGACATAATAATTAGACATACTATTACAAAAATTAAATAAACTTATTATTCTTCTAACAAACATCGAGATTACAATTCGTAAATTGAATTAACATATCACGTTTTTGATTCACAAACTAAACATTCATTAACTAAAGGGTACTTATTTTTCTATCTACTCACTCATATTTAAAATTTACTAGAGGCAGGCTATGGCACAGTGTGTTTTTTACCTCAAAAAAGTGACATTTTATTTTTATTGCCCAATCCTACTAAGCTTTATATAATGAATATATGACGAGAACTCCCAGATGACAAATTTGAAAACTTGATTTTTAAAAAAAATCTTAAAGTTTTCGTGACCTTCACGGAAAAAATATTGAAATTAATTCTTAAAAAAAAAGTTAATCAGAAATCTGTGTTAAATTTAATGCAGGTATTTGAAGCGATCTTAGGCGCGTATCATTCCGTTTTTATTTCATCAAAATTCATGAAAATATTCACAGAAAAAAAATGTTTTACTGAATTTCGTATTTATTTTTTTATTCCTTTTATAACCCGAAGTAGAACCTCTACTTAGAACCAGTAGATTCCTCATACTAAGGTTTATCACCCGTAAAAATACTACATTCCACTTCGGCGGAAGTTTTGAGAAAACTATTTTCAAAAATATATGTTAGGGCTGTCAACTATTTTGACCTTTCTATATAGGATGAGATTTTTTTTTTTAATTTGATATAAACTGCTTGTGTTAGAGTCAATACATATAATATTGCAATCAGTTGGTGTTGTGGTACACTTTTTAAGTGGACAGTAAAAATCACAAATATGTGATACTAGCTTCCGCCCGCGACTTCGTACGCGTGGTAAGCTTTTCCCGTGCAAATCCTGATCCCGTGGGAATTTCTGGATAAAAAGTAGCTTTTGTGTTATTTTCGGATGTCAACTATCTACTTACCAAATTTCATTCCGATCCATTCAGTAGTTTTTGCGTGAAAGACAAACACATCCATCCATCCTCACAAACTTTCGCATTCGTCGCTCGCATAGCGTCGCTCCTGGCTGCCTTCTCTTCGGCGCAGGCAGAGGCAAACCGAAAGCTCGTCGAGTCTCTATTGACATCGCACTCAGGGACGCCGCCCAGTGTGAACTCCGGCACTGAACCGTCACCGTCATCGTATTCTGGGAATCTCGTCAAATTCACCTCGCGCTTCGATGGTTCGTCGGAGTATCCGGAGGCGGTCGAGGCATTCATAGACGCCGTCGAGATATTTATGGATTGCGCTTCGGTCAGCGATGAGATGGCACTTCGTGAACTCCCCATGTTACTTCATGGGCAAGCAGCAGTTTGGTGGCGTGGCATCCGTCATGAAGTTACGTCATGGTCAGAGGCTGTCAAGCGCCTGCGTTCGATGTATGGCATACCACGGCCACCGTACAAATTATACAGTGATGTTTTCGCTGCTGAGCAAGGGTTGGAACGCGCCGACGTTTCTATCGTAAGATTACGATCTCTGTTGGCAAAACTACCGTATCAATTACCAGAGAAACGAGACTGGACATGATTTATGGTCTACTTCACAAGAGAATCAGGTAGCGGTTATCAAGAGATTCTGTGAGTAATATTGAATCGCTGATAGAAAAATCTCGCAGTATAGAAGAATCGTTGTCGGAGAACTCCGCGTCGCTGTCGTCGTCGTGTTTAACTACGAGGCCTGCCCGCATGCTCAGCGAGTGTGCGAGCAACACGTCGCTCCGGGATCAAGCTCGACACCGCCGCCGCAGGTTCGCGCCACCCGCGCCCCTACTGCGCTGCGCAGTCCACTCGTGAACGAGCGCAATCGCCGCGTAGTGATCAGTGTGTGAACAAAAGTGATAACACTGATAAGAAGTTGTTCTGCGTGTATTGTAAGGCGCGAGGACACGTACGAAACTCCTGTGATAAGCTAAGTAAACGATCTCTTTCTACTTACTCTGGCACATCTTGCTATAATTGTGGTGAAAAAGGTCACATTAGAGTTAATTGTCCTAAAGGTAAACAAGATAGCGCCGGAAATAGTAACTCAAATGTTAAGTCAGAAAATGTATTTCTTCTGTTTATATGTATAGGTAGTAAGAAGTTATGTTCGCATTTTGTTAACGATAATAATAAGCAGGGTCGGCCTATCGTGCGCGTGTGTGTACAGGGATATCAGGGTACCGCGTCGGTGGATACCGCCGTGCGTCGTAGTACTGCAAGTCATTCTCTTTATTCCTTACTGAAACGTATTGGTTCAAACTTTCGCGCCGAAACGATGTCGTTGAAGCTTGCGGATGGTATTGCTAGGAATAGTGATGTACTACTGACGATAGTTAATATTCAACTGGGTTCATTATCGATACCTATTGAATTCATTATTTTACCTGATGCCGTTAACAACAATACTCTGTTAGGCATTGATTTTATTATTAAAGCTAAGATGGTTATCGATTTCTCCAATTGGACTTGGCGTACAATGGATCAGCCTCGTACACCTCATAGCTTGTCATGGGAATCCGAACGCGAACCCATTCAGTGTGCTTCCGTGAACGTACTGAGGACGGATGAGGGCGCTATGTTATCAGAGTCGGAGAGGTCGACGTTGGGGAATCTTTTATGTGAGTACTCCGATATTTTTGATTTAGTCGGAGAGCTTACACCATTTGCGGAACACCACATAGATACCGGCGACCATCCGCCTATTGCTTTGCCCCCGTATCACGTTACGCCTGCCAAGAAGGAAATCATGCATGCCGAGTTAGACAAGATGTTAGCGGAGGACGTGACCGAGGAGTGTGAATCCGCCTGGGCAGCACCGTGCGTCTTGGTACCGAAACGTAATGGTACGTATAGGTTTTGTGTCGACTACCGAAAGTTGAACGCGGTCACTAAGACGGATGCGTACGTACCCCATGCCGCGTATTGACGAGCTCTTACAGTCGACCAAGAAGGGTTGTGTAATGAGTTCTCTAGATCTTCGCAGTGATTACTAGCAGGTAAGGACCGCCGATCGTGACAAAACTTTTGCCCTTTGGTACCTATCGCTTCAAACGTATGCCATTTGGCCTTAAGAATTCGCCAGCGATGTTTCAGAGGCCCTGCAGTCACGAAAAATACTTTGCGCGCGTCACCCGTGACAGTCTCTGTGCGCCCGCACCCCTATCTTAAGTTCCTTGTATACGTAATTGTAACGTTATAGATTTATTCTTAATCATAAGAACGTGTACCTTTATGAATAAAGTTTTATGTAACGTTATAATACCTATTTCCCTATAATTATATTTTTCCGATGAAGTGTTACATGTAGCGCGGGAAGGGGTCCACCCTCATTAGGCTTTTGCTGCAACCCCGCGCTTATACATGTAACATGGAGGAACGGAGGTGAGGCACCATGGAGCCATTTCAGACCCATGGCGCCATTTTGCCTCAGCAGGGGCTTACCCAACCTGCTGGGGGATGTCCGTTCGGGTCCCGACCGGCGGACTCTGGGCTAGGGGGACATGAGGGCGCTAACCCTCATGTCAGTACACGAGTGGCAAGCGAAGCTGTGGACTGTGCCACAGCCGACACCTCTCAACCTCCGGGGGTGTCTTCAAATAGGCAAGGAGGGTGCACTAGACTTCACTTATATGAATGTTTCTCTGAAGAAAGTAAAAAAAGAGAGGAAAAACGGCTCACCCGAAGATCTCACTTATTCAGAATTATTGAAAATAATTATCCGGGAACTTGGACCTAATTTAAAAGCTTTGTCATCAAATAACACAAAGATAATTATCCGGGAACTTGGACCTAATTTAAAAGCTTTGTCATCAAATAACACAAAGATACTTATTGACAAAATCAGATTTTTCCTTACTAAAACGATGAAAATGTTCAGGGCTTGCCAAAGCAATAAAAAGCTCTTCAAAAAAAGGCATAAGACATATTTAGAAAAGTCTTTTATTGATGACTTACCAGAACATTTGAAATGTCATACCCACGATCCACACGAGACCACTAGCGTGTCTATTTGTCTTGAGCCTGAGCCTTCTCCAGAGCCCGGACCTTCAGGCAGTTCTCAGAACAGAAGTTTAAGCTACAGACAGGAACTAAGGTCGAACAAACGCATGGAGGAATTGATGCAAAATGAACCGCCAGCCAAACTCATCAAAGGTTTTGTTTCGGCGATATCAGCTCCGCCAGAAAATAAAATGAACCCAAGATCTAAAAAAGACCTAGAAACAGTTATTCAGTTATGTCTTGAATCGCCAACCCGGGCTTCGGAGGTTTACAAAAAAATTTCATCAGAACCACAACCCTATACTCCCGAGGAGGCTTTGGGAGTGATGATCGATAGAAAATTAAGCGTGGAAACCTACAAAGACATACAACGGGATCTGAAAAGTCGGGGTTACCCAGTTTATCCACCATATTCTCAAGTGTTTCTGGCAAAAAAAGCATGTTATCCTACAGAAGAAATAAATTTGTCAGATGTTGAAGCATCAGTTTCTTTGAAAAGGTTGCTGACAAACACCTTAAAAAGGAAAGTGCAAAGTAGCGAAGAGAGCTTTACGGAATTTTGCGATCGCAAAAAATAACAGAATTGAATTGTGTGTTTGAAGGATCTTGGGGATTTGACGGCAGCACTGGACAGTCGTTTTATAAACAAAGCTTCGATCGATCTGATCAGGACCCTCTTGCTAATGAAAATAGCCTGTTTGCCACCACTTAAGTGCCCCTGCGTATTCAAGCTGAAAAGTTACGCAATCTGGCTTAATCCAACACCCCAGTCATATCGTTTTTGCCGCCCCTTACGCATCCAGTACAAAAAGGAAACAAGTGATTTGATTCTCAACGAGAAGGCTTGGGGAGAAGACCAGATAAGAGATTTAACACCTATAGCTATACAGTCAACTAAAGGGTACACAATAACTTTTACTTGCAATTTAACATTGAGTATTATAGATGGAAAAGTTTTAAACATAATCACCGGAACCTCCTCACAATTACGATGCCCCTTCTGTAAGTTGACATCTAGCAATTTTAATAATTTGGAAATGTGCTATTCTAAACCTGCTTATAAAAGGAAATATGGAATACGGCATAAATCCACTCCATGCTTGGATTCGTATTTTTGAGTTTTTATTGCATCTCGGTTACAAAAACGATCCAGCTGTGCAGAAATGGCGAATCAAAAAAACACTGCAGAGAGCCGCATAGTGGAAGAACGAAGAATACGAATTCAGGGCGAAATAAGAAGCAAAATGGGTTTATTGGTGGACATAGTGAGGCCTAACGCAGGTACCACTAATGACGGCAATACTGCTCGAACTGCTCTGTGAGATAAATACAAATATACAAATATATGTTTGCAGACATTTTAGGACTCCAATCTTGACTATTAGATGACCTGTATAATATCCTGGTCACAATAAATTGTGAATTACCAATAGACTCCACCAAGTTTGGCACCTATTGCAAAGCAGTAACGGAAAAATATGTCGCGACATATAGCTGGCATCCGATGACGGTGACTGTACACAAAATTCTAGTGCACGGTCAAGAGATCATCGATTCCAATATCCTTCCGGTAGGCATGCTCTCCGAACAAGCAGCTGAATCAAGAAATAAATTCTGGCGTAGAGACAGAGAGCAACATTGCCGGAAAATGGAAAGGAAAAAAACCATGCTTGATCTCTTTCACCGTGCGTTAGAGTCATCGGATCCGGTGATTTCAATGCTTCGCTTCCATCGTCGACAAAAGTTTTCTCGGAGTCTTCCTCTACCAGCTGCCGTGCGAAATCTGCTGAAGGCTGTTGATCATGACAAAACAGACATGCATGCACAAGAAGACGAACATGCAATTGAGCTAGAGTTGTCACAGGAGGATGACAATACTGATGATGAGAATCTAATAATCTTAAGTAATGAATCTAATCTAATTGAGTAAAATAATATTGTTGTAAAAAAATTATTGTAAGTATATTTGTCTTGTAAATAAATTTTCTTGTAAATAAAATATCAAACGTTAATGTAAATATATGTACACCTTTCTGTTTTTGTTTTTGCACTCCTTTAATTTATTTAGTAATTTTGAAATAAGATTAAGATTAAAATTGTAATTAGGTTTAATTCTATTATTAATAGGCTCTGTATGTAACACCAGATTATGGAAGAGGTCTTTTGTTACAGGTATCTTTTTACTTAAAAGAAGATCTCTGCAATGTTTTTGTTAAAACCAGTTGATTCTGAAATATACTTTTTATTATTATTTATTACTGTATTATTACTGTAAATACATTTGCTAGCACCCCCTACTATCTCAATCGGTCGAGAAATTATAAGTACTTTAATTTTGTATGGCGGCCATCTTGCATTTCGCCATTTTGAAAAAATAATGGTGATTCATCAAATTGCCAAGGTAGCTGATCATTTTTAGTTTCAGCACCGACGCACCAAGTCTTACCGTTTCAGCGGGCAGCCGGTCCACTCCCTGATGCGGAGCAGATCTTCAGGATCTCGAGGTTTTCGCATACCCACCGGATGGTTCCGACCAACTTCCCCATACATAATTTTCACCCCATTGCTCCTTCTGGGAGAGCAATTATGTCGATGAGTGAGTCAGTCAGTAGTAATGTAGCTTTTTATTAGGTTTCCGTAGCCGAATGGCAAGAAACGGAACCCTTATAGTTTCGATATGTCTGTTCGTCTCTCTGTCTGTCCGTCCGTTCGTATGTCACAGCCATTTTATTTCGAAACTATTAAGACTATACATGTGGAACTTAGTAGGTAGATATATTCTATAAACTGCTTTCTGATTTTAACAAAAAAAATAAAAAATATTTAAAATAAAGGGAATACATGGAACTAGAACTGAAAATATTTTTTTCATGAAACCTATGCGTGTGTGGTATCCATAGACAGGTCTTTAAAAATGATATAAGGGTTTCTAAAATCACTTTTTCATAAAGACAATCGTTTAAAAGATATAAGCTTCCAAAGTGGTAAAATGTGTGTCCCCGCCCCTCTAACTTCTATAATAATGGAGTGAAAAATCTAAAAAAAATATATGTCTGTAGATCTTAATGTAAACTTTCAACCAAAATTGGTTTGAACGAAATGGGGTCAGCAGTTTTTGAGATACAGCGTATTTTCTAAAACCGCAAATATAACTTTGTAATTCACACAAACACTATGAAAAACAAAGTTATTTAGCGTAGTTGTAAAAATGTAAATAAGCTAATTTTAAGAAATTTTTAAGGTTTTGTTTATTCGTCAAATAAATATACATATTATATTATTATAGTTACTACGGAACCCTTCATGGGCGAGTCTGACTCGCACTTGGCCAATTTTTATATAATATAAAGATGTTTTAAATTGTTTTCGTATTCAAATTTTATTAATTTATGCTACGTTCAGCTATGGTAATTACGCACACCGTTTCTTTAAGTTTGCCATACAAAAAAAATATTAATGAAAAAGGACATTTCGATGTGACCTTACTGTGACAACCCTAAATTTATAATTTGACCTCAAGACTAAAAAATGTATTTTATAAAACCTACGCCGAAGTGGAATGTAGTATTTTTACGGGTGATAAGCCTTAATATGAGGAATCTACTGGTTCTAGGTAGAGGTTCTACTTCGGGTTATAAAAGGAATAAAAAAATAAATACGAAATTCAGTAAAACATTTTTTTCTGTGAATATTTTCATGAATTTTGATGAAATAAAAACGGAATGATACGCGCCTAAGATCGCTTCAAATACCTGCATTAAACTTAACACTGATTTCTGATTAACTTTTTTTTAAAGAATTAATTTCAATATTTTTTCCGTGAAGGTCACGAAAACTTTAAGATTTTTTTAAAAATCAAGTTTTCAAATTTGTCATCTGGGAGTTCTCGTCATATATTCATTATATAAAGCTTAGTAGGATTGGGCAATAAAAATAAAATGTCACTTTTTTGAGGTAAAAAACACACTGTGTATGGTGCAAAAACACCAAAAACTCTGCCTTATCTGGCAGAAGTTTGTTACGTTTCTTTTTTCGTATACGTTTCCTGCCTCCGATAAAAGTTGCTCAGAACGTACAGAGCTTCCAGGAGACGATAAATATATTCGAGATTGAAGTAAATGCGTAAACAAGTCACGACGTGTCGCTCTCGAGAAAGCGCGCGAAATTGAACCGAAATTCGGCCGAACTTTTCATTTTAACCGAATGTTCGGCCGAAGTTCGGATTCGGTTCAAACCACATTCGGCCTATCTCTACTAATTACATTCAAAATGGAACAAAACAAAATTACAAAAAAAATTACCGAATAAAAAAGCGATAATGGATGTCTATTTTCGTTTATAATTTGGTCTAGGTACCAGTGGCGAAGGGTGAATTTTCATAAAAGGGAAGCCGGACCAAAAAATGCTTACCTTGCTCAAGTGTGATGCGTGAATTCCAGTAACTGTGGCCCTGTGGCTGACTTCGAAATCTTGTAACTTCGTAAATAATTATTTATTATACAATAGACACACATGTTTCTTGGAAGGCCCATATAACAAAAATACGATCGAAACTTTCTACGTTTAGTTATGCACTTCGAGAAATAAAAATATCTACTGATCTGCAAACATCACTTGTTACCTATTACGCCTACGCTCACTCGTGGCTCAGCTACGGAGTTATTTTATGGGGTTATAGTACAGACGCGCGCAAGCTCTTTATAATGCAAAAGAAATTGATCCGAATAATCGTAAACATAGAACAGACCGATAGCTGTAAGCTGTACTTTATTCAATTGAAAATTCTCACTCTCCCTTCTATCTATATCCTAGAGATATGCAAATTTGTACGTAATAACATACACTTTTTAACAACCCGCGGTGATAAACATATTCACAGATCTGTTAGATATAGAAATATGCTAATGTTACCCTCATCACGCATGAAACTAAACTACATTCAAAAAGTCCGTATGTTATGTCCATCAAAATTTATAATAAACTACCAGAACCATTAAAAAATGAAACCAACTATAACAAATTTGTAAAGAATCTCAAACAAATATTAGCTAATAAAGCATACTACATTGTAAACGAGTACTTAAATGAAAAAACAATAATGATATAATAATTACAAACTGATCTCACTGAATTTAATAATGTACCTAATTTAATTAATATTTCTTAAAATTGTTTATTGTTAATTTGTGTTGTTTTTTATTATTATTAAATAATATCTCCTATAATAATTATAGTTTGTTAATATGTTTTGTTATTTTTTTTTCTTCTAAATTGTCTATAAAATGATTAAGTTAATAGTATAAAGTATTTTATTGAAATTATTTAATTTATAGTAAATGAGTATTGTGATATAACTTTGGAATAAAATCAAATAAGAATATAATATAATATAATTTAATTTTAAGTAATTTGCTGTGCCCGACCGGGTCCATGATGATCATATTTTGTAAACCTACCACCTAAGTTCACATTGTGGAATGCAATAAATAATTGAGTATTGAGTATTTGTTTAATTGAAAATAATAGATTAATATTTATATATTCATATATAAAATAATAGACTAATATTTGCCATACTTCAAAAGGGAAGCCGGTAGGAATCGTGTTGTATGGAGCCTTCGCCACTACTAGGTACCTACTCACCTGGTTGAAGTCGTTGCCAAGCCAAAATTCACTTTATAGTGCAGTTAGTGTTTTTGTTAGCTTTGAAGTCGGTAAATTTTTTGTAAAAAGGATTTTTTATGAGTAGCTAATATACGCACGGGTTGTATTTTCGAAATCCATGCGGACGTAGTCGCGGGTTAAGCGCTAGATCATAGTAATTATATAATATACAGTTAAGTATGTTAACTAACAGAGGGACACTCTGTACACGCGTACGCATTCATAATAAATTGCGACGTTCCCGTCCTTCAAGTACGCGTGTACTATGCGAGCCAACTAAGAATAGGATCGCTCTTTCTGCCAACTTCACACGATAGCAGTACTTATCTGACAGATAAGTACTGCCAGCAAAAAAAGAAATGCGATTAAGAAATGTTATGTTTTTTATTCATAGATTTAATTATTATAATATATGTTAATTTTTATAAAATATAATTACTTGAATTCCAAAAATAAATATTTTTTTGGATAAATTAATAATTTATGGAAACAATATTCATTAAAAAAATAACTAATATATAGTTAATGCTACTGGTAACCCTAATATGTAACCATTTTAATTTGGCGTAAAAATTATTAGAAATACCAAAAAGAGAACATTAAATAATTAAACTGAGTATAATTTCTTTATTGATTTTTCTGCACACCGTACGCTTTGGTAATGAAGTTCGCGAATATTGCTGAACAAAATGGCGTCTTGACAGCGCTATTCTTAGTTGGCTCGCATAGTACAGAGTGTTTCTTTTACGTATCAATTTAACATTTTTAGTGAATATTTTAATATTTAAACAAATAAAAACATTTTGTTTTCGAATGGTAATATTTTTTTTAGCATGTATGGATGCTATACTATTGCGGGTTAACGGAAACGCCCTCTGTTAGTTAACATACTGTATAATATTGCATTGCATCGAATTAATAATAATAATTCAGCCTATTACGTTCCCATTTCCCCCACACAGGCCTCCTCTGTATGACAGGGAATGCGTCGAATTATGCTGTATTATTTTGTCCGTAGGTATTCGACTACACCGAATCAGGATGGGTTGCAGCCAGTCGGCAGGTCCATCAACCGCTCGGAAACCAAGAAGAAAAATATCGATGAATTTGACGATGACCTACCTTTGCCACCAGAATAAATAAAAATGAAATGTTATATACTTATACTTGTAGTGTAAAAGAAATAAATTACATTTATACTTAGAATCGATTGCATCTGTTTTATCTACTCTGATATAATTTATTTTCAAATTGCATCGTGGAATACATTGATTCTATTTTTGAAGGAGCAAAAATTAAAACTCACGAAAATTCTAAATTTAAACCAACCCCATCATAATAAAATGATATTTATAAATCTAAAGAACCTGACTGCTCAACTGAAATGCAAAAGCAGGCGGGACCCAATTGAACATAATATATTTATTTTTTAATAGTATGGGTCCCGCCTGCTTGTCACTTTTAAAAATGAAAAATGTTTCTTGCATTTCAGTTGAACAGTCGGTTTTTTTAGATTTTTAAATAACTTTTATTTTCAGCTTTTTTTTTACTTTAAATATAAATTAACAGTTTTTTAGTTTCCCTGGTCCGCCTGGTTGTGTCCAATTGGCACCCCACCAGATTCAGAAAGTGAAAGAGCAAAGTCCATATTTTTAAACTTTCTCATTGTATTAATTTTATTAGTATTACGGTAATGATAATTATAATATACCTGTTTGAAATCCTTGTGTTGAGCCCTTTAATTTGATACCCATATAGTAGTATTCGAAAAAAAAAATATCTTTCATCAAGTTCGCACAGCCACCATGTTTGATTTTTTTTAAAGTCTATAGTATAAAGACTATATATATACATCTTGAAGGACATGTTGCGTCCTACATGGCGTTATTTACCGATGATGCTGCGTCCCACTGACTTTGTGCGTCCGGAATACGGACGCAAGATTGACCGACCCTCATTTTTAGCCCAAGGGTCCCTCATGATCATTAGAATACAAGGGCGAAAAATTGGCATGGGCGTAATTTCATCACTACAATGCCTTTTAGCGTATAATATAGTTGCCGAAGTTTTTAAGATACGTCCATTTTCAACCGACGAAAAAAGAGGAGGTTATCAATTCGACGCGTATATTTTTTTTTAATGTGTGGTCACCGATTACTCGAAGACGGCTGAACCGATTCGGAAAATTCTTTTTTTGTTTGAAAGGGTATACTTCGAAATTGGTCCCCTTGTCACCAGGTCAGGATCTGATGATGGGATCTTGGAGAAATCGAGGGAAATCTTCAAATATTATAGGCACACCTATAGCGTTTTGGGTATTTCTTATAGTAACTTGTGCAGTTACTCTCAAAAAATACCATTTGGGGATGTGGAACTGATGATGAAGACCACAGATGGCCGCCGAACCTACTCAATAATAAGTATTTCGTGGATTGCGATTCGATTACTTGAATATGGATGTTAAGCACTTTATGTTCGTCACAATGCATATGGTGATGTAGAGCTGATGGCGAAGTACCAGGAGAACTCCTCAACAATTAACGGCCCAGCATTGGGAAAAGCAATATTTTGTAAAAGGTTATAAGTAGTTGACATTTAGGCTCTTTTAACTAGGTAAATTAAAAATCGACCAACTAAAAAGAGTGAAATAAAAACTTTTTACCAAAAAATTAAACTGTCTCCCAAAAACACTGCAAAGTGAAAAATAACATTAATTTCGGAAGTCGGTGCCAAAAACGAAAATACAAAACTAAAGACACCGCTACCGAAATTAATGTTATTTTTCACTTTGCAGTGTTTTTGGGAGTCTGTTTACTTTATTGGTAAAAAGTTTTTTAAGATACGTCATCTTAAAATCGACGAAAAACTTAAGGAAACTGTATTTCCCCGAATGCGGCAGACAAAATATCACTTATTGCAAAAAAGATAACCTTATATGTGCTTTGGGATCTCAATATTACTAGAATTAAAAAAGATTGATCCATCCATTAAAGAAGAAGAAAATCCAAAGAAGGCTTACAAACTACTGAAACATATACACAAATTTTAGAGACTGTGTATTGTAGGGTTTTATTATTAAATAGGCGCAGGCCAGGAGAACTTCAAAGAATTACAGTGCACGATTATTTAGAAAGCGACAATAATGATAATAATAAGTATGAAGAGTTTGATCGTGCGCTTACTGCCTCAGAAAGGATTCTTGTAAAGAAATTTAAACGTGTTGTCATTAGAGGTGAACGCGGCCGCGAAGTACCAGTTCTGTTTAATACAGAAGTTCAAGATGGTATTAAATTATTATTATCGATTAGGCATATTGTTTTTGCTTCGACACCAAATCAATTTTTGTTTAGTAATCCCGGTTATAACAATACAATTTATGGCTACAAAGTTTTGGAAAAGCATGCCAAATTATCAGGTGTGAAACAGCCTAAAGCAATATCCTCTACAAGGCTAAGAAAACATTTAGCCACCTTATCACAAATTTTTAGCATGTCTGAAAATGATATGGAGCAGCTGGCTACATTCATGAGCCATACTAATGAAGTACATAAAAAGTCTTACAGGTTGCCAGATGACGTATACTAAACTGCTAAGATATCAAAGCTTCTCTTTCTTATGGAAGGTGGAAAAGCAGACGCTTAGAAAGGAAAATCTCTCGAAGAGATTGATTTAGATTTGTATGAGGAGCTAATTGATGAGCCCGTGGACAACAACGAAATTATAGACTATGATCCTGAACCTACTTTAGATGCTAAGGCTGCGTTTCCACCAGAGACGTGCGATGGAAATGTGTCGTGCGAGGATGTCTAGCTGTGCTGTGAAAATGTGTGGGGGTTTCCACCAAAGCTGTGCGATGAAAATGTGCCTACGAGGATGTGTAGCGGAGCTGTGAAAATGCGCATTAATGTGTGGTGCGAGGATGCGCAAACCTCGCAACACATCCTTCTCAACACATATTCCTCGCAACACATCCCTCATAACACATCTCTCGCACACATCCCTGGCACACATCCCTCGCTTGTTTCGTATGCGCAAAAATCTAGCTCCGCTGAGCCGTTTCCACCAGAGCTGTGCTGACCGAGGCGAGGTAAATGAAGCGATTCTATTGGTTCTTTACAAACACATCCCTCGCTACCTGTTTATACATACTTACCTGTCCAACTCCGGACTTACCTGTTCACACCAGCCTGTGCCTCTGAGCTTACCTGTTTATACATACTTACATGTCCAACTCCGAACTTACCTGTTCACACCAGCCTGTGCCTCTGAGCTTGCCTGTTTATACATACTTACCTGTCCAACTCCGAACTTACTTGTTCACACCAGCCTGTGCCTCTGAGCTTACCTGTTTATACATACTTACCTGTCCAACTCCGAACTTACCTGTTCACACCAGCCTGTGCCTCTGAGCTTACCTGTTTATACATACTTACCTGTCCAACTCCGGACTTACCTGTTCACACCAACCTGTGCCTCTGAGCTTACCTGTTTATACATACTTCCCAACGAGCACATTAGTGGAAATAGCAGCCTATTTTGTTACTTTGGGCTGTAAAATAGCGCTTTAAGGGTTCAAAAAGCAGTTCAAAGTTGCATATCTGCATCCGTAAACGTCTATAGTTATAAAAGTTACTTAAGGTGCTATAAGCTGAATCAAATACTACCCTAGCCTTCACAGTAGTCCACGGTAGAACTCATTTACCACTTACACCTTTACATGAGAGTTACGAAGGTCATTCTGCCACTCACAGCTGCATAGTAGTTTCCATTGTAACTTGTATAGGTTATAGTTATAGTAACCACTATTATACTACTATAAGTTTCATTATAGAAATAATAGAAACTCTTATGCATACTATAGTTACAAAAAATCATCAGTGTAACTAAGGCCTTTAGTAGCAATAGTCATTCCTTGCAGGCTCAATCCATTCGCCATTTTACAGCCACTTTTGTAACTATTATAAAACATTTAATAAAATGGATGTTAAACGAATAAGTACGTAACTAGATCTTATTTATTTATTTATTTATTATATACTTTATTGTACACCTTACAATACACTTAAGGATACAAATAATTAATCTTATAACCTCAAAAACAGGAAAATAGGAGCTTTTTGTGGCTGTGAGTTGCACTAGGGGAACAAAAATCACTGGAAGCGTTAGAAGGGTGAAAATTAGCACTATGATTCTCAAAAGGGAGTTATTAGAGCTCAAACTGCAGGTTATGACTACAGTACAATGACGCCATGATTTTTTAAGAAAACTTATAATTCACTTGCAAAATTGAGTTGATATACATTGGTTTTTCAGTTAAATGTGCATTAAATGTACTGGTAAACAATCGGCCACTTGCGAATAGTAAGTTATCGATACGTAAAAATACGGAAATAAAATTTATTCTGTATAACAAATAAAAAATATCACATATCTTTTGTTAATTTTTTAAATATCATAAAAGCGCGTTAAAATTACTCGAAAATTATCTTATATATCTACAGTAAACTGGACAGCGTTTTAAGTATCTTTATATATCTTGCTAATACAGAATACAAACATTTACTTCTTTATGTTTTATTTTCATGATGGCGACGAAAACACTTTACCAAAATATTACAAACAATGTCAACTGAAGATATACAATAAAGAACTATAATCAATTCATTCGTTCAAAGTAGTTCAAAATCATTCAAAAGTAGCGCTACGAGAGCTTTAGTATAGCGTTAATAAATCGTTATAGCTATTAAGGAACCTTTATGCAACCGTTGTGCAGGTTAAATGGAACTTTAGGTTGCATAAAATGGCGCCCAAATAGCGCTAAAGCGGCTGCTTTAAGTCTGCAGTAGACGCTCTAGCGCTTACGTCTATTACCATAAGTAATAATCGGATACGCTCCAAAGCTCTAATGCAGCCCATTTGTGCTAGTTGGGTTACCTGTCCAACTCCGGACTTACCTGTTCACACCAGCCTGTGCCTCTGAGCTTACCTGTTTATACATACTTACATGTCCAACTCCGAACTTACCTGTTCACACCAGCCTGTGCCTCTGAGCTTACCTGTTTATACATACTTACCTGTCCAACTCCGGACTTACCTGTCCACACCAACTTGTGCCTCTGAGCTTACTGTTTATACATACAAACTTACCTGTCACTCGACAAAAATGATTATATTGCTTTTTAAGATTTTGTAGACCACCAAAGTGAAAATACCTACGCTATACATAGGTATTGTCACTTTTGTATGCTAACTATTAATTATTTATTATCTGTGCCTGGAGTCATTATAAGCCCTTATATAGGTGGAAGCCTCTTGGCTGATAAGCTGGATACAACCCAACTAGCACAAATGGGCTGCATTAGGGCTTTAGAGCGTATCCGATTATTACTTATGGTAATAGACGTAAGCGCTAGAGCGTCTACTACAGACTTAAAGCAGCCGCTTTAGCGCTATTTGGGCGCCATTTTATGCAACCTAAAGTTCCATTTAACCTGCACAACGGTTGCATAAAGGTTCCTTAATAGCTATAACGATTTATTAACGCTATACTAAAGCTCTCATAGCGCTACTTTTGAATGATTTTGAACTACTTTGAACGAATGAATTGATTATAGTTCTTTATTCTATATCTTCAGTTGACATTATTTGTAATATTTTGGTAAAGTGTTTTCGTCGCCATCATGAAAATAAAACAAAAAGAAGTAAAAGTTTGTATTCTGTATTAGCAAGATATATAAAGATACTTAAAACGCTGTCCAGTTTACTGTAGATATATAAGATAATTTTCGAGTAATTTTAACGCGCTTTTATGATATTTAAAAAAATAACAAAAGATATGTGATATTTTTTATTTGTTATACAGAATACATTTTATTTCCGTATTTTTACGTGTCGATAACTTACTATTTGCAAGTGGCCGATTGTTTACCGGTACATTTAATGCACATTTAACTGAAAAACCAATGTATATCAACTCAATTTTGCAAGTGAATTATAAGTTTTCGTAAAAAATCATGGCGTCATTGTAATGTAGTCATAACCTGCAGTTTGAGCTCTAATAACTCCCATTTGAGAATCATAGTGCTAATTTTCACCCTTCTAACGCTTCCAGTGATTTTTGTTACCCTAGTGCAACTCACAGCCACAAAAAGCTCCTATTTTCTTGTTTTTGAGGTTATAAGATGTAGTTACGTACTTATTCGTTTAGCATCCATTTTTATTGTTTGGTGTTTAGTGTTTTTAAATGTTTTATAATAGATACAAAAGCGGCTGTAAAATGGCGAATGGATTGAGCCTGCAAGGAATGACTATTGCTACTAAAGGCCTTAGTTACACTGATGATTTTTTTGTAACTATAGTATGCATAAGAGTTTCTATTATTTCTATAATGGAACTTCTAGTAGTATAATAGTGGTTACTATAACTATAACCTATAAAAGTTACAATGGAAACCACTGTACAGCTGTGAGTGGCAGAATGACCTTCGTAACTCTCATATAAAGGTGTAAGTGGTAAATGAGTTCTACCGTGGACTACTGTGAAGGCTAGGGTGGTATTTGATTCAGCTTATAGCACCTTAAGTAACTTTTATAGCTATAGACGTTTACGGATGCAGATATGCAACTTTGAACTGCTTTTTGAACCCTTAAAGCGCTATTTTACAGCCGAAAGTAACAAAATAGGCTGCAATTTCCACTAATGTGCTCGTTGGGAATAAATCAAAAACAGTATTCGGAACCAATCTGAATTCAATAGTAGATGGATGTCATTTAGTTATTATAATCATTATGATATATGCAGAGCATTATACGGAATTGATTTAAACATACAGTTGGATGGAGGCGGGTATGTGCATGCAGTGTTTTGAACGTATACGGAGATATTCAGTGTGCAAGAAAGATTTAAGAGTAAACGGACGCACTAATTTAATTATTCGGAACCAATCTGAATTCAATAGTAGATGGATGTAATTTAGTTATCATAATCATTATGATATATGCAGAGCATTATACGGAATTGATTTAAACATACATTCGGATGGAGGTGGGAATGTGCATGCAGTGTTTAGTAGGTATACGCAGGTATTCAGTGTGCAAGAAAGATTTAAGAGTGAACGGACGTACAAATTCAGCTAGAAATATTTAATTTGAATATCACCATTTAACGTTTAAATGAAATTTGACGTCGACTACTGATATGATACTGATTAAAACATCTTACATACGCATTGAAAACATTAAAAATCTCACTGCATTCAGTGGACGCCGCAGGGTGGTAGTTTGTAAAGACGCAAGAAGTCCTTCGCGATTTATATATATATATATATATATATATATATCTAGTTTAGACCTAATAACACTTGGGCTGCTAAGACGAATCTAACGATACCTCAATTATATGAATCCGTTCAGCGGTTCGGGAGAAATGAGGTAATAAAGAATATTACAAACATACATACCTACATACAAGATATGCTCGAAAAACATAACCATTCCTTTGCAGTCGGGTAAAAAAAGATTTTGTCTACTGCGCAGTTTTTTTTACATGCTTTGGAATTTCTTGCCTTGTTAGTAAGTTAGCTATGTCCCAAGTAACACATCAAAGCAGTATAACGGCCGACTTACAGCATTTTGTATCGTTTTAGCATTTTGAGCTATTCCTATAGTAGCCGTATAAAAATTTACACTAATACTGCAATGCTTATTTGGGCACAATTTATACGGCTTTCGATCCTAAATATAGTTGTTTAATTGCATTACAGGCGCATTATATAAACATTATTGTGGTCAATGCAGTTGCCAATTGCAATAAAGAAGCAGATAGTCTAGCATTAGAATGTAGTTAAAAAATTATTGGAGCTATATTATGTTCACATTTAGAACTTAAACAAACCCGACATCATTGCAAAAACTTCTCTAACACGGTACAAATATTATAATGTAACTAGTATTTGCGTGTTGCGCGAGGTGCAAGCACCTCGCGTACTTGTGAAAAAAAAAATAAAAGGGGGGGTGTTGATGGGGGGAGATGGGGGGTGTTTAGTATTTGCGTGTTGCGCGAGGTGCAAGCACCTCGCGAGCTTGGGAATAAAAAAAAAAAATGGGGGTGTGATAAGGGCGTTCAGTATTTGCGTGTTGCGCGAGGTGCAAGCACCTCGCGTGCTTGTGAAAAAGAAAAAAGTGGGGGGGTGATGGGGGGAGATGGGGGGGGGGTTAGTATTTGCGTGTTGCGTTGTTTACGTTGTGCTTGTGAAAAAAAAAGGGGGGGGAGGGGTGGTGGGGGGGGGGCTGCACAATTTTTTGGACTAAAGCATTGCCCCTCTAAATGAATCTGAAAAAAAAAATGTTCCAAGTCTCTTAATTTCCGATTTCCGCCTAAAGGGGGTGAAAAGGGGGGCGGGGGGGGACTTTGAAAAACAGTTTTTACTTTACAGAGCCTCCTCTACACGAATCCGTAAAAAAAGAAAAATACGGGTCTCGTAGTTTCCGAGATACGATAGGGAGGGGGGAAAAGGGGAGGTTTGGCACTTTGTGTGCTTGTTAAAAAAAAAAAAAAAAAAGGGTTGGGGGGGGTGATGGGAGGAGAAGGGGGGTGTTTAGTATTTGCGTGTTGCGCGAGGTGCAAGCACCTCGTGTGCTTGTGAAAAAAAAAAAGGGGGGGTGATGGGGGGAGATGGGGGGGGGTTTAGTATTTGCGTGTTGCGCGAGGTGCAAGCACCTCGCGTGCTAGTGAAAAAAAAATGGGGGGGGGTTTAGTATTTGCGTGTTGCGCGAGGTGCAAGCACCTCGCGTGCTTGTGAAAAAAAAAAGAAAAAAATAAAGGGGGGGTGTGATAGGGGGGGGAGGTTGCAGAAGTATTTCGACTAAAGCATTGCCCCACTAAATGAATCTGAAAAAAAAAAATTCCAAGTCTCTTAATTTCCGAGATCCGCCTAAAGGGGGTGAGAAGGGGGGCGGGGGGGGACTTTGAAAAATGGTTTTTACTTTACCGAGCCTCCTCTACATGAATCCGTAAAAAAAAAAATACGGGTCTCGTAGTTTCCGAGATACGATAGGGGGGGGAGAAGGGGGGTGAAAAGGGGAGGTTTGGCACTTTTCCCGTAGGTTTGAGAGTTACATGTTTACGAATCTGTCAAAATATACCCACCTCCCCATCCACCATCTGGGAGAACAATTATGTCAATGAGTCAGTCAGTCAGTGAGTCAGTGGTAATTTAGCTTTATATAGTATAACTAGTATTTGCGTGTTGCGCGAGGTGCAAGCACCTCGCGTGCTTGTTAAAAAAAAAAAAAAAGGGTTGGGGGGGTGATGGGGGGAGAAGGGGGGTGTTTAGTATTTGCGTGTTGCGCGAGGTGCAAGCACCTCGCGTGCTAGTGAAAAAAAAATGGGGGGGGAGATGGGGGGGGGTTTAGTATTTGCGTGTTGCGCGAGGTGCAAGCACCTCGCGTGCTTGTGAAAAAAAAAAGAAAAAAAAAAAGGGGGTTGTGATAGGGGGGGTGGGGGGTTGCAGAAGTATTTCGACTAAAGCATTGCCCCTCTAAATGAATCTGAAAAAAAATAAATTTTCCAAGTCTCTTAATTTCCGAGATCCGCCTAAAGGGGGTGAGAAGGGGGGCGGGGGGGGGACTTTGAAAAATGGTTTTTATTTTACCGAGCCTCCTCTACATGAATCCGTAAAAAAAAATACGGGTCTCGTAGTTTCCGAGATACGATAGGGGGTTTGAGAGTTACATGTTTACGAATCTGTCAAAATATACCCACCTCCCCATCCACCATCTGGGAGAACAATTATGTCAATGAGTCAGTCAGTGAGTGAGTCAGTGAGTGGTAATTTAGCTTTATATAATACAACTAGTATTTGCGTGATGCGCGAGGTGCAAGCACCTCGCGTGCTTGCGATAAAAAAAAAAGCGGGGCGTGATGGGGGGGTTTAGTATTTGCGTGTTGCGCGAGGTGCAAGCAACTCGCGTGCTTGTGAAAAAAAAAAAAGGGGGGGTGATGGGGGGGGGGTTTCAGAAGTATTTTGACTAAAGCATTGCCCCTCTAAATGAATCTGAAAAAAAAATGTTGCAAGTCTCTTAATTTCCGAGATCAACCAAAAGGGGGTGAGAAGGGGGTAGGGGGCGACTTTGATAAATGGTTTTTACTTTACCGAGCCTCCTCTATAAGAATCCGTAAAAAAAAAAACGGGTCTCGTAGTTTTCGAGATACGATAGGGAGGGGGAAGAAGGGGGGGGAAAAGGGGAGGTTTGGCACTTTTCCCGTAGGTTTGAGAGTTACTTGTTTACGAATCTGTCAAAATATACCCACCTCCCCATCCACCATCTGGGAGAACAATTATGTCAATGAGTGAGTCAGTGAGTCAGTGGTAATCTAGCTTTATATAGTATAACTAGTATTTGCGTGTTGCGCGAGGTGCAAGCACCTCGCGTGCTTGTGAAAAAAAAAAATAATTGGGGCGGGGTGATGGGGGGGTCTAGTATTTGCGTGTTGCGCGAGGTGCAAGCACCTCGCGGGCTTGTGAAAAAAAAAAAAAAGGGGGGGGGGGGGTGATGGGGGTTGGGGGTTGCGGAAGTATTTTGACTAAAGCATTGCCCCTCTAAATAAATCTGAAAAAAAAAATGTTACAAGTCTCTTAGATTCCGAGATCCGCCTAAAGGGGGTGAGAAGGGGGGTGGGGGGGGGGACTTTGATAAATGGTTTTTACTTTACCGAGCCTCCTCTATACGAATCCGTAAAAAGAAAAAAATACGGGTCTCGTAGTTTCCGAGATACGATGGGGGGGGGGGAGAAGGGGGGAAAAAGGGGAGGTTTGGGACTTTTCCCGTAGGTTTGAGAGTTACTTGTTTACGAATCTGTCAAAATATACCCACCTCCCCATCTACCATCTGGGAGAACAATTATGTCAGTGAGTGAGTGAGTGAGTGAGTCAGTGGTAATTTAGCTTTATATAATATAATTAACGTTGTAAAATAATATGTTTGAATTATAATATGGACGAAGAACTGAGTGAGTGACACCATATTTGTTTGTATCAGAACAAGTTTATAATACTGGGTAAATTTTTGAATCTTTTGTTATTTCATACCTTTAAATATTATGGGGAAATGTAGTTTACCGTAAATGTCTATATATACTTCATTGAAAATTTTCACGCGCCTTCGATATTTTATGGTTTTGATATAAAATGTTATGTAAAGATATATGTGAAATAACCAAAACAATTGTGTATTCCTAGTGTAGAACGAATTTTACATAAGTAATTAAGTAGTATTGGTTGGGCAGTACTAAACTAAATTATATCACTACTTTATAGGTCTATTGCTTTTATAAATAGATCCAAATGTTCATATTTTTTGTTATAAAATATTTACAAAATGGGACACCATTTTGTAAATCGTTTATTTTTTTATTGTTTTAAAGGCTAATTAATGCCACCAGCATTATAAATACTCACACGTCAACAATTATTAAGCCAGAGGCCAGAGAAAAGACTTGATGAACTACTGTAGTGCCATTGTCTATAAAGTAGTTCTATATGGGTTTTTATTTATTCATGCAAGGCACACCAAAGATATATTTACAATCAAATGGATAAAGATATACAAAGATTTGAGATACAGTGCAAATATATCACTTACAGGTATGCACAACATTCTTGTGGAAAGTAAAATGAATTAATCAATCTAAGCAAAACTAAATAATAATGTCAAAAGTAATCATGTCAAAAATAAATAATAAATGTTAAAAAAAAATATATATAAAATTAAATTGAATAAAATGTCGAAAAGAGAGAATTATTATACAATGAGAATATGATTTTAACACGTTCGCTGACAGTGAGTACTTACCCTGACACCACATTACGACAGTATAATTTTCCATACTAAATGACAAATCAACGTAGTACTCGTGCACAAGCAAGCAATATGAAACTACTCACAAAATACTCGTATTACGGCAGTAATAAATATGAAATTGCTCATAATATGACAGTGGATACTGCTCTTCATACTACTTATATGAAAAATTATCGTGAGACGACGTACTCTTAAAAATAAGTGGCCCGTCCCTCGACGTACTGTCATAATCATAACGAAATTTTAATTTCCCGCCTAACGACGTACTGTCAGCGAACGTGTTAAGTTACACAATTGGAATTAAAGTAAAAATAAGTTAAATTAACTAACATTAAGCTATATAAAATTAAATTAAAATTAAAAAATAATAATACTAAGCATCATACACATAAGAAAGCAGCTGATCACAGGTCAACATAGTTGATTTTATTTTTAAATTGTAATAAACTGTCAAAAAAATATACCGTTGTCGATGGAGCAGGCTCTGTTATAGGAAGCCAACATCCTGCTTAAGGGAGCATGCCGGCCTAAGTTTGTGCGACATGGTGTAGTGCCAAAAGTTATGGAGGTACGCTTGGATCACAAGTGTGGGAGGCGAGGTACATCGAGGGATCTTTTCAAATATTATAGGCACACCTATAGTGATTTGAGTATTTTTATAGTAACTTGAGTAGTTTCATTCGAAAAGCACCATTTGTGAAGTGGACCTGATGATGTAGACCACAGTTGGCCACTGGAACTACTCAATATATAAGTAGGAATAATAAGTATTTCATGCGTTCCGCTTCGATTACTTGAATGTGGTTATTAAGCACAATATGCTCGTCACAATGCATATGGTGAAGTGAAGCTGATGGTGAAGCATCAGGAGAACTCCTTAACAATTAACGGCCCAACATTGGGAAAAGCAATATTTTGTAAATGAATATAAGTACTTGATATTTAGGCTCTTGTAACTAGGTAAATTAAAAATCGACCAACTAAAAAGAGTTAAATAAAAACTTTTTACCAAAAAATTAAACCGACTCCCAAAAAAACACTGCAAAGTGAAAAATAACTTTAATTTCGGAAGTCGGTGCCAAAAACGAAAAAATAAAACTAAAGACACCGACTATTATTGATAACTATATTATTGATTTCAACTATTTCATTGACAGATCGATATACTATCTGTCTTCTATTTTTGAGGAAACTGTAAATCGTTTTGAATGAAGTACTCTACAATTATTTCTACTTACCGTTATACACCACGTTATAAACGAATAATTGGTTTTTGATTTAACTTAGAATGTTTAACACTAAGCTATGTTGGGGTTTAAATTATTTCCATCTCTTAGTAATCGTTTGATACAATATAGCTCATTTTCAAAAGCTTACCGCATTGAAAGAAGGTAAAGATCCAAAGCGTTCAACCTCTGCAGTTTAGTGGATTAATTTGTTGAATATTGTCATTATTTGCATTAAAAGATATGACTGATAAATGGTTTCATAATACAGTAAAATGAATATATACATATACAGTTTTACACATTACAATAAGTCATTTGTATTTGATTATAGAGCTGTTAGCTGTACAACAGAACTCAGTTGAACTTTAAAAATGCAAGCATTACATTGATTCACTTTAATAATGTTCAGCAGCATTAGGCTTTTACTTACCACTTAAAAGTGCTATTACTCAACGAAGGGCACTAAAAACAGCTCAAAGCTGTATAACGGATTTACGGAGCATTACATTGGTACAAGTTTAAACTATTCAGCAGCATTAGGCATTATATTACTGCTTAAAAATGTTACTGTAAACCATAAGGCACTAAAAACAGCTGAAAGTCGTTCAGCTGCGTTGTGGTTTGCTACACTAAAACTTCAGGCTGTACAAAAGCGTTTGATATGCCATTATCCAACCGTTATACAAGTCCGTTATACGTCAAATCAGTCTGTATCTCCGTCCGTAAAGCATAGCCCACTTTATTCCGAAACTATTAGGAGTACAGAGTTTAAACTTGGTAGGTTAATTTATCTGTGAACCACTTTACGATTTTAAAAGGAAATTATATAGGTACATGGAAATGAAACTGGAAACATGGAAATTCATAAGTACACGACACAATGATTTTCTATACCTATACTTATATTATTAAGAAGAAAGATTTTTGGTGTTTGTTTGTACAAAATGGGCTCCGAAACTACTGGACCAATTTGAACCATTTTTAGAAATAGACAGCTATAGTATGGGAATGAAACAAAGGCTATAATTTATTATGAAAAAAATACAAACCCATAAGAAAATTGCAATAATGTAATTCAAGTAACAAAATTTTGCCTATAAAAATTCATAATTTGGCTTGTGTTGAGAAAACTATTGATGCTACATAAATATGATGTACTACATGATTGAAGTACCTACACATTATTATCTACAAAAAATAATTTAAATTTCATTAGATCGCTGGTAAAAACATTCGTATCCTAATATTAATTTTTATCCAAATAAATACTTTTTCATTGATACGATTTGGATACTTAATTTCAAAGTTATAAAGAGTATAAACATGCAATACGCGAATTGTAACGCATAAAACGCTTAAAACTACTGGAACTATTTGAAAAATTCTTTCAACTAAATTAAATTATAGTAACAGGCAAGCAACACTGGTTATATTTTAATTTGAACAATTTATTGAAAAAATGTTCAACCTTCCATGATCCAACCTCGGCAAGTGTTGCTCAGTGTTAAGTTAAGCAAAGTTCGCAATGGTAGCTCATCGGACGGGTGATCAAAAATTTATTATCTCGTGTTTTTCTGTGCTTCGAAAGGCACGTTAAGCCATTAGTCCTGGCTGTTTCCACAGTCATTAGCACCCACTAACCCGCATTGGGCTTGCGTAGTGGGTTCTGTCTAGCCCATTGTCGTTCGGTCAATCATCAAGTTATAGTCTGTGCCTCAGCAGTGGAGATATTAATAGGCTGATTGTACACAGATGAACGAGGGCAACAATCGGGGCCTGGGAGCTTTGCTGTTTTGAATTGAAGAGTTCCATCACTTTTCGCCGCAGGTCTTCATCGGAATCCGATGTTTTATATTCTAAAACCTTCCTTGTAAAATATGTTTTCAAACAACGAAAACGCGATCGTAATCTGATCAGTATTTTTTAGGAAATCGCGGACATACAAACAAACATTCATTGTGCGTACGGCTAAGGAGTGGAACTCCCAGCCGAAGTCTGTGTTTCCCGATAGCATAACCTGAGGTCTTTAAGTCAAGAATTAATAGGTTATTTATAAGTAAGCGTGCTCCAACTTCGACCATATCATCACTTACCACAAGATGAGATGGTGGTCAAACACGAGCCTATTATCAATAAAAAAAAATATACATACTTATTGGTTGAATACAGAACCTCCTTTTTTGAAGTCGGTTAATAAAATATGCTGATCTTAATAAAACATTCAACGATTAATTTAAACGACATAAAGTCAGTTTTTGAGATGTAGCACATTGAAAGAAAAACCGCAAATATATAGCTCTGTCATTTATAGAAACACTATGAAAAGCGACGTTATTTTTGACTGGAGATAGTTTAAGGACTGGATCATAAATAGGCTACTTTAATTGCGCTGAATAAATCTATACAGGCAAGGGAAGCCGCAGGCAAAAACAAACTAAGTTGTAATATAATCTTAAAATAATAGAATATATTTTTAGAAGGCAATGAACGCGGGTGAAATATTCTTTGATTTATCCAGTTCAAAGAATATCAACACCCTGGATTCGAAAAGTTTTAATGCTTATCTGACGTTCGTAAGTTTATTGTGAAAAGAAGTTATGATTTCCCAAAAGATATTTTTTTAAAAATTGATATTAGGCTTGCGTTTGACCTAGGGCATGTAATATCGGAAAGTTTTCAATTCCGATACTGATTTCCGATATTAGATCTCAATATCGGAATTCCGATATTAATACCGGAATTTCGTTATTTCGTTAAAAATATCAAATTTTATTTATAAATTGCACAAATTCAAGGTGGGATTGCGGATAAAAAACATTTTTAAATCGTGCCTATTCTTTAATTTGGTTCAAAAATTGGTTGTTTTTTTAAGTATGTCCACTGTATTAAATCACATATATTTCATTATTTTTTAATTAGTAATAAGTATTTATTACTAATTCAACTACCTGACTCATTATCAATAAGACGTCTTATAATTTAAAATTTGCAAGCACAATCTACAATTTGGAACAACAATTATTAGGAATATTTTTTTTTCGATGTCGTCAATCGTTTAATAAAGTATATACAGGCGAAAATAAAAAGAAATTATAGGACATCGAAAAATTCAACAACATCGCTATCAATGGGAAAAGTGCCCAGAACACTGGCCGCATTGCCACGTTGAATGGCAATGCTGATTCTCTGTCCAAAGAAAAGGTCAGCCCTCTGGTCAGTTGTGGAGTCGACTAATAGTTTGCCGATGTCACGAAAGAGTCGATGAGCACTCGGACCTCATGGTCCTAACGTTTCAACCCCAAACGGCTCAAACATATAGCACCCAATTAGGTTGTTGTATTTGCGTCGTTTGAGATTTTCTGCAGCTGCCGCATCAGCATCGCATCAGAAGATGGGATGGCGCAAGGGTGTCAACACAAGTACCATCCCACACCAAAGGCCTACCCAACTTCCAAGGCATTATAGTCATCCCATCTGTTCTCTTCCCATCGTACCGTGCCAAGCCGTTGGGTTCTAAAACAAATGGTACTCCAGCGGTGTCAAGTGCCCGACGGATGATGTCATTTATGCTGGCATGTCGTGCTATCCGACCAGAGCTTCTGCTGCAGGAAAGGCCATGATGTCCGAGGCGGTCGACTGCCGCACTGCATTGGCAGCGATGTGGAGCACCGCTGGAAGCACCCAGACGTAGACATGTAGCGATCCGGAACGTGTTATCACTTAATAAAGTACCTATATTAAGTGAAGGTAATGCTTGTAGCCAAAGGCCCGACTCCCATTCACCCACAGCCAAGAGGCGCGAGCGCTCAGCAGTATTGGTTGACGTATTTAAAAGGTTATTCCGTACCAAACTGCAGAGCGGCTCGTCCCATTGTCTCTGGGAGGACGGGTTCTCAGGCAACGCCGTATTCGGGCAAGCCATTTTCCAAGCATTAACTGCATCGGTCGAACACAGCACCTCGTAGTTAACCTACAATTGTGTTAAAATTTTCATGGTTAACGTCTCATTGCTGCAGACCGAAGACAGAAAAGCCGGTAGGCTTCTACTGGAAATTTTGCGGAATATTTTTTAACATATTTCTCATAATTATCCTATACTTATTACTAATTAAACTATCAAACCCAGAATCAACAAAGCTTCTTAGAATTTAGGAAAATCAACAAGTAGGAATAACAATTATTGGAAATATTTGTTTAAATCATATTTCTCATTATTACCCTATATTTATTACTATTTTTTTTTAACAAATTTTGTTGATTCTGAGTTCGGTAGTTTAAATTACTTATAAATAATTTAAAATGTGCAAGCGAAATCAACAGAAATAAAGGACTAGGTATATTTTAAATATGTTAAAATCTCGTTTTTCTTGGTAATATATTCTCAAGAACAACAAAGCGTCAAGCATTGTCGGATATAAAAATTTGTCCGATTTCGATATTGGGTCACCGAGTATCAGAATTGTAATATCGGAACTTTCGTTCCGAGATTCCGATATTGCGATATTCCGAGATTCATGCCCTAGTTTGACCACCATCTCACCTGATAGTAAGTGATGATGTGGTCGAAGATAGAGCACGCTTGCCTAGAAGTTACCTATTCACTCTTGACTTAAAGACTCCCAGGTTATAGTGCACAATGAAAGTATTCCCAAAACGTTTCGTGCGTATGGGTGGGATGTCCGCCATGTAACGATGGCGCATCGCCGTTTGTCTTTTAGTCCGATGATGGAACGGCTTATTAAAAAAAAAGAGTAGCCATAAAGAAAAGAATGTTTCATTATGAAGGCAGCGATCAACCTATATAGTCTGCTAAAAGCCGGTATGAAACAAATTTTTTTAATACCATGATTGATTTTGTGCTAAGTAACATGGAATTGAAATGTTCAATATTTTGAAAATTTTGGTTTTCGCTATGACTTAAACGAGTTATTAAAAAATCCAAAACAGCAAATACTGAAAAACTGACAGGATTTACAAACAGTCCTGTATGTAGGTGAGAGCAGTGATTGCCAACTTTATGAGTTGTATGAGGAGTTACAAAATATGATCTACCGAACCCAACTCTGTTAATGACTTAATAATCTGCTCCAATATATTGTCATTAGAATTTTGTTAACTATACCTGTAAGTACTGCTTCCGCTTAAAGAAGCTTTTCAAAATTAAAACTAATTAAAAATAATTTAAGAAATATTATGGGTCAAAAACCTTTCAGCTTTGGCAGTTTTATCTGTTGAAGCATATATATATATAGCATCTATGATAAATTACGAACCAATCATTAAGGAGTTCAGTAAAAACAAAACTAAAAAAACTGTTTCTTTAAATTTTTCTTTATTTATTAATTTTTGTTTAATGTTTTCAAACAAACAAACAAAATTTCCAAACAAGTATAAGTAAAAATTTAGTTTGTTTCTTAATTAATAAAAAAACTGTTTAATTTCAAGTGATTTTTAGGGTTTCGTAGCCGAATGGCGAAAAAAAGGAACCCTTTATAGATTCGTCATGTCTGTTTGTCTGTTTGTCCGTATGTCACAGCATCATATGTGAAACTTGGTAGATATATGACGCCGTCTCTTCGAGGTATTCCATGAAGCGCACCCAAACGAAGCACACCCAGATGAAGCACACCTAAAGTATTCCACAATTTTTGGTGTACAATAAAGTATATTCTATCTATCTATCTATCCACACCCGTAGGTGCGCAACAAATAAAAATTTAAAATAATTAATTTCCTATTCCACGAAGCACACCTACGAATATCACTCGCATAGTGCGGAGACTAAGAAATAAAAATGTCGATCTGCGATGTTCCGGACTTAACGTTTTTAAATTGTGGCATATCAGTGCTGACATATTCAATCCTCGGTCCAATGTGTCATTAAGTTTTTGCTTGTAGATTGTAGGAATGGGCTCCATGGTGCAAACTACATGCTGCTCGAGTTCATTCATTGCTTCCTTAATTTGGGTCTCCAAAACGTTTGAGGCACATTTATGTTCCTTTATTTTAACAACTTCTTCCATGCTACTTAATGTGAGTAAGCCATTACATCCTTTTTTAATACACCGCCACAAGGCATTACCGTTCTTATAAATCTTGTGTTTACTATATTGTTTTTTATTATACACTAACACTTGTGTCCCCTTCCGGCCGAGTACGTAATTAATAGATGGGTAAAATTTCTACTACTTGGACCTGCCATCGGCTCCATTATTTTGTTTGAATAAATTGCACGAAAAACAGAAAAAATAACAATAACAAACCGGCGCACAATTGCATACACTCAGCCCGTGACGTCGCGATAGTGTAATGAGAACTAAGCATGTAAACAAGTTCCGGAAACGCTCGGCTAAATTCGGGTTGGCTCGGGAATTCAGTGGCGGGCGCACGCGTTGACTATTAGTGCATCATGTATACGTCTTATCTATGGGATTTATATATGAACATTATGAAAATGACAAGTATTGTATCACATTATTGTAATGAAACTGAAAGATGTTAAATGTTTAAGTTAGTCTTTTAAATAATAAATATTTTCTTCTATCGACATTTTTATTTCTTAGTCTCCGCACTATGCGAGTGATATTTGTACGTGTGCTTCGTGGAATAGGAAATTAATTATTTTAAATTTTTATTTGAAGCGCACCTACGGGTGTTCTAAGTGGAATACTTTAGGTGTGCTTCGTCTGGGTGTGCTTCGTTTGGGTGCGCTTCATGGAATACCTCATCTCTTCGTGTAAAGTAGTTTTTATACAATGCTATTATGTATTCGTTTATTTAAAAGATTTTATATTTGTTTATTGTTTTTTAATAAATCTAAAAAATATATGCTGAAGATAATATAAGATGATTCTGAACATTAACTGTTTTTGTCCCTAATAAATAAATAGATCATAATGAAAAATTAAAAAAAAAATGGTTTGAACGAGATATAGTCAGTAGTTTTTGAGTTATAGCACATTTTATAAAACCGCTAATATAACTTTGTATTTCATACTAATACTATGAAAAACAAAGTTATTTTGCGTAGTTACTACGGAACCAGTCATGGGCGAGTCTGACTCGCACTTGGCCAATTTGTCATTTTATATTCCCTTCTTGCACCATCAGAGGGGCTCGCGAAATAAACCTTGCCACATTAAGTTTAGGTATTCCGCCACTCGGTTCCAAAACCGGGTTCCTTCTATTTGGCAGAATCTTGATACTCCAAAATTTATTTGGCATAACACACTTGGCATAATCATCTTTAATCGAATATTTTTAAGGCATAAAAATTATTTAGCATAACTATTGTTTGGCAGAATGTTTACGTGTCCGAATTTACAACGGCATACTTTTAACATGGCAGAATTTTTTTAGCATAATTATTGTCATTGCCATATTTAATATTACGCACAAAGATATATAATAAACTATAGATACGTTGTCCGCGCTCTAAAATGGCAAGTTGAAATCAAGGTAAGTGCCTCGTGTCTGTTTATTTACGCACGAACCTGTGTCGCGATCGCTACACTACACATCTTAACAAAAAATGTGTTTTAAAAGAAAATTAGTAAAAAAGCATGCCTTTGTGTGTTTTCAGACGTTGCACTAATTATACTGCTTCCGTGAGAGGTCAAAATGTGTCATTTCATAGGTAAATATCAACAGAAATACATTTTGTATTTTAATTTTTCTACACGGCTAATGGCGACTAGCGTATGAATGAAGTCAGTCACGTGACGTTAGGGGAGGTTGTTAACTAAAGATGTATATTCATCTCTCTCTAACATCAGGTGTAGGTACCTAAAGATGACATTTATTTTCTGTCCCTTTCTTTACACGTATTAGATAGTAATTCTCTGTGTTTCGTGCAAGGATCTTCTACCTACTAACTGGATTGCTTACGAATGATTCAAGGAATACAGAAAGTCTTTCTTAGCTGTTAAACAATAGAGTATAAACTTGCACGCATAAAACTGAAGGAACTATTCGTTCCGAGCGAGACAGTGCCGTGTGTGGATTGTGTCCCTTTCTTCTGTGTGTCAGATTAAAAATATTTATTTCAATGGTAATTTTTTCGCTCTGTCTGTTGTAGTAATAACACCTAGTTTTAAACTTCTTTGGAATTCTATCTTTAAAATCAATTGCCATTATTACTGTATGCATATTAATGAAAATTAAAATTATTTTACCATGCAATCACAAGATGTTTAAAACAAAAAAAAAATGGAATTTGTAACAATTAGTAGTGATATATTATACTATACATGGCAATTACTACGTTGCTGTCTGACGTTTACTTGACATCTGTATGTTTGTAAATTTGCATTATATTTAATTTTGTGAGTTTTCGTAATATTAAAGTGCAAGATACTGTAACCATGGTAAGAACGTGTTTTGTGGTTAATCGCAAGGTACCCCGGGTCTGGAATTTTCTTTTTTAAGTAAGTTTTGTGACTTTGTTTACAAATTGCATTTAGGGTGACTATGTTTTCATTGTAAAAGTGGATGTTCTTCTCTTTATTCTTCTTATTTATTATTGAAGTGAAAACTTCTTTAGCGGCGTTGTGCACTTTTTTTGTAATGGGTAAAAAATGTTAAACTCGCGTCAGGACACGTGACCTGATCGAAAATTCGCAAGGCGGACGGAGAGTCTAAGAGATAAACTTTTTAATGTAATATAAATTGTCATGTTTGTGTACGACAGCGCAATAAATAAATATTGTATTCTACCACATAAATGATAGTACTTTTTTACTGATAATTAAAGCAATTCGTGCAAAATTATTCCCTAAACATTCCAAAATATCAAAAATTCACAGCGTTAATATTCAAGTTTTCACTTCTGCCGGCACTCCCGGAGTACAACCCGTCGTTTTTTTTTTTCTTTCTTCTCATTTTTATTATTTTTTGTTATTTTAAGCTTTCCTATAAATGATGATCGAGACCGGTGGCTCAGTGTTCTACACAGAAAAAGGTCAGAAACGGTTCCAAAATTTGTAGCCGTCATTTCAAGCCCGAAGAAATATTGCATTTCGAAACCAGATCAAATGATGCAATTCCATCCATTTTCCCTAAATTAGGTTTTAAATCTTTACAAATGACATGAAGATCACCGTTTCGAAATAGAATATGAGCGTAGCAAGATGAATTTTCATTTTGAATCTATCTTAACCATAAATACTAAAATATTGTTCTCATCGATCTATTATTATTTTAGATTCCTGTTAAAGCGAAACAAATAAATGTTTTAAGTACTATAATATTGAAACCCACTAAAGAAAAGAATATACAACCTGTACTGGGCACATTCAAAGATCTGGTAAGTGAAAGTTATGAAAGGAGTCAAATTAATAAGCATAAAAGTCGACATTTTAGTTGATTTATTTACTTTTGCTTAGCAAATTGATGGCAAAAATATTTTATATCATTTTGGCCAAAAACTTAGCTACGCAAACTTGCATACAAGTGTAGTTTATTATATTAATAATTACTTATAACTTAATTACTTAACTCTTATCCACTGCAGTTAGTTAATGTCGACAAATAATAATAATAATTCATAATTTAAAGATTATTTCCATACTTTTAACTAATAATAGTGTAATACATTTTTTAGGGTTGTGTGTCAAGCCAATCTTGTAACAAACCTGCAGCTGCAACATATGAGGAACTAGAAAATATAGAACCAACCTAATAATAATAACCTTATAATTGTCATTCGATCTGCCTCCTTTATATTTAGAATTATGTTTGTTAATAATATTGATTTCTAACCTTAAATAGCACATGTGGTGTTAGCCTGTAATTAATTGTTACACTTATAAATGTAATATGACTGTTTCATACAAATGTATAGTGTAAACAATTGTAGGTTAACCTAAATAAATATATACATAAATAAATTATATCTCTTCTGTTATTCTTTCTATTTATAATCATCGTTTTTCATGAAGGGTTTTAGTAGTTTTAATTATATATAAACACTAGTACTAAAGCGGGGCTTTGCTCCCGTGGATTCTATCACGGTAAAAACATAACTCTCCTTTTTTGCAGTCGCGTAAAAAGTAGCCTATAACCTTCCTCAAGCTTCAAGCTACTTCCACACCAAATTGCATCCAAATCCACCCTGTACTTTCGAAGATTAGCGCGTTCAAGCAAACAAACAAACAAACTTTTCCGCTGTATAATATTAAGTATAGATTGCATCATTTTCAATTTTAATTCATTTTATTTTTAGTCTACTGGGTCTGACCGTACAAGTGTCGAATAAACGTAGATTACCAATTCATGCACGTTTATTTTCACGTCTATACCACTGCCTATCAAGGCCAAGCCTTCGAAGAATTGCCAGCTAGTGATTCTGTTATTAATTCTGTATCTGCAATAATTGTATTTGTATCACGGGTCTTAACCACTTTGAAAGTTTATAATTCAACGCAATAAAGTCTGCTTAACAAAATCAATTTTGCATTTAGCCCGCATAAGGAAGGGTTTATTATAGAAATTAGCGCGCTCAATATAAGTTCCTCAGATATATATTGAGAACTAGCTTTTCGCCCACGTGGAATTCTGTTATATCGCGCTACCGAGCAACTATTCAAAAATCTGAGATAGAAAGAACCCTATATAGATCCCAGGGTTTTAAACTATCTCCATGCCAATTTTTTTCGAAAGCGGCTCTGTGGTTTAACCGTGAAAGCGTAACAGACCGTTTTTTTTTTTTTTTTTTTGTGTGGCATCTCGCAGGTCAACCTCTGAGGTTGTCGGCTGCTTAACCGGACTTGCCTGTGGTTGCCTTAATTAATAAATTAATTAAAGCCTCCAGCCAGGGCTTAATAAAAAACTTACAAACTAGGCGACTACACGCTAAGGGCACCCCCTGTGGGGTACGGACCTCGGCTTAGGGCGTCGCAGGGGAGGGCAGGTAGGGACAGGCTGGATCATATCATTATTATTATTAATAAGGGAATTTAAAGCTACTGGCTCAGCGTCGCGGGCTGGCTCTGGCAAGGGTCGGGGTGGACTATTACGGGGACGTCGCGGCGGGCCTCGGCGGCGAGGACGGAAGGACGGTCGGTTTTTGTGTTTGTGTGCCACTGTACTTGTTTCCCTACGGCTCTCTTGGAGCAGGGTGATTGCGTCATCGGGAGTGACTAGGGTATGCCTTGGTCGGCGAATCTTAGAGATACGCGAGGGTTCGTATTGGGCGGCCGATACGATAAGGGGATTCCTATGTTGGATTGAAGTTTCAAAGAAACGCTTGGAGACACGTTTCATGAACTGCTGGATGGTGGGCATCTTGAGATCTACGTGAAGAAGCTCATTTCGAACATAAAAGGGGGCTCCCGTGACTCTACGGAGGAATCGGTTTTGGAGGGTCTGCATCTTGTGGAGGAGGTAGGGCTTTGCGTGTGCGAAAACAACGCAGGCGTAGGTCATGATGGGACGGATGACCGCGGTGAAAATACGCAGCTTGCACCTGAGTGATAACTTGCTGCGAGAGCTAAGAATGAAGTGGAGCCTACCTAGAGCGAAAGCGGCGCGCGAACGTGCCTGCTTTATGTGCTCAGCGAAGGAGAGGTGTCTATCGAGGACCACGCCTAAGTATTTGGCTTGCTTTTCCCAAGGGATCGGCTTGCCGTACATGGTAATCGGACGGGGGGAGGGTGGGTTTATCCGCGGTTTAGAAAAGAGGACTGCCTGGCTTTTATCTGGATTGACTTCGATTCTCCATTTCCGGAACCACTTGGCCAGAGTGTTTGCGGAAGTTTGGAGAGTGCGAGCGGCGTAACAGACCGACACAGACCTTTGTATTTATAATAGAATTTATTTCTTTCTTTCTATTTAATAGGTTGTTAAGAAAAAAAAACCGACCAAGTACGAGTCGGACTCACGCATGAAGGGTATTTTTATAGGTAGGTAATGAATGGTACGGAACCATTACCAATAAAAAGCGCCAAAAAAATCACAACTGTTGTATGGGAGTCTCCCTTGAATATTTATTTTAATTAATTGTTAGTATTTTTTGTTATAGCGGTAACAGAAATACATCATTTGTAAGGTTAATAATAAGTGTCTTAAAAAAACCTGCAAATATTGCATCAAATAAAATTGTCCTTACGTTTATCACGAATTGATATACACACTACTAGAAAGAGATAGCTAGGTCCTTCGAGGGTATACTCTTCGGAACGGATTTGAGCTTCGCGTACGCATTCCAGTTTAGGTACAAGTTCCTTGGTTTCGTGCCGTTTTTGAGAGGTGTTTTGTGGGAATATGACGCGTCTATTATAATACGTCATTGATTACGCATAGTTTCGTTTAGCATAATGTTTATTTAGAGAGATGATTATTTGTGGAACCGATCATTTTTCCGATTTTTTTTTTGTTAGAATTTCATTTTTGACCAACGTCCTTTTTGCTAGATATATGAATTACTTGACTTATTATGTTTAGATCATCGAAGTATCATGTGTCATAGGTATTATTTTACCAAACTATATTTCGTCGATTTACAAAAAAACTTACGGAATTTTAGTCACAAATATATAGACGGTTACTTACTTGGTAGCATTTTCAATGTTAAATTAAAATAGTATCATAAAAAGTCAATATGTTGTGCTAAAAAATTTAGTACCTACTTAACAGAAACGAATCGCCGCAAAACCGACTTTACAGTCACATTCTTGTCTGCCTACCCCTAGAATGTAATTCAAGCTCGCGTAGGCGCGGAGGGGTAGGGCGGCCCGCGACTCGGGCACCGCAGCTTCGGCTTATTGGCCAGCTTCGCCGGCCAGCCTTAGCCGCGTCGGCGGGCCTTCAAACCATCTAAGCTCGCGTGGGGCCGCTCAAACCCCGCAGCGCCGGAGCCGTGACAGAAATGATGCTTGCTGCATGTTGCATGCCTGCTTGCAGCATGCCTGCCTCCAAGCTGCATATCACATGCCTGCTGCATGTTGCATGCCTGCTGCAGGTCGCATGCCTGCTGCAGGTCGCATGCCTGCTGCATGTTGCATGCTCGCTGCATGTTGCATGCTTTCTGCATGTTGCATACCTGCTTCCATGCTGCATGCCAGCTTGTATACTTTGCATAATTTATTCTTGTTTGCATGAGTGAATGCTTCTTACTGGGAATTAAAAACCACTTATGTTCACAACTGTTTTATTTCGAATTTTCTGCGGTATGATGGTTCTGCTTTTCAATTATTATGGACATGAAATTTATGCCTAAAGATGATTCTGACTAACAAAATTATGAGTTTCGAATTTATGATAAATGAGTGTATGTCAATCAACTTTCTGTCAAATGAAGATTATGCTATCCGTTGTAATGCAAAATAATATTATGACGTTATTATAAAGTTCTGCTATAAAAGCTCCAAAACCATTTCAAAGCCGATCGTTTAAAAGATAGACACTTCCGAAGTGGTAAAAAGTGATTTAAAAAAATATGTTGTAGATCGAGTGTGCACTTTTATTGAAAAATGGTTATAACGAGATACAGTCAGCGGTTTATGAGATAAAGCAAATTTTTAACGACCTACCACAAATATTACATTGTAAATTTTCTAACACTGAAAAACAAAGTCAATTTTCCCTAATCTATGCTTGCTACTATGGAACCTTCATGGGCGAGTCCCACTTGCACTTGGGCACCTTTTTTATGATTTTACAGATCCTTCTTCCTTATCTTCCGTCCTCGCCGCCGAGGCCCACCGCGACGTCCCCGAAATTGTCCGCCCCGGCTCTTGCCAGAGCCAGCCCGCGACGCTGAGCAAGTAACTTTAAATTCCCTTATTAATAATAATAGTGATATGATCCAGCCTGTCCCTAGCTGCCAACCCCCTGCGACGCCCTAAGCCGTAAGGTTCGTACCCCACAGGGGGTGCCCTTAGCGTGTAGTCGCCTAGTTTGTAAGTTTTTGTAATAAGCCCTCGATGGAGGCTTTAATTAATTAATCAATTAAGGCAACCACAGGTAAGCCCGGTTAAGCAGCCGACAACCTCAGACAACTTGCGCGCAGCGAATCCTTTTTAAACATGTTACTTGAAAACCATATACTTTTGATTGGTTTTCGAGTAATTTAGAAGTTATATAACGATTTTCAGAAGTGGTTTATATAGGTACCAGTAGATAAGTAAAAAATATCTACCTTTTGTTTTTTTTTTTTAAACCTATATTGGAACTTTATTTTCTTACGTTTCGCGTCCATGGTTGCGTCGGAGCAAACTTGCTGTGACAATCTGATAAACATTAGTTATCATATAACAGTTCCTTTTTTCATACGACGCACGGAACCCTAAAAAGAGATACCTATCGGGGGATAATCTGTATTTCAGTACAAAACTGATACCTCGTTATCCTGTATGTATGCCTAGCCATGATTGCGGTCGTTAGCTCCGGAATGCGGAAGACGTTATCATCAAAACGGTCATTTGTAATCTTTTTGTTCGCTTCCTCTTCACGTATATGGGTCGTTCTACTTTTCATTGCAGATAAACATGTCCCAGGCACATAATAGTGACAAATCCTAAATTATATTCACAAAATACACATTATTATAATACTTTTAGAACTAAAATCAGTCTCATAATATTTCTACTCTAAGCATTTCTTGAGAAAATGTTTGTAATTTTGTTAAATGACATGGACAAAAAAGTACATTCCATGTACACATACATTGTAAATAATATTGTATATTAAAAATAGAAAAATGATTTAATACGTAGTTTTTAACCTCTCTGATCTCGTCAGTGTTTATTTCAAAATAATTAGTAATCAAGATGAATTCAAAGTACCATTTGTCAACGTCCGCCATAATGGACCATAGAGTAAGATTAATATAATAATGGGTGTTCCACATCAAGCATACTACTTGCATATATCACATAGACGTGTGATATGGACGACAAAACGCTATTATTAAAAACATTTTATTTATACGAAACTGTCTTCGTTGGTATTTTTGGCATTTAATAAAATTATCTTTTCATAATGTTGATGCGTAAGATAGTGTTTTTTTTCTATTTCACACAAAAAAAATCGGAAAACGGAACGCGTTACTTGTTTGACAATGTGTCATTGTCTATGTCAAATGTCAATATTATGTTATTGCAGATTCTACATTGAGTCCTGTGTTTGTTTTTGCGATTATTTTCTAATATTTTTGACCCCTGCTTATTTCAACGTACTGATACCTTCTACCACCCGATTACCTTGCTATTAATACTGGACTCTGATTTACATTGCGTTGTGGATCAATATGAGGAGCATCAACTGCGGAATAGTCATGCAAAGGTTGAAGTTGAGGCATCTCATATTATTATCCTCGCTTTCTGCACACAATCAAACAAGACTTTCGCGTTGGATAACCAATGCCAAGAATGGAACCAATGGTAAGAAGTTGGACTAGAAAAAACTTAACCTGATTTATTTTTATATAGTTCTGGTATGCGAAATCTTACAGTGCATCTTATTTTCAGTTGCCTCTTGATACATTTATTTGTCATCCATGCTTATTATTATTAAACACCGAAGCTGGTGAACAAGAGAGACTATTGGGGCATAACATGGTTTATTGGTTTGCCTTGGATGTGGCAAGTCAGTGAGGAAAATAAGACACCATAATGTCAGTATGGTGTGTCCGTTGCTGGCTGTTCTATTATCACAAAATACTAATTATGTGGTAAGCATTTTGTTTTTCATTATTATAAATACCCAATTGTATTAATCTATAAAAAAATGAGCTTTCATACTATGTATGTATGATTGTTTTATCTGTGTTTTATGTATTTTTCATCTTTAACATAATATAGTGGGCATGTGTAACATAGTACAGCTCATTTTACTATAACATAGTACTTGAAAACATAAAGAGATATTTAAAAAGATACCCTTGTTACTAAAAATTATATAAACATAAGAATTATCTAATAATTGAATTAATTTATTATTGTGTTTATTCTAACTGTGGTTTATTTTCAGCCTTCAAGAAACAACTATGTTTGCCATGTGTGTTGGATGCAAGCAAATAGACAGGCAGTGCATGACTCATCACGAGACATGCAAGAATTGGCTTTGGATAATGATGCAGCAGCCCCTAATGTTAGCCCACCAGAGTCACCACCGTTGCCGCCTGTTCAAAGAGGGCCATGGGAAAGTAATACCATTACCATGACCATACCATTACCATCATTACCTAATTACAAGCAAGCTTCAATCACATCTGTTCACAGTATATTTCAACAATGCAGAAACAGAATGATACATTTGGTCCCGCAATTCCTTAAAAGACTGCTTTTGCAGGAACATACACTTCTGGACACATCTATTGGCCCACCTTGTATTTTCAGTTTCGTTTGGTCCTAGCTAAAATTTTATATTAGGTCGAGCAAAAAATTTTTATGCAGTTTTGAACCTGGCACATTCACAATTTCATTCAATAGTCTTTTTTTGAATTTCGAACACAGAATTTAAAGAAACAAAAGACAATTTGGAGCCTGTTTGTTGATATCAAACAATCGAATACTAAGAAAACTTGGTTTTATTGGTTTACTTGGATTTAATTCTTGAAAAAGTGATTGATATCTTTGCTTTTGCAACAAACATTACTTATTCTTAACATTAAGGTGAGGTTCTATCAATAATCTATGGATACTTCACCTGAAGTCGCCGCCCAAGCTGTGGCACTTATTCAGGCCGGACACAGCCAAAGAAACGTGAGTGCTCAACTTAATTTAAGTCGATCTGCGGTCCGAAATGTTTATCGGAGGTACCTAGAGACTGGCGGCTTTGTTCGTCGCCAAGGAAGGCCACGATCTCGGGTCACAACTGAAAGGCAGGATCGATTCATCGTGACGACCAGCTTGAGAAATCGTCACCTTACCTCCATTGAGATACAAAACCAACTTCGCGACTTCCACGGAGTATCTGTGAGCGCTCGAACTGTTCGGAGAAGGTTAAAAGAACGCGATATGGTACCACACAAGCCAGCTAATGGGCCCAAACTAAAGCGAGCCCACCGAACAGCGCGCCTTCATTTCGCACGCAGTCATTTAAATTGGACACAGCAAGATTGGAGCCGTGTACTCTTTTCTGATGAGTCTAAAATTGTGTTACATGGCAATGATGGAAGGAAGAAGGTCTACCGGCGTAAGGGAGAGCGTTTCGCACAATGCTGCTTTGAAGAGAGGGTTGCTTATGGCGGTGGCTCATGGACTGTCTGGGGCGGTATATCCGCGAGCGGCAAAACTCAACTTGAGGTTGTTACAGGACCACGGCTGCCAACATTAAATGCTGAAAGATACATTCGTGAGTGCTTAGAACCTCACGTGATACCATACGCGGACTATGTGGGCCCAAATTTCCTTTTTATGCATGATAATGCAAGAGCCCATGCGGCCGGCATCGTCAGGGAATATCTTCGGGATGTGAACATCACAGTTATGGACTGGCCAGCCAGAAGCCCAGACATGAACCCCATTGAGCACATGTGGGACGAGCTAAAAAGGCGTGTTAGGGCTCGTCAGCCAGTTGCCCAGACGATGCAGGAGTTGAAAACTGCCATAGAAGAGGAATGGGAGATGATCCCTCAAAATTTCATAGAGCGGTTGATAAACTCTATGCCTAATCGTATGAGAGCTGTGGTAGATGCCCATGGAGGCAACACGCGTTATTAAATTAAACCTTTATTTGATAAAACATGTTTTTTATTCAAAAATTAATTGCCTTTAACAAGGCGCATATCCGACTTGTTAGGCGTAGGTCCATGTCGTATGGTATTCTGAATTCAAATTTAAAACTATACGATCGAAAAAGATGGTAAAATGTATCAGGTTTAAAACTGCATCAACAGTTTTTGTTCAATCTAGCAATCATATTTCGGTAGGGGCCATCGAAACCTAAACTCTAAGGTGGGCCAATAGATGTGTCCAGAAGTGTAGTTTCTATGTTCCTCGCAGCTGTAGTGTGTGAAACACATTTGTACAGCGATCAATGGCATTTATTACCTCAAATGAATGAGACACATTCTACATTTAGTGCTATCCATATAGAAGACATAACTAATATTATGAAGTCAAAAGCTAATATTTTGAACTTTGAAAATGTCTCAGAAATTCTCTCACGGAACAGTAATCACAGTTGTAAAATAATAATAAATAAATCTATGATTGTATTTTTTTTAACAAGTCTGGTTATGTTTAAAGCAGTTATTTATGTAATTACTGAAGCCTTATATTTACACTTTAGTTATTATTTAGTTTATTGGTGAAATAAAAGTGCTCTGTTCTATCCAAGCTGGTTGATTGACCTCCCTAGGTCTCTTTATTAACACTATCGCTGCATTGCTCTAATGTATATTATCTTCGTAAGCATTTAAGATATAATAATTATAATATGTCAAAATATTTTTATTTATTTTCTCTAATAAGTAAATAAATAATAATTTTTACTCCTTTGTTTTATTCTGTGTTTCCCTCGTTGGTCTAATGGTCGCAAGCGCTACTGCTGAGCATGAGGTCCTGAGTTCGATTCCCAGGTCGAGCAAAGGATATCGGGTTTATTCATCAGGAATTTCTCAGTAGCAGCCTGGAGTCTAGATCTGTGCCTGGTTGATAGAAACAGACTCGCCCCCTATTAAATGGTACCCAAAATAACTGGTGAAATCTGGGTGTACTATAGGTACACCTCTACCCAACCCTTCGGGGAATACAGGTGCGATGTTATGTTAATGTTTGTTATTATTGTCACATTTTTTGAGACTATTACCCAGTATAATAAATATTAGTCAATATTCAGTTTAAAATCCTTAATTTGTTTATTGGTTTAATACTAAAACTATATCAGTTATACGCAATAATTCACAACTGTTCACTATTTTAAAGCGCCTTTAAGTTTTTAATAGCAAAATTATAATCTAAACACCTTATTGCTAGCGATCTGATTAAAAGGTTTACTGTAACTGTTTTTTGTCTAGTCTGGTGTAATGACAAGATTTCTGAGTTTTTTATTTATAGCAATTTAATGAGTCTATATTCACGAATATAAAACACCAAAAATCATTGGTGTACACTAAATTCGATAGCTATGCCGACGTCCATAGTAAAATTGGCCATATCCTTTAGTAACAGTGTTGTCTTCACCGGTAACAGAGTTGCTTTTCATAGTATTTACTCATGTCCCAAGCACTAAGGGATTACGACAAAAATCTAAAATCTCAAAAATTCTGGTCTAACGTTCGCAATTTTATTAAATAAAATAAAAGACAGCGAATACACGCAGTAATGCGAATTACTTTTGAATTTTTTAACTATGGCATTTGATTTCAAGTAATTATTTAAAATTTTGTCCCTGACAACTTATGATTTTACCGCTATGCTCTGTTACCATAATTATTTCGGAATAAAAATACAGATAGCGTTAGTCCTTTCGTGCGAGTAGGCATTCCGAGGTGTCATTCATAAGTGCTGCTCTTCCCCCGGTTAGAGGAACCAACATGGCGGATTCAGTCAACCAAGGGCCGCGTAACCACGTGCGTGTGTTTATTTTGTGTGCACTCTGTTACCGGTATATTTCTGTAAGTATTTATCTTTATCTACTAAATTTATACTGATCATGAAGACCAATGGTTAATTTATAACAATGCCATGTAAATTCTTAATAAGCATAATGGTTTTAAGATATATTCTACATAATTCATAATATTTACAACTCTGTTACTGTACAACTATGTTACTCAGGTGTGGTAACAGATTCGAAAGTTTAGTAACAGAGGTGTATTTGTCATACTATCTTGCTGACTATGACTTTTTATTATACAAATCAGTAGTATTTAATATAAATTGTTGTTTTAGACGTAACAACACATACCTATGCTTTTAACACCCGCTGAGAAACAGCGAAGAAGAGAGACGTAAAAAAGATCCGGTGAAGGAAGCTGAGGCAAAACAAAAAGATCTGGCAAGATACCATGCAAAAAATAGTAAAAGACATGACACCACGCGAGCACCGTAGAATGAAAAGAAAGTAGCGAATTGCAAATTCAAAAAGAAAAGACCGTCAGAAAGCACTACGTGTTGTCATGGCTACACCAGTCATCTCCTGGAATCTCGTCGTCAAAATTACCTTCTCCAACAAATTGAAGTGAGACGGCCTGTATCCCACGGCGCACCGCACCGCGCCGTCTTTCTACACCGATATCGATAAGAGGATCTCTACATCATAAAATTACTAGTCAAGATGACAGCTTTGTACAAATGAGGGCGAAAACAAATAAAAAGAAACATATCAAAATTATACAACGTGTAATTTAAAGGGTATATACATACCGAGTGCACGGCTTCTTTGGATGATAACAAACTATATGGCAAGGGTTTTCTAATCCTATGTCTACATGTGTGGAGCATATTTGAAATTTCCAGAGGAGACTTTGATACCAGAGGCCGAATTTTTCAAATTAAGAAGAACAAAGAGAATTATCGTTTTATTGGCAAGTGACGTAGAAAGTGATGACCCTCATAGTGCTGTGACACGTTTGTTATTACTGGTATTCAAGAAATATATGAAACCGATAATTTCGGGTCTATTCTGCGAGTCACTTATTTTGAGCTGAAACTTTGCATAGAGACTCCATACCAGATGTTGTCTTCAGTCTTTTTGGATAGATATGGGGTTTCCGTTACACGTTGTATAGAGATAAATTGAAACAAAAAGAAGAATTGGATAATATGAAAAAGAAATATAAGAAATACAGAAAGAGGTACAATAGAGCAAAGCGAAGTGAAAAACCCCATAATGATGACAAATACGTAGCATTTTTTAATGCTATTAAAGACCCTTACAAAAAAGTTAAAAGTGTGAAAGAGAGAATAACTATTCAGAAATTTTTTGAAGAAAATCCTGTTATAAGCTCCAAAGTGAAAACTTAAATTATTCATGATAGCATAGTAAAGCGAGGCAACCAATACCCAAATATTATAAAATAGTTGATAGTTCATAATAAAAGAGTTTGATGGGAGTATCAAACTCTTTTATTAGAAGTTTTTGAAAAGTAAGAAGAGATTATTAACTTTATTGATATTAGCATAATATGATTATGTGTCTTGTTGTTGAATAAACTATAATTAGTATACTTATACTAATTATAGTTTATTTATTATATGTTAAGTTAACTGTGTAAATTCGTTGATATAACTTGTTATTTTTGAGACTGAATCTAAAGTAACAACGCTGTTGATTTTTTACAGCTCTGTTACTTTTCTGTCCCAAATTTATTGGTCGAACCTCTTGAAAAAAACCCAGTTTATTTATATTAACAATTTAAATTTAAATATAATATTGTTTAGTAACTATATCTACTTAACCTCATAAAGTTAAATGGTTCTCACACTAATGTTAAAAGAAACATTTAAAAAATTTGGCTTTGGTTTCGACCTTTAGTAACAGAGTTGTTTTATTAATCTTATTTTTTGAAATTGCTTAAACTTATCTTTTTAATTTTACATGTTTCTAAAAGCATAGAAACTATGATCAATGTAGCTACCAAAGTTGATTATAAGAGTGATTGAGATATGAAAATAAAAAATAAATACTTCTAGTAACAGAGGTGTACATTTTTACTATCCTAGATCAATAAATCTACAAATTACCCAAAACTATAGATTATAATGCTCGACACGCTATAAATTATCAATAAATGTTAGTTAACCAATACATTTTGCAAGTAATTATAGAATTGGGTTAAGATTATTTTTTTTCCGTTTCATAAATATTTAGACTCATTTATCTGCAATGAAAAGTAGAATGACCCATATACCAGAATTGAGACCAAATATATTTTTTTACTAATATTTTAAAGAGGAAAGATTTTTTTGTTTGTTTATTTGTTTGTGCCAAATAGGCTTCGAAATTACTGGACCGATTTTAACCATTTTTTCGCCAATAGAAAGCTACCGATTTTATCAGAATGAAACATAGGCTATAATTTATTTTATAGAGATACTTACAAAAATTGCAATCCTGTAACCCAATGTATAGAAGTGTCAATAGCCTAATGGCTTAGGTGTCGGACTTGTGATCAGGGGTCGCGGGTTCAAACCTCTCCCATTACACTATTGACATGAACCCACTCCAGACGCAAGCATATTTATCTTACTTGGAAGGGTAAATAACATTGCTAGTAATGTGAATTATACCCACAAATTACTAGTTCTAGTTCTCTTTTAAACAAAAAGAATATGATTGCTAATTTTTTTTTACTTTGCCTATAAAAAAATCATTATTTAGCGTGTGCTGAGAACACTATTGATGATACATAAAAATGACTACATAATTAAAGTACTCATTATTACCTACAAAAACTATATCTTAAAAGGATATGGCCAATTTTACTATGGACGTCGGCATAGTTATCGAATTTAGTGTACACCAATGATTTTTGGTGTTTTATATTCGTGAATATTGACTCATTAAATTGCTATAAATAAAAAACTCTGAAATCTTGTCATTACACCAGACTAGACAAAAAACAGTTACAGTAAACCTTTTAATTAGATCGCTAGCAATAAGGTGTTTAGATTATAATTTCGCTATTAAAAACTTAAAGGCGCTTTAAAATAGTGAACAGTTGTGAATTATTGCGAATAACTGATATAGTTTTAGTATTAAACCAATAAACAAAGTAAGGATTTTAAACTGAATATTGACTAACATTTATTAAACTGGGTAATAGTCTCAAAAAATGTTACAATAATAACTAACATTAACATAACATCGCGCCTGTATTCCCCGAAGGGTTGGGCAGATGTGTGTGTACCTATAGTACACCCAGATTTCACCAGTTAGTTTGAGTACCATTTAATAGGGGGCGAGTCTGTTTCTATCAACCAGGCACAAATCTAGACTCCGGGCTGCTACTGAGAAATTCCTGATGAATAAAACCAATATCACTTTGCTCGACCTGGGAATCGAACTCAGGACCTTATGCTCAGCAGTAGTGCTTGCGACCATTAGACCAACGAGGGAAACACAGAATAAAACAAAGGAGTAAAAGTTATTATTTATTTACTTATTAGCGAAAATAAATAAAAATATTTTGACATATTATAATTATTATATCTTAAATGCTTACGAAGATAATATACATTAGAGCAATGCAGCGATAGTGTTAATAAAGAGACCTAGGGAGGTCAATCAACCAGCTTGGATAGAACAGAGCATTTTTAATTCACCAATAGACTCACCTGGATTAAGTGTAAATATAGGGCTTCAGTAATTACATAAATAACTGCTTTTAACATAACCAGACTGGTTAAAAAAAATACAATCATAGATTTATTTATTATTATTTTACAATTGTGATTACTGTTCCGTGAGAGAATTTCTGAGACATTTTCAAAGTTCAAAATATTAGCTTTTGACTTCATAATATTAATTATGTCTTCAAAATGGATAGCACTAAATGTAGAATGTGTCTCATTCATTTGAGGTAATAAATGCCATTGATCGCTGTACAAATGTGTTTCACACACTCTACAGCTGCGAGGAACATAGAAACTATGTTCCTGCAAAAGCAGTCTTTTAAGGAATTGCGGGACCAAATGTACCATTCTGTTTCTGCATAGCGAGGATATGAGATGCCTCTGCAACCTTTGCATGGCTATTCCGCAGTTGATGCACCTCATATTGATCCACAAAACAAATCTACAACGCAATGTAAATCAGAGTCCAGTATTAATAGCAACTTAATCGGGTGGTAGAAGGTACCAGTACGTTGAAATAAGCAGGGGTAAAAAATATTAGAAAATAATCGCAAAAACAAACACAGGATGCAATGTAACTTCAACTTCAACTCTTGTTAAATGGCGTTTGTGGAGGAGCCACCACAATTTTGCCAATATCACGTGTAGAAAAATAGACCATCAAACGCAGGAGGGTGTGTTAAGTATCTTGGTTGGAGATGAAAAGAAAAGTATTAAAAAAACCCAACATTATTTTGTACGCAAACATGATATGACAGCTTTTGTAATGTGTTACCAGTTTACCAGTGGTAGAAGGAATAGAATGAGTAAATTAGGGATATGGAACAGAACTGTTAAAAGTATAATACGCTACAGCTTTATTTTATTTATCTCAATGAACCTACATAGATCATAAACAAATCGGGTAAATACAAGAGAGAGAAGGCATTTAATGGAGGTTGGACGGGGAACATAAGGGGGTAAAATATCATATAAAGAGAATCGTAATTTGGGACAGCTGAAGAAAATATGGTCCACGTTTCCTTCATCCAAACCGCACTCACAAAGCGAGTTGTCCTTAATCCTAAGTTTGGCCAAGAAAGAGGGCGAACAGCAATGATTAAGACGTAGACGGCAAATAATTGATGTGGTCCATTTGTTGGCACACCGAAATTTAAAAAACCATGGTTTATGGGGGATCTCGGGTTGAATGTCACCATAGAATTTACCTTTTACTTTCTTCGATATTTGCCATTTTTGAGTCCATGAATTAAATAAAATAGAAGACAATGTGGTGATGATGTCATGAGAGTAAGTTTCGGAATGGTCTAGGGAGCCAGAATGAACAGCATTTTTGGCACATGAATCGGCTGACTCATTACCAAAAATACCTGTATGGCCAGGGATCCAGGCTAGAACAATATTAATTCCTAATTTGTGGCATTGAAATAAGATATTTCTAATGTTAAGAATAATTGGAAATCTAGATTTTGAGCGGAAAGGATTGGACAAAATGGATTGAAGGCAGCTTTTAGAATCAGAGAATATAATACAGTTATTTATGTTATGGGATTTGACAAATGAAATGGCTTCAAAAATGGCTATAGCTTCACCAGTAAAAACTGATGTAACCGAGGGACATCTATAACTTAAGATAATTTTCGTAGAGGGAATCCAAACAGCTACACCGACTGGGCTATCATCTGGGACTTTGGAAGCATCGGTGAACATAGTAACCCAGTTATAATAATCAGAGGAAATTTTACGTTTAAAAAATGTATTAGCTTCTAAAGTACCTTTGTTAATACCAAAGTCCAAGAGAATATTAGGTCGGAACACAAGGGCATCGTAAGGTGAAGAATAAATAGGTAAGATAGTGTTTTGAGAAAGTGGGCAAGGAAGACGAGTGAACTGAAGGTAAGCACGAAGAAGGCATGGAAGTTCTATATTAGAACGACTACAGGAGTTAAAAATAGAGGATAATTGGTCCAGCTTGCTTATTAGGGGATGCTCGGAATTTTGCACGAGCTTGAACAAAAAACGATTGGCAAGAAATTGTCTGCGAATAGAAAGAGGAGGGTCTACACACTCGACTTGCATAGCATTAATGGGGGATGACTTCATCGCTCCGAGAATTATACGAAGACATTTTGATTGGCACTTATCTAATTTTTGAAGGCCAGATTTGTTACAAGGGTCTAGTAGAAACAGTCCATAATCCAAATGGCTGCGAACTATGGCGTTATAAATCAATTTTTGAGAGTATGGATGAGCACCCCACCAAACTCCAGATAGAGAGCGGAGTATATTAATGTTTTTTTCACATTTCTGAGAAACAAAGTTAGTATGAGTAATACCAGTTAGCCTTGAATCCAACCAGATTCCCAGAAACTTTACATTGTTTTCTAAAGGTATAATTTCTTCATTGATTTTAATAACGACAGGGGGAACAAATCGTTTTTTGGTGAAAATAACTACAGTGCTTTTAGGAGCTGAAAGAGATAGTCCGTGTAAAAGAAGCCAGTCAGATAGGTATCTGAGGGCCGAATTTAATCGCTTTTCAGCTTCTTCCAAAGATTTTACAGAAAGATACAGAGCTAGGTCATCAGCATATTGCAAAATTTGACAAAATGGACCAACTGAAAAGTGCAAGTCAAATGTGTATAGGTTGAATAGAAGAGGACTAAGAACTGAACCCTGTGGCAAGCCTTTCCAGATAGTCTTAGGTGGTAGCAGAGAATCATGGGTTTTAATACAAATAGTCCTTTCCATCAATAAGTTGCATATAAACCGAACTAACTTTTCCGGAACATTCAACTGACGGAGAAGTTTATCCCTGAGCACTGACAGGAGTACGTTATCATATGCTGAGGCAATATCGAGAAAGACTCCTACTAAGTCCTGTTTCTTTAACAGAGATATACGGATATCAGTTGTTAGAATGCTAAGACTATCAATAGTGCTCATACCTTTTCTGAATCCGAACTGAAATTTGGGCAACAAGTTTCTATTCTCTACAAACCACTCAAGACGGTGTTTCAGCATATTGTAACGATATGCATAGGTGTAGCTTTTGTGGCACGCACAAGAGGAGCCGGAGGAGGAGGTACAAGAGAGGCTTCCTCAGCAGCCGTTAACAAAGGTCTTCCTGGAGACACACCACGAGGGCCCGCGCCGCCAATTCCACCAACGCCGCCAAAGCCATTAACTTTTGCGGGACGGCTTGGCAGGCCACTCCAGGATCGCCTTCTACTCCGAGATGTCTTCGTCGTACAGCAGCTCGAGCAAGGCGGTCTGGCAGTAGGCTCCCAACAAGGCGTCTGGGCAGCAGGCTCTCAGCAAGGCGTCAGGGCAGCAGGCTCCCAGTAAGGCGTCAGGGCAGCAGGCTCCCAACAAGGCGTCAGGGCAGTAGGCTCTCAGCAAGGCGTCAGGGCAGCAGGCTCCCAGCAAGGCGTCAGGGCAGCAGGCTCCCAACAAGGCGTCAAGGCAGCAGGCTCTCAACAAGGAGTCAGGGCAGCGGGTACTGCACTTCCTCTTCCACCACTCTTCTCGAAACTCGTCGAGAACTAAACTCTTCTAAAAACTGGTCTAAGACTGAACTCCCGGAGATGGCCCCCAGCGCCTTTTATACCCAGCTCAGCGTTCAAAATCCATTCCATTCTCATTCTGTACCAGAATTCAAATTGTAGAGTTCAAAATAGTCCATCTTGCCAGTTATTTGATCAGCCAGTTATATTCGAGCATAATTTATTAAACCTCTTCGATAAAATCTGAGAGTGTGTTTTAGAAATTTATAATTATAATTTAAAATGCCGTTAATCAGTAGACAACCACAATATAATATACAATATTAAGCTAGTCCTATCGATAAAAGTGAATAACAATTATATAATAAAAGTATGAACAACCTTTTTAGTCTATTAGCCATTCAGTGACTACAAAGGAGAAGAAATTACAGTTTGTCAGCCTTGACGTAAAAAATGTCATGACAAGAAAATATTTGTTTTGATGGATGAATTATGGATTATGATTACAAAGAAAACGTAAGTTATTTGGTATTTGTAATAACAAATACTATATTTCCCCATCGACCCCGAGAAAATTTTTGGTCTAGAACAAAAATTTTGTAAGGTTAAAGTTTATCCACATTCATATAACTTACATGCCTCATTCAATCACACCAACATCTCACGAAGTTAGGTCAGGTAGGATTCACATTCAATGATCACTACTCGACCTGATTAGTACATGACAGTAGGCTTGTTTTCGGAGTCTGTCAGTCCGCTCGCGTCGAAAACCCATCAAATAAAAAACAAGATTTAGCAAAGGCTTATTTTTACGAAGTTGCTAGCCGCTTCGATCAACTTTAGAGTCGATAACATAAAAAACAAGGTTTAGCAAAGGCTTATTTTTACGAAGTTGCTAGCCGCTTCGATCAACTTTAGAGTCGATAACATAAAAAACAAGGTTTAGCAAAGGCTTATTTTTACGAAGTTGCTAGCCGCTTCGATCAACTTTAGAGTCGATAAATAGTAATAAACTAACTTGGAGAGTTAGAAAGGGAGAAGGTTTGGTAATATGTACCTAAACGCACTTCTAAGTGATATCTGATTAGTTCAGATAGAATAGAAAAAATAAAAATTAAGAGAAGCCTCTTAAAGTTTAAGAACAAAGTTAAAGAAAGAAATAAAATAAACGATTGAGTTTCAATAAGCCGAAAAGAACTCGATAGTTAAAAGAAGAGAAGAAGATAGAGATGGGTCATGAATATAGTACGAAAGATGAATATATTTACATAATTATATACTTAAATCGTTGTTTAGTTTTAGACGATGAGTGGAGTATAATTCTATCCATGACTGAAAATTAATATTATAGATAGCAAAAGAAGGTAAAGAGGGAGAGGGCAGGTAAATGAGAGGGTTAAAGAGTGCTAAAAAAAACTCAAGAGGATAAATTAAATATAAGAAAGAGGTTGGGTAAGAGTAAGATCACAAAAAAATAAAAAAAAGTGTTATAAGAGGTTAAAGAGGGAATAAACTAGTGGTAAAAGAGGTGATAAACTAGTGTTCGTGTGAAGAGGAAGTCTAGTATAGTGTTAGTGTAAAGAGTGAGTCTCCTATCCTAGAACTTAATATTAAAAAAGAGTCTAAGCCAAAAAGTGAGTCCAAAGAAAAAAGTTACTAGTAATAGTTTTTTTGGAATTTTGAAAAAAAAATTAAACCGACTAGCTATGATTTTACGTTGGGCGCCAAACTGTAACGATAGCTTTTGCGGGACGGCTTGGCAGGCCACTCCAGGATCGCCTTCTACTCCGAGATGTCTTCGTCGTACAGCAGCTCGAGCAAGGCGGTCTGGCAGTAGGCTCCCAACAAGGCGTCTGGGCAGCAGGCTCTCAGCAAGGCGTCAGGGCAGCAGGCTCCCAGTAAGGCGTCAGGGCAGCAGGCTCCCAACAAGGCGTCAGGGCAGTAGGCTCTCAGCAAGGCGTCAGGGCAGCAGGCTCCCAGCAAGGCGTCAGGGCAGCAGGCTCCCAACAAGGCGTCAAGGCAGCAGGCTCTCAACAAGGAGTCAGGGCAGCGGGTACTGCACTTCCTCTTCCACCACTCTTCTCGAAACTCGTCGAGAACTAAACTCTTCTAAAAACTGGTCTAAGACTGAACTCCCGGAGATGGCCCCCAGCGCCTTTTATACCCAGCTCAGCGTTCAAAATCCATTCCATTCTCATTCTGTACCAGAATTCAAATTGTAGAGTTCAAAATAGTCCATCTTGCCAGTTATTTGATCAGCCAGTTATATTCGAGCATAATTTATTAAACCTCTTCGATAAAATCTGAGAGTGTGTTTTAGAAATTTATAATTATAATTTAAAATGCCGTTAATCAGTAGACAACCACAATATAATATACAATATTAAGCTAGTCCTATCGATAAAAGTGAATAACAATTATATAATAAAAGTATGAACAACCTTTTTAGTCTATTAGCCATTCAGTGACTAAAAAGGAGAAGAAATTACAGTTTGTCAGCCTTGACGTAAAAAATGTCATGACAAGAAAATATTTGTTTTGATGGATGAATTATGGATTATGATTACAAAGAAAACGTAAGTTATTTGGTATTTGTAATAACAAATACTATTAGTCCATCTTGCCAGTTATTTGATCAGCCAGTTATATTCGAGCATAATTTATTAAACCTCTTCGATAAAATCTGAGAGTGTGTTTTAGAAATTTATAATTATAATTTAAAATGCCGTTAATCAGTAGACAACCACAATATAGTATACAATATTAAGCTAGTCCTATCGATAAAAGTGAATAACAATTATATAATAAAAGTATGAACAACCTTTTTAGTCTATTAGCCATTAAGTGACTACAAGAAGGAAAAATTACAGTTTGTCAGCCTTGACGTAAAAAATGTCATGACAAGAAAATATTTGTTTTGATGGATGAATTATGGATTATGATTACAAAGAAAACGTAAGTTATTTGGTATTTGTAATAACAAATACTATATTTCCCCATCGACCCCGAGAAAATTTTTGGTCTAGAACAAAAATTTTGTAAGGTTAAAGTTTATCCACATTCATATAACTTACATGCCTCATTCAATCACACTAACATCTCACGAAGTTAGGTCAGGTAGGATTCACATTCAATGATCACTACTCGACCTGATTAGTACATGACAGTAGGCTTGTTTTCGGAGTCTGTCAGTCCGCTCGCGTCGAAAACCCATCAATAAAAAAACAAGATTTAGCAAAGGCTTATTTTTACGAAGTTGCTAGCCGCTTCGATCAACTACATAAAAAACAAGGTTTAGCAAAGGCTTATTTTTACGAAGTTGCTAGCCGCTTCGATCAACTTTAGAGTCGATAACATAAAAAACAAGGTTTAGCAAAGGCTTATTTTTACGAAGTTGCTATCCGCTTCGATCAACTTTAGAGTCGATAAATAGTAATAAACTAACTTGGAGAGTTAGAAAGGGAGAAGGTTTGGTAATATGTACCTAAACGCACTTCTAAGTGATATCTGATTAGTTCAGATAGAAGAGAAAAAATAAAAATTAAGAGAAGCCTCTTAAAGTTTAAGAACAAAGTTAAAGAAAGAAATAAAATAAACTATTGAGTTTCAATAAGCCGAAAAGAACTCGATAGTTAAAAGAAGAGAAGAAGATAGAGATGAGTCATGAATATAGTACGAAAGATGAATATATTTACATAATTATATACTTAAATCGTTGTTTAGTTTTTGACGATGAGTGGAGTATAATTCTATCCATGACTGAAAATTAATATTATAGATAGCAAAAGAAGGTAAAGAGGGAGAGGGCAGGTAAATGAGAGGGTTAAAGAGTGCTAAAAAAAACTCAAGAGGATAAATTAAATATAAGAAAGAGGTTGAGTAAGAGTAAGATCACAAAAAAATAAAAAAAAGTGTTATAAGAGGTTAAAGAGGGAATAAACTAGTGGTAAAAGAGGTGATAAACTAGTGTTCGTGTGAAGAGGAAGTCTAGTATAGTGTTAGTGTAAAGAGTGAGTCTCCTATCCTAGAACTTAATATTAAAAAAGAGTCTAAGCCAAAAAGTGAGTCCAAAGAAAAAAGTTACTAGTAATAGTTTTTTTGGAATTTTGAAAAAAAAAATTAAACCGACTAGCTATGATTTTACGTTGGGCGCCAAACTGTAACGATATGCATAGGTGTAGCTTTTGTGGCACGCACAAGAGGAGCCGGAGGAGGAGGTACAAGAGAGGCTTCCTCAGCAGCCGTTAACAAAGGTCTTCCTGGAGACACACCACGAGGGCCCGCGCCGCCAATTCCACCAACGCCGCCAAAGCCATTAACTTTTGCGGGACGGCTTGGCAGACCACTCCAGGATCGCCTTCTCCTCCACGATGTCTTCGTCGTACAGCAGCTCGAGTAAGGCGGTCTGGCAGCAGGCTCCCAACAAGGAGTCAGGGTAGCGGGTACTGCACTTCCTCTTCGTCAAAAGTCGTCGAGAACTAAACTCTTCTAAAAACTGGTCTAAGACTGAACTCCCCGGAGATGGCCCCCAGCGCCTTTTATACCCAGCTCAGCGTTCAAAGTCCATTCCATTCTCATTCTGTACCAGAATTCAAATTGTAGAGTCCAAAATAGTCCATCTTGCCAGTTATTTGATCAGCCAGTTATATTCGAGCATAATTTATTAAACCTCTTCGATAAAATCTGAGAGTGTGTTTTAGAAATTTATAATTATAATTTAAAATGCCGTTAATCAGTAGACAACCACAATATAGTATACAATATTAAGCTAGTCCTATCGATAAAAGTGAATAACAATTATATAATAAAAGTATGAACAACCTTTTTAGTCTATTAGCCATTAAGTGACTACAAAGGAGAAGAAATTACAGTTTGTCAGCCTTGACGTAAAAAATGTCATGACAAGAAAATATTTGTTTTGATGGATGAATTATGGATTATGATTACAAAGAAAACGTAAGTTATTTGGTATTTGTAATAACAAATACTATAATATGCTCGGTGACCTTGCATAAAACTGATGACAATGCGATAGGTCTATAACTATTGGGATCTGAAGGGTTCTTGCCAGGTTTTAGAATCGGAATCACCGTTTGGTTTTTCCACGGTTGTGGGACTAGACCATATTCAAAGAAGCTATTAACAAGATCGAGGTAGTATTGCTTCGTTACATTCGATAGGTTTTTCAAAAACGAGTACGGGATCCCGTCTACCCCAGGAGACGAATCTGCGAGACCATCAAGAGCCAGCTGGAGTTCAGAGAACGAGAATGGAGCATCAAGGCTGCTTACGGAAGGGAGGGGGACCGGTAGAGAAGGAAGGGAGCTCTGATGTGGAGCTGAAGGCGGAGCTAATTTATCCGAGAAGGCTTCGAGCCAGGAAGAAGGATCATTGGCTGAAATATCGGCAATGCTACAAGAACCTCTGTATCTTTTAATTTGCTTCCAAACTAGGGAAGAAGGAGACCTAGGAGATAAGCTCTCACAATAGCGGATCCACCCTTCTTTCTTCTTTTTGGAAAGAAGTCTGGTGGCTGCGGCCGCTTTCCTCTTATAAATTAAAAAGTTTTCAAGAGTCATTAGCGCTTTATAGTTTTGTTCAGCCGCTTTTCTTTCCTTCACGGATTTTGTGCATTCTGAATCCCACCAAGGAGTAGATACCTTAAAATTTTGGGGTTTCTTACGAGGAAAGTTGTCATCTGCACTAGCAATAATCGTATCTACAAATTTTGTATAACATTCAACAAGATTGGTTCTCCCAGGAGAGGGAAGAAAAGGTAATTTACTTTCGATGGAAGAAGAGTAGGAGGTCCAATTTTCATTATTTACCCTGTATTTAAAAGAAGGATTAAAATTGCGCTTGGGTGTTATTCTGTCAGAAATAGAGACAAGGATAGGGAAATGATCACTTCCATGAGAGTGTGATAAGACTTCCCAAGAAAGTACAGAAGCTAAAGAGGCGGAACATGCGGTAAGATCTACAGCTGAGTTAGGACTTTGAGAGGGGCGAGCTCTTCTAGTTGGAGAACCATTGTTGATGATGCAGAGGTTCGCTTCATCAAAAATTTCGAGGAGGGCAAGACCAAAGTTGTCATCATGACTTGAACCCCAAGAGCAATGGTGAGCATTCAAATCACCCATAAAAATGACTGGAGGTGGAACTGAGGAGATAATGCATAATAGATCTGGAATAAGACGAGAATGAGGATGGGGAACGTATGCAGAAAGAAAAGTAATATTAAAGGCCCTCACAGCCACGATATTGATGTCGGGAGATACATGGGGAAGTGGTATTTGGGAAAATGGGAGGGAGCGCTTCACAAGGAGAGCACTTCCTGCATACCCATCAGCCCTATCATCTCGAACACAGGAGTAACCTGAAACCCGAAAGCGTGAACCAGGCACTAACCATGTTTCCGAGATGGCGATGACTGATGGGTGAAATTTATTTATCAAAAAAATTAATTCAGGCTTCCGCGGTCGAATACTCTGTGTGTTCCATTGAATTACGGACACTAGATCCATAACTGGTTTTATTTGAGAGAAGTTGGGAAAGTTTCTGGGCAACGTGGGGCGGTAAGTTGGTTCATCAGCAACTATTGTGTGATGGGCTGCTCTGTCGTATGATTTCCCTAGGGAGGTTCTGGATCGCGGGGAGGAGACAATGGTCTTTCTATAAGAAACTGATGGAGGAAGGGTGGGATGGTTAGAGTCAGTTTGTGAAGAGGAGTAGGAACATTGAGAGGTGGAAGTATTTTGGGTCACTTCAGAATATAATTTAGAAACTTTAGGGTGTGATCTTGATGCCTCTTCGTAAGAGATGTTTTGTTGAGACATCAGAAGTTTAATGGACTTCTGCCTACCCTGCTCAGGACAACTACCACTGTAGGCGTAATGATGACCTGAACAGTGGACGCAGGTAGCCTTAGTCTCAACAATGTCACAACTGTCCCCAGGGTGGGCTTGAGAGCAACGGTAACATCTTGGGTTGGACCGGCACTGTGCTTTGACATGGCCAAAGCGACAACAATTTTGGCATTGGATTGTCGGGTAGCGGTAAGCCTCAACGGGAAGGGAGGTATGAAATGAAAAAACCCTTTGAGGGAGCACTTGGCCTTGAAAAGTGATAACAATTGTTTGTGTAGGTATCCAAGTGGTTTTGCCCTCCTCTCTATTTTTCCTATTTAGACGGCGCGCTTTTAAAACGATTCCGCAAGAATCGGGTAGGATTAAGGAATCTACAAACTCGTCCATAGGCATATCAACTGGCACCTGACGGACTACGCCCATCCTGGTGATGTTATAGGTGGGAATGGTTACCGCGTAGTCATTGGCATCTAAAATAGGGTTATCTAGAAACTTGTTGGCCGCATTTCCAGTCGTGAATTCGACAGAAATTTTATTTCTGCCCACTTTCTTTACTCCATCGGGGCGAATGTTCGCGATTTTATTTTTATATAAGAATTGGCCAAACTTAATCGGACGAATAGACGTCCCAGCAGAGGGATCCGGTTCGGACCTAGAAACGTGAACAATAAAAGGTCCTTTATCGGACGAAATATATGCTTTAATGCCCACCACGAGGCTCGGGTGGACATACATCGATTGGGTGGCTGCTACAGCCATTCCCGGACTTAGAATAGTTTTTTTAGGGCAGACGCCACCAATGCCGTCTGGATCATCCAGACGTCGCTTACCGTATCCAGTTTTTACGGCGTCGGGAGGATCGGGTGGAGCAGGAGGGGGTGGAGGGTCCATAATGGACACCCAGCTCACAGTTTTGCGCACAAAATCTGAAAATTTAGTAAAATTTATCTTTAAAATGCTTTAAAATAGAAAATTCGGAAAAAAAACCTCTCTGACACGTGTGACAGCTATTGTTTTTTTCTAAAATCGGATGCAATGTAGAATCTGCAATAACATAACATTGACATTTGACATAGACACATTGTCAAAGAAGTAACGCGTTCCGTTTTCCGATTTTATTTGTGTGAAATATAAAAAAAAAAAAAAAAAACTATCTTACGCATCAACATTATGAAAAGATAATATTATTAAATGCCAAAAATACCAACGAAGACAGTTTCGTATTAATAAAGTGTTTTAATAATAGCGTTTTGTCGTCCATATCACACGTCTATGTGATATATGCAAGTAGTATGCTTGATGTGGAACACCCATTATATTTATCTTACTCTATGGTCCATTATGGCGGACGTTGACAAATGGTACTTTGAATTCATGTTGATTACTAATTATTTTGAAATAAACACTGACGAGATCAGAGAGGTTAAAAACTACGTATTAAATCATTTTTCTATTTTTAATATACAATATTATTTACTATGTATGTGTACATGGAATGTACTTTTTTGTCCATGTCATTTAATTAGATCGCTGGTAAAAACAAAAGCTGGTTAACATCCGTGACGAAATATTTATTTATTCTTCAAAGTTTTATCATTTTGGTTATTTACCTAGCAATAAAATACCTTTTAATTCATTCATTTCATTCATTCGAATCAGACATCTTACTAATTTCGAATATATCATAAGTTTTAAAACGCAATACGCGATTTTTAATGGATAAACTAAAAAACTACTGTAACGATTTCAAAAATCTTTCGCCTGTTATAAACATTGCAAGTAAAATAGGCTATATTACAGTTGGTAAAAAATATTGATGAGATGGTCATCAAGGTCATCTTTAGACCGACCTCGCCAAGCGTTGCTTTTTTAGGGTTCTGTAGTCGAATGAAAAAATCCAAATCCTTGTAGATTTGTCATGTCTATCTGTCTGTGATCCGTCCGTGTATCACAGCCATTTTATTCCGAAACTTACTTTCCGGATTCGGTTCAAACTGAATGATGAAAAATTTTTTTTTATATTCGTACAAAAATAAAACTTAAACAAAAAAATAAAAACCAAGGGGGTCTGTCCAAACATGGAACTGAAACTATTATATAGACAGGCTGTTTCAAAAATTTTACCATTTTATTTCCAAAACCATTTTTTCTCTAAGTTAATCATTTGAAAGAAAGACACTTTCAAAGCGGTAGTACAATGTGTGTCCCCTTAACTTTTAAAATAATAGAGTGAAAAGTCTCATAAAATATATTCTGTAGATCTATGAATACTTACTTTCAGCGAAAATAAGAGATATAGGGAGCGGTTAAGAGTCAATAACAAAATTCATAATAATGTTATGTAGATACGATAGCTAAAATTTGTTCATACATTGGGTATGCTTCGCTGCCGTGGTCTTTATCACGATAAAAACATTACCCTCCTTTTTGCAGTCGGGTAAAAAGGTAGCCTTTAATCTTCCTCAAGCTTCAAGGTACTTCTATACCAAAATTTCATCCAAATCAACCCAGTACTTTCAAAAATTATCGCGTTTAAACAAACAAACTTTTCAGCTTAATAATATCAGTAAGATAAGAAGTAAGATTATTACATTACTTGCTTTCATTTGTGCAACAAGGGAGTAAATAACATTCTACCAAATTATTCAAATTGATCTGTCTGTCCAGTTTAAACACAAAATGAAACCATCGAAATAAATTTAAAATTAATGTATTTATAAATATGAAGGGATTCATACAGATTCTTAAACTTAGACTAGAAAAATGCACGTTAGTTAGTTGACTTTCTTTTTTGTTTTAATTTTTTGTGTTAAAAGTTTTGACACATGTGATTTGCCATATTAAAATGCGCTGAATTAAATCTTGAAAGTAGGTGGTTTACAATATTTCAGTACACAAATAGGCATTAATATCACAGGAAACTTTTATTAAAAAAAGAACATAATATAAAGCAGTATAAAATTTCAAGATATATTTTAGACATTCCCAATTTCTAAAAAAAAAGAAAATTATATGTTTGTTTAAATACTGATTAGTCGGTTCTGAATTCAAACATTCTACATAATCAATATTTTAAACTCAGCATATGATCCAATTTTTTTATAAATAAGGCTGATAGTGTTTTTACACTAGTTTGCTGTCTTTACGCTTCCATTTGGACAGCGTTCGGTCATGGTAGGGTTGTGTTTTAACCTCTAAACTTAACAAAATACGTTTATATACAGAGTAAACTCAGGCTATATATTAATTTATCGATAATATCACAAATTTTACAAGTCTGTCGCTGTCGGCGGTCATGGTTATGTCATTTTCATTAGTTTAGAGTAACTTTTGTAGATATTTCCTAGTCTGTTATTGTAAAAGCGCACTCTAAGTTAAAACGGCATTCTTTGCTACTGCTAGTTATTACTATTTGTAACTAAATTATATTTGCATTATTTCTAACTTCGATGTACTCAATTTTTTTAAACAATTAATACAGTCAAAGAAGTTTGAATTGGGTGACTCATGTTTCATACGATTTTAAAAGCATACAACATATTTATATTAAGGTCTAAAATGGTGGCATTTACTTCAATCATGTCACAACTATGTGAAATAATACCTATACTTTCGTCCTCCCGAAGACAGTCGATAATGAATAAATAAATAAAGTAAAGAAGTACAAATCGTTAGCACTATCAGTATTAGTGGCAACGATAACAGTATTAGTATAATTAGGCGAGTTTTTGTGGTAACAAATGCGCAGCATTTATACATTCTTCGCCTCTCTGTTCAATGTAACCTTAACTTATCAATACACGTTATCAATTAAATAATATAATTTATCGTCCACACACTTTAGGCACAGAAAGTTCTCAGATGATTCCTCGACACAGGAAAGTTTCTGATATGTGTATTCACAGTAGTCGTCCCTCAGCGCGACAACTAAATAGTCAATGTTCGCACGGCGGCAGTGCGTCTCTACTCGTCACTATGAAATAACTTTGGCGTACGGGTGCTCTATGTGGCCGTACTGTATCGCCAGCAGCGTGTCTTTAACCCTCTGGAACACGGGCTGCGCCTGCGTCATGGTGGGCACTTGGATCTCGTGCTCCAGGAAGCCCACCCTGCTGATAGGGCTGATCACCACAGCCGTGCCCGCTCCGAACATCTCTAGCAACTAAAACCAATACAATGCAATTAATACTTGAGGCAAGTCAATAAATCACAATAAGGAAGCTAGATGCTGAAACTTACCCGTCCTTTTTTATTTAAGTTAACAATTTTATCCATGGTAAGAACTTCTTCCGTGACGACTAAATCTTCCCATTGGCTGGCTAACTCCAGAATAGAGCGGCGAGTCACTCCAGGCAAGATGAGACCATTCAAAGGCGGAGTACTCAATTGTTTATCTGCAAATATGATATCCACATTGCATAATTCTCATCAAAATTAAACAAAAAACATTTTGATCTGGAAAAAACGTTGGGACTGATGTTACTGACCCTAATTGTTGCTTCAGATATGAGACGAGAATTTACCGGTCAAAGGGGCAGAGTGCCACCGACGCACCAGATAACGTCACAGTATCAGCCAGTCACATGGATATCCAACCATTAACCGCATGATCGTATGTTGTTTTTTTACAGACATATAATAATTATTATTATTATAGTAATTATTATAATTGATAATGCTGCGATTTTTGTTTTCCCATGAATATGTTTCAGGCGTAATTTTTCCTATCTCTTCATATTTAGCATACTTCTCTCCATGTTATGTTGACAAATTGCTAGTCTCACAATATTTCGCTTAATTAACCCCATGTTTGGCATAGTAGGAAGTATACACGAGTAAAATATTATCTTTTTAAATTCAGTGATATTGATGCATTTATGTGACTTCTTTTTTGAGTTCTTGTGATCTCGAGGTCGCGGTTTCGAACCCCACCCAAACTATTGCCGTGAACACGAACGTATATTAGCTTAGTTGGAGGGGTTAACAAGATTGCGAGTAATGCGAATTTGTTCTCTTTAAAAACTAAATAAATAATCATTATAATTACCTCCTTGTTCATTGATGTAAACTACGAAGATGTTCATGGCGCCGACTTCGGTGAGCTCATGGTTAGGTCCGAACAACCACAACACTTGATGGTGACCTAGTTTAGCTGCTCGAGCGGTGGTCTCTGTGAACATAATCAGAACATGATTATTTCCGATCACACTGGTTCCGCTCAACTATTGATAAACTAGTATAATTCAAAAAACAGGTCTATCTATGAGTACATAGTGGGAAATCATATCGAAAGTGGAATTGCTGTTAGGTCAAAAATATTTGTTGGTTTTTGTCCCTGCAGAAAGATATAATATGCAGTAGCAGACCTAGTATAATTTTTAGGAGGTGCGTGATCTCAAGGCAGCGCTCCTCCAAACACTAAAATAAAACCCTTTCTATGTGAAGGGAGCGCAAATATTTTTACGTTATTATTTTTAGCGTCTCCGAGTCTCTGACCACACTATTGAGTTTGTTTTTTAAACGCATGAGCCTGCTCATAACCTCGATTTTGCCTGATAGTAAGTGATGGCTGAGGTCTACGAAGAAACGAGCGAGCCCATAAGATGCCTGTTCAATCTTGCTTTAAAGGTTGTATATAAAAAGGACTCACCAATCGTGGGTCCATAGTTGGAGCCAACTTTTCGATTGCCAACTCCTCCAGGGAAGGCTCGTACCACGTTAGGGTCAGCGTATATTGACACGGCACCATCAGTACCCGTCTTGTAATATGCACTTACTGGACTAAGGATGACGAACAATAGCGCCGTTTCAGGGGCCATTATACCGAACGTTGGCTGTAACAAAAATAAAATAGCATTGAATATAATAGTCAGAAGATATATTATATTTTCTTTGTTTATTTTTTCTGTTTGTATTCCTATAACTAATATTAATATGCAACATAGAAGTCAGGGCTCCGATTGGAAATGTAAATACCTTTGGAAATGTAAACAGATGAAGCGAAAGTTAAAACTGTAGTAGGCGGTGTTCTTTATATCTGCCAAGCCCCATGAGAAAAAAATAAGCGGTTGCAGTGCGGTGTTTTCGATATAAGAAATCTTTATACTTAATCTATGTTTGCTAAATAATCATTATAGATCTATATCTTTAATTAAGGTTACCTTGAACCGATATCACGGGTACGATACGCAAGCGATAAAACATCGTTGAAAATTTTATTTGCCAATAAGTTATACTTGATTGCTTTCAAAATGCGATTATACATTCTTATAATAGCTTATATTTCTATTTATGAGTGGGTAAGTAAATCTATGTAAGCAATGTGAGTTTCGACTTTCACTAAATCATTACTATTATTACCACAGCAATACTAGCCATACTTTTTATTTATAATATTATTATATAAATTGCAAATCTACTGATAATTTATAATAAGCCAAGATAACAACGAATTAAACGTTGAAAGTTATATGCAGATCCGAAACGTGACAATCACGATACCCAAAATAAGATAAGTGAAGTTGAATATTTCTACCAATGTAAAGTGAATACCACACGACTGAAAACGTGTGCTATAAAACGTGCGCTTAATGCTGTAATCTGAAGCTTTATAATTAATATACACGAATATATTCATAAACACGAAAAGGCATCGGTGAGAAATTGCAACTTGCTATTAAATTGCATTTGCAACTTGACCGCCATTGCTAGCCGTACAGTACAGTGGTAGGGCGCGTCTTCGTGTATTGCACTATTTATAGCCAGGATAATCTACTGGCGTAAACATCATTGACCTGTTCTGGACATCCAAGTAGTGAACGAAGTTCATGAAAGGGTTGATATATTTACGTGCAATTTGAGTGAATACACAAAGATTCTCTTAAATGTAGTAACATACTAGTTAAGGAATGTATTTTAATTTTTAATCTTATATTGTTTTACTATAATTTATTTTTTAATTCATACTAATATTATAAATGTGATAATATGCAGACTGTAAGTAACTCTGTGTGTCTGTGTGTTACCTTTTCACGCCTAAACCACTGAACCGATTTAGATGAAATTTGCCATGGGATTAGTTTAAGACCCTGGAAAGTACATAGGATAGTTTTTATCCCGAAATTCCCACGGGATTGGGATTTACACGGGAACACCCTCCCACGCGAACGAAGTCGCGGGCAGAAGCTAGTTAAATATAATTTATAGCCACACTATCGTATTAGGTTTAACTCTGTAAATAAGTATATTATTAAGGATAGTTTAACTAATAAATAAATAAACTTTTCAACGGCGAAGTGCCCATAAATCCGAACTGTGAAATAACCATAACCATGAATGTTTATATTTTATACATTTTGTTTGGCCGCTGATGAGGCCGGTGTTTCCTAACTGACTACCCTGAGAAGAAACACCGATACAAAGTCAGAGGTCTCTTTTGAATGGCCTGAATATGTACAGTCTAAAAAATAATTTGCTTCGAAGATTTATTGATTTCTCACACCATCAAAATTTTAAATAATATTTCATGAAAACCTAAACTAAAGTTTAGCATAATTACTCGACGGATCATAATAAAATTCAGTACGATGTTATTACTCGCCCTTCAATAATGTGCTTTGAATCTGAAGTAGTGATTGCATAAGTAATGCAACAAGGCATTATCTGTTAGTCAACCTTTCGAGGATTCACCACCACATGCAAAGAAAAAAGTAACTGCACTTAAACTCAGTGATGATAAAAATGAATTTATCGGTTAAAGATTTTTACAAGTATTTGCACTTCGCAGTCGATATATTGATCAAAAGTTTCGGAAAGTTAATCATTAACGTTTTGTTAATTAAAACAATACAGATACAACAATATGTAAACTTAAAACGTTTTAGTAAATAGTTCGTTAAGTTACTATTGCGCAATTCAATTACTTTTAATGAGCACTTTCTCGAAAAATGCAGAGCATTTTTTCGGAAAGGATCTTTCTATTCACTTGTCTTCTCAAAAACAGTTTTGTTGCAAGTTACAGTCTTAATTTAGACGACGGCAATGAAGATGTGAACCAGTAGGGTTCACATCGGAGCAAAAATTAGTACCAATACAAAAGTTATATGTTCATTATTTGATAAGAACGGTAGCGATACATACCTACATGACAACAATGACAGATCTGTAATATTTATCGTCCTTCACTCGAGATAAACGAAATATCGACTGGGACATGCTCACATTATGTACGTTGGCAATTGAAGCGACTTTAACCAAATACAAAAGCATTCACCTACGTTCGTCCCATGACTTGATAATTATGGCATGACTAGCTTTTGCCCGCGACTTCGTTCGCGTGGAAGGTTTTTCCCGCGTAAATCCCGATCCCGTGGGAATTCCGAGATAAAAATTAGCCTATGTGTTATTCCAGAATGTCAATTATTTACTTGCCAAACTACTTATTATACGTATGTTATATGTATGTGTACGTATGTATTTTACTAGCTTTTGCCCGCGGCTTCGCCCGCGTTAATTTACACTTTGTCAATAATTCTCGTTTCCCATCAGTACACCTTTTTGGGTGGTTAAAAAACGCATATATGTTACCTATATATGTGCGCGCTAGTTTACCTATATATTTATGTCTCTGAGATACCTACTTACGTATGTGTCTACTATTAATCTGCAAGTAAAGACTAATACCTCGATGATATACAAAGTTCAATTAAAGTTCAATATACAAAGAACAATGGCAAAAGCTTAACTGACTTTAATTTGAGCGTCTAAAAGTGACTTATATACCAAGGCAGTTCTATTATTTTTCTACGTTTTTTCAAAGTATCACATTACCTAATTAAGTCCGGATAAAAAAATATATTTTAAATGAAAGTTATTTGATTTTTACATTGACAATTAGTGATGCCATTGTGTATTTATTCTGCCAAGTGACAGTAAGTGCAATAAAGAGTAGGTAAATGAATTATCAATAATGTTTATTTATAAGTGGAAGTGTTCTTTGTAGGGAGGTAAAAATATTGAAGTGTAAAAATAAATGAATTACTTTCAATTAATGACTGGCAAAAAGACTATTATCCCAAGTCAAAAAAAATATAACTGGGTTTGACAACTGTTGATTGTTCATATTACATTAACCTCAAGAAAAATATTTATATGTATAATCTATGGTTAACTGATTACTAGGCAGCATGGTCTAAGACCTTAGCCTGTTCCGTCGAGAAATAATCTACTTAAAAAAATGTTTACATCACAGACGCTTACACATTGTGCTTTGTGTTGCTCTCGATTGTTTTCCGTTTTCTTTAATTTTCACTTGACCTGGACATAACCTACAAAAGTTAATGACTGAATTTATATTATTCTCGGTCTTCTCGAACAAAAATTCTTGCACAAACTAATTCAGAAATTGACGCCGAGTTAAACAAGATATTTTTCATTTAAAGTCGCAAAAAATTAATCTCAGCTAAATTAATGTGTGGGTGGCTGCCATTGTTCTTTCATCTAAATCAGTTCAGTGGTTTAGGCGTGAAAAAGTAACAGACAGATAGAGTAACTCCGCATTTACGATATTAGTATGGTCCCATACCAAATTTAAAAATCAAATTTAATTTAGCTTTTGCCAGCGTGCAGCGCAACGGCAGCGTCCGCGTGCTATTCAAAAACTATCCCACGGGAACTTTATATCGGGATAATAACTATCCTATGTCAAATTTCATATAAATCGGTTCAGCGGTTTAGGTGTGAAAATGTAACAGACAGATAGACAGAGTTACTTTCGCATTTATAATATTAGTATGGAAGTATAGATATTAAGTAAGTATAGTATGTTATTGATTCCTTATACGAAATTCCAACACCCTTTTTACATCCTTTAGGGATGATTTCCGGTATAAAAACTATCCTATGTCTTTCCCAGGGTCCAAACTATTCCCGTGCCCAATTTCATCTAAATCGGTTCAGCGGTTTAGGCGTGAAAAGGTAACAGACAGACAGACGGAGTTACTTTTGCATTTATAATATTAGTATGGGAGTATGGATATACATATGAATTATATTTTAAATATTTCTATAAAAAAAAACAAAAACATTTAAAAATATTAAATAGTAGCCCACCGGTATCGGGAACAGGGTCCAAGCTATCAGTGCTCAGGACTCCAGAGAGAGGAAACCTCCTAACGATATGCGTTCAGTGATGAAACCCCATGTCTGCGGACTGTCGAACGCTGGTATTTAGAATTCCAGCATGGACATACTAGTGTTATTGATAAATCTCGCGAAGGACGCCCATCATTGCTGTGAGACAACTAAATCTCGAAGATCGTCATGTGACGTATCGAGAGATAGAGGCTCTATTAGGCATCTCAGGGACAACCAGTTCAGAAGAAAGCTAGTTTGCCGTTGGATACCGCATCTGCGTTCCGACGATCACAAGGCGGCCCGCGTCAGATGGTGTAAGAAAACTCTGCAAAGGTTCAACCGAGGAGAGTCAAATCACGTCTACGACATCATCAGTGGTCACGAATCTTCGATCTATGCCTACGATCCTGATTCCAAACAACAATCTACAATCTGGGTCTTTCAAGAAGAGCCAAAGCCGACTAAAGTTGTTCGTTCTCGAAGCACTTCAAAGAAGATGGTGGCCACGTTCGTTGGAAAAACTGGCCATGTTGCGACTATTGCACGTGAAGATCGTAGAACGGTTAACGCAGAGTGGTTTACCACAGTTTGTTTACCACAAGTCATCGCCGAACTTCAAAAATCTAACTCAAAGCGATGCATCATCCTGCACCACAACGCAAGCTCACACAACGCTCGTCAAACGATTGAGTATTTGAAGCAAGGAAAAGTAGAAATTCTTGATCATCCCCCATACATTCCTGACCTAAGCAAGCCCTAACGAGTTCTTTACATTTCCTAAAATTAAGAAAAGTCTTCGTGGTCAAAGGTTCTAAGTCCGGTGAAGAAGCAGTCGACGCTTTCAAGTCAGCCATTTTGAACACCCCCACTTTAGAGTGGAATAAATGTTATAATAACTGGTTTGAGCGAATAAAAAAGTGTATTAAGCTACGTGGTGAATACTTTGAAAAACAATAAAAAGTACTATAAGGTTCTAGTTGTGTTTTTTCTTCAAACGACAAAACATAAAAGGCATGCTTCGTATCGCCCCGAAATATACCTCGCTTGATCCTGGCTGGTTCGCTGTACCTTGGAATATATCGACATCCTGGATAGCGAGGAACTGTCCTCTGTTGTCCCATACACGATATCAGGAAGGTGCGCAAAGTTGCATTAATTTTATACAATTCTAGCACCCTCATGAGCCATGTATGAGGCACTGAGTCATAGGCCTTCTTGTAGTCTATCCAACATGTCGACAGATCTTTTTTGGAACATCGAACCTGTTGGCCATATCTATGAGGAGTAGCTCCTTAGTACCGTGGGACCCGTTCCTACATCAATTTTGAGAGGTAGACATGATGTGATTGTCGTCAATGTGTTTGTTAATTTTAACCCTCAAAATGGATGTAAGAACCTTATAGACCGTAGGAAGACACGTGATAGGCCTATAATTTTTGGGTTCCACGGTGCTACCAGATTTGTGGAGCAAATGGGTAACTCCAGTGGTCAAGAACTCGGGTAGCGAGCCGGATTCTAGTGCAGTTTGGTACTGTAATGCCAAGCGAACGTGCGATCTTGTCAGCCATTTGATCCAAAAGTTATGCAGTCCGTCCGGCCCTGGAGACTTCCATTTAGGCAGCAGACGGACTGCATGAGCTACATCTTTGGGGCTGATAATTATTGCCCCCATTTCTGGTATTGGATCGCACACTTGCTCGACCTTCCGGATCCAATCACCTTCGGTGTGACCGACACGTACCGACCAGATGTTGCGCCAGAACGTACATAAGGCGTCATCATCGGGTAGGCACATATCAGTCATACCTTGGTCCGGTCTCTCCCAAGCCCTATAAGCCACCTTTCGTTACTTCGGAATGTGCGATTCTGGACGAATCGCTCCACTCGCCGTCTATACCTACGGATACGGTTTGCCCATGCATATACCTTCTGCTTTAGGAAGTCGATGCGCTCTGTGACACAGGACACATAGTTATATGGGTGGATATTGGTTCCCAAAAACGCCCGACTCACAAACCGCATCACTCTTGGATGACTATTGCTCTCCCTAAAGCAAACAAGTTTGCCAATTATTATTATAGTAAGATAAGATTGAACAAAATTCATAATATCTCTGAATTTACGATAACATTGTTTTTTGCCAAACTTTATCAATAAGAGGCGTTTAGTAATATTATAAAAGATAATAACAAGTGGGCTACATCATTTTCCGCGTGTGCACTGATTTTATTGCGTCTATTAAAAACTTTTGAGTGCTTACTTCTGATTTTTATTTATATGAAGATAAGCTTCTGACTTAAAGTGGCCAAAGCTTATCAACGAAATGATTTGTGGATAAACCAAGTGTAACACTTTATATATATAAATTGTATAAAATGATGTTCTTAATTTTCATTGTACACATCATTTCAGACTTCATGTAACGATAGTAATGTAGTTCTATTATACTAAGAAAATCTGAGCTTTACAAGCTTAGCACTGCATTTTGTAGACATTTTTTTAACTTCCTACAGCTATAAGCGATTAATTTCCTCTCTAATTTGTATATATAAAAACTATCTCTAAATGAGTTATTCTGATTTTCAACTATCTAAAATGTGTCTATTTATAATATACAGTGCCAGTTGTCGGCACCTATTAGTACCATAGGTGTAGCTTCCCCGTAGAGCGCGGCTTCTTTTATGTCTCGCAGGTGTGGGTAATTAGCTAGCGTCGACCTGTCTATTGTCTGACTATGAAGTCGCAGGTCTTTCATAGTGCGAGCGCGTAGCTCCTGAAATTCACCACCCTGGCCCCGTATCTGTAGCTTAACCTCTTAGCTACATTCCTCGCGCTGTTGTGAAGTCACGCTATTAATAAGTAATGTGGAGACTGGCCCGCTTATTATTGTTGAGCCCTCGTCTAGTAGGGCGAGTGTCTATATTAGCCCACCGGGTCCTTTTAAAGTCACGGGACATATTTTTAACAACACATGTTGTGACACATTGCTTGACGCGGAGACGGTCATCATTGCTTCATGTGGATGTGAGTCCTCGACGTCGGTCGCTTTATAATGCTTTTCACTCGGCAGTGCCTCACGGTCCTTGTGTAGCTATGCGTGATGTGGGCGACTGCAGGTATCAATACCACATCGCTTCGCTCGGCAATGCTCGCGTCGATGGCGTCTTGATACACACTTGAAACATAACTTGGCCGTACACACCCATTCCCATCTTTCATCGACGCTCATTCCCATAAACTTTAAACACTTAGGCACCTCGTGATCACCGCCACAGCACAAACACTCATGTTTCTTTTCTTCCTCTTTTACCAACGTCGCGTAGATTACTTCCCCGCCCAACCTCTTCTTTATTTGCAGTTGTGGGACACTTCTAGTTTCTTTCTTCGCGGTAAGCGCGGTTGTCGTATTTGTGAAGGCGTATTTCATAGCTCGGTCAGCCTCCCGCATCAAGAACCTTGATAGCAATATCACTTCAGGTTCACGCGAAGATTCCATGGTTTTAGAAGAGTAATCACACCATCTCGATGTAATGCGTGGGCTCAGCTTCTCTACAACTTCGCGAACTATCATTGGATTCCAGATATAGCCGCGTTTGTCTATCTTGGAAACACACATGTTCTGGAATTTCACTGGGAACGTATTTAATTCACTGGCTGCGCCTAGTTTCTTTATATCGTTCATCATACAATCCATTAGTATCTCCTGCCTCCCGTAATACTGTTCCAGTGTTTTTATAATCACTTGCGGGTCAGACGCGGAGAACAAGAGCCCTGATAGCTGATACTGCCTCCCTAGCTTCACCCTTGATACAGTTGCGCAATCTCGCCAAATTCTCGATCGCAGTGAACTTGCACATATTCTATGAGTCATCGTACACCGCCTTAAACGGCGACCATTCAGTGGCCGCTCCTGTCAACGCAGGTAGCTCCGTCATTTGTCGCGGCGGCGGGCGTACGTGTTTAAATTTTTCCAACGTATCGGCCAACTGGTTAATACCTTTTTCAAATCGGCTCTCTCCTCTGGCAGGTAAGCGCGAGGCCGATCGTTGTCTTATTCGGTCATGTCCGGCAGGTGTGAAGGCGGTGAGGTACGGGGCGAGTTCAACGCACTTGGTAGTTTCTGGGGCGACATAAGTGGCAACGGAATGCGGCGGCTGCTCTGTCCGCAACCGATCCGCATGTGAAAGGTGCCTTCGGTCAACATTTTGAAGCCATCTCATCCACTTTGTCTTCACTCATGTGCACGGATCCCTCTTCACGGGCCTCTGCCCCTGCCTCAATCGTTGATACTTCATATTCGAGTCGCTTGCTGACGAGCGCTTTTTCAAGGTCAAGTTACTCGTTTCTTATCGCAGCGATCTTTTTCTGTGCCTCGTATTCTGCCTTCTTCACTCTTGCCACGTCACTATAGTACGATCTTCTGGAACGTATCGCACTTGCTGTATTCCTCACAGAAGTATCGCGTACAGCTGTCATAGTTGTGGCCGAGTCCTGGGTTTGTAGCGCGGAGAGCGTTGACGGATATCGCGTCGCTGATTACGTAACGAGCGATGTATTTGAAGGATTCAAAGAAAAAAATGAACAGAAGAAATTTTCCTAGTTACTATTTCAAGACTGATGAAATTATGCTTGCAAGTTGATATTTGCTAATTTTCCCATGATATGACTAGCTTAAAAGATTATTATTTTTTATTAAGTGGTAATAAAAAATAATACATTAATCATTAAATAAATCGCTTACCTCGGTGCCTATTAACGTAGGTCGTATGTATAAGGTAGATGTTTCAGAATGTGGTACCCACTCTTGGTCTATTTGTACCAGCCTTGATACACATTTAATTAGTTCTTCTCCATCAAAGGTTGGTAGTCCAGACCTTTTTGCAGCCAAGTTCATCCTTTCCATATTTAGGTCTGGTCGAAACAATCGTATCTTATCATCCACTCCCCTGTACGCCTTGAGTCCTTCAAACAACTGTAACAATTTATAATCACTTTATCTACTTGCACACATGTAAACAGAAAGGTCCCTAGTGACATCGTTCATACATATGTCATTGTAACAACACAGCTTTGATAAAACGTATACATGACTTCAATAAGAGCAACCATTCTAGAAATTGCAAACATAACACATTCCCGAAACATAATAAATGCTATTTGTTTTGGTATTGGCATCCGTTATCTCTTGACTACCTACAATAAATACTGTTTTGAGACTGACACAAGACCATTGAAATAAAAACATAAGCATATAAGTTTACATTTATAACATATAAGTGATAAGCGAAGTGAAGAAACAAAATGTGAGTTGGTGATTAACATACCTGTATTGCATAATGTAATGCTTTGGCAGCAGGGTGTATACTCAAATTCTCAAATGGCATGATCTCTGGTTTCTGCCATCCCCCAAGTTGCTTGAAAAAGTTTATTTTGAGCATGTGATCCGTGAAAAATTTTCCAAACCCAAGATCAGTCACTTCAGGCTTGGGACTAAGTTGGTATGGAGCTGCAAGCCTCACTTGTAAATCCTCATGCTGGAAAATATAAGTCCAGTTAAACACTGAACTAGTGATCTCTGCTAGCGTAACTAAAGTGGCATGTATTTTATTTATTTACTTTTACGGTTATGTCAAATAATATATTATCCAATTGTTTGTATAATAGTTATTTGAATTTTATTATTACCAGTCATTATCGCCACGTAGTTAAGCAAAGGCGCGAGTCGATTACATCATATTGGATGTATTTAAATTGGTACCTTATGTAAACATTTGATACTGTAACAGTGTCGTGCAACATCGTCAGAAAGGGATGTGCTCGGTCACGTGTCAATACATGTGTCATGCAGTTACCCCCTGATAAGAGATAGCCGTTTGGTACGTTATGTAAACATTTGATACTGTAACAGTGTCGTGCAACATCGTCAGAAAGGGATGTGCTCGGTCACGTGTCAATACATGTCATGCAGTTACCCCCTGATAAGAGATAGCCGTTTAGAAGTACAGATACATGAGTGCAAACAAACAAGATAAAGGTTCAAAACAGACATTTACGACCGTAGGTACATTCGATTTAAAAACAATACATTACTTAGAATTATCTGCTTTCATGTTGTTAAATAAATTAAATACGTCAACAGCTGCGTAATGAAATTATTCCAAGAAATTATATACAATACGTTAGTTGAATAGAATTAACTTTAAAGGAAAATGGTATCATCATGATTTAGCTATTTGATTATGACAACGAATTGGCTAAACAATATTTATTTGGCTTTCCTACAATTGTTACACTAATACAGAGTTATAAATACATGCAGCAGTAGTTTAGACCAAGTGTACAATATTAGGCGGCAAACACAACAAGTTAAAAGTGCTTAGGCTTCAAATAACACAAGTAGTAAGTTCCATTTTTTCTTAATTAGACAGTACTAATGATATTTTACTCGTCTACTGCTACTACTATTTCTGATTTACTTGTAAGAAAATTACAGTGCCATCATTTTAACTATGAACTTGGTGCTTTTAAATAAGGCCAGCTGAAATTTAAATCTTATCGTATTCATTATATCGAGTATAGAATCAAATAATCTGTTATGCAGATACCTTGTTTAAATTTTCATTGAATCGCGATCGGACTTACCTTGAACGAGATTTCAGGCGTAAGATGTGGGCGGGGCTTGTCTGCGGGCTCGCCCACAGAGGGCGCCACGTGCTCTGGTTGCGCTTGCGCCGCACTCTCTTCTAACTCCTTGTAGCGCAAGGAAGAATTGCAGTAGCGAACCATTTGCAACTTGTGCTGGTTCTCGAAGATCCATTTCACTAATACCTGTAAAAAATACAAACCTCAATCAAAGTGAGTGTGAACATACCCGTACGCAACGTACCGTATTGAATGAATTTGTTTAGTTTCCCTATTGTGGTTTTAGACAATAGCAACTGATACCTACAGAAAATTGTTTTTGTTGACCCCGAAAGGTCTCCCTTTTACCTATATTACGGCATGGCACTTGCACAATAACGAAACTAAACAAATTCATTCATTCACTTGCACAAGTCTGAAATATATTTTTTACTTAACTCTTAAGTATTTTATATTATAGTAGAAAGTAGAATTTATGCAGTTTTCAAGAGAGGGATGGCATAAAATGTTTATCTTTGTCTGCATCCTTTGTAACTACATCCTACACTATGTTTTCCTTAGCTACGAAAATGACCAGTAAATTTAAAAATCGCTATATTGATTCCATGTGTTGTATTTTATCATTATGATATTTTATTTGAATTTATTGAAAAAAGTAAAGGATTACAAAAGAAGGTTTCTACGATTTCTCTTTAAATTATTATTAATTAGGAATGAAATCGTACCTGACTGCGGCGAATAGGCATCTTTATCACTAAATTAACACTTAACACAACTTATTACTTTAGTATATTTATCACTAAACACTTTTCTGAAGTACTGTAAAAATAAGTTATTTTTTCGAATTAGTGTGCACTCTTAAATGTAATGTACATTCACAACTTGCTTCAAGTTAACTGACTCCGCTGGATCAAAGCACAAACATTTAAACAGCAAATGATAAGATTGTGGTTGACCTGCGTGTGACGTGCTCATTCATAATCAACACAAATTATAAAATATTATTTGATAACGCAATATTTAATCAAAATAAGGATTACGCACTGAGAGTTATTTATTTGGCGGTACGACGTGGACGCGATAGGCGATCGGGCGGCGGTTCACACAACACTAGGGAGCACCACTGCGTAGCTCCTTGCGGCGCGGCGTGAGGTCGAGTGAAATGCCTGTATTAGGTCACCGAGCTTCCATGTTTATACACATTTAAATGAATATGTTAATACTCCCGGCAAATAAATGCTTATTTACGCACGAAACTAATTTACATTTAGAATTATTCTACATAATAATATATACACACTCCAACTGACAAAAGACAAAATCGTCAAAATATCTATAGACCATTGTTAACAATAACACTCCTTCGACAAGATGGTTTTAATTTCTTCATGAAAGTGTAATCTGTTCAGTATGACAATAAGATCTAACGTAGATTTTTTATGCGTCTAAGTTTTTCAAGGAAATAAATATTATTTGTATTTTTTTTCTTATGACGCCATTGATGTACAAGGTGGTCGTCATCAAGTGCGTAATTATTGTGAGTACCCGAAATGTGATCTTATGACGCAGAGCTATTTCTAAATCAAAACAAACAAGTCTCGTTTTATGACATTATTATTAACTAACAATCAAAAATAAATTTACATTTTATTAATAAAATGTTCTAATACTGACGTACTGCATTTATGTCTACAAAGATGCAATAAATATCTACGAATATAAGATTCAACAAGTAATAAAAACTGACTAAAATATTGAAATGTTATTAATATAAGTTGGGCACTCTCAGAGAAACTTTGTCTTCATTTTTAGCGTGTTTTTTCAGCATGTCCATAATTTCGTTGTCGTATTCCTTCGGAGTAGGCTGCTTCTCGACCATCCAGTAGAAAAGATCCCAGTCGTTGCTGACGGTGTTGATGAGGCGATCGTACATCAGAGTCTGCTCTTCATTCAGCGAGTTCAAGTACTTCTTAGCGAACGTGCTCAGCAAGAGATCATTCTCCAACATTCCTCTCTTGCGGGATTGATACAGGAGCCTGAAACAGTAAACATTAAGAGTTATAGCACATAACAAATGTATGGTAAAAACTGATTCAGCCTATGAGTCTCCCAAAGCAAGGGTTTTCGCAAATCTTTGGGCCTTGCACAGTTATATGCCAATATGTAATCCTCGGTATACCTACAACATATGACAAGAAACTGTTTATCAAGTAGTAGGTATTAAAGGATTTGTAGCGTAATCTCAAGAAGTCCAAAAACCTCCATTAGGTTTATCTTTCTTTCTTTTTATCTTTCTTGGGGTCCCCAATTACAAGAGGTAAGTCGCAAATTATTTGCTTCTGCCAATTCCTTAAGACGGTTGCATCACTTTCTGCCCACTGCCACTAAAATTGCGCTTGCAGTCTCTTTTTACCCGACTACGGCAAAGCCAAAGGAGGGTTATGATGTGTGTATGTTCATCTGTTCCCTCATAGCTCCAAAGCTACTTATCGGAACTCGACAAATGAGGTATCGTTAGAACCGTCTTGACCGTCCGCTGAACATAGGCTACGTGACGTGTCACAATACCCAATGTGGTGCCCTCTAGCGCCCAAAAAGTGTTGTGTTAAAAAATAAAAATAAGATAAAAACATCGTGTTTGCTATCATTTGAACGGGCGTCACTTGTACTTATCAAAAATGTTGCTTAAATGTAACGTGGCGCCCTCTAGCGGTCAAAAAGTCATGTGTAAAAAATAAAAGTAAGATAGATACACCGTGTTTGGTATCATTTGAAAGGGCTTCAATTGAACTTATAAAAAATATTGCTTAAATTTAACATGGTGTCCTCTAGCGGATAAAAAGACATGTGTTAAAAAATAAAAATAAAATAGATACACCGTGTCTGGTATCATTTGAAAGTACTTTACTTGTACTTTTCCAAAATATTACTCAAATTTAAAGTGGCACCCTCTAGCGGACAAAAAGTCATGTATTAAAAAACATTAAGATAAATACACCGTGTTTGATGTCATTTGAAAGGACTTCACTTGTACTCATATAAAATATCATCAACATTCAATGTGGCGCCCTCAAGCGGTCAAAAAATTTATGTCAAAAATTATAAATATAGGTACCCTGTTTAGTCTCCTAATGATCGCGATCAAAACGGCGTAAAACCAATAGCATTGAAATATATGTCATGTGAAATCTAATGACTAGGTAGTACCAACTTAATTTTATATTATGACGGCAATTATCCAAACACCTGGATAACAGAAATATTCAGAGATTTTCAAAAAGACAGAAATAAACAAATTTTCATGGTGTTTTTCATTTGAGTCTCCGCAGCTGTTTCACTGCACACTAATGAACAGAAGTTTTATGTTAATTACATACGATCTGTGCGTGTTCAAGTCAAGAGTGAATAGGTATTTACTGAGTAAGCGTGCTCTACCTTCGACTACATCATCGCTTTCCATCTGGTAAGATTGTGGTCAAACGCTAACTTAGTCCAAAAACAAAAAAAATACCTAGTTCGTATTTGACAATTTAGCTTTTGCAAGTAAATAGTATAGAAGCACAGTGATTTAACACCAAAATAGTTTAAATAATAAAAAGTAAAAAAACTAAAACCCGACTACGACAAAAAAATCGACGCTGAAAAAGTAAGAAACAAGATTTTCAGGATGCTGAAATATACAAGGTTACTAGAAAAACAAGAACAGAACAAAAATAAAAGCCGCAGTCACACGTTATTAATTGTTTTGTTACGGTTGATATCCTATATAACGTGTGACTACGGCTTTTATTTTTGTTCTGTTCTTGTTTTTCCAGTAACCTTGTTTATTTCAGCATCCTGGAAATCTTGTTTCTTACTTTTTCAGCGTCGATTTTTTTTGTCGTAGTCGGTTTTTAGTTTTTTTTACTTTTTACATCCTATCCTAGACTACTCTGATGTCAGTTATCTTGATCTCACAGAGGCACAACTTGATAAACTCGATTTAATTTTTTTTGCGTAAGATTTATATTTGGCTTGCGCAAATATGATCACATATCCGAATTTCATACGAAACAAAAGTGGCTTCCTTCCGTCTTCGCCGGAGAACTTACACATCTTGTCTCTGCTTTACAGTATTCTGTTGAATCCCAAAACTCCCTCTTATCTTAAAGAACGTTTCAAGTTCATTTCATGACACACATGCAATCATGCACTGAATCCATGGTAAGCGGTTGCGCGTCCATGTCCCTGCCACCTTGTATGTATGTCGCTTTTTTATGTATGTATATATGTATTGAGTTCCTATATATTTTATTACTTACTGGTTGTATTTAAGTATAAGGACACCATGGACTACCAGCGTATTTATTTTCTCCTGCTATGTCAAATCCACCCAAAGGTTGTCTGTAAAAGATCGCATTTAGCGATAAAACTGCCCGATCGTAACACACTTTGTACTTGTGAAGTTCTTAATTAATTCTGTTATGGTGTACAATAAAAAGCATACGTTTTCAACATGGTCACTAACAGTATCTAATAAGTTAAAACGGGATATTTACCATGTGTACGTATTGTTTCGAGTTTCCGATATTTCGGCACTGTTGCAAGTGATGTTCATCCTTCATCATGGCACTTCTAACGTTAAGTTCTAATGATAATAAAAACTATGTGTATTCATCTTTCCTTGCATAAATACAGGATCATTAGTCAGTTGCATATGCGTGGATTTACTACCCGATACCTACGCTACTCCTGCTGTCATACAATCTGTTACTCAAACCATATCATATATTACATCTTGCGTAGGGTAGGTATTGACATCAGACTGTTACACAACTTCACATCCATTCCACTTTTGCAGTAAGCAATAACATGTTATGGTAATTAATAAATTGATTACTCTCATTATGATAAAACAGTAATGCTGATTAATATAAAGATCTCTGATGTCAAATAAATCTTGTTCAAGACTGAGATATGTTTGTAACCAAAACATCATGCTTTTCAAATCAATAAATAAATGACAAACTAGCGACCGAGATCAAGGGTGGAGTCCATTTGCCACTTCTGGTATGCTGTATCTATAAAAACACTTCAAAGGCTACTATAACCGGCCGTAAATCTGCAGTTCCGAAATCATCCGAAGCATCCATCCATTTAAATATTTTTGGGGGTATGCGGGAAAGGGTGTAAAGTCCCGCATTCCCATTGAAAGGGAGGATCCTCCGACCAGACAGGTGTTTTTGTCTGGTGGGCAACTGCCCGATGTTTGTGATCGGGTGAATTGTATGTAGGCTGGTTGAGCGGTAAACTGCTTGCGCGATACAGTTCTTCTATCTTTTAGTTTGTATGTTGCGAGATAGATGTCGCTACATCACTCCCCTCCGAGACCAGAGGTCGTAGCAGGATGAGTCGTCCATACATCTTGTGATGCTTGCCGGGCCAGTGGAAGGTAGGTTCCAGTGAGTCGAAACCGGAAGTCGCATAGTTCGGGGTGAGTCGGAACTGTCTGCGGTGCTGCCCCCTTTGAGTCGGGGTGATATCCCAGTGAGTCGGGATGATACTCCAGTGGGTCGGAGTGATGCTGCATGATCTCCAGTGGGTCGGAGTGGTGCAGTGCTGCGTAGTGGCTGGCTGCCGCGTCGACCAGGAGAGTAGTGCGTCTCTGCTTGCTGACCGGCCAAAGTGCAGGGTGCTGTGCCAAGGTTGCTGAAGAGGCTGGGGGTGATGACCAGGTATGCGCGTCCGCTGCATGCTGGTGGTCAGGATACCCGTAGAAGCCGAGGGTACTGGCTGGCTGTATGACTCGCTGCTCGAAAGCTTGAAGGAAGCGATGATGACGTCCCGCTGAACTAGCTCTGCACGAAGGCTGCGCTGATGTTCATACCCGGAGTCACCAGTTTGGGGATATGCGGAACAGGGTCTTAAGTCCCGCATTCCCATTGAAAAGGGAGGATCCTCCGACCAGACAGGTGTTTTTGTCTGGTGGGCAACTGCCCGATGTTTGTGATCGGGTGATTTGTATGTAGGCTAGTTGAGCGGTAAACTTTGCTTGCGCGATACAGGACTTCTATCGTTTAGTTTGTATGTTGCGAGATAGATGTCGCTACATATTTTTTCTGTATCAATTCAAATGCTTGATTTTTTTATTTTCTAGTAAAATGCAGATCAAAATTCATGTTTTAATACTTAGATATAGCCGAAAATTAAACTAATGCCCTTCTAAAAAATCTCTACATTTAGCAAAGTAGAAATTATTTAGTTAGCTACCGCAATTGACAGATGGTGTGATGCTGCAGCCAGAAGCTAGTATTATATAAATGTAAACAGTATATCTTCAGAATTAAAGCCTATTAATGTTATAGGTTTAAATATGAAATCAATCTACAAACAGTTGTATCTTAATAATAGGCTAGCTAATAGGTTTAGTTTTGGTTGTAGTTAATAAGATTGATATTTGTAAATTGTAACAAGATCTGCAAGTGACCAACAATGATCAGCTTAACTAGTGGTTGATCGTCAACTGTTAAATTTTAAGTCAATGTATTATAAAAATGTTTGGACTATGCACTCCTTTATATAAACACTAGCTTTTTCCCGCGACTTCGTTCGCGTGGGAAGTTTTTCCCGCGTAAATCCTGATCCCGTGGGAATTCCGGGATAAAAACTATCCTATGTCCTTCCCAGGGTCCTAAACTATTCCCATGCCAAATTTCATCTAAATCGGTTCAGGGGTTTAGGCGTGAAAAGGTTACAGAGTTACTTTCAAATTTATAATTTTAAATATGGATTAACTAAAGCCAATTTCATACTCATCCATGAAAAATATGGATGAGTATGAAATTTCCCACACATATTATTAAAAAAGTTACAAGATCCATCTCAATGTAAAAAAATATTGTAATTTTTCTTGAGTCAAGCCAAGTCAACAGTGCACCTGAATATGATTAAGTAAATAAATGTTTATGAAACTAATGCATGACATTATTATTTTCCTGAAATGAATAATAAAATAAATAAATGAAACAAACATTAAAATGTATTCTCACCTTGCCTTACGTTTCTCCTGAATATGATTAAGTAAATAAATGTTTATGAAACTAATGCATGACATTATTATTTTCCTGAAATGAATAATAAAATAAATAAATGAAACAAACATTAAAATGTATTCTCACCTTGCCTTACGTTTCTCCAATGATTGTGGTTTCTCAACATCATAATGAGGTATTTCTATGTAAGAATAGTCAAAGTCGACAGGTTTGTCACTCATATGTGCAATACTGGGAAGATTTTTGGACAGTTTGCAGATCTGCAAGAACAAGCAAAGCAAAGTTATGAAATTTTATTTTATAATGACAATTATTTTCATCACCAGGATGCAGCTGAGTATTTTACATGAAGCAACTACCTATCTGACCACCACCCAGCTAGCTGAGTAAAACAATACCCCTTGGCCAGATCAGTCAGATTTTCTAGCATTGACCAAAGATGTACAAATATCAGCCGGGACCAATGGCTTAATGTTCTTTCCATGGCACATAAATTTCGATGAGTTAAGATGGTCACCCATAGGGCTGCCATCCATCCAGCGGGCCTAGACAAAATCCATTTTCTGTAAGCGTTAATGCCAACCGAAAAATTAAATTGTATGGGGTTGACATTTGCTAACCACATGCCACGTGATTGTCACGTGTTAGTAAATGTCAACTCCATACAATTTAATTGTTCCGTTGGCGTTAACGCTTACAGAAAATGGATTTTTCTAGGCCCGCTGGTATTCCCAGATTTGTCCTAGTTTGGAGAGCGTCCGGGGGCGTCCGGTGGGATCTTTCCTATAAGTGTCCCTCCAGCGACACTTTTTGCTCTTTCACCCACTAAAAAGCATGATCTCTATTATTTTCCTACGGTATTTAATCTCATTATTTTTGATATGTTGATAAAATATAAAAAATATATAGAGCTCTATAGGTAAATAAAAACCATAAGTTAACATCCATGGTTTTTATTATGTCCATTAAAACACGAGATTTTGGTAAATCAGTTTATTGCGCTGAGTAGCATAGCACTGTACAAATGAATGTGTGGAAAAAACAACCTACCCTCGACTTAGCGAATATTTTTATAAAAGAATATTTCACAAGCATTGAAGGTACCTACGTTACTCCATATATGACATACCTTCCCCCCAAGTATGTAAAACATAATAATAATATAAAAACAAATATAAACTTAATAACATACTACAAAATTGAAGTTACTTATTTTAACCCTTCACCACATATTACTAAACTTAAAGATATCAATTAATCCTAATTTTTATAACTATGCCTTTGACAATATGAAAAAGTATTAGGTTTCAAAACATGTGTTTTTATTAATTACAACATAAAGTTATAATTTGCAGCTGGTCTAGTATAGGGAGTTTTTCCATGGATAGCAAGTTTATTCCTAACTTTACCGCCTGAAAAACTAGGTTCTGACTCCAATGGAATACCTAACATTTCAGCCCATTTGTCTGAACTGGGTATTTCTATAATTTGCTCACTTTCCTGTATATCTGATTGATCCTGATCCATTTCCTGATATTGTCTTTCCCCATAACTTTGTTCTACTGTGTCTCTTTCTTGAGTCTGACCTAATTCCTCATTAGCAACCTGTCTTTCGGAATTTAGTACATTCTGTTGTCTGACTAATTGGTCTATATGTCTACTGACTACCGTTCCATCTCCAGTTTCAACTTGATAGCTGGCTGGACCGTCTTTGTTTACTACAGTACCTGGTAACCAACGAGGTCCACTGCTAAAATTCCTGTACATAACCTTCTGTCCTACATCTGTCTGTCTGTTCTTCTTTTGACTATTTCTTACGATTTGATTTTCCCTCCTTTTACGTTTCTGATCATGTGGATTAATAGTATCTAGCAATGTGCGGATCCGTCTGTTAAACAAAAGCTCTCCTGGACTTTTGTTAGTAGCCGCACATGGGGTTGCCCTTAGTCCTAAGAGCATGTTTGGAATTTTAACATCCCAGGACATACCGTCCATTTTACGAAGTTTATCTTTAACTGTCTGTACCATACGTTCTGCCAAACCGTTGGTGGATGGATGAAAAGGTGCAGAAGTAATGTGTTTAATCTTGTTAGCTTCTAGGAATGTCTTCATCTCAGAAGAAACAAAAGGAGTACCGTTATCCGATACTAATGTCTCACATAATCCATGGATAGAAAAAATAATTCTCAAGTGCTTAATGACGGTGGCTGAAGTCATATTATTGACAATGAACACTTCTGGCCATTTCGTATATGCGTCAACTATAATCAAAAAAGTTTTGTTTTGGAAAGGTCCAGCAAAATCCATATTTAACCTAGACCAAGGTTTCCCTGGCATCACCCACTCATAACTAGTTTTTGGTGGCATATTTAGGTTTGGTGTATTTTTAGGTTTTCAGAACATTTATTGCAGGTCTGTACCAAAGTTTCAATGTCGTCATTTAACTGTGGCCACCAAACATAACTTCTGGCAAGTGATTTAGTTTGAACAATGCCACTGTGTGTTTTGTGAAGAGCATGCAGCACTGCTTCACGAAGCGGCGGAGGTACTACTACACGGCAGCCTAGGAGGACGCAGTCCTCGTGCAACGACAACTCAGTCCGATGCAGCCAGTATGGACGTAGCTGATCATCTGATATTTTGGCTGGCCAGCCGCATAGAATGTGATGACTTACTCGATTGAGAACGTTGTCCTGTTTTGTAGCGTGTGCTATTTTGTCCACATCAATCGGAAAGTCATCAGGGGCCTCTGCCATTAACAGTATGTCACAGAGCTGTGGTTCAGCTTGTTCAGGAACAGGCTGCGGCCAGCGACTCAGTCCATCAGCATGACCTATCTGTGTTCCTGGTTTATGTATTATGTCGTAACTATAGGAAGTTAATATTAAAGCAATTCGTGTCAAACGTGGTGATAAAACATGAGGTATGGGCCTCTTGGGATCAAAAATTCCTAACAATGGTTTATGGTCCGTAATTATCGTAAAAGACCTACCCATTAAGTAATTCTGGAATTTATTTATTCCAAACATTATAGCAGTCGCTTCTTTGTCCAGTTGCGAGTAACGACGCTCGTGCGAATGCAATGTCCTAGAGCCCATGGCAATAGGACGCTCATGTCCGTCCTCCATGATGTGGGACAAGACAGCTCCCGCTCCGTACTCTGAACTGTCGCAGGTGAGGACCAGCGGCTTGTTCAAGTCATAGTGTACAAGTGTGAGATCAGAAGATAGTAGACGCTTAGCAGTATTGAAACTGGCCTGCTCTCGGTCAGTCCACACCCACTTCTGCGATTTGTCGAGCAGTCTATGTAGAGGCTCTAATATCGTGGCCTTATGGGGTACGAACCTCTCATAAAAGTTATATAACCCAAGAAATGCTTGTAATTGATGAACATTTTTAGGTTCTGGAGTATTGAGTATGGACTCAATCTTACTCGGTGCCGGGTGAATCCCGTCAGCATCGATAACAAAACCCAAAAATTCCACTCGCTCCTTCGCGAACTTACATTTGTCCTTATTGAGACGTAAACCTGCCTTCTCAATACGTCCTAATACTGCATCAAGACGCTGCGTCATCTCTGCCATGGTGCGGCCGCTGACGATGACGTCATCAATCAGCACGGCCACACCAGGCACTCCTGCCAGCAACGCTGTCATCAGCCGTTGAAAGATGCCAGGGCACGCTTTCACGCCGAATGCTAGCCTATGTACAGTGTAAAGACCTTTACATGTGTTTAGTGTTAAAAGGCGAGACGTGTCTTCTGTAACGACCACTTGTGTGTATGCGCGATCAAGATCTAATGTCGTGTAAAATTTTCCTCCAGATATAATTGCGAAAATTTCACTAGCTGTAGGCATCGGGTAAGTATCGGTTTCCGTAGCCTGATTTACTGTACTACGATAATCGCCGCACAGACGGACCGCACCGTTCTTTTTTATTATTGGGACTACCGGAGTGGCCCATTCTGAATATGATACGGGTTGCAAAACATTTTCACCTACCAATCGATCTATCTCTTGTTCAACCCTAGCTTTAATAGCGAACGGTACCGGTCTAGCTTTCAAAAACTTAGGCGTTGCATTCGGTTTCAAATGAATCGCGACGGGGTCTCCCCGGTAAGTACCGAGTTCGTCCTTGAAAACCTCCCCATACTTAATAAATAATGCATTCGTTGCTGACAAATCAATATCTAAAATTTTATTCAATTTTATAGAAATTTCGAGGGGCTCAAACTTTTGTTAGTAGCCGCACATGGGGTTGCCCTTAGTCCTAAGAGCATGTTTGGAATTTTAACATCCCAGGACATACCGTCCATTTTACGAAGTTTATCTTTAACTGTCTGTACCATACGTTCTGCCAAACCGTTGGTGGATGGATGAAAAGGTGCAGAAGTAATGTGTTTAATCTTGTTAGCTTCTAGGAATGTCTTCATCTCAGAAGAAACAAAAGGAGTACCGTTATCCGATACTAATGTCTCACATAATCCATGGATAGAAAAAATAATTCTCAAGTGCTTAATGACGGTGGCTGAAGTCATATTATTGACAATGAACACTTCTGGCCATTTCGTATATGCGTCAACTATAATCAAAAAAGTTTTGTTTTGGAAAGGTCCAGCAAAATCCATATTTAACCTAGACCAAGGTTTCCCTGGCATCACCCACTCATAACTAGTTTTTGGTGGCATATTTAGGTTTGGTGTATTTTTAGGTTTTCAGAACATTTATTGCAGGTCTGTACCAAAGTTTCAATGTCGTCATTTAACTGTGGCCACCAAACATAACTTCTGGCAAGTGATTTAGTTTGAACAATGCCACTGTGTGTTTTGTGAAGAGCATGCAGCACTGCTTCACGAAGCGGCGGAGGTACTACTACACGGCAGCCTAGGAGGACGCAGTCCTCGTGCAACGACAACTCAGTCCGATGCAGCCAGTATGGACGTAGCTGATCATCTGATATTTTGGCTGGCCAGCCGCATAGAATGTGATGACTTACTCGATTGAGAACGTTGTCCTGTTTTGTAGCGTGTGCTATTTTGTCCACATCAATCGGAAAGTCGTCAGGGGCCTCTGCCATTAACAGTATGTCACAGAGCTGTGGTTCAGCTTGTTCAGGAACAGGCTGCGGCCAGCGACTCAGTCCATCAGCATGACCTATCTGTGTTCCTGGTTTATGTATTATGTCGTAACTATAGGAAGTTAATATTAAAGCAATTCGTGTCAAACGTGGTGATAAAACATGAGGTATGGGCCTCTTGGGATCAAAAATTCCTAACAATGGTTTATGGTCCGTAATTATCGTAAAAGACCTACCCATTAAGTAATTCTGGAATTTATTTATTCCAAACATTATAGCAGTCGCTTCTTTGTCCAGTTGCGAGTAACGACGCTCGTGCGAATGCAATGTCCTAGAGCCCATGGCAATAGGACGCTCATGTCCGTCCTCCATGATGTGGGACAAGACAGCTCCCGCTCCGTACTCTGAACTGTCGCAGGTGAGGACCAGCGGCTTGTTCAAGTCATAGTGTACAAGTGTGAGATCAGAAGATAGTAGACGCTTAGCAGTATTGAAACTGGCCTGCTCTCGGTCAGTCCACACCCACTTCTGCGATTTGTCGAGCAGTCTATGTAGAGGCTCTAATATCGTGGCCTTATGGGGTACGAACCTCTCATAAAAGTTATATAACCCAAGAAATGCTTGTAATTGATGAACATTTTTAGGTTCTGGAGTATTGAGTATGGACTCAATCTTACTCGGTGCCGGGTGAATCCCGTCAGCATCGATAACAAAACCCAAAAATTCCACTCGCTCCTTCGCGAACTTACATTTGTCCTTATTGAGACGTAAACCTGCCTTCTCAATACGTCCTAATACTGCATCAAGACGCTGCGTCATCTCTGCCATGGTGCGGCCGCTGACGATGACGTCATCAATCAGCACGGCCACACCAGGCACTCCTGCCAGCAACGCTGTCATCAGCCGTTGAAAGATGCCAGGGCACGCTTTCACGCCGAATGCTAGCCTATGTACAGTGTAAAGACCTTTACATGTGTTTAGTGTTAAAAGGCGAGACGTGTCTTCTGTAACGACCACTTGTGTGTATGCGCGATCAAGATCTAATGTCGTGTAAAATTTTCCTCCAGATATAATTGCGAAAATTTCACTAGCTGTAGGCATCGGGTAAGTATCGGTTTCCGTAGCCTGATTTACTGTACTACGATAATCGCCGCACAGACGGACCGCACCGTTCTTTTTTATTATTGGGACTACCGGAGTGGCCCATTCTGAATATGATACGGGTTGCAAAACATTTTCACCTACCAATCGATCTATCTCTTGTTCAACCCTAGCTTTAATAGCGAACGGTACCGGTCTAGCTTTCAAAAACTTAGGCGTTGCATTCGGTTTCAAATGAATCGCGACGGGGTCTCCCCGGTAAGTACCGAGTTCGTCCTTGAAAACCTCCCCATACTTAATAAATAATGCATTCGTTGCTGACAAATCAATATCTAAAATTTTATTCAATTTTATAGAAATTTCGAGGGGCTCAAACCAATCACGTCCCAATAAGTTTGGCCCTGAACCTCTAGCCACTATTACGCATAACTTAGTTTTAATGTCCTTATACATGACCGAGACCGTTGCTTGTCCAATGACCGAAACCTGTGAGTTGTTCCAAGTGCGCAGCCGAGTGTGCATGGGACGCGGCGCGGCGGCGGCGCGCGATTGTCGGCGCGCCCACGTGCGCTCGTTGACCAGTGAGAAAGCGGCGCCTGAGTCCACTTCCATGTCCACAGGCACGTCGTTCAGCAACACGCGTAGCTTGTAGGCAGGAACGCGCGTGTTCGCGCCCTCCACTTTGTAAATCCCGTTCAGCTGGGCGTCAGACTGCACCTCTTCAGAGTGGTTTACTTTTCCTGAGGTACTTTTCTTTTTAGCTGTGCAGATTTTCTCGATATGACCTTTTTTCTTGCAAAAATGACACACAGCATTGATAAAACGGCATTCACCACCGTTACGATCACCACATCTGTAGCAAAGACGAATGTCTGTTTTTGTTTTTAACGCGTTGACATCCATCGGCTCAGGCGGGGGCGGCGCGGCGGCGGTATCGGCGTGTGCCAGCGTGGCCGTGCGCTCGGGCTGCTGCATCATGCGCGCGTCCCTCCCCGCGGACTCTGCAGACACCATGGCGTCAACGACGTCCTTGTACCCGAGATTGTCTTTCTTCAACAGCTCGTACTGCAGTTTGCGATCGCTCATGCCACATACTAATCTGTCCCGCAACATGCGTTCCAGATTTGGAAAATTACAGTTGGTACTGATTTTTCTTAACTGAGCGATATATTCTGTCGCTGTCTCGTCCTTTGTTTGATCATGATGGTAAAATTTGTATGACATTGATATTTCATTTGGTTTTGGACTATAATGTTTGGTCAACACATCTATAACTTCCGGATAAGTCACTTCACTTGAATTTTTTGGGGTGATTAATGCAAGAACAGTATCGAAAGTCTGAGAACCACAAATCGTAAAAAAGTTAGCTTTTTTGACCGAATCGAGGATGATTCCACTAGCTTCAAAGCAATAATTGAGTCGAGTTACGTAACTGTCCCAATTGTCTGTTTTCACATGGAACTCATGAAATTTCACTAATTTACGCTCCATAGTTCACAATTTACACTCGTCGCCACTATTATGTCCATTAAAACACGAGATTTTGGTAAATCAGTTTATTGCGCTGAGTAGCATAGTACTGTACAAATGAATGTGTGGAAAAATAACCTACCCTCGACTTAGCGAATATTTTTATAAAAGAATATTTCACAAGCATTGAAGGTACCTACGTTACTCCATATATGACAGTTTTATTTTCAACTTCGAAAATATAATTTTCTAGGCTGTCCGGGGAAAAGTTACAAGTTTAGCCAAGTGTCCGGGGTTATTGAAGTCTTTGTATGGGGCCAGCAATTTATGTGATGGCAACGGGTCTCCCTTGTTTGACCAAAAGGAATTTGACAAATTTTCACTTCCCAAAAAATTTTTCGCATTATTTCATTTGCCTAATTATTACTTGGCAAAAAATCTATTCACAAAAAATTGTAATGCAAACCTAATGTTTTGGAAATGAACGTTTAAACTATAACTTGTTTACCAACTAGTACTTTTAACATTTTTTTATTTAGTCAAATATTTCAGTTGGAATAACAGTTTTTACACAAAATCAAATCAGCCAAATCATTTTTCTATTAATGCAAGTCGTTTCTGGCACCGGTCACAGTTTTAACCTAACCTACCCATTTTGTTTTTGTCAAAATCTATTCAGCAAAACGGCAGGATTATTTCCCTTATTTTTTATTTTCTTTATATTTTGCCATAACAAATTATTTGACCAAACATTTACTGTCTAAAGATTGTTTGCTGTAACAAATCATTTGATTAAAGACCAAATGCCTAAATGACATTATCCTTGATAATATTCTGCCAAGTAACAATTTGACCAAATGAAAATGTACGTACTAAAATCATTCGAAACATTGCATTGGTATAAAAAAAAGTTGCTAAACTTTGTTTGGGTTGTGAAATTTTGGCAAAATCTTTTCAGCAAAACGGCAGGATCCTGATGGCAGCTCTAGTCACCCATCAAGAGACCAACCTCGGCAAGCGATGCCTTACCTTGAAGATGAACTTGTGCCTTGAAGATGGGTGTTATTATTTAGCCACGAGCTCCTCTGACTCGGTACTTAAATAATTATGATGTAAGAATACCTCTTCCAGATTAGTCAAAAATGTAGATAAGGATCCATGAGGATGATAGGAATATCGGTGCATATTGATTTTATTTGCCTATAAGTAATTAATTTAGAACAACTCGTAGCCCGTACGACATTATGTGATCTTTTTTCACAATACTTAAGGTTATATTCTTCTTTTAAAAAATCATTTGGGAAATCATAAGCAGCTTGTTAAAATTATAAATCACTTACAGCACTAAGGGATCTTATAGGTCGGAACATCTTGGTTACTTTAGATATTTAAGAAGGAAAAAGAACAGTAGGTTATCTTGTCTGGATCACGATTTTCTCCGTTCAAGTTAGAAAAAAATGACACTGATGACACTGACAGCGACACGGACGATATCAAAATAAACAATAATCAGGCATGGCCCATGGGCGTTATTTCACATCACTATTAACGAAAACTAGCTACGGGGCATGTAACTAGTGGTGGTTAATAAAGCATACAGCAAAATAAAGCACCGTGCTTATCATAAATAACATAAAGCAAATGCTATCGTAGCTCTCACTTGTTGCTATTTGCTTTTTGCTTTATATCGCACATGCCTCCATCCGTCGCACATCGCATGATCGCAATCGCAAGTAGTAATAATAAAATTAAGCAATAGCAGCGCGGTGCGTGCGATGTGGCCAGTCGTCGCATGCTAGCTAGTGTTGGGTAGGACACGACTTGGAAAAGAGTTTGTAAGAGTAGCCTCTTTTTTGTACTGAGCCGGTACAATGTCCCACTTCAAATGAGGCGAGGCGTACTGAACTCTGAAGCTCGGCGATACATTTGAAGTAACCAGTAGTGTTGGGTAGGACACGACTTGAAAAAGAGTTTGTAAGAGAAGCCTCTTTTTTGTACTGAGCCGTTTTTGAAGTGTCAAGTGGGACATTGTACAATGTCCTACTTGACACTTCAAATGAGGCGAGGCGTACTGAAGCTCGGCGATACATTTGAAGTAGGTAACCAGTACGAATATGATATTTGATTTTATTGTGTTAGTATCGTCATAATATTACACTCGATTTTCTCTCAAACCAATATAAAAATAATAAAACACTCCAAAATAATAACACAAACTAGCTAAACAAGTATAATACATAGTTATTGAATGTCATTCATTAAACAGAATAATTAAAAAAACTTACATGAATATTAATTGTCACTTAGATAGAATACTTATTAACTTATTTTGCAATGACAAATAATTAAAAACAATAATTTATCAAAACTTTAGCATTAAAATTTTGAATGCAGATTAAAAATTTTAAATTTAAATCGTACACGTTTCAATTCACGCCTCATCGTAGTACATTTATTTAGCATTAGAGTGAATAAAATATATCATTACGTCTCGAGTCGCGTCTTGTTTCGTCCATCGGTTCATTGAAAAATGTACTAATGCAGCATGTGCCGCGCTTTCTATCTCTCTCACCCTTACGATGAGTGACGAGCGTGCACCGCGACATAAAATTTGAAGTAGTACATTTTATAGTGATGAGCCGCTCTTACATTTTGACGTCATGTACGGGACAAATGTACTGCCTCTTGTAAGTCCTACTCAAGACTAATGCTAGCGATTGCTTTCGGACGCGTGCTTAATCATTTAAATAATTTTACGCACCGCGTGCGATTTTGCGATCTCGGGTGGCGATCAAGTAACGTAATATTATAAACAATGTTGTTATGCTTCGTGCTTTTTCGTGTAAATAAACAGTGATAGGACATGCAATATTGATTAAAAATACAATCAATGAACTTTTAAATACGCCTATAATTGTTTTAAATGCCAACATACTTTATTTCATATTAACACTTAACCAATTATAGATATTTAATTCATTGTTTTTCTTTTACTGTTCCGTAATAAATTCATAAACGCGATGTAATATTCTGCTCTGACAGCACCGCGCTTGTTTTATTCGCACCCGCCCGCTTGGCCGTAATTTTATATGCTTATAATAAAGCATATAAAATAGCTTGCTTAACATATAAAGCATAAAGCATTAAGCAAGTGATTGCCATAAAGCAACTTTGAACACTACTACATGTAACCGAATAACTAGTTTGAGTAGAATCACCATGTGGAAATGTGGAATCACTGCAAGTGCAAATCAACAGAATTGGCTATTTGACTCTTGTCACGGTAAAATATGAAATGTGTTAAATATGGTTGCTTATAGGTTAAAAATAATTATACAATACGTTTTTTGCATGAAAATAAATTGTGAACATTTTTTTTTTTTGAAAAATAGATTTGAGTTTTTTTTATCTGTGGATACGAGAACCGAAACACGGGTGGCCATGATTGAGCATCGTATGACGACACATTTCAATAAATAAATCGTCGTGTACTGTGTACTAGAGTCTGGCAAACGAAAGTAGAGACTGAAAAAGCGCGGCAAATTTAAAAAATACTATACTTACCAGGGTTTGAAGATATTTCATTCAAGTATGATGTAAATGATACGCAGATTTCAACAAGACTGACATTTATTCAATATGTAGGTAGCTTCATAACACATTATGTACAAGTACCTACATCATGCACAATATCTTTCCCCAAATATTTTAAAAGGTATGATATACTATAACAGCATTACAATCCAGTTTAACAATTAAGCATAACCATTAAGTAGTTCTTCAATTATTATATTGATATCGTTACGCTATTTATTTATCCAGTAAATTAATATGTAACATAGTTTTAATGATATACATGTTTATAAGCAGAGACAAAATTTAATACACTACACAATACATGCAATTAATCATGTTTATTAATCTTATCATAATATACATTCTTTTCTTTTTTTTTTACAATTATAATAATTATTGGTTACCAAATAGTTGCCCTAACTTTTTGCGGGCTATATCAGCCGCAGTTCTGTGAGCGCGTTCTGTTGTTGCGATTCCCAAATGTTTGCTAATTAACCTGTTATCGTTATCTGCCATGCAGTTATTTAAATTATCGCTGTCGCTCTCAGCACTGGACCATTCCTCCTCATCTTGTGTAGGTTCACATTTAGAAATTTGATTTTGACTGATGTTAGTGAGTTGTGAAAATAATGGTACTTTGATTAAGTGACGTCTATTACGTCTATACCGTTTCCCTGTGTGATCTGTAACAAAATAAGATCTTGGTTGTGCTGCTGGTGTCTGAACCCTAGCATTTTTACGTTTATCATCATTAACCATAATTACCGCGTCACCTGGTTTCAGTGTAGGTAATGTTCGTGCACGTCTATCATAATATTGTTTGCTGTCCACCTGTTTACTAATAATGTTCCTATAGTCGCTCGTGTTGTCGCGACTAGGTTTTAATTTCGTAAGATGAGTAGGTAACATACTATTAAGTCGACGACCCATTAGTAATTGCGCAGGTGAACTGATACCATCGCGCGGTGAATTCCTAAAATTTAAAACACCTAAATAAAAATCTGACCTAGCTTCTATCGACTTTAATAAAATATTTTTAATTGTTTGCACACTGCGTTCACTCCGACCATTCGATTGTGGATAATTAGGCGAGGAGGTAGTGTGATTAAAACCCCACTTGCGTTTAAAATCAGAAAACTCTCTCGACGCGTAAGCTGGCCCATTATCGGTCACCAACTCATTTGGAATACCGTGGCGTGCAAATTGGTCCTTCATAGCTTCGATTACCGCACTACTGCTAATGCTCGTCAACGGGCTAACTTCAATAAAATTTGAAAAATAATCTACTAAAATGAGAAAATACTTTTTGCCACATTGAAATATATCCGAGCCTATCTTCAGCCAAGGAATATTTGGTATGTGATGGGGTTGCATAGGTTCACGTGAGGGTCGCGACTTTCGCTCGACACATGCTGAACATCGCTTCACGGTGTTCTCAATGTCACGAGACATACCCGGCCAGAACATCACTTCCCGACCGTTACGTTTACATCTATCTATTCCCATGTGCCCGTCATGTATTCGTTTTAACATCTCTGCTCGTAATGCTCGAGGTATATAAACTAAATTATCTTTGAATATTATACCATCTACAAACTCAAAGCACTGCTTATGTGACCAATGTGTTCGCACGCACTCAACGACTTCATATTTGTTTGCGGGCCACCCGTTCTTAATATATTTTATTATTACCTGACATTCTGTATCCTTCGCCGTTTCTTCTCTAATTAGGTGCAATTTGCTATCACTAAATCTTACATTCTCTATTAAAAAACATGATTGTTCGGCAATTTCTTCCGAAATGCCTGGCTTTAACTCATCAGTTAAAGCCGCCCGCGACAATGCGTCTGCCACAAACATATATTTTCCCGGTTTATACACTACTGTGAAATCATACCCCTGTATGCGCAGCATCATGCGCTGCAAACGCGCTGGGATTGAGTCTAATGATTTTTTAAACAAGGCTTCCAGTGGCTTATAGTCTGTTTCCACAGTGATGTTACTTCGCCCAAACACGTATTGATGGAATCTTTCGAGACCAAACACAATTGCTAATAATTCTTTTTCAATTTGTGCGTAGCGACACTGCGTGTCAGTTAGTGTCGCCGAGGCAAACTCAACCGGCCGGCCGCTCTGTAACAACACCGCGCCTAATGCATGCGAACTCGCATCTACTGATAACAGAACCGGTTTACGCGCCGAATACAATGCTAATACAGGCGCACCGCACACCGCGTTTTTCAACCGCTTTACAGCTAAGTCATGCACCTCATCCCACAACCAGTTAGAATCTTTTTTTAACAATGTACGTAGCGGTGACGCTATATCTGAATAGTTTGGAATAAATTTCGAGAGATAGTTAATCATGCCCAAAAAACGTTCCAATGACTGCCTATCGTGGGGACTTGGCATAAACTGTATAGCTTTTAATTTATTTTTATCTATCTGCATGCCTGCTGCGCTAAACGTGTGCCCTAAATAGGTTACCTCCTCTACACAGAATTCACACTTATCCTTATTGAATCTCATGCCCACCTCACGTGCTCGATCGAGCAACAGCTTTAGTCTCGCATCATGCTCAGACTTACTAGATCCCCACACAATCACATCGTCGACAAAAGAGTCTACCCCCTCTAGGTCCTCCAGAATCTGTCGAATTTTTGAGTGAAACACCTCAGATGCGCAATTAATACCATATGGTAAACGTAAAAATTGATATCTCCCAAATGGCGTGCCGAACGTGCACAAATCTGCGCTCTGGTTATCTATTTGTACCATCCAAAATCCTGACCTCGCGTCTAACTTGCTAAAGTAACGTGCCCCTTGCAGCTTAGTAGCTATTTCGGTGAGCGTCGGTAACGGGTAATGCGCTCGCTGTATGACGCGGTTTAGCGGACGCGGATCGAGGCACACTCGTATAGTGCCGTCTTTTTTACCCGCTACTACGATCGCATTAACCCACGGTGTCGGATGTGTTACTCTCCTAATCACACCTATTCGCTCCATCCTGTTTAATTCTGTCAATAACTTGTCACGCAATCCTATAGGTATTTTACGAACTGGACAGATCGACGGCTGAGCATCATAACTAGTAACTATTCTATAGTTACCTGGCAATTTTCCTAAACCATGAAAAAGATCATCATATCTTTGCAAAATCGAAAATATACGCTTAATTATACCTAGTTGTTCACATGCATATTTACCTAATAAGCTGCAACATTCTTGCTTTGAAATGACGAAACGAAGGCTAAAAACTTCTCCTTTATAGATCCAATCTATATCACACGATCCCACTATCGGTATATAACTGCCACAAAATGATTGAGCCCTTATGTTATTACTTTGTAATCCTTCCACTCGAAATCCTAACTTGTTAAAGGTATTTAAGGATAACACATTTAAGTCAGACCCTGTATCTAATTTAAATTTTTCCTTCCTACCATTTACAGACAACAATAAAGTTTCGTACCACTTAGCGTCCTTAGAATTATTGAGCCTTTCGATTACCGAGATATACATTTCCTCTTCGCTGTCATCGTCGTCCTCCAGTTGGTAAACACGTTTATTTAAACTTGGACACACTCTTTTAAAATGACCTCGCCTATTACATAAGTAACACAACACATTACTAGCCGGACATCGGTAACCATCACAAGCTTCACTAGCACATGAAGCGCACGCCGCTCCTGCTGCACGGTCGGGCTGGCGCCGCTGGCGCGCCGCGCCGCCGCCGCCGCGCCACCGCTGTGCTCGGCGACCCCTGCCACCGCGACCGCTGTGTGACTTTTGCACCGCGTCGACACTCTTCCCTTCGTTGCTACATCCAGCCTTGGTATAAGTAGCGGCACGTAAGTCTAGCGCTGAACGATACGCGGAGGGGATTGCTGCGCATGTGTACTGTCGCGCACGCAATACAATTATTAGCTAAATAACGTTAATAACATTATTTTAATGTAATGTCAAATAGTAGGTCTAGCGCTGAACGAAATGTAGAGGATAGCTGCGCATGAGTACTGTCGCGCATGCAAATAATATTACCTATACTTTAATAAATAGTTTATCTCCAATGCCAATGTCCAAGGATTAATGATTAATGTAGGTACCTAAGATATAATTTTTAACAAGTTTTGTGGGGAGTATAAAAATAAAAAAAATATTTGTTAATTTGAACATTTTTATTTTAGATTTAAGTCTAATCTGAATCAGAGAATCTACAGTGAATCCGAATCTACAGAGAACCATTCTCAAATCTACAGTGATGCTGTCCGAATGACTGAGTAAAGTATTTGTAACTTCGTCAATCTCACTTTTAATTTGTTTCAAATAATTAATTAATTCGTTAGATTCCCTTTTTAAAAAGCAATTAACGTCATAAACCATTTTCCTTGATTGTCTTTTCAAAACAGTATTTCTTCTAGGTATATTCACTTTAAAGTCACAAACAAACTAAAAAACTAAATTTAACAAACAAATTCAAACTTCCAAAAAAAACAACAACAAAAATTAACAGCAATAACAATACAATTAATGACGCGACTGTACACGGGATGTGCGCGGAGCGTCGTATCGGCGCGGGGAACATAATGCGGCTGGAGAGCCAATCGGCGCTACGCACGCCCGCCCTTCATTCCGCTAGCCCTCCTCAGGTACCTTAATTTTTACTTCTGCGCAATAACGGTCACCGCTAAAGTTTCGTGCCGATGGTTATATCCTCAATCTGCCGTTTTTCCTCATGCGACATCTCATTTGCCTGGCACATCTTGACTGCCCTAGCCAAAGTAAGATCTTCTGATCTAAGAAGACGGTCTCGCAGTGTACCATCAATAACACCGCAAACAATCCGGTCTCTTATTAAACCCTTACCCTTCTTACCTGCGTGAGCGTTTTTCTTACGCTCGTTCTAGCGACGTACCGTGTAGATCACACCTTAGATCCCTCCTTAAATCTCATCCTCATAAAACTAGCTACTACTCTTATTCCTTCTCTGTCCATGCTGTAAGATTGTGGAACTCACTTCCGCCTAGCATTCGTGATTTAAAAACTATATCTTTATTCAAATGTCGATTAAAAGAGCATTACCTTTCCTCTTAACTGTGTTAATTATTTATGTATATATTTATATGTACGTATATTCTAACATTATGTATGTATGTATATTCTAACATTATGTATTTATTTAAGTATATGTTATTTTATTGCATTATAAGTATGTGTAGGTATATTTAATATTTTAGTTTTAGACTTCACATATTAATTTTCATTTCTCTTCTTGTTCTCACACACTATTGTCTACATTTCTTTTTCACTTCTCCTTTCGCAGGTCTGCTGGAAGAAATTTCTAAAGAAATAAGCAGTACCTTTGTACTCAAATATTATAATTATGTTGTCCTATTTTATTTTACTGTGTGTACATAAATAATAAAATAAATAAATAAATAAATAAATAAACCCTCTTCCAGATGTTCAAACTCACAATGCTGGGTAAGCAATTTGAGGCCTGTAACGTATTCATCTATTGATTCACCTGACACCTGATTTCTCGTAAAGAACTTAAATCGAGCCATAGTTGTATTATGTTTTGTTTTGAAATGTTCATTGAACTTTCTCACAAGCGTATCAAAGTCCTCTTTGCTCTCGTCCTTTGCGAACTTGAATGTCGTATAGACATCATAACCCTCCGATCCAATCAGGTTTATTAGCAAGCTTGCCTGCACGTCAGATGCTTCTTTGTGAACACCAGATGCCTTTAAAAACACCATAAACCGTTGAAACCATTTACGCCACGTGTCTGCCCGGTTGGCTGGCCCTCCTTCCAACACTAATTCCGACGGTGGACGCGCATGTTCCATGTTTATAATTAATTAATAACAGTTCTTTTATACAATTAACACTCCGAACTTTTATTTTTTATCAATTGGTTAGCACCGCTGTCACCATGATGTAAATGATACGCAGATTTCAACAAGACTGACATTTATTCAATATGTAGGTAGCTTCATAACACATTATGTACAAGTACCTACATCATGCACAATAAAGTACTGGTTCAGTAAGACTTCCTTACAATTTCTCCGTAATAGGTGCCAATTTCAAACTATACTTTATACTTATGTTATTACTACTTCTTACTCTATCCATTTTTGTTACTCCACACACCCATCTCAACATACGCATCTCTGCTGCATGCAATCATATACCCGTAACACAAGCCGCGTGTTTGCATATCACTATATCTGTGACATCGTACCTACTTAAATTCCAAATGACGCAAATGATTCTAATTTAATTTTCTTCCACTGAAATGGTCTTAATGAATAAATCTCATGAACCAGGAAAAAGAAATGAAACGCGACGCGGTTATTTTGGATTTAATATAGTAAAAATCAATAACATAATATTTAAGCGCAAGAAAAAGTTTTGTAAAGTACTGTAAATTTAAATACTAACTTTTTTAGATACAAAGTAATTTAAGACATCTTCGAAATTTACCATATTCAACAGCTCTTATTGACAGTGAATTTAAACAATTCTGAGACATTATTGATCGAAGACAGTTTTTATTTCATTTATTCATTTATTATTTTTATTCCCTGTGGCTTTTGTGTTTATTTAGTTTAATTTACTGATGATAATCAGTGCAATGCTATCGACATTCGAGAAACTTGTTTGTACCATAGTATCGAAAACAATTTATACGATTCCTCAGCAGCTACAATGTTATCTTTCGCGCCTCAAAGAATTGTCAGCAATAGTGACGGAGCCCCATAGGGCCATTGCCTGCCGGGGTTGCGGGAATGTTCTAACGAGATAGCGTTGCCCCGGAACTTAAGGGCTGCTGAAGGAACAGGGTGGGTTTTTAGTCAGTAGAAGTCTTACACTCCCTACAGCTCCACCCAGAGCGGGAGAAATCATTCGATGATTTTGCTATCGGAAAAAAAAGGCTCAATGTCCTTGGAATAATGTTCACAAAATTTGGACAAGCCTGTTTAATATCATCGTTGGACTTTTTCAAGAAAGCTGTTAGAAATCCATGTAGAGAATTTATTTTCCGATTATTGATATATTAATAAATTGGAATTTTGAAAATCTGTATAAATCTTACTCTCAATTTTTTATCGGTATGACATGTTGAAAATCTGTATGGATACCGCGAAATCTGTATATCTGGCAACACTGCGCGCCGTGGATGCGAATGACGTCATCCGCGCAGCGCTAGCCGCAGCGTCCGCTGCGTGCGGGTGACGTCATCAGCAGCGGCTTGGGGAGTTCGGTCGTTTCAGGGACTGCGGTGACTGCGGCGCGGGTAGGTGTGCGAGGTTGCATACAACTTCATATAAAGAATTCGAATGCGAAGACTGCGGCGCGTGCGGTGCGGCTAGGTCTGCGTTCACCTTAATAATGATTAAAGACTCCAGAAAGGGCTTATAAAAAAAACTAGCGACGGACCTTGGCTTAAGCCACTCACACAGTTATAATATAACACAACAGACAGTTCAAATCAAATCAAAACATTTATTTGCATAACACAGGTTGACAAGATGTTACAGTTAGACAGATAGTTAAGCGCATATTACTCTCAGAGCTTGGAACTATAATAGCAACATGAATTTGTTGCGAAAAGCATTGAACAAAGATCAAATAATGAGGAAATAAAACAGATGAAAAATGTTAACATGTTTAATATACTTTAACTGTTCTCAGTATTTATTATGTATTATCTATGGTAACTGTAGTACTAACTAATTCCATGGAGAATCCATAAAGCTAGTTATCATTAATTATTAATCTGTGGTCGATAACTCGATCAAGGAACTTGTATAGAAGATCCTTGGAAAAAAAGCGCGGGAATCTCCGAATTTGACGGGCGTGTTTTTTCTTTCGTTTTCATAAAATTAATAAAAAAACGCTTGTGATTGGAGATAAGTTGTGTAGATATATGTAAATATTCATTATATTACTTAGTTTAATTGTTTTTAGTTAGAATTCTTCATATTTAGGGGTAAGTCTTTTTTTTGTATATATACTTCTGGCCAGTGGCCACAATGGACAATGAACCGCCTGATCCGGGGGGCACAGTCCCCTCGGTTGGGCATAATATTACCATACATGAATCCAGTATGGACACAGACTCGTCCATCACCAGATCGGAGCGGAAAAGGGCTCGAGCTCCACGCAAAATATGTAAACATTGTAATAAAAGAAGGAGAAATGGTCACTCAACAATAAATAACGAGACAAATTGTCATTGTGATAATGATTCAGTAGTCACATTGAGTCCAAACGTACTACCGGTAAATTTAATGAAAGTTCACCAAGAAGCCACTCCACGTCCTGTGGATGGCGATGGCCCCCAGACTGAAAACCTCAATTCAGATCTTCCTCAGAAGGCGCCACAGGTTGCTAGGGCTTTGTACGAAGCCACAGACCTGTCGCCATACGTCGTGCACATACAGAAAATAGTTGATGCACAGAACTCAAGTCAGACATTGCACCCAATAACTTTAGGGCACTTCCTGAAAAATCGCAAATATAACAATATCATTAACGGTTCTCTAAAACGCATCGGTCGAAACAGAATGTCGCTCAGCTTCTCTCGTTACGTAGATGCTAACTCTTTTATAAATGACCCAAGTTTGGCCAAAGAGAAATTGAAAGCATTTGTTCCATCGATAAATGTGTGCCGTATTGGAATCATTAAAGGCGTACCTACCGAATGGTCTCCGGAGGAAATAGTGGAAAATATATCGGTTCCCGCTGGATGCGGGAAAGTCATCAAAGCAAGGCGTCTAAACTATAAAGTACACGAACCGTCCCCTGTGTGGAAACCATCCCAAACAGTCGTGCTCACCTTTGACGGACAAATTTTACCAAAACGTGTGTTTTGTTGTTATAATTCCATGCCAGTGGAATTGTATACATTCCCAACAATTCAATGTTTCAATTGTTGTCGTTTTGGCCATACAAAGGTACAATGCAGGTCGAACCCTCAGTGCTTCAAGTGTGGGGAGAAGCATTCTGCTGACACTTGCAGTATTGAAGACGAGAGTAATAGTAAATGCTGTCTTTGCGGTGGCATTCACTACGCCATCAATAAAAAATGTCCAGAATTTGAAAGACAAAAATCAATTAAGCATTATATGGCCCATAGCTGCGTGTCGTATGCTGAAGCGTCGAAACTACATCCACCAATCTCAAAATTATATGCAGATGTGGTAACATCTGCCCCATCACATACCTCTCAAAATTATTTTTCTTCACAAAATTCGCCCCAGTCACGTAATACACCAGTTGTCTCCTCACATAGACAAACGGTATTCTTTAAACCTCGGGATCCCCCAAAAACAACTAAGGGTTATGACCGCGCAGCTCATCAAGCATTAATCAATAATGAAGTTTCTGTGTCAGGGAATGGTGTCGCATTCCAAAATAAAACAACTAATAATGAGAGTCAAATTTTAAATTTAATAATCATGCTAATTAATACTTTATCTAAAAATAATAACATTGAACCGTCCAACGTTGCCACTGTAATTGATACGCTGTCTAACTTATTTAACCTTAATAATGGATCCAAATCTATCCAAGATTGTCCAGTGGAACAGTCGCAGCATTTTGAATAAAAAATCTGATCTATCCTACATATTGAACAAATATGATCCCTTTGCAGTCGCTCTCTGTGAGACATGGCTTAAACCAGGGTTCTCTTTTAGAATTCCTGGCTATACATGTCTAAGAACAGATAGAAGTGATGGGTATGGCGGTGTCGCCATACTTATTAAAAATAACTTGTCTTTTCAACCTTTTCCTCTTCCAAGTCTCAGTGACGATATATCTGCTGTCGCTGCTATTGTAAATAAAATATGTTTAGTATGTATATATTATTCTCGTCCCACTGTAAATATTCTTTCTGAAATAAATAATCTTCTTTCAGTTTTACCTAAACCATTTTTGGTAATGGGTGACTTTAATACACAACATCAGTCCTGGGGTAGTTCTAGTTCCAATTACTATGGGGAAAAGTTATTGGAAATTCTAGACTCGAATAATTTATGTATTTTAAATACATGTCTCCCAACACGCCAAACAAGTCCAGATGAGGGAATAAGTGCCCCTGACCTCTCAATCTGCACACCTGAGTTAGCATCAACATTAACCTGGTCTCCTTTAACATCTTCTTATGGTAGTGATCATTACCCTTTAATAATTTCTTTTCCATATAAACAACCAGCTGCTTGCAATCCAACACCACGATTAAAGTATAGACTTCAAAATGCAGATTGGGATACATACAAAAATTGTGTAGAAGAAAGAATCCTTGCTTTAAATAATTCCTTACAACTACATGATCCTCAGTTATTATCTAATCAAATTACAACAATTTTAATAGAGGTGGCAGATAATACTTTCCCTATTAAGAATGGTGCTACAGGCAGAATTCCTTCACCACCTTGGTGGGATGCTGAGTGCACTCAGGCCATCAGAAAAAGAAAAGAGGCAGAAAAAAAATATGATCATACTATGACTCGTCAAAATTTTGAGATTTACTTAGAAACTGCTCGTACAACTCGTAAGCTCCTTAGGAAAAAGAAATTTGAAGGTTGGCAAAGATTCTGTGCATCTATTTCACCAGAGGTTAATGCATCTCTAGTATGGCAAAATATTAGGCGATTTAGATCAGCATTCCATGACACAACAGCCTCAAAACTGCCATTAGAATTAGCCAATGAGTTTATGGATCATTTAGCTCCTCCTTCAGTCCCAGAACAGAGATCTTTAATGCATTTTCCCTATGTTCCTATTCCTAATTCTGAGTTGAATTCTCTCTTTACATTAAGTGAGTTGAAAGGAGTCCTTTCACATGTTAAGGATTCAGCTCCTGGTGAAGATGGTATACCATATTCATTTATAGCTAACCTGTCTGACTCTGTTCTTTTAATATATTTAAATCTCATCAATTCAGCTTTGATATCTGGAAACATTCCATCAAGTTGGAAGTCTCAAACAATTATTCCCATTCTGAAACCAAACAAACCTCCTTCTAATGTTACTTCCTACCGACCAATTGCACTTTCTACAGTTCTTGCTAAAATTGTTGAGCATCTTATTAAGAATCGTTTGGAGTGGTATTTGGAAAGCAAAAACTTGCTAGCTACATCACAGTTTGGTTTTAGGAAGGGTAAAAGTACGATGGACAGCCTTGGTGTATTCACAACTGATATTCGCTTAGCCTTCTCTTCTAATAACTCTGTAATTGCTGCTTTCCTGGATATTAGTTCTGCTTATGATAATGTCCTGGTATCAATCCTAGAACAAAAACTTAATTCATTACAAGTTCCAACAATGTTGTCTAAGTTCATAATTAACATGCTTTCAGAGAGATCTATAAATCTTCATATTGATGGGTATACCTTTACCCGTCTTGTATGGAAAGGTCTCCCTCAAGGTTCTGTACTTAGTCCAATTCTCTACAATATTTACACTTATGATTTGGAATCCTCTTTAAATGAGTCAGTACAAGTCCTTCAATATGCAGATGATTTACTTCTTTATTTACCTGGTCATTCTGTTGTGAATATTTGTACTTCCTTAACCTCTTCTCTAAGCTTACTGAAGACTTGGCTAGAAACCAATGGTCTGCACCTGTCAATTGATAAAAGCAACATTGTCCTGTTTACTAGAATGCGTAAGCCTCCTATAGTTACAGTAAGGTATAATAATATCCCAATGCCTGTTAAAAATCAGGTCAAATTTTTAGGCCTTATTCTGGATACACATCTTACTGGTTTACCACACTGTGATTATATAGCTGCTAAATGTGAACGAAATATCAACATAATTAGATGTCTTTCTGGTGTTTGGTGGGGAGCACATCCTTTTTCATTAAAACTACTTACTATACAACACCTTGATTAGAAGCGTATTGGGCTAAGTTTTCCATTGACGTTCGACGAGTTGGGGGTTGATATTTTTTTTACAGAAAGGTTACATTATTATAAGCACACACGCAAAGTTTCAATACGCGGAGACGCGTTCTTTTTGAAAAAAAAATTATTGAAAATCAATTATTTTTACAGTATTTATGTCAATCCCTACCACAGATTATATAGAATTCTCAGCATTGAACGTTTCGTTTTACCTACAGTTAAGGTGTCTTAGGTTCGGTAACATTTTATTTTATATAAATTTACGTAAATAATTATATTGTGTACTTATTTCTATACTTTTCATGCACACATAATTATATTTAACAGTTTACATTTAAATTAGGCATTATTTTCATTAAGAGCTATTAAAATTAAAATGTGTAGTGTTTACAGTCTTTTGCCGGCTTGTGCAACGAAACGTAAAACTGACGCTATTTTGTATTGTCACTGGCATCGTCAGTCATCGTTTGTGTAGGTTAGGTTCAACTTATGTCAAAGAACCGAATTGATTGACCCCGACTCCACCTGTTACGAGTCTGTCCTACCCCTAGAGTGTTTTTATAGACCCGGAGGCGCGTAGGGGGAGCAGCCTCCGCCTGCTGTAACAAATCGTAGGCATCGGACGAGCCGGAGCGGCTGAGGCTGGTCGCCGAAGGCGACCAACAAGCCGAAGCTGTGGAGGCGAGGATGAATGCCTGCGATTTGTTACGCAAAGGCGTAGAGGCTGCTCTTCCCGCAGCGCCGGAGACGTTGCAGTTTAAAAATAGATACAGAAATCCCTTTGAATCAGTCCCCCTATTTTATTCTGATGAAGCGGGTTCCCCCCTTCCGTAGGGGAGAACCCCCTACCCCCCCCTCTAGGGGGCCCCTGGATTTTTACACTTATTATTAATTTTAATCCATAAAATGAGTAAAATAACCTCAAAATTAAAACTAAAAAATACCCGAAAAGGGGGGGGCTTCGAAACTTTTCCTTTTAAGGGGGGGTGGTACCCCTCCCCCCCCCCTCCCCCCACGGCCCTACCACCCTCAATTCGGCGGACGTCAATGGAAAGTCGTACCGCGTATTGGACTATGGGACTTTTTTGCTGGAACCTGCTAATGTTGCTGGTCTTAAGAAACTGGACAGTGTTCAGTCGAAGGCACTCAGAGTAGTTTCAGGTGCAATGAAAAGCAGTCCTATTAATTGTCTTCAGGTGGAATGTGGAGACCCTCCACTTCATTTACGACGTCAATTTTTAGCTGATAGATTTATGGCTCGGTGTTTGCAATTTACTTATCATCCTTTGCGAAATAAACTTTCCATTCTCTCGGAAGAAGTAATTTCATCCACTTACTGGAGGCACAAAGCTACTCCGTGTTTAATTAAAAGCTTTAGAAAATACAATGTAATTGAAGCTCCCTGTCATCAGTCGCAATTTCTTCCTATATTTCATTGTAATTACAGTTCATTAATTATGTCACCAAACATACATTATAACCTTAATATTTACCGTGATGACGTATGTCAGAACATTAACTTCAACTTTAATATGGATAGAGACTGGAAGGGTTATCAGCTCTTGTTTACAGATGCTTCGAAGCATGGAAGAGACTCATGTGTGGGTGTAGGTGTATACCACTCCCAATATAATATTATTCAAAAAATAAAGCTTCCCCCCGAATCATCTGTATTTACGGGAGAATGTTACGGTCTATTCAAAGCCGTCGAGTATATACTAATGATGGGCTTACGGAATTCACTCATCTTAACTGATGCAAGGAGTGCCTTACAATCTTTGGCCAGATATACTTTCTATTCTCATAATTCTTATATTATTTTTGAAACACGTGAACTCCTTTTTAGGTGTTTTACTAGGGGGTATTCAGTGCATTTTGCGTGGATACCCTCACATTGTGGCATTCTGGGTAATGAGAGAGCTGACCAGTTAGCTAATGATGCCGTATTGTGTGGAGACCTTTTTCCGTACAAAAATAACTCCCAAGATCTGGCAGCTCTGTCCAGGGTTTATCTACAGGAATCCTGGGGTCAGCTTTGGTCCGGGCAATCAGTGAAAGGGAAATTTTATCGTACTATTCAGCCATCAATTTTTATGAAACCTTGGTTTAGCAAGTACAAGTTAAGCAAAAAGATCACAACAATATTCATACGTATGCGATTGGGCCACGTATGCACTCCTTCTCATCTTGCCAGGCTTGGCATTGTGCAGAACCCTGCGTGTGAATGTGGCGCTGAAGTGGGAGATCTGAACCACCTTATTTTTTGCTGCCCCCTTTATGACCACTCCTCACTTTTCCAAAGCCTTGTTTCCCTCCGAGTCCCTTTTCCCACTTCTATTTCATGTATTTTGTTTAATTTTAATGTAGATATTTATAAAACCATAGCTCTTTTTCTTGTAAATAACGATATAGCTATTTAAGCATTAATAATTTAATATAATTATACATATTTTTTTATTTTTTATACGTACTTATTTTATCATGCATATTTCTTAGTTTATGCACCGAGTCGGCCTCTTTGTTGGGCTAAATTTCCATTTATGTTGTTATTATTTATTATTATATTTATTGAATAAAACTAATCTCCTTTCCTATTCCAAATTTCCTGTTGTATTATTTTATCATTTCGCGAGTAATTGATTCCTACGTTTTGATCAAATAATATTGTCAATGGCAATAAGCACGAATAGTGCAATGCCAAAACCAAAAAAAAAAAAAAAAAAAAAAAAAAAAAAGATCCTTGAACTCGATATATGTGGTTGCTATGGTAACAGTGTTGTAGCTTTTGAATTCAAAAATCAACAACTGGTGTAACTAAGTAAAACCCATGTAAAACCAATTCTTATTATTCAATGATCTTTACTAATGGAGGTTATTTATTGATGCAACGTTCTTTTTGGTTTTGTAAACATGTTACCTGTACATGATTTTATATTTACCACTATCGGTAAGTACGTACTTAAACTTTGGTCATCTAACTTACTCTACATCATCAGGTCATATAACAAAATCAACGGAATGTATTGAATGCTATCGGAATATAGCATTTTAAGCGTATAGCGTATATGTATAGGGCACGTATAAATGAGTAAACTTCGGAATAGTTTACACAGCCCATTGTACACTAGTTTTACTGTTTGCATCCATAGAAATATTGTAAGATGTACAATAAAGTATAAAATAAATAAATATGTAATAGTTTACGGGATATTTAGTAGATCCCTGAAATTCTCTTGGCATATATATATATATATATATAAAACTGTTAACCTTCTTTTCAGAGCACTATTACAACAAAACAGATTTAAAATTGGATGAAAAATCAGATGATGCATTATCAGATTTCATCAACAACCCACAAAATCTTATAATACAAGTCTATATGCACTGTGATAATATATCTGTTCATACCAAAGTGAGTATTTATTATTAAAATCATGTTAAGAAATTCAATAAATCACAACCTCAGTTTAATTATACAATAATAGTAAGTAGACCCACCAACATTCGGATAATGTTTTGGATAATCATAAGGACATTATTTTTAAATGATAATGCATATTTTTATTGTTTAAGGCTAATAAGATAGATGGGGTTTTGTTGACAAGAAAGTTTCCATGGAAATAAATGATTTTGTTCAAATTCGAGCTTATTTTACTTTGTTTAATAAAACTTTCAGATACAAGATGTGAAAAACAAATCTATTGTTTTTTATAAAACCTTGGCTCAAGAATTATTGAAGGTTGATGCTGTACACAATATTAATATAATGACTCTGTCTAATAACACAGTTGAATCATTATATCAGATATGGAAACAAGTTTACACACCTCTTTTGGCTGTGGTAAGTACATACTTATACAATAGAACCTGAATAAGGTTGATTCAGCAGCCTGGGCATCAGAGCAAGAACCAAGACGCATATGCCCAGCTCTGAGTAAAGTTGGGCTGTGCATGATGCTGATGATGTAAGATATTACCAAAGTTTTAACAATAATGTTATTTAAGTGTTTCAATTTTTGGTGTACAATAAAGTATATTCTATCTATCTGTCATATTCAACCATAGTTTAGATTTAAGGTTGTGTTACACATTAATATTGCACAGCCGAACATCCATGAGAAGTAGAGGAATCAGTGTTTCTTTAATCAGTGCCTTTATTAATCAGCATTTACTAAGTGTTGATGATTGATTTTTAGTTATATTTAATTTTATCATAGGACTAGCTTCTACCCACGACTTCACTTGTGTAAAAAGTATTTTCAGCTAAATGTAGCATATGTCACTCGGGAATAATGTAGCTTTCTAATGGTGACAGAGTTTTAATTAATTGGATCAGTAGTTTTTGAGTTTATTCATTACAAACATTTAAAAACATAAATGTTTCCTCTTAAAAATATTAGTATAAACTGTATGCATGTATTCGACATAGCTGCATTATATGACATTTTGATTTTCAGGGAAGCAACTTATATTCAAATAAACTTCAAAAGAACCTGCAAGACCTGGAGGCAAACTTGAGGATTTTAGCCCATGGAAAAGGCAATGCCAATATAAATGGTAATACTGTTTAATAACATTAAATGATACATTTACTTTTAAGGTCCCAATATCAGGCCATGAGACATTCCTGTCTCTATCTAATACTTGTATCATCCTAAATATTTTTTTCTGTTTTGAGCAAGCAGACATGGCTATTACAAACTAACTAAAGAAACAAGTCGAACTTTAAAACTGTAATTCAAATTAACATTGAACAATATCTAGGTTTTTGTTTTTATATTTTCATGTACTTATGTTTTGCATAGTTGTGTTATCAATCCAAGATGAACTTGAATATTGGAAATCATTGGGACTAAAGAGGGATGCTAGTAAAAAGGAGAAGGAAGCAGCTTCCACATTTTGTGAACTTTTCGAAGATGTATTGGAAGAAGTAAGGTGAATGGGCCAATATTTACTTATTTTTATCCCTGTCTATTTTCTCGTCTATACTCATAGTGTATCCTAATAATTTGGTAAAATGAATTATTCTCATATTTTTTCAGGACTATACATTCAAGCCCAATGGATGAGGTCAGAGAATCAACAGAGAACATTGGTGGAATTTTGGATGATATTTGGCGGATCACTTCTTCGCCTTATGCCCAAGATAGGATGGTTCATGTGTTTGATATTGTTGGTATGCTAAATTTGAATCAAACCTTACTGTATTATTGTATTTATAGCCAATTGTATACCATTATAAAAAAAATACTTTTTAGGTCATGAAATTTGTTCGGTTATACAAAAGACAGTGTCTACCGAAGATCTTTGGAAAGTCCATAATGGAGCCAAGGATAGTGAAGTACTAAACCTTCTATCTGATAGTTCCAAAGTTATTCTGACTTGGAATAGCGCTTGTGAATCGTTAACTGAAACATACTGGCCAAATTATGCACTGCATACATGGGAAGGTAAACCGTACGTGCCACCATTTTGTTTGAAATTTCAAACTAGGTTGAAAGAGGTTGGTACCTATTTGTTTTTGACTTGGTTATGCTACGATTAAAAACCTCCATGAATAATGTTTTTTTTTTAGATTCACGATATCAGGTCTACACACTGTCAATTGAATAAATTACTTTCGAATAATGAAAGAACGGAACTGCAGACTCATCAGTTATTTGCGCCTTTCGAAAGTTAGTACTAACTTTTTATCCGTAATATTATTTTCCTTTCAGATATTTTATTTATTTCATGATGCATCGTTTTACAGATATTAATATTTGGTTGTGTAACGGCCCGAACCCTGCTTGGGATACGGCTGTCTCCAAGTTCTCAACAAGTTTGCGTCCTGCTGAAACTAAGGTTGCTGAAAAGTTAAAACCTAGATTGCATAATATGTCTACTAAACAGGTAAAATAACAATTATGGTACCTATTCTAAATAAATACAACCAAAACAATTAATTCTAAGAGTTTCTAAACACATTCTTAAAAATTCAGGCAGACAGTTGAAAATCTAACAGTGTAATGTATGTAGGTATGGTACCTACATAATATTATTTGGGATAATTGGTCTTTGGTAGTGAGAAGTGGCCCTTAGATCTTGTTATCGCCAAATATAATAAAAAACTTTTTTTAAAATCTCAGATTGAAATACGGTTTATACTTTGTTTATATCTTACATTATCATTTCCTTTTATAGATGCTGTATGAATTCATGAGGTACAGTGCATTAATTGAAAGACCTTTAGTAAAACACGCACTCAACAACGAGCTAGAGATATTCGTGTCATCTCTTATATCGCTGTTGAAAAGTGTACAAACTCAAATGGATGCAGATGAGGTTGATGTCAATATGTACCAGCCACCTGAAATGTCTACTGTCGTACTTCAGATACAATGGGCCAAACTCACGGAAGCAAAGGTAATAACTGAAAGACCGAGTGCGGCACCATGACTTATTTTTTCCTGACAATAGGCTTGCGTTTGTCCACCATCTCACCTGATGGTGAGCGATGATGTGGGCCAAGTTGAAGCATGTTTACCTAGAAGTAACCTATTCACTCTTGACTCAGAAAGACCCCCAGGTTATAGCTATCAGGAAACAGACCCCGGCAGGGAATTCCACTCCTTAGCTGTACGCACAATGAAAGTGTTTCTAAAACGTTTTGGGAGTATGGGTGGGAAGTCCACGATGTAACGATGGCGCATGGCCGTTTGTCTTGTAGTTAGCTTACTACCTTTTTATTTATTTTTCTGGGTGGGAAAATCATCAAATGAGAGAAAAACTTTTTCCACTGTGGGTAGGCGGAAATGAGTGTCAGACTTCTACTGACTAAAAACCCACCCTTCTCCTTCAGTTGCCCTAGCGTTCCGAGGCCTCTCCGAGGGATCTCGTTAAAACATTCCGGCAACGCCGGCAGGTAATGGCCCTATCGGTCCCCGGGTTAGCTTACTACCTAAGCTATGTCTGTTATGAGAATTAACTGAAGCTTTAATACATGCCAGGTAAAAGAAATCCAAATGTGTGCTGAGAAATATTTGAAAGAATTCGATGGTAGTTCTGAATTGCACAGTCTTGCTACAAAGGTATTGAAGGATCTTAAAAATATGTACACACAACTTCATGAAGAGTGGTGTCGCGATCTGCAGGTAATATGATAAAACTTCTTACTATTCTAATTTTACCACCAAGCCGCGAATTTTCACGCGACTTTATTAATTTTTCGCTGATTTTGTGTCTCTTGTCTCCACACAAAAAGCTATTAAGCCGTAATATTTATTCCCTTACAAATTATAGCAGTCTGTGATGGAATATTTTTTTTTACTATATATTACTGCTTGGCGGCTTTTGTATGTATACAATGTTTAGAGCATCATATTTTTATTGGTGATTGAGTAACTTAGGATATAAAGGTTATAACCATAGATCGGAATAGGTAGAGCTGTTTTATGTACTTGCCATAGGTTAGAATAATGTGGATATTCCCCGAGTCCCGGGATTTGGTTTATAAGTACTAAGTAGTAAAATCATAAAAAAAACTATTCTCGCCTTCGGGACTAATGAAAGGGGAATGCGGGTAAATATAAGAAGGACGAGATTAAGGATAGTATAATAAATAGATAAACTTGATTCATTAAACCACATATATTTTTTTACGTAACAATTTCTGTGTTTTATTGATAATAGGCTCGCGTTTGACCGCAATCTCACCTGATGGTAAGTGATGATGTGGTCGAAGATGGAGCACGCTCAACAACAATCATTCAAAAATTTTTATTCTGAAGTTGTACAAAAACATTTACAGTTGTAACATTTACAACCTTGTTCATGCGCTTATTGGCTTATATAAACCGTTTTTATACATATTGTTAAAAATAATGAAATTTTATAAAATCCCGTAGTATCAGTCGGAATCCCGTGGAATATCCATATTAACATCAATGGTTGCGGTCAATGAACCTAAATAGCTCTACCCATTCCGATCACTGGTTATAACACATTAATCTACAGGCTCAAGCAAAGAACGGGTCGCTTCAAATATCAACAGACAAACCAGTAGTTGAATTCAGCAGCAGTACTCGTCTAATGGTGGTGAACTTCAACCCTGGTATAGTTCGTGCGGAATTGGACGCTCGAGCGCTCGCAGCGATGCGACTGCCGCCGCCAGCGGCAGCCGCCGCACTTGATGCGCTCAGCAATGCGCTGGCTCATGCACGGCCTTTGCAACAGGTAACAAAACGTATTAAAAGAAAGGAAAAATAATATTTATTTGACAAGAAACACAAGTTCTTCTAAACACAGAATAAATTAAATAATGTGACGTTTATTACAAATCCTTATTATTTTATCTGTCTAGCTGTAAGTTTTCCCAATATCCTTACTAATATTATAAATGCGAAAGTAACTCTGTCTGTAACCATCGAAATTCCTTCAAAATAAACCAAGGCTGCATTGTATCCACAGCTACTAGGGCTTCGTACCGATGGCCATGTTCGCATGTCATAACCCTCGCTCATATTTTACCGTATACGTTTCGTTCGGAATCCTTACTAATATTATAAATGCGAAAGTAACTGTCTGTCTGTGTGTTACGCAATCACACCTAAACTACCGAACCGATTTTAATGAAATTTGGTACGGACATAGTCTAGAGCCTAAGAAAGGACATAGGCTGCTTTTTAATACGAAAAAAAGGCTGTAAGGGGTTGAAATAGGGGATGAAAGTTAGTGTGGAAATTACGTCATTTTTAAAGCTAGAAGCTTGAAACTTATTTTTTAGACTTTTGATTAGATATTAATAAATAGGACATTCAAATTATGTATGAGTTTTATTTTCAAAATAATAAGCCTAAAAAATTAAAAATGCTGCCGAAAGTCACTATTGTGCGCGGACGAAGTCGCGGTCACAGCTAGTAATGTAATAAATAAATAAAATTATTTAATGCAAAATTTCATTAAATCAATCTTTCTCTGTCATCTTGAAATGATTCATTGAATTAGAACCGTGATTTTAGTTCGATATCTTCTAATAGCGCTTAATCCGTGATGAGTTTTTAGTTTTTCCCGACATTATTATGGTAGGCTGTTTAAGTCTTCACTGTCACATATCTGCCACTAGCTTCTACCCGCGACTTCGTACGCGTGGGAAGGTTTTCCCGCGCAAATCCCGATCCCGTGGGAATTTCGGGATAAAAAGTAGCCTATGTGTTATTCCAGGCTGCCAACTATATACTTACCAAATTTCATTCAGATCCGTTCAGTAGTTTTTGCGTGAAAGAGTAACAAACATCCATCCATCCTCACAAACTTTCGCATTTATAATATTAGTAGGATAATATATTGATGCCGAGACATGTCCAAACATCAACATTTCTATGTTAATTAATCTTCATGTATATAAATTCTATAAATGGTGGCGAAAACTACACAACAAGCTTCCTTTACACCCAACACCAATCTAACAAGAGTAACTGTGACCGAATGTACAAATAAGTTCGGATATAAATTCAAAATAAGTATCAAGTAAAAGCATCCTGTTTCGTTGCCGAAATCCAAATATCATCATTATAGTTATTGATGACATTTGGATTTAAATAATAATTCGTATTAATGCTTATAAATCGTGTTTTCAGGTGGCATCATTCCACAACACTCTGGGTGAGCGCATGATTCCATCAACCCGTCCGATGATGTTGCAAGCGGCACTGGACCTGTCCAACTTGGTGCAAGACCAGAAGGCAGTCTACTGGGATGACGTCGAACAACTGTCCAATTACACTGAAAAACTCAAGAAAATTGTGTTGAAGTTGGAGACACAGGTATTGCTAAATTATATGTTTCAGTAAGCAGATAATTAATACTGTGTATTCTATATTCATTCAACTAAATTAGGTCGATTTCACAACGTCTATTATTCACAATGAAATTAGGCGTTACTTTACGGAAATCCATTACTTTAATTTATCTGGGCCATATTTAGTTCTAATGCAGTTATAGTCTCATTGTTATTAGCGGTCGAGAATCAACATCTCCTGTATATGCTCCGAGCAGGGGCGAAGGTTTGGGTTGTATGTTTCTACTTCTTCGTCTTCTGCATTTGTATATATTTGCGAGCGGGTGATGCTGCATACTGCATTCAACTTGGAGCGGCAATTTTTTTGGCGAAAATAACACAAAGTATTATCCATATAATATTTTATTTGTATGGGTTTTAAAGTTACTTTTCTTAAACTATATTAATTCAGGAACTTAATTTAAACATAGATTAAGAGACTCAACTCTTGAAAGTGTTCTATGTGACAGTTCACCATGATTTTTCTATATTTTCAGAATAGTTATCTAACTGGTCAACATGTAGCGATCAGAAACATTGTGCAAAAGCTGATTGAAACCGAACTATTGGCCAAACAGTCTGAATGGAAGAAAGGTGTTAAAGAGATAAGAGACATTATAGACACTGTGAGTATTACGATTTTATCTCAATAAATTGTACTAGTGTGATTCTGAATTTTATTAGTTTTGATAGATATTGTTACTGTAACGTTTTTACCTGATGCATCTCTCTTCCCAATTGCAGCATACTTCGCTGTGGTTTAGGATATTACAGTTTTTTAAATCTTTATTGATTTCGAGGTTTTTAATCAAGTATGATCATGCCAGCCAAAAAGACATATGAAAAGACATAAGAGCAGAAGACATTACAGTTAATTATTACAATACACCGCTCAAATCTGTGTAGTGTTGTTGATTGGAGAGACATCATTACAGAGGGAAATGATGCAAATCTAAATTATATTGCCTTTAACAATTTTCTAATTAGTATACTTAACAAAATATACCCAGAACAAAAACTGAATTAAAAACGAAGTACAAAAAATATTAGCTAACTAAAGGCATAAAGATCTCGTGTAAAAACAAAAGACTTTTAAAAATTTTAAGTATTAAGTCTAACAATCCAATTATGAAGAAATACTATAGAAACTACGAAAAAATATTAAAGCAATCGGTAATAACTTCTAAAAAACATCAATACATTAAAAAGATAAAAACTTCTCAAAATAAAGTTAAAGCGATGTGGGATATAGTTAACGAAAGAACGAATAAAACAATTCTAGAAGACAAACGAAATATTCAGATTCAAATAAACAATAACTTAGTATCGGATCCAAAACAAATAGTTAACTATTTCAACAACTTTTTCGCATCAATTGGCAAGGATGCCGTCCAATTGGTGGTGAGGCAAAAGGCCAACCTGTATTTAATCCCTCTGAAAATACCCTATTTCTCAGAACTTTGGACTGTCTTGAAACTCTTAGGATCATACAAAATCTTAAAAATAAAGAAAGTCATGGAATAGATAGGGACACGGTATCGATAAGAAAGTATCGATATTGTACTCATGAGTAATATCGAAAAAAAATATCGTACTCATAAATGTATCGAAACAAAAGTATCGATACTTCAAAGTATCGAGTACTTTTCTTAGGGCCTAATGCGCATACTTCAGGCCGTCAATGTCAGTCAGTAACGTCAATTTAGCTTCAGTACACAATTTAATTCCAACAAGCCTGTTCCATCATCGGACTACGAGACAAACGGCGAAGCGCCATCGTTACATGGTGGACATCCCACCCATACGCACCAAACGTTTTGGGAATACCTTCATTGTGCGTACGGCTAAGGAGTGGAATTCCCTGCCGGAGTCTGTGTTTCCCGATAGCTATAACCTAGGAGTCTTTAAGTCAAGAGTGAATAGGTTACTTTTAGGTAAGCGTGCTCCATCTTCGACCACATCATCACTTACCATCAGGTGAGATGGTGGTCAAACGCGAACCTATTCTAAATAAAAAAAAAAAAAAAAAAAAAAAGTACAATAGGACAGAAGAACAGAACATCAACACTAATGGTATTGGTACACTAGTGTTCGTATAGTACTATAAAAAGACAACTGAGATATTAGAAATTATTTAAACAATTATATTATTTAGTCCTTTAGACACATAAATTATATTATGGGTACTATCCTCCTCCGTACAATTGCTTATAGATACACAGCACGGAACAATAGGTACTTTTAGATGGCACACATTAACACTTAATAAGTCAAATAATAGTCAAGCACAAAGGTTGTCTGTAAAAGATCGCTTTTAGCGATAAGACCGCCCATTGTAACACCCATTGTAGTTTTTAAGTCCTTATTTAATTCTGTTATGGTGTACAATAAAGAGTATATCTATCTATCTATCTATCAAGCACAATAACGATCAACCGGAGAAAAACAAATCGCGAGACGAACACGAAGAATAATACAAATAATACGATTTTGTTTGTGTGATATCGTTGTACATTATAAGAACTACATTGTATCTTATAAACAATAAATAAATAATAATAACAAAACAATTTTCTAACGACGAACGATTGAGTGATTGATTAGTGAAGGAAAGGATCTGAACTGTAAACAGAAAGACTGAAGGAACGATTTCGAGCTCAATGTAATGATTTAGAAGGTTCAGTTTAATTGAACCTGATGACGTTGCCGTCCAAAATTTATTCGATACGATACCTGTCAAGAAGTACTCATTGAGTAAAAGTATCAAATACAAAGAATCGAGTACAAAAGTAATGGTATCGAAACGAAACGTACTCGATACCGCAAAGTATCGATACTTTTTTCGTGTCCCTAGGAATAGATGAATTACCGCCCACCTTGATTAGACAATGTGCAGAAGAGCTAGCTATACCTTTTTGTGTACTTATAAATCCATCCTTTGATGAAGGTATTTTTCCTGATTTACTTAAAAATATTGTAAAACCTTTGCACAAGTGTAACTCTAGAAGTAATCCCAATAATTATCGGCCCATAGCCCTTCTACCCACGGCTTCTAAAATTTTTGAAAGGGCTATGTGCTATATACCCGGGTATATAGTTTTTGCGAACGATATAAAATCTTTGACGAAAGCCAAAATGGATTCCGAAAAAACCGTTCGACAACTCTAGCTGTCTATAAATACTTGCAAGAAGTTATTAATATTATAAATGATAAACAATATGCAGTAGGAATACTTTTAGATATGACTAAGGCATACGACAAAGTCCAGTTTGATATCCTACTGGACAAATTGTACGGAATAGGAATTCGAGGAACTGCTCATAAATGGTTTGCATCATATCTAAAAGATAGAGATCAATACGTGGGAATAGAGGACTTTAATAAAGACCAAAAACGCATAATTCAAGTTAGATCCGACAAAATTATTATTAACTCATCAATTCCCCAAGGTAGTGTTATTGGGTGTCTCCTATTTATAATTTATATCAATGACCTTCCTAAAATCCTGGATGAACCATGCGTGCTATTTGCAGGCGATATATCTCTGCTCACCACATGCCAAACAAATAGCAATATTACGGAAAAACTGAAATTAATTTTAAATAAAATAACAAACTGGATGAAAGAACATAATCTGGAAATTAATTATAAAAAAACCAAGCTTATAACTTTCCATCCCCGGCAAAAAACCCCACTACCAGTCAATCTCATCATAAACGGCATGGAAATAGAACAAGTAAATGACTTTACACTATTAGGACTCACCATAGACACACACATTTCCTGGAAACAACATATTATAGTAAAAGTTAAATCTAAATTATCAAAATTCACATATGCACTTCGAGAAGTAAAAAAAAAAACTACCGACCTCGAAACTGCACTCGCGACCTACTATGCCTACGCTCATTCATGGCTTAGCTATGGCGTAATTATGTGGGGAAATAGCACTGACGTTCATACGCTTTTCATACTCCAAAGAAATTAATTAGAATCATTGTGAATATAGATCAAACCGAAACTTGTAAACCTTTTTTCATAAAACATAGTATTCTTACCTTACCATCTATTTATATTTTAGAAATATGTAAATTCGTTAGGAAGTACACAGGGGCGTGCACAGGATTATGACAGGGTATGCGGCGGAGTAATCGGTCACAAAAACTTTGCCTTTTATAGATTTTTAGCATAGCCACAGCCACGCATCGTAGCATGGTGGCGATGCGTGGCAGTGGCTATGCTAAAAATCTATAAAAGAAAAAGTTTTTGTGACCGATTACTCCGCCGCATACCCTGTCATAATCCTGTGCACGCGCATGGAAGTACATGTCTTTCTTTAAAACCCGTGGTGATAAACATTCTGACCGATCTGTTAGATATAAGAATATGTTAATGTTACCCTCTCTTTCGCGCATGAAATTGCATTCAAATAGTCCTTATGTTATGTCGATAAAAATATATAATAAACTTCCGGATGTCATAAAAATGTAACTAGTGAAATATCATTTATACTACACCTGCTTGGAAAGTACCTTGATAATTTATCACGGTAGAAAGTACGTCATTGCATATCGAACAAATATGCGGGGAGAAAACGCATCTGAGCGGGAGAGAAAAGTGTATGAAAATCCATTTCTTACGTGGTTTTTTTTTAATTTTGGGTAAGACTATGCGCCGGTAACCTAAATATCAAAAGCCAAAAAGTTTTTACCGTGAGTTTTTATCTCCAAGTTCGCAAAATGACACTGGCCACTAGCTGTGTGTTGGATGGTGTCGGGCTGGCAGCGCGACCCTGCGGCGGCAGGATAAACAATTTGAAAAAAGAACATGTGAAAATTGCAGACGCCATTGGCGCCATTTTCAATTTGTGTGTTGTTTGAGGATTCAGTTTTCGTAGAAAGTAAAATAAAACTATCAAAATGATAAGTAGTGATAGTGATGATGAAGCTCGTAGGTGTAGTATAAAGCACTATGTATCACTCGAGAGAAAGTGCGATTCCCGATCTCGGGTGTTTTAAAGCCCTCGCCTACGGCTCGGGCTTCAAACGACACCCTCGACGGTAATCGGTCACTTTCTCCTCTCGGTGAACAATGTACTATTATTAATCAACTCAAGCAGATATTATTTAAGAAAGCATATTATTCAGTGAATGATTATTTGAATGACAATAATATGTATAAATTGACATAGAATAATTAAATTAATTAGTATGGACATTGATCTCAATATACCTATATGATTTATTTACTTGGACATGTTAATAATTAATATCTCGACTAGATTTTTTTAATTGGAATTATTCTATGACATTGTTATTATTATTTTTTGTTAATCTATTGATTTTTTTATTAATTTATTGACATTTTAAATAATCTATTGACTTTTTTATTAATCTTTTGACATTCTTTTTTTAATTTATTGACATCTTAAATTTTATTATTGTAAATGGAATTAATTTAATTTTTGCTGTGCCCTACAGGGTCCATAATTGTATCTTAACTTTAAGCAATAACTGTAACATCTCTCAGCAACTGTGATGTCGTCTGCATATCCAAAGGTACCGGGCATAAGCAGACATAATGTGCAGCAAGAATAAAGCCGACCCCTGAGACTACCCCGGCATTAATAGCCAATTGGCCAGTCGAGCAGCCATCAATGACCACTCGAATGAACCGATCTCTCAGGAAGTCTTCAATCCAAACGCAAAGTTGAGTAGGTAAACCGAAAGAAGGAAGCTTAGCAATAAGGCTATCGTGCCAGACCCTGTCAAAAACCTTGGAGATGTTAAGTAGCAAGTGCTTCCCCGTGCTTCTCAATGGCCTCACTCCAGATATGAATGGCATATGCTAGAAGATCCCAGTTGACCGGTTTTTGCGAAAGCCGTATTGTCGGTCACTGAGGATGTCGTTGGTTTCTAGGTATGCCAGGAGCTTACTATTAAGTACACACTCCATATTCTTACAGAGTATGGACGTGACTGAAATAGGCCTGTAGTTGGCCGGGTCAGCACGACTGCCCTTTTTGGGTACAGGCTGTACGTTAGCCAGCTTCCATGCTTTCGGCATCTTTCCAGTCTCTAGTGAAAGGCGAAACAGGCGTGTCAAGATTGGAGACAGTTCAGGCGCACAAGTTCTAGGAACAATTGCTGGTATCCAGTCGGGGCCACTAGCTTTGTTCACGAAAAAAATCCACAATTATAACTTTGTGTTTCATACAAACACTATGAAAAACAAATTTATTTGCCGTAGTTACTACGGAACCCTTCATGGGTGAGTCTGACTCGCACCTGGCCAATTTTTTGAAATTATGGTTTGTTTGAACTTTGTTATTTATACAAACACTGAAAAACAAAGTTATTTGGCGTAGCTACTACGGAATCCTTCATGAGCAAGTCTAACTCGCACTTGGCTAATTTTTGTTCACATGGCCAATTACATGTTGCTTTACTTAGATTCGGATGCAGAGAAAACCAATACATACTAATACCAGAAGAAAATATAAATATACCGAAATACTCTAAAACTATTCTTGACAATATAATTAACAAAAAACTTTTTACCAAAAAATTAAACCGACTCCCAAAAACACTGCAAAGTGAAAAATAACTTTAATTTCGGTAGTCGGTGTCATTAGTTTTGTATTTTCGTTTTTGGCACCGACTTCCGAAATTAAAGTTATTTTTCACTTTGCAGTGTTTTTGGGAGTCGGTTTAATTTTTTGGTAAAAAGTTTTTATTTCACTCTTTTTAGTTGCTTGATTTTTAATTTACCTAGTTACAAGAGCCTAAGTGTCAACTACTTATAACATTTTACAAAATATTGCTTTTCCCAATGCTGGGCCGTTAATTTTTGAGGAGTTCTCCTGGTACTTCACCATCAGCTATACATCACCATATGCATTGTGACGAGCATAAAGTGCTTAACATCCATATTCAAGTAATCGAATCGCAATCCACGAAATACTTATTATTGAGTAGTTTCGGCGGCCATCTGTGGTCTTCATCATCAGTTCCCCTTCCCCAAATAGTACTTTTTGAGAGCAACTGCACAAGTTACTATAAGAAATATCGAAAACGCCATAGGTGTGCCTATAATATTTGAAGAGTTCCCTCAATTTCTCCAAGATCCCATCATCAGATCCTGACTTGGTGACAAATGGTACCAATTTCAAAGTACACCCTATCAAAAAAAAAAAAGAATTTTCCAAATCGGTTCAGCCGTCTTCGAGTAATCGGTGATCATCAGTGATCGGAGTAGGTAGATTGAAATGGGGTCATTGATCCGAAACGTATATATAATATGGACATTCCTCCGGGATTGGTGGATTATTAAAAAAAAACCGGAACTTATGTAGGAATTTTATTCTGCCAGAGTGGAAGGAGTCATTTGATGATTTGCCATCCTCAAAAAAAAGGTAGGAATTGTAATAAAATGAGCAATATTATTACAGATAAAAATATAATTACATATAAACAATAAAAATTACAGATAAATAATGAATTAATTTAGTTTTTATACCTTCCTTTAAATTTTGAATTGAGTAGGAATAATATCACTACCAACATTAACAATGTTTAATTGAATCCGGAAATACCGGAATTACTTTCCGGGAAAATGGCTTATCCATGTTAGTCTTTCTGTGTGCATTTATGATACAAGTACCAAAAATCAATCTACCTACACCGATCACTGGTGATCATACATTAAAAAAAAAACGAAAAAAATATACGAGTCGAATTGATAACCTCCTCCTTTTCAACCGACGACCAAAAGATGAGGTTATCAATTCGACGCGTATATATTTTTTTCTCTTTTTTTTTTTTTATGTATGATCATCGATCACTCGAAGACGGCTGAACCGATTTGGAAAATTCTTTTTTTGTTTGAAAGGGTATACTTCGAAATTGGTACCATTTATCACCAAGTCAGGATCTGATGATGGGATCCTGGAGAAATCGAGGGAACTCTTCAAATATTATAGGCACACCTATGGCGTTTTGGGTATTTCTTATAGTAACTTGTGCAGTTGCTCTCAAAAAATACCATTTGGAGAAGTGGAACTGATGATGAAGACCACAGATGGCCGCCGAACCTAGTCAATAATAAGTATTTCGTGGATTGCGATTCGAATACTTGAATATGGATGTTAAGCACTTTATGTTCGTCACAATGCATATGGTGATGTAGAGCTGATGGTGAAGTACCAGGAGAACTCCTCAAAAATTAACGGCCCAGCATTGGGAAAAGCAATATTTTGTAAAAGGTTATAAGTAGTTGACATTTAGGCTCTTTTAACTAGGTAAATTAAAATTCGACCAACTAAAAAGAGTGAAATAAAAACTTTTTACCAAAAATTAAACCGACTCCCAAAAACACTGCAAAGTGAAAAATAACTTTGATTTCGGAAGTCGGTGCCAAAAACGAAAATACAAAACTAAAGACACCGACTACCGAAATTAAAGTTATTTTTCACTTTGCAGTGTTTTTGGGAGTCGGTTTAATTTTTTGGTAAAAAGTTCTTTTTTGTCGTCGGTTGAAAACTATCTTTACTACGCGATTCTCTATCCAGTGCGAATTAGACTGACGCATAAATTTACGTGTTAATAATTGGTATGGAAAGGACCATAAAAATGAATCTGGAAATTTACCAATTTATAAGGCGATTTGAGAAATGTGGGTTTTATTTTAAGTGGACTGTATTCTAAAGGATGGCGGTGATCGCCTTGAAAAAACTGGACGGTGAACGGGTGCCGGGGAGATAAGGAATATAAGGTACCTTCTGGTGTTGGCGTTTCGCGACACGTACTCCGGAACTTGGCGGCGGCATGGCGTTCCTGCTTCAGCATGGATTTCTATCACAGGAATGTCTCAGGCACTGGATCACTGATCACCTTAGTTCAATCAGTTTCGCGAGAGCGGTTTGAGCGTTAATCGGGAGCGATGGCTCCTTCGCGACGAGCGTGCATAGCGGGAAGGTTCGAGAGAAGGTTCTGAGCGCCCGCTCTGACAAGTAGGTACTTCAAAAAACGAATGAACCATAGATGAGCGTTAATAAATATTACGCCGAGAGATGGCGTTACCAATAATAGTAGTAGGTTTATACGTGGGTGAAACCGCAGGGCACAGCTAGTACGGCAACTATAATAATTAATGGACCAGCACAGTTATACTCTGCGGATCAAAATAATAAAAGTATTATTCCAAGCAGGTACCATGATGGGCACGCAGCAATCGCGGCAGTAAGACCCCTCTTAGAGGAGTGGTTAGCGAGACGCCATGGCGTCCTCACCTTCCGCCAGACGCAGGTGCTTACCGGACACGGCTGTTTCGGGAAGTACCTGTTTCGGATTCAACGGGAGGATACGCCCGGGTGTCGTCATTGTGGGGACCACTCGGAGGACACGGTGGAACATACAGTGGAGGTGTGCCCCGCTTGGGACCCCGCGGAACACCGCCGTGTCCTTGTGGAGGCGATCGTTGGCGGCGACCTCTCGCATCCGGCCTTGGTTCAGGCCATGGTGCGGGATGAGGGGTAATAGGATGCAGTCGCCTCCTTCTACGAAGCAATCATGCTAGCTAAGGAAGAAGCTGAACGCGTGAGCGAGAGATAACTTTCTTCCTCACGCCCCAACCGCCGTGGGAGACGGCCCGGGCGTCGAGAGTCGTGAGCTGATCTCTAGCCACCGTTGGCGCGGGCTTGCGGGTGGCGAGCAAGGGGTAGCTCACCGTACGGTAAGGACCAGGCCCGAATCGGCAGCGCCGTGTTCCGCGCGCGCCTCAATAAGCAGCGGAAATGTTCTAACGACATACCGCTGCCCCGGAACGCAAGGGCAACTGAAGGAGCAGGGTGGGTTTTTAGTCAGTAGAAGTCTGACACTCCCTTCCACTCCACCCACAGCGGGAGGAGTCATTTGATGATTTTCATACCCAGAAAAAAAGCAGGTACCATGATGATTATGTAAATATGGAGCATGTTGGAGCAGTTTCTGACGTGTTACCTTAAAATGATTTAAATGATAGTGATACAGATGGTTTAATTTTAGTTAAGGTTGGATTATTTGATCTCAGTGTGTTTTGTGTAAAATTAATGAGAAATGTTAAATTACATTTTAAATGATTTTATATCGTGTACCTACTTAAATTACTATAATTATTTATTTTTTTAAATAATTATGTACTAAAATACTTAAATTAATGTTTAGCTGAAATGAATGCATTTATAACTTTATTCTCCTTGATAAAAGTTTAATAATTAGGAATAGGTATTTTAAGTTTAATTGATTGATCTTATATGTTAAAATATTTTTTTTATTATTAACTAGCTTTTGTCCGCAACTTCGTTCAGGTGGGAGATTTTTCCCGCGTGAATCCCGATCCCGTGGGAATTTCGGGATAAAAAGTATGTCCGTCTCCTGGTTCTAAGCTACCTCCCTATCAATTTTTAGCCAAATCGGTTCAGCTGTTCTTGAGTTATACCTAAATAGTGTAACTAACACGACTTTCTTTTATATACAACGTGTAATTTAAAGGGTATATACATACCAAGTGCATGGCTTCTTTGGATGATAACAAACGATATGGCCAGGGTTTTCTAATCCTATGTCTACATGTGTGGAGCATATTAGAAATTTCAATACATTGATACCAGAGGCCGAATTTTTCAAATTAAGAAGAACGAAGAGAATTATCATTTTATTGGCAAGTAACGTTTCTACGTTACGTTACGTTACGTGTCACAGTACTATGAGGGTCATCACTTTCTAGTGATGACCCTCATAGTACTGTGACACGTTTGCTATAACTGGTATTCAAGAAACATATGAAACTAATAATTTGGGGTCAATTCTGTGAGTCACTTATTTTGAGCTGAAACTTTGCATAGATACTCCATACCAGATATTGTCTTTAGTCCTTTTGGATAGATATGAGGTTTCCGTTACACGTTGTATATAGATTTATTAAGTAACCATTTATTATATGATAAATTAATGCATACTTCCATAGTCAAAATTGCTTAATGTCGCTTGCGTTAAAACTTTAACGAGGTTACTTTTTATCGCAAGTGTTATCTCAAACGCCCGGATACATAAGAAGTAGTTAATTCGAGACAGCAAAAATATTGTAAGCGGCAAAAAAGCCTCAAAATGTATTGTTTTCTTTTTAAATTTTAACTGTTACACAAAAGGCTTCAAAAATCATGACTATATGTTAAATTTCACTTTAATAGTGCAATTATTAGTAAAAATGTTTAAAAAAACCTTCTCTTGTAAAATTTGGTTTTTGTCAGATACGCTAAGTCCAGCGGTAATGGCTCGACTTATTGTGAATGTGTGAACTATGTAGGTAGGTTAGTTATATTCGGGGATCCGGAGTCTGTGTTCCCTGATAGCTATAACCTGGGAGACAAGTCAAGAGTGAATAGGTTACTTCTAGGCAAGCGTTCTTCATCTTCGACCACATCATAATTGCTTAACACCAGGTGAGATGGTGGTCAAGCGCAAGCCTATCAACAATAAAAAAAAACACGATTGTCTGGTAGTTTGAGTACTTCTTGCGGCCTCAATGAAATGTCCTTACTTTATTATTATCCGTCAAATCGTTCTAGTTCCTTAATGTTCTAAGATGAGCTATACGTTATCTGACAAGTGCTTGCACTGTCTGGACAGGCACTCTCAAATTTGTTTTCATGTTCCCTCAAAAGATCGCTTTAGACATTAACTTACATGGTTCTCATTTAATTTTGACCAGTACAGGTCGTATGGACTCTGTCCTCTGAGTTTGTTTCGGTGTTTCTTCTCAGGGTAGTCAGTAAGGAAACACCGGCCTCATCTAGTTTAAATTTACGAAAAAAATGTGTTAAGTGTTATTTAATAACCATTTTGCAAAATAAAATCATTTAATATTTTTTTAGGTGGAGTCAAATGGTTACAAAAACACGGAACTATGGCGATCTCATTGGGACTGGCAGCTGTACAAGGCGCTGGAGTACCAGTACATAAAGACGCTGCTTTCACTTCATAAGCATTTCCCACATGTTAAAGTCGACCTAGTGCTGCGGTAATTATTTCTTTAGTCAATTTTAAGTGATTACTAAAAGAAATAGGACTTATTCTTCATGTTCTTAAATTGTTTTTTTTTTTTGCGATATTTCTGCTAATTGTCTCCCAAACAACAGATTTAGGTGATTATTTTAAATTGTTATTATTACTTTTGACACATTCATTAATTAGCCCTATATTATAGGTATGTAGTTAGAGTTTTTGATATTTACACAAAATTGAACTGTTAATTGTGGCGGTTTCGCTCCAAGGCGGTTATCATCGCACGTGAACGTATTACGGTGGCGAAAATTCAGTCGTGTGTCTTAAAATTAGATCACGGTGTGTCTGTGTCTCTAATTTCATCCAAAGCTGCCCATTCATTGAGATGTGACATTGCAGAAAGATAACACAAATATTTCGCATTTGCAATATTTGAATCAGTTTTGAAATCTGTGATCGAACTCTGGTTACATGTATAAAGTTATCTTCAATAGGCTTTATGCAGAGTACGGGGTACGATCGTTTCTGTGTAAAAGCGAAGGTAAACGTGATAGCGGGGTAGGATGCAGCGCGGCGAAAAGCGAACTTTATTTATTAAAACTTTATGCAACGCAAAATGTACAAAGACGGACTTGATGCCATAGGCATTCTCTACCAGTCAACCATGGGTGGTGAAGAGATAACATGGCAGGTGCATAAAAAAACCAAGGAGATAATATATTTTTCAACACACTTGCTCATAAATGGCTCTAATTTCACCGCAATTAGGCACATAATGACACCTGTATTCAAACTGTGACTTTTTCTTTACTATTATTCACAAGTGAGTTATAGGCTTTTTTTTAAATTGGTTGAATTGCTTTGTTTTTAAAAAAGATTCGAAACAAAAAAGATCGTGTTCAATAGTACAAATAAATTAATGTACCTACCTATTGCTTGCTAGTTTCATGCAACTTCGTATTTAAATAGATAAATTTCAACTTGTTTTTAATAAATACAACTTTCACTCAAATTAACTTTTGTTTTTTCTATGATAAAGAAAACTTGAATTACCCATTTTGTACGTAGCTAAAACGCCATCCGAGAAAAGCCAAAAAAAAATAAACCTCATTCTTTTAGTCTATGGCCGATCTGTTAGATGCGCGCGCATAGGAAAACTGATTAATTTTTCCCGCCATTGCGAAAAAATTTTCACAACTCGTTTTCACTGTTGAAATTATAGTTATTTATTAATTAAAATGTCTACAAGTACTAGCTATGAAGAAAATGATTTATGTTGTACACCACCCGATATAAGATGTGAAGCCCTTAACGTTATAGAAAGTTTACTACCTGGAAACTCCAAGGCCAAATATCTATTAACGTACCAAAATTTCATACAATGGCAAAACAACAAGAGTACGCAGTCTTTTTCAGAAAATGTGTTCATGGCGTACTTTAAAGAATTATCTTCTAAGTACAAACCTAGCTCTTTGTGGTGTATATACTCAATGTTAAAAAGCACAGTCCGAACAAAGAATGGAGTGGACTTAAAAACATACTCTAATTTGTCAGCTTATCTAAAGAGACCCGATGGATTTAGAAGCAAGAAATCAAAGGTTTTATCGTCTAACGATGTTGAAAAATTTATAAAAGATGCTCCAGATAACCAATATTTGGCTACTAAGGTTAGTTAAATTATCTAATTTTATATATCTACGCGACTTCAGACTGTGTTGTGTGTTGAACTTAATTATTGTTTCTTTTTTTCAGGTTGCTTTAATATTTGGTGTAACTGGTGCATGTAGGATACAAGAATTAACAAATATAACTGTAAAAGACATAGAGAACCATGGCCAGATGCTTTTAGTGAAGATACCTATCACGAAAAATAAAATACCTAGGTCATTACACATACACGGTCCATTCTATGAAATTGTTAAGAAGTATGAAAGTTTGCGTTCACCAAAAGCGAAAAATGACCGTTTCTTTCTAAATTACCAGAATGGTAAATGTACCTGTCAGCGAATAGGTATAAACAAATTTGGTTTTATGCCTAAAGAAATCGCTAAGTTTTTAGATTTAGCAGATGCTGAGAGCTACACTGGACATAGTTTCAGAAGAACTTCAGCTACATTGCTGGCAAATTCAGGAGCTGATATAATGACTGAAGCGTCATGGTGGATGGCGATCTAACAATGTAGCAGAATCATACGTAGAAGATTCCAAACAAAACAAGAAAGAAATTTGTGCAAAAATCACAAAAAGAATTAGACTTGGTTCTGAGGCGCGTCCTACTGGCGAAACACCAAGTACATCCAATGATTGGATTTCACCTACCTACACGAATAATTAAACATCTCAAATAACAATACAGCATGAAAGTATTTCAGTAAATAATCTGTCTGATGAGACCGCTATGCCATCAAAAACAGTTAATTATAATTTTACCAACTGCACATTTACTAATTGTTTCCCTAAATAAACTTTTTACTCACTAAATAAATTGGCTTTTTAGTATTATTTTCTTCACAAGTGTGTTTAAAAACGTCGTATGATACACGTGTGTATTGATTATTACCATCCTCGGCTCTCTTAAGCAGGGACCATTTTGGTTACCCATTGAAAGGGTTTTCGACAGGGTTTTTCTAAGCGGTTTATCAAAAACTCATAGGATATAGGTAACCCTTTTGAATGGCTTAAAGGACCATTTTGGTTATTTATAGGAAGGGTTTTCGATAGGGTTTTTTTAAGCAGTTAATCTAAAACCCTTATGATGTAGGTAGCCTTTTAAATGGCTTAATGGACCATTTTGGTTATTCAAAAACCCATACGACGTGGGTAACACTTTTGAACGGCTTAAATTAAGTCGTTCAAAAGGGTTCCTTACACTTTCAACTCTTTTGAAAACGATACCCAACTAGCACAAATGGGCTGCATTAGAGCTTTGGAGCGTATCCGATTATTACTTATGGTAATAGACGTAAGCGCTAGAGCGTCTACTGCAGACTTAAAGCAGCCGCTTTAGCGCTATTTGGGCGCCATTTTATGCAACCTAAAGTTCCATTTAACCTGCACAACGGTTGCATAAAGGTTCCTTAATAGCTATAACGATTTATTAACGCTATACTAAAGCTCTCGTAGCGCTACTTTTGAATGATTTTGAACTACTTTGAACGAATGAATTGATTATAGTTCTTTATTGTATATCTTCAGTTGACATAGTTTGTAATATTTTGGTAAAGTGTTTTCGTCGCCATCATGAAAATAAAACAAAAAGAAGTAAATGTTTGTATTCTGTATTAGCAAGATATATAAAGATACTTAAAACGCTGTCCAGTTTACTGTAGATATATAAGATAATTTTCGAGTAATTTTAACGCGCTTTTATGATATTTAAAAAATTAACAAAAGATATGTGATATTTTTTATTTGTTATACAGAATAAATTTTATTTCCGTATTTTTACGTGTCGATAACTTACTATTTGCAAGTGGCCGATTGTTTACCGGTACATTTAATGCACATTTAACTGAAAAACCAATGTATATCAACTCAATTTTGCAAGTGAATTATAAGTTTTCTTAAAAAAATCATGGCGTCATTGTACTGTAGTCATAACCTGCAGTTTGAGCTCTAATAACTCCCTTTTGAGAATCATAGCGCTAATTTTCACCCTTCTAACGCTTCCAGTGATTTTTGTTCCCCTAGTGCAACTCACAGCCACAAAAAGCTCCTATTTTCCTGTTTTTGAGGTTATAAGATTAATTATTTGTATCCTTAAGTGTATTGTAAGGTGTACAATAAAGTATATAATAAAAAAATAAATAAATAAGATCTAGTTACGTACTTATTCGTTTAGCATCCATTTTATTAAATGTTTTATAATAGTTACAAAAGCGGCTGTAAAATGGCGAATGGATTGAGCCTGCAAGGAATGACTATTGCTACTGAAGGCCTTAGTTACACTGATGATTTTTTTGTAACTATAGTATGCATAAGAGTTTCTATTATTTCTATAATGAAACTTATAGTAGTATAATAGTGGTTACTATAACTATAACCTATACAAGTTACAATGGAAACTACTATGCAGCTGTGAGTGGCAGAATGACCTTCGTAACTCTCATATAAAGGTGTAAGTGGTAAATGAGTTCTACCGTGGACTACTGTGAAGGCTAGGGTAGTATTTGATTCAACTTATAGCACCTTAAGTAACTTTTATAACTATAGACGTTTACGGATGCAGATATGCAACTCTGAACTGCTTTTTGAACCCTTAAAGCGCTATTTTACAGCCCAAAGTAACAAAATAGGCTGCTATTTCCACTAATGTGCTCGTTGGGTAACAGCGTAACATTCCAACTCGGAGCAATGTAATATGATAACTCGATGGTAGGCATACGCTGCAAAATGGCATAGCACGCGTTAAGCGTCAGCGGTGGCGGGGCTCCTTTGGGGTTACTTACCGAGAGCCATGCAAATAGGGATCTATGATCATTATTGCATGTAGTATAGTTCTTTTTAGCTTTGCTAGCCGGATATCGAAATTACTTATTATTGTGATTTTTTCATGTCTGTACTTGTTTACTACTTTATTGTCATTTTTGTTGTTTGAGTTTGTGAAGCCGGACGTCTTTTGCGATATTTTTTTTTATTATTTTGAATTTTGAACAATTCATATTGAAAAAATGCTAAAAACGAAACGAGACGCTGTATATCGCTATTATTTATATGATGCATCAAATAATACAAAGGTACTTTATGTGGAAATTTCTTAAAGGTAAGGTTATATTCTAATATTTAGTTATCCTGACTATAGATGCTGGCGGGAAAAATTCCGAATCATTCCCGTCGAATACTTCGGAAGTATTCCGAAATATTCCGAGACTTTGGGAATATTTCAACTGTAAAAAAAAACAGGAAAATCGACCTTTGAAGTCTGTTAATATACCAAAACCTGCTCCTAAGTAGGTATAACAAATACTTTTCTGAAAACCGCATCAAAACGTGTTTGCTTGCAATGTTGGCCTTTATTTGTTTTTATTGACTGGGCTATTATACGCGGTAAGTAGGTAGGTAATGATTAATACCTACCTATGCGACTTGCGAATACTCGCAATGCGTACAGAGATACATACAAACTAACCAAAAACATAGGTAACCCTTTTTCAAAAAGCAAATCAGATATGCTTGGCCTGGTTTTTTTTTATTTCACAACTGACATTTAAGGCTATAATCGCATAGCACGACTTACAACTCGATCGCCTAATGCATGTATTTTGACCAATAGGATGCACGAAGCGTATTTTAGTAGTGTTCGTAATAGTAAGTATTAATATAATGTTACACGCCCTGTACTCACACAATGCATATTATTTCTAATTGGGCAAAACCAGGAAGGGATGTGGTTTGTCAGTAGCTGCGCTTCCGCAGAAATATTTTCTTAAGTGAGTATGCGTATCTTTGGCCGATAGTACCTACCTAAAAACAAAAGAATAAAAATCCTGTTAATCGCAGGCTAATAAATCTACCTATAAAAAAATAACATATACTTAATCAATCCTATTTATAATAAAATAAACATTTATATTTTACTCTCGTAGCGTACGTACTCTCGCACTGAACAATAATTAACTCACCCACCACACAACAAGCAAACACATTTATTCCCATTGAATTATTCGGGCGAAATATTCGGAAACATTCGATTACGGGGTACGAATCTTTCTCGCGGGGAGGAAAACTTCTCCGGGGAGCATCCCCTCCCTCTTACCGCACCCCGCACCGCCATCGCCTGCACGCGCGACTCGTGGCCGGTGGCAGTCGGGTGCGCGCGTCGCGGTGCCAGCGCGGGGGCAGCGGCCGGCGCACAGAGGGGCAACGGCGGCGACGATCGATGCAAAATACGATTTTTCAGCAAAAAAAGTTGAAATCTTAATAAATAATTAAAAGTTTCTTTAAATCAGAATGATTCAAAATGAATTTATCATTTTGAATAATTCCGATTTAAAGAAACTTTCCCCGAAGTATTCCGGAATTATTCGGAATTATTCAGAAGTTTTGCAACTATAATCCTGACTACTTACTTATTTAAATGTAAAACCTTACAATAGGTAGGTACTTATGTTATTTATTATTTATTATTTATTTTATTTTACAGAAAGCTTACAGACTAATAACAAAGATAAAATAACATTCGTTGATAGGGAAATTTGCTAATTACAAGCTTCCACATATATGATATCAATTTACCTACATCTAATTTTTGTTGACATTTAACCAAAAATAATATACTTAACACTAAGGTTACAAACTAGGACTTAAAGCTAAAAATGTAACTACTAAGAAGATGATAAAATCATGCAACATAAAAATAATAAATTATAAACAAATTACGTCTAATCACGAGTGTCACCAAAATATTCATTGTTTAGAATTTTTCTAATTTTCTGTGCACTTGTGCAAAATAAGTCGATTTCCAGGTGCGAGGGTAAATTATTAAATGCAATAACACTGCGTATGGAGAAGGCGTTGCGCCTGTACTTAGTAGATGCATAAGGTGCCTGAAGCAAGGGTCGTCTGCGTAGGTTATTTATATTGGTGCGGAGGTTTATTTTATTAAGGAGTTCTGGACAATCAATCGAACCGTTTGCAATGTTTGCCAAAAAGCATATGTCACTAATATTACGTCTTACGTCCAAGGGTAAAAAATGGTATCGCTTACAACGTTGTTCGTAGTTATCTGAGAACTGCTTTGCCTTAAAGTCTAAGTACCTCAAAAATCTCCTCTGAACGGATTCAATACGAGATTTGTAAATCTCGTATTGAGGGTTCCAGACTTGGGAAGCGTACTCGAGGTGGCTGCGCACAAGAGAACAGTACAAGACTTTTACTGGTTTTAAAGATCGGAAGCTAGCACAAGCTCTAATAATAAAACCAAGAGCTCTGAAAGCTTTCTTGACTATTGCTTCTATGTGGTCATCGAAAAGTAACTTACTGTCATGTACTACACCAAGATCTCGAATAGTGCTTGTCTTCCTAATATACGTACCATCTAGTGTATACCCTGAACCGATAGTAGTTTTCTGGCGAGTGAATACCACGTGAAAACATTTGCATACGTTAAGTTGTAACTTGTTAGTTTTACAGTACGCTACAAATCTGTCAAGGTCTGACTGTAGCAGTTCAGTATCAGACGCCGTACGTACAGTCTTAAGGACCTTCATATCATCCGCGTAAAGTAAAATATCCGAATGTTACGTGTTACGTGTTTTGTATGTTACGTAATTCATCAATCTAAATTCAAAAGAGCAATTTATGGTAGACTTCTCAATAAGAAAGGCAATAATAAATGTAGCTATGAACTCGAAATTCGAAACGAACATTCAGGTAATGGTTTTTAGTAAGTAGGTAGTAGTAGAACCGACTCCCAAAAACACTGCAAAGTAAAAAATAACTTTAATTTCGGTAGTCGGTGTCTTTAGTCTTGTATTTTCGTTTTTGGCACCGACTTCCGAAATTAAAGTTATTTTTTACTTTGTAGTGTTTTTTGGGAGTCGGTTTAATTTTTTGGTAAAAAGTTTTATTTCACACTTTTTAGTTGGTTGATTTTTAATTTACCTAGTTACAAGAACCTAATTACGAACCTAATTAATTAAGAACCTAAATGTCAACTACTTATATTCATTTACAAAATTTTGCTTTTCCCAATGTTGGGCCGTTAATATTGTTGAGGAGTTCTCCTGGTGCTTCACCATCAGCTTCACTTTACCATATGCATTGTGACGAGCATTATGTGCTTAATAACCACATTCAAGTAATCGAAGCGGAACACATGAAATACTTATTATTCCTAAGTAGGAATAATAAGTATTTCATGTGTTCCGCTTCAAGTATATATTGAGTAGTTCCAGTGGCCATCTGTGGTCTTCATTATTAAGTCCACTTCACAAATGGTGCTTTTCGAATGCAACTACACAAGTTACTATAAAAAATACTCAAATCACTATAGGTGTGCCTATAATATTTGAAGAGTTCCCTCGATTTCTCCAGGATCCCACCATCCGATCCTGACTTGGTGACAATGGGACTAATTTCGAAGTATACCTTTTCAAACAAAAAAAGAATTTTCCAAATCGGTTCAGCCGTCTTCGAGTAATCGGTGATCCTTATAAATATATATATATATATGTATAGATAACCTCCTCCTTTTTTGTCGTCGGTTGAAAAGACCCTTTATATTCAAACTAATGTCTCAAATTGATGTTATTTCAAGTTACACAAATATCAACTTTATTTTAATGGTCATTAAGTTGATTTTAGAGTGACTAGCACTATTCAAAAAGTTATAGAAATGTCTTACGTTGTAGCGTAAATTGAACTTTATTATGTAGGAATTAAAGTTATTTTTCTATAAACTCTTCTTTGTTTAAATTTTTGGCAAATAAATCGCGAATGTATATGCATGTATTCTCTTTGTTATTGTTGTCATTATGAAAGCAATTTTATATTTAGTTTCCGTAATTTTAGTCCTCTAGTTATCTTTTAACGTAGTTATCGTTTTTTAGTTTTTTTTTTGTTAATTTTTTACTCGAATTTTTACTGTACGTATTTACAACGCGTTAAAAACATTATTTGCGTTACTTTAGAGGATATCAGTCTACATCTATATGTAATTGTTGTCTTGTATGACTCATACAAGACAACACTTGTCGCAAATGCGGGAGTTCAGGACACACACCTTAATATGAGAGTATCTAAAATCGAAATATTATAGGTAACACGTGTTTCGTCTACATGTCTGCAATGTCTAGTCTAATAAAGTCAGTGCGCTAGCGATGGTGTGTGTGGTGCTCCATCCAGCACCTACTTAGCACAAGTCTATTGAATAACCATAATAAGGTAACCCGAAGAAAACCCTTACCTATACTTTATAGGTTATCTTAATGTAGGGTTTTAGGTATAGAACCCATTCAATGGGTTATCATAATGTTGGTGTAACCCTTTCACTGGGGTTCGTGTATAGAACCCATTCAATGGGTTATCCATATTGAAGAGATAACCCTTTTAATGGGTTCAAGCCTAAAACCCATTCATAGAGTTACATCATGATAAAGGTAACCTTATAAATGGCTTACCCTTTCAAAGACTTAACTCTTAATCGGGGTTGTACGGTCCCTGCTCTTAAGACCCTCACCTAACGGCTCGGGTCTCAATGGCGCCTCAGCGGTAATACACACTTGTACCATAATGTACTATAAAGTTTGAATCGACTTATAGCGGGTATAAATGGATGAAGCTCAATGGAAGATGCCTCTAATCTACAGAAGCTACAATAGCCTGATTATAAACAGTTGCACATGACATCAATTGAATATGATGTATTAGACGCAGAATACGACTAATAAATAACTCAATATTAAAATAGAAGATACCTCTTGATAGATATTATTTGGGTGGTTCATTGTGTTTAATTTTAAATTAGCTGATAGCGATAAGGTCGCCCATGATAAATTAATTAAAAATAGTTTACCTAAAGTCGAATATACATATAGATATATCATCGGTGGTTTTTTTTTTACTATATCAAGAGTATTTTGACGCAAATATTTGATTATTTCGTTAATTGGGAAATCATTCCCGTTTTCGTAGCCTAGCTATATCACATTTAGTTATAGCAGTTCGCTTCTTAGTGATAAATAATCTTTCTATACATATAAATATTTTTGTCGGGCTGGGTCGCTAGTTTCAGTGGGTTTGTTGTTTAATCCGTGCTTTAGTGTTTATTCTTGGCAGTAGAAGGTAGATGAACGTAACTGCACCTTAGTAGTTAATTCAGGATTACGTATAAATTAACTCTAGAATGCGCAAGCGCATGCTAGTGGAATTATTAATGATAAATTCATCTTTATTTGTTTTTTCGGAAATCCTTCTCTGACCGCTTGTAACTCGTATAAAAGTTAGATCGAATGCTAAGTAAATAAAAACTTTTTTAGTCGATGTCTTTAGTTTTGTATTTTCGTTTTTGGCACCGACTTCCGAAATTAAAGTTATTTTTCACTTTGCAGTGTTTTTTGGGAGTCGGTTTAATTTTTTGGTAAAAAGTTTTTATTTCATTCTTTTTAGTTGGTTGAATTTTAATTTACCTAGTTACAAGAGCCTAAATGTCAACTACTTATAACATTTTACAAAATATTGCTTTTCCCAATGCTGGGCCGTTAATTTTTGAGGAGTTCTCCTGGTACTTCACCATCAGCTATACATCACCATATGCATTGTGCCGAGCATAAAGTGCTTAACATCCATATTCAAGTAATCGAATCGCAATCCTTGAAATACTTATTATTGAGTAGTTTCGGCGGCCATCTGTGGTCTTCATGATCAGTTCCACTTCCCCAAATGGTACTTTTTGAGAGCAACTGCACAAGTTACTATAAGAAATACCGAAAACGCCATAGGTGTGCCTATAATATTTGAAGATTTCCCTCGCTTTCTCCAGGATCCCATCATCGGATCCTGACTTGGTGACAAATGGTACCAATTTCGAAGTATACCCTATAAAAAAAAAAAAAATACGCGTCGAATTGATAACCTCCTCCTTTTTTTGTCGTCGGTTGAAAATGAATATGTGCATGATAAATGGCAGTTGTTTGTTTACTTACACAGCAGAATAGTCTTAGCTAATGAACCTAGGCGGAGCTGTACGAGGGCTACAGGGCAGCGAAGGCCGTCCTCCGAGACGAGATCTGGCGGGCCAAGGAACTGGCCCGGGAGGAGATGCTGGCGACTCTGGACGGGGACCCATGGGGCCGCCCCTACAAGTGGGTGCGAGAGAGGCTCCGCCCCTGGGCTCCCCCGTTGACGCAGAGTCTCCAGCCTCAGTTCTTGGAGGACGTGGTGAGCGCCCTGTTCCCATCGCGAGGGGAGCACGCTCCCCCGCCCATGGCTCCGTCTCCGACGGAACCTCAAGCTGGCGCAAACGCGGACCACAGCGACGGCGACGTCTACGACGCTCCAGAGGTGACCGAGGTAGACTTGAGAGTGGCGGTACAACGGCTCAAGGCCAAAAATACCGCCCCAGGACCCGACGGCTTGCCAGGGAAAGCGTGGGTCCTGGCCTCAGAGACTCTCGGGCCTCGACTAGGGGGGCTCTTTAGCGCATGCCTGGAGAGGGGCCAGTTTCCGCTTCGCTGGAAGACGGGAAAGCTGGTCCTGATCCAGAAAGCCGGGCGCCCTGCGGACTCTCCGTCCGCATTCCGGCCCATCGTGCTGCTCGACGAGGCGGGCAAGCTCTTGGAAAGAGTAATTGCAGACCGCCTCTTCGGGCACCTGAATCGGGTGGGCCCGGATCTTGCGGAGTGCCAGTTTGGCTTCCGCAGGGGGCGCTCGACGGTGGATGCCATCATGCGCGTGAGAGCCCTCACGACGGGGGACGCGGTATCCCGGGGCAGGGTCGTCTTGGCGGTGTCTTTGGACATCACCAACGCCTTTAACACCCTGCCCTGGAGTTGCATCAGGGAGGCACTCCGGTATCACCGGGTGCCGACCTACCTCCGTCGCATAGTCGAGAACTACCTGACGGACAGAGCCGTCATCTACCCCGGTCACCGGGGAGAGTGGAACCGGCGAGAGATGTCGTGCGGTGTCCCACAGGGATCGGTCTTGGGGCCGCCCCTGTGGAACATCGGATACGACTGGGTGTTGCGCGGCGACCTCCCTGACGGCGTCAGCGTAGTATGTTACGCTGACGACACGCTCGTCCTGGCGCAGGGAGAGTCGCACCAGGCGGCAGCCGACCTGGCGACGCAAGCGGTTGCGACAGTCGTTCATAGGATCCGGCAGTTGGGACTCGACGTGGCGCTGCACAAGACCGAGGCCATGTGCTTTCATGGCGGTCGGAACGCGCCACGTTCCGAGTCCCACATAACGGTGGAGGGGGTTCGCATCGGCGTCGGGAGGACGATGAAGTACCTGGGACTCGTCCTCGACAGCCGGTGGAACTTCAGGGAGCACTTCCTGAGTTTGGCCCCAAAGCTGAACCGGGCTGCAGCCGCCTTCAGGCGACTCCTGCCTAATCTCAGCGGACCAAACGCCTCCTGCCGAAGGCTGTACGCCGGCGTCGTGTGGTCCATGGCCCTCTACGGGTCCCCAGTGTGGGCCCTGTGCATCCGGACGCGACCACTAAAGTTGGTCGCATGCCAGAGGGTCATGGCTATCCGAATGATCCGGGGATACCGCACGATCGCCGGCGAATCGGCCAACCTCCTTGCCGGATTGCTGCCCTGGGATCTGGAGGCGACTGCCCTCCAGCGCGTCTATGAATGGCGCGTGGAGGCGCAGCGCTGGAGCGTATCCCCGCTGCCTCGAGAAGTCGAGGCGCGGCGGGAAGAGCTCCGGCGCGATCTCAGGGCAGTATGGAGGGAACGACTGTCGCAACCGACGGCCGGGCACGCCGCAATTGCGGCGGTAAGACCCCTCTTTGAGGAGTGGCTAGATCGGCGTCACGGCGTCCTGACCTACCGCATGACGCAGGTCCTCACCGGCCACGGAAGTTTCGGGAGGTACCTGTGTCTGATGGGTAAGGAAGAGACGCCTGGGTGTCACCACTGCGAGGGTCGCCCTGAGGACACAGTCGAGCACACGGTGCAGGACTGCCCAGCTTGGGCAGAGCACCGACGTGTCCTCACGGCGACAATAGGCGGAGACCTCTCGCGCCCGGCCTTGGTCGACGCCATGCTGCGGGGCGAGAGGGAGTGGGAAGCGGTCGCCTCCTTCTGCGAAGCAGTCATGCTTCCGAAGGAGGAGGCGGGCCGCGTGAGGGAGAGGATGGCGTCCTCCCTCCAGCCCAGCCGCAGTGGTAGACGCCCACGGCGTCGGACGTCGGCCGACGATCTCCGGCCACCGTAGGCGCGGGCATGCGGACAGCGAGTAAAGGGCAACTCGCTGTCCGACCATGGACCATGCCCGGGTCGACGGCGCGTCGTGTTCCACGCGCGCCTCAAAGAGCGTCAGCAACATGACGAGGCCCCCTCTGCAGAGGGCCGAAGCCCGCCGGGGTCGTGGGACTCATCCCGTTACCGTGGCCCCGGTATGTAAAGGGTTATTGAAGGAACACCGTGGATTTTAGTCAGTAAAAGTCTGATAGTCCCTCCCACCCTGCCCGGAGTGGGAGGACTTATTTGATAATTTTACCACGTAAAAAAAAAAGCTAATGAACCTACATATATTATGTAATTCACTTTGACCTATGTTATAGTTACCCACATGTCATTATAAACCAGGATCACCTAAAATGACCTATGGTAAGAAAAATATATTGTTCCCACATACAATGATATGTAAAGGATTATCCGACAGTGTGAGCAACTGTGTAAGTTTATATTCTTTTTAAAAAGCCCTTGAAGACCACGTCTGTAATAAATATTGAAACATATGTCACTTAAACTTAACACTAGTGACCATAGTTATGTATGGTCACTAGTCATTTTTTTATATAATAATTATTTATTTTTCGCAATCTGTAAGTGAACTGTAATGTTATTTTTTTGAGGAAAGAAATGTCTTTAAACCGAATAATTATAATAGCTACTTCCCTATATTACCCCGAAGTTAAAAACACTTTAATCTTTTTGTCACTTTAAACTAGATCAGACTGGACCGGACTAAACCCGTTTTATTTCCAAATAACATCTAGGAAAGTAGATTTCGGTAAATGTTTACTGTAGGAAACCCGTAACGAGATTCAACGTATTTGTGTGTAACGGTACTCTTTACTGATGTGAATTTTAAGGCAATGCCATAAGGTTCATATTCGGCTATCTTTTCAGGGGTTACGCCGTGCGCGTGCAGCCCGCTATAGAAGAGCTTCGAGTGCAACACTACCATCAGCTGCGTCGCCTTGTTTCCATGCCGGCCCATTTTGTTGGCGTGCAGAACAACATCACCGATAAACAAAGCATTTTTGCCGCTATCGTTGAAAAGTAAGTGATGTGTTTGAATATCTTGAAATATCAGTCACTAACTTCTGCCCACGGCTTCGTTCGCGTGGTACCGTTTTTTCAGCGAAAAAAAAGGTAGGCTAGGTTACTCTCCAGTTCACAAAATCACATCGATCCGTGGCTCGGTTCTGACGTGAAAGAAGAACAAAAAACAATCGCATTTATAGGTACAACGTTAACGGAAACCCCATATCTATCCAAAAGGGCTGAAGGCAACATATGGTATGGAATCTCTATGCACAGTTTCAGCATAAAATAATATAAATTTCCAGAACTTTGATCCAATTCTAAACATTTTTTCATTGGTAGTAAGGTGCATTAGTTGTGCGATTTTGTTTGCCAAAAAAGTATAATACTATGAACAATGAAAAATCGAAATCATTCTAAATTTTATCGGACGACTACTCCAACGATACATGTTTTAGGTCGCTGTTATTTCTCTTAAATTTAAGATATTAAATGAAGTGGTTTACCGTTGCCTTTAAGCAACGCACAACACACAGGCCATAGCGCTTTGTTTGCCTAATAGACCCATATAACTTAAAGTAAAAATACAATAATAATATTAATTCTTCTTCCTAGTGTAATATAATAATAATAATAACATAATATTCCACAACTTTTCACACAACGCCATCTAGTCCCAAACTAAGCAGAGCTTGTGGTATGGGTACTAGACAACTGATAAACATACATATATATTTCTAAATACATACATATTATAGATAAATTACACCCAGACAAAGAACAAATGACCGTGCTCATCACACAAACATTTGTCCTAGGTGGTAATCGAACCCATGACCTTGCGCACAGCAGTCAGGGCCACTGACCACTATACCAACGGGCAAATATGGCGAAATTTGCCAACATGGTAAAAGGTTTGCCAGTCAGCGTCGGGAATCGCTGGCTGCCCAGAGCGGGCCGGACGTATAATGGCTTAGTAAATACGTCGCTCGTGGAGACTCCTTTCATGCACCCAAATAATAATGACCTTCAGCAACATTTTTTTATTTGGTATTATAGCACTAATAATGTGCTAGAATACACGGTTATACACAAGCAGGCCTCACGTTAATTATGCTGCGTTAAAACTTTCGGATCTCAACCATGTTGTTCTTGTCAGTGATTGTATAAAAAAGGTCTCACTGTTGCTGTTATTTTCGAATCTACTAATATTATAAAGCGGAAAAGTTTGTTTGTTTGAACGCGCTAATCTCTGAAAGTATTGGGTGGATTTGGATGAAATTTGATTTGGAAGTAGCTTGAAGCTTGGGGAAGGTTATAGGTTTTACCCGATTGCAAAAGAAAGAAGTTATGTTTTTATCGTGATGAAGTCCACGGGACTGTAGTTCTGCGCGATTGCTAGTTATAAATATTATTTATATGATGTACAGGCATAGCTGGCTAGGCAACAAAGCGGTAACCCAGCTCGAAGCAGCCTTATCATCTCTGGAAGCGTCATGCACTTCGTGGACGCGACGTGCAGCATTAGCGTGTGTTCCCGATCTCGACGCACTTTGTAAGGAACATCTTACTGAGCCGATACATTGGGAGAGCAACTTTAAAGCCTGCAAGGCATACGGGCAAGCGGTCGCCAAAATGTCTTTGTAAGTTACAGCGTTATAAATGGTTTCTGTATTTGAGAGGTGAATCAGAATTGTTTATTTGTTACAAGTAAAGTTCGTAAATGATTAATTATTGATCGCTATGTTTGCCCTTTTTGGCGTACCAATATAGTAAAAATAACATATATCAAAATTACACATACAAAATTACTCATACTTATACTTTAACTAGTTCGTTGTGTAATAACAATTTTGGACCAACATTTCTTGCAAACATGTTAGCAACATACATTTAATCGCATTTGATATTTTATTATAAATATTAAGAGCAAAATCAGAGGTCTTTTACATTAAAGCAGTTACATTTTACACTACTATCGTCGTTAAATTGTAGTTGAAGCGAAGTAATATTGTATACTTGAACATTGCTCCCTGACAAAATACCACGGCAGTCCAGTAGGCTTTTCACTCTTGAAAACGACGCTATCATTGGGATTAAGAATTTATTTCATAATAGAACATTATAATTTCATTACATTTAAAAATAACTGTAAAAATGCTATACGTATAAATAAATAAATGATACATATACTTTTCGTACCACTTCCTCAAAAAAGTGACATTCTATGCCACAAAAAGCGAACATAATAATAGTAATTTTTAATCTGTTAAAAACAGGGAAAGAAAATTGTACTGAATTTCATTCATCCTCTAGGGGGAGAATGTGATTTAAATTTGGAATACTTACCGAAATTTATATTGAACTACATCTGTGTTTACACCATTGAGTTTGTATATAAAGCATTATACATCATTTTTACTTTTAATTACTTTTAATAACTTTTACTTTTAATTGTCATTATTTTTAATAAATGCTTATCTCATATTATTATTGTGTTAATTTTTTCGCAAATGGTACGAAAAGTAGAGTATTTTCCTCGGTGATAAAGCTGTCTTAGTCTTGGGTGAACTTAAATCCCTCGCTACACTCAGGACTCGTCTTAAATCCCTCGCTTCGCTCGTGATTTAAGTTTTTAACACCCTCGCTACGCTCGGGAGTAAAACTTGAGTCCTTCGTTACGCTCGCGATTTAAATAGTCACCCGCGACAGAAGACACTGCTTTATCCCCTTGGTTAATAATCTACTATTAAATATTTTTAGCGAGGACGAAAAGATAGAATGGATATCAGTTGGAACAACAACTTTACGGCGTGAGTTCGAAGCTCAAGCACGCAGCCTTTGGGCATGTCTCATGACGTCACTAGTGGCAAGTTGTAGATCAGACGCGGCTAAGATAGATGGGTTTGTAGCCTCCGCAGCAGTAATGTTGGAGAACCAAGCACTGCCTAAGAATGCTAAAGAACTTTCAGAAATGAGTGCTACGCAGCAAGCTTTGCAGCATCAAATGCCTGAGGTAAGAAGATAACAATGCTAATATAATCCAACGCATGTAAGTAATTAGAATGGGTATGAGACATCGTATGTGTAGATTGTCTGCCAGTACTTGGATTTTGTTCTGAAGTGGGAAAGCAAAGGCTAGATAAAAATATTAATATTAAAAGGCAACTTTGTTTATTCAGTTTGTACAGTTCATACCAAATTGTAAGTCTTTTTTGTAACATTTTTCTAACTACTAATTATGGCAGGTATAAAAAATACACAATCACGATATGTAAATACCACAGTAAATAAAACATTACTTTAATCTAAGCAAAATTTTGTCAAAGCATCAAGTATGGATTGATATGTGATGCCTGGAAAAAAATGACTAATCATTGAAAAAAAAATCCTGTGTAGATGGAAAAGACAGTTGAGGCGTTAAAACGAAAATCCCACATGTTGCGTACGTGGGGAGGGGACTCATCCGTGGATGGAACTATGAAAGAATGGCAGAAGATACACGAACTGATGCTCAGCCAGCAGGAGATGTTTGAACATCAGGTAAGAGGGAAATACTTCAGTCCTTAATTAGTTGCTATGTTAAAATGATCAGGCAATTACGGCAAACAAGATTTTTGTTTTTACTCTAATAGCCAAAGATAACTTCATAGGTGTTGTTTTTAAATCATTTGTTTCTATAATCGCTTAATTTACCTCAGTAATATCGAAGAATTCGGTAATAAAAAACCTTGAATACTGTTGATTTTTTATTATTTGAATGGCAGGCCGAAATTGTCAAGTCAAGTTTGAGTGGTGAATGGGATAATTTGAATACGAGTGTGGAAGCGTGGACGTCACGATGGTCACAAGCTATGGCCCGTCTGGACGATACTCACGGAGTGAACTACGCAGAAATGCTCGATAGATGTCGCTCCGTGTTCGAAGCTAAGGAGAATTTGAATAAGTTTGTCGCGGATAGAGATGAGCTGATGTAAGTTTGTGTTACTTATATTTTATATTATGTGTCTATATTATGTCTATTTATAAAGTATGGAGAGATTACCCTGGACACAACACGATTACTTATGAAATTTGCTGGTTTTATTAAACTGATCGCTTTTAACTAGGATATAATTTTATTTTAAAATAACCTTATTAAATTATGTAATACTTTTTCGTAATTAGTTCACCATTGATATTCCGTGCCATTTTTGACACATCGTTTTCTAAAACTCGTTCGTAAAATAATACGAATTCACTTAGAATCCACACAAAAAGGCAATATGACAAAAAAATAAAGAAATAAATCAATGATTAATTTTGAACAATATCATGCTCGAAATATGAAGTTCATTCGAATTAAGAAATCCAAGCATAACCATAGATGGTCCAAATTCGGTGTCCGTAGTCCTAGCGTAAGTGTCGAATTTCTTCATTTCAGTCTAGCCAATATTTAGTGTATGAACCAACCATTGCATCCAACCATTGCTAATCAATCAATCATTGCTAATTGCTATTCAACAAAAACTGTTTCCGCTGGAACTACGTCATTCCAGCGGCACTTTTTTCCCTATGGACGTACAAGAAAAAAAAAACACATTCACTAATTAGTGTGTAACAAGAAGTAAATGTGTATGTTTAAATGAAATTTGTGTGTCATCAAACTTCGAAGATATTCAAGTTTCCGCTGCGCTGACGTTTGGCTATTTGATGAAAATCGTATAAAACGGTTTAGTGCAGAGTTGTAATTTTTTACGCACGTTGCTTTGAATTTGTGTGTAATGTTTGTGGAAACAGAATGTGAAAAAAAGTTACCGTTCAGAAGATATACACGTAAAAGTAAAATAAGGTTATTAGGTCCTAGTACTTAAAATAGGAACTCTAGAGCCTAAATTTGTATCTTGGAAGGGTCTACAATGTTTTGCCAAGTTTCATTTATGTGCTCTTAAGAATTAATGAGCAATGGCATGATTTATTACGACTGGACCACTATATTGTATGACATCCGATTGTAAGACTTTTAAATGGAAAAGCAAAATTAAACATATTCCAAAATGTTGTGTATTAATGCAACCATTCACATGTAAAATTTCAAATCATTACACTAAATAATTAAAAAGTTATAATAAAAATTACCAGAACAGCCGCAATACATAGATAAACCGACCAAGTTGAATAGCTCCAAAAAATCGGTCGCGCAGTATAGAGAGCTAGCTTCTTAAATTTGCAGTATTGTACCATTATTGGATTATTGGTACAGGTGAGCACACAATTCTTGAACAAGTAATTAATAACTTTCGTGACAAAAATAGTAGGTCGCATGTTTTTTTCTTTTTACGAAACTATTACAATATAATAAGCATAATTATGTATTAAGAAATGCATTTATTTGTCACAATATTACAAAGTTGATAAAGTAGGTAATTATTATGTCCCTAATATTCTGCTGCTTCCAGCGTACAAATATTTTGATCTTACATGGTACAATTTGATTAAATAGAAATACCAATAATAATTTTATTAAGGCAAGGCTAACAAATATGTTGCCTGCTGTAAAGCAGGCAACATATTCGTTATTGTATTTTATTTACTGTGATTTTATTAATTAAGTTAAATAAGTCATTAAAAGAATAACTAGTTTTAAATGTTTTAAACAATTTGATTTTACAAGTAGATGCAATTTAGTAATTGGGTGTTCATTATAATAATAGTCAACTGTGCTTTGGCTTTGAGAAGGTCTTTATTTTGTAACATATAAGTACTTAAAAAAGTGATCTCCTTAATTCCAGTGCATGTTACCATTTAATATGTAGGTAGGTACTGCACTACAAACAAACTTACCTTCACAATTTGATCTCTGATTGTATGACATATTTGTTGCTATAAAAGCTCGAACGAGAAGACCAACTCTCGAAAATTAACTAGTGAAAATTAACATTTAGCTATAAGTAATTCTTAGGTTTCTAAGAATTACTTATAGCTAAATGGGCTTTTACAGCAGGCAACATATTTGTTATTTGTATTTAAGAAAAAAAAAATGATTATTTATCAATGTTATTACTTTGTTGATTATGTTGTTGGAGTACAAAGTTAAAGTAGTTGTTTTATTTTCTGCTAAACTATTGTGTGCGCACCTGTATGAAACTATAAAACTCAATATCGATACTATACTGCAAATTTAAGAAGTTTGCTCTCTATACTGCGCGGCTGCTTTTTGGAGCTATTCAACTTGGTCGGTTTATTGTATTGCGGCTGTTCTGGTATTTTTATTATAACGTTTTAATTATTTAGTGTAATGACTTGAAATTTTACATGTGAATGGTTGCATTAATACACAAAATTTTGGAATATGTTTAATTTTGCTTTTCCATTTAAAAGTCTTACAATCGGATGTCATACAATATACCATATATATATATATATATATATATATAGTTAGACAAGCGCAGTCACTTGCTGCTTTTAAAAGCTCTGTTGTCAATCATTTTCATACACTCCTATGATTTTACCTTGTATTTCTCTCCTTATGACATATTTATATATACGAAACACATATATTTATTTATACTTATTTATGTATTGTATTATATATACCTATATATTTATATACTTATATTAATTACTTTAGTTAATTTTTGTGTATGTTATACAACATGTAATTTAAAGGGTATATACATACCAAGTGCATGGCTTCTTTGGATTATAACAAACGATATGGCAAGGGTTTTGTAATCCTAAGTCTACGTGTGTAGAACTTATTACAAATACCAATACACTGATACCAAAGACCGAATTTTTCAAATTAAGAAGAACGAAGAGAATTATGGTGTTATTGGCAAGTGACGCGGAAAGTTATTGACCCTTGTAGTGCTGTGACACGTTTGTTATGATTGGTATTCAAGAAATATATGAAACCGATAATTTGGTATCAATTCTTTGACTCAATTATTTTGAGCTAAAACTTTGCATAGAGACTCCATACCAGATGTTACATCAGCCCTTTTGGATAGATATGGGGTTTCTGTTACATATTGTATATTTGAAGTAAGTACACTGACTTTCCCCTCCCTTCTTTGTTTTATGTTCTTAAAATTCATCCAAAGGTTGTCTGAAAGATATCGCTATCAGCGATAAGACCGTCATTGTAACCATATTTTGCATTATTGTAAATCAAGTGTTTGTTTAAATTATTGGTGTACAATAAAGAGTATTCTATCTATCTATCTATAGTCCGCCTTTGTACATTTTGTGTTGCATAAAGTTTTAATAAATAAATAAATAGTGGTCCAGTCGTAATAAATCATGCCATTGCTCATTAATTCCTAAGAGCACATAAATGAATCTTGGCAAGACATTGTAGACCCTTCCAAGATACAAATAAACGTTATAATTTAGGCTCTAGAGTTCCTATTTTAAGTACTAGGACCTAATAACCTTATTTTAATTTTACGTGTATATCTTCTGAACGGTACTTAAATTAGTAATATTTTTAATCAGTTTTTTAATTAATTTGTATTTATTATGAATGAATTTTATTCTGCGTTCTCAGTTATGGCGTCACAAATTATTTTATTCACATCACTCATCTTGAATGTTGAGTTATTGGCACCAACATAATTCTTTACTTGGGCCCACACCAATTCAATACGATTGAATAAAATAAAATAAAATAATGTAGATAACGCATAAAAGACACAAACGTTTCGCCAAATGATCTGCAGTCAACTGGTCACTGTGAACTTAGCTTTCTAATTTGTTGCGACCTAATTGGTTGAGAGACGGCGGACAACGATGACGTCACTATTTTCTTAACGTGAACCAACCATACTTATTTTTGTTAATAAATCGAATGTTTATTTCTGTGGCTTATACCTAAGACAATTGACTCGCATCCTGATATATCATATACCCCACCCCAACACTAAAATATTACAATAAAATCTTCAAAAACTTGCCACTTTACAGAAAAGAATGCGAGAAATTCCAAATGAAAGTAGAACTATCCGATACTTGGGATCAAGCTGAGAAGCTCATGGTTGAATATGCTAACTTGTGGACGCCGCTGAAAGATTACAATGAAGGTATTTCATTTGTATACTTGTTTTCAATTAATGCTATTTCCTCTAGTTTTAATTAAGTTTTTTTTTATTACGAATGAGCCCGCTCTTGACCCCGATCACACCTGGCGGTAAGTGTAAGATGAGGCCTACGATCGAACGAGCGAGCCCAGAAGAGGCCTGTTCACTCTTGCTTTAAAGACTGACGGGTCGGTTAATGTTATATTGCAAATGTGGAAGTCCGCGTTGGAAGTTTTTCCCGTGTAAATCCCGATCCCGTGGGAATTTCGCAAGATCCTTTCTTAGCGGATGCCTACGTCATACCATCTACCTGCATGCCAAATTTCAACCCGATCCGTCCAGTGGTTTGAGCTGTGCGTTGATAGATCACTATGTCAGTCAGTCAGTCAGTCAGTCAGTCACCTTTGAGTTATATATATTTAGATATCTAATGTTATTGTGCAAATTGAACTTAGTGTGGGTTGAAGCAATTTTTATAAATATGTTTCCGAATACAGGGCTACTTATTTCTTAGATCCTCAAAAATCCTGAGATCGAAAACTTTGCAGCTTTTAATTGCTCTTTTAGAATTCGAGTCCATTGCAGTTCAAGAGTGGATCGTGTTCCAGAAAAAGATACATTTGATAGAAGAGTTTTCAGTCAAGTGGAAAGGTCGTTTGGAACCATTTACGATGGTTACCTTATACATACAGCAAGAGTTGGAGAAATACTCGGTAAGTTATTTCATATCACTTTCGCAAGTTACTTGAGACTTTTTTTATTGAAAATAGGTTCGCGTTTGACCACTATCTCACCTCATGGTAAGTGATGATGTGATCGAAGATGGAGCACGCTTACCTAAAAGTAATCTATTCACTCTGGACTTAAAGACTCCTAGGTTGTAGCTGTCGAGAAACACAGACTCCGGCAGGGAATTCCACTCCTTAGCCGTACGCACAATGAAAGTATTCCCAAAACGTTTTGTGCGTATGGGTGGGATGTCCACCATGTAACGATGGCGCGTCGCCGTTTGTCTCGTAGTCCGATGATGGAACGGGCTCGGCGGAATTAGATTGTGTAATTCCATCGCACACTCCCCGAAATGTAACCGATAGAAAACCGATAGACTTGCAACTCGTCATCGGTGTTCAAGGTTCTGGAGCTTTGACTCGACCAGTGCATCGTTGCCAATGAGTCTCTTGGCCCGCTTCTCGATAGACTCAAGCGCGTCCAGTTGGTATTTCGCAAATCCATCCCAAAGATGAGAGCAGTATTCCACACAACCGAACCTGGGCTTGATACAAATTGAGCAGCTGTTCCGGTGTGAAGTACCGTCTCACCTTTGCTAGGATTTCCAACTTTTTTGCTGCTAACTGAGCCTTAGCCTCGATAAACGGGCCAAAATTGAGTGTGGAAGTTAAAGTCACTCCAAGAAGCTCAATATGATCGGTTATCGGCACGGTTACACCACGGAAAGTAGGAGCCGTTTCGAATTGGCTCCTTTTGCGGAGAAGAGACACGCCTGGGTCTTAGCCGCATTAAACTTGTCCAGGTTGGCATCGCCCCATTCGGAGACAGCCTTTAAGGTCAAGTTCAAGCGCCCAACCATGTCCTCACGGAGAGACTGGTTCTGTGACCCACCAGCTCGCGCGCTGGACACATATCTCTCAGAAACTGTGCTGTCGTCTGCATACCCAAAGGTAACCGGGCATTAGCAGATCGTTAATGTGCAGCAAGAATAAAGTTGCTGAGAGAACAGATCCCTGAGGGACACCGGCATTAATTGCCAATTGGACCGATCCCTCAGGATTCCACTTTGCGTTTGGATTGAAGACTTCCTGACTCAGGAAGTCTTCAATCCAAACGCAAAGTTGAGTGGGTAAACCGAAAAAAGGAAGCTTAGCAATAAGGCTATCGTGCCAGACCCTGTCAAAAGCCTTGGAGATGTCAAGGGAAACAGCAAGTGCTTCCCCTTGCTTCTCAATGGCCTCACTCCAGATATATCAAAATGACCTTACTTTGGTATTTTTTGTAAAATCTCTGAAAGTTCTTAATAGACGTACACGATAACTGACAAAAACTTGCACTACCTGCACTTGTTCTACACAAATTAGTGTGTTTCGGTCAAAAGCTGTAACTCATGCATTAGAAGTTAGAACCTACAGGGTTTTCATATAATAAGAATTCGAATAATTTTATTTCACACACTTATATAGATACAAACTACGCTGTTGCCTTGGCTCTTGTACTAGGAGATCACGTATCATAAGAGTCAGTAGGTTTATGGTTAGAGTATTTCACTTTTTTTCTGAGTTCTTTCTCAGTGTAGCCAGGCGAAGTCTGAGATGTCGTGGGCATTCTGCTAAAAGTTAATTAGAACATTTATTATATAAGCTTGCGACCCCCACTGCATAGAATTGATACGTATGCCACTTCCATGTTAAGGTCTTGGCATTCCTATTCATAGTGAATTTTTAACACGAAATAGAAAGCACTAATATTCCTCAGCTGCGGTGTTGTTGTACACCATTACATATTCTGTATAACCGTCTGTACTCGAATGTAGGCCGCATTATTTATGTCTGAAACCTGTCGTTTCGGCGTAATATTGCTAGCGTGACTCCTAAATGTCCCGCTATTGAGTACTACCTAGTTATTTATGTCACCTCCGCGTATTGCAGCTCACATACATTTTGGAGTATTGAGCTAGTGCAATGACATCATTATACATATGTTCAAAATGTAGACTTGGGTGATATCATCAGCAGCTATAGACATGAATTTTATTCTGATAATATTTTCAGTAATTATTGGATACATTATAGAGCGGTTTTGGACGCATTTAAACTGTTACGAGATAAACTGTTTTCAGGAGATTTGAAAGAGCTGATTTGCCAGGTCAGTAAAGGCCTTATAATATGTACTATTTTACTTTCACAGGATTTGGCACCTCTACTCAAATATCTTAAAGGCAATGAGTTTACCGAACGACATTGGCATGAGGTTTTTAGTCTCCTAGAAATGGAGTATAAGAAACCGGACACATTGCAAGTTAGAGATCTTTTAACTGCTGCTGTGAACATCAAAAAACACATCAAGTCCTTACAGGTAATATTGCTTTTTTAATTTTTATTAAATTAATTTGGGGTTTTTATCTCAACAATCCACAATGCTTTAGCTTTATTGTTTTTCCATCTCGACTACTAAAAGTACGTACTCACAGATGTTAATAGTTTGTATTTAAACAATACACCACATGTTCTCAACATGTTCAATGGCGTTCACAAAGTCGATTCAATATAGAAATAACAGATTTGATTTACGACTTTTTACGAATGTTGATAGATTTTCAAATAGTAGCAAATGTTTTGTATTGTGGTATTTTGTTTTAGACAAATATTAATAAAATAAGTCAACGTGCCGAGAGGCAACAATTTAACACTTAAAAGTCTTAGTTTTAAGTATTTCTATTTAAATTTTGTAGAAAATCTGCACAGCTGCATCCAGTGAGTCTGCAATCAGGAATGCTCTCAACGAGCTGGAAATTTGGTTCGCAGGCGCTCGGTTCAATATCACTTACTACAACGATAAAGCGAAGAAACCTACACCTATAGTGAAGGACTTTAAAGAAATACTTAATAAGGTGAGAGAGACACAAAACTTGACTACCTATACTCCATCCGAGTAGGTACTTAACTAAACGTAAACAAAAAAACCACGTGACTCTGGGGTGCTAAACCTTTTATTACTAAAAGTTTTTTTTTATGTTCTAGGTAACCTAAATTAATTTTAAAATCGTTTATTTGTAACAGGAATACAAGCACAAGTGTATAAATCTTACCAGAGCCTATTCAAATGTCATTATATAAACATAAAAACGTCATAAGTTTCATATGTTACGTAACGGCTATGTTTTGAGACATAAATTCGGTAATGCTTATGTGAAAATAGTTCTATTTTATCATAATATTCGAATAAAACTTATTATGAATCCGACGATGAAGTAGAACTACCTGTCATATGAATAATAAAGCGTTCGGTAGTGTCATCTATATTTTTTTGCAATTTAAACATTCCTTGCTTCTCATGTGGTCATCACAGTTCTTCCAATTTTCTGCAGTAACACTTGCTAAGGCCTCTGGCAAAAGAATTTTCAACTCTGCCATTTTAAAAGTTTTATTTTTCTTAGCTACAAATCCCTTCATTTGACTCCATATTAACTCTATGGGATTCAGTTGACAATGGTATGGTGGTTAACGCAATATTGTGACACCGTTTTCTTTTGCCAATTCATCCGCTACATTTAATTGGTATTCATGTTTTTCAAACATTACTTCTTGTAATAGTTGTGCTTTTATTTCTGTTGCTTCAAAAGCAATATTTTTTTCCTTTAGTTATTTTTGTATATCAGCCTTTTTTGTTGGTGTACTTGGTACTTTTTCTATTCTTCTCAAATGATAAGGAGCATTATCCATAACTAAGATTGACCCTTTATCCAGTTTTTTTCAAAACAGTGGTGATCCATTTATCAAAATTGTGGGAGTCCATTTCGGAGTGGTATTCACCATCACCCTTTTTAGCCCTTGTTAGCCTCAAATGTGAGCTCCCCTCCTTCAACAAAACCACCTAAAACAAAAAAAAAAATTAAATGACTGACTCCGAATAATCTTTTTTTTTTAATCTTTATAAGTGCAATTAAATTAAATTAAAGTACATGTTGTTAGTTTATTATACACAATCTTATTAAAACTGTCATCTTAGCATTTTATCTATCTATACTAATATTATATAGTGGAAATTTTGTTTGTTTGTTTGAACGCGCTAATCTTTGAAAGTACTGGGTGGATTTCAAAAATTCTTTCTGATTATGAAAGGCAGTTTAATGGGGAAGGCTACATCTAGCATTACGCTACTACTCTCGGTTTTCTTAAAATAAGGGTATTGGTGAAGTAAGTCGGAAGGAAATACGCCGCTAAATTACTATAATCGCGTCCGTTGGCGAAAAGCTAAGATATACGTAAATATCTTATAACTTTGCCTTTTACAGTATGTAATTTGGACTTATAGCTTAGGAGAAAATGTAAAATTAAAATTATTCAACAACGCTATTCACCGAAACGGCGCGCGGATGCACGGCGCGTCGAGCATAACTCGCGTACCTACCAATCCGGGATAGATACCGCACTGATAGCGTACCTAAACTTGGTTTCATTTCGACTTCTATGCTAAGAGACTTCCTACGTAAAATTGTTTCAGTTTTTTTTGCGTCAGATGTGTATTTTTGTATCTGTACATTTAAATATTTTTATTTTTATTTCTGTTTAGTTGAATAAGTAATTTTGATAGATTGTTGATTCGTTTATCCCATTTTTTGTCATCGTTTAGTTTAAAGTTTATAGTTAGTTTATTAAATTTGTTTTATTATAGTTCCATTGAAGTATACAGTTTAAAAATGCGTATTTCTAGCCTATATTTTACGATTCTTAATTTCGTGTGCACCTATAATAGGGATTTAATTCTTATTTATTGTAGGTAATATATAGGGTCTAACTAAGTCGTTACTTTCATTAAAATACCTTCGAAGCAATATCATAGTTGCTATAGTTTTCACTGGACCAGCGGCTAGCCAAACGGCACTAATACCTCGAATCTTCATGGTATCTACAGATTTACCTTTTAGTTTTAAAAAGATACAATTTCCTGGAAAGGTATCTTTCGAAGTTACAATAAATAAAGCGCTGGAGTTGCGGGAATGTGCTAACGAGATACCGCGACCCCGGACCGCAAGGGCAGCTGAAGGAACAGGGCGGTTTTTTTTTGTCAGTAGGATTCTGACACTCCTTTCTGCTCCACTTAGAGCGAGAGAAATTATTCGATGATTGCGATGTTGTCAGATTTCCATAGCCGAATGGCAAAAACAGAACCCTTAAAGATTCGTCATGTCTGTCTGTCCGTCTGTCTATCCGAAACTATTAAGATTACTGAGTTGAAACTTGGTATATACACCGTGAAATTTAAATGGTTGTTTTCCCGCAGGGAAATGGCTTTGTCTTAGTAATACAATTGTTTTATAAACAAAAAATGGCAGATTAACCATGTTTAAAAAACAAAACTTGAAAACGACTACGAATCAATAGTAATCCTTCCCGATATCTACGCTCGGGCAAGCCGGGCGACGAACGGCCGCGCGGCCGTTGACGGGCGTGCTTTTCGATCAGCTGATAACTTATTCTTGATAATAATAAGCTTTTCCCAAAAAGTTATTCAAATTTATCCTTCATACTTTTAGCTGCAATTTACTGAATACGAAATTAAATAAAACAAGTTTATCATGTAAGAGAAATAATTTTGTGAATTAGAGACCTAAGAAAGTATTTGAGGCTAATGATGGGCCGAATGTGATTTGACTTCGGTTCGATTTCGCGCGCTTTCTCGAGAGCGACGTCTTGACTTGTTTACGCATTTACTTCAATTATTGCTAGTTGTACCCCGCCCGCACACCGTGCTCCCTCCGCGTATCCCGGAGCCGGTCGGTCATTAGCAAATACGTCATCGGCGTGTCGCGTGCAATTGTTTACATTCAACAAAAATAATTGTTTTAAGTAGATTGACGAAGTTTTAGGTGATAAGTTTTGTTACTGGCTTATTACAAAAATGAGTGCAAGGAAAAAATCAAGAGTTTGGACATTTTATACAGAAACTGACCAACCAAATAAAGTGAAATGTATCATATGTCATTCGCTGATATCTCGTGGTGGTAGACGGTAGTGGACGTTCTGCGTCTACTTCTGCACTGAACAACCACCTCCGTGTGAAGCATATTCGAGAATATACACAATTACAACATCCCATTCATTCGCCAAATCCGATCCTACCTTCAAAAAGAGCTTCATCTTTGAACACTACTGAGGAGTTACCCGCAGTGGAGTCATCATTATGCTAAGCGATAATTTGACAGAGAGACAATGGGATCTTCTTAAAAATCTTTTGAAGAAATCACAAAAAAATGAGCTCTTCCTACTCCTGCATATCAGAGGTCATTCCCAACTTTACGATTCTTTCGAGGTATTTGACCAAAGAAGAAGTTCAAGTGGCTTGTTCTAATGTGAACACAATGCGTTTGTCACAAAAAAAAGGACTAGATAGACGTTTTCAGGGGATTGAAGATGACAAGTACTATAGTCTAGCAACATTGATAGATCCATGCTGCAAAATGAATTTTTTTACACCAGGTAATGTACCAATGATCAGACAAACTTTCCTAGCAGAATTTGTAAGAAAGAGCGAGGATATTGGGTCAAGCAGTGATGAAGAAGTTGTTCAGGTAACACAGAGATCCACATCATCATCCAATAACGAAAATACACACAGAACGTTTTGGAGCTGCTACGAGGAACTAGCAGCAGTAAAGTTACTACTAGATGTAGAAGAAACCAAAAGTCCGATTGCGTCAGAGCTAGACAGATATCTCAGTGAAGTTCTTCTACTCAAAGACCTATGTCCATATGGCTGGTGGGCTAAGAATAAAGACAAGTTCCCTAACATGAGTTATTTGGCTCAAATATATTTATCGTCTCCTGGAACCTCTGTATATTCTGATCGAGGTTTTTCGGAAGCAGGTAATGTTTACGAAAAAAAAACGTAACAAACTTCTGCCAGATAAGGCAGAGTCTTTGGTATTTTTGCACCATAACCTGCCTCTAGTCAATTTTTATATGAATAGATAGATAGGAAAAGTTTGTTTAATTTTATTGCTGAAAAAAATACCCTTTCATTGTAATAAAAAATACTTGAGGTTAATAAATGTTTAGTTTGGTTTCTGAATCAAAAAAGTTATTTTTTTTTATTTAATTTACGGACTGTTATCCAGATGTTTACTAGAAGAATACTAAAGAGCAATGCTGAGTGTCCATAGTAACTTTGGCTCAATATAAAATTCTCACGGCCAGTGATGAAAATAATTTTATTGTTTGTAGTTCAATACTAAGAACTGTTTCTTAGCATTTAATATTGTATAGAAGCTCTAACAAAAAAATATTAGCATAAATACAAATATGGAATTTTGAGGTTATTACAATTTGACGATCTCTATACATGTTTGTACACGCTAACATTTAGCACTAAAGTAATTACTTCTGTCTAATTAAATAAAAGTACTTTACTTCGAGAATAGAGGTCCACTGCTGTAACAATGAACGAACTTCTTCGCATTCTACTAAATACCTCCGCATTCGGAAAACATTCAATCCACAATTAGTGCAACGTTGTTGGTTAGACATGGTCACAATAATGGATGTACTTCAACACTTCGAAAAGCAAAAGAGTCTCAAAAAACAGAGGAGAAAACGTAAACGCATGCACTTCGCAATATCACCGACAACAACAACTCAAAGAGAATGTAATACACTATGTTTACAACAACTGTTTGTGTTTGTAATGTCAATCGATTCCCTTTGTGTCACTTTGACACTTGTTCGAGTTTTTATTTGGCAGAATAGTCAACATCGCCTTTGCTTGCCATGTATAAAAATAGATAGATAGAGTTTTTATTCTCAATAATTAAAATATTATTTCAGATTTTTTATGTAATAAAATGAGATTATTGTTCACCACATATTGTTACTATTTTTAGTATAGAAAAGAATACATAAAACAATAAAGAATTTGAAATAAAAACTGATTAATAAGCTTAATTGCAGCATATTGACAACTCAACCTTTTTTCGACAATTTCCGGTCAGCTATTTGTTTATTAATAAATCAATTCTAATAAAGAAGTTCTTGAAAGAAATTAAGTACAAACTTATAGTTTAGATTTTATTGTATAGATTCTTATACATTAAAGATAAATGGCCGAGCCATTTTAAATTTAAAAGTTGTGTAGGCCAGGATCCGTCTTTGTTCTTTATTTAATTTTTGTAACAATATACTAATAACTGATTTCATTTAATTTAAGGTTTACATTTACAATGTTCCTAAATAAATAAATGACTATGAGTGATTAAAAGATACACCTATTTTTATTTTACAGTAATATTATTAAATTTCAGTCAAAAAAGTGCAAGTAGGTAGATATTATTTTTCTTGTCCCGAATGTTCGGCATCTGAACCGAATTTCGGCCCATCTCTGTTTGAGGCGTATTTCATAAATTTGAATCAACTTATTTACAATACTTTTAGCTAAATTAACTACTTTAAAATGTTCATTACACTTCCCGGTAACTGTTCGGCAATGCGGAGTAATTGTTCGAAGTGCAAGCCACTGCGTTGAATACACAATTGAGCACGTTTTAATTGGTTGTCTTTCAATTTTATTAAGGTGTCTCTGTCACTTCTTACGATATTAAAAGCGTCCACTATCGCAGTTATTAACGCGTCTCGAGTTTTGTGTTCCTCACGATACACCAGGCGCTTGAGCCCAGAACATAAGTAAAACTCTGACGAAGTTAGGTCCGGGCTGGATCTCAGGTTAGATTCCGTTCAAAGTACTCGATGATTTCTTCGTCGAGCTCTGGCGAAATAACTGCCGATCAACCTCTGCCCTGCACATGTGCTGGTGTCTGGAACTGCTCATGATCTAGTAGCCGCTGTGTCGCCGCTACGATCGTCCGGGCCGATGGGACTCAGAACCCCGCGAAGACGGAGCGACTCCAAGTGTTGCGGTTCCGCGTAAAGTCGCCGGGCAGCATGGGAGTCATAATCAGCTCTACCATACAGTTGCACCATAGCGACGTATTCCAAATTGCAATCCTTGTAATGACGATCCATTGCACTGATAAGGCGCGCTGCGCGTACGATATTCACGGGGCGACTAATTTTGCCGCTACACAAAAGCAATAGGTAAGCAGCGCGCGGCTTCGTTTGTAATTGTTGTTAGTTTGTAATTTATGCCGTATCACTAAACACGAGAGCTTATTTTGGTTTGAACATTTAAATCGGTATTTTCTTTGTCAGCTCCACAAAGAAAATACCGATTTTTAATTTGTATTTTGTGTTGTTGCGTGCAAACTAGTTTATGCCGTATCGGTACGTGCGAGAGTTTATTTTGCTTAGAACAGCTGTTTCCTTTGACGATGGCGCGTGCGATTTGAGTAGTACTAGTAATAATTTAAAAAATATTCATCAATTCGAAAACGTGAGAATCAATAGTAACAGTAGAGATAACTTGTAGATCTCTACTGTTACTATTGATTCTCACGTTTTCGAATTGATGAATATTTTTTAAATTATTTTAAAATCAAATCATCTTTATTTTTTACTTTTACTCTATGGTTCAAAAGTACTCCTTATACCAAGTTGTTGTGCCTTGGGAAAAAACCCATTAAAATTACACAGTGTAGATGTAATCTGTAAACCGCTCTCTGATTTAAATAAAAAATAAATAAAAAAAAAACATTATTGGGAGGCTCCCCATACATGGAAAAGGAACTAAAACAATTTGGTTCATCACACCTGTACGTGCGGGTGTCTATAGATAGATCTTTAAAAATGAAATAATTTTTCCTCAAATCCAGTCATTTGGAACATACCTATACTCGTACATTTCCAAAGTAGTAAAATGTGTCCTCTCTAACTTTTAAAATAATAAAGTCTAACATCAAAAAATATATATACCTATACTGTATATTTTAATGAATTGTTTTAACTAAAATTGGTTTGAACAAGATACAGTCAGTAGTTTTTGAGATATAGAACATTTTCAGAAACTGCAAATATATGTACGAGTATTTCTTTATGGAAACACGTAAGACTTAAAAAGAGGAAAACAAATACAGACAAAAGAGCACAAAGGTGCTGCTTACTTCATAAAAAAATTCATCCAGCAGACCTGCAACAGGGAGTGGTTTGCATCGGCGTCGAGACGACGATGAAGTACCTGGGACTCGTCCTCGACAGCAGATGGAACTTCGTAGAGCACTTCCGTCGTTTGGCTCTAAAACTGGACCGGGCAGGCGCTGCACTAAAGCGGCTCCTACCCAATCTAGTAGGGCCTAACGCCTTCTGCCGGTGGCTCAACGCAAGGTTTGTCCGGTCCATGGCCTTCTATGGAGCCCCAGTGTGGGCGTTGAATTTGCAGCGGCGAACAACCCGAAAGCTGGTCGCGTCCCAGAGGGTCATGGCCATCCGAATAATCCGGGGATACCGCACGATCTCCGGGGAGGCGGCGAACCTCCTTGCCAGATTGCTACCGTGGGATCTGGAGAAGCGAAAGGCGAAACAGGCGTGTCAGGATTGGAGACAGTTCAGGTGCACAAGTTCTAAGAACAATTGCTGGTATCCCGTCGGGGCCACTAGCTTTGTTCACGTCAAAATTACGCAGCACTCTACGGACGTCCTTCTGATGGATGCGAATGTCCGACATACACGTCTCGCATCCAATAGGAGCATCAGGAGGGTGAGCGCCACTACTATCCAGACGTGAAGACGCCGCAAAGAGAGCGGCAAACAAGTTTGCTTTTTCCTCAGCGGAGTGGGCCAGAGACCCGTCAGGTTTGAGCAGTGGTGGTAGTGAGGGGAGACAGAAGTTCGATTCGACCGACTTTGCCAGGGACCAAAACGCTTTGCTGCCAGCGGGGTATGAAGCGAGTTTGTTCCCAATTCGGCTAACGTGGTCAAACCGAGCCCTCCGCAAAACCTTGCGCAAAATCTTCTTGGCAGCCCGGTTAAAGGCTCTCTTCTTCTGATCCACGTCATTATTTGCCTTGCAGTTTTCAAACTAGGCAGGCTGTCATCATTATTAATCTTTCCATTATAAAAAAAAACATGTCATCGGAATTCAATTCTGCTTGGTTTCCTTGCCGGTGGAGGAGAAGACCGAAGTTCATAAGAGGTTCTGACTCTTTAATAACCCTGTACACAGTTGATTATACATTCCCACTATTGCTGCAGTTTTTTTTTTATGATTTCTTTTATGTACGGATAATATATGTCCTTGGGCTAAGTTTATTCAATGTATTTGAACACATTTATCACACATTTAGAATATTATTTACTATACGTTTCTTAGCAGACGAAAGAAGTCCCCTTTTGGAACCTTTCTCCTTTGGTGATGGAAATGTGAGGGCGAAGCTTGCCCGGCTAGTACCATGCTCGGGATCACTCATTTTTTAATAAAATTTTAATTGAATAACAACTAACGATGAATAACAAAAACTTACAAGAAATAAAAACAAAACAAAGAAACAAAATAACTTCAACAAAATCGAAACGTAAGCGCAAATCACAAATGACGAGAGAACTGTCAGTGGCGGCTGATTAATCGACTAACGTAATACATGTCACTTCAGTTGTCGCGTTGCGTAACAGTTGTACTCTTCAAATTGATGACATATCGTTCGTAAAGAAAGGTTTTGGGAACCTGACTTTTTACCATAGACAGATTATATAATATTATATTATTTTATAAATGTAACTAAAAATTGTACTCAAGCAGTTATATCTACGAAAAGTAGTTCAGGAATAAATGAAAAAGTTTAACATACATTAATAAAAGAGAAAAAATTGTAAAATCCATACTAATATTATAAATGCAAAAGTAACTCTGTCTCTCTGTTACCTTTTCACGCCTAAACCGCTAAATCGATTTAGATGAAATTTGGCATGGGAATAGTTTAGGACCCTGGGAAAGACATAGGATAGTTTTTATCCCGGAATTCTCACGGGTTCGGGAATCACGATGGAAAAACATCCCACGCGAACGAAGTCGCGGGCAAAAGGTAGTCGTAAATAAATTAAATTTGGTTATTACGTATTTTGAATCATGGAAGTGTTAAGTGTCATCTATAAACACCCGTTTTTAGGGTTCCGTAGCCGAATGGCAAAAAACGGAACCCTTATAGTTTCGTCATGTCTGTCCCTCTGTCTGTCTGTCCGTCCGTCCGTCCGTATGTATGTCACAGCCATTTTATTCCGAAACTATTAGAACTACACATGTGAAACTTGGAAGGTAGATGTATTCTGACTATATATACTGAAGGTAGATGTATTAACCGCCCGATGCCGATGTATTAAAAAAAATATTTAAAATAAAGGGAGCTCCCCTTCATCACTACATAGTATAAAACAAAGTCACTTCCCGCTGTCTGTCCCTATGTATGCTTAGATCTTTAAACCTACGTGACAGATTCTGATGCGTTTTTTTTATTAGATAGAATGCTTCAAGAGGAAGGTTTAAGTGTATAATTTATTAAGGTTTACGAAGTCGCGGGCAGGAAGCTAGTTTTAAATATATTTTTTTTACCCGTGGAACTGAAACTGAAAATATTTGTAGATCTTAATATAAACTTTAAATCAAAATTGGTTTGAACGAGATCGGGTTTTTAACAAAAAATAGTCATAAAATCTTTGACAACATGCTATTTCTACCAAATTATAAGAGATCTCAGATCAGACTTTATAGCATGTAAGGCACTAACATATGCTTATGCAATATTATAAAATAATCAGTCTTCTTCACTCGTATCAATATTTTCTTGGGATTTGATTTCATAGCACTTTGCACATTGAAAAATTTAATGATCAAGACAAAATGTGGCTAAAAAGCTGCCACAGGAATATTCATTAGAGGTATCTAAATTTGATTGATTCTTTTGAATCCTTACATTTGTATGAAATAATATGTCTAGCAACATAGACTCATATTACAAAGAGATAAACGCATTCTAGAGGAGGCTTTACATGTTTGGCTAGAGGTTTCACTCCAGGAGTTCCAGTCAATATGTTTTCACTTCTTGTTCAAACATTAGACCTATTTGGATTTTCAAATCATATAGTTCCTTCTTTACCTTTGTAAGTTCTGGCTCTATATGATGTCGAAAGTCTGGACAAAGGTACATCTATTTCGGATTCCGATAAACTTGAATGTCTATCATTTGAAATAAAAATGTCCTCTTCTGCCTCTTGAAAGATATGATCAGAGTCCTCTCCACTAGAATTAAATGTTATATCATCCTCCTCATTCTCATCTAGCAGTAAATTAGCTATATCCTCGTCTGACAGTTGCCTTTCCATGTTGAATCTAAAAAATACATAAATAAATGACTTTTAGCACACGAATATCAATAATTATTAGAAAGTAAATAAAATAATACTAACGTAATAAAGTCTTGCGTAAAAATACACATCAATAAATAACTTTTAGCACACAAATATCAATAATGAAATGAAAATAAATAAAATAATACTTACGTAATAAAGTCACGCCGTATGCCTGGTGGGGACTGAGAGACCCGCGCGCACTTTATACTCCTTCCTTCTACGTCAAGAGCTTGCTGCGGACTGACGAAGCAGGCGGAGGATATAGACGAGTTCATAACAGCCAGCTACTGAGAGCAGTAGCGCGCAAAATTCTAATTTATGTGAAAAATGATGATTTACGTGCCGCTGTGGGTCTGACAGACCCTACCAGGCATGCCGAGGGTTAATAAAACCGCTAATATAACTTTGTAATTCATACAAACACTAAGAAAAACAAAGTTATCGGGCGTAGTTGTAAAAAATGTAAATAAGCTAGTTTTAAGAAATTTGTAAGGTTTTTTTTATACATATTATATTATATTATTATAGTTACTTCGGAACCCTTCATGGTCGAGTCTGACTCGCACTTTTTTTTTTGTCGTGGTAAAATTATCAAATAGGTCCTCCCACCCTGGGCAGGGTGGGAGGGACTGTCAGACTTTTACTGACTAAAATCCACGGTGTTCCTTCAATAACCCTTTACGTACCGGGGTCACGGTAACGGGATGAGTCCCACGACCCCGGCAGGCTTCGGCCCTCTACGGGGGGGCCTCGTCATATTGCTGACGCTCTTTGAGGCGCGCGTGGAACACGACGCGCCGTCGACCCGGGCATGGTCCATGGTCGGACAGCGAGTTGCCCTTTACTCGCTGTCCGCATGCCCGCGCCTACGGTGGCCGGAGATCGTCGGCCGACGTCCGACGCCGTGGGCGTCTACCACTGCGGCTGGGCTGGAGGGAGGACGCCATCCTCTCCCTCTCGCGGCCCGCCTCCTCCTTCGGAAGCATGACTGCTTCGCAGAAGGAGGCGACCGCTTCCCACTCCCTCTCGCCCCGCAGCATGGCCTCGACCAATGCCGGGCGCGAGAGGTCTCCGCCTATTGCCGCCGTGAGGATACGTCGGTGCTCTGCCCAAGCGGGGCAGTCCTGCACCGTGTGCTCGACTGTGTCCTCACGGCGACCCTCGCAGTGGTGACACCCAGGCGTTTCCTCCTTTCCCATCAGACACAGGTACCTCCCGAAACTTCCGTGTCCGGTGAGGACCTGCGTCATGCGGTAGGTCAGGACGCCGTGTCTGACTCGCACTTGGCAAATTTTTATGATTTGTTTACCTTTAGTTCTGTGTGTGTGTGTGTTGAGTCTGTGTTTCCCGATAGCTATAACCCAGGGGTCTTTAAGTCAAGAGTGAATAGGTTACTTCTAGGTAAGCGTGCTCCATCTTCGACCACATCATCACTTACCATCAGGTGAGATGGTGGTCAAACGCGACTCGCGAGCGTATTATCAATATGAAAAATAAAGTTAAGTAACTAAACCGATGGAGTATAGCTTCACGCATTATAGATGTGCTGTTCATGTCCTTTTGATATATGACAGGTAAAAATAAAATCAGTAGGTTAGTAAATAGTAACATACACGTACATCCAAAAATTTTATGCGATACCATACCATAACATTATAAATACTAATAAAATTAAACGCCCTATTGTTTCGTTGTTTACAAAAAAACAAAAAAAAAGCAAAATAAGTCTTATGATTCATATGAAAACAACAATATATCAAGGCAATATCGTCCTGTCTAAAATTCAAGGGTGTTGTTTCATTGAGAATAGAGTTCCAACAAATTAGCGCCAAACTGCAAAAAAAATGTGAATGCGTACTGTTAACTTTTTAAACAATGGTCCTACAGTACGCGACAGCGCAGAACGTAATCTGCTGTCACATTCTGTCTAAAGGTTTTTGTCTCATCTTTATAAAATTCCTTGAAATTGTATTTTTTGCCGATGACGTGTTTTGTTTCCAAGGTTATAAATGCCTATCATTATTTTGTGAAGTTTAAGGTCCAGTTCATCATTTGTGCGAGTTTTTGTCAGCAGGAACACTGCATTAACCATGAACTACTATGAAATGTAACCTGATGTCAGTTATTTTTGACTTTCTATCTAAACTACCAAAAGCCAACAGCTCATCAAAAACCTCCGGCAGTAACATACACTTCTCATTAGAAAAGTCGAAACACTTCCGTTTTTATGGTTTCTGTCCTAATTTAACAGAAAAGAGTATTCATTCCATTAAAAAAAAAAATCACATGATTGTATAGCTGGCAGTTTGGCCATTACAGTGATAATCGAAAATTCATAATTAAAATTTCATTTGTTTATCCCAATGATATTATATCATTGGTTTATCCTATAAATGAAACGATTCACTGTTTTGAGACAAATGTATTTTTAGAGTTGGAGTAAATTTAACCTTTGAAAACTAAACATTAGCGCTTATCTTAAAACTTTTTGTTCTTTATTTGTTTACTGTAAGTTTGGGACGTCTGAAAAAGTTTTTTTTTCTAATACATATGGATACTTCGCCCGCAGAAGCCGCCCAAGTAGTGGCATTACTGGATTCTGGACTTAGTCAGCGTGTTGTGGCTGAAAGATTGCATCTAAGTCTGTCGTCTGTTCATGGTCTACAAACGCTATCGGGAGACTGGTTTGTTCACGCGCCGTTCAGGATCTGACAGGAATCGGGTCACTTCTGAGCGAGATGATCTATTTATTGTAACAACTTCTTTACGAAATCGACGCCTGAATGCTTTTCAACTGCAGCAGCAGCTTCATGTTGTACGTAGAGTGGCTGTAAGTGACTCTACAATTAGAAGAAGATTGAAGGAACGTGGACTGGTACCGCACAAGGCAGCAAATGGGCCGAAATGAACTGCAGACCATCCATCAAAGAGCGCGCCTTAACTATGCACGTGAGCACCTCAATTGTCATACCTCCAGTGGAACAAAGTCCTCTTTTCTGATGAGTGTAAAATTATGCTGTATGGTAACGACGGAAGGAACAAGGTCTACAGAAGAGATGGAGAGCGCCTTTCACAATGCTGCATCAAAGAAAAGGTCAGCTATGGTGGCGGTTCGCGGACGGTTTGGAGAGGAATCACCGCCGACGGTAAGACAGAGCTTGTCTTTGTGTCTGGGCCACATCTGCCTACATTAAACAGTTATCGGTACATGATGCCCTATGCACATTTTATTGGCAACGGTTTCATATTCATGTGACATGCGACGTACGAGATTATGTTACCGAAGTCGGTATCTCCATTATGGAATGGTCAGCAAGAAGCCCGGACATAAACACATAAATAAACGTTTTTTTAGCTTGTTTTTCATTTACGTGTGTTGTTTTATCAATTTCCTTCATACTCCATACAGGGTAAAAATGCCTTGTTAAATAAAATACGAAACCTATGAAAAATTAATTTGAATTTAGAACATTAACATTAGGATTTGAAAACCTCATAATCATTCACTATTAAACGACATTTGACTATTGATATATATTCCTAAATATACACATTTTTCTGATAATCTTTACAAAACATAAACGTGCACGGTGTTTCGATTTTTCTGATGAGAAGTGTATTTATGACAACAGGTTTATTTGAACGAAATGCAACGTTCTACAATGATAAATACTAAGGGAGGTCGTGTCCTTGAAAAAATGGGGACACAGCGTTGTAGTTAACGTCATTTTTTAATTTCAATGTAAGAAATCGTGGCTCAATAATAACATACGCACGGGTTGATCCTAAGGTTAAGCAACGCTTGCCGAGGTCTGTCTGTGGATGGGTGATCATTTTAACATATCGAGATTCCTCCGTGCCTCGAAAACAGAGAGTATATAACCACTAGAGAGCGTATAGGCCGATTGCTTTAAAGAACACGACTACGTCTGGCCAGGGGACGACAGAGAAATACAGAGCTGCAATTGGTCAGTTCAAGGTCAAGTTGCGTAGATATACCTGGTTAGAGATTGGTCTACTTGATTAAGGGAAAGTAGTCGATATCGATAAAATTGATTTTTGTATTGTAAAAATGCTGAGTAAAAATTCCATAATAAAACTATTTTCATTAAAATCAGTTGTGTATCAACAACTTTAGGTTCAACAGGCACTCTGTAATCATATTTTTTTTCGGTGGTGAGTTTTTTTTCCTGGGTGGGAAAATCATCGAAAGACTTCTCCCGCTCTGGGTAAAGCGGAAGGGAGTGTCGAGACTTCTACTGACTATAAAACCCACCGTGTTCCTTCAGCTGCCCTTAAGTTCCGGGGCCGCGGTATCTCATTAGAACATTACCGCAACCCCGGAACCAAAGTAACTTACGAGGGCGATATCGTAATGCAAAGGCCCAAGTTAATTAGTATTAGAGTCCGTCATATTATTTGAAGCCTAGAAAGATTGAATATAGGTATCTTATATTCACGATTTGACTTTTCTCAACATTATATCAATAAAAACAAAACTATAAATAATATTCCCTAGTAACTTTATCCATCTACTTTTCTTTTTAATCTGGAATCATCGGAAATCTAAAATGAAAACATGCATGTCACACAGAAGTAAAATATTAGAAATTCCTCCTTTTTAAAAGTCGGTTAATGTAGATAGGTATTTTATGACAACTATCTGAATTGAATTTAAAAAAAATAAGTTTAATTTTATAATTATAGATATCGTATTTAGCCGTTAAAGGTAACAGCACAGATTTTTACGATAAAAATACAAATAGAAAGAAAGGGATACAAGAATTAGAATTTCTTCATTAAAGAAAGAGACTTTTCCAAAAGACATCAACGCGCGATTCATTTGTGTCCTTGATCACCCAAACCACCATTTTAAATAGACCTCTGCGGTGGCTTATAATCTGATTAAATGATAAATAGTTTTCGAATTATTTCATTACTGATGAATAGTTATGTCATCCATTTAGTATCTAGATTTATTATAAGTATAGATTGCACAATGTACACGCAGTTACAGGCATGGCTTATAACTAATGTATACATTACCCTGTTAGAGGGCGCAGCAAATTAACTTAAAACTAACATGTTGCAAAATAAGGTACATACAATTTATATATTATTAAAATTAATCCTATGGCTAGTTTGACAATGCTAAATTTTATATAGAATAAGAGTATATATTATAAGTAATATTAATTTAGAGGTTTTTATCTAGATTTAGTAGATGACTGGGAATGTTTCCCACACCACTTCAACATTTTTTGCGTTATAAATAGCACACAAAATTTTAAAATCTACAATTGTTTAGCATGCATACAGGTCTAACACTTGGTCACAACTAAAATGGTTCGTGTACCGTAGCCAATATATAAGAGCAAAAAGACTCATAGTTTTCGTGCGTCGGGGCATTGTATGCGCGATCAAGTGGTTTTATAGTCTTTGCTCGAAAAGCACGTTACGCTGTTGGTCCCGGCTGTCATTAGAGCATTTTTGACAGTCGTTACGGCTGCCATAAAATCTGACATTGGCCTTGCCAAGGGGTATTGTGTTACCCAGCTACTGGATTGTGGAGGTCAGATAGGCAGTCGCTCCATGTAAAACATTAAATACTCAGCTGCAGCCGGTTAGACTGGGTGCCGACCATAACATAGTTGGCAAAAGGCGAAGCAATGTAAATGATGAACATAAATGTGCAGATTGAAGAACAACAATGGGTGGTATCGTCGCTGTCTGGCGGCGGCGGCTCGGACGCATGCGCGGCGTGGGACGCGCGGCTCCGGGCGGCGCGCGCGCTGCTACGTGCCACGCATCACGCACAACGCAGGTCAGCTTACTACCCTACATATGACATTAAGGCTGGAAACAGTGCTTGACCGATGGTCGGCGCTGACCGCCAGTCTGCGTAGCTATATCTATGCAAGCCTATGAATGCGCACTCAGCTACGCTGACGATTTTCACAACCGACGGTCAGCGCTGACGGTCAAAATGTACGGTCAGCGCTGACCGTCGGTCGAGCACTGTTTCCAGCCTAATAAGTACAAAAAAGAAATATTCTAGTAATGGCTTCTGCCCGTGATTTGTAAACGCGTGGAAGGGTTTTGACGGGTAAATCCCGAACCCGTGATAATTCCGGGATAAAAAGTAGCCCATGTGTTTCACAGGCCAGTAGCCAGGATTTCAACTACATACATACCAAACTTCATTTAGATCTGTTCAATAGTTTGTGCGTGAAAGAGTAACCATACATCCATCCATCCTCACAAACTTTTGCATTTATTATATTGAAACACTTACTTTAGTAGTTTTTCAGGTTTTTTTTTTCTGAAGTATTAGTTTAGTATCGATTTCCGCAAAGTATTGCCTGATTCCATTGTGTATACTTTATAGCTTTAATAGCCTTATTGGCTAAGGTGTCGGACTTGTGATCGATAGGTCGCGATTTCAATCCCCACCCATTACAATAAAGCCATGAACCCACTCCAGACACAAGCGTATTTAAGGATCGAAAGCTGTTAGATTTTAATTGTTTAGTTGGAGTTTTTACGAATGAATAGTTGACACAATTATCGCATTAGGTGATGAACCTGTAAAGGTAATTGTATGATTATTCTAGTAATTACTAGAATTTTTGCTAAAAATATTGCTAGTTATCTTTATTAAAAAACCGGCCAAGTGTGAGACGGACTCGCGCAAGAAGAGTTCCGTACATTATCTATAAAACATGGCAAAAAAAATCACGTTTGATGTAGTTGTGTGGGAGCCCCCCTTTAAATATTTATTTTATTCTGTTTTTAGTATTTGTTGTTATAGCGGCAACAGAAATACATCATCTGTGAAAATTTCAACTGTCTAGCTATCACGGTTCATGAAATACAGCCTGGTGAAAGACAGACAGACAGCGGAGTCTTAGTAATAGGGTCCCGTTTTTACCCTTTGAGCACGGAACCCTATAAATAGATGCACTGAAAGATTGAACGCGGATTTATACCACAAAAGATCAAGTAAATCTATTATAACAGTAATGGCTGCCAGTTAACCCCTCGAATGTCGCATGTTTAATGTACTTTTTGATTTTTGGGTAGGACTTCAGAAAAATTGATAAATCGGCAATTTATGGCCATTATCATGGTATATATTTTACCTTCCTGGCTTCGTTATGAGTTTATCTAACTATTTATATCATTCAATAAGCAAATCAAACTGACCTTATCTCGCAGTGATTATAATTTTCACTCACATTCGAGGTCTAAAAAAAGAATACACACGAAAAAAGACACACGATAACACAGTAATGTGTAGGCAATGTTAACACAAATTATTCCACTTAGACACTGTAAAAAGTAATAAAAACTATTTGATAACACAACGAAAAAGTCTGCGGCGTCACAACAAAAACCACAGGTGCATATTGTAAACTATTTTTTTTTTCGTTAATTTTAGTGGTGTTCCCTTCAAAATGTTACTAAAACCGGTCAAGCATGAATCGATTAGTCGAATGATACAGCCACATCGTCCTACTTGCAACATTAACGAAAAATACATCGTCCAATGCGAGCCGTGACGTTATATACAAACGGTGTACCGTTGACACTTGAGGGGTTAATGCCCCGCTTTTAATGCAAAAATCACGAGTATTAATCAGCAGGCTTGCTTAACGCTGGCAGACGAATACGATCTTATATTAATTACACAGACTAAATAAAACTGCCTCGAGGCTCGATCTTTAAGCTAAGCAACGCTTACCGAGGTCTGTCATGGATGGGTGAAAATGTTAACATATCGAGATCCATGTAAAACTAGTAAACGGCTGCGTCCGGTTAGTCTGTAAGCCGATCCCGACATAATTGAGAACAGGTTAAACAGATTATGATGATGATTAATTACATAGGCCTATAATGGCTTTCTTCTCACAGTTTTAATGTGATTTCCAGTTTTTTAGAGTTGTTAGCGGCAAAAATAAAGAAAAACCCTTACACGTCACATATTTTTATGTATCGCAATATTGATTTTGTTGAAGCTCGATAATACATAATGAAAAGTGACGGTTTAGTGGCTTAAATTATTCGTAATTGTTGCTATTAGTAGAAAAAATACACCAACTTCTTAATTTGTTAATTAATACCTCACTGACGGATTGATAATAAAATGTCTGGGTTCCTTTTATGATTTGTGTCTTTGTGCTATGAATTCGGTTTCGATTTCAATAGTGCCGGTACAGATATTCGCGCAACATGCATATTTACATCACACAATAAGTTTCCTGCGATCGTCGCCATAGACTAAGCAGTATAACGTTATCTAGAATGACTTTTCTGTGTAACTGTATCATATTTCTCCAACTAACTAATATTATAAATGCGCAAGTTTGTGAGGATGGATGTATATATGTCTGGATATTTGTTACTCTTTTACGCAAAAACTACTGAATCTTAATGAAATTTGGTAAGTAGATAGTTGACATCCTGGAATAACACATATCTTTACAGCTTTTTATCCCGGATTTCCCACGGGATTGGAATATACGCGAGAAAACCTTTCTACGCGATCGAAGTTGCGGGCAGAAGCTAATCTTAAATAGTATGCATGACACTCTTGTTAGAATTTAGACCCATTTACAATCACCTTATTTAAACGTGCCAATCTTCGTAAGTACTGGGAAAAGAAAATTGTTGGCTATCCGACTGCAAAAATAGGAGGGTTATGTTTTTATGGTGATAAAGTCCATGAAGCCCCATAACTGACAAAACTACTGTCATTAAAAAAACTTTTTACCAAAAAATTAAACCGACTTCCAAAAAACACTGCTAAGTGAAAAATAACTTTAAATTTGGTAGTCGGTGTCTTTAATTTTGTATTTTCGTTTTTGGCACCGACTTCCGAAATTAAAGCTATTTTTCACTTTGCAGTGTTTTTTGGAAGACGGTTTATATTTTTGGTAAAAAGTTTTTATTTCTTTTTTTTTAGTTGGTCGATTTATAATTTACCTAGTTACAAAAGCCTAAATCTCAACTACTTTTACAAAATATTGCTTTTCCCAATGTTGAGCCGTTAATTGTTGAGGAGTTCTCCTGGTACTTCACCATCAGCTTCACTTCACCATATGCACTGTGACCAGCATATTGTGCTTAATAACCATATTCAAGTAATCGAAGCGGAACCCATGAAATTTTTGAGCCTATTCAATACAAACATACAAAAATACAAAGGTTTCCTCTTTATAATATTAGTATAGATTGAGTAGTTCCAGTGGCCATCTGTGGTCTTCATCATCAGGTCCACTTCACAAATGGTGCTTTTCGAATGCAACTACACAAGTTACTATAAAAAATTGGCCAAGTGCGAGTCGGACTCGCCCATGAAGGGTTCCTTAATCCGTAGTAACTATAATAAATATAATATACTTAATATATTTATTTGAAAAAAAAAAACACAAAACTTTACAAATTTCTTAAAACTAGATTATTTACAATTTTTACAACTACGCCAAATAACTTTGTTTTTCATAGTATTTGTATGAATTACAAAGTTATATTTGCGGTTTTAGAAAATATACTGTATCTCAAAAACTGCTGACTCGATCTCGTTCAAACCAAAGTTATTTATTTAGTTATTTATTGAAAGTTTACATTAAGATCTACAACATATGGTTTTTTTTAGATTTTTCACTTCATTATTATAGAAGTTAGAGGGGGGGGACACACATTTTACCACTTTGGAAGAGTATATCTTTTAAACGATTAACTTTATGAAAAAGTCATTTAAGAAACCTTAATGTCATTTTTAAAGACCTGTCTAAGTGTCTATAGATACCACACATGTATAGGTTTCATGAAAGAAAATATTTTCAGTTTCAGTTCCGTGTATGGAGAGCCCCCTTCATTTTAAATATTTTTTAAATTTTCTCTTAAAATCGGAAAGCGGTTCACAGAATACATCTACCTACCAAGTTTTACATGTATAGTCCTAATAGTTTCGGAATAAAATGGCTGTGACATACGGACGGACGGACAGACAGACAGACGGACAGACATGTTGAAACTATAAGGGTTCCGTTTTTTGCCATTCGGCTACGGAACCCTAAAAATACTCAAATCACTATAGGTGTGCCTATAATATTTGAAGAGTTCCCTCGATTTCTCCAGGATCCCATCATCAGATCCTGACTTTGTGGCAATGGGACCAATTCCAAAGTATACCCTTTCAAACAAAAAAAAGAATTTTTCAAATCGGTTCAGCCGTCTTCGAGTAATCGGTGATCATACATAAAAAAAAAATACACGTCGAATTGATAACTCCTCCTTTTTTTTTGTCGTCGGTTGAAAAATAGTACTTACCGCTTATGAAAAATAAATAAAATTATTAGGAGGATAGATAAGTTACACGCTTGTGTTATTCGTTGCCATTCAATACGTTGTTTGGACTATGTGCCTATAATTGCCCACACACACACACACACATTTACACTATGCCAAATTTACTATCAAACACCCACGCGTATTTCCTTGCAGGGACTTTAATTTAATTTATATTTATGTTTCAATTATTAATGTCATTGTTATTACTATATTTCAATTACTTATGTTATTATTAATACGTTTTATTTTAATATTATTACTTTTTTATTTTAATCTATGTTCAATTTAATATATACAACGTGTAATTTAAAGGGTTATAATATACATACCAAGTGCACGGCTTCTTTGGATGATAACAAACGATATGGCAAGAGTTTTGTAATCCTATGTCTACATGTGTGGAGCTTATTAGCAATTTCAATACATTGATACCAGAGACCGAATTTTTCAAATTAATAAGAACGAAGAGAATTATCATTTTATTGGCAAGTGACGTGGAAAGTGATGACCCTCATAGTGCTGTGACTGTGACACGTTTGTTATTACTGGTATTCAAGAAACTTATGAAACCAATAATTTGGGGTCTATTCTGTGAGTCTTATTTTGAGCTGAAACTTTGCATAGAGACTCCATACCAGATGTTGTCTTCAGTCCTTTTGGATAGATATGGGGTTTCCGTTACACGTTGTAAAATGAAAATTTTAGGTACTGTTTTAAAAAGCAAAACGTAATGTAGGCCATTTTATATTGTTAGTTGTTTAAGTCTATATAATCAATTGTATTGTCTTACGGGATAACCTATTACTTAAAGTGTAGGAGGAAGGCGCCGATGTCTGTCTCACAGTGCAAACTAGCACGGACATCGACGTTTCACTCTATCTGTGGAAACCTTCATTGTTATCTTTGCACTTGTGTTTTTAATTAGGATAGATGAGTTGTACCTAATATTTTTATAAATAAAATTATTATTATTATTTATTATTATTATTTATTATTATTATTTATTTCAATTCATTGATATTTTTTGTGAGTAACGTCACAAGTAATTAGTTCGGTTTTTGTCAATCATTTAAAACTCTTAACAACTCTGACTTGTATTTACACATTATTATTCCTATTATGTAATAATCCATAAGTACAAATAAGGTCTAACATCTATACTAATATTATAAAGCTGAAGAGTTTGTTTGTTTGTTTGTTTGCTTGAACGCGCTAATCTCAGGAACTACGGTTCTGATTTGAAAAATTCTTTCAGTGTTAGATAGCCCATTTATCGAGGAAGGCTATAGGCTATATATCATCACGCTAAGACCAATAGGAGCGGAGCACTAATGAAGAATGTTTCAAAATCGGGGGATTTTTTCCACGCGGACAAAGTCGCGGGCGGTAGCTAGTATTAGATAAAAACAAGCCAAAAAATGCTTGTTGCTTGTCTAAGGATTTGTTTCGCTAAACACATGGGGGACAGATGCGATCGCTAGCTATTTTGACCGAGTAGGTATTCCGCGTAGTTCCCGATTACTGATTCTTTTATTTGGTTATAATTCTATACTTTGGTTCGTTTTGATTAAATCTTCATAGACCATTTTTATTTAGTTGAACGTTTTTGTAAGACTTTAAAACAGTTTTATGCTTTTACCTTGTTTTACCTATATTGAAAAGCCAAAAATAAGTTTGACTGTCCCTAACATAAGCCGGAATAGGTGCACTAAAGTTTTTTAAATTCTTTATTATTTACTTTTTTATTTGAATTATCGTGCAGTATTAATAACTCAATCTGGTAACATTATTTCAAACTACAGGGGGTTCCCATTGTTGCGTCATTCGTGTGAAGAACCTAACTGTAATATTATCCGTTCTATATCAGGTTTAAAGCCTTACTAGAAACAATAATTATGCCATGTCAATATTATTTGAGTACTTGCAACTGCTGTTAGATTTGTTTTTATTTTGCTATACAATAATTAATTGAATTTATTTAAAATTTGACTAAACCTTTTTTGTTATCTGGGGAAACTTTCGAAACTTAGCTAAATTTAAGGTTAAGTGTGTGGAAAAACAGCACACTCTTAAAATAAAAAAAAAAAACACCTTTAGAATTTTATTATAAACGGCTTGTAAAACACGACAAGTAAATACGTGCTATAAAATCATTACGGCAAGAACAGCTTTTGAGTTTGGATGCCTATCATGCTATATTTGGTGAAAGCCAAACCATACTGAAGTAATTATACGCAACTTATTTTATGATGCTCGTTTACGAGTAGGTACCTACTGCAATTTTCTTTGCTGACTAGGTATCTTCGATCGATAATTAATAGTACATACACATACATATACTATTATTGGTCGAAGCTAGATACACTATACTATACTGTTTGGACAGGCCTGCTCAAATCTGTAATTCTGGTCCTCTAAAGCTTAGGGCACCACAGACATAAACCTACATGGTTCTCATATGATTTTTGATCACTACAAATTGTATTATACCTATGGATTTCAAAAGAGATGTTGACCTCTGAGTTTATTTCAGTGTTTCTTCTCAGAGTAGTCAGTTAAGAAACATTGGCCTCATCTATCTTACATTTACAAAGAAAAATGACGTGTAAAAGTGTTAGTTATAATCTATTTGAAAAATAAATATCATTATTTCACTAAAGCTCAGTACATTCAATCCCTAAGTAATCGCATATCTATCTATCTTGGTTATAAACTAGCGAGTAGCGTGTTGCTGTTGGTAGCACTTAAAACGTATGACTCACCATTAACTGATCAACCTTGACAGTAAGATGACTGGCTAAGCGCGATTCGGGGTAGCCAAGTAGGCTCAATGAATGCAATTATAATAATTAATATTAGTTAGTAACAGAAAAACTTATGAAACTTTATCATTAGAACTTAAAAGGGGATGTTTATACCATGTGTATTTATTGTTATATCCCGTTTTGTGTTATATTGATACTGTTAGTGACCAACAACTATGATAGTAACCTATACTAATAAAAATAAATACAGCCTTATTTCAAATATTCTCCGTCTGCACCGGGCCTGAGGTATGCCTACGGGATCAGTGCATCAGGAATGGACAGTCTGGCATCTTTACAGTAAGCTTCACGATGCTATTAGACCTTTAGCGAATCATTCGCATCAAGGATACCGTCATCCTTCGCTTGGTACCCTTAGAACTATCCGTGCCTGCCACAGCAAACATGCCCGACGCACGGTGAAAACCGTTCAGCTCCATACAAGAAAAAGAAATCTCAAATAACTTATTAAATAGTAGCTTTATCAAAAAAGTTCCCCTACATAAAATATTGCTATTAAGTAAAGGAATAAGCTGGCATGGCTCTTTTTCAGAATTAGGTACCTACTTGATTTTTGAGCGAGGCTAAGTCTATGGAGCTTCAGTTTGTGTTTTCTTCAGTGGAACCGTGGAAGCTACAACAACACCCGGAAAGCATTAATGCATTTAGCCATGGTCAGATAGTATTGTTTGTATCCATAGGCGCATCTAAAATGGTCATACATATACCTAGTTAATATCTTCACACAACATAACTGTTCACAAACTTTGAAAGCCGTGCTAGCCACATGATGATAAAAGGTCCACCTTTTATGGTCAGTCGTTAAATCTTAATACGTTGTATAGAAAGTTATCTTATACTTACATTAAAATGAAGTAATCAAAAATATGACTGTAGCCCTCTTTGAGGAGTGGCTAGATCGGCGTCACGGCGTCCTGACCTACCGCATGACGCAGGTCCTCACCGGACACGGAAGTTTCGGGAGGTACCTGTGTCTGATGGGAAAGGAGGAAACGTCTGGGTGTCACCACTGCGAGGGTCGCCCTGAGGACACCGTAGAGCACACGGTGCAAGACTGCCCCGCCTGGGCAGAGCACCGACGTGTCCTCACGGCGGCGATAGGCGGAGACCTCTCGCGCCCGGCATTGGTCGAGGCCATGCTGCGGGGCGAGAGGGAGTGGGAAGCGGTCGCCTCCTTCTGCGAAGCAGTCATGCTTCCGAAGGAGGAGGCGGGCCGCGAGAGGGAGAGGATGGCGTCCTCCCTCCAGCCCAGCCGCAGTGGTAGACGCCCACGGCGTCGGACGTCGGCCGACGATCTCCGGCCACCGTAGGCGCGGGCATGCGGACAGTGAGTAAAGGGCAACTCGCTGTCCGACCATGGACCATGCCCGGGTCGACGGCGCGTCGTGTTCCACGCGCGCCTCAAAGAGCGTCAGCAACATGACGAGGCCCCCTCTGCAGAGGGCCGAAGCCTGCCGGGGTCTTGGGACTCATCCCGTTACCGTGGCCCCGGTAAGTAAAGGGTTATTGAAGGAACACCGTGGATTTTAGTCAGTAAAAGTCTGACAGTCCCTCCCACCCTGCCCGGAGTGGGAGGACTTATTTGATAATTTTACCACGTTAAAAAAAAAAAAAAAAAAAGCGTAGAATTTAAATGTGCTGACACCGCATGCCACTACAGGTCTGACATAATGTGTGTCATGATGAAATAAAACCCAGTAGTTTTTCGTTAGGTTATTACTACATGCTTGTACAGATTAGCTACTGAGGATGTAAAGCTGTTTCGATAACACGGGGTCGCTGTCCTGGCTCCAACATCGCTGTTACAAAATTAGGCTACATGTTTTAAAGATAGCGGTTGATTTAATTGCCTACCGAAACAAAATCTTTGATGTAAATAATCGCAATAAACTTTATGTTCTCTGAACCAGTGGTACAAACCAGGGATGTTGCGAATATTCGCATCCGCATCCGCAAATGCGGAGCTTCCGTATGGATTTAGACATCTGCATCCGCATCCGTATCCGCAATAATCAATGTGGAATTTCATGCGGATGCGGATGTAAGACAAGTTGCAACCAGAAAGAAATTGGGCGGGGCCGCACTGAAAAAAAAGAATGATTGATTTTACTAAATTCCGCGTAAATTTTATCAAATCCGCGGGTTAATATAGGTCCTACACACGAAATTGTTGATTTTACCAAATAGAACTGGTTGATTATGTAACCCATACGTTTAGTAAATTTACACATTTCATTTTGTTTATTCAACTAAAAAGTCCTGTGTATTTCACATCGATTATTTTCGATATTTTACGATGAGATTTAGTAAATGTCACTTAACGTGTTATGTAAAATATGTGAAATTAATTTTGCTACATTTACTCATTTCATTTTGTACATTCAACTAAAAAGTCCTGTACATTTCACGTCGATTACTTTTGATCTTTTACGATGAGATTTAATAAATACCACTAAACGTGTTATGTAAACAATGTGAAATTGATTTCGCTACATTTACTAATTTCATTTTGTATATTCAACTAATCCAGTACTGTATATTTCACGATGAGATTTAATGAATGTCACTAAATGTGTTATGTATAATATATGAAATTAATTTTGCTACATTTACTCATTTAATTTAGTATATTCAGCTAATCGAGTCCTGCATATTTCACGTATATTACTTTCGTCCATTTAACGATATTGATTTAATATGTTTAACTAAAAGTGTTTGGTAAAACATGTGAAATTAATTTCATACAATTTACCAGATATCTTCTTGTTGGTTTAGTATATTTTACTTAAAATATGCAAAACTAATTTTGTGATATTTACTCGTATGATTTCGTATATTACATTAAATAAGTTTTGCATATTTTACGTAAGGTATTGTAATAAAATATGTAAAATTAGTATTGTAACATTTACTCATACCATTTCGTACATTTTAGGAGAGCACATTTCGTATACTTTACTTCACTTTTAGTAGTAAAATATACAAAATGCGCTCTCCTAAAATGTACGAACAGGATGTAGGTATATTCTATTAAACATGTTTCGCCATTATGCATGAAAGCTGTAAATTATTGGTTGACTGAAAATCTCTCGTAGCGTAATATACTGCGTGACTAGTGCGCATAACTTATAAGGATATTCATACCATCAAACTAATGGTCCGACTGAACGAACATCCTCAAAAATTATGCGCACTAATAAAGTCACCGTGTATACTTTGTCGCCAGAGACTTGGAGTCAGCTGCCTAATTTACAAATCAGTAAACTACCAATAAAAAAATAAACGAAAGACAAAATCACCCGCCAGTGAGCGGTATCATACAGTACAAAATAAAAGAACATGTTTAGCAAAATTTACCAAAAAGTACTCCAATTATAACTGTTAAAAATACACATTTAAATGTTAAACAAATTAAATCTGAATTGTATGATAAAATGTTACAATAATTTTGTTCGGTTTATAACTAAAATAGTAAAAGAAAACAAAATATTAAATGAATAAAATTAAGTATATTATAATTGTTATCAAATTGCTTTTACAATAAAACTTAAACAATTCACTTACAGGCGAGGTAATAACTGAAATATCACATAAAATAATCAACTCAAAACAAATGTGACACAAAATAATCATAAAAGGCTTTCAGGTTCAAAATGAACACTTCCCATAGTGTACACCGGTTTCAAAAGGTAGGTACAACTCCCGAAATGTCCACTTCCGAAAAAGTACTTTTTCCAAAATGCACCTTTCCCCTAATGTATATTTCCCAAAATGTACATTCTTAGAACAGATAGGAATAACTGACTGAACAGATTTTAGAGTACCAGGATCACATTAATATGGAGATGGTTAAATGAATGAACATATTTATATTTAAATGTACTTAAAACTAAGGTTGCGGTAACCTTTTACAAAAGGCTCGTCTTAAAGGATGTCCAGAAGGGATCATCTTCAATCATGTGACTCCAAGGGTAGTTAGATATGCTGACCCATTCTGCACTAAAAAGAAAGAATTATCCGCCCACAATGTCCAACATACCAACGCCATGCAAAACCTTAATATTATATTACTTAACATTATTGCTAAGTTTACATCTAACGCAGTTACAATTCAGCTTTATACTATATCAATACATACAAAAAATATTTCTAAGTTTTATCAAAATATGCTAAATAATTCTTACAGTCAAATCACAAAATAAAATATTTGGCACAAAATAGAAATTTCAGTCTAAAAATGTTTTAAGACAGATCCGCCATAAAACAAGCTACACTTGAATTTTTTTTATCAGATTTGCAATCAATTCCGTAAAAATATTTTTGTATAAAGGTCCACACGTTAACACATTCTGTCGGGTACTCTAAATTGAAAACATGGAAAATTTTAAAGCATACATCTACTGATTTTAGTAGGGTGTCGATCTTATAAATGACTGATTCATAATGGACATAGTAATCGGTTATTTCTTCTATCGATGACCCTACCACGACTATCAGTGGTTGGCAAGTAGGTCCTTTGGCCAAGTGCTCATCCTGACGCAGCTTGATCTTTGTTACTATTTCGCTCTGATTCTGTAATAGAACAAATACAAGGTTGAACAAATACAAATATACAAGATGTTCTGGGTCATAAATAATCTACCACACTGAACCCATTGCCTGTAAACTAATATCACAAGTCTTCATTGGGTTGAGTTCTTAAGACTTGCTGATTTCCTCACGATGTCTTCCTTCACCAAAGAGCAAGTCATAATAAGAAAAAAAAACGAATCGGCTACCACAGGTAGACACAAATACTGTGTTATTTATTTTTTTAATTTATTGCGCACTTTATTTACTTACCGCGACATGTAAAATGAATTGTGGGTGGCAACTTCGAACTCATAAGTTTTAGGTAAACATAATCTCTCACATCTGCAAGGAGTTAAAAATTATTACAAAGATAAGCCTGTAAAAATGAGGACTATCTATTATCTTTATTTAATATAATGAAAATAAATTAACATCTACTGACCTGGTGTGGTACTATCGTCGTTCAAAGTTTTCAGATTATCCACGCAACTTTTTATTTTACTGTAAATTGGCAATGCTTTTTCCATGAATATTGGGCACTTTTTGAACAATTCTAGGTCATGGTTTGGGTACATGAATTCAAAATCTAATTCAACCTGAAAAAATAAAAAATAAAATTGAATGATTACCTACGCATAATTTTTTGTCCTAAACATAAAACCTATACTGTTAAATGGCATAAATATCAATTGGCATAATATTTATTATTGAAAATTCTAAAAGCATAATATCATTAGGCCGAATTTTGTCAAGCATAAATATTGAATGGCATATTTGCAAAAAACTTAAATATTAAAAAAAAAATATTAAATATTTAATAATAAATTATACGAACAAGTTTGTAGCCCAAGCTTGCTTTGATTGAAGGCCACTCATTAAATAAGTCCCGGATGGTTTTATCTTTTCCAGATAAATCTTCTTTTCGCAATGTCCTTGTTAGTTTCCACTTCTCCACAACATCTACCCAAGGCTCTTTATTAAATTTCAACCATAGCTTCATATTATTAAGATCTTCAAGTGATACATTTTGGGACTCTTAAATCTCTCACATCTGCAAGGAGTTAAAAATTATTACAAAGATAAACCTGTAAAAATGAGGACTATCTATTATCTTTATTTAATATAGCTTCTACCCGCGACTTCGTACGCGTGGGAAGGTTTTCCCGCGCAAATTCCGATCCCGTGGGAATTTCGGGATAAAAAGAAGCCTATGTGTTATTCCTGGCTGCCAACTATATACTTACCAAATTTCATTCTGATCCGTTCAGTGGTTTTTGCGTGAAAGAGTAACAAACATCCATCCATCCTCACAAACTTTCGCATTTATAATATTAGTAGGAAGTAGGATAGGAAGTAGGATTAGTAGGAAGTAGGATAGGAAGGATAATGAAAATAAATTAGCATCTACTGACCTGGTGTGGTACTATCGTCGTTCAAAGTTTTCAGATTATCCACGCAACTTTTTATTTTACTGTAAATTGGCAATGCTTTTTCCATGAATATTGGGCACTTTTTGAACAATTCTAGGTCATGGTTTGGGTACATGAATTCAAAATCTAATTCAACCTGAAAAGATAAAAAATAAAATTGAATGATTACCTACGCATAATTTTTTGTCCTAAACATAAAACCTATACTGTTAAATGGCATAAATATCAATTGGCATAATATTTATTATTAAAAATTCTAAAAGCATAATATCATAAGGCCGAATTTTGTCAAGCATAAATATTGAATGGCATATTTGCAAAAAACTTAAATATTTAAAGAAAAATATTAAATATTTAATAATAAATTATACGAACAAGTTTGTATTTTATTAATGTGAAAAAACAATTTCAAGTTGACTCCAGCTAGATCAGTGCTCATACTATTAAGAGCATTTGATCTGAGATACATTAGTAACATTTCTACCGAAACTAAATCTCTTTAAAATAATAATCTTTACTAATATTATTAAGCTGAAGAGTTTGATTGCTTCTATGTTTGAACGCGCTCATCTCAGGAACTACTGGTTCGAATTGAAAAATTATTTTTGTGTTGGATAGTCCATTATTTGAGGAAGGCTTTAGGCTATATATCATCACGCTACATACAACCGCGGTACATTTTCAAATTAATGCGTGTGAAACCGCGGCGAAAAGCTAGTAATATATATGTAGTTTATTTACTTATTTTCTCTTATAGTACAAAAACAAAATAATATGAACAAATCAATCAGTTTTAAAACAAGCAAAGCCTGTGCTTGAGATTACCGAGCCTCACCACACTCTGCCTCGCTACATTCTGGAAAGTAGGTACAATAATAGGTATACTACAAAATACTCACCAGGGATTTATTTTCATTTTTAAATTGAGCTAATCCAGCCTTGAATTTAATTCTATCCTTTATTCTTGATTTTGGAATCAGCTCATTTATATCAGAATCAGAAATATTTTCTATGCAAAATACATCCAAGTCATATTCTAAAAAAAGAAGGACAGGGCCCAGGGAGTGATATTAAAATTTGGAATACATTTATCTACAGTATCTCTAAAGTAAGAACTTACCTTGCAATACAGCTTGTGTTTCCTTCGAGACTCCCCAGGAATCGAGAAGTGCTATGGCGAAGTTGGAGTGTAATGTAAATCCTAACGTATTTTGTGACGTCGAGTCCATTTTCACTCACTATGAACTGCTATGAACAATGATTGAACTACTATTACTTTAGCGTAACTATGAATGATATAAATATTAAATATCTAACTAATCCAACACAGAGCACCGCGGCGCACGCGTCAATAGAAAGAATTTGAAGAACAGTGTTGCCAACGAGATATTTTGAATTCCGCTATGCAAGTTGGAATTTTTCCCCCAAAAATATTATATATTATTTTATTTATGATTACTTCATTGGGTAAATCGCACGAGTAACATGCCTTGGCATTTTTTTTCAGTCCAAAATATATTTAGAGATGGTATTGGCCATATTTTCTGTACTTCATTTCCATTATTTAGATTTTACCTTATTTCTGTAGATGCTTGGAACAAATGAGAGAGAAGCATGTTTTCGTGTACTCGCATAAAAGTTTTTTATTTTTTATTTTCATGATATTATAAATCTTAAAATCCGAAGTTTATCTAATGGCGGTAGCTTCTTGGCATAATTATGAGTTTTATACGAAACGCTCAAGGGTGTCAGCGCGACACCCTTTCTTATCTTGTTCAGTAGCGTCAAAATATCATGAAAATTAAAAAAAAAACCCTTGCGGACGGGAAAACACAGTACCTACCACCCAAAATCTACAGGAATACTATTTGTCACGCTGAAAACGTCCGGACATGATATGACCAGTAGGCAGTATGCAATATGTCTAAAAATCGGCCAAGTGCGATTCGGACTCGTGCACAAAGGGTTCCGTACCAATCGTTATTAATATCGAGCAAAAACGGCAAAAAATCACGTTTATTGTATGGAAACCACCCTTAAATATTTATTTTATTCTGTTTTTAGAATTTGTTGTTATAGCAGCAACAGAAATACCTACATCATCTGCGAAAATTTCAAATGTCTAGCTATCATACAGCAGCCTATGATACAGCCTGGTGATAGACAGACAGTGAAGTCTTAGCAATAGGATCCCGTTATTACCCTTTAGACGGAACCCTAAAAACGTTTAATTTTAGTCAAAATTATTTCCGTCATTTCCTACTTCAAATTACTTATAATAAAATTAAAAAGGGCGCAGAAGTGTTAATCTGGCAACTCTAAGTCGTATCGAGTCGAGACGGAACGCGAATTGGTGGAAGAATAGGTATGACGTCACGTCAAATGACATTATAGTTTAGTAAAATCTCAAAGATGTTTCGTAAAATCAACATTTTAATTAAGTAACATGTAGGTAGATATATTGGTATGGTATAGATCAAAACAAAGAGTTAAATCGTTACTTTTTTAACCGACTTCTAAAAAAGGAGGAGGTTCTCAATTCGGATGTTTGTATTTTTTTTTTTTTTTTTTTTTTTTTTTTTATGTTTGTCCACGCATAACTCCGTCGTTTGCCAACCGATTTGAAAAATTCTGATCTTGTTAGAAAGGGTATACTTCCCAAATGGTCCCATGAAAATTTTATCGAAATCGGACAAGCCGTTTCTGAAAAATCAACAAAAGTCTAAAAAAATGTTTACGTTGATGATCTTTTCGTTTACGCTGCATTGCGTTTTTTGTTCGCGCATAACTCCGTCATTTACGAACCGATTTGGAAAATTCACTGACCCACTAAAAAGCACGAAAATAAAAACTTTTTTGCAAAAAATAAAACCGACTTCCATATCAAAACACTACAAAGCCAAAAATAATTTTAATTTCGGAAGGCGGTGTGAAAAAAAAAAGAAAATACAAAACCAATAACACCGACTACCGAAATTAAAATTATTTTTGGCTTTGTAGTGTTTTGATATGGAAGTCGGTTTTATTTTTTGCAAAAAAGTTTTTTATATTACTAATATTATAATTATGCGAAAGTTTGTGAAGATGTTTAGATGTTTGTGACTCAATCACACATAAACGGCTTAACGGATTTGGATGAAATTTCGCGCATTTGTAATATTATAGGATATGTGACATTTTGTTAAAAAAATTGGGTACCAAATGAAAGGGCTTAATAAGCACTTTTCAAATATACAGGGTGGCAGGGACATCGACGCGCAAACTGTAACCGTAAATTCAGCACACGATTGTAGACCCTCTAGCGAAGAAATTTTTCGTCGGTTATCAAAAAAAAATCATTAGTTTCACAGAAAAGTGGAACACGGGTGGATTTTAGTCAGTAAAAGTCTGACAGTCCCTTCCGCCCCACCCTGGGCGGAAGGACTCACTGGATGATATTACCACCCAAAATAAAAATCAGAATCATGTACTTACTGAATCCATGGTAACAGGATGTGCGTCAATGTCCATGCCACGCTGTATATAATATACATTGTTAGCTTTTGCCTTTGCTTGCATTCACCCGATTTACAACCCCAAAAGTATGTTCATTATTATTATTATGTTCCCTCATAACTTCTAAATTACTTATGATAATTTGATAAATGAAGTATCGTTAGAAGCGTCTAAATTGTCTTATGGTTTTAGGATATGTGAAGTCACATTTAACTGAAATTTGAGTGCAGAAACTACTTTTTTTAGTTCTTATGTTGTAGAAGATTATGCCTGCGTGTGAACCCGGTGTTTTGACTTACCTACCGTAGTTTCTGTACTCAAATTTCAGTTGACCTTAAAAAGTATTTGGCGATTGCTGTCATTTCTATTACTCATACCTTAAATGGTCCCATAGAGTCTTTTGATCCCCACATGAAATAGGATCGATTGGCATTTATTTGTATTTTAGATTTTTTTTTGCTGACTGTAAACTTTTTCCGGAATCTGTGGATGCAGTTCAGAATATCTTAAAAAGTTATGGATGGTCTCATAGGAACAATTTCCTGTAACTATACTTAACGGTTAAGGTTATAGTATGAATGAACTATGTTACCTATCAAAGCAAAATTATTTCATTAAATGCTGTTGTATTCGGTATGTTTGTAGTATTTGCCGAATACAACTTTGATTTGTACAAATGAGTGTATATGCACACACTTAATTTGTATTCAGCAAATACTAAAACATATTGCATATAATGACATAATTTTGCTTTCTTATAGTTCATAGTGAACAAATTGCCGTTAGTTGTCGGAACACGCTAAAATATATAATGTAGAAGATAAAACCCATGGAAACCACGTTATGTGCCTACAATAGCGAGTCATGTCACGGGCTAATGTTTAACCTTAAACAAAAGTTCTTTGTAAATTTTATTGACAAGCTTGTGTAAAATGTACATACTTGTTTCTAATATCATAATTTGTTTCAAGTAAAATCAATCTTCCAGTATGTTAGTTTTTACGAACAACTTTAGTATTTGTAGATTAGCAAGCGTCACCTGTCGGGAAGAACTGACTTCGAAACTCGTTCCCTTGTTTAAATAAAAGTTCTTTGTTGATTTTATTTACAAGCTTGCGTAAAATTAGCATATTTCTAATGTCAATTATATGAAATGTATCTCATAATTTGTGTCAAGTAAAATCAATTACCTAATTTGTTAGATTTTACGAACAACTCTAGTAGAGTAGCAAGCCACACCTATCGGATATCTGGAGAACTGTGTTGCTAAATTCGTACTGTTGTTTAAACAAAAGTTCTTTGTTGATTTTATTGACAAGCTTGTGAAAAATGTACATATTTGTAATGTCAATTATATTAAATATGTCTCGTAATTTGTGTCAAGTAAGATCAATTTTCTAATTTGTTAGATTTTACAAACAACTTTAGTACAGTAGCAAGCGACACCTATCGGATATCTGGAGAACTGTTTTACTAAACTCGTACTGTTGTTACAAAAGTTATTTGTTGATTTTATTTACAAGCTTGCGTAAAATTAACATATTTCTAATGTCAATTATATTAAATATATCTCATAATTTGTGTCAAGTAAAATCAATCTTCCAATTTGTTAGTTTTTACGAACAACTTTAGTAGATTAGCAAGCGTCACCTGTCGGACATTTGGAAAACTGTTTTGCTAAACTCGCGCTGTTGTTTAAACAAAAGTTCTTTTTTGAATTTATTTACAAACTTGCGTAAAATTAACATATTTCTAATGTCAATTATATGAAATGTATCTCATAATTTGTGTCAATTAAAATCAATTTCCTAACTTGTTAGATTTTACGAACAACTTTAGTAGAATAGCAAGCGACACCTATCGGATATCTGGAGAACTGTGTTGCGAAACTCGTACTGTTGTTTAAACAAAACTTCTTTGTTGATTTTATTTACAAACTTGCGTAAAATTAACATATTTCTAATGTCAATTATATGAAATGTATCTCATAATTTGTGTCAAGTAAAATCAATCTTCCAATTTGTTAGTTTTTACGAACAACTTTAGTAGAGTAGCAAGCGACACCTATCGGATATCTGGAGAACTGTTTTACTAAACTCGTACTGTTGTTACAAAAGTTATTTGTTGATTTTATTTACAAGCTTGCGTAAAATTAACATATTTCTAATGTCAATTATATTAAATATATCTCATAATTTGTGTCAAGTAAAATCAATCTTCCAATTTGTTAGTTTTTACGAACAACTTTAGTACAGTAGCAAGCGACACCTATCGGATATCTGGAGAACTGTTTTACTAAACTCGTACTGTTGTTACAAAAGTTATTTGTTGATTTTATTTACAAGCTTGCGTAAAATTAACATATTTCTAATGTCAATTATATTAAATATATCTCATAATTTGTGTCAAGTAAAATCAATCTTCCAATTTGTTAGTTTTTACGAACAACTTTAGTAGATTAGCAAGCGTCACCTGTCGGACATCTGGAGAACTGTGTTGCGAAACTCGTACTGTTGTTTAAACAAAACTTCTTTGTTGATTTTATTTACAAACTTGCGTAAAATTAACATATTTCTAATGTCAATTATATGAAATGTATCTCATAATTTGTGTCAAGTAAAATCAATTACCTAATTTGTTAGATTTTACGAACAACTCTAGTAGAGTAGCAAGCCACACCTATCGGATATCTGGAGAACTGTGTTGCTAAATTCGTACTGTTGTTTAAACAAAAGTTCTTTTTTGATTTTATTGACAAGCTTGTGTAAAATGTACATATTTGTAATGTCAATTATATTAAATATGTCTCGTAATTTGTGTCAAGTAAGATCAATTTCCTAATTTGTTAGATTTTACGAACAACTTTAGTACAGTAGCAAGCGACACCTATCGGATATCTGGAGAACTGTTTTACTAAACTCGTACTGTTGTTACAAAAGTTATTTGTTGATTTTATTTACAAGCTTGCGTAAAATTAACATATTTCTAATGTCAATTATATTAAATATATCTCATAATTTGTGTCAAGTAAAATCAATCTTCCAATTTGTTAGTTTTTACGAACAACTTTAGTAGATTAGCAAGCGTCACCTGTCGGACATTTGGAAAACTGTTTTGCTAAACTCGCGCTGTTGTTTAAACAAAAGTTCTTTTTTGAATTTATTTACAAACTTGCGTAAAATTAACATATTTCTAATGTCAATTATATGAAATGTATCTCATAATTTGTGTCAATTAAAATCAATTTCCTAACTTGTTAGATTTTACGAACAACTTTAGTAGAATAGCAAGCGACACCTATCGGATATCTGGAGAACTGTGTTGCGAAACTCGTACTGTTGTTTAACCCTTCGAATCACGGCAGGCCGCCGGCGGCCAGCTTAAGTTGACCTCTAAAATTATTTTTCCTTTTTTCGATTTTAGAGGTCAACTTAAGCTGGTTTTTGTGGCCGCCGGCGGCCTTCCGTGATTCGAAGAGTTAAACAAAACTTCTTTGTTGATTTTATTTACAAACTTGCGTAAAATTAACATATTTCTAATGTCAATTATATGAAATGTATCTCATAATTTGTGTCAAGTAAAATCAATCTTCCAATTTGTTAGTTTTTACGAACAACTTTAGTAGAGTAGCAAGCGACACCTATCGGATATCTGGAGAACTGTGTTGCGAAACTCGTACTGTTGTTTAAACAAAACTTCTTTGTTGATTTTATTGACAAGCTTGTGTAAAATGTATATATTTCTAGTGTTAATTATATTAAACGTATCTCATGATTTGTGTCAAGTAAAATCAACTTTCTTATTTGTTAGTGTTACGAACAAATTTAGTAGCGTCACCTGTTGGAAATTTAGAGAACTCTTACGAAAGTATTTTACAAACTTTCTTTAGTGTATTCAAATATTTGTTCGATAAATTTTACTATACTTAAAATAGTTTTAGTCAATCTGTTGTGTTATGTAAAATCAACAAAGTGGATTTTGTTAAATTCACTCTTGTTATAGTAAAATTAACTATGAAAAGGGTTGACTATGGCAGTTCATTACTCAACCTACGCTACTTTAGTACATTCAACAATTCTTTTTTTTCAGTGCGGCGAATGGCACGTGCAGTTCGCCGGCCCCACAAGATCCGATGCGTTTGTAGGGGTGCATCATTTGTTTCTTGTAAATAAATCATTACGTGTTTGTTTACGCTGTGGGATACTTATCGTATGGATATATAGCCTATCTACCCTTCGCTTTTGAGAAGATGCCGATCATAAACAACGTCTGAGACACGCGCACTTAGAACCGTACATACAATGCACAAAGGAATATCATTATAAATACTATAAATTAAATATAATGTAAACAGACATACGACACGCGTGCCTTGAGAGCGCGCTCAAACAATGACCACTGTTAAACTTTTGTAAACACTACTATTACAGTGTTTACAAAAGTGACGTTTCCGATTATCTTAATGCCAATTCCGAAGGGGCTAAAAGAATGAGATTGACAGATTCCACGGAAAAGGATATGGGACAACTAGGACCAGGGACGTCAGGTTCCCTCAGAAAGCCATGCTTAAAAAACGATCTTGCCATGATGTTAGATTCCTCAAGTGAAGATGAGAGTCAAGAAATACCAGAAAATAGTAGCACTGAAGCTGTACTCAAAAAGGAATTACTTTCTTATCGCACTAAAAAAAGAGTCAATGTGGATGAGAATCCTCTTAAATGGTGGAGTGTTCATCGAGAGGAATTTAACATATTATCACCGATAGCACGAAGATTTTTATCCATTCCACCAGGCAGTGTTCCTAGCGAACAATTATTTAGTAGCGCGGGTTAAATTTACGAATCTCTGCGTAACCGGCTTGAATCAGAGAAAGCGGCAATATTACTTTTTATTAAGTATAATGCTCCTATTTTTAACTTCCCATACTAATTCTAATTAATAAAAAAAATATGATTACTATATCGTTATTTTAATTCTTCATTTATATACTTTTTTATATGGGCTCAAACATCCGCATCCGCATCCGCATCCGCGGATGCGAGCTTTCAGAAATCCGCATCCGCATTCACATCCGCGGATGTGAAAAAATCGGCATCCGCAACATCCCTGGTACAAACTGTACAAGCCTAAACATATGGACAAAAGAAATAGTTATGCTTCCCCTCGTGTTTTTTTTTTTTTTTCATAACGACTGCCCTTATTTCATCATTTTTCATATCCAGGCCAAAGACTTAATTATTTGAGATAGACTTAATTTTAGCAGAAATCAGGACCCACACAAATGTATGAGCGATATGTTGTTGGATTTCATGTCATTTCATTTCTTTCTATTTGTGAATGATTTTTAAAAATCGGTTTAGTGTATCCTGAGATTACTTCCTACAAACTCGCACAAACTTTACCTCTATATAATACTAGCTTCTGCCCACGACTTCGTTCGCGTGGGAGTGTTTTCCCGTGTACTTCCGAATCCCGTGGGAATACCGGGATAAAAAGGTAGCCTATGTTATTCCAGCATGTCAACTATCTACTTATCAAATTTCATTCAGATCCGTTCAGTAGTTCTGAAACGAGGTTTTTCCCCCCAGAATTCCGTCTTATAAAAGTTTCTGAGATTTCGTGATGACTGAGTCTGTAGATTGATATGAGATTTATATTAGTGTATTAAAAGGCGACTTGTGATTGCGACCCAACCTTTAGAGCTTCTCTCCTCTATACGTCAGGCAATAGGCAGCTTTGTTATCCGTTAATTTCTTAATAAGTAGAGGTATTACCATCGCCAATCCGTAAAGGAGGGAAATGATGGTTCTGTTCCTTGTTTCGTTTAGAAAATATCTAGAAGTTCTGCAGTGGACTTTATGGCCTGTTGAAAGAAAATATGGACTACGTTTATTTATGTGTTTAAACTTAAAGTAAGAACCGCAATAGTACATAGCTGTACTGAATGCAACGAGGCATTCTCACCAGTACACCTTTGAAATCATCTAAATCAAGATAGAGAACGTTTTAATTTAATTGCCTCCGAAAATGTTAGTATGAAGTTAAATTTTATTTAGCCATGAATTATAGTTGATGGTTATTTGGAACTTTCTTTTTACCAGGGCAGTAAAAGTGTGGAAAATAATATCAAAATCTTTCGTACGAATATATCCCTTAACCATATTGCTCATATAGACTAAATTACCAGTCGTCCTTTAAGAATCGGTTTTATTTTGCCTGGGCTACTCCATAAGTCTTCAGATAATACTGCGCATCCCTCTGTATTTAGTGATAAATTGCCTTATATTTTTAAAATAACAAGGTGCTGTCTAACTACATAGCATAACAGTCAAAGTCCGGAGTCTGCCAAGGCTTTTCATTTTTCGGCGGAACAAGAACTAGAATGTAATCAAATTAAATTATGATACGTTTTGTTTACTATATTAATACGAGGTCGTAAATTTTATCGATTTTTATTCTGGGACTATTTCGAAGGAAACTTTGGACAGATAATTATTTTTTGTGACATCATGTTCTATAATAAGATGTCGATAGATTGATATTAACTAAATACCTATCATGCAGCACACTATTACAGGCGTATTGCAGTTATAATTTTTATGTAATGAAAGTATTGTAGTGTCGCATGTGGAATGCAACACGATCCATAGAGCTCTTTCTTTGGCTTCGGTCAACGACGTGCGGAGTGAGGTAATATGTCAAACAAGAATTTTATGATTATTCTCTTCCTTGCCGCACCATAAAGTCGTGGTTGTGGATAATTTTGGAACCGCCATCCTGTCAGATATTTAGATAAGGTACACCCATCTTGTGGAATAAATCAGAAAAACTTTTAGACTAGCTAGTTCAGGGTTAAGTTTAATTTCAACCTTTTTCTTAAATACTTTAACGAGCATTAGTCAGGAATATTCCACTACCTATCTAGATAATTATATTCAAACCATTTTTATATCCCATATAGGTTTAATATATGGGTATGGGTAGGTAGGTATACAATATGGGTTCAATGTCAGTAAAATTAAAATTTGCCCTAAAAGCCTTCATTAGCTCATAATGAATGTGTTTTAGGTAGGTACAATAAAAATATGGCATAATTAAAAGCTAAACATGTCCATCTACGTAAGGCAACAGTAAGATAATAGATGGGATCAGTAGCCAAGTGTTTATCTCGGGTGAACTTTGACATCATAACCGCCTTTTGAGAATGAACCCTTATCGCTGGGAAAGCGTTCATTCACAGCGTCACTGTCATATTCTTTGAGATTGTTAACCGAATTCTTCTTAATTATATATGTTTAATTTTACATTTTACGTAGGTATTGGCCTCGATTCTAAGCGTATTATTGGTCTTCGTCAAGGGTGGATCCACCCTAATAGACTTGTGACATAACATTTTCACACAGCAAAAAACCATAGATGATATAAAAAGATGTGAACTAGGATATCTATAAAATTATTAACGCGGTCATTAATTATTTTCGTGAAACTGAAAAGTAAGCATAAGCACTTTTAAGACAATCTATTTAGGTGTTTATAGGTCGCATAGCAGTGATCAGGAGACCACTAGGCTTTTCGACCAACTTATGGAGGCAGCTGAACTGGCTCAGCACAAATATCCGACGGCGGAGCTTGTTTCTGGGGGACTTGCTTCTCGTCGTACAACCCATTGATCTGCGCTGACGCTATTGGTGACGTGGTACGTCAGAGAATGGAATATTTTATCCCATTTTCTGACGTCCCAATCAGCTTGTGCACAAGCTGAATTGTGCAAAGAGCAGGTTTACCAGGCATGGGCCTCGGCCCGCAGTAGTACCTTTAACTCTACCACTAAGGCTTGACTAGTGAAAGACTAGTTTATTATGACTAGCTACTAATGTAGCAAGCAGGTGAGATGGTGGTCAAACGCGAGCCTATTATTAATAAAAAAAGCAGTTTTGGTCCCTCTCGAAATCGGTCGAGTCGAACTTTTGCCGTCCTTTTGCCTCCTATGATACAACCGGATGGAACACTGGCTCACACCGCACAAGAAAAAGCAAAATTTGCCTCCCTCTTTGTGGTAAGTTCACGTCTCGACACCTAAAATATTTCAGTGTGACTCCGTATGCCGGAAATTGCACTTCATGTTAAGGAAGTCCCCAAAGCCCTTTCTAGTCTGGACGTGAATAAGGCCGGAAGGAATACCTGCTCGAGTCTTAAAAAGTTATGCTCCGGAGTTGTCTCCTGTATTGACTCGCCTGTATTGACTTTCTATTAAAACCGGAGTGGTGCCAGTGTCCTGGAAGCTAGCTAATGTGCAACCAGTACTCAAAAAGGGTAGCCGTGCCGACCCTGCCAACTACAGACCAAATGCCCTAACCTCCAATACTCTGTAAAGTTATGGAAACTTACTCAACAGTAAGTTGCTAGCATACCTTGAAGATAATGAGCTCCTCAGTGACCTCCAGTATGGCTTCCGCCGTGGTCAGTCGACCAGAGATCTTCTTGTGTATGTAACTCGCTGCTGAGGCCATTGAGAAATACGGCGAAGCCCTTGCTGTGTCCCTCGACATCTCAAAGGCCTTTGACAGGGTCTAGCAGGCTAGCCTGCTGAGCAAGCTTCCTGGATTCGGTGACCCTGCTGGCTTATGTAACTGGATTTCTGAGTTTTTGAGGTCTGTTGTCTCTGCGACTCTATTTATATGGCCTGCTTCAGCTCGGACTTGTTGCGTACGCGAATGACAGCATAGTCTCAGAGAGATACTTGTAAAGTGCTAGAGCTGGCAGGGACGAAATAGCCACTTAGAAAGCCGTGGTAGAGCGATTGAATTTTACTTTAAATCGCGATTCTCAATGGGGCAATGACAATCGCAATCTGGTCAAATTCAACGCTTCAAAAATACAGGCTTGTCTTTTCACCGCTAAAAGGAGCCAATTTGTATTGTCCCCTACTTTTCGAGGTGCATCTGTACCAGTTACCGACCATCTACAGCTCTTGGGCATGGAGTTGACGACTGACCTCAACCATTGAGTCAATAGCACATACTGCAGCCAAAACGCTGGGAATCCTACAAAAGGCAAGCTTTTGTATTTGTATAAAGCACAGGTCTGTTCTTGTATGGAGTATTGAAGTCACTTGTTGAGGGCTCAACAAAATACTAGCTAGCTGCACTTTTATCATTCAGGTATGGAGCCCATAAAAGCTTGGATTCGTAATTTGAGTAAACACTTAAATAAAGTTATTTAATGTAAAATGTTTCCTAGCGTTCCTTTCAGGGCACGCCGCAATTGCGGTGGTAAGACCCCTCTTTGAGGAGTGGCTAGATCGGCGTCACGGCGTCCTGACCTACCGAATGACGCAGGTCTTCACCGGACACGGAAGTTTCGGGAGGTACCTGTCTCTGATGGGGAAGGAAGAAACACCTGGGTGTCACCACTGCGAGGATCGCCCTGAGGACACAGTAGAGCATACGGTGCAAGACTGCCCCGCTTGGGCAGAGCACCGACGTGTCCTCACGGCGGCGATAGGCGGAGCCCTCTCGCGCCCGGCACTGGTCGAGGCCATGCTGCGGGGCGAGACGGAGTGGGAACCGGTCGCCTCCTTCTGCGAAGCAGTCATGCTATCGAAGGAGGAGGCGGGCCACGTGAGGGAGAGGATGGCGTCCTCCCTCCAGCCCAGCCGCAGTGGTAGACGCCCACGGCGTCGGACGTCGGCCGACGATCTCCGGCCACCGTAGGCGCGGGCATGCGGACAGCGAGTAAAGGGCAACTCGCTGTCCGACCATGGACCATGCCCGGGTCGACGGCGCGTTGTGTTCCACGCGCGCCTCAAAGAGCGTCAGCAATATGACGAGGCCCCCCCTGTAGAGGGCCGAAGCCTGCCGGGGTCGTGGGACTTATCCCATTACCGTGACCCCGGAACGTAAAGGGCTATTGAAGGAACACCGTGGATTTTAGTCAGTACAAGTCTGACAGTCCCTCCGGCCCTGCCCGGGGTGGGAGGACTTATTTGACGATTTTACCAAGTAAAAAAAAAAAGCGTTCCTTTCAAGTTGTAAAAATATATAAAAAATTGGCCAAGTGCGAGTCAGACTCGCCCATGAAGGGTTCCGTAGTAACTATAATAAATATAATATACTTAATATATTTATTTGAAAAAAAAACTTACAAATTTCTTAAAACTAGCTTATTTACAATTTTTACAACTACGCCAAATAACTTTGTTTTTCATAGTATTTGTATGAATTACAAAGTTATATTTGCGGTTTTAGAAAATATACTGTATCTCAAAAACTGCTGACTCGATATCGTTCAAACCAATTTTGGTTGAAACTTTACATTAAGATCTACAACACAATTTTTTTTTTTTAGATTTTTCACTTCATTATTATAGAAGTTAGAGGGACACACACACACACACACACACATTTTACCACTTTGGAAGCTTATATCTTTTAAACGATTAACTTTATGAAAAAGTCATTTTAGAAACCTTAATGTCATTTTTAAAGACCTGTCTATAGATACCACACACGTATAGGTTTCATGAAAGAAAATATTTTCAATTTCAATTCCATGTATGGGGAGCCCCCTTTATTTTAAATATTTTTTAAATTTTCTCTTAAAATCGGAAAGCGGTTCACAGAATACATTACCTACCAAGTTTTACATGTATAGTCCTAATAGTTTCGGAATAAAATGGCTGTGACATACGGACGGACGGACAGACAGACGGACAGACATGTCGAAACTATAAGGGTTCCGTTTTTTGCCATTCGGCTACGGAACCCTAAAAATCGGTTCAGTGGTTGTAATGGTATTGGTAGCCTAATTAAGTCTCGCCTCGTGCTTCTCACTTGTTGATCATGCTTATGACTCCTGAGACAGCGCCAAGAGACCTATTTATCCAGTCTAGCGTCACTATATTGGCTTACTGGCTACTAGAAAAGGAGAAAAACAATAATTTGTTAATAGAAATTGGTTTGAAATTGAATCGAAACTGTTGGACTGTTTAATTGGACGAAATCGAGTCCGAATTCCTCCAAAGATTATTTCCATTCCTAAGGCAAACTCTAAGATTGGCGTAATTTTTTTTATCAAATTAAAAAGTCAAGTAGAGCGAATTCCTACTCCGACTCGCACTTGTCCGATTTTCGGGTGGCTGTGACCACAACCTTTTTTGAGGGCTGGATCCGCTCCTGGTCTTTAGTTCCTAGTGTAGATATTAACAACGTTCAATTTGTTTGCTGATTACTACTCGTAGATTTACTAGTGTACAGAATATAGATTTAGATATTGTGCGTGCCATACTCTTGATTTCAAAAGGGTGTTAACTGTCCACTATGTCATTTCAGGTAGTAATCTGTTGAGATAACGAAGTTTGGACGCTATAGTTGGTTCACGTTCAAAAAATAGTGACGTCATCGTTGTCAGCGCCTCTCGACCAATTAGGTCGCAACAAATTAGAAAGCTAAGTTCACAGTGACCAGTTGACTGCAGATTCGTGTTGCCTTTTATGCGTTATCTGTATAAAATTGTTTAATTTAATTCAATTCTATTTGATTGGTGTGGGCCCAAATAAAAAAAAATTGGCCAAGTGCGAGTCAGACTCGCCCATGAAGGATTCCGTAGTAACTATAATAATATAATATAAATATTTAATTGACGAATAAAAAAAAACCTTAAAAATTTCTTAAAACTAGCTTACATTACATTTTTACAACTACGCTAAATAACTTTGTTTTTCATAGTGTTTGTATGAATTACAAAGTTATATTTGCGGTTTTAGAAAATATGCTGTATCTCAAAAACTGCTGACCCGATTTCGTTCAAACCAATTTTGGTTGAAAGTTTACATTAAGATTTACAGAGATTTTTTTTTTGTGTTTTCACTCCATTATTATAGAAGTTAGAGGGGGGGGACACATTTTACCACTTTGGAAGCTTATATCTTTTAAACGATTGAGTTTAAAAAAAAAGTAAAAAGTGATTTTAGAAACCCTTATATCATTTTTAAAGACCTGTCTATAGATACCACACACGCATAGGTTTCATGAAAAAAAATATTTTCAGTTCTAGTTCCATGTATGGGGACCCCCCTTTATTTTAAATATTATTTAATTTTTTTCTTATAATCGGAAAGCGGTTCACAGAATACATCTACCTACTAAGTTTCACATGTATAGTCTTAATAGTTTCGGAATAAAATGGCTGTGACATACGGACGGACGGACAGACAGACAGACAGACGGACAGACATATCGAAACTATAAGGGTTCCGTTTTTGCCATTCGGCTACGGAACCCTAAAAATATGTTGGTGCCAATAACTCAACATTCAAAATGAGTGATGTAAAAAATACATATTTTATGATGCAATAACTTTAATAGATGCTTATCAATGGAAGAAATACTGCGACCACGTGATACAAGAAGAAAATCTTATTTGAAATTTGGATGACATCATAGAAAACGCAGAACAAAATTCCTTCATCATAATTTATATAATATTACAAATGAAGATTCTAGTAACACAGATTAATTTTTATCCATTAAACTTAATCTTTTGAAATATAAATTTAATTTTGAATTTTTACTCCGTTGTGAAAACACCATTACCCTGCAGTTGTACTGATGACGTCACTATTTTCTTAACGTGACCCAACTATAGTTTTTCGCTGTTAACAATGTTGTTTACGTACAAGCTATTAATTACTTTAGTGACGATATACATATCTATCATTATGTAGCTACAAATAGATACATACTTTTAATGTTAATATTTTTAATATTGGACAAAACGTTCCTAGTCTTGGCACTGATAAAGGGTTATCGTTGAAACTGTTGAAATTGTAACAAGTTATCGGACTAGCTAAGAGGCCGCTGGCTATTAAATCTAACTCACGCGGCTATGATGTTTTTTTTTATTATGTATCATGTTATTTGAACGTTGCGTCCATTGTTTATTTTCGTGACTTAGAATCGTCGAGTCTTCACAATTATATATATTTTTTATTACTAGTTAGATTTCGGCGCATACGAGTACATTACCATCTTCGGCTTAGTATGATTTAATCGTATTATTTTAAGGTTTTGCTAGGAAGTAGCGATATTTTAAATAAGGTTCAGCTACATGATGAAACTTCATTATTCATGTTTTGGAGAATGAAGACACGGCTATACTTAACAAAGCTATAAACTTTTAGTAACCAACCTCCCTAATAAAGATTTGTGGCATGACATTCACAGCCCCTGTATAATGGTGCTCGATGTTCCATCAAATGCCGGGCCTTTCTTTTTTGCCAGAAGCATTCTATTGTTTGTCTTGGCCCATGTTTTTCAAACCATTTTTGTCACTATTACAGATCCCGAAGAAGTCACTAATTTGATTGAATTTTTTGTTTGTTTATTGATAATGGGCTCGCGTATGACCACCATCTCACCTGTTGGTAAGTGATGATGTGGTCGAAGATGGAGCACGCTTGCCTAGAAGTAACCTATTCACTCTTGAATTAAAGACTCCCAGGTTGAATGATTTAATTACTTATATTTTTTATTAATTCTTAACGAAAACTGTTAAAAACAAATCTAGTGTCTGAATTAAATGTTCCATCATGAGCAGTATGGAAAAAAATTGGCCAAGTGCGAGTCGGACTCGCCCATGAAGGGTTCCGTAGTAACTATAATAAATATAATATACTTAATATATTTATTTGAAAAAAAAAACAAAAAACCTTACAAATTTCTTAAAACTAGCTTATTTACAATTTTTGCAACTACGCCAAATAACTTTGTTTTTCATAGTATTTGTATGAATTACAAAGTTATATTTGCGGTTTTAGAAAATATACTGTATCTTAAAAACTGCTGACTCGATCTCGTTCAAACCAATTTTGGTTGAAAGTTTACATTAAGATCTACAACATATGTTTTTTTTTAGATTTTTCACTTCATTATTATAGAAGTTAGAGGGACACACACACACACACACACACACATTTTACCACTTTGGAAGCGTATATCTTTTAAACGATTAACTTTATGAAAAAGTCATTTTAGAAACCTTAATGTCATTTTTAAAGACCTGTCTATAGATACCACACACGTATAGGTTTCATGAAAGAAAATATTTTCAATTTCAATTCCATGTATGGGGAGCCCCCTTTATTTTAAATATTTTTTAAATTTTCTCTTAAAATCGGAAAGCGGTTCACAGAATACATTACCTACCAAGTTTTACATGTATAGTCCTAATAGTTTCGGAATAAAATGACTGTGACATACGGACGGACGGACAGACAGACAGACGGACAGACATGTCGAAACTATAAGGGTTCCATTTTTTGCCATTCGGCTACGGAACCCTAAAAATCGGTTCAGTGGTTGTAATGGTATTGGTAGCCTAATTAAGTCTCGCCTCGTGCTTCTCACTTGTTGATCATGCTTATGACTCCTGAGACAGCGCCAAGAGACCTATTTATCCAGTCTAGCGTCACTAAAAATCACGAACTTCTAATACTAACACCATTAAAGTGTTAATTTCGTTAAATGTAGTTCCTAAGTAGGGCATCATACTAGGTCAGCATTTTTATAATACTGTATCGACTTATTGAGTTATTGATAGGTGTCATTATGCATGACTTAAGGTGTAAACTAAAAGATTGTACGCCTAGAATTGGGTTTGGGGAATTGAGTTCTATGGTGACTGATTAGAGAAGTGTAGAAGGAGAAGACATTCGTTGCATTGACCACAAGTAAATCCAAATGACAAGATAATGATGTGTACCATAATCATCCTGTAATGTTGGGAACATTACAGGGACACCTTCTCTTTTTGAGAGGGAATGGGCCGTAATCCAACATGCAGGCAGGTTAGTGGATGTTACATGTCTTCAATATTAAGGTTTAAGAATAACTTTGTTTCTCATAAGAATTGCATATTCCTTTCTAGGACATGCCGGTTTCCTCACGATGTTTTCCTTTACCGTTTTGAAAATAGAGATGATACAAAGTGACTATATTTGAGTTGTAAGTCGTGCCCCGTAACCACTGGGCCACAACTGCACCAATTATGTGTAGAATATGATTACTACGTAACGCACATAAATACTTTTAAAACTTATTACCTTATATTTGAGTTGTAAGTCGTGCCCCGTAACCACTGGGCCACAACTGCACCAATTATGTGTAGAATATGATTACTACGTAACGCACATAAATACTCTTAAAACTTATTACCGTTGCAAATGATGTCATTCAAGTGTCTCTTGATTTTTATCAACGCATCTTCTCCGAAATTCTCAATTTCGGTTTATAAACATTCAAATGCGGTCTCTTTGGTATCACCGACTATCGGAACATCTGGCGTTTGCGAGAAGGCTGCTCTGTCTATACGAATATTATAAAGAGGTAAAATTGGTTTGTAAGTTTGTATGTATGGGTAATCTACGGAATAAATGAGCCGATTATATTTTTAGGGTTCCGTAGCCGAATGGCAAAAAACGGAATCCTTATAGTTTCGATATGTCTGTCCGTCCCATACATGGAACTAGAACTGAAAATATATTTTTTCATGAAACCTATGAGTGTGTGGTATCTATAGACAGGTCTTTAAAAATGATATAAGGGTTTCTAAAACCACTTTTTCATAAAGTCAATCGTTTAAAAGATATAAGCTTCCAAAGTGGTAAAATGTGTGTCCCCCCTCTTACTTCTGTAATAATGGAGTGAAAAATCTAAAAAATATATGTCTGTAGATCTTAACCAAAATTTGTTTGAACGAAATCGGGTCAGCAGTTTTTGAGATACAGCATATTTTCTAAAACCGCAAATATAACTTTGTAATTCATACAAACACTATGAAAAACAAAGTTATTTAGCGTAGTTGTAAAAATGTAATGTAAGCTAGTTTTAAGAAATTTTAAGGTTTTTTTTTATTCGTCAAATAAATATTTATATTATATTATGATAGTTACTACGGAATCCTTCATGGGCGAGTCTGATTCGCACTTGGCCAATTTTTTTATTGTAGTAAGAAGCATTATTGGTGTATTTATAGTCTATAGCACTCTATAGACGATAAATTATACCGATAGCCACGCAGACGAAAACACTGTCGTAGAGCTAGTTTAATAATATAAAAATAAGAATTGCAGCAAAAATGCAGTTCATTCTATACTTGCCCTTAATTTTACATATTATAGCTAGAGTAATTTAAGAACATGAACTTAGTCTACAAACAAGAAAAAAGATTTTAAATTGTTATAAGCAATTCAAGCGTTCACAAATTCTCTTGTGCTCAGTTCACTAAACAATTTGAGGGCCCCTTCACAACTCGAGCCTTATTGTTTGGTGTTGAGCTCCCCATTCAGCCTATAGATGGGTAAGTAATTGCTGTAAAAATATTTAGTTATACATTATTATGAAATTCAGAAAAGTTTTAGTCTTCTCGTCTATGTTTTAGTAACTACTCTGTCTATTAATGCTTAACTTTAATACATAGTTAAAGTACACACATATAAATTAGTTAAAGTACACACGTATAAATTTTGCTTTGTCTCAGTAATTTGCGGGGATTTTAAAAATAACATAATATTAGTATCGTCTTTGTTCTGGGTGGTCATTTAGATCGCGAATGTATTATCAGCGACGGATGTGTAGGGCGGAAGGCCGGCTCTGACGAACCGAGTGGCCATATCGGACACAGCGTGACCTATCCAAAGAGATCTCATATATGTATACAAATTTTATTGTCCATCGTACATACATCGTATCTAAACTCAAATTACAAAACATAGTGTGTTATTGAGGACATGACAGCATGAGGTTCCAAATCTGAGCTTGTCAACTATAAATAACGTGGTACTCAAATATTCTTAGTTGTTATGTGAAATTACAAGGAAGCCTGTTACCATAATAATGACCAAGACAAAAAGCGCATCCCGAAATGCTATGTTATTTTTGTTGCTTAGTGCCCGTTTCGGAGAACGGCACGAGCGGGCGAGCGGGCGGGAGCGGTCGTCGCCTCGCACAGGGCCGCATTCCACGGCGTGCTGTACCTGTTTCTATCTGTGTGGGTTTTTCTGTTAAGCTTAGCTACCTTGACTATTAAACCTAGCTGAACTTTAGATTCTAGCATTTTCTACTTGAACACAGTATGTTCATAATTTTGATTAAAAAACTTTTTAACAAAAAAAAAAAAAAAGACTTAAAAAAAACAGCAAAGTGAAAAATAACTTTAATTTTCGTGTTTTGTCAACGGGAAAATGGGACCAACTAGAAAATCCTTTCAAACAAAAAGAATTTTGCAAAGGGTTCAGCCATCTTCGAGTAATCGGAGAACATACATAAAAAACATTCCGAGGCACTGAGAACTTCGTCCTTTTTTTGAAGTGAGTTAATAATAGCAAGCTGTTATATAGGGCAAACTAATGTACTCATGATAGTTACAAGAGCTTTTCTCTGTAGTTTGTAAGGTATTTTGTTGCTTATAGCTGTTCCTTAAAATTAGTAATAATGAAGTAGATAGATAGATAGAATATACTTTATTGTACACCAAAAATTTAAACACACCTATTATATTTTTTTCTCTATGTCCTCTGATGACTCCTTTCATTCAGTTTTTGATTCTGCAAATTCTTCTGCTGATGCAAGTTTCTGTTCCTTGCCTGACACTGTCAGTGACTTTGTGCATCGCAGCTTCAGCCAACAAAATGAAAGCTTTTTCAATGTCTGCCATATAAATGCACAGAGTGTTCCTAGTCATTATAGCGATCTGTATGACACCTTTTCTAATGCTAATGTACATGCCGTTCTGGTTTCTGAGAGTTGGCTCAAACCCCATCTTCTTTCCACTGCCTACTCTCTTCCTGGTTTCATTCTCATCCGGAATGATAGAATTGGAAAGGGAGGAGGTGGTGTAGCTATCTACCTTCGCAGTGATTTTTCTTTCAAAATAGTAGCCAGTTCTCCTTCGCAATATTGCGCTTCTGCAGAGTACCTCTTCCTGGAAATTTGCGTTAAGGGTGTCAAGGCTCTACTAGGCGTTGTCTATTGCCCGCCTGCCGTTAATTATTTTTCCAACCTTGAACTGGCACTTGAATCTATAGGTTCTGAGTATGCACATTGCGTCATCATGGGTGATTTCAACACAGACCTTTCTCGCTCAACCCCTCCTTCCCGAAAACTCCTTCACATCCTTGAGTCCGTTAGTCTCCATGTTCTTCCACTGCAGCCCACTCATTTTAATGTGTCTGGTGATGATACGTGGCTCGACTTGATCCTAATATCCACTCCTTCCTTGGTTTCATCTCATGGCCAATGTCCTGCACCTGGTTTTTCCCATCATGATCTCATTTTCCTCTCCTATATCTTAAAGCCACCTAAACCTCTTCCTAAAGTTCTGCACATGCGTTGTTATGCGCGCATGGATGTTGAAAAGCTGCATCAAGATGCGTCAGAAATTGATTGGGACCAGCTTGCAGCGGCAACGACAATTGATGACAAACTGCGTATCTTCAATCAGGCTGTCCTTGCTCTCTTCGATGAACATGCTCCTGTTCGTAGGGTTAAACTTAGGCGAGCGCCAGCCCCTTGGATGTCACCAGGGGTTCGTTTAGCGAGGAGGTGCAGGGATCGGGCTTTTCGGAAGTTTAAAAAGGATCGCAGTGAACAGAATAAAAACTCCTACAAAATTGCAAGGAATCGGTGTAATCAGGTGATACGCAACGCTAAACGCCGCCATATTCTTGAAAACATTTCATCTTCTTCGCCTGCTGATATCTGGAAATTCCTTGGAACTCTCGGTATTGGCAGGCCAAGTCATGTTGATTTTCCTAAAGCAATCATTTTGGATGATATCAACCGTCATTTTACTACCACTTGTAATTTGGACCCCCTTATTTTATCTCAGACGGTTGATTTTGTCACTAGTTTGCCTGGTCCAATTATTGAACCATTTAAGTTTTCACCAGCCACCTTGGAAGAAATTAAAAAGATTATCCTGTCCATTAAATCCAAAGCTGTAGGCCATGATAACATCAGTCGTGGTATGGTTACCTTGATCCTTGACTGTCTTCTCCCGCCAATTACCCATATCATTAACTTCTCCTTAGATTCCGGGCAATTTCCGTCCTTATGGCGTATGGCCTATGTCCGTCCACTTCCTAAAATATCGAATCCTTCCCTGTCTAATCATTTTCGACCTATATCCATTCTCCCTTTCCTGTCAAAAGTGCTCGAGGCCTGTGTTCACAAACAGTTTTCTGCGTTTGTTTACCGCAATAACCTTGTAAGCCCGTTCCAGTCTGGATTCAGACCTGGGCACAGTACATCCTCTGCTCTTCTTAAAGTGACTGGTGACATTAGAGAAGCTATGGAGGATACTAAAGTTACTGTATTAGTATTAATTGATTTCTCCAATGCCTTTAACGCGGTCAGTCACGATATACTCCTTGCTATCCTCTCCCATCTTATGGTTTCTTCCGAGGCGCTGGAATGGTTCTCTTCTTATCTTCGGGGACGTCAGCAGTCGGTACGCGTTGATGAGAGATCTTCGAGTTGGCGTGGCCTGGATGCTGGTGTTCCACAAGGCGGTATTCTTTCTCCATTATTATTCTCTATCTTCATTAACTTTATTACTCACTGTCTTCGGTGTTCGTATCATCTTTATGCCGATGATCTTCAATTATATACAGCTGTACGGGTAGAAGGTTTGTCGGACGCTATAGGGGATGTAAACCGGGATTTGGAGGCTATCAATGACTGGTCTGATAGATTTGGAGTGTCAGTAAACCCCTCAAAATGTCAGGCCATCGTTATTGGTAGTTCACGTATGATGGGTAGAGTGGCGGCTATCTCTCTACCTCCTATTATTTTTAATGGTGTCGTCATTCCCATTAGCTCCAGCGTAAAAGATCTCGGTTTGCATCTTGACTCGACACTTGGCTGGCAAAGTCAAGTATCTAGTGTCAGCAAAAGGGCCAATGGCACTTTGCGTTCTTTTTATCGTCTGAGGAACTTTTTGCCTGTTAAGACAAAGACTATGCTTGTGCAGACTTTAATTTTCCCTATGATTGACTATGGTGACGTGTGCTACTACGACCTGAATGCGGTCTTGCTGGATAAGCTTGACCGTATTCTTAATAACTGCATTCGTTTCATATTTAATTTAAGGAAATATGACCATGTCTCAAGTTTCAGGTCTGAGCTTAAATGGATGACCATTCGTCAGAGGAGAAGTTTGCGCGCTTTGACAACGCTTTTCTCACTACTCAACTCTCCCAACCCACCTTCTTATCTAATATCTCACTTTCAATTTCTATGTTCTTCACACAATAAGAATCTACGTTCATCCAATAATCTTCTCTTACTCTGTCCTTCTCATACTTCTGACTTTGTTCATTCTTCTTTTCATATCCAGTCCATTCTCCTCTGGAATGCGCTTCCTCTCGAGATCAGGACGGCTGACAATCGCTACGCATTTAAAAAGAAATTGCGGATCCACTTTCTTCACCAATAAGCAGAATTTCTATATTTAATTTTCAATTACCTCTAAAGTATATATGTATGTATATGTATTTATATAAATATTTATTCATATATATTATTTATGTAGATTTCTATTTTATGATATTAGGTTTTTTTGTTTTATCACTATTATTATAATTATTTATCCAATATAATGTTCACGTACATATTGCACCTTCCACTCTATCTCTTCACCACTCATGGTTGACTGGTAGAGAATGCCTACGGCATTAAGTCCGCCTTTGTACCTATGTGCATAAAGTGTAAATAAATAAATAAATAAATAAATAAGTAGTAAATATTTGATTGTTACAGTTTGGTTTTATTGTAATTATGTTTTGTTCAATCACTATAACAATTGTAACAATTAAACTTGGTTCAACCAAACTTTTCTTATACGTGTCGATAAATCGGTGCCCCCCTGCACCGATGATATTTACTAGCTATTACTAGCTGACCTTACGAACTTCGCACCGCTATATTTTCGATATTTTCTCACCTTTTAAACCTTCCTGTATGAGAGGGAACACAATACAAAAAGAATTAATGATATCAGTCCACCCGTTCTCTAGTTTTAGCGAGACTAACGAACAGCATTTCATTTTTATATATGTATAAGAGTAGCTGACCCGACGAATTTCGCACCGCCATATTTTATCCATATGTCTTACCTTTTAAACCTTCCCCGTGTTAGAGGGAACGTAATACAAAAAGAATGAATAAAATCTGTCCAGCTGTTCTCGAGTTTTAGCGAGACAAACGAACAGTAATTGATTTTTATATATAATATTATTTGCATAGTAGTATATATAGCAACATAGCAATATAAAGTCACACTAACTAAAGTAGCAGTACATCTGTTGCCGGTTTTTTTTAATGTTATACTAATTTCAAATTTATATACCTATGGATTTTTTATCAGTCTTTTTATCAGTATCATCTACATTTTGAGATTGTTGTCAAAGTTCAAGAATTCCATCGTTTTAACATATTATGTATTTCATTACTTTGTACAAACTCCGTCCGTTACTTATTAAAATATTGAGTTGGTTCAAATTAAAATCAAGGGAGTAGGGCTTATAATTCACAAGATGTTTACTAGTTTTTTTTAAATTAAATGGTACAATGTTATGAAATATCCAATCAATCCATCAATCGCCTGGCTCATTAGCGGTTGGCCCTCTTAGCCATAAAATATGCAAAAAGACTTTTGACAAATATTAATTACTTAAAATCAAGATATTTTAAAGTTATTAAGCTGTAATCATTGCATAGTTATTTATGCAGTGATTATTGTGCAACAAGGAATAATTAATTTTGTAAACTAGGTATAATCATTTCTACACCCAAAATTAGATTTTTTGTTGTGTTGGTTACAAACTTATATGAAGGGAAAATACAGCCTATACCAGTGACACTTTAATGCTCATAGAATTCAGCAAGCCAGTACGGTCCTGTGCATGTAGGGCAGCGGGGCGGCGGGGGACGCGAGGCAGCGCGAGAGTATCTCGGCCCAAAGCGGCCGCCAGTGCAGTGAGCGGCGCGCGGAGAGCCCGGACCGCGTCATGGCTCTACGCGCTTTGTTTATCTTTTCGGCGCTTATCGCCGGCGGCGCCGCCGTGTACAGCAGGGAGCGCGACCGCCTGCGCGCCGACCCTCGCCTCTACGACCGATCGTGTGAACTCAGCTCTTGCTACCCCGCCACAGGCAACCTGCTTATTGGACGAGAATCGAGACTTTTTGCCTCTTCCACGTGCGGCGGACAGGGACGTGAGCGTTACTGCATCGTGTCGCATTTGGAACCGAAGAAATGCTTTTGGTGTGACTCGACCAACAGTACCATCCGCAACCCTTTTCTTAACCATCGAATACAAAACATTATCTATAAGTATTACCCGGGAACGCGAACGAAATCCTGGTGGCAGTCTGAAAATGGCAAAGAAAATGTAACAGTGCAACTCAATATGGAGGCAGAATTTCATCTTACGCATTTGATAATACAGTTTAAGACTTTTCGACCCGCAGCTATGTTGGTAGAGAGATCTTTCGACTTTGGGAAGACCTGGCGTGTGTATCGATACTTTGCACATAACTGCGACGAGCACTTCCCAGGCGTTCCGAAGCATACACAGCGCTCTTTGACAGAAGTGGTATGTGAATCGCGTTATTCTGGTGTATCCCCATCGACGGAAGGTGAAGTGATATTTAGAGTTTTACCACCTAATATAAATGTAACCAACCCCTATTCGGAAGAAGTGCAAAACTTATTACGTATGACCAATCTCAGAATCAATTTCACCAAACTCCATACCCTTGGTGACGATAAATTGGACAACAGAGCAGAAATTCAAGAGAAATACTATTACTCTATTTATGAAATGACTGTGAGAGGTTCTTGTTCGTGTTACGGACATGCATCCCGTTGTTTACCAATGCCAGGAGTGGAGTCCAAGAACAATATGGTACACGGACGCTGTGAATGTACTCATAATACGCGTGGCTTAAACTGTGAGTACTGTGAAGACTTTTATAATGATCTTCCGTGGCAACCAGCTGTTGGAAAAACTTCAAATGCCTGCAAGAGGTGTACATGTAATAATCATGCAACGACTTGTCATTTTGATCCTGCTGTATACAATAAAACTGGTAAAATTAGTGGAGGTGTGTGCGATAACTGTCAACACAACACTATGGGTGTTAATTGTGAACGGTGTAAGCCTAAGTTTTATAAAGACCCTAACTTAGATATCCAAAGTCCAGATATATGTAAAGCTTGCGATTGTGATCCAGAAGGTACCACAGATAAAGAGATTCTTTGTGATGATGAAACAGATACCGCTAATAACAAAACTGCTGGTCGCTGCCTTTGCAAGACTAACGTCGACGGAGCCAGGTGTGACAGATGTAGCGAAGGGTTTTGGAACTTTGACCCTCTCAATCCCGATGGTTGTGAATCTTGCACCTGTAACAACTTAGGTACAATTAACGAAAGAGGATGTGACGCTATATCTGGAAATTGTTTCTGCAAACGCCATGTTACAGGAAGAAATTGTGATCAGTGCTTACCAGAATTTTACGGTTTGTCAAATAGTGATGACGGATGTCAACCTTGTGACTGCGACTTTGGTGGTTCATTAGACCGGGACTGTGATGTGATAACAGGACAATGTAAATGTCGACCAAATGTTACTGGTCGTCGCTGTGATCAACCTATACAAAACTTCTTCGTCGGACCGCTCGACTCTTTTGTTATCGAAGGCGAATCGAGTCAGTGCGATTCCCAAATTGACGATAACGCCATTCAAAGTCAATTGTGTCACGTAGTCATTAGGGAAAATTATCCAGATGGTAGGAAAGAGACCTGGACCGGACCTGGTTTTATGAAGCTTCCTGAAAGCAGCACACTAGTATTCGTTATTAATAATATAGAAAAGAGTATGAATTACAATGTTTTAATTAGGTACGAGCCGCAATCACCTATAAGCTGGGAAGAGGCAACTATATTAGTGAAGAGACCACTCCCGATTGATTCAGACTCCCCATGCGCAAATGTGCGACCTGAAGAGGATACCATAAACACCAACCTTCCAGCAAATCAACGTAGTGTATTAGTGAAACCAGCCATATGTTTGGAAAAAGGCAAAGAAACCGAAATTCGTATTTATTTAGGACGCCAAGACCCACGTGCTCCAAATTCAAGAGCTTCTATACTAATTGATTCTATTGTTCTTATTCCATCGTTTGATGACCTACCATTTTTGGCAAATAATAGTTCAATGAGAGAAGAGTTCGACCGCTTTAATTGTGGTGATCCATATTATTATGACTTAAATAGAGAAAATGTTCCAGAAATTTGTAAAAAATATCATGCGAGTATCGGATTCTACATCAGAAACGGATCTCAGTCGTGCCAGTGTGATCCAACAGGGTCTAAGAGCCATCAGTGCGATCAATATACTGGTTATTGTCAATGTGTGGAAAATATTGTTGGAGCTCGATGCGATCGCTGTGCTCCCGGGACATACGGTTTCAGTAAATTTGGTTGCAAACGTTGTGACTGTAACAGCATAGGGTCTCTAGATAACTTTTGCGACGCCACGAGTGGACAGTGTAAATGTAGAGCCAATACGTATGGTCGAGCGTGTGACTTGTGTCAGCCTGGTTATTTCAATTTTCCCAATTGTCAACAATGTGACTGTAATGGACACGCAATTGAATGTGATGATAAAACAGGAGCATGTAAAGAATGCAGAGACTACACAGAGGGGCACCGTTGTGAAAGATGCGTTGAAGGATATTATGGTGATCCAAGACTTGGAATCGACATACCTTGTAGACCATGTCCATGCCCAGGGATTATAGGTGATCCTAATAAGAGTAGTCACGCAGACCGCTGTGAATTAGACCCCGAAACAAAAGATGTAGTTTGTGAATGTAAAGAAGGCTATGCCGGACCACTATGCGATGTTTGTGCTGACAATTATTATGGTGATCCAATTAAAGGTACTTGCGAGCAGTGCGAATGTAACGAAAATATTGATGTAACTAAACCTGGTAATTGTGACCCCTACACTGGAAAATGTTTACAATGTCTCCATAATACAGCTGGTGACCATTGTATAGTGTGTGCTGAAGGATTCTATGGAAATGCTCTAGAAAAATCGTGTTATCCTTGTAACTGCTCTGATTTAGGCACTAATTTCACAATAGGAAATTGTGATAGGAACACAGGCCAGTGCCCATGTTACAAGAATGTGATGGGTATAAATTGCGATCAATGTACGGAAAATCATTGGAGGATAGCCTTAGGAACGGGTTGTGATCCATGTGAATGTGATCCTATTGGATCATTGTCTCCGCAGTGTAATCCATACATCGGAAAATGTGAATGTAAACCAGGCCACGGAGGTAGACAATGTGATCAATGTCAAGAAAACCATTGGGGTATTCCCAACATTGAATGTTATGAATGCGATTGTGACTTATATGGTTCCCTTTCACGACAGTGCATGCGAGAAAACGGCTCGTGTATTTGTAAACCAGGAATCGGTGGATATAAGTGTGACACGTGTGCTAGAGGGTACTTAGGTGAAGCCCCTCAGTGTTATGCCTGTGGTGAATGTTTCGATAATTGGGATCGATTAATCGACGACTTACGTATACAAACAGAGTACGCAATTGGTAATGCTAGTAAAATCAAAGTAGTAGGCGCTACTGGAGCCTACACAAGAGATTTTGATGAAATGACTAAAAAGCTATCTGAGGTCGAAAATATGCTTGACAGTGCGAAGCAAGGACAGACAACTGTCAAGGACTTACTATCTAATGTGACCAGCTTGCAAAATTTATTATCTGAAGCTGACGAAAAAGTTAAGCATAGTAATGAAAATCTTAATGCTCTTACGTCTAAAATAAACCTTGGTAACGTAACTTTGGAGGGATTAAGGGCTAGTATCGAAAATTTAAAAAGCAAAACTACTGAATTAGGAAATAATGCGACCAAATTACAGGAGGCTAACTTGGAAGGAGCTCTTAATTTGACCCGTGAAGCTAAACAAAGAGCTATTGAGGCTGCTGACGATGCTGAAAATGTGCAAACTGTAATCGCAAATACTGATCGACAAATTAAAAACACTGACCGACTCATTGAAACGCAATATACAAACTTCAATAATACTCAAAATGATAATGATAAAAAATTAGATAGTATCCGTGATCAACTGTCCCAGTTGCAATCACAGATGCCAAAGTTAAATGAAAAAATGTGTGGTCAAGAAAGTGATAGTTGTGATATTTGCGGGGGTGCTGGATGTGGAAAATGTGGTGGCATATCTTGTGACCAAGGAGCTGTTACCAAAGCAGAACAAGCTTTAGATTTTGCAAACAAGACGGAATACCGAATTAAGGAACATGAACTCACTGCAGAGGATCTTTTCAAATTAATATCTACAGTAAAACAAGATACAGTTGATGTCAGATCAAGAGCGAAGGACCTTTTCAACAAAGCTTCCGAATTTAAAACTTCCACAGAAAGAGTAACAAATGAAAGCCAAGGTTTAACAGCTGAATTGAAAGAATTCCTATCAAATACCTCTAACACTCCTGCAGACGTCAGAACTTTAGCTAACGATATTCTTAAATTGTCCATAAGTATACAGCCCAAAGAAATTACAGAATTATCGCAGCGTATCAATTCATCAGTTTCGCAGTTGACTGACATCGAGAACATAATTGCAGAAACTAAACCCGATTTAGAACGAGCTAAAGCTTTGAAACTCAATGCTACAACAGTTAATAAAGCAGCTAACTTAACTTTGGAGATGGCAAATAAAGTATTAGATGCTTTGGATGAAGCGCAGGCAGCCCAAGATGCCGCAGAAAACGCAATTGATAAAGCCAAGAATGATATAGAGGCAGCTAAAAATGATTTAGTTCCTATAGCCACGGAAACAGAGCAAGCACAGAAACAAGCAAATGAAACAAAGGAAGAAGTTGAAGGGTTGCGTTTGCGGCTTTCTGACTTACAGAAAGACATATTGAAGATAGAAAGTGATGCAGATCAAGTGAAACAAGAAGCAAAAGATGTTGTCAGTCGCGCGGAAGGGGCTGAGCAATCGGCACGGCTGTTGAGGCAAGATTTCAAACGCACTAATATGTCTCTTGCTGAACGTGCTAGTCAAACTTCGAATTCGAGAGAACGAGCGCAACTTTTACTAAAACGTGCTACAAAGCTAGCTAGTGACACTCAATCCCAACTTAAACTTCTAGCTAACATGGAAGAATTGTATAACGATCACAACGTACAACTGAATACATTAGAAAGGGAAATAGCCGACCTCAATGCGCAAATGAACGAATACCTGTACCAAATCACAGTACGGTCTGATAACTACAGGTCTTGTACAACGTAAATACTCGAATCTACAGTTTTTGTCATCTGAATATTTTTCAAGTAACTATACTTAAGCAGATTTTTTTCGACTGTGGTTGCTGTTTCCATTTGTGCCATAATGCTGTTTATTTTGCAGTGTTTAGTCATTGTTCGTTGTAATGATATAATATATAGTGAAAATACATTGTGTTTGTATTATATTGCAAGAAGTGTGGGTTGCAACAAAAGTAACGTAATGCGCATCTCGATATATCATTACTTGTACTTACTGTGAAAACTCAAAACATATTTTGTTTGCATTTGAAATAGTTACTATGTTCTAAAATTATTCGTTTATCTCAAAACCTGCACAATTATAGAATACTTTCAAAAGACCATAGATATATGAAAAGATTTAATTGTTCCTAAAAAGTTAGGGAGTTTAGTTATTCCTAAAATTGGGCAATTCATTAGCTAGTTGAGGCTAACAAGTTTCGGATTGTTTTTCCAGTGACTCTGAGCACTAACAAATTACATGTATAATTATAAAAATCATCATATATATATACATATATATATATCCAAAAAAATTATTAGGATCATCAATAAAATTAGATTTATTTGTTTGTAAGTACTTATAATTATATTTTGTATCTTTATTTAGATGATTATTCCAAAGAATTACATAATATTTTCCAATGTGGTGAAATAATGTGGATATAAAAAATGTAAACTTACATTTTATTAAAAAGTAAGGGTTTCAACAACTATTGTTAATTATAGGTAATTTATGAGCATTATATTATGTTTGTGCTGTTTTGCCATAAAATATATATTATGTGTGTCTTTATAAAATAAATAAGTCTATAGTTTGTACTATACATTAGTACTAGGTAAATGCTGTATCATCATAGGTATATTTATATAAATACATTGTGTAAACTCAAAATGTGAATAAACTTAAATACACTATAACTTCGTAAGACCCTGTATTTAAAACTGCTTTATCTTTTTGTTGTATGGGTACCAAGAATATAAGGCTATATTTTTTTTTCGAAAAAATCAGCAACTTGTTATAAGGTATTTCGTGCGTTTACATCAAAAAGTATTCTTCTAGTTGGAATATAATATGTATTCATGATCATAATTCTACATTTCACGTTTAAGTTTATACTATTCCCTTAATTTTATATAGATATCTAAGTACCAGTCCCATGGCTGATAAGCATGCATTTAATTATTAATAATTATTGAGATTGTTCATTTTATTCAATTAATTTAGTCATTCTATTGCATTTGAGACACTATTCTGTATTTTCATAACATATACGAGGCACCAATACTTAATTGTTAATAAAACTTTGCCATAAACTTTTTTAGTTTTACTACTCTACAACCTTTCTAATAGGTACCTTCTGCGTAGCTAGCATTATCTCTTACTATAAAATAATAAATTATTAGAATTGGGTATAAGTACATGTCAAATAGTTACTATACATGTTAATATGGCGGCTTCATACTTCCTTATCAGTGTGTAACAATGTCGCAGGTCAAAATCAGAATATTAGTTATTACATAAATAATGACTTTTTTAGTTACGATGATCCATGACTTTTGTAACTTTATTTCTTCAGCTTTAATTGTTTTTACCATTAAACTTTTACATAAGTAGATTTGTGCTCCTTCATTCATTAAAAAGTTACAATTCGGGATTTTGGTATGGGAGAGAGTAGGTACCCGGATTAGTTCAATGAATAATCTTCAAAAAAAGTATCCGTAACAGTAATGAAAATAGTCGTATCTCGCTAACATTTAACTTTGATACTTAAGCTACCAACGATATGAGTTTTTAGCTTGCATCTTTCAAATGAGATTTTAACGCAAAATAGATAAGAGTAGGCTAGACCCTGATTTCTGAATAAAACATTTGAAGTTATTAATTTGTTTAAGGGTTTATGGTATGGTAATGGTCAGAAGTTAATTATTTCTCAAGTTCTACTTGAGCTAGAAAGCCTATCAATTTTTAGCATTAAAATAGGATTTGTCAAGTTTCGTAATCAATCGAAGGTTGATATTCAAAGTAATTCTAACCTAGGTAATTAATCGCAATTATAGCAATAGAATGTGGATATAGATATATGAACATAAAATTTGTATTCAAAGACAGCACTAATGTGGTCAAATTAGCAAAGCCAGAAGACGGGCTAAATCCTTCAGTGTAATGTACCAGTCAGATCAGCATCACCGATGAAAATAGAGACCCAAAGAACGGCACCATTAATGTACGTCGTAAAAACTCGTCGGACTTTGTATCTATCCGTTGTAAAAACACTCATGTCATCATAATTTAATTATACACCTTTATAAGGACCTAGTTGCATGAAAGGTAGAAACAGCTGACGTGAATTTTATAGATTGAGTTGCACTTTTAATAGACAGTGGCCGAGTCCCTGTTTTTAGGGTTCCATAGTCGACAAGGACCCCTATTGTTTCGTAGTGTACGTCTGTCTGTTCGTTTGTCTGCGGCTTAGCTCAGAAACGATTGGTACTAAAATGCTGAAATTTGGCATGGATATACATATACATATTAATCACGCCAAGAAAGTAGTAAAATAAAATCATACTAATAGATTCAGTGACCCTTTTGCGAAATATTAAGCTTCAAAGTTCTAATTTTCAAGTGATAGAATTAGATTAGTAGTCACGATAGTAGTACCTACATATAACGAAGTTAAAAGGAAAACTATCCGACCTAAGTTGACTGCACAAATTTACTTGTAATAGTCCACCAACTGTATTACTTGCTTTCGAAAAAATATTTGGATCAAGTTCTTATTTGTGTAAAACAGAGTGCTTAGTTTTTGTTAAAGCATGGTACGGAGCTCACGGTCAGCTTCTCCGTCTGACATTTGGCGCTGTAGTAAACTACGGAATCCTACACTGCGCGTGGCCCGACACGCACTTGGCCGGTTTTTTTTTTTTGTTGTTGCATGCCAAGAGGAATGCGTCATTGAGGAGTTTAAGATTAAAGTACGATTTTTCCTTCTATTTTTTATTCCAGGTGGTTGTATTTAGAACCGATACTCTCCAATGATGATGGTGAATTAGGAGTCAAGTTCCGGAAAGTGGACCAGGGATTCCGGCAAGTTACTCGGATCTTAGAAACAGATCCCCGACTATCTGCACTGCTGCAGTCTTCGAGACTTCAACCTATGCTAGATTCTATATCAGAACAACTTTTAGCTTGCCAGTCTGCTTTAAATGTTTACATTGATGTAAGTAAAACTTATAAAACAGTTAAAATAAATATAATATGTTATCATAATTATCTAGTCTCAGTTTACCAATTTTTAAACCGTAAATAATCTATCTATCTATAATTGAACAGCAATTCCAACTTGATGAAGTTAAAATAATCACGAATCAGGTTTTTTACTTGTACGGTTAAGCAGTTTTCATTTACATGACGTCATTCATGTCACCGTCTTAAACTTAGTTTTAAATTATTATTGATTGGTTTGCGTTTGAACACTATCTCACCTGATGATAAGTGATGCCAAATAAATGTTTTCCATCGTTGGTCACATACCTATAACCTAATCACTTAATTATGTGATCAACAATGTAGTACAATTGACCAGACCCTAAGCTCGTCATGATTGACCTAAATACGCCTAAGTTAAAGCTATTAGGAAACAGACTCTACATCAGCTCGTGCATTAGATACGTATGTATCTCTCAGCAACTGAGTAGATTTTCGGCTGATCAGCGGGATCCAGTCACGAAAATTCCGCATGGAGAGTTATACGATGCTTTTCCTCTTAATCGGAATGTGCTAGTGACCCGTAGGTTTCAGCTGTGGCAGTAGTGAGGGACGGCAGAATTTCGATTCGACTTAGCCTTAGAGCAAAATTCAAAACATTTTATTTCACATAGGCTTAAATGGGCACAAATGTATAATTAGAAACTCAAAATATGTACTTTACTATCTGGTGTATATAAAGCAAGTTGGTTTCCACTTTGACTAATGTGGTTATCGGGGTGTTCAGTTCAGCTAGCTACACCTTTCTTCACATCCTGTTGAAAGTTCTCTTCTTAACTAACATCATTTAGTCGAAACTCGAAAACTATTATCTACCTGTATCCAAATATTAGAAAAAAAAAACATGTGAAGTGTATTATTGTTTCTACATGTGGTATTTTTCGGGTATGAAGAATATTAATAATACGTCAACATTTAAGTCTCAGCAAGATATTTTATCTAGTTTAATGAAACCATTAATAAAAAAAATACGTACTAAAAGTGAAACTTTGAAGTCAAATAAAATCAAGTTCGGTGGTGATTTGGTGCTTTAATAAAATACTTAGTATTTGAAAAACAGAAACTTAGTATTTGGATCAAAAAGTTATGAATACCGGATATCTCCTTAGCTACAGTCGATACATATCAGCTATATTATGATTACATTGTAAGACTTCATTAAATTATTCGGAGACATGTTTCTAGGAAAAACGCGCAATATTCCCGAGACTTTACTTCCTGAGCGACGATGACTTGTTGGAACTACTTGGCCAGGCCCGCGCCGGCGCTGAAGGCAGGGAGGCTGTCATGCAAACACATCTCAAGAAACTATTCCCTGGCATCACAGGGGTACGACTCGGTCCTGAAGACATGTCGATTACCGCGTTGACTAGTCATTACGGAGAAACATTCCAGTTGGATCACCCAGTCGATATTGACTGCCCGGTAGAGGTATACCATGTTTCACCATCTCTGTTATTGTTTAATTACTAGCTGACTGAGCTATCAGCTATTTCCAGAAAAAAAAATAACCTACGACCTCAGAATAACCTCAGACCTAACAAATACATGTTAGAAGGAGTTCCATAACAAAAACTGTGACACGAGATTTTTATGCATACCTATATTAGATGTACATATTTTGGGTGACCTACTCATACCATCAATCGATAAAACCATTTTATTTCTATTCATAGGTATGGCTGAAGAATTTAGAAGCTGAAATGCGAGCATCATTAAAGAGCATGACCTTAAAATGCATAGTCACAAATTCACTACAGGAGCAGGATCCATTTTCGCTTCCAACGCAAATACTGTGTCTGGCACAAAACATACGCTTCACAGAGCAGGCAGAAAGGGCCATTACTTCCAAAGAATTACATAAGTTAAAAACAAATGTTGAAAAAGAGAATTCGTACTACGCTTCAGCCGAAATAGAGGACGAAAGTGAGCGACGTAAAAGGCAGGCGCTCATATTACAATGTTCTCATTATTTGTCTGTCATCAGAATTTTGATAGACAACAATATTGTGTCGACTAGCGACTGGCTTTGGCAAAAACAGTTGAGGTAAGTAAATTAATGTTTATAGTAACAGCACTGACAATCAATCGCATGCAAATTATTTTACTATCCTATTATTATGACTTCTAAAGTTATCAATTAATTGTGTCAAGTGATTGAAGATGTGTTTTTCAGATTTTATTTGCTGAATTCAAAGGAAGTGGTAGCTAAAATGGGTCTAGCTCAGATATCATACTCGTACGAGTACCTCGGAGTACATACTGGACAGTTTGTGCGCACGGAACTTGCTGACGAATGCTTTTTTATTTTAACACAGGTCAGTAATAAATTACCTATAAGTTTTCATCTTTTTGGAATAGTTTCCTCAAATATTTTATTTAGTCCGTCACCTAGCTTACCAAAAAATATCGGACACATATTTTTCGTTTTTCATGTTAAAATTAAGACAATACAGTGTGTTGTAATTTCTCGTGACTATTTCTCGTGTTTTACTTTTTAGCACCATGTGTCATCATCCCCTTCTGAACTTTAAAGCTTTTGATGTTTGTAATTTTTTATTTTATTTGAAAAGGCTAAAAATACGTGTACAATATTTTGAAAATCTAACTTAAAGACTAAATAGAGTAATCATTTTAAAACCCAGGAAACTACCTTAATGTCCTCTATCTTGGCAGAAAGAGAAAGGTCATTGCTAATCTACGACATATCGTTTCAACGACGATAAGTCTTGCGCTTTACGCATGCATCCATCAGTTAACCTATAGTCAACCTTGAACCTAGACGCCTAGGAAAGGGCGGTGATGGCTGGTGGAATAAAGCTCTGACCAAGTGGCGTCGAAGGACTGGTAAGAAGAGCGTTGGTCGTCCGCCAGTAAGATGGGCAGATGACATTATTGCCATCGCGGGTATACCCTGGATGAGCCTGGTACATGAACGTGGAGCTTGGCACAAGCGAAGGGAGGTCTATACCCAGCAGTGGGTGAAGTCGGGCTTTGGATGATGATGATGAAACCTTGAACCTTCCCATGATGAAGATCACATAGTTACCCGGTATTCATAATTACCTTTTTAATTCCAGTCACTTCACCTGGGTTTAGTCGGAAACCCTTTCGGTCCAGCGGGAACAGGAAAGACAGAATCTGTGAAAGCCTTAGGCGGCCTTGTTGGTCGCTTAGTGTTAATCTTCAACTGCGATGAGGTTGGTTACGTTCGATTAACTTATTAACTTAGTACTGATGAAATATATACTAATATTATAAAGCGGAATAGTTTGTTTGTTTAAACGCGCTAATCTTCGAATGTACTGGGTGGATTTTGTTTATTGATATAGCTTGAAGCTTGAGGAAGGGTACTTTTTACCCGATTGTAAAGTAAGGAGGGCTATGTTTTTATTGTGATACAGTACACGGGAGCAAAGCCCCGCGCGACTGCCAGTCAACCATACAGTGACAATTTTGATTATACCTGTCTCTCTCTTCTGTCGCGTTTGTCGTAAAGGGTGTGCGCGTCTTGAAAACTCTTGATTATACCTAAATATTTATTTATTTATTTTAGGGAAAACAAACAGCAACATATTACATAGTTACACATAGGAAGGCTTACATACGAAAATATAGTAAATATACTACCACTACGTTTTCCATGGATTACTATATAAAAACTAGAGCGACAATTAATACGGTGTTATGTACTTTATAAACTAAAAGAAAACAACAGTGAATTTTTAATATTCCAGGCTCTAGACGCAGAGTGTATGGGTCGTCTTTTGAGCGGTCTCGCGCTTTCCGGCGCATGGGGTTGTTTCGACGAGTTCAACCGTCTAGCCGCCCACACACTAGCAGCCGTCTCGCACCAACTGTCTTCATTACTGTCTGCCACTACTGAGCGAACTCCCGGCTCGGACCCCACAGCGATACTTAATGGAAAACATGTAAGGATCATCTTCATCATCTGCTAGTCCTTTTCCCAACTGACATGACCTTAGCCTAATAGCTAAGATGTCAGACTTGTGATCGAGAGGTCGCGGGTTGGAACCTCACCCATTACACTATTGCCATGAACCCACGCCAGACACAAGCAAATTTAGCTTAGTTGGAGAGGTTAACAAAATGCCAGTAATCTGAATTATACCCACATTGCTAGTTGTCTCTTAAAAAAAACAAATTGAGGTTGGCTACCAGTCTAAGCTGATGCAGCAGAGTACTAGTATCTTACATGGACCGATTGCCTATCTAACCTCTACAACCCAGTATCCAGGTACACGATACGATTGGCAAGACTAGAATACCTGGTTTCTGACTATCCGTAACGACCGCCTCGGTTTTACATAATTATAGGTTGGTCAAGGATATTTCAATAAGGTTTATGGACTGGGATAAAGAATTATACCGAATAGGTAAATTATATTTATTTTACAAATAGGGAAAATAAATATTTTTTGCCAGACAATCTTTCTTATCTCTTGAAACTAGATGAGGCCAGTCTTTCATAGATTACTATGCTGAAAAGTAACGCCGAAATAATGCCCGAAGTCAAAATCCAGGCCAAAGTCTCATTGAAAGTCTATACAATTGGAGCTGGTCAAATTATATAAACCAACTTTCATAAAAAATATTAGAAAATTGATGTTATGAATATCATTGTTTAAGTTTTTAAACTGAAATGGTTACTAACATTATCATTAGAACTTAAGAGGGATATTTACCGTATAAATTTATATGATATCAGATACTCGAAACAATAAATATGTACATAAAACAGGATTTGTACCATGTATACAAATCCTGTTTTATGTGCATACAAGATATAAATTATAAATATACTGAAATGGAACTGTCATCACTTTAATCTGTTAACGAGTGTCTAGGAGTTAATTTGTACAGAGAAACAATATTAAACAATCGGGTGTGACAAACAGTAACTCATGTGGCAACTATTCTTGTTAATTACAAGTACAACAAGTACTTGTTCACCTTCATCTGTCTGTAACCCAAATTGGACACCTAAAGAGAACAAGAGCCTACAGCGTGTCTTACTGCAACTTATAATCGTATTTAGTATATTGCTATTATTATACTTCAGGCACCATTCAAAGAAATACTTCAACAAAAAAATTAGTTAAGATAACAAAGAAGTATTTATTACATACAATTGAAAAATAGAACAACTAATTTTAGTAAGTAGGGCAAAAAAGTTTCAGTTGATCAGTCGGGTTTTTTTAGACTTTTTAAATAACTTTTTTATTTGCAGGCAGCTTTATAGTTTAAATATAAATTAACAATTTTTTATTTTTCCCGGTCGTGTCACATTGGCACCGTTTTAGGGTTCCGTAGCCGAATGGCAAAAAACGGAACCCTTATAGTTTCGTCATGTCTGTCCGTCCGTCCATATGTCACAGCCATTTTATTCCGAAACTATTAGGACTATACATGTGTAACTTGGTAGGTAAATGTATACTGTGAACCGCTTTCCGATTTTAAGAAAAAAATTAAAAATAATTTAAAATAAAGGGGGCTTTAGTTCCATGTATGGGGATACATGGAACTAAAACTGATTTTTTTTTTCATGAAAGCTATGTGTTTGTGGTATCTATAGACAGGTCTTTAAAAATGACATGAGGGTTTCTAAAACCACTTTTTTATAAAGTCAATCGATTATAAGATATACGCTTCCAAAGTGGTAAAATGCGTGTCCCCCCCCCCCTCTAACTTCTATAATAATGGACTGAAAAATCTAAAAAAAATATATGTCTGTAGATCTTAATGTAAACTTTCAATCAAAATTGGTTTGAACGAGATCGCGTCAGCAGTTTTTGTGATACAGCATATTTTCTAAAACCGCAAATATAACTTTGTAATTCATACAAACACTATGAAAAACAAAGTTATTTGGCGTAGTTGTAAAAAATGTAAATAACCTAGTTTTAAGAAATTTTTAATGTTTTTTTTCGTCAAATAAATATACATAATATTATATATTATTATAGTTACTACGGAACCCTTCATGGGGGAGTCTGACTCGCACTTGGCCAATTTTTCAACCGACGACAAAAAGAGGAGGTTATCAATTCGACGCGTATATTTTTTTTTTTTTTGAATGTATGATCATCGATTACTCGAAGACGGCTGAACCGATTTGGAAAATTCTTTTTTTGATTGAAAGGGTATATTTCGGTATTGGTCCCATTTTCATAAACGTCAGGATCTGATGATGGGATCCTGGAGAAATCGAGGGAACTCTTCAAATATTATAGGCACACCTATGTCGTTTTGGGTATTTATTATAGTAACTTGTGCAGTTGCTCTCAAAAAGTACCATTTGAGGAAGTGGAACTGATGATGAAGACCACAGATGGCTGCCGAAACTACTCAATAATAAGTATGAGTGGATTGCGATTCGATTACTTGAATATGGATGTTACGCACTTAATGCTCGTCACAATGCATATGGTGATGTAGAGCTGATGGTGAAGTACCAGGAGAACTCCTCAACAATTAACGGCCCAGCATTGGGAAAAGCAATATTTTGTAAAAGGTTATAAGTAGTTGATAATTAGGCTCTTGTAACTAGGTAAATTAAAAATAGACCAACTAAAAAGAGTGAAATAAAAACTTTTTACCAAAAAATTAAACCGACTCCCAAAAAACACTGCAAAGTGAAAAATAACTTTAATTTCGGAAGTCGGTGCCAAAAACGAAAATACAAAACTAAAGACACCGACTACCGAAATTAAAGTTATTTTTCACTTTGCAGTGTTTTTTGGGAGTCGGTTTAATTTTTTGGTAAAAAGTTTTTTTTCAGAAAGTGAAAGAGCAAAGTCCATATTTTTAAACTTTCTCAGTGTTAATTTTTTTACTAGTATTACGCTAGTGATAATCATGATATTTCTTTTTGAAATCCTTGTGTTGAACCCTTTAATTTGATACCCATATTGTAGCATTAGATTTTTTTTAACAAAGTACTTTGGCGTCTGATTTTTTTAAATGTCACCTATTTAAGTACACTTGGGCTGCTAAGACAAATCTAATGATACCTCAATTATGTAAATCCGTTCAGCGGTTCTGGAGATATGAGGTAATAAAGAATATGACATAGTTACATACATACATATATGTATACAAATTTCGCGCGAAATGCATAACCCTGCCTTTGGGTAAAAAGGAGTGAGCGCAGCAAATGATGAGCAGTGTGCAGTATGGCCACAACACTGGTATACACAATAACACATAATAATATTAGTTATGTAAGTGTATATTACTGAGTCATTGATCTATACTTACATAACTAATTACATACTTAACATACTACAACTACGTACATAATATACTTATAAAACTATTATTATGTACAGTCACGGACTATAATTGATAAGCCACTTTCAAGATTTCCAATTTTGCAGTTTTATACATTCACGAGATTACACGATTAAACACGAACTCAAACCGAATGCTCGGAAACAAAATGACAAATTACTAATAATCGGAAATAGTCTTATCCATAGAGGTTGGAAAATGACTTTATAAGTTGTCAATGATAAATCCATACAACGGTGCTTGTATCCCATCTATTTGATACTGACCTCCTTTGAAATAGTCCTCATTAAATACTCTTTATTTCTGAAATCCTATCCGAAGACAGTGACAGTTGAAATGTCGATGTCAGAAAAGATTTGGAGACGAAAATTTCGAATTTTGGTGAATCGTAGCCGTAGTTATTAACGCGAAAATGCCAGCTGCAATTTCTGAAGAAATTCGCTATAGAATCATAACAATGCATCAGCAGGGTCTGAGCATTCGTGCAATTTCGAGAGATCTGCACTTGACGGTGAGCTTATTCACTCATTCTATATGTTTTTGAATTTTTTTAAAAAGGTAATTATCTAAGTCCATTAACTTGAAAGTTGTTATTTTTTTAGCGAAACACCGTTTCTTTGTGGGTAAGACGATACGCCGAAGAAGGACATATAAATGATCGTCGCCGAAACAACCATCGCCCTTCTGCATTAAGCGAAGCTCAGAGAACTGAAATGCTCCGCGAATATGAAGTTGATGGATTTATACCAACGCAGCGTTACGCGGAACGTTTTGATGTGAATCCCAGAACCATCCGAAGGCATCTTCACTCAATGAATTTGCATCATAGGATTCCTGCCTACAAAGTCGATATGACAGACGCTCATAAAACCGCACGTGTAAATTTCGCACACCGATTTTTAAATTTCGATTGGTCATCAACTATTTTTTGTGATGAGAAGTCATTCCAATCAAGCGATCATGGCCGCTTACACCTATGGCGATATAACAGTTCACGGTATGATGCAGATAACGTCATACCAAATAGGGAATCAGGAAGGATAACTGTTAATATGTGGGGTTGGATAGCTCCGAAGGTGTAGGCGAGCTTGTTCAACTACCACCTCGTGCAAATGCCGTGAACTATATAAGGATTTTGGAAGATTTTATGCTTCCGTCTGTAAGGATTGTGTATCCACAGCACGAAATGGAAAATATTAATTTTGTTCACGATAATTCTGCCATACATCGAGCAAGGACTGTCAGGACCTGGTTTGAAGCACATCCAGACATAACGGTGATTCCATGGCCAGCTAAATCCCCGGACCTGAAGCCCATAGAAAATCTGTGGGGTTTAATGGTGCAGCGATGGGATCACCGTAATGAACGAAGAAAGGAAGATCTGGCTCAACATTGTCAAGAAGTATGGGAGAACATGCGAGGGACTCGTCTAGTTAGCTCCATGCAATCACGACTGCAAGCTGTAATAGACAGCCAGGGAGCATTTACAAGATATTAAGTACAGTCCAACAGTTTTGATTCTTATTATACAAAATAAAATAATTATTCAAATAATATAGTGTTTTTTTTGCTTAGCACATTTTATGACATTTATAATAGCTAAAACGTAAACTCTTAAGCAGAAATAGCAAATAAAACTTCTTGCAAGATGGCGGCAGTTAGGTGTTATCTATGTTTAATACATAATCATAATTATCGTGAACGTCTTCTTGGACGCTACGCGTTCGGATAAAATCGTGGTTTCGAGTTTCTCGGATGTCTAAATTATACCAACTATAATTTCTCCGTACACCAACGTTCCTATGGCTACGCTAAAACAATTGTCGCTAGGTTACGGTTTCTACACCTGCAATTCGTCGACTTTAGGTAGTCACTCTGTTCTGTGTACGAATATAACCGATTAAACCCGATTTGCATTACACGGCTAAAATACGAATGGTGGCAAGTGGCTCATCATTTATAGTTCGTGACTGTACGTATGTGTCGCTGTATATATACCTCATAACTTGTCGATTATAACATTAATACATACAATACATATATACATCAATACATAATAAGCTACACTAATCTTAATATTTACATTATTTTCAAATAGATTTTAAAATTAGAAACTCTTCCCAATAAGACAACAGAACAAGTTTCATCAAATAAAACGCCACTATTTTCATCAAATAAAACCAAACATAAATACGAATATGATAATTATGATCAAATAATGCAGTTTCATACTACATCCTTGACATATTTTTATGATATCAAATTGCTTAAAAGATAATCTGAAATAATCAACACGGGATTATGACGAATATGATTCGATTAGACTCGTCAAATCAATAGAACTGTTATTGCGTAAGGGAGCAACAAGTCTTCGGTAGTATAGTGGTAAGTATCCCCGCCTGTCACGCGGGAGACCGGGGTTCGATTCCCCGCCGGAGAGATTCTTTTTGCATTTTTTTTCCCTGTTTTGGATTTATTATGATGCATTTTTTTTACTTTTATGCTTCGTTAATGTCATGTTAAGATAAAATGTGTTTATATTTTTGTGAATTCACTTTTCGGTAAAAATACTTATCTTCTAGGAAATGTGTCAATAAACAATAAGCTTTTCTCGATGTAATTGTGTGCAAATAGGATGAAGCTAAGTGTGGAGTTGAAAATTAAGTTCATACAAAGCAATTTTTAATTATCTTCTAATATACAACGTGTAATTTAAAGGGTATATACATACCGAGTGCATGGCTTCTTTGGATGATAATAAACGATATGGCAAGGGTTTTCTAATCCTATGTGTACATGTGTGGAACTTATTATTAGAAATTTCAATACATTGATACCAGAGAGCGATTTTTTTCAAATTAAGAAGAACGAAGAGAATTATCGTTTTATTGGCAAGTGACGTGGAAAGTGGTGACCCTCATAGTGATGTGACACGTTTGTTATTATTGGTGTTCAAGAAACATACGAAATCAACAATTTGGGGTCAATTCTGTGAGTCACTTATTTTGAGCTGAAACTTTGCATAGAGACTCCATACCATATGTTGTCTTCAGTCCTTTTGGATAAATATGGGGTTTCCGTTACACGTTGTATAAAATTCTCGTGTCACAATGTTAGTTACCTTACTCCTCCGAAACGGCTTTACTGATTTTTACCAAATTTTATATGCATATTCAGTAGGTCTGAGAATCGGCTACTATCTACTTTTTATCTCGGAATTCCCACGGGATCGGGATTTACGCGGGAAATCCTCCTACGCGAACGAAGTTGCGTACATAATGTACATTTTGGCGATTCATTTTTACTTATACCTATAGATTTAACTACACTATATTTAATAACTTATACTTTAAGATTTCTATGTATTTTTTTTTATTAATGAATAGAAAGTTAACAGTTGCGTATTTACAAATAACAAAAATGTCCATAAACTATAAACTAATACACAACCCACAACATTTTCTTCAGATTACTGTTAACATGTAAGCAGATATTTGGTGTGTTTCTATTGATTATGATGAATTATGTTTAAGGTGAGTGTATCAGAATGGTGTGGGGTAGCAGCTACGATGAACCCCGCAGGGCGCGGCTACGGGGGTCGGCGCACGCTGCCGGCTGCGCTGCAGCGCGTGCTTCGCCCCGTGGCCATGCTGCAGCCCCGCCCTCACGTACTAGCGGCGCATCTACTGGCGGCCGCCTGCGTGCCTGATGCTGAATCACTGGCCAAAGACCTGCATAATGTCTTTACTCTCGCTAGGTACGTCATGTGTTACGTCATACCAGAGGATTAGGACAATCATCTCATCATCTGCTTAGCCTATTCTTAACTATGTTGGGATCGGCTTCCAGTCTAACCGGATGCAGCTGAGTACTATTTTACATGCAGCGACTGCCCACCTGACCTCCACTACCCTTGTCAAGGTAACACTCCTTGTCAAGACCAGTCTCAGAATGTCTTGCTTCTGTATACCCGTAACGACAGTCAAATATATGTTCAAATTACAGCCACTATGACACACACAATAAAACCATAAAATTAGAAAATCTTTTTTTTTTTTCTTTCAAATACTTTTTTGTCCTATTCAAACAATTTTATAAGTACGTATTTTTCGTCAAAAAAGTGGGCAACCCTAGCCGCATTACCAGTGTCATAATCCTGTGCCCGCCTCTGTCAGCCAGGTCTAACGTGCTTTCCGAGGCACGGAGAAATCATGATATGTTAAGATGATCATCCATACACGGACATCTCAGCAAGCGTTGCTTAACCTTTAAGAATTATATAACTTTTTCCAACTACATCAATCACCCTAGTAAATTCAAACAAGTGTACGTTATTTGTCAGCTCTCTACTAAGCGACCAGCGTCATTACGACTGGGGCCTGCGTGCCCTGAAAGCGGCGGTGGGCAGTTGTGCCGCCATGCTTCAGAACCGCGCCGGAGATATAACCTCAAGACGCGCCGCTGCAAGACGTGTGCTTACACTCAATAACTTGTCTAAATTGACCACATATGATGCTCACAGGTATCTAAAGACTGTGTGATTATTGTTCTTGTTGTATGAAGTTAAGATAAACACAAGTATACGGGATTGCGGGAATGTTCTAACGAGATACTGGGCTCCGGAACGCAAGGGCAGCTAAAGGAACAGGGTGGGCTTTTTGTTAGTAGAAGTCTGACTCTCCCTTCCGCTCCACTCAGAGCGGGAGAAGTCATTCAATGATTTTCCCCCCAGAAAGAAAGTCTTTTCTTTCTGAAAATTTATAACAAATATGATTATGTGAATATTTTTTTTTATTGTTGATAAGGCTTGCGTTTGACCACCATCTCACTTGATGTTAAGCGATGATGTAGTCGAAGATAAAGCACGCTTGCCTAGAAGTAACCTATTCACTCTTGACTTTAAGACTCCTAGGTTATAGCTATCAGGAAACACTGACTCCGGCAGAGAATTCCACTCCTTAGCTGTACGCATAATGAAACTATTACATTATACTTGTGTTTAGACAAACACAAGTATATATTTTCACAAAATCATATTTGTTATAAATTTTCTTCTTACACATTAATTGCTTTCCAAAACAAACATTTATCAGACTGTTTCCTTATAAACAAAGTCTTTCCAACAAATATTTTGCCTTTTGTATGTTTAAATTGATTTTCACAGATTTGAAAATATTCTATCGTTGGTTTTCGCTCAAGTACCGACAGAAGAGTCTAGCTCAGATCCAATAAATTCAGCGCTCGAAGCTACCGTAAATAATCTCAAGCTGGTGCATAATAAATTGCAGGTAATACATATCTTCTTCTTAAATATTTAAAGGTGTTCTTTAAAACAATATATTTATACATCTTATTATTTTTTGTTGCTGATATAGAATGATAATGTTTATACATATTTACAACAGCGTTTTTTTATTTTATTACTATATTTTTCCCAATTTGTTACTTTAGTAATATTTTATAAACTTAAGCTGTACCTAACGTAGCTCATTAAAAACATACCACTAATACATTTTAACATTTTATTTTTTTTATTTAAAATATGTTCGCGTTTGACCACCATCTCACCTGATGGTAAGTGATGATGTGGTCGAAGATGGAGCACGCTTACCTAAAAGTAACCCATTCACTCTTGACTTAAAGACTCCTAGATTATAGCTCCTATATTTTTGATTAATCGTAAGTATAAATATTACTCTAGGTACTATTGATTGTATCCTGGGTTCTAAAAAGTCATGCAGTTGGCTAGGTATTTAAACATTAAAAAGAATTATGGCCCTAATCGCATTTTTGAAACCGGTGAGTACATAAAAATACAACTTTCTTGTTACAGGTACAAAAGTGTGTGGAGTTGTACGAACAAATGCAGCAGAGAATGGGAGTCGTAATTGTTGGCCCGCCAGGATCCGGTAAAACTACAATCAGACGACTTCTAAAATCTGTGAGTATCTTATACTTGTAGAACAAAGAACCTTACTAAAAAGCTATTTAATATTTTATAGGTCAACAAAGAACCTATTAAATAGTTGTTTAATATTTATTTTTTAGTATATTATTATCATATGAATTTCTAAAGGCTCTAGCTCACCAAGGCAAGAACGTGGTGGAGTACGTAATATGCCCCAAAGCGATGAGCCGCGAGTGGCTACTCGGGAACATCGACCATGATACACGGCAGTGGACAGATGGCGTTATTTCCTCTACAGCACTTGAAATATCTAACCAACCAGCTGGTAAGACTTTTAGTAAGCTTTTTTATTACACTTTTTGTTCTATGCCATTATGAGCCTATCTCAACGCATGGGGTGATATTCCCAAGCAATTAGTAATAAGTAATCTATACTAATATTATAAAGCGGAAAAGTTTGTTTGACTCAAAGCGCTAATCTTCGGAAGTACTGGGTGGATTTGGATGAAATTTGGTATGAAGCTTGAAGATCGAGGAAGGTTATGGCTTTGTTTTTATCGTGATAAAATCCACGGGAGCGAAGCCCCGCACGACTGCTGTACCTAATTTCACAGTGGAGATTACAAAGTATACAAATGATAGAGTGATATAATTTTAGGTTGAATAATGCAATACAAAATGGGTTAGGTACTGTTCTCCTAGATAGGCTAAAAGTTAGCCCCTGCAGAGATAGCGCTGATGCCTCGATTGGGATTCATTTAGAAGTTGTACTTAAGTGTTTGTTTCAGAATATGATACAGCATCTAAGTGTATTAGTGTTACGACAGCTATTTATTATAACAACTATAATTGATGTTATAATTTGTTATACTAGTTATATAGATATACTAGATATTGAACCCTGTTTATTTACCTTTCCTAATGACTCATTTCTTTCACGTAGACTTAGACGTTTTTGGCACAGCCGTGAGGCACGAAATGTTTTTTAAGTTACCTGTTTCTTACATTTATTTGTTATTTTTTTTTCGTACTTGTCATTTATTTGTATTTTTGGATATTGTGCCTGATGTACAGTCACGGACTATAAATGATGAGCCACTTGCCACCATTCGTATTTTAGCCGTGTAATGCAAATCGGGTTTAATCGGTTATATTCGTACACAGAACAGAGTGACTACCTAAAGTCGACGAATTGCAGGTGTAGAAACCGTAACCTAGCGACAATTGTTTTAGCGTAGCCATAGTAACGTTGGTGTACGGAGAAATTATACACTTCTGGACACATCTATTGGCCCACCTTAGAGTTTAGGTTTCGATGGCCCCTACCGAAATATGATTGCTAGATTGAACAAAAACTGTTGATGCAGTTTTAAACCTGATACATTTTACCATCTTTTTCGATCGTATAGTTTTAAATTTGAATTCAGAATACCATACGACATGGACCTACGCCTAACAAGTCGAATATGCGCCTTGTTAAATGCAATTAATTTTTGAATAAAAAACATGTTTTATCAAATAAAGGTTTAATTTAATAACGCGTGTTGCCTCCATGGGCATCGACCACAGCTCTCATACGATTAGGCATAGAGTTTATCAACCGCTCTATGAAATTTTGAGGGATCATCTCCCATTCCTCTTCTATGGCAGTTTTCAACTCCTGCATCGTCTGGGCAACTGGCTGACGAGCCCTAACACGTCCTGCTTTTTAGCTCGTCCCACATGTGCTCAATGGGGTTCATGTCTGGGCTTCTGGCTGGCCAGTCCATAACTGTGATGTTCACATCCCGAAGATATTCCCTGACGATGCCGGCCGCATGGGCTCTTGCATTATCATGCATAAAAAGGAAATTTGGGCCCACATAGTCCGCGTATGGTATCACGTGAGGTTCTAAGCACTCACGAATGTATCTTTCAGCATTTAATGTTGGCAGCCGTGGTCCTGTAACAACCTCAAGTTGAGTTTTGCCGCTCGCGGATATACCGCCCCAGACAGTCCATGAGCCACCGCCATAAGCAACCCTCTCTTCAAAGCAGCATTGTGCGAAACGCTCTCCCTTACGCCGGTAGACCTTCTTCCTTCCATCATTGCCATGTAACACAATTTTAGACTCATCAGAAAAGAGTACACGGCTCCAATCTTGCTGTGTCCAATTTAAATGACTGCGTGCGAAATGAAGGCGCGCTGTTCGGTGGGCTCGCTTTAGTTTGGGCCCATTAGCTGGCTTGTGTGGTACCATATCGCGTTCTTTTAACCTTCTCCGAACAGTTCGAGCGCTCACAGATACTCCGTGGAAGTCGCGAAGTTGGTTTTGTATCTCAATGGAGGTAAGGTGACGATTTCTCAAGCTGGTCGTCACGATGAATCGATCCTGCCTTTCAGTTGTGACCCGAGATCGTGGCCTTCCTTGGCGACGAACAAAGCCGCCAGTCTCTAGGTACCTCCGATAAACATTTCGGACCGCAGATCGACTTAAATTAAGTTGAGCACTCACGTTTCTTTGGCTGTGTCCGGCCTGAATAAGTGCCACAGCTTGGGCGGCGACTTCAGGTGAAGTATCCATAGATTATTGATAGAACCTCACCTTAATGTTAAGAATAAGTAATGTTTGTTGCAAAAGCAAAGATATCAATCACTTTTTCAAGAATTAAATCCAAGTAAACCAATAAAACCAAGTTTTCTTAGTATTCGATTGTTTGATATCAACAAACAGGCTCCAAATTGTCTTTTGTTTCTTTAAATTCTGTGTTCGAAATTCAAAAAAAGACTATTGAATGAAATTGTGAATGTGCCAGGTTCAAAACTGCATAAAAACTTTTTGCTCGACCTAATATAAAATTTTAGCTAGGACCAAACGAAACTGAAAATACAAGGTGGGCCAATAGATGTGTCCAGAAGTGTAGTTGGTATAATTTAGACATCGGAAAAACTCGAAACCACGATTTTATCCGAACGCGTAGCGTCCAATATGACGTTCACGATAATTATGATTATGTATTAAACATAGATAACACCTAACTGCCGCCATCTTGCAAGAAGTTTTATTTGCTATTTCTGCTAAAGAGTTTACGTTTTAGCTATTATAAATGTCATAAAATGTGCTAAGCAAAAAAAACACTATATTATTTGAATAATTATTTTATTTTGTATAATAAGAATCAAAACTGTTGGACTGTCTTAATATCTTGTAAATGCTCCCTGGCTGTCTATTACAGCTTGCAGTCGTGATTGCATGGAGCTAACCAGACGAGTGCAAATATCAGTCCCTCGCATGTTCTCCCATACTTCTTGACAATGTTGAGCCAGATCTTCCTTTCTTCGTTCATTACGGTGATCCCATCGCTGCACCATTAAACCCCACAGATTTTCTATGGGATTCAGGTCCGGGGATTTAGCTGACCATGGAATCACCGTTATGTCTGGATGTGCTTCAAACCAGGTCCTGACAGTCCTTGCTCGATGTATGGCAGAATTATCGTGAACAAAATTAATATTTTCCATTTCGTGCTGTGGATACACAATCCTTACAGACGGAAGCATAAAATCTTCCAAAATCCTTATATAGTTCACGGCATTTGCACGAGGTGGTAGTTGAACAAGCTCGCCTACACCTTAGGAGCTCATCCAACCCCACATATTAACAGTTATCCTTGCTGATTCCCTATTTGGTATGACGTTATCTGCATTATACCGTGAACTGTTATATCGCCATAGGTCTAAGCGGCCATGATCGCTTGATTGGAATGACTTCTCATCACAAAAAATAGTTGATGACCAATCGAAATTTAAAAATCGGTGTGCAAAATTTACACGTGCGGTTTTATGAGCGTCTGTCATATCGACTTTGTAGGCAGGAATCCTATGATGCAAATTCATTGAGTGAAGATACCTTCGGATGGTTCTGGGATTCACATCAAAACGTTACGCGTATTGCTGCGTTGGTATAAATCTTCATATTCGCGGAGCATTTCAGTTCTCTGAGCTTCGCTTAATGCAGAAGGGCGATGGTTGTTTCGGCGACGATCATTTATATGTCCTTCTTCGGCGTATCGTTCTTACCCACAAAGAAACGGTGTTTCGCTAAAAAAATAACAACTTTCAAGTTAATGGACTTAGATAATTACCTTTTTAAAAAAATTCAAAAACATATAGAATGAGTGAATAAGCTCACCGTCAAGTGCAGATCTCTTGAAATTGCACGAATGCTTATACCCTGCTGATGCATTGCTATGATTCTATAGCGAATTTCTTCAGAAATTGCAGCTGGCATTTTCGCGTTAATAACTACGGCTACGATTCACCAAAATTCGAAATTTTCGTCTCCAAATCTTTTCTGACATCGACATTTCAACTGTAATTCTGTCTTCGGATAGGATTTCAGAAATAAAGAGTATTTAATGAAGACTATTTCAAAGGAGGTCAGTATCAAATAGATGGGATACACGTAAGCACCGTTGTATGGATTTATCATTGACAACTTATAAAGTCATTTTTCAACCTCTATGGATAAGACTATTTCCGATTATTAGTAATTTGTCATTTTGTTTCCGAGCATTCGGTTTGAGTTCGTGTTTAATCGTGTAATCTCGTGAATGTATAAAACTGCAAAATTGGAAATCTTGAAAGTGGCTTATCAATTATAGTCCGTGACTGTACCTACTGATGCCAAATAAATGTTTAATTCTTTCTTCTTTCTAATATTTCAAGACGTATGGTCCTGGGTGGTGTGTGACGGTGACATTGACCCCGAGTGGATCGAGGCGTTGAACTCCGTGTTGGATGACAATAGGCTGCTCACGCTGCCTTCAGGCTGGCGGATTCAGTTCGGGTCCAACGTCAACTTTCTGTTCGAGACTCATAGCTTAGAACACGCCTCGCCTGCTACTGTGTCGCGTATGGGGATTATATTGTTAAGGTGACCATTTAAATAAATACTAGCTAAAAAAGTAAGAAAGTTGATTGCCATCAACGGATGACAATCAACTTCCTTACTTTTATTACTTAAACAAAATTTAACACTGTCGATTTTGATGTCCTGCTCGGTATACTCAGCTCTCTTAACATATCAATTATCATATCCCAACAGTAATTGATTGGTTTCGTAGTAATCTGTGTGGCCGTCGACAACGTATTTGCATTGAAGGTACATCATCTTCATGGTGCAATACTACTGCTGGCGTACCACAAGGGGGCGTTCTCTCTCCTCTGCTTTTCGCCATATTTATAAATTCTATTTCAAATTGCCCTCCCCATTTTAATTAAAGTTTTTAAAGTCCTTCCAAAGGTTGTCTGTAAGATATCGCTTTCAGCGATAAGACCGCCATTGTTACCATAGAATAAGCAATATTGTTAAATAGATGTGTTTAAATTTTGGTGCACAATAAAGTATATTCTATCTAAACCTTAATGACAGAACGCTGTCATTGAGGTTTAATTAGTATTTATAGGTAGTTAAGAGCTCGTTCCTAATTGTCGGGTGTCGAATCCGTATGTTAATCGGAGGTTCCAGTGGCAGAGCATTTTATATGAAGCTATTCACACTAGTCGGAAACCGATTTTTTGTCGGCGCCGACAAGAAATGTCGGGTGTCTTGCCAGCCCTCTACGCCCGGAAAAATATCGTGTCGGATCTCGCTCGCCTATGAGTAAGAATGGCGCTGTTCACATTTGTCGGATGTCGGGACCGACACCCCTCTCCCCGCTACCCCTTGTTCCGTCTGTATGTGTCGCTGCGATCGCGGTGCACACACATATCGCGGCGCGCAAACAGAGTTGTTTTTGTACGCACGTTTGGTGATTCATAATAATGGAAACAAACCCTGAAGAATTGATCACACTAGTTCAGGAAAGAGGTGTCCTTTGGGACAGAACTTTAAATGAGTATAAAGATAAGCAACTGAAAATATCTACTTGGCGGGAAGTTTGATGCCTACTCATATCTGATTTTGACAATTTGGACGAAAAAGAAAGACAAACATATCATAAGTGTATTTAAGCGTATTTTATTTAAAAATAGGTTAAGTACATATCTATACGCAAAATCCAAAACATACACATATTAATCATGCGCTTCTGGTTGCCAAGGCACCGAGCCTACTGTAGAAATGAAGTAGTTAGCAAATTCAGATCGTATATCATTTGCAATTGGACCACCACGTGGATTACAGTTTTGCAGTTAGTTGTACTTGTTCTTGCATCGTATTTTCTACTGCATACTGAATATCTTCAAAGTTCAGACCGTCCTTTTCACTTACAAAATTATGTAACACTATACTCTCTTTTTTCAAAGGTGTTCTACCGAGCATTAAGTCTTTTGACGATGATGAAACTAGAGTTTGAATCAGGCGTGCCGTCACTCATCCAAAAAATTAAAAAGCAGCGTGAAAGTCGTTTATACTCATCAAATTATAGGTGGCATTCACAGTCAAGAGATCACATGCATCGATCTGTATATTCGTCACAAAACCCTTCCTCGAATGAGCACCCTCCAGGAAATCTCCCTTCAGGTGGATATGGATATTCGACACGCCAACCCGTCCAAACAGCATCACCTGATTGGTCACCAGTGTCACAACAGTAGTTCTATTTAAGATTCGTTAGGTTTTATTAATTTGTAAAGTCTACTAATTTTTGTTTTCGAAATATATATTTTTTAAGTTATATTTTTAAATAAATATGTGTGAACTAAAAGTGACTGCATTATCTTTTCCTTTAAACAAAGCTAATTTAACTTAATTATCTTACCTTAGAAATATCGACAACCTTTCTTCAGTACAAATGCAGTCTCTAAATCTTGTATTTTGGTAGTTTATGCTCACTGATATTTGAGCCCGTAGATCGTTGAATGTGGTTATCGACATCCTAAAATGATTGAAAAACTTAATTTCGTCACTTCTCAATCCTGTTATTCAAGTTCTGCTGAAATAATCCCAAACTAAATCTTTCCCTGAGGATTGGGTGCACCCAATATTTTCTTACCTTAGCTCTCTTTCTTCGTTTTCTTCTTAAATAATAATACATCACAACAAGAACTTCGTCGATGTCCTTCGTGCACAGTCGCCTTGCGTAGAATGCAAAATTGGGACTGGCTTCGATCGTGGCCACAACCGATTATTAACCTAAAGTGTGAACAAAGGCGCCGACATCCGATTAATATACCGATCCGACACCCAACGAGTGGGAACGAGCTGTAAGGTGTAGTTTAATATTCGAAGGGAAGTTTAACGGGGACTGAGACGAACACGGGATAGTCACTAGGTTTGACTAATCTTATCTATATTCAAGTACAGGAGCCAATCATCAGATACATATGATCAACCCTTTTAATATGAGATTGTTCTTGAATAAATTTTAAGATATTTAATTATGTGATATCGTTACTACAACTTTTAAAAACTACTAGCTTCTGTCCGTGGTTTCGCACGCTTGGTAACTTATCAAAAAAGCATCCAATATTTTTCTAAACTAAATATATATATTGATAAGTGCTTGCTGTCTGTAAAAGCCGTTGATCCCGGCTGTCATCTGGACATCTTTGACCGTCATTACGGGTAGTCAGAAGCTAGTAAATCTGAAACTGATCTGGCCTAGGAGTATCGTGATACCCAGCTACAAGGTTGTGGGGGTTGGGGGGCTGTCGCTATATGTAAAATACTAATACTCAGCTGTATCCGATTAGACTGGGAGCCCACTCCACTATAGTTGGGAAAAGGTTAAGTAGATGATGTTGTTGCTGTCTGTATGTTCATAACGTATATTTTATTATAATTCTAAACGTGCGGACTTGTGATTGGCTGTCTGGCTACTATGTTTTCCTTTTTATTTATTTATTGATTAGGCACTTCAACGCCTCACTCACTAAGGCATAAACACACAGAAATCACAAACAGTTATAGGTAGCGGGAGTACGTCACTTATAGAAGTGCTCAGCACTCACAGCATTGCGTACTTATAATTCCACTTTTTGTGTTTTGTTAGCTGTAAGTCCTCCAAAAAGTAAATAAATAAATATAATATCTAAGAAATACTGGTGCGGATGCGGGGAGGTTACTAGGCTTCTCGAAGGACCGTAGCGGGGATATAATTTTTGGCGGTGAAATATTGACCACACACAGTAATGAGCTGACCAGAATGGGAAGTAGTTGGTGAAGGACTTACTTGGATATTCTCTGGATGTAGCACGTGGATGTCAGAACAGCATGAGAAGATGTTGCACGTGTATTGAATCTCTTCCTTCTTAGTTGTTTGAGCACTTCACTTTGGTCTTTATTTTGTCACACGTGCCAGTCAACACGGATAGTTGATAGCTTTTAGATTTATAGATATATTAGCGGGTTTATTATCTCGGCGCGGCGCGGGGAGGTAACTTCGCGGCGGTTTCTTGACGAAGACTATAGACACAATATGGCGACCTTTTTCTTGCGAATCACAGCGTCTGAGCGATGATTGGTTGGCGATGAATGCGCCAATCAGTGGCGCGTGCGGTGAACATTTCTTCTCTCTCTGGTTTATGGGAATTGGATAGGAGGAAAAGAGATATGGTTAGCTCAAAAACTGCGGTCAAGTAAGAATCTGTATTTTAATATGTAAGATGCGTTCGGAAATATGATGATAACAACATAATTATACCGTTAGAGGTGCGTTCCGAAATGTGACCGTAGAAAAATTAAAATTAAATAAAACTTGCGCAAGCAAATACTTTGAAAATTTTACAGTGATGACGTAAGCTGTGATCTGGACGTATTAGAAGGATGGATGGGCAAAGCTGACTTTGATAACGAAAGTGCTAAAATGGCCCTGCCGTTACTACAACAAGTTATCAAGAAATGTATTCAGTGGCTACGTGATCACAAGGCTGATCTTGCTTTGAAGCTACCTAATATTACAGTGGTACGTATCAAACTCTTCAAAATAGCATCAGTAGATGCCATTTCTAAAAGTTGGTATACTAAGCGTCTAACTTAATTGCAATATTAAATGGACTACAGGGAGTAGTCAACGTCAATGCTGCCATTAAGTGCTACGCCCTGAGCCCCTTTCATACACGTCAAATGAAATTGTGCTTACATAGCGACTTGCCTCGTCTTCCTTTAGAGTCACCATAACAATAAATTCGTTCTATTCTTACTGTACATTGTACATGTTTCAGTCTTTTACATGCTTAGATTTTGTAAACTAAGTATTTTTTGCCATTTATTTACAGGTCAAACAAATATTAACTCAGTTCGAATATATAACACAAGACACAGGGATTACTACAAACCGCGTGAGTCCTGAAGAAATGGTCTACCTTGCCATTGAGCGAAGTGTCGTTGACATTATCAAGGAAAGCGCTATCGATAGTTTCCATGATGAGGTAAGTTTTCATTGCCAATATGATTGCCACCAGGTTTCAAGTGTCTGTCAGCGAAACTAATGATTTTATGGGGAAGATAATACGACAATAAATGAAAACACCGACTATACTAATCCCTAGGAAACTATAGTGAGGATAAAATAAGATGCGATAACAACAAAAAAATATTTTCAAATAATCTAAATAATACAGGTGAAAGTATGAAATCGCCGTTTCATAGTGAAAGATGCTTTGAATTGACTTAAAACCTTCATGGTGTGAGAGATTTTTTGTGCTTAAACGCACGATATTTGACTCTGAGTTGAAGCACAGTAGCTAAATAGAGTCTGTGGGAAAATATGAACATAAAAAAATATCCTGAATACATTTTTTTGTACGGACTAAGGAGATCATCATTTAGGCTATGGTAAATTTATGATCCTATTGTCTTCTCCACTTTGTATATCTTCACTTTATGACTACGAACTTTTGATAAGGTCTACACGAATAGTACAATATCTGTAGATAGGTACAGTTTAAGTTTAGTTTAACCGTTCGTTCATTCGTTTGATCTAAACTGTTATTATCATCGATATATGTATTACCATAAATGAAAACTTTTTGGCTGTCTTATAATAATGTTATTTATAAAAATCTATCTTGCTATCTTATAAAAAGAAAAATATCTACACAACTCATATTCATTTCTACTGTCTGCTTTATATTCTTTTTAAGGCTCTAATTTTAGTAATGAGCCAAAGTATTGGCCGCGATTATTTATTTATTTACTTATACATAAATAAATAAACATTTGCGGTTAAATACCTTACTCAACATAAACTAGCTTATTTTTTAACTGTTTCTTAACGCAGCTATCTACTCTGACGGGCCCGCCGGTAGCTTCCCCGATTAGTATAAATGAATGGGTGACAGACACTCTGCTCATGTCCCGCCGTCTGGTGGCTTGTGAGCCAACCTTACGTGCGTGTGTGATATCACATACCGCGCATCTGCTTGTGGTAGGACCTGACGCGTGTGCCAAGAAGTAAGTATGGCCGATACAAAATATATGCAGTTAGTTTTCTATATACATAATTTGTCGTTAATACGTGAAGCAAAAACTTTAAACACTTTTTTTAATAAATTTACGCCGACGGTCGACTGTGAAATGTATAGATTATAGTACAGTTCGAGAACAAATACAGAAACATTTTTTTTTTCAAATTAATTATTGTCGAGTTTTAACCACCAAGCGACAACTAGTTATTCTAAATAATGCTTGAATTCATCTATAAATTGCGTCACAGTAATGAGCCAAACTGATTTCTTTAATCAGACCAAGAATTTCATAGAATAACTAAGATATGGAATAAATTGTTTAAGACATTTAATTACATTTTCAGTCTGTTGGCGGAATACATAGTGAAAGAATGTAACTCAGCCGTCCTAACAATAGACTGCACTCCGATCTTAGAACCAGCTGACATAATCGCAGAGCTGAAAAGGGTAAGTCCAATTTTCCATAACTATAAGTAGTGTCTACGCCGTTGATGTCGATATTCTTTTCCTTTCTTTTTCTTTTTTTTTTAAAAAGACAACAAGCAATATGGGTAGAATTCACATTACTAGAAATCTCGTTAACCCCTCCAACTAAGCTTGTGCTATGCTTGTGTCTGGAGTGGGTTCATGAGTAGGTTCAAACGTAAGTAAGTTCAAACGTTCATGGTTCATTCACACCAATGCCGTGAATCCACTGGGATGTTGAGTTCGAACCTGTGACCTCTCGATCTCAAGTCCGACAACTTTTATTTTGTTAAGGATGGGTATTCATCCAATGACTGCCTCCCGATCTGGGCGCAGCGGGAGGTTGTGTCAGATTTTAACAAATTTCTTTTTTGTGAACAATACCTTGACTAGTTTTACACCAATGCAAGCACAAGCCATTTTTTGTAAAAGTGTGGTAGGTGCCTTACCAGCACTAGAACCGTGTGTTATCAGGTATGGATTGTAATTTAAAATATTGGTCTTGGTTAACTTGTATGGTCGAATAAAATGCATCTTTCTACTTTTTATTTGTATTTGGCTAGTTGAGATGTAACATCTAGTCTATATTATATAATATAGTATTTATCTATGAAGGCTTGTAAGCCACTTAGTTGCTTGTAAGCATTATAGAACAACATGGTCCGGTCTGGCGGGCGCGGCGCTAGCGGCGGCCGTCGCGGCACGTTGTTGATTCGCGCGCTGCACCGAGCCAGAATAGATGACTGGATGTCCAGCCCCGTTCAATCTTTCTTATTACAGGTGACTAAACATGCTATTTTTATTTTTAACACACTTTTATTAGGTCGACCTTTATGTATCTAACTATGTAATGCAATCTAAGGTAACTAATTTAACCATGAATGAATTACCGCGTAATCCATAAATTTATTTTTTTATAGATGTCACTTTCAAATCCTCTGGGGTGATCAACCGTTTCATTGTTCATTACTCGTGGGAATAATATGGCAAAAATTACAAAAAAAGAAATACCAACACAAAAAAAACGGAGACTACAAAAAAAAGGAAAAGCGCGAGCAAATTTTTTGTTGTACGTGCATTTATAAAAGCGTGTTTTCTAGTGATTTTCAAACTATCAATTTATTGTTGTTCTATTTTTAAGCAACAGCAAAATAAGCATGAGTCTAATGAATATTGAAGAAGAATAATGAATATTTTTGGATAGATATTCGTTATTCTTCTTTTATTCGAAGCATGTACTTTTTCGAATAGAAGAAGAATTTTGAAAATCTTTAGTGGTTCTCCAAAGGTAATCATGAGATAATTGCAGAATTAAAATTTGATTTGTGTATATCTAGGATATCGGTGAATTTTGGAGAAACTCAATGAAATATTATAGACTTGAAATTTGTATGTGAATTTTGTCTGTCCGTAACTGAGTATGATTGATTGTGTCAAGCAAACAAGTTCTGGTTTTCAGCTATTCTCGCTTTTTCTCATAGTTTCGGATTTGGCCATAGTACGCCCACTTGCAAACATTCAATTGTATTCTTCCAATTTGAAGAAGATAAAATGGCACAAGCTGATACCATATGCTTAAGTGGTGTCCTGTTCACAAAATTCAGATCAGAAATATGATGGGTTTCAGTTGATACAGCACAACGGTTTCTGGATGCGGGGTAGTGATGAGGAGGGTGGCAGCGGCACGCAGTGGTGCCAGGTGTCGCCTGTGAGAGTGCTCGCCACTGCCACCTCGCTCACTGCCCTCTCACCACGACTCGCTGCTGCGCTTGAGCTAAGAGCTTTGAGGTAACCACACTTGAAACGCTCTTATAAACGTAGAATAGGTAAAGTAGTAGTACGGTTACATATGACCAATCCTGCGGGGCTTCGTTCCCGTAGATTTTATTAGGATAAAAACATAAATCTCCTTCTTTTGTAGTCGGGTAAAAAGTAGCCAATAGCCTTTCTGAAGCTACAAGCTACTTTCATACCAAGTTTCATACAATCCCAGTACTTTCGTAGATTAGCGTGTTGAAACAACCAAATACACGTCTCCGATTTATAATCTATATACATACTAGCTGACCCGCCACGACTTCGTTCGCGTGGTATCCTACCCCTACCCAACCGATACCCTACCCCTATCCTACCCCTACCCTACCCTACCCCTACCCTACCCCCACCCTACCCCTACCCTACCCCTACCCTACACCTACCCTACCCCTACCCTACCCCTACCCTACCCCTACCCTACCCCTACCCTAACCCTACCCTACCCCTACCCTACCCCTACCCTACCCCTACACTACCCCTACCCTACCCCTACCCTACCCCTACCCTAACCCTACCATACCCCTACCCCTACCCTACCCCATCCTACACCTACCCTACCCTACCCCTACCATACCCCAACCCTACCCTACCCTACCCCTACCCTAACCCTACACTACCCCTACCCTACCACTACCCTACCCTACCCCTACCCCTACCCTACCCCTACCCTACTCTCCATTTCTTCTTCGTTCGCGTGGGATGTTTTTCCCGCTTAAATCCCGATCCCGTGGGAATTCCGGGATAAAAAAGATAAAAAGTCTCCTGGTTTTAAGCTACCTCTCTACCAATTTTCAGCCAAATCGGTTCAGCCGTTCTCGAGTTATATATAGTGTAACTAAAACGACTTTCTTCTATATATATAGATACTAGCTGACCCGCCACGACATCGTTCGCGTGGTACCCTACCCCTACCCAACCGATACCCTACCCCTATCCTACCCCTTCCCTACCCTACCCCTACCCTACCCCTACCCTAATCCTGCCCTACCCCTACCCTAACCCTACCCTACCCCTACCCTACACCAAACCTAACCCTACCCTAACCCTACCCTACCCCTACCCTACCCTACCCTACCCCTACCCTAACCCTACCCCACCCTACCCCTACCCTACCCCTACCCTACCTCTACCCTACCCCTACCCCTACCCTACCCCTACCCCTACAATACCCCTACCCTACACCAACCCTACCCCTACCCTACACCAACCCTACCCCTACCCTACTCTCCATTTCTTCTTCGTTCGCGTGGGATGTTTTTCCCGCTTAAATCCCGATCCCGTGGGAATTCCGGAATAAAAAAAATGTCCTATATCCGTCTCCTGGTTTTAAGCTACCTCCCTACCAATTTTCAGCCAAATTGGTTCAGCCGTTCTCGAGTTATAAATAGTGTAACTAACACGACTTTCTTTTATATATATATGTATATATATAGAAGATAAAAGCGAAATACCACTCACTGATTAATCACGAAATCTCAGAAACTACAAGTAGTAGGGCTCTCAAATTTAGCATAGGGGGTCCCTTTTAGTACGTAGATGCTTGCTGAGACGGGATTTTGCGAAATTCCCACGGGATCGGGATTTACACGGGCTAACTTCCCACGCGAATGAAGTCGCGAGCAACTGCTAGTTTTAATATAAAGTTATTAAAATTAAAAACTCGTGTCACAGGTGTGATCGAGGTCAAGAGCGGGCTCAGTCGTAATAAAAAAAAAAAAAAAACAGTATTTGTTATCGAACTCTTTCGAAACGGCTTGACCGATTTTTATGATTTTTTTATTATTATTATTATTATTTATTTATCTCAGAAAAGAAATTTGTTTGTTAAGAGATTAATTTGTTTTGTGCATATCTGGTATGTCTGAGAATTGGTCGTAGGCTTTATATACTGCTATGTAAAAAAAAAATCGAATACTATGTGCGAAGCCACGGGGCAGAAACTAGAATCACTTATAAAAAGGTTATACTAAAACGTAATTGAATATTTTAAATTTCCGTTAAGCTGAGCACTGCGATAGAAGTGTTTGACGCTTGTCTGCAGCAAATAATAATAACAGAACTCCCACATACTTTACGCAATCATACATATCTTCCCAAATCTCACATCTAATGTACTGAGGAGATATCCATTCTTCAATCACAAAAACAAACACGCATTGGTTTGAATAATGCCGAGCAATCCACTGTGTCTTGAACGTTGCTTAACTAAAATCTCCAACACTGTCTTTTCAGCGAGCCAGATGATGAAGAATTGTCAGAAATAGCAACACACTATTTGAGAAGCAGTGTCGACAAGAGCATACCGATGAAGGAGATCTCAAGTCTGGCTGGCAAACTTCTCGCTTTGTTTAAGGAGGTGAAAACTTTGAAGAAAATCAATATTTTGTTTTGATTTTTTTTTTCAAAGCAAATATGAAGTCTATGTTGTATTTTTTCTTACCAGGTCACGGAGTCTTTCTATACCCAAACACATTACAAGTGGAACGCCTCGCATTTGAAGAGACTGTGCGAAAACGTCAAGTGGTACGCGCCATCTAATACTGAACAACTTGTTATGGTAAAGATTCATTTGGCATCTTTTGCTTCTAAAAATGCATATAGAGTTTTAAGACACTTATAGCACTTTTAGGTTAACCATTGACCATGGACATTTCTTTTTATAAAAGGAAATTACAGAAGTTTATCATATCTAATCACTATTCAAGCCGTTTGTATGATTGAAATAAAATAAATGCCATTAGACTGTTTGAAAAATAACTTGGGAATATATATTATTTTTAAATTGTTTGTTTTCTGTATTTCAAATACACAACATCGCTCTTAAATATGACTACGCAATTTTTATACACCCGTCTCATGAAATATTAAAACTTGTAGAAGCCAATAAAATCTTATAATTATTACGAACAGTTAAAATGTCGAGGACAACTGCTTAACCTAATATGCCTAAAGATTTTCAAACACCCATCTTTCAAGAAGATATGCCTTTGATTAACAATAGGCTATTTACATAAATTTTATTGTAAACTCTTCCCAATTTCTTGTAGGCTATTAGTGCAGAAGCAAATCTCATATTCCGAGAGAGATTAATATCAGATGAAGAAAAAGCTATATTCAACTCTATATCCAGAAAGTATCTGAAGGTGAACAATGAAGAGATGTACTTCGCGTGCAAATTGCGAGGAGACGGCGTCTACTTAGACCATACTGATTATAACGACTGGCATCACCGGACGGACCTACTTATTAATCAATGTTGTAAGTATAATCATATAATATACTAATTTGTAAAAAACTCATTTCACAATGTGTGTTATCAAACTCCTCCTAATCGATTTAATGAAATTATTTGTGTTTATTTTGTAGGTCTGAGAATAGGTCGTAAACAATTTTGATCTTTTCGCTAGAAAAAAAAATATGGCAAAACAACGTTTAGGTAGTAATTAATAAATAAATATTGGTTTCTCTTCACCAAGATGTCTGACAACTATAACATACCTACATAATTTTATTTATTCAGCCTCTATGGGAGACTGGTATCTGAACTTCGGAACGTCGCGTCAGGCAAAAAGGTGCTATTGGGTTTTTCTGTAAGGAATTTCTCTGTAGTAGCCCGGAGTTTGAAAGTTGGCGGTGCGATACGCCCGTGTAGGCCCGGCTTTCATTTGCACATCTTTGACAGTCTTTCTGGAACTGGGTTGATGATGCAGGTTGAGGTTCTTCAACTGAACAAAATAGCACCATGGTATTTTAGCGTATTTGATAAGTAATAACAGACAAGGTTGTTGGTAAAACAAGTGTAAAAAAAATCTTACATTATATTTTTCAGTATCTGAAAACGAACACAATGTGTTCGGTGAAACGGGAGCTGAGGTATGCTCTGAGTTAGCAATACTCTGTCCTGCGATGGCGCGTTCGGTAATTTTGCTTTTTATCAACTTTGTTAATTTAGTTTAAACTCTTCCGAAATAAATAATTTAATCCTTCGCTTTTTGAGTCGACTAGATACATGTTCTTACGTGCAATTGACTTAAGTAATTACTATTACTATACTAATAATTATTAGAGCTACTAATAATTATTTGTTTTGTTATATTGTATATTATGAGAAAAAATCCTGAAATAAATGCTTTATTTATAAATCACTTGAAAACAATACTAGTAGTAATAAATTACTAGTTTAACACCGATTCTTTGATTAGAATATGACCTTCAAACATTGTTAAACCCTCATGTAACTTTTGTGTGTACATCTTCAGACCAATGGAGGCTTACTAGTGTGCGTGGGATGCGCAGGAGTTGGTCGCCTGGCTGCTACTCACATTACCGCGGCGGCGCTGCCCGCTTGTCTGTTTGTTATCAACCACAACACACAGTTCAACACACTGTTTAAAAATGTGAGTTGTTTAATAGACCTTATTTATTACCAACGACCCGGCCTGGCTTCGCACGGTCTCATTCTGCTAATTCACACAAAACCTTAATAAATTATACACTTAAACCATCCTCAGGAATCACTCTATCCAGAGGCGAATACTGCATGTAGATTTGTTTAGTTGTTTTTTGAGATTATTGCGACCATACAGACAGAAGGACGCGGTGACGCGGCAAACCATTTCACACAATATCACAAAAACACACGAAATTCTCTAAGATCTTATCTGTGTGCTGGCGAGTCGTAATTTATTTTCTATAAGTACGTGTTTAGTCCCATACGTGTTTCCAAACGCATCTTTTTGGTATGGCAATTTTCTATTGACTTTGACACTTGACATAACTTTTTCTTGTTAGCAAAAAGAAAATCTGCCTTGTTTTGGGACATTGATTGTTGTATTAAATCGTGAATCCGGGCTAATCCCGTTTGTTATCGACAAGTTGGTCGCGATTAATGATTCATTGGACTTTGTAATCCCGTTTTGAGTGAGACACTGGGATATTTTGAACAATAGTGCCGAATTGAGATTAAATTTAACCTGCACGTTAGTTGGTGATAAGTAGCTGCCACTGGTATGAAATTTTGCTACACCACTACGGCCTGGACCACGCTGTGAAAACCTGCGTCTACCTTTGACCGTCGTCACACCACTTGACAACATTACACACTCAAATACACTGACCCACAGACCCCGGACGTGATCTGAGAACAGGTTGGCGCCGTCGTCTTAGCTCTGGGTAAGTGTGCATAGTGTAATAAGGCCTAAGAGCCTAAGCAACGTAGGCTCCGCGTAGCCGCGGACAGTTCGGCCATCCAGCTTAGTTGCACTGGTTGCGGGACCGAACAGTACATATAAGTCAAAACAAAAATCATGATGACAGAATTAACTATATTTTCGTGTAGAGACGTTTATGAACGTACTTACAGCTTTTCGAATTTGTTTTGTATAACGTTTGCAATTCCTCTAGGAGTTATTTAACAAAATCAGGTACTATATACTGAGAAACCCTAGTCCCATACACATATTTTATTTTTAAGTACTATATTAGGAAATTCGATCTAGTTGTTTCCCATTAGCAGCTCGGGCCTATTTACTTCCGTGATGGTGGAAAATTTGACCAAGCCATGCTTCCCGGAAAGATCTACAAATTCATTTATTTAGATCAATAATGTACAATCGTCAAATTTGAATCATGACCCACCATAAGCTTTTTTTTTGCAGATATTCAAATACAATTAGGTCGACATTCGCGTAAACGTAAAGGGTGTCTCAGAATGTTTATCGTTTTTAGATGTTAAATAAAAAACATCAATATCAATTAAAACTTGTTTTAATTATTGTCAAATTAAAGAGCAATCCCTGAAGTTTATTTATGAAAAACAACCGTTTGCAAATGCGCACCATTCATTTGTTCACACTCATTTAACCTCGAGCTAAAATTTTCACTCGCTGGAGCATTGCTCTTCGAATAGAGTTGATTTCTTCAGTGATTCTTTGCTTCAAAACATTCAGGTTGTGTGGCAATGGATTGTAAACTTTACTTTTTATGTAGCCCCATAGGAAAAAAATCAGCAGGCGTAAAATCAAGGCTCCTCGGTGACCAGTTGATGTCTCCTCGGTGACTTATCACTCTTCCAGGGAATAAATCGTGAAGACAAGCTAATGAGTCATTTGTAACATGAGAAGTGGCTCCATCTTGTAGGAAAAAGGTGTTGCAGTTGTAGCCATACTGGTTTTGCATTTCCGTAGCCAAAAAAGTCCGGATCATATGGCAATATCGATCAGAATTAACGATCTGAGTTCGATCTCAGTCATCCTAAAAAAAATAAGGACCGATAATTCCTTGACTAGATATAGCAGCCCAAACAACAACTTTTGGCGAGTGCAAGGGCTTTTGATGCAGTTCTAGCGGATTCTCAGAAGCCCAGTATCTGCAATTCTATTGATTCACGTGACTGTTGATGTGAAAATTCGATTCGTCGGAGAACCAGATGTTATTGAAACTCCTAAAACGGGTTTTCATTGTCCTGCAGAATTCGACTCGTTTATCAGAATCACAATTTTATAGGGGTGAAAATGTAAGTCTTTCGAAATAATGCGATGAACCGTAGATTTGTTCAAATTAAGAGAATCTGCACGCAATCTCAACGACTGTCGTGGGTCGTCCATAACAGACTGGCGAACGCGGTCGACGTTCAAGCTCGTTTTTTATGTCCTTTTGCGCCCAGACGATTTGTCCGGCATTGTATTCCCAGTCTCTTCAAACTTGCATACCCAATGCTTAATTAAATTGGCACTTGGCACATGTTTTAAGCTAGTTAAATTAAAATGTGTCCTGTAGAGACGACGAACAATAGTGTAAATGCACGCAAAACGCGCGGTTGGCGCGTATTGGTCAATTTAAAAACCAAAAACATTCTGAGACATCCTTTATTTATTATCTTCTTCTTTATTCTTCATCTATCTGTATCCTAGCTGTAAGATTTCCAAAGATAATAAAATAAAATAAAATAATATAATTACACAGAAAATTATTGACATAGCTTGCTTACAATTTAAAACGTCCTAAGTGCGGCATGCACTGTAAAGGAGGGAAATCCGTTAATTGCGGTTATTTAGACGGTTTCAAACTATCTATCATCAGAGTCAGAGTCAGGCCATGATTCAAATTTGTTGATTGTACTATATTTCTCAGGAAATTCGGTCTAGTTGTTTCCGTGAGGCTGGAAATTATGCTCTTGCCTTGTTCCACCAAAATATCTACTAATTCGATTGTGTTAAGGAGTCAGTAATATACAGTATAGCTTTCTAATGTATGGTTCATTGGCCAGGCCTTATCATCGGCCGGTGAAGGCAAGCGAACGTTAGCGCTGGTGTGTGAGAGTGCAGCTACTCACGATGCGTTGTCAGCCATTGAAGCATTGCGCCGCGCTCGCACTACACACGCCCTGCCCAGCCAACTGCTGCCCAATGCTGAACAAAATGCGCTGAGAAGTAATGTATATTATTTAAAATTATGATTTATAATAAGTACCGGTTGATTTAGAGTTTTTAGATTAAATTTCAATTTAAAACGAGTTATTTAGAACTAAAGGCCGTGTTCAAACCAAACGTAAAGTAGGTTGCCGACCGTGAGCGAGTGTTATGTATTTTTATTGTATTTTCATACATACTTAGTTTTTCATCCACACCTCTCAGACAATACGTTATTATTACGCAATGCGTGGATAGTGACGTTTATGTTCACGTTCATTTCTCGTTTACACTAGGGCTCAGTGAGCCTGCTCACATTTGGCGACTAACTATACGATTGGTTTGAACACGGTCTTATAATTATTTTACTCGTGTCATTAGAATAATGTAGTATGTGTTAACGGTATAAAATGTCTCTAGTTGTGACTTTACACCTAACGAAGATCGAGCGTGGAAGTGTGTTGTTGTTTATTTGGTTATTCTTCGAATGTATTAATTACGCAGCAGACAATCTGCACAAACAAGATAATCTTCAATAATTTTGAAACTATCACTTCTAGGCTAGTATTTATGTAGATTCAACATTATTTATAATTAAATAGGTAGTATCGGCAAACAGTGGCGTGGTTAAACGTGGGTGAAGTCGGTCCTCGCAACTTTATTCAAATCTATGTGCTTTTCAATGTTCTCTCAGCGCGCATTTATATTTTCTCACTATCATGAGTTAGATATGTCGAGTCAAAACATGCTTGGTGGGATAGATTGGTAAATCTTGGAAACGAAAGAAAAGGAGCGCTGATGTGACTTCACTTATCTTTATATTAGTCCACACTACGCCTCTGATCATCAACATATTTACAAACTTTTTTTTCTGGGTGAGAAAATCATCGAATGACTTCTCCCGCTCTGGGTGAAGCGGAAGGGTGTGTCAGACTTTTACTGTCTAAAAATCCACCCTGTTCCTTCAGCTGCCCTTCAGTACCGGGGCCGCGGTATCTCGTTAGAACATTCCCGCATCACCGAAACATATTTACTAACTACTAAATTAATCACAGACATAAAAGAAAATCTCGGCATCATAATATGCCTAGACAAGAACCAAGAGAACCTATCAGATCTAATGGACAAGTACCCCCTACTGTACAACGATGGTAACGTGGTGTGGCTAGACCGCTGGTCGGACGACACGCTTCGGATAACTCCGCGCCTGCTCGTGCAGAGGTACACGAGACACGTGACTAGAAACTTTGCACATACACTTGAATCACATTGCACTGTACACCTGGTTGGCCAAGGTAGGTTGTGGCTTTTGCACTGTACAACATGTATCGTAAATTCATAATAAATGCACACTCTCAAACATCCCAATTAGAATAGCCTAATAGATAAGATGTCGGACTCGTGATCGAGAGGTTGCGGGTTCGAACCCCACCCATTACACTATTGCCGTAAACCCACTCCAGACACAAGCATATTTAGCTTAGTTTAAGGGTATAACAAGATTGCTAGTAATGTGAATTCTACCAACATTGCTAGTTACCTTTTTAAGAAAAATAAAAAGAACATTATGTTATATCATTATATGATTATTGAATAAAGATTTCTAACGTATAGAATGAATTTTTAGTTTTACTTCAAGTATTCTTAAACCGTTTTTTATGACTTCAACTGGATTTAAAAAGTTATCACTTTGATTTACGGCCCTTTTTGTTTTGTTCTGATTGTACAGCGATAGTGGCTGTAAATTACGTTGATTTTTAGAATTATAGAATTATAATTTCAGGATGCATTATTTATGTTGTATAATTATCTACATGTTCATTTGAAATTGTTTGGTTTTTAAAAGCTTTAATTTTACTTGCTTTGTTAGTTCGTTGGTCACAGTTCACTAGCACAATTATTATTTGTCGAGAAATAGATAGATGTAAACATAATAATGTTGCATTTTTTATCTATCTATAAAAGAGTGTGATATTTATTCAAAAAGTTGGCTTAATACGCTAGACATGCCAAGATTTAGATACCAAAACAAAACGCGTTAACTTTCAAATGTTTAATCGTCACACAAATGTATATTACAGGTTGTTAAAAGAGAATGCAGTAGATGCATCAGAAGAGCAACTAGATGCATTACCCATTGACGGGTTCGTAAACATTCACAAGAGCATCGACGTGGAATGGAAGCGCGCGCCCTGCAGATACGTCAATTTTGTCAAAACCTTCTACAATATCATCAACAGGAAAAAAGCTGCGCTTGTCCAGAGGCAAACCATGCTATCGGTAAGATGTGATTATGACACTAAACTACTTACTAATTTATATCGATAAAATAGCCGCTATGATACATAGACGATGATTAATGAGGCGCATTACTCTGAGACATGCTCGTTGATGATTTCCAGATATTAATCGTCATCATCAATTAATATCCACTAACTAACTTAACACATAGCTGTGCAGAAACCTTTCTTTGCTAGTTTAAATCCCCACGCTACTGTGTCAGCCTTAGTTAGGTTTTGATAAAGCTAATACCATTCAGCGTGCTTTCAGAAGTGCATAGTTATTATTAAGGGCAATCATCATCGGCTTTTTCCAACTATGTTGGGGTCAGCTTCCAGCTGAGTATTAAGGCGATGGGTCATTGTTAAGGGTAATGAAGAAATAAATATATAATAGTTAACTAACAACTTGTAAAAAAAACTGATAGTATAAAACGATTTCCAGCAATCTGATGCATTTGGTTGGGTCTTAGTTCAATCATAAATTTGAATTATAACGGTCCGTCCTTTTGATAAAAAAACGTGCTATTTGAAAATATAGGTATTCAGGTAAATAATTTCTTTTTTCATCATCATCACTGCACTAAAAACGGTGTAGGAAAACATCGTACGGAAACCGACATGTCTTAAGACCAAAAAACCGAAGACATGCCCTGCACACATCCCGCGGAGTGGATTACAGCTAGTGTTGCCCAAAATCAGTCTTGGTCTTGTTCTTGCATTTTTGCAAGACCAAGACCAAGAATTACCCTGCAAGATTTAAGCAACAACAAGATTAAGCCTGCGAGACTCTTGCTTCTTGCAGTTAGTTCAGACTGTCGTTTTCTTTGTGTTATTATTATTAAAATGAGAAAACTTACATTGCAAAAACACAGGGGAAGGGCGAGCGATGCGGGGGAAACAATGAAACTTAGGCAGCACTTAAAAGAACTATTTATGTGTTCCCCGAGTTTGAATCGTTGTCCAGAGCCAGATTATTCGATGAGAACTTCTTCTTCTTCTTCTTTGGTCAGGTTTCCGCACTTAGTCTCTGCACGAGACCCTTGTGCGTGAGCTGTGTCGGCCGTCACTCCATTCAGCCAACCTCCCTCCAGAAGCAGATCAGGTCTCTCGGTCTTTTCAGGATGTCTGTATTCGATGAGAACGTTAATGCGCTGTCTCTGACGGAGGTGCTGCTTAAAGTTACTACCACCAACAGTGATACAGGTCCGGCAACATCGCACAAAATTAGCACACACACAATATTCGGTCCATGGTTTTTTAAAATAAGAAATCAGCGGAAAATATTAAGTTGTTGTAGTTAGTTAACTTAATATTTTTCAACTTAATTTAAAATATTAAAGTGATTTCTATATTCAATGAAGGTCAGGATAGCCACCGTGCCGGTGGCGGTGCCTTTGCCTAGGGACAGGATTTTTGTATCGATTCATTTATGCAGTTTTAAAGCGTAGGTATCAGTGCATCAAAATGTTAAAGTGTAATCGTACACATAAAACTATCTCGTATTTTGTTTTCGTTAATATAAGTACTTAAGTAATTAATGATAATTGATTTTCTCAATAATTAAACTAAATACAGATACTGATACTTTTATCTCGTCTATATTAAATAAGTTAGTACTGTTGTTTTACAGTTTTCATTGGATTTTATTACAAAAGGTTTTTATTTTTTGTCGTGTCGTATTATCATGATTAGTTAATACCTGTGTGTATTATTTTTACGATATCGACTTATACGCATTACGAACAATAACATAAACATACATTGTACAAAATATCAATTAAAAGAAAAAGAGTGCATCCCTAGTTTTGACCATCGCGGCACTGATAGTCCGCGACTTTGTTGACGGCAACATTTTGATGTAGCTGACAACAAAGTCGGGTCAGATACTATACTATAACCTGTCAAAGAAAATTCGCATCTATTCGGAAGTACAAGGTCAAGATACGAGTACACGCGCAGGCGGCTTCTATTGATATCGCATACAATCGTTGCCGCCGCGCTGCGCTCCCATATGAGAAATATTGTAAATACTTGTGTGTAAAAATTGTCTACAATACTAATCAAATGAGTGACGTCACGTCGCGCATTTTGTGTTTTAAAATCACACACATCCAAAAATTGAGATTAGCATTGTCGGTTTATCAACTTCTAACGTACTCTAGTAGTTATTAAGTGTAATACAGTAGGTTGCGTACCTAGGCAAATTTTATTTTATTAATGTAGATTAATTCCATCAAAAGAAGAACATAATACCCGTAATATTATTTACATAATATCTACATTTTATTGCTACGTAGGCTCACTATACCTATCTGATAACGCATCTGTTTTATTAATCTTCCAAAGAATCATTGTTTTTTATCAAAGAATCCTTTATCGGTATTTCGGCGTGTGCTTATAAATAGGAGTATTTATTTCAATTTTAGTAATTCCAAATTGAGCTTCGCTTCGATTTTAATGTAATAATTGTTTTTTACTCTAATCCTTGTTGTTCTCGGACTGATATAGTTTACAATTTGATATGAGTGACGAATATTCAAATACAGTCAAGTTAATGTCATTGTATATGTTTTGTCCATGTTTTAGCACATGTAAGCTTATTAAATATAAACTTTCATTAAGAAACCAACGGACTTTCGTGGGACACGGTAGGTAGCTCAGTTGGTTAGAGCATCGGCACGGATCGCCGAGGTCGTGGGTTTTGACCATGAGATCTGAATACACAGAGATGATGTGTCAGTTGATATTTCGAGTTTCTCATTAAATTTATTAATTTGGTTGGCCTTTACTATGCCTATGTCAATTCAAGCTCAAAATGTACCTACTCTGTTACATTTTTCTAAGATCTAAACTACCGTTTAATAAATAGCAATAGGATAATCGTTAATTGCAAGACTCTTGCAAGACTCTTGCACAAGACCAAGACCAAGACTAGGAGCGCAATACCAAAATAAGACCAAGACTGGCTAAGTCTCGTCTTGGTCTTGCTTTTGGGCAACACTAATTACAGCCCATACTCACAGAGTGGGAACGTTATAGGTTGATTGTATAATGTTTTAAAAATATAAAAACACATATTTATTTATCTATTTAGTCATTTTGAATTTTGTATGTATGATATGGTTATATTAAGACTATATACCTTTTAAGTGTTCACTGTAAGATTTTCCTGCATCTAAACGTGAGGACTTTTAATTGGCTCACTGTACTCTATACTATACTATATATTTTTCTGTACTTAATAGCTGTTAGTCCTCCCTACTTAAATAAATAAATTTATTCTTTCAATTTCAGTCAGGCGTAGAAGCTCTCCGTCGCGCTCGCACCGACGTGTCTCACCTACAAGCGGAAGCGGGACAGCAAGAGACAGCTTTGCGAGAAAAGCAAGCCGCCGCCGCATATGCACTACAGCAAATCAGCGCCACCGTTAGAGCTAACACCGACCATAAGGATGAGATGCAGACGTTGAAGAGGAATATTGAGATCGAAAATGAGAAGCTGCAGACTCAGTGAGTAGCTTATAGACTCAGTTGTTTAACCATATTGAAAAAATTAAACTGACTTTAAAACAAATAAAAACACAGCCAGCCTACGTCATTTCAGAAGCTGATTAGGTTTCCCGGTCTATTCAGTATGCTCTACATGGAGGGTTAGTTGTAATAGCCATCTATGGCAGCAGAAAATCTTATGCTTTAATTATTATTGCAACACTTTTGCTCATACATATATTTGCAGGCGGAAGGGCAGTGATGCATACTGCATACATAAATGAATAACATGTTTTTAGCGGAATTAACACTAATGTTTTTCTCTAGTATTATTTTGGTATGGATTTCCACAAAGTAATCCTGATTCCATTTTGTATGACACATAATGTAAGAAATAAATAATTATCGTTATAAGGAAGCATGCAAAGGTTAGTACAGTAAAAAACAACAAACGCCTGATATCACTACCTTTCAAGACATATCATCTATCATACAATCCAACCACCATTCCATTAAACTTAGTTGACCTTACTTATACCTATTTCAGGAAAAAGGAAATAGAAGCTGAGTTAGCAGCTGTGGAGCCTATCATAGTGGCAGCTAGGTCTGCTGTAGGAGATATACGACCCGAGTCTTTAAGCGAAGTAAGTTTATTTCTAAACTAGCTTCTGCTCGCGACTTCGTCCGCGTAGAAGTCGAAAATATTCCACGGGATCCCGTCCCCGACTTGCTTGACAAAGATTATAATAGCTCGGCTAATATGCATGATATAAAGATAATTTATAGCCTATAGCACTCAGGGATAATGCAGCTACATGTAAGCGAAAGAATTTTCAAAATCGGTTTGGTAGTTTCAGAGATTACCCCATACATACAAACTTACAAATTTTACCTCTTTATAATATTAGTATAGATAACAAAACATCACGTGTGTTCCCCCAAGGGTAAATGGCATGTTATCTTACAGTCATTGTATTATTTCAGTAGTTATTTTTAATTCCCGCGTAAAAGACTGCCCTTTGCCATTTATCTGTGTTCTCTGCACTTTATCTGGGTGATAAAGATTCAGACTCCAGAATGCTATTGTGAAAAACACTGCCCTGCCTTTTGTTATTGTTAATAGGCTTGCGTTTGACCACCACCTCATCTGATGGTAAGCGATGATGTGGTCGAAGATGAAGCACGCTTACCTAGCAACCTATTCACTCTTGACTTAAATACCCCAGATTGTAGCTGTCAGGAAACACAGACTCCGGCAGGGAATTCCACTCTTTAGCTGTACGCACAATGAAAGTATTCCCGAAATCTAACTGGGAACCGGAATTAAACAGTCAGTCCCAGATATTTATAAGATTGTATGCCTTCTTATAAACAAGTCATCATTCGGTCTTATGTTTATGTCATAGGTTCGGTCGCTGCGAGCCCCTCCAGAAGTGGTTCGAGACGTATTGGAGGGTGTCCTGCGTCTCATGGGCATCGCAGATACGTCATGGCATTCTATGAAGAATTTCCTCTCGAAACGAGGTGTTAAGGAGGATATTAGGTAAGTAGTATGCTTATCGAAAGATTTATCAATAGAGCTAGAGATTGTCAAGAATGGCATCTTTTTTTGGAAAATTACTGGTTACAAACAACCTGTAACTAGATGCCGCTGAGTACTAGTATTGTATATGAAGAAACTGCCTACCTGACCTGGGTAATGCATGGCTAAATACCTATTGGCCAAATAGAGAGATAATATTATAAACCATTGCCGATCAGTTTTCTTCCAGCTCAATAAAATCAATTTTGAAATGTATCTGCAGGTGCTCGTGGCTCAATAATAACAGCAGCACAGTTCGATCTTCAAGGTTAACAAGCGCTTGCAAAAGTCGGTCTGTGGATGGGTCTTAACATAGCTTAAGAGTCCCTAACAATTTTACTGCCAAAAAAGAGAAATTACCTACTTTTGTAGAACAAATATCTCAATAACGGCATAAAATATCATTTTTCTTTTAAAACAGCGTTAAACATTGTATATTTATCTAGTATGTGGTCAAATTATAATTTAAATATCTACTCAAAATAAATTCAAAAAAATAAAATACAAACACGTGTTTTTACGAAATCACGTAATACCAGGTTTTACAACTGTTTTTTTAGCTTAATGGGGGTGAATAACTTTCTAAAAAAAATTCCTGACCATTGGGCATATAGTGCACTAGTAAGTTAACAAATTATTTTTTGAAAAATAATGGGGCGATGTACTTAAAAAAAAATAGTAAACTCAGAAAAAACTCGATAAAATCCTTTGCAATACCGTCACTTTTGAGTAAGAATTCGTTATTGAATAGAAAATTAAAAACTAATTCTGAATAATACAGGTATTTATCTACCAAATCATTATTTTTTATTTTAATTCTGAGCTCACATTTTATTGTAATAACATTTTCAAAGTATGCCTTATAAATCGATGCGCTTGCTCGATTTATTTTGAGTAGATTAATTTGACCATATATTAGATAAATATACAATGTTAAACGCTGTTTTAAAAGAAAAATGATATTTTATAACGTTATTGAGATATTTGTTCTACAAAAGTAGGTAATTTCTCTTTTTCAGCAGTAAAACTTTTAGGGACTCTTAACATGTCGAGATTCAAAGCCGTAATTGGTCCAAGCTATCATATGTACATTTTTGACCGTCGTTACGGCTAGTCAGAAGCCAGAAAGTCTGACACTGGTCTTGCCAGGAGGTATCGTGTTGCTAAGCGACTGGGTTATGGACGTCAGATAGGCAATCGCGTCATGTAGAACGTGATACTCAGCTACATCGGGTTAGACAGATGATAATGTTTATATTACAGGTGTATGGACGCGAGTCAAATAAGTCCGGCAGCGTTGGCAAGCGTACAGAAGCTTCTAGAGTCGCGCGGTGGTTCGTTCGAGCCCGCTACCGCTAAGCGAGCCAGCGCTGCGTGTGCGCCGCTGGCGGCCTGGGTGCGAGCCAACCTGCATTACGCCGCAGCGCTGCAGCGCGTGCAGCCGCTGCAGGCGCATCAGGCCAAACTACACAAGTGAGACCAATACACTAATAAAGCCTAGATCACACGTACCGAGCAAACGGGCGAGACAGTAAAATGTTTCTCGGCCGAGACTGTGATATAAGCGGGTAGCTGTTCACACATTATTTGAATTTAGTACAGTCAGTACAGTTCTAATGATACTACAATTCGAAAATATCAAAAACATTTGAACGAAGCGAAGTGACAACAATCATGTCGGCCGAGTGGTGAGACACGGAGACAGTGCACGTTCAGACCTGCCGAGTGAGCGAGAGAGACAGTGCGGGGAAGCGGGAGGGTGGAAACTCGGCCAAGTAAGTAGAACGGGAGCCGAGCTACTGTCTCGCCGCTTCGTTCGGCCGAGCACTCGGCGCCATGTTTTTTACCTACCGAAAACACTGACCGAGAGCACTGTCTCGCCCGTTTGCTCGGTTCGTGTGATCAAGGCATAACTCCTACTTTATTACTAAGAGCAATAAAAGTACGGCTAAGGAGTGGAATTCCCTGCTGGAGTCTGTGTTTCTTGATAGCTATAAACCGGGAGTCTTTAAGTCAAGAGTGAAAAAAGTGACTAGTCTTTAATAATTGTGAGATTATAATAAATAACTAGTATTTGCGTGTTGCGCGAGGTGCAAGCTCCTCGCGTGCTTGTAAAAAAGAAAAAAAAAAAAGCGGGGGGGTGATGGGGGGGTTGCAGAAGTATTTTGACTAAAGCATTGCCCCTCTAAATGAATCTGAAAAAAAAAATGTTCCAAGTCTCTTAATTTCCGAGATCCGCCTACAGGCGGTGAGAAGGGGGGTGGGGGGGCGACTTTGATAAATGGTTTTTACTTTACCGAGCCTCCTCTATACGAATCCGTAAAAAAAAATACGGGTCTCGTAGTTTCCGAGATACGATAGGGAAGGGGAAAAGGGGAGGTTTGGCACTTTTCCCGTAGGTTTGAGAGTTACTTGTTTACGAATCTGTCAAAATATACCCACCTCCCCATCCACCATCTGGGAGAACAATTATGTCAATGAGTAAGTGAGTCAGTCAGTCAGTGGTAATCTAGCTTTATATAGTATAATTAGTATTTGCGTGTTGCGCGAGGTGCAAGCACCTCGCGTGCTTGCGAAAAAAAAAATGGGGGGGGTTGCAGAAGTATTTCGACGAAAGCATTGCCCCTCTAAATGAATCTGAAAAAAAAAAAATGTTCCAAGTCTCTTAGATTCCGAGATCCGCCTAAAGGGGGTGAGAAGGGGGGCAAGGGGGGCGACTTTGAAAAATGGTTTTTACTCTACCGAGCCTCCTCTATACGAATCCGTAAAAAAAAATACGGGTTTCGTAGTTTCCGAGATACGATAGGGAGGGTGGTGAAAAGGGGAGGTTTGGCACTTTTCCCGTAGGTTTGAGAGTTAGTATTTGCGTGTTGCGCGAGGTGCTTGCACCTCGCGCAACACGCAAATACTAACTCTCTGTGCTTGTGAAAAAAAAATGGGGTTGGATGGGGGGGGGATTGCACAATTATTTCGACTAAAGCATTGCCCCTCTAAATGAATCTGAAAATAAAAATGTTCCACGTCTCTTAATTTCCGAGATCCGCCTAAAGGGGGTAAGAAGGGGGGCAAGGGAGGCGACTTTGAAAAATGGTTTTTACTTTACCGAGCCTCCTCTATAAGAATCCGTAAAAAAAAAATACGGGTCTCGTAGTTTCCGAGATACGATAGGGAGGGGGGAGAAGGGGGGTGAAAAGGGGCAGGTTTGGCACTTTTCCCGTAGGTTTGAGAGTTACTTGTTTAAGTATTTGCGTGTTGCGCGAGGTGCAAGCACCTCGCGGAACACTTTAAAAAAAAAAAAAAGGGGGTGGGTGATGGGGGGGGTTGCACAATTATTTGGACTAAAGCATTGCCCCTCTAAATGAATCTGAAAAAAAAAAATGTTCCAAGTCTCTTAATTTCCGAGATCCGCCTAAAGGGGGTGAGAAGGGGGGCAAGGGGGGTGACTTTGAAAAATGGTTTTTACTTTACCGAGCCTCCTCTATACGAATCCGTAAAAAGAAAAAAATACGGGTCTCGTAGTTTCCGAGATACGATAGGGAGGGGGTGAAAAGGGGAGGTTTGTCACTTTTCCCGTAGGTTTGAGAGTTACTTGTTTAGGAATCTGTCAAAATATACCCACCTCCCCATCCACCATCTGGGAGAACAATTATGTCAGTGAGTGAGTTAGTCAGTCAGTGGTAATTTAGCTTTATATAGTATAACTAGTATTGGCGTGTGTCGCGTGCTTGTGAAAAAAAAAAAAGGGGGGGGGTGATGGGGGGAGATGGGGGGGTTTAGTATTTGCGTGTTGCGCGAGGTGCAAGCACTTCGCGTGCTTGTGAAAAAAAAAATGGGGGGGGGGGAAAGAAAATACATTACGGTATAATCCTGTGTGCAAGCGATTACGTTTCGGAGACCGTTGGTGCTGGCACGCACTCTGTGCATTATGGACGCGGCGCTTTTGCATCTGATGGCAGCGAAACCATCGGTGTGCGCGTTAGCGAACATACCCGATACGCTACAGAAGCGTGGCAGCTCCAACAGTATCCTAAACGCATTGTTGTACTGGATACGAAGAGCATTGATCAATTCAAAATCAAAAAATTGAGCTGAGAGTACAGCTGGTCCACAGGGTGGGTACACGTGTAAAACACTTGGCAATAGACCTTAAAAAACGATATTATTACTGCTCCAGTACAGCGTGAAAACCTACAAACAAGTATGTTACTCCTCCCCGCCAATGCTTTCCGTTCCCGTTCTACATCAAAACAAAATTATCCCTCAAGTCGTCCGTGACAATATGACCTAAATACTTAAACTGATGCACACGGTTTAAGATACCACCACTTGATAAATGAGTACTCGTTCGTGCATTTATTCCGCGCCTTAAAGATAAGCAACTCACTTTTTTTCGTGTTGTATCTTAACCCGTGTTCATCAGCGTAGCACTCACAAAATTTAATTAATTTTCTAAGACCCACCATTGACGGGCTAAGCAGTGCCATATCGTCAGCGTAGCTTATTTTATTAAATTTGTATTTAATATACCGTCTATATAGCACCTAGCATGCAAACTACTGAGCTCGCCAATCAGGTCATTAAATTATATGTATAATTTCATTTTTATTTTTTATTTTTAGATTATATCTATAAAAACGACCTATCTCAGTGTTGCCTATACTGTCGAAAATATTAGAAAAAAATATTCACAACCGATTAGAAAAGTATCTTAATTCTATTAACTACATCACCAATCGACAATATGGATTTAGACCCAGAAGTAATACTACTACAGCCACTATTGATTTCATCACTAAAATTAAACAAAACATAGACAGAAAAAACATAGCCCTGGGCATTTTTATTGATTTAAAAAAGGCCTTTGATACGGTTAGCCACAAACTACTCCTAAAAAAACTGGAATCAATAAAAATCACGGGAAAAGCTCTAAAAATACTCGAGTCTTACTTAAAAAATCGTTCGCAAGTGGTCAAACTTGGTAATCACCAAAGTGATGCATTACCTATTACATGTGGCGTCCCACAGGGATCTATTCTGGGTCCCTTACTCTTTTTAATATATATAAATAATATAAACGAAATTAAACTACATGGTCACCTTACCTTATACGCAGACGACATTTGTTTATTTTACTTCGGATCTTCCATCCATCACATTATCTCACAAGCACAAGAAGATTTAAATGCCCTATTCACATGGTTTCAGTTCAATCTTCTAACAATAAATATCTCTAAAATATGTTATATAATATTTAAGGCTAAAAATAAATCAATTCCCACATATGACCCTCTAACAATAAATGATATCCCGCTACAGCAAAAACCATGCGAAAAATACCTCGGTCTAAGAATGGATAGCTCACTAACGTGGAACGCTCATATTGATCATATAAAAAGTAAACTCTCGGCACTCTCCGGGTCACTGCGTAATATTGTTCGTTGTATTCCACCAAAATTGCGGTATACTATTTACAACTCCCTAGTAAAGCCACATCTACTTAATTTAATCGAAATTTGGGGCAGTGCTGCTAAAACAAAATTATCAGAACTTCAAACTACCCAAAATAAAATCATAAAAATAATATTCAACTACCCATATCTAACATCTACCAGCAAAATTTATCAAGACACAAAAATAATGAACATAAAACAACTTTATATTTACAACACATGCATTTTCATCAGAAATATTCTTAACAAAAGCATTCACTCAAACACAACACTCACTCAATATAAACAAGTTAGTCAACGCAGTACACGGCGAGCAAGCTTGCTAGTTTTACCAAAAACAAGAACTAACTATGGCAAAAAAATGCTAACTTTTGAAGGAGCACAGCTTTATAACAAATTACCGTCCTGTATAAGAAATGTACACTCTTACAATGCATTCAAAACTCAACTTAGCCAGCACATCATTGCGGATCAATCACTTCTGGAGAAATGAATGCATTGGATGGGTAACTACTGTATTGTAATACAGATAACGAACATATTGTAATCTTTACTTTTAGCATTGTTCTCAAGTAAGTGACTTATGTCTTTATTGGGAATAAAGTTTCTTTAAACCGAAAACTTGTTTACTGGCCATTTTCTAGTGTTTAACAAAATTGTGTTTGTCAAGCTGTAAGCTAATAAAAAAAATATATTCTTGGTTTTGTTGAGTTTAAAATCACGGGATTTATTCCTATTTGTTGCTCTTCGTATTAAAGCTAAACACACTATTTTTATTTATTTATTTAGAAAACCAACAGCGATACATTAAATAAATTATAGAATGTGTTTATTACAGTTTTGTATGGCTAATAATAGGTTTCCCTGTTTAACTAATAATCCATACTATCCATACTAATATTATAAATGCGAAAGTAACTCTGTCTGTCTGTCTGTTACCTTTTCACGCCTAAACCGCTGAACCGATTTGTATGAAATTTGGCACGGAAATAGTTTAGAACCCTGGGAAGGACATAGAATAGTTTTTATCCCGATATAAGGTTCCCGTGGGATAGTTTCCGAATTGCACGCGAGCGCAGCTGCTGGCAAAAGCTAAATTAAATTAATTAAATTTGACTTTTTAAATTGGTATGGGAATAGTTTAGGACCCTGGGAAAGACAGGTTTTATGCCGGAAATCATCCCTAAAGGAAGTAAAAGGGATGTTGGAATTTCGTATAAAGGAATCAATAACATACTATACTTACTTAATATCCATACTATTCATACTTCCATACTAATATTATAAATGCGAAAGTAACTCTGTCTGTCTGTCACCTTTTCACGCCTAAACCGCTGAACCGATTTATATGAAATGTGACATAGGATAGTTTTTATCCCGATATAAGGTTCCCGTGGGGTAGTTTTTGAATAGCACGCGGACGCTGCCGCTGCGCTGCACGCTGGCAAAAGCTAAATTAAATTTGATTTTCGAATCTGGTATGGGACCATACTAATATTGTAAATGCGGAAGTAACTTTGTCTGTTACTTTTTCACGCCTAAACCACTGAACTGATTTGGATGAAATTTGTATATTAAAACATAAATGAGAGAGAGACATAAATATATAGGTAAACTAGCGCGCACATATACAGCGTGAAAATGAAATGGTTGTTTTCCAATAGGACGGTTACCCATCAGTAGTAGTATCGAAACATACAGTTAAACTTAAAAAAGACAATGTTTTTTTATTCAAATTATTTAAAAAAAATTCATAAACTCGAAAGAGCGAGAATCATTAGTAGTTCAGTAGACGTAACGTAGGTACCTACACAAAACACACACCGTCGCGCGCTGCCAACAAAGGAAAAAGTGATTAATAAATGTTCAGAGCAAAATAAGCTCTCATGTATGGTGGTAATGCATTAACTACACTGCGCCATTTTTGTTTCTAATATTTTATTTATTTATGAAACAACTGTATTACCAAGACAGAGCCATTTCGCCGTGGGTAAACAAACATTAAAATTTCACGGTGTATAGGTAACATATATGCGGTTTTTTAATCACCCAAAACGGTGTGCCGATTGGAAACAAGAATTATTGACAAAGTGTAAATTAACGCAGGCTAAGCCGCGGGTAAAAGCTAGTAATATTATAAATGCGAAAGTTTGTGAGGATGGATGGATATTTGTTACTCTTTTACACAAAAACTACTGAATGGATCTGAATGAAATTTGGCAAGTAGATGCTGACTTCCTGGAACAATACATAGGCTAATTTTTATCCCGGAATTCCCACGGGATCGGGATTTACGCAGGAAAAACCTCCCACGCGAAACGAAGTCGCGGGGAAAAGCTATTTTAGAATATGCGAACGAACTTAACAGCAAAAATCAAAACTACTACATAGCAAACAACATAGGTATACTTCATACAAATTAATATAGTTATTATCTATTTATCTTTAATTTTTTTATTAACAGTTCTTTGAATGTAGGTTTCGTGCAATTGAATATTCCGTGTCTTTGTCACCAGAAACCTAACTGACGCTGAGCAACAGATGGCAGCACTGTCGACTGGCCTCGCCACAGTAGAAGAGAGGGTTGCAGCGTTACAAGAACAATTGGGACAACACACGAAAGACGCCGCGGCTTTAGAACTGAGACTCTTGCAGGCCAATGAAACCATCACAGCAGCCACTAACTTGATAGATCAGCTTGCTCATGAGTATGCTGCCTGGGAGAAAGATGTAAGTCTTAGATAATATTCATGTCTTATTTCTTACCAATATTATAAATATGTAAGTTTGTGAGGACGAATAGAATAGAATATACTTTATTGTACACCAAAATTTAAACACACCTACTGTTCAAGACTACAAGAAGCCAGCCAACGGTAACTGGACGGTCTGAACTGTCCACGGTTCGTGGAGCCCTAAACGTTGCTTACAACCAATGGCCTTAGGCCAGTCAGTACATAAAATTACCACTTACCTTCTGTAGACGCCAAGCGAGGATCTGCTTTGATCACGTCCGTGTGTGTGTGTGTGTGTATGTAATGAGTAATTGAACGTATAGTGAAAGTCAAGTGTGGATGGACGAAGGTTCTCAAATATGCAGGTCCTCCCAATGCGGTCCGTCAGCAATCACAGCACAATTACGTTTAGCAAATCTCGCGTGTCAGACAGGCTGACGACATTCGGCGTGGTAGTTCAAAATATCCCAGGTTTCCACTCAATTCGGGATTCTAGACTTCAATTTGTCACTGATCACGATTAATCTATCTTTAACTGCGCAGATTCAACTCGATTTTCCACAAAACCAATAAATCAATCTCAACAAGCAAGGCAGTTGCTTTTGCAAGGAACGGATATGTCAAAGTGAAAAAAAGTCAGGACGAAGGTTCTCAAATATGCAGGTCCTCCCAATGCGGTCCGTCAGCAATCACAGCACAATTACGTTTAGCAAATCTCGCGTGTCAGACAGGCTGACGACATTCGGCGTGGTAGTTCAAAATATCCCAGGTTTCCACTCAATTCGGGATTCTAGAGTTCAATTTGTCACTGATCACGATTAATCTATCTTTAACTGCGCAGATTCAACTCGATTTTCCACAAAACCAATAAATCAATCTCAACAAGCAAGGCAGTTGCTTTTGCAAGGAACGGGTATGTCAAAGTGAAAAAAAGTCAAATACAATAGAATAATGTTGCCAACCAAAAAGGTGCGTTCCATTTCACGTTGGACGGAACATCTACCCCCCCCCCCCCCCCCCCCACGGACGGGCCTACCCGTCTGCTAATCAATTGGAAGCCTTGACAAAGTTGCGACCGCTCTCTTTATGATGGATCCGTCCACCAAAACCTCAGCAAAACGAGGGACCCCGTCGGTGCCAGCCACCAAATTGAGAATGCGCCCCCTGCGCCAATACAAAGGCTTAAGGTTGGCATCCTTAATCAGGACGAGGTCTCCGATCTTGGGCGGATGAGTTTTATCCGTCCACTTGACGCGTTGCTGGAGGATGTGCAAATAATCTAAGCTCCAACGCTTCCAAAAGTTCTGAGCGAGCTGTTGCACTAACTGAAACCGCGAGAGCCGATTTTGGCTCACATCAACAAAGGGGTACTCCGGCAAGGCGACAAGTGGCTGTCCAATCAAGAAATGGCCCGGGGTTAGAGCCTCCAAGTCATTCGGGTCCGAAGAGAGCGGGCACAATGGGCGCGAATTCAACACAGCTTCAATGCGGCAAAATACCGTAGCTAGTTCCTCAAAGGTGAGAACGGTGTCTCCCAACAATCTCCGCCAGTGTCCCTTTGCCGCTTTCACCGCGGCCTCAAAAATACCCCCCCCAATGGGGGCAGGCTGGTGGGTCAAACAACCAAGTGACCCCTCGGCGGGCCAAACTATTACCAATGTCAACCTGGCTCTCATTAAGGAAGGCGTATACCTCCTTCAAATAGTTACTTGTACCCTTGTAGTTCGTACCGCAATCAGACCTAACCAAAGAAGGTAACCCACGGCGAGACACAAATCTTTCCAAAGTCGCCACAAAGGCCTCTGTCGAGAGGGAGGTTACCAGCTCCAAGTGTACTGCCTTGGTTGACAGGCAGACAAAAACGCACAAATAAGCCTTAACAATCTTACTATTTCAAAGTGTGGACGTCTTCAACGAAAAGGGACCAGCAAAGTCCGTTCCGACGCCAGCAAAGGGCCTCGCCTCATTGACACGATCAGCCGGCAAATCTCCCATTAGGGGCTGCATAGTGGAGGCCTTAGTCCGATAACACGGCATACAACGGAAGACAATGCTACGAATAGAACGACGAGCCGGCAAAGTCCAAAATTCTCGCTGCAGAATGGCCAACAGGGCATTGCAACCCGCATGCGAGTTTTTAACGTGACGATCAGTCACCAACAATTGTACCAAGTGGCCCTCCTTGGGCAACAAAAGGGGGTGACGGGCCCCATAAGGAAGGTTAGAGTGCCTCAACCGTCCTCCAACACGCAAAAGACCCGTCTTATCCAAGAAGGGATTCAGCTTACTAACAGCTCCCGACAACTTAACCCTACCAGACTTCAAGACCTCGATCTCCTTCTCAAAGTGTGCAGTCTGCACAGAGCGGACCCAAAGGAGGAGTGACTTCTGTCGCTCTTGAGAAGAGAGAGCTGGTGACAGGCGCTTGTCCCCTGGATTCGTAGAATTATGGCCAAAACGCCTGATCCACGTAACGTTCAACAATTTGTCGAGAGAGCTGTATCGATTCAATAAAAAATCAGGATCAAACGGAGGATCCTTCGTCCCAACAGCGAACACCTTAAGTCCGGGCAAAGGATCCGACATCAAGACTGGCTTTCGAGGCCAATCGTCCTCGGGGCGAGTCAGCCAGTCCGGTCCTCACCAGAGGGGGTGAGCAATCAAGTGGGGGGCCATGCACCCGCGTGAGGCCACGTCGCCCGGGTTCAGGTCACCAGGCACGTGCCTCCAAATCAAAGGCGTTTCAGAACCTTGAATCTGCGACACTCGGTTCGCAACAAAGACCACCAAAGAGTGGACGGACGTTTTCAACCAACACAAAACAATTTGACTGTCCGTCTAGGCGTAAGAAGCCCGAATGTCAACAGTTCCACCCAAAGTGTGCGCAACGTGGTTTAGGAGACGCACAAGAACCACCGCCCCTGACAACTCCAACTTAGGGATGGTCAATGCCGTCCGGAGGGGGGCCACCTTGCTCTTGGCCATGACCAGTGACAACTTCACCTGGCCCGTGGCGCTGACGGTGCGCAAATAAACAGCGGCGGCATAACCGTGAGAGGACGCGTCACAAAACCCATGAAGGGTGGCAGTATAAACCCCAGGGGGGAGGATGGCGCGTGGCAGCGCGACCTCATTGACCACAGGGAGCACGGATACAAATTGGAGCCAGTCTTCCAACAGGGTTTCCCGAAGTGGCTCGTCCCAACCAAGTTCAGCGGTCCAAAGGCGCTGAAGGAAGCATTTCGCCCAAAACAATACCGGGCAGATCCAACCATTAGGGTCAAAGGTCCTTGCTACAGTAGACAACACCAGTCGCTTAGTCCAAGTATGAGGAGACTCCAAGTCGACATCATACGTAAAGGTGTCTTGAACTGGTCGGTACTGAACGCCGAGGACGGCCATCATGGCGGGGTTGTCAACGTTTTCAAACAAATGAGGTTCCTGCTTATGATCCTCCAACACACCTTCCAATAGCGCTGGCGAGTTGGACACCCATTTACGCAACTCATAGCCAGCGGAAGCCAGAATCTGGACCAGCTCATCACGCAACAGGATAGCTTCCTCAACCGTAGGAGCTCCAGTGCAGACATCGTCGACGTACAGGTCCGTTTTCAAGATGGCGGACGCACGAGGGAACCTCAAACGCTCCCGGTCCGCAAGCTCCCAAAGCGAACGAATAGCAACAAAAGGGCTAGATCGAAGGCCGTACGTATTCGTGTTGAGCTCATACACAATCATGGGATCCTGGGGATGTTCCCGCCACAGGATCAACTGATAACGTCTGTCATCCCGGTGAATAACCGTTTGCCGGAACATCATTTTGATGTCGGCCACAAAGACTACTTGATGACGACGAAAAGACGTGATGACGTCACAAAGATCTCTCAACAATTTGGGGCCGGAATGCAGGCAATCATTCAAGGAGACGCCGGAAGAAGTCCGCGCAGACCCATCAAACACTGTGCGCAGTTTACCAGTGGATGGCTTGAGGACCGCGTGATGTGGCAAGAAGAAATGCTCTACTGAGCGCCAATCCAAATCTGACACCGACATGTGTCCCAAGTCTGCATACTCACGCATAAAATCTACATATTTCTGCCGCAGTACCGGGTCCCTGGCCATGCGGCGCTCCATTGCCAACAATCTTTTCTCAGCCGTAGGTCTGGATTGGCCGAGAGGTGGTCGCACCGCAACAAAAGGCAGCCGGGTCACAAGCCGACTGGAGCAGAGTCGACCGGTGTTGTTCTGATAGAACAACTCGCACTCTTCGTGTTCCGGATTCAAGCGGGCCACCTGAGGGGGCTCTTCAACCTCCCAAAACCTCTGAACGGCGTCAGAGAGGGCTGAGCCGGACACCAACGCTAAACCAGATTCAGGTGGAGGGGGCACGTCCAACACTGGGCCCATAACCGCAAAGCCGAAGATGGTTGAGACCGCCACCAAGGGACCCCTCCCGAGGGGCCATGGGGTCTCCGGATGCAAGACCGTCGTCTTTCCCAACAATATTCTCCCTAAAACATCGGAACCCTACAACAAATGCACCGTACAAGGGGAATCGGAACCCAACAACAAATGCACCGTACAAGGGGAATCAAACCGGGTGTCAGCCAAATCCAGACCTGACGTCAACCGTAGAACATCCAAAGGCAACTGACAATCGGGATGGCTACCCAATATAGTCGGCAGAACGAGGGCAGGAGCACGAAGTTTAGGGTATGGACAACTCAAGGGGGTGATTTCAAACTAGGTCCTTCCCTCAACAGTGGTGACAGCCGTTTCGCCAATTCCCCGAATGTGGCCTGAAAAGTCATTCACCTCCAGCCCAACCTGTCCCGCTAACCAAGACGACAAAAGGCAACCCTGGGCTCCCGTGTCCAAAATGGCACGGACCACAATCGAGTCACCCAAGGGTCCCCAGACCCTGACTGAGGCCGTTGGCAACAAAACCGTCATGATCGGGGGGGGGGGGGGGTCCTTTAGCGGGGCAGGCGTCAATTTCCTAGCGATGCCTGGGCGGCGACCGCTCGCCGCATCCAGGCTGCCTTCGTTCACGACGAGCGTAAACATCAAATGGTTCGTCCGCGCGGTGTCCCGAGCCGCTCGCCATCGCTGGAAGGGCATATCCCACCGGATGCCTGAATGGCGGAGGGCGCGACTCCAACCGGGGACGTTCCGCCAACGGAGGGGACATGTAGCGGTGCTGGTCCGGCCACTGCTGCCTAGCAGCCAACGCGTGTTCTCCCTGACGAGGGGAGACCAAATGGCGCTCGCGGGGCTCCCGTACAACTTGCGCGGGGGGTGGAGAGCGGCGTGCAGAATTGCGGGCCTCAGCCCGGTGCTCGTCTCCGGAATACCCCCCCCCCTGCGCGAACCCTCCTCAGAAGATGGTCTGCTGGAGCGGTTTGCGTTGGCGCACAAAATCTCCAGGTGGGACCCCTTGCAAATTCTACACGGACGGGGGTCGGGGCAGTCCCGATGGAAGTGGGCCCCCACACACGAGAAGCACAAACGGCGTGCGTTGACAATGCGGCGGCGGGCACTTACGTGCAGATTCAAAAGGGCCGGGCAACGCGCCATGACATGCCCCGTTGCCTTACAAAAGTCACAATGATGAGGACTCCGGGCGCCAGCAAAACGGGGGGCGGGGCGAACATCAACAGGCCCCCTAGCCCTAGTCCGTCCCTGGACTCTTGGCCGAGAAGGTGGTGGGCGTGACCCCGTGGCGCCACGAGTGTTATCCAAAAACCGACACTCGTCTTCCAAAAACTTGAGGAGGTCGTCAAAGGGGGGAAGATGGGTGGCACTATCCCCACCATACTTCTGCTCAAAACGTGACCTCAACTCCGCAGGGAGCAACCGCAGCACTATGTGCACCAACAGGTAGGACCAATGTTCCACCGGTAACTTCAAGCGTCTCAAGGCGTTGGTCGCTGAGACCAACGGGTTCAGCAAATCAGTGCGCAACGTCGACGTGCTGGCAATGGCCGGTAGTCCCAACATTTGGCCGATGTGCACATCAGCCAGGCAGCGCTTGTTCTGATACCGTCGGGAGAGAAGCTCCAGAGCGGTCGGGTAGGAGGAGTCCGTGACCGGCAAGTGCTGCACCAAGGCTCTAGCTTCGCCCTCCAAAACGGACAACAAGTAGGCCAACTTCTGCGCAGGTCCGAAGTCCGAGCGTGCATCCACAAGACTTTCAAAGAGATTAATGAAGCCCAGCCAGTGGTCCAAACGACCGTCAAAATGTGGCAGCTCCAGGGTGGGCAGCCTACCCAATAGTCCAGGGCCCTTGACAACGGAGGTTTGAGGCTTGGCCTCCTCAGGCACCCGGCTCCTCAAAATTTCCCGGGCTCGTTGACTTATGACATCCCCCAGGTGGACAATCTGGTCATAGTCACCCAAAACCTTATCGCGGGCTGCCTGGTCCATCACCCCCAAATCCACGTCCATGATGTACTCGTTGAAGCGTGTGAGCGCAGCATCAGCTGACTTGATCCTCTCATTCACATGCTCGTTCCGAGCAAGGGTGAGCTCTTCCAAGTCCGAACGCTCAACCGTTGCTGCTGCCGATGTGAACCATCTCAACTGTGAGGCCAATCCGGCAGCAGACTCCCTGACTGCCTTTAATGAGGCCATTGCAACAAACAAATATCAATACCGATCGGTTAAAATTCACTAACTAAACAAACAATGACTTGTTAGCCAACCGAGCAATCTCAACAAAATAAAACTTAAATTCAATTTATTTCAGGTCCAAATCCGACCCTGTACTTATTCCAAGTATGAATCTAGCTTGCTAAGGATGGCTAGTTACAAAAAAAATAACAATTTAATGTATATATTGTGCGGGATCAACACCAATTAAATACAACAATTGAATGTATAATATTGCTCCGGACAATCTCTAACAACCCAATCCAATAAATACTATAAGCAATAAACAATACACACAATTCAAGTCTTGTTATATTAGGCTATGTTAACAAATGTGTGATTATTATTTAGACAAACTTTTAACTTCAGATCAGCGACATTAAATTATTAATTACAACAAATATACCAAATTATGTACCAAAATACAACCTAATAATTCCTAATTTCACAAATAAATCTTAATTGTCAATACAACAAAAGGGGCTACAGTACAAATTACAAATACAACTTCAATTGATTCAACTTCAATTAGATAGCCCGGATGACATGGTAATATATTCAAACTTATTAAGTTATTTTACCAAAGTTCAAAACTTCCAATTTACTTAGTGGATCTTATATTATAATGTAAAATCCACGCTTCTGCTACCAATTTGTTCCAGACTACAAGAAGCCAGCCAACGGTAACTGGACGGTCTGAACTGTCCACGGTTCATGGAGCCCTAAACGTTGCTTACAACCAAAGGCCTTAGGCCAGTCAGTACATAAAATTACCACTTACCTTCTGTAGACGCCAAGCGAGGATCTGCTTTGATCACGTCCGTGTGTGTGTGTGTGTGTAGGTAATGAGTAATTGAACGTATAGTGAAAGTCAAGTGTGGATGGACGAAGGTTCTCAAATATGCAGGTCCTCCCAATGCGGTCCGTCAGCAATCACAGCACAATTACGTTTAGCAAATCTCGCGTGTCAGACAGGCTGACGACATTCGGCGTGGTAGTTCAAAATATCCCAGGTTTCCACTCAATTCGGGATTCTAGACTTCAATTTGTCACTGATCACGATTAATCTATCTTTAACTGCGCAGATTCAACTCGATTTTCCACAAAACCAATAAATCAATCTCAACAAGCAAGGCAGTTGCTTTTGCAAGGAACGGATATGTCAAAGTGAAAAAAAGTCAAAGAGAATAGAATAATGTTGCCAACCAAAAAGGTGCGTTCCATTTCACGTTGGACGAAACACCTACTTAACATTATTTCTTAAATCTATGGTTACAATGGCGGTCTTATCGCTAAAAGCGATATCTTCCAGACAACCTTTGGAAGGACTTTCAAAACTTTAATTAAAGTGGGGAGGGCTAAGTTGATGTTCTGAAATAACGCATAGGCTACTTTTTATCCCAGGAATCCCATGGAATCGGGACTGACGCGGAAAAACATACCCCGCGAACGAAGTCACGGGTAAAAGCTAGTAAAGTAATACTTCAGAAAAATATCTGAGTGTCTTAGACTGAAGAATTTGCTTACAGTGTAACAAACGAATGAAAGTTTGAGTTTAAAACACATTATTTTATTTTAGCTGGAAAACATATCAACAGAAATATCGCAACTCAGTCAGAGATCACTGCTGTCAGCCGCATACATAGTTTATTTACCAGATGTTACCGAACCACAAGCCAGGTATTATTAATACAACTATACTACTTGCTACTACAAAAGGATTGCTTATATAATAACGGAGTGTGATTTCATTTACAGAACCTATGTAACAAAATGGAGTGCTCTAATTGGATTCGAAGATTCTTCATTTTCTATAATAAACTTCCTATCACCCACTGAAAAGCAGTTGAAATGGGAAGCTGACGGTCTACCTTCAGATACTTCGGCCATTAAAAATGGTGTTTTGGTCGATCAAGTAAGTTTCAAGAACTCTATTAACTTTCACCGAACACAAAAAAATATTGCATCAAGGACGAGCTATTGAGCAAAATAGCAGAAATGAATAAAATACATTAAACACGAAATTTACTCCTAAAAAAACATTAGATTAATTTTGCAATGATTAGCTTAATTTTGCTAATCGTCGGATCTCCAATGGCTCGTGATATAAAGACGCGAATAGCACGCTCGTTATATGCGACAACTATAGGTGCTACAGATAATAATATCTTTACAGTTCTTGGAGAGTCCAAAGTGTGGGTTTATTCCTCTGATCGTGGATCCTGACGGCGAAGGTCTGACGTGGCTCAAGAACTCGCTCGCAGATTCGCAGTGCGATTTTGTATCGCAGCGGAGTGAAAAATTGATGACAAGTGTACAATACGCAGGCAGGTTAGCTATAGACTTACAGATGGACTTATTATCCTATTTGTCATGTATGTGAAGTGTAGGAACACGTCATGTTTTTAATATGGTTGACTTTCGATCACCGGGTAAGTTATTGACTCAATGCTAAAGATACATAATAATATATTTGAATTACGTTGAAATTAACTGAATATCAGTTAAAGTCAACGTAATTCAAATACTTATTTTGAACATTGGTTTTTAAAAAACAGTTTTACACGTCATTGTCGTTTTAAGTTAAACTGAATAAGAACGGTGGTTCCTGACTAGTCAGTCAGGAACCACCGTTCTTATTTCCGTTTCCAACCAACGTTTCCATGTTTATTCTCAGGGCAGTCGCCCTGAGAATAAACATGGAAACGTTTCAACGAATTCACACGGTTCAACGTATCGTTTGACGTCGAACGACACACACGAATACACATACACTTCAGTCACTTTAAAGCTGATATGTAGGATGTCCTCACTACATAAGGTCCAGTTGAAAACCAGCGTCAGGCAATTTGCAGTTGTCTGGCATTTTGCTGAACTGGGCGTATTTGGCACAGCCGTGAGGCACACCCAACGTTGTTTTATTTAATTACTTTTTTGTAGTTATTGTGTGCCTTTACATCTTGGGTAAATAGATTTTATTTTATTTCTTTCTTTCTTTTCTTTGACGACCTTTGTCTATGTAATGTTTTCCAGACTGGGTCGTACGCTCGTCATAAGCGACGTGGAGTGTGTTCACGCGGCGTGGTGGGGAGGCGCGGGGGAGGCGCGCGGCGCGGCACGACTCGTGCTGCAGTGCCGCGCCGCGCCTCCGCTGCCGCCGCACGTGGCCGCGCGTCTATCGCCCCTCAACTTCACTCCTACGCTGCATGCACTTACTGGTAAGCTACAAAATAACCTCAGACAAATCAACGTTGCAGCCAATGAAATCTATATATTAATACGTGAAGCAAAAATTTTTGAAACTTCCTCCTAACTGCATAGGTACACGCACTGGTGACGTTGCAGCGGATTTATTAACTAAATACATATGATATCCTGTACATAACATATAGTACAGAAACAATAACAAACATTAAAAGCAACTGCCACATAATCACTTTGATGAAACATAATTATAAATCAGTTGATCTGTGATTGAACTAAAATAAAAACCACCAGCTGCAACAACTTAAAAATATTTATATGTAGGTTTTGGATGGTTTTGGCTAATTGTATTTTTTTACTGTTTTCTTTATCTCTAATTATTTCTCTAATTAATTAGATCTCAGAATCTGTTACAAAAAATAAACTTAAACATGACCACACACTTTTGAAATATCAAGTGTATTCGACGAAATAATTGCTTTAAGACCTAACTTTGGAATCATAATCTTCAAGGGCTATTGGAGTTTTCAAAACAAATGTGTCGATCCGATAATTCAGCTTCGTCTTGTAACTTTATACAATGTACTGAGCGATGCGAATACAACTGGCTTTAACTACAAGTTCGACATATTGCTGTAAACAATACATTTCGCTGTATGGTTTCAGCCACATAAATGCTATTTCTTTATTTAATTTAAACGAATATCATGCTGTATTTACTTTTGCTTTTAGACCAACTGATCCACTACGCTTTGCAACAACAAAATCCAGAGGTAGATGAAAAGTCCAGAGAAATCAAACTGAAAAAAGCCACACTACAGAAACAACAACATGAACTGCAGGTATGTAAAATACTATTAACACTAACTTTTCAGGTTTACTGATTTGTGGGAGTTTTTTCCTGCATAAATCCCGATCTTGAAGGAATGCCGGGATAAAATAGACTATAACCTCAATCTTCCAGTGAAAGTCCCAATAAAATCAGTTCAACCGTTCTATAGATAAGCCCGGACCAACAGTAATTTTTAGGGTTCCGTAGCCGAATGGCGAAAATCCTACCTCAGCGACTTCGTGCCAACAACCCATCATCTGTTGTTACTCGACTGATGTGTCCTGAAGTCATCTCCTGTACTGACTCGCCTGTATCGCCTTTCTCTTAAAACCGGAGTGGTGCCGATGTCGTGGAAGCTGGCCAATGTGCAACCAGTACCCAAAAAGGGTAGCCGTGCCGAACCTGCAAACTGTAGACCAATTGCCTTGACCTCCATTCTCTGTAAAGTTATGGAGAGGGTCCTCAACAGTAAGTTGCTGGCATCCGTGAAGACAATGAGCTCCTCAGTGACCACCATCGGCCGACCGGAGATCTTCTTGTGTATTTTACGCACTGCTGGGGCGAGGCCATTGAGAAACATGGCTAAGCCCTTGCCGTGTCCCTCGACATCTCAAAGGCCTTTGACAGGGTCTGGCACGCTAGTCTGCTGTGCAAGCTTCCTAGATACGGTGTCCCTACTAGCTTATACAACTGGATTTGTGACTTTTTGAGTGAACGGTCGATCCAAGTGGTCATCGATGGCTGCGCATCGGATCTTATGGCTATTAATGTCGGTGTTCCTCAGGGGTCTCTTCTCTCTGCGACTCTATTTTTGCTTCATATCAACGATCTGCTTCAGCTGGGAGATATTGGTTACGCGGATGACAGCACAGTCTCAGAGAGATACTTATCCAGTGCTAGAACTGGTAGGGACGAAATAGCCACTGTTAGAAAGGCCATGGTAGAGCGATCGAATTTGACTTTAAATCTCGTTTCCCTATGGGGCGATGACAATCTGGTCAAATTCAATGCTTTAAAAAGACAGGCTTGTCTTTTCTCTGTTAGAAGAAGCCAATTTGAATTGTCCTCTACTTTCAGAGGTGCATCTGTACCTATTACCGACCGCCTGGAGCTCTTGGGTATGGAGTTGACGTCTGACCTCAACTTCAGCTGAACCATTGAGTCTAAAGCTCAGACTGCAGCCAAAAAGCTGGGCATCCTACAGAAAGTGAGGCGATACTTCACACCTGGACAGCTTTTGAATTTATATAAAGCACAGGTCCGTTCCTGTATGGAGTATTGCAGTCACTTGTGGGATGGCTCGGCCAAATACCAGCTAGCTGCACTTGACTCGATCGAACGCAGAGCTAAAAAGCTTATAACACTGATCTCATGATATTGATAATTATTAAATATAAGTTTCTAATAGGTCCTACTCATTTCATTGTATTTTTTTAATTATGATAACGTAAAGATCACGTAATGTTAACCTTAAAACAGTCATAAGTGTTACATTGCCAAAGCTTTTATGTGTGATAATCAGTGATCGGAGTAGGTAGATTGATTTTTGGTACTTGTATCATAAATGCACACAGAAAGAATAACATGGATAAGCCATTTTCCCGGAAAGTAATTCCGGGATTCAATTAAACATTGTTAATGTTGGTAGTGATATTATTCCTACTCAATTCAAAATTTAAAGGAAGGTATAAAAACTAAATTAATTCATTATTTATCTGTTGAATAATAAAATCAATCTAATTCCGATCGAAGCTTTAATTTTTATTTTTTTATTTTTAGCCTTTTATGGCTAGAACTTTTATAGATAGACATAAATTGTTGCACTTAAATTTAAATATTTTCATAGTGGTCATGGTAATTTGCATTAAGGGTAGAAGAAATGACGGGGCCCCATAGAGGGCCAATGCCTGCTGGGGTCGTGAGACTGTTCTAAGGATTCACGACGACTCTGAAACGTAAAGGGCATACGAAGGAACAGGTTGATTTTAGTCAGATTTTAGGACCAAAAAAAAAAGGGGTAGAATAAAGAAAAAAGATAAAAATCAACATTGTTTATCGTTAAATATGTACATTTTACATTTATTCACATTTTCAAATCTTCATCGATTACAATGTCAGCATCCTGGTAATCCTGATCTTTACAATTAAAATATATAACTATGAGTTTCTCTATATTTTCAATTTTCAACCTATTTCTTTTAACATCTAAAATCCATTTATAAATGGAAAAAGACCGTTCTACATCTGACGATGTCAAAGGAGCAAATTTTAAAAAAGGTATTAAATTATGTGCTTCATTTTTTTCAATGGCCTCACTATATTCTCTAAGTGTGTCTAAATCTGGGTTTCGTTCCATAACACATTCTATTTTATTTTTTATATTTTCTGAATTGCACTGATTTATAGCATCTCTGACGTTGTCAAATGCTAAAAGTGAATCTGTCAACGATAAATTATGCTTTTGCAATTCTTTTAAAGACAAATGAATTATAAAATAATTGTCTTTAATGTAATTTAAATCTTCTTTTAAATTTTCTTTTTCTATAATATTTTTTGCCTCTCGAATAGATACCGCATCAGAGCTGCTTAAACAAGATAATACTTCTTTTATTTTTTCAAAGTTTTGAGCGTAATAAAATGCTGCCTCTAACCAAGTGCCCCATCTTGTAACAACTGGTTGGGGAGGTAGCGGCAAATCTGGATATTTTTCTTTTAAATTTTTGACTCTACTTGGGGCTTTCAAAAATACCTTTTTAACATTTTCTATTAAAATGTTAACGTCGTGATATTCTAACCTAATTTGCTCAGATACGCGATGAAGAGAGTGCGCCAAACATGTTACGTGCTTCATTTCAGGTAAGTATTGTTTTAAATTTCGTCCTGCAGACAGCATATATGCAACGCTATCAGTGCAGAGGACAAGAATGTTACCTACCTTCGATTCAAAAGAATCTTCCCAAAAGATTTCCAAACATTCTAACACAAATTGCGTGATTGTTTGTCCATTAACTACAGTTAGCATTTTACATGCTACCAAATAAGGTCTAGTCAAATTGCTAGGATGTAATGGTTTTATTAAAAAATGGACTATATAGCGACCTAAAAAGTCTGTCGTTTCATCTAATGATATCCATAGTTTCTCATTTTTATAATTTTGCTGAATCGAATTGATTTTATTCTTAAAAAACTTGTCCAAGTAAAGTTTCCGTAACTGTGATTCATCTGGCAGAGTACGATTAGTACACGTACAACAACAGGTACTACAAATATATTTTTTAAAGAAATCTTGAAAAGTAGTATTTTTCATCTGAGACCACGGAATATTGCACAAAATGAGAAATTTTATAAGATCGAAATAAAATTCCTCTTCGGGCCGCTGAAACTTTCCCTGGTGTACTGCTCCTTCGATATGTCTTTTAACGTTTCCTTTATTTATGGTTTTCAAATGGCTTTCACATTTTGGACAGTATATTCTACCACTAGCGTGATCGTAAAGTAGTTCGGGATAACCGGATATCCATTTTTCTACAGTTTCAGCCTTGACGTTTGCCATATCTGAACTCTGTTGTAGAGATGGAACCTCGTATATATCACCTAAAACAAAGACATGAAAAAAATACACTTTATTTAGTTTATTTAGCTTACTCCGTTTGTTTTATTTTTCGTGGATCAAATTTAGTCATTGAAATTTCACCCTCTTCCTGTCAACCGATTGATCTAAAATTTGGTATTCGCCTTTGATTCTGGTGACAATACAATTATGTATATTCAATATTATTGTCAATCCAAAATGGCTGCCGCTACAAGATGGCGGACAACTTAGTTTTTTTTCAATCCCATCAATATGGGTATCAAATGAAAGGGCTTGTTACGTAGAATATTTTATAGAGAAGTAGATAAGGCCTATAGTAATTTATTTTACCAATACATTGCAAGAGGACACAGCACACAGGGCATTCAAATTATATACGGATTCCAGTAAAATGTCGGTTAATAGTGGAGTTAGCTGAATTGCGACTACATTACTAGAATATCATAATTTTGTTTCGCACTAAGCTTACTGGTTCATACTCTATTAAAGATTTAACAATATTAAGACTCATGGTATGTTCAGCAGGTTAAGCGAACAAACACAATACTAAAAATATTCTTATAGTACATCCAAACATGCTTTATACTCCTTGTAACTAGTAAAATATTACTTACCAAAGCTTGGTTTAAATATGTAGATCCACTTCAATTGTGAAAAATCTGAGTCCGTATATTCGAGCCAAATCGTGGTTTAGAGCAGATTCCAGAAGTCATTATGTACACAAGCCAGGGTCAAGTAACGTTTTCACAACACAGTAACAAACAAAGATGCGCACTCTACGAACCGAAGTAAACGAGTGAGCTACCTGGCATGTCGTCGGCGGGCGTACGCATTGTTCTGATAACCGGTTATTGTACCACCCATGATCCTTTGTTCTGATTGGTCGTTGGGTTTTGTCAAATCGTGACTGTGTGCCGTTAAAAAAAAAAATGAAGAATAATAAAGAATAATATTGCTCATTTTATTACAATTCCTACCTTTTTTTTGAGGATGGCAAATCATCAAATGACTCCTTCCACTCTGGCAGAATAAAATTCCTACATAAGTTCCGTTTTTTTTTTAATAATCCACCAATTCCGGAGGAATGTCCATATTAATATATATGTTTCGGATCAATGACCCCATTTCAATCTACCTACTCCGATCACTGGTGATAATGCACATCCATCATTATTTTATACGATTCTAAACCAGTTATGTGCACTTTTTTGCTTAAAATAATTCTAGCCCCTTAAATGACTGATAGTTTTGGCAATTTTTGTATTTTTATAATATATTAAATAAACGTCCATGCTGTGGTATCAATAATTTTGCCGAGTTTTTCATTTTCAATTCAATGAAAAAATCACTTATGGCAGGCGCAACGACGACTTGCTACAATTACTCCCAATAACTTTGTTTTTCATAGTGTTTGTATGAATTATAAAGTTATATTTGCGGTTTTAGAAAATATGCTGTATCTCAAAAACTGCTGACCCGATTTCGTTCAAACCAATTTTGGTTGAAAGTTTACATTAAGATCTACAGACATATATTTTTTTTTAGATTTTTCACTCCATTATTATAGAAATTAGAGGAGGGGGGACACACATTTTACCACTTTGGAAGCTTATATCTTTTAAACGATTGACTTTATGAAAAAGTGGTTTTAGAAACCCTTATATCATTTTTAAAGACCTGTCTATAGATACCACACACGCATAGATTTCATGAAAAAAATATATTTTCAGTTCTAGTTCCATGTATGGGTAAAATAATTAAAAATAATTAAAATAAAGGGGGGTCCTTTATTTTAATTACTTTTTAATTTTTTTCTTAAAATCGGAAAGCGGTTCACAGAATACATCTACCTACTAAGTTTCACATGTATAGTCTTAATAGTTTCGGAATAAAATGGCTGTGACATACGGACGGACGGACAGACAGACAGACAGACGGACAGACATATCGAAACTATAAGGGTTCCGTTTTTTGCCATTCGGCTACGGAACCCTAAAAAGCAGTTTATATCAAAATCAACATCTTTATTGATAAAAATTATTGATAAATTATTACAAAATCCCGGAATCCCGGAGGCATATCCATATTAATATGTACGTGCCAGTTGACCCCAAATCAATCTATCTATTCCGATCACTGGTGATTAACTATCATGTTAATGTCAGGCACATGTAGTATGTATGCGCATGTGTGTAAAGACTATATAACTTACTCTCTATGCCGTTGCCAGACTACTCTTGAATTATTAAAAAATGTAGATATTGATGTCTAAAAGAAGTTTAGACTTATCTCACTCATTATCTAATTTATAACTGATGTTCAACAGGAAAACCTACTCCGAGAGTTATCAAACAAGGGGGACATTCTCAAAGATGCAGGTGTGCTTGCCTCCCTAAGTAAGACGAGAGCTACTAATGACACTATAGTGGAAGCTCTATCAGCTGCGCGGGATGTGGAACAAGCCAGCCAGGCCGCTTGCCAAATGTACGAGGCATCAGCTGTCCGATTGGCCATATTGGCCCTAGCCACGAACGGACTGGCCACACGATGGCCACTCATTGCTCTACCTGTTGACGCCGTACTCGATGTTTTTGTTGACGCCGTTAGAAGACAACCGGTTTGTCCCTCCATACATACGAAGTGACTTTTTCGTCACTGTTCAAATTTAAGTTGGAGATTCTACTGCTCAAAGTCAAGAACTTTCTCCAGGGAACCCATACCGAAATCTGGAAAAAGAAACGATTTCGCGCACAAAGTTGATCACCTGATCGAGACAGTATGCAACATCAAAATTCAAATTCTTTATTTCAGATAAATGAGCCTGAATTTTTTTTATTACACCATATACTTTTTTGTAATTTGTAGGTTGTTGTATTTGAGCAGTAAAGTATTAGTATCCTGATAAAATTTGGCCGGTGACAAAAAAGGGAGTTTTTTTTTTAGATTTTAATTTTTATATGGAAATGCAACCGATATGTTATCACATTGATTATTCATTATGATTTAATGTATTTTCCAGGATCAAGCAAAGATAAACGACGCCGAAGTTGTCAAATATGTAACCAGAAAAATAGTAGAGAGAGTACTGTTGAGTCTGCACAAGAAAGATAAATATGTAGTCGTTTTATATTTACTGAAACAAGTTTATGATGATGTAATACCTAATGAGGTAAGGCCCCAATCTCCGTACCGAGTTTTAAATTGTAAGCCCCGTTAATAAATTATCGTTAACTAGCTTCTGCCTGCGACTTCGTTCGCGTGTAAATTTTGCATCAGGTTTTCCAATTTCCGAAATCAATTATAGCCTAAATGTTTTCTTTTTTATAGTTGATAGGCTTGCGTTCGACCATAATCTCACCTGTTATGCGATGATGTGGTCGAAGATGAAGCACGCTTGCCTTGAAGCAACCTATTCACTCTTGACTTAAAGACTCCCAGGTTATAACTATCAGGAAACATTGTTGTTCAGATGTAACAAAAAAGTTTCATTCACATCCATCTCGTTAGTATTCATTATTGTATTCGTTTTGTTCATGTCTTGTTTCCAGCTCTGGCAAATATTCATAAGTAATCATGATTTAGAAGATGCTGGTAACATTGATGAAATAAGAAGCAAGTATTCCTGGTTACCACGAGACTGCATCAAGAAAATAGCGAAACTCAAGGTCAGTTACTACAGAATTTGTACTCAAATACGTTTTTTTTTTATTCATGATAGTCTCGCGTTTGACCACTATCTCATCCGATTCACCACCTACCAAATACCATCGGGTAAGCGATGATTGAGATGACATTAATTGCGGCATTTTTTAGTTCGTGTTTGTCCACTATCTCACCTGATGGTAAGCGATGATGTGGTCGAAGATAAAGAACGCTTGCCTAGAAGTAACCTATTCACTCTTAACTTCCAGGTTATAGCTGTTATTTTTCTAACCGAAATATATAGATTCGATAAGGCTGTTATTCTATTTCGCTAAAGGCTTATCAAAGCACCTAAGCCCGGTAATTTCCATACGTTTTTTCCTCCTGGGGAGCCGCAATAAAATATAATTTTCTAAAATACGCTAAATGTTTTTTTCTTTATTCTCATTACAGGTTGTTAACGAAGACCTTTACAAAAGATTGTCCCTGCAAAACGAAGATGTGTGGAAACAGTTCCTACAATCAGGGGATATCAATATAATAAGCCGACTAAAACTGAGCGCTTTTGAAACGGTTGTAGCAGTTACAGTCACTAGACCAGACAGCTCCTACCGAGCTATTGTGGCTTTCGTCGATCAACTACTAGGTAAGATCACATAAGATAAAAATATCCATTACACACATGAGATGCAGGCGAATAAAATATCCATGTTATTCTTATTTTTGCTAATATTTACGTATTTAATTCTTGACTTGGTTTTGCTGTAGAGCGTTCTATAGTTTCGAACCGTTCAACTAATTAGCGCGGGAGTTGCGTTCCGTTGTATCCTATTTAAAATAACGCGGTTTCACTTCGATAGATTATACAACGTGTAATTTAAAGGGTATATACATACCGAGTGCACGGCTTCTTTGGATGATAACAAACGATATAGCAAGGGTTTTGTAATCCTATGTCTACATGTGTGGAGCTTGTTAGAAATTTCAATACATTGATACCAGAGACCGAATTTTTCAAATTAAGAAGAACGAAGAGAATTATTGTTTTGTTGGCAAGGGACGTGGAAAGTGATGACCCTCATAGTGATGTGACACGTTTGTTATTATTGGTATTCAAGAAACATATGAAACCGATAATTTGGGGTCAATACTGTGAGTCACTTATTTTGAGCTGAAACTTTACATAGAGACTCCATACCAGATGTTGTCTTCAGTCCTTTTGTATAGATATGGGGTTTCCGTTACACTTTGTATAGTCTACTGAAAACATTGCGTTAAATTGCAAACAGCATGGTTCGGGTCACAATTTATTGATTGATTACTATCTCGTGAGATATTTTATAATCTTACGGTTTTGCGATTTTACTGTGACATGTACATAAATTACAGATATGAGATAACCGTAGAAACTTAATCATTCTGCCATTACTGTTTTACATGACTAAAAATAAGTTGCTTTGTCTTCAACATGAATGACAAAAGGTTGGCAGGTAGATTGATTGGTTATTATTGTCCAGGAGCAGGCGTGATGCGCGGTGGCTCGGGCATGACGGTGGCGTGCGCATGCGCCGGCCGCCCGCGGCGCGTGTCGCGGCCCGTGCTGCTGCTGGCTGCGCACGCGCACGACGCACTCGCCGCTGCTGCCATTAATCGACAGCTCACGCATGTAATTTATTTATCTACTAGCTTCTGCCCGCGCCTTCGTCCGCGTAGAAGTCGAAAATATTCCACGGGATCTCGTCCCCGACTTGCTTGACAAAGATTATAATAGCTCGGCTAATATGCATGATATAAAGATGATTTATAGCCTATAGCACTCAAAGATAACGCAGCTACATGTAAGCGAAAGAATTTTCAAAACCGGTTTGGTAGTTTCAGAGATTACCCCCTACATACAAACTTACAATTTACAAACTTACAAATTTTACCTCTTTATAATATTAGTATAGATTACACAATTATTTAAAATCATGTACATCTGCATAGAATTTTCCCAACTATGTTGGAGTCGGCTTCCAGTCTTACTGAATTATTTGTCTTTTACAAGGAGCAACTTCCTATCTGACTGACCGCTTATCGCAGTCTCTTGGCTTTACACTCAGAATCGAGGTGGTTCAGTACAATGAACAAGCAGGAGACCTGTAGAAAAATATATATACTTAGATCTAAACGCAACAACCATAAGCCTGAATCTAAATATATATAACTTAAAGGTGACTGACTGACTGACATAGTGATCTATCAACGCACAGCCCAAACCACTGGACGGATCGGGCTGAAATTTGGCATGCACATAGATGTTATGACGTAGGCATCCGCTAAGAAGGGTTTTGCGAAATTCCCACGGGATCGGGATTTACACGGGAAAATATTCCCACGCGGGCGAAACCGCACAAGCTAGTGTTGTATAATGGTCAGACACGTTAAATTATCCACTTTTTCCTTCTAAAATTTCAGGTGGGAATAGAAGCAGGAAGAGCAGCATGGGAGACAGCGTTAGAGGCATGTCGCGGTGGCAGTTGGTTAGCCATCGTAGTGGGCGCGTCGCCCTTCACGAACGACCTACAGGCATTCATCGCAGCATTCCTTGAGTCACCGGTATATCTTTATGTTAAAATACATGAAGTAAAATATGTATATACCTTTTTACGAAAAATACACAGCCGGAATATGAAATTTGACATTGCAGAAAGCTTATATTTTTGATATAATAACTAGTAGTAGCACGGGGCTTCCCTCCCGTGGACTTTAACACGATAAAAACGGAAGCAAAAGGAGGAGGTTATCTCTTCCTTTTGCAGTGTGGTAAAAAATAGCCTTTAACCTTCCTCAAGCTTTAAGCTACTTTCATACAAAATTTTATCTAAATCCCCCAGGTACTTTTGAAGATTAGCGCGTCCATAGAAACAAACAAGCTTTTCCGCTTTATAATATTAGTATGGATTCTTTCGAAATATTTTAAATAATGTTCAAATTTCGACCACGTGGCGAACATAATTGCTATGTCAATAGAATCACAGCTCAAAATTAAATTAAAGTGAAATACAAATCTCAGATGTTGATTAATCATAATATAATTTTACAGGCTGACCAATACCATGACGAGTTTAGGCTATGGATATTATCAGAAGACCGGGAGATTCCTGCGCTCATATCTAATGCCTGCATTAATGTCATACTTGAGGTAAGTTGGAACATTAGCATTTTTCGCTTTGCTCCAAGTTACGGTCAATCCCTTAATATACAACGTGTAATTTAAAGGGTATATACATACCAAGTGCACGGCTTCTTTGGATGATAACAAACGATATGGCAAGGGTTTTCTAATCCTATGTGTACATGTGTGGAACTTATTAGAAATTTCAATACATTGTTACCAGAGACCGAATTTTTCAAATTAAGAAGAACGAAGAGAATTATCGTTTTATTGGCAAGTGACGTGGAAAGTGATGACCCTCATAGTGATGTGACACGTTTGTTATTATCGGTATTCAAGAAATATACGAAATCAACAATTTGGAGTCAATTCTGTGAGTCAGTTATTTTGAGCTGAAACTTTGCATAGAGACTCCATACCAGATATTGTCTTCAGTCCTTTTGGATAGATATGGGGTTTCCGTTACACGTTGTATGTATTTATATTAGCAAACCCTAAACTTAAAATATAAATATGTAGAATAAGCGAAAAACTCAAATGTTTTTGTTTATAAATAAGTTATTTATAAACAAAAACATTTGAGTTTGTCGCTTATTCTACATATTTATATTTTAAATCCGGATTTATTACAAAAAAAACCTAAGATGTCGGACTTGTGATCGAGAGGTCGCGGGTTCGAACCCCACCCATTACACTATTGCCGTGAACCCACCCCAGACACAAGCCTATTTAGCTTAGTTAGAAGGGTTAACAAGATTGCTAGTAATTTTACATGGATGAGTTTAATTTTCATGAAAAGAGAATGAAAAATGCATTACATGGAAATAATGCGCGTAAAAAGTACCTACATAGCAATAAAAAGTTTAAAAGGATTACCAATTATTGCTAGTTCTAATTGCGGATTAGTGTCTGCTTAAACATAATTAAAAATTATTGATAAATTAAAATATGAAAAAGTAATTGACAAACATTTTCGTCCATATTTTTATGACTTGCATTATTTGAGAAGTCATAAAAAAATATTAACAAAAAGACATTTGAGGTAATACTTTCTCTACCTACATTCGTATTTAACTTGACTCTGTATTATTTCGACTTCAGGCGCCGGAAGGTGTGAAGAACAACGTAATGGGTACGTTGTACGCGTGGGGCAATTATACCGCAGACGCTAACACCGTGCGTCTACACGCAGCGCTGGCGCTCTTCCACGCGTTGGTTCAGGAGCGACGCGCCTATATACCACAAGGTTTGTCTTGCCTATTATCTCGGACGCACTCCTTTATTTCAGTTCCAGTAATGTTCTTACGAGCTTTTAAGTCAATAGAAGTTTGACACTCACTTCCGTTCCCTTGCGGAACGCCTATCTCGACTATGGATCCTGAAGATGTTGTTACTTTTACAATAAGTTTTGTTGCCTGTATCATATACAGGAAAGAACAAAGTCAAAGTACCTATATACTTTAGTTAGTTTTTCCGTTTTGATGAGTATTTGTAGTACACTAATATTTATATTGTTATTTAAGTATGTTTCAATTATTGGTGTACAATAAAGTGTATTTTCATCCCCCCATCTCGGAAAGAGTATTTTTGCTCTTCGATATCAGAGTGCAAAAGCCGTTTTTATCCGCTAGAGGATAAAAGTTTGTGAATTCAAAACATCATTAAACCTATTTACTTCTACCTCCATGGGGCCGAATTTATCATACAACTTTTTTTAATTTGTTAAGAACTCAGACTCTGGAACCTTCTTGGTGTACTTACTTTTTTTAATTTGCTTTGCGCGCCATTTTTTTTGCATTTAGTCATTTCCTCGCTGAGGTGGGATGAAAAGTTACGTTCGATACGATTCCCTCGCTAACGCTCAGGATTCTAATGTTTGAATCACTCGCTGCACTCGTGATTCAATTTTAGAATCCTTCGCTTGCTCGGTCATCAAAATTGAGCACGTGGTTAAAAAGCAACTTTGCAATCTTGTATAACAAATAACTATTATCTATCTAATCGTATCTATCTAATATTTGATGTCTAAACTAGGTAAAAACCTGTGTCACAGGTGAAATGAGTTCTATTTCTAATTGGACAACAGACAGCATTCTTAACAATACTTAATTTACAAAAGTTATTGTTTAAAGTCTTAAACTAAAATTAATTGACAAATACATTATTATAAACCTTATTTCATATACACTAAAATAGCTCGTTGTTGTTATGATTCTGTCAGCATTTCTTAAGTTAGAAACCTCCTCGCTTGTACCTCATTACTGAGGGTCGCTATTCCCCCAGAAATAATTTTTTTCTTTGACGATCGTTTTCCATCGGTACATATCCTTGGCGTCATGTAAAACATCGAGCAGCTTGGTGTTTAGCGCTGTGCAGATTTGGTCAGACCATCGAATGAAGTTTCGATCTATTGGCCGCTTACCATCGACCTTACCAGTAACCATGAGCTGTTCTATGTCCATCTTCCCGGGCAATGTGGCAAAAGAATTGCAGTATCCTTCGTAGAAAATCCTGGTTTTGATCTTGAGCTCACGAAGGATAGAAATGTAGCGACATCTATCTCGCAAAATACAAACTAATGATAAAAATCCTGTATCGCGCAAGCAGAGTTTACCGCACAATTAGCCTACATACAAATCACCCGATATCAAACATCGGGCATTTGCCCACCTGATAAAAAACACCAGTCTTCAGAGGATCCTCCCTTTTCTATGGCATTGCGGTAGGTTACACCCAGTTCCGCATATCTCCAAAGAGACATTTGTACGGAATGCAGTTGAATGAAGAGTATTTGAGTAGATGTAGTGTACTTTCTCCAGGCTGGTCGCAATGGTACGCGTGGGAGTGGGGCGAGGCTCTGGCAAGCAGTCGGGCACTACGCGGCGGTGCGGGTGGGAAGGGTGTATGCGCTCTTTACGCGGCGCGCCTTTGCTCCGCACCTGACCTTCGCCTACTGGCCGCTCTGCAGCGCCGTTACCTTGGCAACGCCGCCTTATCCACCACCTGGACACCAGCACCGCTAACGATACCACTGCCGCTTTCCACGTCACTGAGGGTAAGGGTTACTCGTAGTTTTTTTTTTAATTCAGGATGAGCCCACTCTTGACCTCGATGTCGCCTGATGGTAAGCGATAGATGAGGTCTACGATGGAACGAGCGAGCCCAGAAGATGCCTACTCACTCTTGCTTTAAAGGTTAAAATGTCATAAGCTGGAAACTTTCTCGGTCGCGCTCCCAGCCAGAAGCGGGACCGGGCGTCTGCAGATGGCAGACCCCCCTAAATAGGTCCAGGCACGGCGGACTTGGGGATGTCCACATCCCCCTATTAGATGGAGTCGCAGAGGCGAACCTGCACCAGTCGGGGCCTGCGTTGAATAATACTTATGTCCTCCGCAACACTTGATGGTTACCCAAACACGGGATAGTTTTAGTCAGTTAGAGTCCTAACAGACCGCCCTCACCGCCCCAGGGTGGAGAGCATGCGTAAGGATTTCCACATTGAGAAAAAAAAAATCTCTAGACTTGAACATAGTCGACATTATCGTTTCTATAGGTTACATTATGGGAAGTGTGCGATAGATATGCACAATCTAATTCCTCCCAACCAGTTCCTCATCAGACTATAAGACGAACGGCGATGTGGCAGCGTTACATGGTGTACGTCTCACCTATCCCATACGCATATTACGTTTTAGAAATACTTTAATTATGCGTAAAACTAAAGGCCTGTAATTCCCAGCCAGAGTTCGTGATTCCTGATAGCTATACGGTTATAAGATAAGTATGCTTCTTCTTCTACCACATCATCGCTTATCATCAGGTCAAATGTTGGACAAACGTGATCCTATCATTAAAAAGCTATACTCTGGGCTGTAGGGTATCATTAATTTCCGTTAGGCGTACTGCTAGGCATAGACCGCGTCCAAGATCGCGTATCGATCGTATCCAGCGGACTCCCGTGATCTTCAGTTTGTAGAAAACCACTCTGCATCACCGATTACGTGACTGCCGTTCCAGTACATTATGACCTGGGCTCTTCGCACTGCAAAAAATGCGTCGCTTAACTAAGTGCCTTGCTTACCGTTATCTTAGAAACTTCTTACTGTTCATAATTCCTCCTGCTCATACTGTCAATTTTTTTTTGTTAAATCCCGGTAGCCAAAGCTCTTAATTAGCGTGCTAATTGTCGGTTTCAATTCTGTATCCTGTATTTATTTAATTACACTAAAAAACGTATTTTTCGGCTTACAGGAGTATACGGTAGCCTTCGACGCATTGCCTGACATTGACTCGCCGCAACTTTTAGCTTTGCCTGCCAACTGCCGCGTTGCTTGGGAGAAAAATGCAGCTATCGACATTATCACAAGGCTTAAAGGTTGTTTTTCAACATTTCTTTTTATCCACATTCCCACTCACATTCACAAAACTGGAAAGTTGTACCCTGATGTTTTAGGAAAAAGAAAAGACAATTTTTAATCTAAACTTGAAAAGTAAATAACAGTACTGGGATTATCTCCAACCACCCACACCCGTAGTTCCACCGACTGAATTTTAAGCTGGCTGTCAATAACCTTTTTTTTGTATATACCTTTACATTCTTGGAATAAACTTTTCTTGTTTGAAACAGTTTGTTGTTTCCTTGCTTTTCAATACCAACCCACCTTGCATCTGGGCTTTTATTCCATTACAACTAGAGGGACAAAATCGCGAATGTAACAGTGGGAATGATGCTTTTGTAAAAGTACGAAAGTATTGACAGCACTCGAAAGGCGATGAATGAAGATTACTATATAACGAGCGAGCCCTGAAGTCGTCTGTTCACTCTTGGTTATTATTATTAAACTTACATATACATACATAATTTATGTAGTGTCAGATTTTCTGGCATGTGACCAGAGCCGGATTAACCCTGTCAGAGGCCCTAAGACAATGGCATTCTCGGGGCCCCTTTTCTTATTTTGACTGACCAAATCGTGTGTGAACTGGTTTTTAATATATGTGTTTACTTATTCCCAGATTTATTCTAAAATTGTTTTAATTCTACTACTAAATATAACGATTTGTACTTTGTGAAATAACAGTGAGGTCCCTAAGTTCACACGCACATCAAATTCTCGTTCGAAGAAACATGTCGGTGCGTGCACTGGGCCTGGGCGCCTAGTGGATGCGGGGCCCCTAGGCAGTTGCCTACTCCGCCTAATGGTTAATCCGGCCCTGCTTGTGACTACCCGTAACGATTGTCAAAGATGTTACAAATGAAAGCCGGGACCAATGGCTCAACAAGGTTTTTGAGGCACGGAGGTATCTCGATATGTAACCGGCAACCTTTGCTTAACCTTGAAAATCGACCCGTGCGGCTCTTATTATTTAAGGATGAGGTCCTCCTCCTTTTCTTCTATTTTCATATGAATGTACAGACGCCAGCACATGAAGCTACCCGAAACTGTCAAATTTTCCCAATCTACCTTGAACCTAATTTCTTTAACAATAAAGTTGAAAATCTATTAAAGAGTATTGACAGATTGTTGTAGCTTGATGTGCTGGCGTCTGTACAAGTAGTTTTTATACTAAAGAGGTACTGTTACTATTTCAGAATTAAACTCGACGGTTGCCGTTATCAACAAGAGCGACAACATTACACCACTCAAGTCTCTTCTAGCTCTGTGGAAGAAACTAATGTCGGGAAGTCCTTTCATTAAGGGAGAATACCAGGTAGAAAAGGTTAGTGAAACCACCGAAAATGCTTCTCTTTTCATCAAATGATACAAGTGTGGTTTTAATCATAAGTCAGACATTCCTTTTAAAATGAATATTTTTACTTTTGTATGCATGTTAGGTACTGTAAAAGAAATAAGATCAAATATCCTAAGATTTGCCAGTTAATCCAATGATCTACCAAGTTACTCTGGTATAAAAGTCCGTACTGTTATGTTGCAACCTCAAATTTCGAACTTTTGCTGTTTTATACTTGGTAAACTCTGTGATGGAATCATAGAAGAGGGCAACCTCGAAGCTGGATAATCTACTGGCACGCTTAGTAAGTGCAGAAACCGTGAATTCATAGCATGTTTTAAGGACTATTGACTTGGGTTATAAATATTTTCAAACATGTCTTTAACTGATTGTACAACCGACTGATTTTACGATTATATGAACGTAGGTTGATACGAGAAGTGTTATAAAACCTCGGCTCCTTAAAATACCTACCTATGTTTTATCTAAAAACAGAGTTCACTGCAAATCACATTCTATATCTACAAGTTATATCTGCAATATAAGTAAGACTACCCATAGAGTTGCTTCACGTTAAGAAAATAGTGACGTCATCAATGCAACTAAAGGGCAAGGTGTTTTCACAATGGAGTAAAAATTCAAAATTAAATGTATATTTCAAAAGATTAAGTTTAATGGAAAAAATTAAATGAATATTGTCTTAAATTAGTAACATTTTTAAAGTGTCAGTAGAATCTTCATTTGAATTTATTATGAAATAATTTTGTTCTGTGTTCTTTATGACGTCATCCTAATTTCACATAAAATTTTCTTCTTATATCATGTGGTCGCAGCATTTCTTCCATCGATTAGAATCTATTAAAGTTATTGCGTCACAAAATATTTTTTTAACATCATCCATCTTGAATGTTTAGTTATTGGCACTAACATATTTTTTTTATGTGGGCCCACACCAATTCAATAGGATTGAATTAAATCATTTAATGTAGGTAGGTAACACATAAAAGACAACCGTTTCGCCAAAAGATCTCCAGTCAACTGGTCACAGTGAACTTAGCTTTCTAATTTGTTGTGACCTGATTGGTCGAGAAGCGCGGACAACGATGACGTCACTATTTTCTTAACGTGAACCAACTATAGTAATAAATTGTATATACAACGTGTAACGGAAACCCCATATCTATCCAAAAGGACTGAAGACAACATCTGGTATGGAGTCTCTTTGCAAAGTTTCAGCTCAAAATAAGTGACTCACAGAATTGGCACCAAATTATCGGTTTCATATGTTTCTTGAATACCAATAATAACAAACGTGTCACAGCACTATGAGGGTCATCACTTTCCACGTCACTTGCCAATAAAACGATAATTCTCTTCGTTCTTCTTAATTTGAAAAATTCGGTCCCTGGTATCAATTTATTGAAATTTCTAATAAGTTCCACACATGTACACATAGGATTAGAAAACCCTTGCCATATCGTTTGTTATCATCCAAAGAAGCCGTGCACTCGGTATGTATATACCCTTTAAATTACACGTTGTATATAGTCGGGCACGGGCTGGTGGTGGTGCGTGTGCGAGGGCGAAGCGCGGGACGCGGCGAGAGCGGCGCGCCGCCTGCACGCCGGCCTGGCCGCGCTGGCGCACCAACACGCACGAGCGTTACTGCATGTGAGACACCACTTTATTTATCTTTTCGTACCACTTGCTCAAAAAAGATGACATTCTATGCCACAAAAAGCGAACATAACAATAGTCATTTTTAATCTGTTAAAAACAGGGAAAGAAAATTGTACTGAATTTCATTCATCCTCTAGGGGGAGAATGTGATTTAAATTTGGAATACTTACTGTGTTTACACCATTGAGTTTGTATATAAAGCATTATAAATCTTTTTGAAAAAGGAATACGCATTTTAATTGTCATTATTTTTAATAAATGCTTATCTCATATTATTATTGTGTTAATTTTTTCGCAAATGGTACGAAAAGTAGAGTATTTTCCTTGGTGATAAAGCTGTCTTAGTCTTGGGTGAACTTTAATCCCTCGCTACACTCAGGACTCGTCTTAAATCTTTCGCTTCGCTCGTGATTTAAGTTTTTAACACCCTCGCTACGCTCGAGAGTCAACCTCGGGTCCTTCGTTACGCTCGCGATTTAAATCGTCACCCGCGACAGAAGACACTGCTTTATCCCCTTGGTTAATAATCTACTATTATGACGACACTTCATTCCCATGGTCTTTCACATTATTAAAATAAATAATGTTGAATGATAGATAACTTTTGATGTTTTTAGGACAATATGAAAATTACACACGCAAGTACACGTTTAGTACGTGTACTTGCGTTTACTTGTTTCCACATTTGCGTATGATGTTTTCATATGAATTCAGCAATAACGTGAATCATCAAATTTAAGTGATCAATGTTTTAATTACTTAACTTTAATTTGGCATTTACAATTGATCTTACTACTAAGTCTTCGGGTCTGAATAACCTGCCTCTGAATAGCGCGACTAGGGACTTCTTTACATACTTTATTTACCTTTAAGTACAAATGTTTTGCTCAGAGTACAAATAGTACGTACGTAGCTGAAACACTTTAATGTTACCAACACATTGAAGAGACATTTTATATTGGGGATTTGAACCCGTCATCTGGATGCTCACTAATATTTCATGACCATAGCGAAATGAATGCAGTTCTCGTTTATAATGTTAGTGTCTTGCAGGTAAGCGAGGAGTGGCAGATGTTATGGAGTGGTCCCACCGCGGTGGATGCGTACGTGCGCGAGTTCGGCTTGCGAGCGCGCGCCGCGGCGGCAAGGCTTGATACTAAGCAACTACAACCCGACTATATGCCTTCAGGTAATGCTCAGCCTGTAGTTGGAACGGTAGGTATTACAGTGGACCCCCGGTAATCCGGCCCTGTCTAATTCGGCGACCCCTGTAATCCCACATGACTGCTATTGTTGAAAATTATATAAAAAAAATTGATGAATAATTTCATGCTTCATAAATTTATTGATTCATATTATGATTTTACACATTTTTTGTATAAGTAAAATAAGTAGTATAAGTAAAATTTTTTTACACAATTATTTCCTAATACAAAGTCATGCATTCTATAGCATTAATGACGTTAATTTTATAATAAAACGTAAGCTCTCTATTGTATTGTTCAATGTACTAAATTCATTCATTCAAATCACATAAACAATTACACATTCATGCGCTTCAGACAAATTGTGATTTACATTTTAAGGTGTATTACCCAAAAGGTACTGAGAAACTGTTTCCCAAACTAGGCTGGAGCCTGTATGTTGGGAGACAGATTGCTAGTACTGTGAATTCCAATCATATTTTTAGTTTTCACATTGACAAAAATGGCTCGTAATTATTATTTACTCGCAGAGCATTGGCCGTGAGGTGTAACATGCTAGCTCGTAGGTTTGCACGATGCACTGATGACGTAAAGATCACATTGTTTAGAGCGTACTGTCAGTCTCTGTACACGTGCGCCCTATGGGTCAATTACACTAAACGCTCCTACAATGCTCTGCGAGTCCAATACAATAATGCTTTCAGGGTAATGTTGGGGCTACCGCGCTTTTGCAGTGCGTCGGGGATGTTTGCGAAGGCAGGTGTGCCTGATTTTTTTGCATTAATACGGTCGCGTATAGCATCCTTGATGCGGCGAGTGCGCGATAGCTCCAACAGCCTGATAGTTGTCGTCGCCGGCAGGATGAATAGTCCAATAATGTGGCACTGGATGACGACTCACAGAGCGTCATTCACATACATTAAATAATTACTTTTTCTTCTAATTTGTCTTGTTATTATTGTATTTTATATATATTTTAAATTTGTGTGTTTATTTTTTGTTTATGTGTAAATGTGTCTCCATATGGACTTTGGTCTGAAAATAAAGTATTATATTATTATTATATATATATATTATTAAATTTAGATCATGGTCTCGGGACATTTAACCTTTTGACCGCCACAGTCGTGTATAGACGACAAACCAAAATGTGCCCAGCACGCCATGATCGCGACTGGGTGACAGAATTTTAAACGTCAATAAATGTCATAAAACAGCATTATTTTGTTTGTTTCCCTTGTTAATGATATACCTTATGTCTTCTTTATTTATTAGAAGTTAACTACTTTCGTCAGATTTCATGTGTAGTAACATAAGATGACAAAAAAGAAAACCAGTTATAAAGTTCGAAAAACTTAGTGCCCTCGTCGCCACAGTCACCATAACTAGTACCTATACCAGTCAATAAAACAAGATCGACCTCGACGGCAACCTACGTTATATTTCATTTACTCTGAATTCTGCACGAATAATATAAAATTATGTCATGATGGACAATAGTGCTGTGATGGTATTGACTTGGTTTTAACGATTGTTGATACTATTCATGGATTTAAATAATAATACAGGCCGTAAATGTGACACAGATTATTACATTAACGTCATAAAGGACAAAGCGGGTTGAAATAAAACTCAACACAAAGGTGGTATAATAAACTTTATCGAAATTAAAACCTATGTTAAAAAAATATTGTCAGTTTTCCATGATCTTTTTCGATATAATTTCGACCTCACTACTATTTTGTAGATATTAAAGGATGAATTCGGAGCTTGGCGCTGAGGGCACGCTTTTTCTTTTTTGACGTGGCGGTCAAAAGGTTAACTATGACGAGTTTCGTTTTAAGAGATAAATGAATTTGACCGCTTCATATTGACTATTGGTGTGCATGGTGTACAGAGGTAGACCTGCGTTCGTTCCTGCGCCCGTCACGCGTGGCGTGGGCCCTGCGCGTGCGTACAGCCGCACGCCTCGCCTGCAACGTGCATTCACTCACGCTAGCCGTCAACTGGAACTGGCAGGAAGGTAAGCTATGGAACAAAATGTGTAATGTGAACGAGAAAGGAGACGGTTTACCTACATTACTAGCCCTACGCTGCCATTTTTTATTTTACCTACTATCTAGCTAGTAGTGTACTAGCGTTTCCTTTTGCGTCGCAGACTGCGTAACATTTAGAGCGTTAAATTGTTTTTTTTTTTGTATTAAAATCTGATGATCTAAAACATGATGAATTATTAAAAGTCATAGAACAAAAGTTGTTGTTATGATGTTGCTAGCATAGTCCTGAGAGGTTGTTTGCGATTTACCAATAACCTTGCCTTGTATAGGAGTATGAGTAACTAATTTTATTTATTAACTTGGACTTGGAAACTTACAGCTTACATTTGAGTGATCATTGACAATATGTAGAAAAAGCCCAATTACAAGCTTCCGCTAGTAAACAGTTATATGTAACATAGGTACGACGGCGGATGTCGCACGGTCATGAACGAGTACGGTCGGCCAAGAAAGTGGTGTACCAGTTTTGATTTAGTTTCCCGGTCATCGAAAATTACAACAAGGTTCGTTATAAAAAGATATTACTGAAAGAGACAACATTATCATGACGTAAACCTATGTATTTAGTATTCATACGTCATATGTCACATATAAGTACATGACATTTTAACCTTTAGTATAAATGAAAAGGACATTAGTTTCTACAAAGCAATTGAAATGTTTCCAAACAAAAGTAATAAAAACTATTTAGACAACCGAATTCCATTTGAAAAAGAAAACTGACAATTGACATTTTGTCAAATATATGCAAAAAATCGATATATTTTCCAGGCTACTGCAACTTCAAGGCGAAAAAAAATGTATGGACTTTGAGGGGAAATAATGGTACATTTTGCTGTCTCACCTGTTCCGTGCGCTTTCTCTTTCTTTCATGACAGTCAGCCACTTTTTAATCTATGGTCGGCCATATATGTTTACTTGTCCTGTTTTCTTGTATATTTTAAGTTTGTGCTTATTATTTTCTGGCAGTAATTAAATTAATTTACGGTTCATTTTACATCGTAATTTGTAAAAAAATATCGGTTATTGTTCAGTGATTGTACCATAATGCCACCTAAAAACCGATTTATAACTTGGGAAATATGTGGAGATCGTGCAAGTCGTATAGGTAATGAAAAAAGGAAGTTTATGGCAAAATTTCCATTAGATGAGGCTCGGTAAGTATTAAATTAGATATTTGATTATATATTTTAATTAAAACATAGTACTAAAAGCCTTAATCGATCTTTTAATTTTCAATTTTATTTTGTTATTTAGTGATGTGCTATAACGCAACGGCTCTTATCAATTATCGATAAATGGTGTGTCTGTTTTTAATTGTTTATAAACAACGTTTTAATTGTTTATAAACAACGTTGATTAAAGCGAGAGGCATTAAATGAAACCGCGTTTACTTTATGTATAATTTTCAGGCTCTACACCAAAAATCAGACCACTTTTTTTCTGGTTGGGAAAATCATCAAATGACCCCTCCTGCTGTGGGTAGAGCAGAAGGGAGTGTCAGACTTCTACTGACTAAAAACCCACCCTGTTCCTTCACTGCGCTTACGTTTCGGGGCCGCGGTATCTCGTTAGAACATTCCCGTAAATCCGGCAGGCAGTGGCCTTGTGGGGCTCCGTTAATGGTGCTGTCATCATCTGCTGTCAGCCCTGCAGCGCTGGATCCGTGACAGAAACCATGCTTGCTACATTATATGCTGCATGCTTGCTTGCATGAAAAATATCATGTGAAAGTGTTATTTATAACCTATTTGCAAAATAAACATCAATATTTCATGAAATAATGATGTGCTGTATGTATGGTGTGTGCTTGTTTGCATGACTGCTGGATGCATGGTGTATGCTTGTTTGCATGTTTTTTACAGGGAACTAAAAACCACATAATATGTTCACAGTAGTAGTTCACAGTTCGCCCGAAGTAAGCACATAGATATCCGATATCATTACATCAGAGCAGGTTGCAGTCAATAAAATACTTATCAAATACAATAATACAGAAGACACGGTCACTGACGTTCTGACGATGGGGCTCCATCGAATGAAATATGAAATGTTTATGACAGCTATGGGTTTGCAATTGAGTCATGAAATTGTTATATAATATCTAGTCTTTTCAATAATATGACAAGAAATTAAAGAAGTTAGGTGGCTTTAGACAACCTTTCCCAAGTAGTAGCTTTCGTGCACAAAGCCTGTTTAAGCCAATTCACACTGACATTAATCTTTCAGGTATTCAAAATTACCACGCCTGAAGTAAGCACATAGATGTCCGATATCATTACATCAGAGAAGGTTGCAGTCAATGAAATACTTATCAAATACAAGAATACAGAAGACACGGTCACTGACGTTCTGACGACGGGACTCCATCGAATGAAACATGAAATGTTTATGACTGCTATGGGTTTGCGTCCAGAAGAACGTTGGGAATAAATTAACGCAATCCTTGGCATATATTATTAAGTCTAATGATCTGTACTAGTTTTAATAATTAACAATATACTACTTTTTTCTTAAAAACTACAATCCTTGCTTTATTTCAACACAAATCCGCACTTAAATAAAAAAAAGTTAAAAGTAAGCCCGTTTTTCGACCTGTATACTTTATCGATATCGATAAAGAGGCTGCTGCCATCGCTCAGCACTATTTAGTCTGATAGGTTGGTAGTACTGTTGTATGACGTCTTGTTCCCCGTGTATGTTCGTTCAGTTGGTATTGAAGTGAACTTCTACCTGTTTTTATTTTTTTAGTACTAAGTCCCGTCTCTTAAAACATAGTGTATTACATACTCTTTGATATTTTCCGTGTTATTTTTCAATCAACTGCATATAAAATCATCTCAATGCCTGCCAACTTGACCATTGCCGAAAGAGCACAAATAATTGCCCAATTTAATGAGGGAAGCAGTATCAGTGCGATATCCCGGAATTTGAATATATCGAGGCGTTCTGTCCGCTTTTGGATTCGTCGTGAAGGAGAGGAGGGAAGTTTGTTGGATCACAGAAGAAGTGGTCGCCGGCCTGCACTCTCCAATAACGATAGAGAATTCATGAGACGGGAATATGAAATCAATGGTTTTAAGCCCACAAAACATTTTGCGGAGATGTTCGATGTGAGTGCCCAAACAATAAGGAATCATCTACATTACATGGGGTTGCACCACAGGCATTACGCCAAGAAATTATATTTGACGGATGCTCACAGACTTGCTCGTCTGAACTTCGCCAGAGAGCACTTAGAGTTTGATTGGTCTAATACAGTGTTTTGTGATGAAAAAACGTTTAAATCCAGTCAGCATGGACGTCTTCACCTTTGGCGATATAATTCAACACGGTATAAAGATGATCATGTAATCCCAAGTAGAGAATCAGGTCGAATTTCCGTAAATATTTGGGGCTGGATGAGTACGGATGGTGTAGGAGAATTGTGTTCTCTACCTCCTCGAGCGACGGCTGTAAATTATATCGACGTGCTTCAGAATGCAATGCTACCGACAGTCCGTAATGTTTACCCGGAGAACGAAGTGCCACAATTTGATTTTGTTCAAGATAATTGTTCAATTCATAATGCGAGGATCGTAAGAGCCTGGTTTCGTTCACACACTGACGTAAGGGTAATTCAGTGGCCCTCAAGATCGCCTCGACCTCAACCCGATAGAAAATCTTTGGGGCCTTATGGTCCAACGATGGTCGCATCAAAATGAAAGAACCAAACAAGCTCTTATTAGTCACTGTAATTATATCTGGGAGGAAATGCGGGGAACCGATATTTGCTCACGGCTTGTTGGTTCAATGAGGTCTCGTCTTTTAGAGGTTATAGAGGCCAACGGCGGTTACACCCGTTTCTAATTTTTAAAAATTTTCAATATCTTCTAAATATTACTATATATGCTATGTTTTTGTTTGTTATAAGTATTTTAAAATTGATTGTAGAAATTTAATAAAAGGATAAATCTATTTTTAGCTTGTTTTTTATTGATATTGTAATTACAAGTTTACAGAAATTGTAGGTTTGTGGACTTGCCTTGTGCCTTTACAATTTTATGTAACTTGTTGATTACAATTCTGAATTTGTAGATACAATTTTGTCATCAAAATCTACAGCCCCCCGCCGTTGATTTTACGACGTCATTGGTTCCATCAAGTTCAAACTAAGAACAGCTGTCACGTTACAAACAGTAATAGTCGTTATCAATAATCAGATAAAGACAGCAATAGAAGTTGTCAGATCGATCTGCAAGCGAAACTAATCTTTATCACCTATGAATCTGCAAGCTATATTCAACCTTAGGGTGGTACACCACTTTCTTGGCCGACTGTACATACATATTATGAAGTAAAACAAACATAAATCAGTACAAAATGTATAGGTACATCATTTGATAGAAATGAAAGAAAACAAAAATATTAAGTCATCATTTGTCAAAGAAAAGGCTACATAGGCGTTTTTTTAATTGCTGAACACTGGTTCTGAATAAATCCAATTCCGTGTTATTACGGTGTAATAACAGCCGCACAGGTCGATTATCCAGGTTAAGCAATGCTTGCCGAGGTCAGTATGTGGATGGGTAGGTACATATCGAAATTCCTTCGTGCCTCGGAATGCACGTTAAGCCATTTGCTTCAGCTGTCATTTGGAGATCTTTGACAGGCGTTACGGGGGTAAAATACAGAAAATTTGACACTGCCCAAGTAACACAACCGCGTCTAAAAACGGACTATTAGATATCTAATAGAATTTAATTTTATCGTCTACCTTAAGAGTAAAATATCCCCCAAGTAATATTCAAGAACGCTTATAGACACAGTTTAGTAAAAGTGGGCACAACCTTATCCGTTCTCATAAGAATGAGTTAAAAAAACATTTTCTTTATTGAAACCATCTTTAGGAAGCCCCTATCTAAAGATTAACCATAACTAGACTGTCAAAAGACAGATTTGTTTTAAATAATAATAATATTCCACAACTTTCACACAACGCCATCTAGTCCCAAACTAAGCAGAGCTTGTGGTATGAGTACTAGACAACTGATAAACATACATATTATAGATAAATTTAAACCTCCAAGACTGTTACTTGGGTGGTTTGGCTAAGGGATTCGTGTTACCCAACTACTGGGTTGCGAAGGTTAGATAGGCAGTCGCTCCAGGTAAAATACTAATAAAATAAATAAATAAAAATAAAATTCATTTATTTCATGTCCAAGACCCATATAAAATAAAATCAAAATTCGAACAATTGCTCGGCTTCCTAATTTAAAATACAAAGGGTGAATAAATACTCAGCTGCATCCTGTTAGACTGGAAGCCAACCACAACATAGTTGGAAAAAGGCTAAGCAGATGATGATACTTCATGCATATAGGTGCAAAGGCAGGCTAAATTATTAAGGCACTCTTTAGTAGTCAATAATTAATGTTTTAGTTATTATGAAATAATAATGTTTATTTGCAAATAGGTTATAAATAACACTTTCACACGTCATTTTTTTTTTCGTAAATGTAAACTAAATGAGGCCAGCGTTTCTTAACTGACTACTCTAAAAGAAATACACTGGAACAAACTCAAAGGTCAACGTCGCTTTTAAAGTCCATATTTTAAAGTCCATTTAGTGATCAAATGATATGAGAGCCATGTAGGTTTATGTGTGTAGCGCCCTTTAGAGGACAGAATCACATAAATTTGAGCAGGCTCGTCCAAATAGTGCAAGTATTTTTCAGTTATCGCGTAGCTCAACTGGAACTCGAACGATTTGACGAACAATACCAAAGTAAGGACATTTGCGTAGGCCGTACAAAGCACTCAATGACTCAAACTGCCAGACAGAGCGGTAATCTACTTATAATCTAAGTTATGTATTACAGTATGCTTGACTCAGCGCCGATTTTGATAATTCATCAGCGCACACACTGGAAACAGTAATAAAGTGTTTATTTTTTTTTTTTATTTATTTGTTATTAAAACATGTTACATTAACATCTTAAAAATAAGCCAATGTCCCACAAAACCGTTTACACGGTTTGTCTGTGAGTACAGATATTTAAAGAACTAGATATACATTTCTTATGACATACACATTATAGAAACATACATCAGCACACTCCTCTCTTTTACTTCATGTTATGACACGTTATTTAAATAACTATACCGTAAAACGGGGTGAATCGAACTGACGGGGGGAATAGAAAAAAAACTTGGAATTATTTCTGACGTTTTTTATGGCAAACTCGGTATCCCCAATAAAAAAACCCGCAACTTTAATCATTTCTTGGTGTAATTTGTCTTAGTCTGGCCACTTTTTATTTGTGGCAGCATCGCTAAAAATGTCAAAAACTCAATCTCAAAGTTGACAACAAAACAAGTCGTTATGTATGAGTGAGTTTGAGCCTCCGTATTTTGGTGAATTTTGGTCATAATAGTTTAAAGTTATCTTCAAATTACGGTCAGTGCCGTTATAAATATATTGTGCTATAATTATAATAGTAAGAATATGCATTATTATATAAAATTGATCTTATTTCGTAAGCCTTGTTTTCTTTAATTTTTCGAGGTGATTAGATACACGAAAGGGGTGAATAGACACGCCTGAGGGGTTAGTAGGCACGCAAATATGATTAATAGACACAGCAAAGGGGTGATTAGTTACGAAAGAGGGGTGATTAGCCATGATTATGACAGGGCTGCCACAAAGTTTGTAGTGGTTATCTACAGTTCAAACACTTTTAGTTACTTAAAGCGTTTTTAATTTTCTTGATTATTTTATTTATTTCTTAATTGTTGATTTTGAATGATATTGTTCATAATTCTTGACTGATTTATTATAAAGAAAATTATTTTAAAGTCAAGTGCATTTTTTTTAGTTTTGTTTTCGTGATACTCTCTAAATTTATAACAGTTTTATTAATTTTTATCATTGATGATTTCTATTAGAAATTATAATTTTACTTTAAACTAATAATTAAAGACTCGAGTTTGCTTTCCTTTATCCTAAAAAAATATTTAGGGAAACTACAATGAGGCAGCCCTACGAAATTTTTCTAATCACCCCTCAGGTGTGTTTATTGTCCCCTGATGGCTGGTAATTAGAAATCACGTATATTTTGTGTCTTTTTTTATTAACTACAAACATATCCGAATACAAACAAATATATTTCAATAATTTGGCCTAAGACTCAATAAATACATGCTTTAAAAGATGGATATCAATTCTGCAATATTACGAAAATCGTTACCAAAGTTCGAATACCTATCTATTCACCCCGTTTGACGGTAACATAAAAGTAAAAGAGAGAATGACATCACATTAATTATATTTCACAAAAGGTATACAACATGTAATGGAAAGGGTATATACATACCAAGGGCACGGCTTCTTTCAGTGATATCAAACGACATTGGAAGGGTTTTTTAATCCTATCTCTACATGTTCGGAAGTAATGAAGTCACCGCCTGGACGGTAGGCTACTACAGTAGGTACTAGGCGCACGGAATTACGGAAGAGATTTATCGTGGAAAGTTATTGACCTACGTAGTGCGGTGACACGATTGTTATGATTTCAATTTAAGAAACTTACGAAACCGAAAATATGGTATCAATTTTTAGAGTATTTTATTTTGAGTTGAAACCCTTCCAATATCGTTTGATATCATCCAAAGAAGCCTTGCCCTTGGTATGTATATACCCTTTCCGTTACACGTTGTATAGGTAAGTACATAATGATGTATTCTCGGCAAACTGTATATATTTATTTGTGGTGCAGGTGAGAGTACGCAAGACGGGCTGGTAGTGCGCGGCGCCCGGCTGTGCGGCGCGGCGTGGGCGGGCGGCGCGCTCGTGCCCAGCGCGCCCACCGCTCCGCCGCACGCTCCCGCGCCGCCGCTACTGCTAAGATATGTCCTGCAGGTACTACTCCAGCCTCTATTACACTGATAAGGCGCCTCGTGCTTACACAAAGAATGCTTCGAACTTACAGTCAACCTTAAATCACTACTATAAGGTTACATTCGGTTGTGGAATGGATTGCCGATGTCAGTAAGACAAGCTCAGTCACTCGCTGTTTTTAAAAGCTCGGTTGCCAATCATCTTATTTCAAACTTATGATTATTCCTTTGCTTTCTCCACACGATGTTAAAGAACACTTATGTATTGTATTTATATATATATTTGTATATTTTTATTAGTTTTTCCGTTATTGATGAATATTTGTACAGTAGTGCACTAATATAGCCCTCCCCATTTTAATTAAAGCTCGTAAAGTCCTTCCAAAGGTTGTCTGGAAGATATCACTCTCAGCGATAAGACCGCCATTGTAACCAATTTTATTTACAATATTGTTATTTAAGTGTGATTCAATTATTGGTGTACAATAAAGTATATTCTATCTATTTATCTATAAGTTTCATAATACACTGCAGCTGTTAGTTCCGCCTCACTCACGCGTCACGCGTCGCGCGCTAATATGGCGCGGTGCGTAAATTCATTTTCTGCGCAGATACAACGGTAAGACATATCAGTTGGGTACTAGTTATTATGACCGGCCTGATCTCAGTACCGATATATCCCATACAGGGTGTAAGTGTATGTAATATACGCACAAACAAAGCGTCAATAGCCTAATCGCTAAGGTGTCAGACATGTGATCGAGAGGTCGCAGTTTCTAACGCCACCCATTATACTATTGCCGTGAACTCACTCCAGACACGAGCATATTTAGCTTAGTTGGAGGGATTAACAAGATTACTAGTAATATGAATTATTCTACCAACATTGTTAGTTCCTTTTCTAAAAAGGTACAACTCTAGATAAATAAATATACTCTTTAAAGCACACCAATAGGGTATAAAATAGGCGGTCTTATCGCTAAAAAAGTTCTTTTACAGACAACATTTGGATAGATTAGACACAGAAAAAGAAAATAAATACGTGGGTAGTCCATGGTGTACTATTTACCCTATATAATACATACTTAAAACATATATACTTATTCATATAAAAAGCTAAGACTTAATTCCCAGTTATTACCACTCGCCTGTTCCCAATATACAAGGTGTAAACGACATCGACCCCCAAACGGATGCCATGGATTCAGTACGTGATTCTGGACACTGGGGAGAAAAATTCCAATACTGTGAGTGTTGGAATTTTTCGTCGACCTTTTCCTAAAATTTTCCATATTTTTTTACAGTTTTCTCTATTCATAATCTTTGTTCCTATCTAATCTAATGATATGTCGAATCATACTATACAATATAATAACGTTTATTCTCAGAAAAGTCTAAAATGAAAAAACTACGCGCTACATTGCAAAGCAAAGCGACAAGCGTTTAGATCGCAATCTCTCATCTCAGTATCCAGTCATTTACGAGATGTAATTACTTTCGTAAATGTCTTAATGGAATATGTGTAAACTGAGTCTACCTTTTATAGCATACACTCATTTATCATAAATTCGAAACTCATAATTTTGTTAGTCAGAATCATCTTTAGGCATAAATTTCATGTCCATAATAATTGAAAAGCAGAACCATCATATCGCAGAAAATTGGCAGTCAGAATCTTCTTTTGGCATACATTTTATACCTATAGTCATTAAAAGGCAGAACTATCATATCTCAAAAAGTTTGCAAGCAGGCATGCAACATGCAGCAAGCATCGTTTCTGTCACGGCTCCGGCGCTGCGGGGTTTGAGCGGCCCCACGCGAGCTAATCGTCGCAGATGGTTTCAACGCTCACCACCGCAGCTTCGCGGGTGGGCCTTCAAACCACCTGCTCCTCAGCTCCGCCCTACCCCTCCGCGCCTACGAGGGCTTGAATTACACTCTAGGGGTAGGGCAGACAAGACTGTGTAAAGTCGGTTTTGCGGCAATTCGTTTCTGTCACTAAATTTTTTAGCACAACATATCGACTTTTTATGATACTATTTTAATTTAACATTGAAAATGCTACCAAGTAACCGTCTATATATTTGTGACTACAATTCCGTAAAAGTTATTTTGTAAATTCGGAAGTGCCAGCCAGAAATTTTATACGTAAATTCAAGCTGGCTTAACACAATTTTTTGCATTTTTCTACTAAACCGCTGTACGTACCACAAAACTTTTAGCTCGATGCCTGTCACAAATTTATGTGACGCCCGTTGATGCAAAAAGTTGTGATAATCACTTTCGTTACCGAGATTGAGAAACCAGCGAAAAGTGGTTTTTCAAGCTGGATGTGACACGTGACACGTTTTCGATTGATTATCTAAGATTCTGTAGCGTCACAAATTCTGAAATAAAGGTGTTAAGTGGTCACATAAAGTGCCCTATTGACCTAGTTAAATGCGAGCTATTTTGAAGATTTGTCCAGCCAGCCTGAGTCACATTATGATTTTAAGACTTTTTATTTCTGTGCAACCACAAATATGTATAGCGCAATTATGTATTACTTTTCGAAAAGGTAGTCAAATATTATGTTTTGTAGTAAAATTTAAAAAAATGCCAAGTATCAAGCGACAGTGACACGAAACAGAATAAAAAATAATATTTTTGTGTTAATCCTTGAAGCTGAGGCTATTTTATTTGATTTGATTTATCAATTAATTGTTCAAATAATTATGAAAATGGATTATTTATTTCATATTTTCCGTAAATTTTGTTTTTAAATCTAGTCACACAACAGAACCAGTTCCGCCACAAAGTTAGTTTTGTTTCGATATTGTAGAATGCCTCGACTTCCGCATTCCTTTTCGTTTTCCTGTATAATAAACTATATTTCCTATTACATTTTGGTCAAATAAAAAAGAAAAAATATATTAAAATATAATCGAATTTTACAGCAGGGGTACACTTTATTTTGATATTGCTCCTACGCACCTCGCGAATAATAATGTTCATGCAGCGCGTCTCATCCCGCGCTCTCGCTGCACCCGGTCACGTGGTCTGTGTGCTATACCCAAAGACTATAAAACCATGTACTCCTGGGTATCGGTCGAGTTGACAGAGACACAGTGAAACAAGAGTGAAATTTCTGTACTTGTACTATTATTTATTCTGTGGTCAAAGTTAAGTAAATGATGAGTTGTCCATATGTGTGTAAAATTTAAATTTGGCCGCCCTCTGAACTTGCCGCCCGGGGCATAGGCCCCGGCTTGCCCGCCCCCTAGATCCGGGGCTGACTAAAAGAACCTGATCCTTTTAAGACTTAATTTACATTACAATGGAAATGAGAAGGGAAGGTGCATATTTGGACTTATTTAGTTTAGAACTTCTATAAATAACACAATATGAGCTTGTGTAAAAAGTGGTAGTGCATTTACCGAAGAATACGATGGTAAAGTTGATAAGTCGATAAAATAAAGCCGAAGTAGCTAAATTCACCCATCTATTCCGCTACAAAGCAAATTAACCCTTATATCTACACTTTTCTAACATACTTACTCAATTTTGTCGTGTTCAGGAATCGGAAAGCGCCTGTGCTTGGGAGCGAAGCGTGGAAGTGCCGCTGTACACCAACGAGGCGAGGGAGGCGCTCGTGTTTAGTGCGCGCGCACCGCTCTCGCAGAACTACGAGCCCGACACCGCCACGCTGCATGCCATCGCGCTTTTCATAGCCACACATGACTAAAATACTAACCCACTACTGTCTACTCTACAGAGTCATGAACAATTAGGAAGCAACTTACTGTTCTCAGACCCGATACAAAATAAGAAAAACATATTTGTAGTAGTATAGGGGTTACTGACCGCAACCAGTGTAAGAAACAGTTTTCTAACGGGTTATGAAATTGATAACCTTTACCACGTATGAGTAGTTTTCCTAGCTAATTTAGTTTGACCCTGTATACTGAGTTTGGTATCTTCTTCTCACTCACAATTTCAGTTACTGCAACTATAATAATAATGATGTTTATTTTGCAAATAGGTTTAAATAACACTTTCACACGTATTCTTGCCATGTATTCTTGAATTTACTAAGAGACAAAGAACAAAACTTTTGAAGTATAGAATCATATTAAGTATCATATTTTCGGTGTGTGGCAGTTAGTGATAGCGTTAATAATAATTAAGACCGGCACAGTGTGTTTAGCACTCATGATTCATAAGTTTATGCTAGTCACTTCTTATAATATTTATGTTTGTTATTTAAGGTCGTATTCAGACGAATAGATAAATTATGTTCTTCACGAATATGTTGTTTTATTTCGCAACCTCAGTAGACACCCGAAACTTGTGCAACACACATATTCACCCATGCTATCATTATAGCGGGTTTTAAGTTTTCAAGCGGATAAGTTATTAAACATTTACCAAAGGATAAAGATCTTCATTCGGTTGTGGATATGAGCCGGGGCACATGATGCGTTGCGGCGGCGGTGCGGCGCCGGAGCGGTGTCGCTGCGTCGTCTTACATAGAAATATCTGTGACATGCACACGATGCGCTCCGGCGCCGCACCGGACTTGCAACCACCAAGACGAGGCGGGGAGGGGTGAATGCGTTGCGACGTCGGAGCGGCACCGCTCAGTTGTTTTGCGTCCTGTCCATCACTGTTCCTTAGTGCAATAAAAGAACAGATCCAGTATCGTCGTACGCTTCTACGTCCATTTCGGCGGTGGCGTAATAGTAGGGCCAACAACATTTTACGATCCATTTTTATTAACAGACTGTCCAACGCTGCTACGGCGCCACTGCGACATAACAACGTTACAGCGCCGCACCGCTCGTGTGCCCACTGACACGGTGAAATCTTTGCGGTGCGGCGCCGCAACGCATCGTGTGCCCTCGTCCTAAGTGTATTACGCAATACGCAACTAGAGTATCTCCTTCTAAGATGTGTGTGTGTGTGTGCTTTAGGATGTTGAAGTACTTGAAGCAGTCTTCTTGTACAATAAAAAGGATTATTCTAAAATAACGAGAATAATTTCATACAAATACTTTTACTGAATGATAGGAACAGTTATTGTTATAATAATTATTACACTAGGTACTTTCAACTTTTGATATCTTAACATATTAAAAACAAATAAAATAAAAGGCAAACTAAAATCGCACGAATTTTAAGACTGTGTCCAAAGGCACTATGAGCTTCTTTGGTTTCATCATTGCGAACTTAAAAAAATAAACAGTTTTCTGTTTTTAAACTAAAATCATTCTGGTTCGATCATCTTCAATCGCACTCTCATATGTGATTAGGTGTTATGTTACTATTATTTACTTGAATTCTGAAACAAAAGTTAGTAATGATATAAAATAATTGAAGTCAAAAGTAGACCTAACATGGTAGGTCTACTTTTGTCTTCATGTGAACACATTTCGAAGGCCGTAGATCATCAGGCAGCGGAGATACATGTGTCCAGCCAGCTTGAACTCAGGCTGGCTGGACATTAAGTTTTTATTGATTTCTCGTAAACCCTTACACATTGCGTCACTAAATCTTAGTAAAGGAACCATATTCGAAAACGCTCCCGTTATTGAGATTCGGAAGTGCTAGCCAGAAGTTTTATACTTAAATTCAAGCTAGCTGGACACAGATTTTTGCATTTTTTCTACTAAACCTCTGTACGTATCACAAAACTTTTAGCTCGATGAATGTCACAAATTTATGTGACGCCCGTTGATATGCAAAAAGTCGTGAAAATCACTTCCGTTGCCGAGATTCAGAGACAAGCGAAAAGTGGTTTTTCAAGCTGGCTGGACACGTTTTCGATCGATTATCTAAGATTCTGTAGCGTCACAAATTCTGAAATAAGGGTGTGTAGCCGTCACATAAAGTGCCCTATTGACCTAGTTAAATACTAGCTATTTTGAAGATTTGTCCAGCCAGCCTGCCTGAGTCACATGGATGTTTAATTACTAAATGTTAGATACGGTTTTACTTTAGGAATTACTAGCTTCTGCACATAACTTCGTTCGCGTGCGAGGGTTTTCCAGCGTAAATCCTGATCCCTTGAGAAATCCGTGATAAAAAGTAGCCTATTTATTATTACACGATGTCAACTATCTATGTATTCACCAAATTTCATTCAGATTCGTTAAGGAGTTTTTGCGTGAAAGAGTAACAACCATCCATACAACTATACCTACATCCATCCTCACAAACTTTTGCATTTGTAATATGTATTAATAAGAAGAATCGCAGCTGAAGCTAGGCCGACCATGATTCCGACTTCTATAGTTTATCCAAATATGATATACTTCATTCATGCATTTTATTAAAATACAGGTGAGCCGCGAGGCAGCCCACAGCAGCACGGACAAAGCAATGAAGTGCTAATATGTTATGCACACTACTATACACCAATCTTAGCACCTACCTATTCAAGTGCAGTATTGTATTATATCCCATCTTAAAGATGTGAAAAATTTTAACACACCTAACTAGGTGAACAGATATGGATGAAATTAGGTACAGCGATAGATTACAGTCTGAAAAAGCACATAGTCTACGTTCACACCAGGAAAATGTCCATGATATAAGCAATTCACAGGCATTAATCTAGTCTTTAATATGTTATTACCTGTCTCATCAAAATACAGCAAGTGTTGCGAGAGATATGGAGGAGACGACATTTTGGGCGTTGCAAACTCAGTGGCTGGAAGGTTTTCTGGAACTGGGTGATCTGCAAATAATATTTGGTTTGTCTGTATTTGTTTTTTGTTCTTTTGTAAAGCAAATTTATTGACAGGTAAGATTCAATACAACATTGAACATACCAAAGAAAACATCAATTTATTGGCAACGTAAAATATAGGTACAATACGTGAATCTGCTGACTTCCTAGTCTGTGTTATAGGAGTCAGTGCTCATCGTGATTTAAATACATTTTTATCGAACCAACATGTTTCTAAGGTTGGTTTAAATAAATTTCTCTCCTTGCTCACGAAACAGACACCCAGTTTTTCAATGACCGATGTAGCAATTCACTTGATTTATAGAAAATACAAATATAAAATAATAAACATAAGTACAGAACTTACAGTAAGCGACGACGCGGAAGATCTCAGTATGCTTTATGACATACATAAAGGCAGCAACTATGATCAGGCCTACAGCCGCACCAATCATGCACACGTAGGCGTAATGTGGACCTACTCTGAACTCGAAGAATGAAGGTAACACGCACTTTCCTTTGATGCCATTTCCGTAAACGTTGATGAAGCTAGAAATGGCAAAAACGAGATTACGGCTACTCACGAAACTAAAAGCACCGAATTATGATATTTTACTAGCGACTAATTAAAAATGCAAGTGTTACTGCACCCAAGAACGACTCAAAGAATATCTAGACTTTTTTATTACCTACATAATAAGTTCTTGTTTTGTTGAGTGAGGTTTTATATAGGAGACGTCTGACACACTTTCACAAAACTTACCCTTCAACACAAGGGCCACATGTATTCACAGTCTTGATGCATTCGTTTGATACATTATCCTGCTTAGGCGGCTGCCGCTGCAGATCCTGACATCGCAAACATTGGTGGCACACATTTGCTTGAGATTCACAGAAGTAGCCCTCCGAGCAATGTGCGTCCTCCTTGCATGATAATGGCTGCGCATTTGCGACTAGTAAACACAACGTCGATATATAGATGAGCCTGAAAATACATGTATAGCTTATTAGTTACCTAAGCTATGACAATTCTTATCAAAATAGATACACAAGCTATGAAAATTCGTAAATATTCAAACTTACCTCGATCATAGCCCTACCTTGGCAAAATTCATTAAACAATAGGCTAATGGCTAAGTTGTCGAAAGGTCGTGGGTTCCGACTTCCGACCCCATCCATGACACTATTGCCGTGAAGTGAACCCATTCTAAATACTTCTTCCTGGCAACGCTAGTCCCATGTGAACCATCGCGATCGGCAGCACGAATATGTAATAAATATAATATCAACGTTCGTATCAACAATGCTTTAAGATAATATATAAATATAGTATAAGCCAACTAAGCTAAATATGCTTGTATCTGGAGTGGGTTCATGGCAATATTGTAACGGTTGTGGTTCGAACCCGCGTCCTCTCGATCACAAGTCCGACATGTTAGCCATTAGGCTATTGACGCCTGTTAAATTGAGGTTTATTATCGCATAAAAATAACTTAAAAATGATTAGAGATTTGTAACGTTGGCTGTGTAACGTTAATTGTTTGACTTTCGTTACTGACCGTAAACACTGTAGCTGTAACGCCTGTAATCTACCTATTAGGAAGTTTTTGAAATCTGTAGGTAGTAGCAATGTGTAGTTTATATTTTTATAGGGTACCTAGGTACTAGCTGACCTGGCAAAAGTTTTTTTTATATAAGTATCAGATTTTGCTGAAATAATAAAATCAATTGCGTCACTTAGATTACCAAAGCATATTGGACAAGATTTTTCTTTCATCACGTAAGTAATTAAAAAAGAATATTCCCTGCATGCATAATGATAATTTAAATTACATAAGGTTTTGACTGATAGGTACCTAATTGAAATAAACGATGTTATATATTTCCCAAAAACGTTTTTGGTCCTACAAATTAGCATATCACAAACGCTAATACTTAATCAAAGCCTGAAAATGGTCTGTTTTTATAAAATACTTACATCTGGGTACCAATCCATGTAAATCCTAAGATTTACCAATATACGAGCTTTTACAGTAGGTACCTAACATAAGTATAGGTACATTTTTGTTAAATCTAACTGACGAACTAAATTAACCTTTCATCAATCATTGGTCTACCATTTCTACCAAATGAAACTAGGCACGCCCTACCTATGCACAAAAGCTCTAGAAACCTACCTACCCTGATGAGTATGTTCTGTTCATAGGAAGGAGGGAAGCACTTTGACTTATGTTGCACCTAGAATAGGAAATCTAGGTTGGTACCTACTTGAAAATTAAAGTTGTTTAACTTGTACAGAGGAGGCTGAAAGATAATTGGATAATATCATCCTACATTCAACGGGTACCTAGGTACAGAAGAAGCTGATGTTGTACCTACGTTCTGCTACAGAGTAGATACAGTGTGTAACAGTACCTAGCAATAGAATCGATAATCGATTTATATATGTACTAGCTTACCGGAGCATTTTATGGTGAACGCTTTCTCTGATATCTCTTCTCTTTTCTTGACAATGGCACTCACAGCAATTAACTATTACCTAAGTAATAAATCCAGATAAAAACATTCACCGATTCACACAAGCAAGAATACTTTTTTTAGATAGATACTCTATATTGTAATAGGAAGTGAACACAGGCGTACAGATCTCTCATTCCTGTGACGATTACCACGAAACTGATGGTAAAACAAAACATCCCTTGGTAAACAAAACAAGTAAGAACTTGAATAGCACAAGCACATTTCAATCAAGTTAAGACATGTCGCGCGTGACAATGGTGATTTTCGCTAACCATCTATTCAAACCACATTCAAACAATGAAAGCTATAAACAATAACGTAAAAAAATTGGCCAAGTGCGAGTCAGACTCGCCCATGAAGGGTTCCGTAGTAACTATAATAATATAATATGTAGGTATATTTATTTGACGAATAAAAAAAAACCTTAAAAATTTCTTAAAACTAGCTAGCTTATTTACATTTTCACAACTACGCTTAATAACTTTGTTTTTCATAGTGTTTGTATGAATTACAAAGTTATATTTGCGGTTTTAGAAAATATGCTGTATCTCAAAAACTGCTGACCCGATTTCATTCAAACCAATTTTGGTTGAAAGTTTACATTAAGATCTACAGACATGTATTTTTTTTAGATTTTTCACTCCATTATTATAGAAGTTAGAGGGGAGACACACACATTTTACCACTTTGGAAGCTTATAATTTTAAACGATTGACTTTATGAAAAAGTGGTTTTATAAACCCTTATATCATTTTTAAAGACCTGTCTATAAATACCACACACGCATAGGTTTCATGAAAAAAAATATTTTCAGTTCTAGTTCCATGTATGGGGAGTATGGGGACCCCCTTTATTTTTTTTTTATTTTTTCTGAAAATCGGAAAGCGGTTCACAGAATACATCTACCTACTAAATTTCACACGTATAGTCTTAATAGTTTCGGAATAAAATGGCTGTGACATACGGACGGACGGACAGACAGACAGACAATCGCCATTCGGCTACGGAACCCTAAAAAGATAATTCCTAAAAAAATGTGCGTTATTACATTTTGGGGAAGTCTAGGAAGTCTATAAACAATTACTCCGAACCTCTCCGAACCATAAAAATTGCCTCGGTATTTATTTGCGTAATTTATTTAATTAGGTATATTATTTATTTCATTACATATTTTGATTTTTATTTCATCCCTACCAAGTATATTACAGTACCTACTAGGACTTTTTAGGATTTTGAAATGCAGCCTTACAGATGAACGTCCGACTCTATAAGTACATAATATGACACGTCTCAATTTCAATGGAATTCCTTTTCTACTGCTTTTAAACTCTCAAATAAACGAGTTCTTAATTTCCTATTAACAAAACTCATTAAGCTCTGAATGATCTATTTGTAACGACTAGGGAATGCAATCTCGATCTCGCGAGATCTCGAAAACACGAGATCTCGGCCATTTTTTCGATATTCAATCTCGAAAATAAGCAATCTCGTTTTCTTAATCTCGTTCGAGATCTCGAATTCTCGACAATATCGATCGAGATTTTGTGACTGTGATATTCAACTAGAACTCGATTGCAAAACTCGGTGGTCAAGTCTTGCTAACATGATAACTACATACAACAAAATCAAGCTGTGTGTTAGTAAAACATTAATCGACTTGGGGTATGGCTCCACTTCAGATAACTTTTTTAGTGATAAAGAACATGCAATTCTTATCAACATGCAACAAACTTTTGAACCAATAAAACTGACTGTCGAAGTCCTGTGCCGACGCGAAACTGACTTAGTCAGTGCAGAATGTGCCTTGCAATTCATGATTCGTAAGTTGGAAGAGTTAAAGACGCCACTTTCAGAGAAGCTGGCTATTGCCATGAGAAAGCGTATTTCCGAACGCCGAATCGAAGCAACTGCAACATTGTTATACCTTCAAAATCCAGCACGGTATGAAGAGAATTCAAAGAAAAATGCATTATATGATACAACATTCCAATTGACTGACAAGAGCGGCATAAGGAAATATATCCATAACTTAGTCAAACGATTATACCCTCACTCGAGTGAAGTAGTTGATGATGAAGAAGATCTACTACCCGTCTCACATATTCAACGAGATCTCAGTTCAGTTTCTGAAAGTACAACATTATCTCTGCAGAAAGAGTTGGAAGAGGCTTTAAAGTCGTGTAAAAACACTCAACCCCAAGCATTAGTAACAGACAGGATTGACAGCCTGCTTAAAAAGGAGATGCATCACTACGAGTATGGTGGTCAAAGAGGGCAATACCTTAAGTTTGTGTATAACAGCCTACTTACTGTAGTCCCTACCAGCGTGGAAGCTGAATGGGCATTCTCGGCCGCAGGCTATTTAGCTACAGACATTAGATGTCGCTTAGCAGACGACAGTTTGAGCACTCTGTGCTTTCTAAGAAGCTATTTTCAAAATCACAATTAATGTGTGTTTGTGTACTGTGTACCTACATAATTACTTTTTTTAAATAATTCAAATATGCGCGCCATAATGCCGTATTTTTTTGCTTTGTCAAGTATAATTTTTGTTGACTTTTTTGAAATAAATAGATTTTATTTTCATTGTTTTGTATTATTCATAAGATATTACAGCGATATCCTAACTAGTATTACGAGTATTCTAATTAATGTAGTATTCTAATCTAATAGCAGTCCTCGAGTTTTGTATCGATTTAAGGGTGATTGAGTTTAAAAACCAAAATCTCGATAATCTCGAAATCTCGCCAGATCTCGACTTGTTTTGCACGAGATCTCGAAACTGCCAATCTCGACACCAGGTTCAACAGGCGAGATCTCGATTTGCTAATCTCGGCTCGAGATTGCATTCCCTAGTAACGACTGTAAAGCCTGCAATACATGTTGGCCGAGCATAGGCCAACGCGAGCGTTGGCAAATAAGTACTAAGGCAAGTAATAATGTCCACACGTTCGACAAATTCGTCGAACGCCAATGCAGGCGACCAATGTAGAAGAGGGTCTGTAGAGCTGCCCACACGTTGGCCGAGCGCGCGCTGGCGAGCGCCTTTGATTTGTGAGTTTGTGACCAAAAACCGACACCGATCCGAAGTGAGGCAAGTGATCACGAGCAACGGCGAACGAAGACAAGTTGCACCAAATGAGCTCTATACACGTTGGCGCTGGCCTTCAATTGGCCAACTAGGCAAGTGACACCGAGCGATAGCAAGACAAGGCAAATATACCGTCTACATGTTGGTATTGGCCTTCACTCGACAACGCTCGGCCAACATGTATTGCAGGCTTTACGTTTGGTGCCTAAGTGTACTGTGTAAGTATAAATGAGGCGCATCATTTTAAAGCTTGGCGTAGATTTTGTCGATATAAAGAAAATGTAGACTCGCACCAAGTCCACCAGTCCAACTCCCTCTTGTCTGTCTCAAATATGTTTGTATGGCACCCGCCATACAAACATATTTGATTTTAATGGTGGTGAATAGAGCATGGATACCGGTTTTCGATAATATCGAAAAACCGGAATATCGGACCATAAATCCGATATCGAAAAAAGCGATATTGGATTTCAAATATCGGTTTTTCGATATTTTATAAGATACAAAAACCAACGCAATAGAATCTTTCTTACCTATTTCATTGAATTTAATTTATGTAAACAAAACCTATCGGTTAATTATAATCCCACCAAAAACATCCTGTAAAAAATTAGCCAAGTCTCGCCTAAGCTGCTTGTTTCTCTATAAAAAGTAATTTATTTATTTATTTAATTTGGATCTCCAACAAAGAATACACCTTACAAGCTAAAACAATAAATATACAGATTTTTATAACATTGTGCTTCTTCAGTTATAGGAGACCACATCATGCATTGAACATTTCAAATAAATTATTTAACAATTATACTAATTATAGCTAACAGACAATTAAAATTAAATTATACAATTACTTATGTTATTTAATTAATTAATTTACAATTATTTATTCATTCATCAATAATCAAAATGACAAATACATAATTTTATTAGACATTGATCTAAAATTACAAATACATAACCTAACTTTAGCAAAAATAAATAAAAAGATTCAGACGAAAGTAAAATAGGGATTGATGATCTTCACAGACTTTTTAAGTGTGTACAGATTAATGACCTAAATTTTCCTACAGTATTACAAAAGATGTCTATGTCACCTGATGAACCCGATACACTGTTATAATGCCGAATCATCCTTGCAATGGGTGAATGTTTGGCCAGATTAGTTCGGTGTTGTGGCGCTTTGAGTAGTGGCCGGGGGTAACGTGGGATTCTAGAAGGGACATCAAAGTGAATTTTGCTCAGAAGATCTGGACAGTCAATCGCATTGTTAAGCAACTTATAAATAAACATAAGATCTGAGACCGTACGGCGAGATGTAAGAGGCATAAGTTTAAAATGGTTCAGCCTATCTGCGTATGACCTCAGGTTTCTTACTCTAAAACGATAAGCGAGGTGACGAACGAGTTTCTTCTGGATTTTCTCAATTCTGTCTATATGGACTTGGTATGTAGGATTCCAAACCGTGCTACAGTATTCCATCTGACTTCGTACATAACTATTGTATAAGAGGAGCGTAGTACATGGTTTTTTAAATTCTTTGGAAGATCGTAGGACAAACCCAAGAGCTCGATATGCTGAATCTAGCATTTTGTCAATATGTTCTATAAAACTTATTTTACTGTCCAAATAAACGCCCAGATCTCGGATAACATTCACCTCTTCTAATGTATTACCCAGGATATTGTACGAAGATTGGAATATGTTACGCTTTCTAGTGAATTTGATGTGGTAACATTTAGCGCAATTCAAATACATTTTGTTACTGGCGCACCACTCTGATAACTTATCTACGTCCTTTTGTAGTAACTGAATATCGGACTCACTCTCAATTATACGGATTAACTTCAAATCATCCGCGAAAAGATATGGTGTAGAATGCTTAAATACTAGTGATATGTCATTCACAAAAATATTGAAAAACAATGGTCCTAAATTGGACCCCTGTGGTACACCTGAGTTCGCGAAATATGAGTTTGACTCTTCTCCATTCACGACAACTGACGATTGCCTATTGTTAAGGTAAGACTCGCACCAGTCGAGTATGGTACCGGTGACACCCAGGGACCGAAGCTTGTTTAATAATAGTGAGTGATTTACCTTGTCAAAGGCCTTCGAAAAGTCTGTATATACTGCGTCTACTTGCAAACTCCTATCAACAGCGGATGTTAAATCAGTGATATAAGTTACAAGGTTGGTGTTCGTAGACTTTTTGCTCATGAAGCCATGCTGATTTTTGAATATATAATTCTTAACATGTTCGTACATAACCGGGTACACTAGAGATTCGAAGACCTTAGACAAAGTACATAGAATCGAGATTGGTCTATAATTGGATATCATCTCACGTTTACCACTTTTGTGAATGGGCACAATCTTCGCTCTTTTCCATGTATTCGGAAAAATACCCGTTTTCAATGAGGTGTTATATATAGTTGCCATGGGAGAAGCTACATAACGAGCGCATCGCGACCAAAATATAGGGGGTATATTGTCAGGGCCTGCACCCTTTGATAAGTTAAGTTCAGAGAGTTTTTTACAAATAGCTTCAGGGGTTATCGAAAATTCTTTGATGGGTAGAGATGGTACCACTGTCTCAGCAATATCGTTTATGAAATTGTCATGGTCAAGACTAGGCGGGTCATACACCGACGAGAATTGAGCAGCAAATAGCTCAGATATAGCTTTACTACCGACTGCGTTTACATTACCGAGGGTCATAGCTGGAGGGTAAGAATTACTACCTTTCCAAAGGTTTTTTATATGTGACCAGAAAAATTTGGGATTGCTTTTTATTTTATCTTCTAACTCACTAATGTAATTATTGTAACATCTTTGCGTGAGTATTTGGCAGTCTTTTCTTAAATAATTAAATTCAATTATATCTAATGGATTATTATATTTTTTAATTCTATTATGATATTTCAATTTTAGTTTTAATAATTTTATTAGTTGCTGCGAGTACCATGGCGGATATTTTCCTCGTGTAAATCAGGGGCGGATCCAGCCCTCAAAAAAGGTTGTGGGCACAACCACCCGAAAAGCGGCCAAGTGCGAGTTGGAGTACAAACTCGCTCGACTCGACTTTTGAATTTGTTATTTCCTTTTTTACGCGCATCAGGACTTAATAATAACTAATAACCAATATCATATCAGCCTATACACTTCAAACAGGATGCACAGAAATAGAAAAGGCACAATTCTGGGAAGACATGTATGACCTCATCCAGAGCATTCCAGCAAATTAATACAAGATTATTTATAGGGGGGGGGGGACCTGAATGGACACGTGGGAATACCAGGGATATCACAGGAGATAATGTACATGGTGGGTTTGGGATGGGCGAGTTAAACAAACAACGAGAAGAAATACCTACTAGAATTGCAGAAAGACGCACTTACACTAATAAACACGAATTTCAAAAGAAACCAGAACACTTAATCACTTATTAATGTGCGGGTAGAGCGTCACAATCAAGTCGTAATATAAGATAGACTTTATCATGTCTGACAAGACCGTCAAACGAAAGTTTAAAGACTGTAAAGTAATACCTGGTGATGAACTTACATCACACATTCGCATACTTACTCGTGTCTGTGTACGAGCTGCCAAAACCTACAAAAATTATGGTAGATAGAACACCAAAAACTAAGTAGAGATAGCTGGATGGTCCAGGGGAGACACTAGAGCGTGATAAAAGATTATCTGGAGACCGATTTGGAAGTAAGTTATGACAACACAAATGATATCTGGTCTAAGTTTGAAACCTGGTAAAACACAAAAGCGGCAGGGATCCTAGGAGTCTCCAAATGTCAGAATCAAAGAGACCCCAGTGAATAATAAATTAATAGTTTAAAAAACACTAGAAAAACACGCTTTTATAAATGCAGGTAAAAACAAAAAGATCGTGTTCAAAGTCCATTACGTGGCTTTTCTCACAAGTGCAAACACGACTATGATAATACGATATTCCATCATGGAATGCCGGTGCCTGTCTTTCGGCTTCATCATCAGACCTTGAAACCTAATCGTGGTTAAAGTTCATTACAAGACTTTTCTAAGAAATCCAAAACAGCTATGATACGATTTTCCATCATGAAGTTCCAGTTCATATTTTCCGGCTCCATCATCAGATCAGTTTGACAGTATCATATTATTGTATTGTCATCAGAACTACACACAGCTGCCAATTTTCATTACGCTACGACCCTTGGAAGATGGTTAAATTAGTTACCTTAGATTCCATTACATACTTAGTTACATACAGGGCGACCTAATAAAAGCGTGTTAAAAAGATATTTTTAAGAACAGCAGCAGAGTTCTAAATTAGAGGATTAGAGATTGTATGATACGCAAGAGCTAACTAAGGCAGGTAACCTAAATAAATACGGACGAAATACTGAAATTAACAAAACGCATCCATGAACATAAAAGTAAATAAATAAATACGGACGAAATACTGAAATTAACAAAACGCATCCATGAACATAAAAGTAAATAAATAAATGAAATTTAAGGACCACAAGTAATTACTAGCAAAAAACACAGAAATTAACGAGAGATGGTTCGAATACTAAAGCTATTGAAGGAAGAATTTCCAAACGAAGATTCACCGCCATGTGCACCCACACATGGTCCAATACCAACTATAAATGAGGACGAGATGAGTAAAATGAAAAGCCGCAAAGCCATAGGTCCAGACGGGAAAGACTAGACCCAGTAACTGAAGCTTGGTTAGCAAAGCAATGAAATATCGTCATGATTACAAATCGTATTCTAGAATCTTGGCGCCCGAGCTATCTACTGCCGTTCTACAAAAACAAGGGCGATGCTGTGCAGTGCGAAAACTATAAAAGTATAAAATGGACCGCTTACACACTCAAAATATGAGAACGAATCATAAACAACCGTCTCAACAACATCTGTGTAATATCCACAAACAAGTAAAAAAATCTCCAGAGAATGAAGTAATTAAAATAACCTATAAAAGATACAGAAATTTTTGTATTAGTATTCTGAAGAAAGCGAAAAGATTGTATGATACGCAAGAGCTAACTAAGGCAGGTAATAACCCAAAAACCTTATGGGAAACCATCAAACGTGTAACTAATTCTACAAAAACTAAAACCACCGCATCACAACTACTTTCGTTATCTCCTTCACCTATACAAGCATGTAATACAGTAAATTCGTATTTTGTAAATATTGGTGAAAAGCTTGCCAACGACATAATAAAAGATAGAGGCAATCAAGAATCAGCTCTGCCACAAGATACACACTATCCTCCATTGTCTTCGTCTTTCGTTCTGGACCTTACAGATCCCGAAGAAATTATTATGGTCATTAAATCGTTACGGTCTAATGCTGCTTCTGGTTGGGATGGCATCTCACCTTACTTTCTAAAAAAATACGCAATTATTTTGGCTCCTATTTTGAGCCATATTATTAATCTGTGCTTTGAAACGGGTGTTTTTCCTATATCCCTCAAAAAGGCTATAGTACACCCAGTTTTATAGGGAGGGGACGAGAAGGCACCTAGTAATTATCGCCCAATAGCTGTTCTGAGTGCCATGTCAAAGGTACTCGAACGTCTTATTAATAAAAGACTCACAAATTACCTTGAACATTATCACTTGATATCTTCGCAGCAATTCGGTTTCCGTAGAGGTAAATCCACCGCAGATGCAGTGCACGAATTACTTAACAATATAGTACACAATTTAGATAAAAACAAAAAGGTACTAACTATATTCATAGATCTAGCGAAAGCCTTTGATACCGTTCCAGTTTCTATTCTCTTACAAAAACTGGAACGGATTGGTGTCAGGGGCTTGCAGTTAGAACTTTTCCGAAGCTATCTCTCAGATCGGTCTCAAATGGTGACAATAGAAACCCATAAAAGCAACGAGCTGCCTGTCTATTACGGAGTGCCACAAGGAAGCATATTGGGTCCGACGCTTTTTCTGGTTTTTATAAACGACCTATGTAACCTAAACATTACAAATACGAAGATAGTAACTTTTGCAGATGACACCGCTTTAACCTTTGTTGCCGACACCTGGTCGGAACTCGAACACATAGCACAGTCTGGTTTCAACGTAATTCTAAATTGGCTCTATTCTCACTCACTAACTCTTAACGCCTCCAAAACTAACATTATTACCTATTCAATTAGTCCCACCACACAGCCAAGATTTCCTGTATCTATTAAAGCCCACAAATACAAGTGTCTACAAGGAAATTCCTCTTGCCTCTGCCCATCTCTAAATGTAGTCGACCATATTAAATACCTAGGAGTATATATAGATAAATATTTAAATTTTAAAACCCAAATTAACCAACTTACTAGTAGAGTACGCAAATTAATTTATATATTTAAAACCCTTCGAAATATTGCTAATCCAAATATTATACGTGTAGTCTATTTTTCTTTGTGTTTATCTATTATTACATATTGTATCACATGCTGGGGTGGTGCTGCGAAAACTATATTAAAACCACTTGAGGTTGCACACAGAGCGATACTAAAAGTAGCTACTGACCTATCATGTTCCCTACTGATGTATTGTATAGTAGTTGTAATGTTCTTAATGTTCGACAACAATTCATCATGCAAACAGTTCTTCTTCAGCATCGCAAAACTCCACATATAAAAGTAACAAAGCGTAGGAAAGACCTAATTTGCACTATCCCACAGGTACGCACAGCATTCGCAAGCAGATTTTATAACTATCTAGGCCCCGCTCTGTACAATAAATTTAACAAAATATGTCTGATATACGGATTATCTAACTTTAATTGTAAAAAGACTCTACGAACATTTCTTCAGAATAAAACGTATGATGAAACTGAGAAGTATCTCGGTAAGTTACAGTGACAGATCATATAAATACCTCGAACGAACATCAACCATAACAAACACACAAACTCTCTCTCTCTATCACTCACTCACACACGTAGACAAACATATACACACTCTCTCACACACACATCCACATACACGCAAGTATTCAAATATAAACATAATAGTTGTATTAAAATTAAGGTAAATTAAAAAAAGTATATCTATATATTCTTGTGCTAGTTTATTGTAACTTTTGTAAGGGACAGGAACTGTTACTCCTTAATACAGGTTATGTTTTAACCTAGCTAGGATAGCAGGACTTCACCCACTAGATTGTGAACGACATGGTTCAAATAATATTATGTTATCAACTTTGTATACGAAGATATGCCTTATGAACTACAATCACTTTTTAATGCAATAAACAAATTTATTATTATTATTATTATTATTATCCCCAAACCAGTTTGACTTCACAGCATCCAACACGACTATGATAATACGATATTCCATCATGGAATGCCGGTGCCTGTCTTTCGGCTTCATCATCAGACCTTGAAACCTAATCGTGGTTAAAGTTCATTACAAGACTTTTCTAAGAAATCCAAAACAGCTATGATACGATTTTCCATCATGAAGTTCCAGTTCATATTTTCCGGCTCCATCATCAGATCAGTTTGACAGTATCATATTATTGTATTGTCATCAGAACTACACACAGCTGCCAATTTTCATTACGCTACGACCCTTGGAAGATGGTTAAATTAGTTACCTTAGATTCCATTACATACTTAGTTACATACAGGGCGACCTAATAAAAGCGTGTTAAAAAGATATTTTTAAGAACAGCAGCAGAGTTCTAAATTAGAGGATTAGAGATTGTATGATACGCAAGAGCTAACTAAGGCAGGTAACCTAAATAAATACGGACGAAATACTGAAATTAACAAAACGCATCCATGAACATAAAAGTAAATAAATAAATACGGACGAAATACTGAAATTAACAAAACGCATCCATGAACATAAAAGTAAATAAATAAATGAAATTTAAGGACCACAAGTAATTACTAGCAAAAAACACAGAAATTAACGAGAGATGGTTCGAATACTAAAGCTATTGAAGGAAGAATTTCCAAACGAAGATTCACCGCCATGTGCACCCACACATGGTCCAATACCAACTATAAATGAGGACGAGATGAGTAAAATGAAAAGCCGCAAAGCCATAGGTCCAGACGGGAAAGACTAGACCCAGTAACTGAAGCTTGGTTAGCAAAGCAATGAAATATCGTCATGATTACAAATCGTATTCTAGAATCTTGGCGCCCGAGCTATCTACTGCCGTTCTACAAAAACAAGGGCGATGCTGTGCAGTGCGAAACCTATAAAAGTATAAAATGGACCGCTTACACACTCAAAATATGAGAACGAATCATAAACAACCGTCTCAACAACATCTGTGTAATATCCACAAACAAGTAAAAAAATCTCCAGAGAATGAAGTAATTAAAATAACCTATAAAAGATACAGAAATTTTTGTATTAGTATTCTGAAGAAAGCGAAAAGATTGTATGATACGCAAGAGCTAACTAAGGCAGGTAATAACCCAAAAACCTTATGGGAAACCATCAAACGTGTAACTAATTCTACAAAAACTAAAACCACCGCATCACAACTACTTTCGTTATCTCCTTCACCTATACAAGCATGTAATACAGTAAATTCGTATTTTGTAAATATTGGTGAAAAGCTTGCCAACGACATAATAAAAGATAGAGGCAATCAAGAATCAGCTCTGCCACAAGATACACACTATCCTCCATTGTCTTCGTCTTTCGTTCTGGACCTTACAGATCCCGAAGAAATTATTATGGTCATTAAATCGTTACGGTCTAATGCTGCTTCTGGTTGGGATGGCATCTCACCTTACTTTCTAAAAAAATACGCAATTATTTTGGCTCCTATTTTGAGCCATATTATTAATCTGTGCTTTGAAACGGGTGTTTTTCCTATATCCCTCAAAAAGGCTATAGTACACCCAGTTTTTAAGGGAGGGGACGAGAAGGCACCTAGTAATTATCGCCCAATAGCTGTTCTGAGTGCCATGTCAAAGGTACTCGAACGTCTTATTAATAAAAGACTCACAAATTACCTTGAACATTATCACTTGATATCTTCGCAGCAATTCGGTTTCCGTAGAGGTAAATCCACCGCAGATGCAGTGCACGAATTACTTAACAATATAGTACACAATTTAGATAAAAACAAAAAGGTACTAACTATATTCATAGATCTAGCGAAAGCCTTTGATACCGTTCCAGTTTCTATTCTCTTACAAAAACTGGAACGGATTGGTGTCAGGGGCTTGCAGTTAGAACTTTTCCGAAGCTATCTCTCAGATCGGTCTCAAATGGTGACAATAGAAACCCATAAAAGCAACGAGCTGCCTGTCTATTACGGAGTGCCACAAGGAAGCATATTGGGTCCGACGCTTTTTCTGGTTTTTATAAACGACCTATGTAACCTAAACATTACAAATACGAAGATAGTAACTTTTGCAGATGACACCGCTTTAACCTTTGTTGCCGACACCTGGTCGGAACTCGAACACATAGCACAGTCTGGTTTCAACGTAATTCTAAATTGGCTCTATTCTCACTCACTAACTCTTAACGCCTCCAAAACTAACATTATTACCTATTCAATTAGTCCCACCACACAGCCAAGATTTCCTGTATCTATTAAAGCCCACAAATACAAGTGTCTACAAGGAAATTCCTCTTGCCTCTGCCCATCTCTAAATGTAGTCGACCATATTAAATACCTAGGAGTATATATAGATAAATATTTAAATTTTAAAACCCAAATTAACCAACTTACTAGTAGAGTACGCAAATTAATTTATATATTTAAAACCCTTCGAAATATTGCTAATCCAAATATTATACGTGTAGTCTATTTTTCTTTGTGTTTATCTATTATTACATATTGTATCACATGCTGGGGTGGTGCTGCGAAAACTATATTAAAACCACTTGAGGTTGCACACAGAGCGATACTAAAAGTAGCTACTGACCTATCATGTTCCCTACTGATGTATTGTATAGTAGTTGTAATGTTCTTAATGTTCGACAACAATTCATCATGCAAACAGTTCTTCTTCAGCATCGCAAAACTCCACATATAAAAGTAACAAAGCGTAGGAAAGACCTAATTTGCACTATCCCACAGGTACGCACAGCATTCGCAAGCAGATTTTATAACTATCTAGGCCCCGCTCTGTACAATAAATTTAACAAAATATGTCTGATATACGGATTATCTAACTTTAATTGTAAAAAGACTCTACGAACATTTCTTCAGAATAAAACGTATGATGAAACTGAGAAGTATCTCGGTAAGTTACAGTGACAGATCATATAAATACCTCGAACGAACATCAACCATAACAAACACACAAACTCTCTCTCTCTATCACTCACTCACACACGTAGACAAACATATACACACTCTCTCACACACACATCCACATACACGCAAGTATTCAAATATAAACATAATAGTTGTATTAAAATTAAGGTAAATTAAAAAAAGTATATCTATATATTCTTGTGCTAGTTTATTGTAACTTTTGTAAGGGACAGGAACTGTTACTCCTTAATACAGGTTATGTTTTAACCTAGCTAGGATAGCAGGACTTCACCCACTAGATTGTGAACGACATGGTTCAAATAATATTATGTTATCAACTTTGTATACGAAGATATGCCTTATGAACTACAATCACTTTTTAATGCAATAAACAAATTTATTATTATTATTATTATTATTATCCCCAAACCAGTTTGACTTCACAGCATCCAACACGACTATGATAATACGATATTCCATCATGGAATGCCGGTGCCTGTCTTTCGGCTTCATCATCAGACCTTGAAACCTAATCGTGGTTAAAGTTCATTACAAGACTTTTCTAAGAAATCCAAAACAGCTATGATACGATTTTCCATCATGAAGTTCCAGTTCATATTTTCCGGCTCCATCATCAGATCAGTTTGACAGTATCATATTATTGTATTGTCATCAGAACTACACACAGCTGCCAATTTTCATTACGCTACGACCCTTGGAAGATGGTTAAATTAGTTACCTTAGATTCCATTACATACTTAGTTACATACAGGGCGACCTAATAAAAGCGTGTTAAAAAGATATTTTTAAGAACAGCAGCAGAGTTCTAAATTAGAGGATTAGAGATTGTATGATACGCAAGAGCTAACTAAGGCAGGTAACCTAAATAAATACGGACGAAATACTGAAATTAACAAAACGCATCCATGAACATAAAAGTAAATAAATAAATACGGACGAAATACTGAAATTAACAAAACGCATCCATGAACATAAAAGTAAATAAATAAATGAAATTTAAGGACCACAAGTAATTACTAGCAAAAAACACAGAAATTAACGAGAGATGGTTCGAATACTAAAGCTATTGAAGGAAGAATTTCCAAACGAAGATTCACCGCCATGTGCACCCACACATGGTCCAATACCAACTATAAATGAGGACGAGATGAGTAAAATGAAAAGCCGCAAAGCCATAGGTCCAGACGGGAAAGACTAGACCCAGTAACTGAAGCTTGGTTAGCAAAGCAATGAAATATCGTCATGATTACAAATCGTATTCTAGAATCTTGGCGCCCGAGCTATCTACTGCCGTTCTACAAAAACAAGGGCGATGCTGTGCAGTGCGAAACCTATAAAAGTATAAAATGGACCGCTTACACACTCAAAATATGAGAACGAATCATAAACAACCGTCTCAACAACATCTGTGTAATATCCACAAACAAGTAAAAAAATCTCCAGAGAATGAAGTAATTAAAATAACCTATAAAAGATACAGAAATTTTTGTATTAGTATTCTGAAGAAAGCGAAAAGATTGTATGATACGCAAGAGCTAACTAAGGCAGGTAATAACCCAAAAACCTTATGGGAAACCATCAAACGTGTAACTAATTCTACAAAAACTAAAACCACCGCATCACAACTACTTTCGTTATCTCCTTCACCTATACAAGCATGTAATACAGTAAATTCGTATTTTGTAAATATTGGTGAAAAGCTTGCCAACGACATAATAAAAGATAGAGGCAATCAAGAATCAGCTCTGCCACAAGATACACACTATCCTCCATTGTCTTCGTCTTTCGTTCTGGACCTTACAGATCCCGAAGAAATTATTATGGTCATTAAATCGTTACGGTCTAATGCTGCTTCTGGTTGGGATGGCATCTCACCTTACTTTCTAAAAAAATACGCAATTATTTTGGCTCCTATTTTGAGCCATATTATTAATCTGTGCTTTGAAACGGGTGTTTTTCCTATATCCCTCAAAAAGGCTATAGTACACCCAGTTTTTAAGGGAGGGGACGAGAAGGCACCTAGTAATTATCGCCCAATAGCTGTTCTGAGTGCCATGTCAAAGGTACTCGAACGTCTTATTAATAAAAGACTCACAAATTACCTTGAACATTATCACTTGATATCTTCGCAGCAATTCGGTTTCCGTAGAGGTAAATCCACCGCAGATGCAGTGCACGAATTACTTAACAATATAGTACACAATTTAGATAAAAACAAAAAGGTACTAACTATATTCATAGATCTAGCGAAAGCCTTTGATACCGTTCCAGTTTCTATTCTCTTACAAAAACTGGAACGGATTGGTGTCAGGGGCTTGCAGTTAGAACTTTTCCGAAGCTATCTCTCAGATCGGTCTCAAATGGTGACAATAGAAACCCATAAAAGCAACGAGCTGCCTGTCTATTACGGAGTGCCACAAGGAAGCATATTGGGTCCGACGCTTTTTCTGGTTTTTATAAACGACCTATGTAACCTAAACATTACAAATACGAAGATAGTAACTTTTGCAGATGACACCGCTTTAACCTTTGTTGCCGACACCTGGTCGGAACTCGAACACATAGCACAGTCTGGTTTCAACGTAATTCTAAATTGGCTCTATTCTCACTCACTAACTCTTAACGCCTCCAAAACTAACATTATTACCTATTCAATTAGTCCCACCACACAGCCAAGATTTCCTGTATCTATTAAAGCCCACAAATACAAGTGTCTACAAGGAAATTCCTCTTGCCTCTGCCCATCTCTAAATGTAGTCGACCATATTAAATACCTAGGAGTATATATAGATAAATATTTAAATTTTAAAACCCAAATTAACCAACTTACTAGTAGAGTACGCAAATTAATTTATATATTTAAAACCCTTCGAAATATTGCTAATCCAAATATTATACGTGTAGTCTATTTTTCTTTGTGTTTATCTATTATTACATATTGTATCACATGCTGGGGTGGTGCTGCGAAAACTATATTAAAACCACTTGAGGTTGCACACAGAGCGATACTAAAAGTAGCTACTGACCTATCATGTTCCCTACTGATGTATTGTATAGTAGTTGTAATGTTCTTAATGTTCGACAACAATTCATCATGCAAACAGTTCTTCTTCAGCATCGCAAAACTCCACATATAAAAGTAACAAAGCGTAGGAAAGACCTAATTTGCACTATCCCACAGGTACGCACAGCATTCGCAAGCAGATTTTATAACTATCTAGGCCCCGCTCTGTACAATAAATTTAACAAAATATGTCTGATATACGGATTATCTAACTTTAATTGTAAAAAGACTCTACGAACATTTCTTCAGAATAAAACGTATGATGAAACTGAGAAGTATCTCGGTAAGTTACAGTGACAGATCATATAAATACCTCGAACGAACATCAACCATAACAAACACACAAACTCTCTCTCTCTATCACTCACTCACACACGTAGACAAACATATACACACTCTCTCACACACACATCCACATACACGCAAGTATTCAAATATAAACATAATAGTTGTATTAAAATTAAGGTAAATTAAAAAAAGTATATCTATATATTCTTGTGCTAGTTTATTGTAACTTTTGTAAGGGACAGGAACTGTTACTCCTTAATACAGGTTATGTTTTAACCTAGCTAGGATAGCAGGACTTCACCCACTAGATTGTGAACGACATGGTTCAAATAATATTATGTTATCAACTTTGTATACGAAGATATGCCTTATGAACTACAATCACTTTTTAATGCAATAAACAAATTTATTATTATTATTATTATTATTATCCCCAAACCAGTTTGACTTCACAGCATCCAACACGACTATGATAATACGATATTCCATCATGGAATGCCGGTGCCTGTCTTTCGGCTTCATCATCAGACCTTGAAACCTAATCGTGGTTAAAGTTCATTACAAGACTTTTCTAAGAAATCCAAAACAGCTATGATACGATTTTCCATCATGAAGTTCCAGTTCATATTTTCCGGCTCCATCATCAGATCAGTTTGACAGTATCATATTATTGTATTGTCATCAGAACTACACACAGCTGCCAATTTTCATTACGCTACGACCCTTGGAAGATGGTTAAATTAGTTACCTTAGATTCCATTACATACTTAGTTACATACAGGGCGACCTAATAAAAGCGTGTTAAAAAGATATTTTTAAGAACAGCAGCAGAGTTCTAAATTAGAGGATTAGAGATTGTATGATACGCAAGAGCTAACTAAGGCAGGTAACCTAAATAAATACGGACGAAATACTGAAATTAACAAAACGCATCCATGAACATAAAAGTAAATAAATAAATACGGACGAAATACTGAAATTAACAAAACGCATCCATGAACATAAAAGTAAATAAATAAATGAAATTTAAGGACCACAAGTAATTACTAGCAAAAAACACAGAAATTAACGAGAGATGGTTCGAATACTAAAGCTATTGAAGGAAGAATTTCCAAACGAAGATTCACCGCCATGTGCACCCACACATGGTCCAATACCAACTATAAATGAGGACGAGATGAGTAAAATGAAAAGCCGCAAAGCCATAGGTCCAGACGGGAAAGACTAGACCCAGTAACTGAAGCTTGGTTAGCAAAGCAATGAAATATCGTCATGATTACAAATCGTATTCTAGAATCTTGGCGCCCGAGCTATCTACTGCCGTTCTACAAAAACAAGGGCGATGCTGTGCAGTGCGAAACCTATAAAAGTATAAAATGGACCGCTTACACACTCAAAATATGAGAACGAATCATAAACAACCGTCTCAACAACATCTGTGTAATATCCACAAACAAGTAAAAAAATCTCCAGAGAATGAAGTAATTAAAATAACCTATAAAAGATACAGAAATTTTTGTATTAGTATTCTGAAGAAAGCGAAAAGATTGTATGATACGCAAGAGCTAACTAAGGCAGGTAATAACCCAAAAACCTTATGGGAAACCATCAAACGTGTAACTAATTCTACAAAAACTAAAACCACCGCATCACAACTACTTTCGTTATCTCCTTCACCTATACAAGCATGTAATACAGTAAATTCGTATTTTGTGGGTCATTCTATTCTACAGCCAAAAAAGTGTGCAATGAGTATATTAATTAATCGAATGGAATTCAGAGTTTCATTCATAGCTCTTTTGATAGAAATCTACCTCAAGTATAATAGACTATAATAATGTATGTTATGCAATAATAAATAAATATTAAAAAACTTATTTTCAACGGCTTCCGTCATGTTCTGTTATCTGTGTAATTTACACACCGTTGACTTAAGACGTACTAAAAAAATACAATTAGTAGACGAAAATTACTCATCTATCCTTTAGTAGCTTTCAAATATAGTCCTATTTCTGTTGCATAAAGCAAATTAAATTCAGTAAAGTATATTCGTCACCGCTCTTGATTCTACTTTTGTTACAAAATCATCGCCACTTCTGTTACCTAGTAGAAATAAGAAAGATGTATCTAGCAATATTCATTTAGCTCGGTTAATTTTTATAATATTGCAAAACAACATAGCTGCCATTCGCATGCCGGCTTCAAATTAGAAAAAGTTCGTCTTTGTTTTTTGTGAAAAATTGTTTTGATTGGTGTTTTCGTGGTGTAAAACTTCGCACATCACATCTGTTTTAGCTATAATAAGGTAAGACATATTAATGAAATCATAAAACTGCTTAGCATGAATGTATTATCATGTCAGTATTGTGAATGAGTGCAGAACCAAGCCTGAACTTGAACAGTAAAAAAATAAGGCCGCAAATATTAAAGTTTGTCATTTCTGTGATCATCACATCTGTTATCAGTGTGATATCAGATGTGATGTAAGATCACCGAAGTGACGAAATTTTAGTTTTATTGTAATTTAATTTCTTTAAATATCAATAACGCTCACTAATTAACTAAATTAAAAACAAAATTAACCAGGATACTTTAATAATGTCATACTATGTACAGACGCCAGCACATCAAGCTACAACAATCTGTCAAATTTCTTTAATAGATTTTCAACTTTATTGTTATAAAAATTAGGTTCAAGGTTGATTAGGAAAAATTTGACAGTTTCGTGTAGCTTCATATGCTGGCGTCTGTACTTAGATTAAATAATATGCCACTCTGAATATCTACAACATGGCACCGTGTACACGCCGAGCATCCAAAAAGGATAACAGGTTAGAGGTAAAAAAACTTCAAAAACGTAGGGAGCAAGTGAAAATTGCAATGAGACGACATCGACAGAACTTAACAGAACAACAGCTAGAAGAAAGAAGAAGGAAAGATAGAGAAACGTACCAACGGAAAAAGGAAGATGGGCAGGTAAAAACTATTAGTCAATTTACTCCACGTACTCAGAAAATAATTAGAAAATAGTGGAAAGAAAGGTCTAAAATATATCGAGACAATAAAAAAGCCCTGCAACGCATTCATCAACAGACTGAAAATTTCATTGAGAATGATACCCCACCCAGCAGTCCCGTTACGTCCACATCTAGTCACACACATCTGGTAGGAATATAGCTAAAAAGAATAGAAGGTATCTAAAGCTGGAGAACAATCTAATAAAAGAAAAATTGCGTCTATTAGAAAAAAGAGTAAAAAAGTATAAAATGCATATAAAATGTATTGAAAGACAAAAAGTGGGTCAAACACATGTAACAAAAAACGTAGAGTAAATAAGATGAAACAACAGATTATAGAATTTTTAGAAAATTATGCATGTAGCAGATTCGACTCATTATGAAATGGGTGTGATTAATACAGAGTACAATCGAATCTCTTCTGATCGAAGCCATGTCCTTGCTATTCCCCTATCAGACCATCAATTTGATCAAGAATTATCCGAGGAGCCCGGTCCATTGGGACTTTTTTCACATACTGAAAATGAATCTCCAGCACGCTGCGTAAATACTGACGATGAATATTTGGTTACGGCCTCAATTCCAACAAAACGAAGCCGTAACTTTTATTTCAAATCTATCAATGGTTCTTCATCTAAAGAGAATTCAAACGAAGAAATTAAGAAGAAACAATTAATTGATCAGGTGTTTAGTGAAGCTTCGGACTTTACAAAAGCAAGTCGTTTTAATATTCTCGCATCTGATTCGTCTGATGAAGACATATTTTAAAATAGTTAAAGTGAGAGCTAAGTCTGATTATATAATTATTTGAGTATTAAAAAGTTATACTTGATTAGTATGCCTTTATATTTATGGATATCAAATTAGCTAGTTATTTGTTAGAAGGTGACGAAGAAGACGTCACTTCTGTGATCATATTTTAAGATTTTTTTTCTGTGTCTTCTTGTTGTATTCAAGAATAATTATATTTTGGTTTAAATTGATAACAATCTAGTTTTACCATTATCGTTCATAACAAATTCTTGGTTACTTGTAAACCAGAATTATTTAGAATATCATCATTTCTGTTACGTATTGCGTCACATCTGTTATCGTCTTGTTTTATTTTATGTCAATTTTCTCGTAATTAAAACATAAATGACCTCTGTTACTAATTATTTTGTTGATTATTTATGTTACTAAACACAGTAAATTTAATAAGCATATGAAAATCGATGTTTTATTTTTTTTAAATTATTTTTCCCTAAATGTAGAATGACCCTTGTAAATATTGGTGAAAAGCTTGCCAACGACATAATAAAAGATAGAGGCAATCAAGAATCAGCTCTGCCACAAGATACACACTATCCTCCATTGTCTTCGTCTTTCGTTCTGGACCTTACAGATCCCGAAGAAATTATTATGGTCATTAAATCGTTACGGTCTAATGCTGCTTCTGGTTGGGATGGCATCTCACCTTACTTTCTAAAAAAATACGCAATTATTTTGGCTCCTATTTTGAGCCATATTATTAATCTGTGCTTTGAAACGGGTGTTTTTCCTATATCCCTCAAAAAGGCTATAGTACACCCAGTTTTTAAGGGAGGGGACGAGAAGGCACCTAGTAATTATCGCCCAATAGCTGTTCTGAGTGCCATGTCAAAGGTACTCGAACGTCTTATTAATAAAAGACTCACAAATTACCTTGAACATTATCACTTGATATCTTCGCAGCAATTCGGTTTCCGTAGAGGTAAATCCACCGCAGATGCAGTGCACGAATTACTTAACAATATAGTACACAATTTAGATAAAAACAAAAAGGTACTAACTATATTCATAGATCTAGCGAAAGCCTTTGATACCGTTCCAGTTTCTATTCTCTTACAAAAACTGGAACGGATTGGTGTCAGGGGCTTGCAGTTAGAACTTTTCCGAAGCTATCTCTCAGATCGGTCTCAAATGGTGACAATAGAAACCCATAAAAGCAACGAGCTGCCTGTCTATTACGGAGTGCCACAAGGAAGCATATTGGGTCCGACGCTTTTTCTGGTTTTTATAAACGACCTATGTAACCTAAACATTACAAATACGAAGATAGTAACTTTTGCAGATGACACCGCTTTAACCTTTGTTGCCGACACCTGGTCGGAACTCGAACACATAGCACAGTCTGGTTTCAACGTAATTCTAAATTGGCTCTATTCTCACTCACTAACTCTTAACGCCTCCAAAACTAACATTATTACCTATTCAATTAGTCCCACCACACAGCCAAGATTTCCTGTATCTATTAAAGCCCACAAATACAAGTGTCTACAAGGAAATTCCTCTTGCCTCTGCCCATCTCTAAATGTAGTCGACCATATTAAATACCTAGGAGTATATATAGATAAATATTTAAATTTTAAAACCCAAATTAACCAACTTACTAGTAGAGTACGCAAATTAATTTATATATTTAAAACCCTTCGAAATATTGCTAATCCAAATATTATACGTGTAGTCTATTTTTCTTTGTGTTTATCTATTATTACATATTGTATCACATGCTGGGGTGGTGCTGCGAAAACTATATTAAAACCACTTGAGGTTGCACACAGAGCGATACTAAAAGTAGCTACTGACCTATCATGTTCCCTACTGATGTATTGTATAGTAGTTGTAATGTTCTTAATGTTCGACAACAATTCATCATGCAAACAGTTCTTCTTCAGCATCGCAAAACTCCACATATAAAAGTAACAAAGCGTAGGAAAGACCTAATTTGCACTATCCCACAGGTACGCACAGCATTCGCAAGCAGATTTTATAACTATCTAGGCCCCGCTCTGTACAATAAATTTAACAAAATATGTCTGATATACGGATTATCTAACTTTAATTGTAAAAAGACTCTACGAACATTTCTTCAGAATAAAACGTATGATGAAACTGAGAAGTATCTCGGTAAGTTACAGTGACAGATCATATAAATACCTCGAACGAACATCAACCATAACAAACACACAAACTCTCTCTCTCTATCACTCACTCACACACGTAGACAAACATATACACACTCTCTCACACACACATCCACATACACGCAAGTATTCAAATATAAACATAATAGTTGTATTAAAATTAAGGTAAATTAAAAAAAGTATATCTATATATTCTTGTGCTAGTTTATTGTAACTTTTGTAAGGGACAGGAACTGTTACTCCTTAATACAGGTTATGTTTTAACCTAGCTAGGATAGCAGGACTTCACCCACTAGATTGTGAACGACATGGTTCAAATAATATTATGTTATCAACTTTGTATACGAAGATATGCCTTATGTACTACAATCACTTTTTAATGCAATAAACAAATTTATTATTATTATTATTATTATTATCCCCAAACCAGTTTGACTTCACAGCATCCAACACGACTATGATAATACGATATTCCATCATGGAATGCCGGTGCCTGTCTTTCGGCTTCATCATCAGACCTTGAAACCTAATCGTGGTTAAAGTTCATTACAAGACTTTTCTAAGAAATCCAAAACAGCTATGATACGATTTTCCATCATGAAGTTCCAGTTCATATTTTCCGGCTCCATCATCAGATCAGTTTGACAGTATCATATTATTGTATTGTCATCAGAACTACACACAGCTGCCAATTTTCATTACGCTACGACCCTTGGAAGATGGTTAAATTAGTTACCTTAGATTCCATTACATACTTAGTTACATACAGGGCGACCTAATAAAAGCGTGTTAAAAAGATATTTTTAAGAACAGCAGCAGAGTTCTAAATTAGAGGATTAGAGATTGTATGATACGCAAGAGCTAACTAAGGCAGGTAACCTAAATAAATACGGACGAAATACTGAAATTAACAAAACGCATCCATGAACATAAAAGTAAATAAATAAATACGGACGAAATACTGAAATTAACAAAACGCATCCATGAACATAAAAGTAAATAAATAAATGAAATTTAAGGACCACAAGTAATTACTAGCAAAAAACACAGAAATTAACGAGAGATGGTTCGAATACTAAAGCTATTGAAGGAAGAATTTCCAAACGAAGATTCACCGCCATGTGCACCCACACATGGTCCAATACCAACTATAAATGAGGACGAGATGAGTAAAATGAAAAGCCGCAAAGCCATAGGTCCAGACGGGAAAGACTAGACCCAGTAACTGAAGCTTGGTTAGCAAAGCAATGAAATATCGTCATGATTACAAATCGTATTCTAGAATCTTGGCGCCCGAGCTATCTACTGCCGTTCTACAAAAACAAGGGCGATGCTGTGCAGTGCGAAACCTATAAAAGTATAAAATGGACCGCTTACACACTCAAAATATGAGAACGAATCATAAACAACCGTCTCAACAACATCTGTGTAATATCCACAAACAAGTAAAAAAATCTCCAGAGAATGAAGTAATTAAAATAACCTATAAAAGATACAGAAATTTTTGTATTAGTATTCTGAAGAAAGCGAAAAGATTGTATGATACGCAAGAGCTAACTAAGGCAGGTAATAACCCAAAAACCTTATGGGAAACCATCAAACGTGTAACTAATTCTACAAAAACTAAAACCACCGCATCACAACTACTTTCGTTATCTCCTTCACCTATACAAGCATGTAATACAGTAAATTCGTATTTTGTAAATATTGGTGAAAAGCTTGCCAACGACATAATAAAAGATAGAGGCAATCAAGAATCAGCTCTGCCACAAGATACACACTATCCTCCATTGTCTTCGTCTTTCGTTCTGGACCTTACAGATCCCGAAGAAATTATTATGGTCATTAAATCGTTACGGTCTAATGCTGCTTCTGGTTGGGATGGCATCTCACCTTACTTTCTAAAAAAATACGCAATTATTTTGGCGCCTATTTTGAGCCATATTATTAATCTGTGCTTTGAAACGGGTGTTTTTCCTATATCCCTCAAAAAGGCTATAGTACACCCAGTTTTTAAGGGAGGGGACGAGAAGGCACCTAGTAATTATCGCCCAATAGCTGTTCTGAGTGCCATGTCAAAGGTACTCGAACGTCTTATTAATAAAAGACTCACAAATTACCTTGAACATTATCACTTGATATCTTCGCAGCAATTCGGTTTCCGTAGAGGTAAATCCACCGCAGATGCAGTGCACGAATTACTTAACAATATAGTACACAATTTAGATAAAAACAAAAAGGTACTAACTATATTCATAGATCTAGCGAAAGCCTTTGATACCGTTCCAGTTTCTATTCTCTTACAAAAACTGGAACGGATTGGTGTCAGGGGCTTGCAGTTAGAACTTTTCCGAAGCTATCTCTCAGATCAGTCTCAAATGGTGACAATAGAAACCCATAAAAGCAACGAGCTGCCTGTCTATTACGGAGTGCCACAAGGAAGCATATTGGGTCCGACGCTTTTTCTGGTTTTTATAAACGACCTATGTAACCTAAACATTACAAATACGAAGATAGTAACTTTTGCAGATGACACCGCTTTAACCTTTGTTGCCGACACCTGGTCGGAACTCGAACACATAGCACAGTCTGGTTTCAACGTAATTCTAAATTGGCTCTGTTCTCACTCACTAACTCTTAACGCCTCCAAAACTAACATTATTACCTATTCAATTAGTCCCACCACACAGCCAAGATTTCCTGTATCTATTAAAGCCCACAAATACAAGTGTCTACAAGGAAATTCCTCTTGCCTCTGCCCATCTCTAAATGTAGTCGACCATATTAAATACCTAGGAGTATATATAGATAAATATTTAAATTTTAAAACCCAAATTAACCAACTTACTAGTAGAGTACGCAAATTAATTTATATATTTAAAACCCTTCGAAATATTGCTAATCCAAATATTATACGTGTAGTCTATTTTTCTTTGTGTTTATCTATTATTACATATTGTATCACATGCTGGGGTGGTGCTGCGAAAACTATATTAAAACCACTTGAGGTTGCACACAGAGCGATACTAAAAGTAGCTACTGACCTATCATGTTCCCTACTGATGTATTGTATAGTAGTTGTAATGTTCTTAATGTTCGACAACAATTCATCATGCAAACAGTTCTTCTTCAGCATCGCAAAACTCCACATATAAAAGTAACAAAGCGTAGGAAAGACCTAATTTGCACTATCCCACAGGTACGCACAGCATTCGCAAGCAGATTTTATAACTATCTAGGCCCCGCTCTGTACAATAAATTTAACAAAATATGTCTGATATACGGATTATCTAACTTTAATTGTAAAAAGACTCTACGAACATTTCTTCAGAATAAAACGTATGATGAAACTGAGAAGTATCTCGGTAAGTTACAGTGACAGATCATATAAATACCTCGAACGAACATCAACCATAACAAACACACAAACTCTCTCTCTCTATCACTCACTCACACACGTAGACAAACATATACACACTCTCTCACACACACATCCACATACACGCAAGTATTCAAATATAAACATAATAGTTGTATTAAAATTAAGGTAAATTAAAAAAGTATATCTATATATTCTTGTGCTAGTTTATTGTAACTTTTGTAAGGGACAGGAACTGTTACTCCTTAATACAGGTTATGTTTTAACCTAGCTAGGATAGCAGGACTTCACCCACTAGATTGTGAACGACATGGTTCAAATAATATTATGTTATCAACTTTGTATACGAAGATATGCCTTATGTACTACAATCACTTTTTAATGCAATAAACAAATTTATTATTATTATTATTATTATTATCCCCAAACCAGTTTGACTTCACAGCATCCAACACGACTATGATAATACGATATTCCATCATGGAATGCCGGTGCCTGTCTTTCGGCTTCATCATCAGACCTTGAAACCTAATCGTGGTTAAAGTTCATTACAAGACTTTTCTAAGAAATCCAAAACAGCTATGATACGATTTTCCATCATGAAGTTCCAGTTCATATTTTCCGGCTCCATCATCAGATCAGTTTGACGGTATCATATTATTGTATTGTCATCAGAACTACACACAGCTGCCAATTTTCATTACGCTACGACCCTTGGAAGATGGTTAAATTAGTTACCTTAGATTCCATTACATACTTAGTTACATACAGGGCGACCTAATAAAAGCGTGTTAAAAAGATATTTTTAAGAACAGCAGCAGAGTTCTAAATTAGAGGATTAGAGATTGTATGATACGCAAGAGCTAACTAAGGCAGGTAACCTAAATAAATACGGACGAAATACTGAAATTAACAAAACGCATCCATGAACATAAAAGTAAATAAATAAATACGGACGAAATACTGAAATTAACAAAACGCATCCATGAACATAAAAGTAAATAAATAAATGAAATTTAAGGACCACAAGTAATTACTAGCAAAAAACACAGAAATTAACGAGAGATGGTTCGAATACTAAAGCTATTGAAGGAAGAATTTCCAAACGAAGATTCACCGCCATGTGCACCCACACATGGTCCAATACCAACTATAAATGAGGACGAGATGAGTAAAATGAAAAGCCGCAAAGCCATAGGTCCAGACGGGAAAGACTAGACCCAGTAACTGAAGCTTGGTTAGCAAAGCAATGAAATATCGTCATGATTACAAATCGTATTCTAGAATCTTGGCGCCCGAGCTATCTACTGCCGTTCTACAAAAACAAGGGCGATGCTGTGCAGTGCGAAACCTATAAAAGTATAAAATGGACCGCTTACACACTCAAAATATGAGAACGAATCATAAACAACCGTCTCAACAACATCTGTGTAATATCCACAAACAAGTAAAAAAATCTCCAGAGAATGAAGTAATTAAAATAACCTATAAAAGATACAGAAATTTTTGTATTAGTATTCTGAAGAAAGCGAAAAGATTGTATGATACGCAAGAGCTAACTAAGGCAGGTAATAACCCAAAAACCTTATGGGAAACCATCAAACGTGTAACTAATTCTACAAAAACTAAAACCACCGCATCACAACTACTTTCGTTATCTCCTTCACCTATACAAGCATGTAATACAGTAAATTCGTATTTTGTAAATATTGGTGAAAAGCTTGCCAACGACATAATAAAAGATAGAGGCAATCAAGAATCAGCTCTGCCACAAGATACACACTATCCTCCATTGTCTTCGTCTTTCGTTCTGGACCTTACAGATCCCGAAGAAATTATTATGGTCATTAAATCGTTACGGTCTAATGCTGCTTCTGGTTGGGATGGCATCTCACCTTACTTTCTAAAAAAATACGCAATTATTTTGGCGCCTATTTTGAGCCATATTATTAATCTGTGCTTTGAAACGGGTGTTTTTCCTATATCCCTCAAAAAGGCTATAGTACACCCAGTTTTTAAGGGAGGGGACGAGAAGGCACCTAGTAATTATCGCCCAATAGCTGTTCTGAGTGCCATGTCAAAGGTACTCGAACGTCTTATTAATAAAAGACTCACAAATTACCTTGAACATTATCACTTGATATCTTCGCAGCAATTCGGTTTCCGTAGAGGTAAATCCACCGCAGATGCAGTGCACGAATTACTTAACAATATAGTACACAATTTAGATAAAAACAAAAAGGTACTAACTATATTCATAGATCTAGCGAAAGCCTTTGATACCGTTCCAGTTTCTATTCTCTTACAAAAACTGGAACGGATTGGTGTCAGGGGCTTGCAGTTAGAACTTTTCCGAAGCTATCTCTCAGATCGGTCTCAAATGGTGACAATAGAAACCCATAAAAGCAACGAGCTGCCTGTCTATTACGGAGTGCCACAAGGAAGCATATTGGGTCCGACGCTTTTTCTGGTTTTTATAAACGACCTATGTAACCTAAACATTACAAATACGAAGATAGTAACTTTTGCAGATGACACCGCTTTAACCTTTGTTGCCGACACCTGGTCGGAACTCGAACACATAGCACAGTCTGGTTTCAACGTAATTCTAAATTGGCTCTATTCTCACTCACTAACTCTTAACGCCTCCAAAACTAACATTATTACCTATTCAATTAGTCCCACCACACAGCCAAGATTTCCTGTATCTATTAAAGCCCACAAATACAAGTGTCTACAAGGAAATTCCTCTTGCCTCTGCCCATCTCTAAATGTAGTCGACCATATTAAATACCTAGGAGTATATATAGATAAATATTTAAATTTTAAAACCCAAATTAACCAACTTACTAGTAGAGTACGCAAATTAATTTATATATTTAAAACCCTTCGAAATATTGCTAATCCAAATATTATACGTGTAGTCTATTTTTCTTTGTGTTTATCTATTATTACATATTGTATCACATGCTGGGGTGGTGCTGCGAAAACTATATTAAAACCACTTGAGGTTGCACACAGAGCGATACTAAAAGTAGCTACTGACCTATCATGTTCCCTACTGATGTATTGTATAGTAGTTGTAATGTTCTTAATGTTCGACAACAATTCATCATGCAAACAGTTCTTCTTCAGCATCGCAAAACTCCACATATAAAAGTAACAAAGCGTAGGAAAGACCTAATTTGCACTATCCCACAGGTACGCACAGCATTCGCAAGCAGATTTTATAACTATCTAGGCCCCGCTCTGTACAATAAATTTAACAAAATATGTCTGATATACGGATTATCTAACTTTAATTGTAAAAAGACTCTACGAACATTTCTTCAGAATAAAACGTATGATGAAACTGAGAAGTATCTCGGTAAGTTACAGTGACAGATCATATAAATACCTCGAACGAACATCAACCATAACAAACACACAAACTCTCTCTCTCTATCACTCACTCACACACGTAGACAAACATATACACACTCTCTCACACACACATCCACATACACGCAAGTATTCAAATATAAACATAATAGTTGTATTAAAATTAAGGTAAATTAAAAAAAGTATATCTATATATTCTTGTGCTAGTTTATTGTAACTTTTGTAAGGGACAGGAACTGTTACTCCTTAATACAGGTTATGTTTTAACCTAGCTAGGATAGCAGGACTTCACCCACTAGATTGTGAACGACATGGTTCAAATAATATTATGTTATCAACTTTGTATACGAAGATATGCCTTATGTACTACAATCACTTTTTAATGCAATAAACAAATTTATTATTATTCCATTTATTACATTTTACAAACATATTATTTACATTTTTAAATATTCCTATAAAAACAAAAAACATTTAAAAATATAAAAAACAGTAGCCCACCGGTATCGGGTACAGGGTCCAAGCTACCGGTGGTCAGGGCTCTTGAGAGAGGAACCTCCTAACAATTCGCGCCGTGTCCAGAAGTACTGCTTTCTGGATCAAGCCCTTGATCCAGCTGCCCAACGAGAGCCTCCTAAGATGTTTGTCGAGGCTCTTGGCTATTATGCCATTGGCCGAGACGACTATCGGCACAATGATTGCTGTATCCACATCCCACATGTCGACAACCTCGCGAGCCAGATCAAGATACTTAAATTGCTTATCTTTCTCGGCTTTCACGAGGTTTTCGTCATGAGGGACCGCTATATCAACAATCATTGAGCGACGCTCTAATCGGTCTATCACCACTATGTCAGGCTTATTGGCAACAATAGTCCTGTCAGTGATGATAGACCGATCCCAGTACAATGTAATATTGCCATTTTCGAGAACTGGGTCGGGCACATACCTATAGTACGGTACTTCTGATTCCACAAGATTGTATTTAAGAGCAAGTTGCTGGTGAACAATCCTGGCTACAAGGTTGTGTCTATGCAAATAGTCTCCGTTAGCCAGACGAGAACAACCGGAGATAATGTGACGAATGGATTCTCCCGGTTTGTGACATGCCCGACATGTGTCTACCGTACCATCCTTCACAATATATTTCCGATAGTTATTCGTCATCATAACTTCATCCATAATCGCACAAACAAAACCTTCGGTTTCCCCGAAGAGGTCACCAAAACGTAGCCAGGCTACGGACGCTAATGTATCTACGTCAGACCCATGAAGGGCCCGGTAATAGCGTCCGTGAAGCTCCTTGCTCTGCCATACTTCTCTGCGGTCATTAGTATCTAATACTACAGGTTTGCGCCAATTCTCGCTACCTAAGGAGAGCGGAGTGAGGCCTTTGTCCACCGCTACCACATCTCGATGCATACCCACGTCGGCTTTTAGGAAATATTCCCTAAGGCTGCATACCTCGCGGTTATGCAGGGTCTTTGCATTTAAAAAGCCACGACCCCCGCACTTCCGCGGGATATACAGCCTCATCACCGATGAACGTGGGTGATGCATCCGATTTGCAGTCAGCGTTGTGCGGACCCGCCTGTCCAAGGCGTCAAGTTCAGTCTGAGTCCATTTGAGTATGCCAAAAGAGTACATCAATACTGGCATGACCCAACCATTGAAGGCACGCACCTTGTTTCCGCCTGATAGAAGACTATTCAGTACTTTATTCAGGCGGCCAAAGAAGCGTTCCTTCAGTGATTGTTTAACATAAGCAACATTGATGCCTAGTGCCTCTGACATACCCAAATACTTGTAGGTTTCAGTTGAGCCGAGGGATCTTAGGTGTATGGAGTCCGAAAGTTGAGTTCCCACGGATTCCATAATCTCCCCTCGCTTTACATGCATGACCGCACATTTGTCCACCCCGAATTCCATCCTGATGGCGCTACTGAAGGTTTCCGTTACCTTCAGTAGCTCCATCAGTTGCAAGTTGGTGGAGGCAAAAATTTTCAAATCATCCATGTAAAGCAAGTGTGATATGACCTGACCACCTCTTCTCAACTGGTAGCCTTGCCCCGAACCCTCCAGCAGTGTACTGAGGGGGTTCAGAGCCAGACAAAACCACAGTGGGCTCAGACTGTCGCCCTGAAAAATACCTCGCTCAATCCTAATCGGTTCGCTGTTCTCCTGGCTCTGTCGACATCCTGGGTAGCAGAGGACCGTATTCCATTGCCCCATACATGACTCAAGGAAAGTGCGTAGTATTGGGTTTATTTTATACAACTCCAACACCTTCATGAGCCATGTATGTGGAACCGAGTCATAGGCCTTCTTATAATCTATCCAGCATGTCGACAGATTCCTTCGGGAACGACGAACCTGTTGGTTAATGGCAATATCGATGAGGAGAAGCTCCTTAGTACCGCGGGACCCGTTCCTACATCCATTCTGAGAAGCAGACATGATTGAATTGGTATCGATGTGGTTATTAATTTTGGCTCTCAAAATGGATGTAAGAACTTTATAGACCGTCGGTAAGCACGTGATCGGTCTATAATTTTTAGGTTCCGCAGTACTGCCTGATTTATGGAGCAGGTGGGTTATTCCTGTAGTAAGGAATTGAGGCAGCGATCCTAACTCTAAGGCAGACTGGAACTGAGCGGCCAAGCGAGCGTGCGAGCTTTGGAAACATTTTATCCAGAAATTGTGCAGCCCGTCCGGTCCTGGAGATTTCCAGTTGGATAACGGACGGACTGCACGGGTTACATCTTGGGGGCTGATCGTAATTGCCCCCATTTCTGGTATAAGATCGCACGTGCGCCTGATCTCACTCATCCAGTCACCCTCGGTGTGGCTGACAGGTACAGACCAGATGCTGCGCCAGAACGAACACATGGCGTCATCATCCGGTAGGCACGTATCCGTCACACCTTGGTCAGGTCGCTCCCAGGCCCTATAAACCCACCTTTCATTGCTTTGGAATGTGCGATTCTGAGTGTATCGCTCCACCCGCCGCTTATATCGACGAATTCGATTTGCCCATGCATAGACTTTCTGCTTCAGGAAGTCGATACGCTCTGTGGCGCGGGTCAGATAATCCCGAGGACTGATATCAGTCCCCGCGAACGCCCGCCTCACAAAGCGCATCACTCTGGGACGAGTGTTGCCCTGCCTGAAGCAGATAAGTTTACCAATGAGTGCTCTAGCCCCAGCGATACGACGTTCGATCCTGCACTGCCAAGCTGGTACCGCCGGTCGAATAGTTCTGTCAGTCTTTGGGAATTTGACATGAGCTACCCGACATGCTGCTACAGCTGCACAGTACAGGACCGAATGGGTATCGGTGAGGTCTTCACTATTATCAAAATAATTTAACAGTAGTGAATCTAGAGCACACACTAGCGCCCTATTTTTCTTATGCATGGGTAAACGGGGTAGACGAGGTCTAAGCTCAGGCGGTGTGGAGCGATACTCCCGTAATGCGTCTTCCAAAGCACTCCTCAATTGTTCACAATTGCACTGGGTACTCACGGTTATAGCCTCGTCATCATCATGATCACTGACGTGGTCGGGTCGCGGTGAGATACTGGGTTGTAGTTGCACCGCGGCCAGTGGTGAAGCAGATGAGACACGGCTGCACCGTGATTCGAGGCGTAGTCTATCAAGTACGGTGTCATCCAACATACGGTTACGCTGGATGACCCGCACCTGATCCGATAGTCTTTGGGCCGAAACGTTGACAGCTGGTTCAAGTACCTGAAACAGAGAGAGCATCCGACCACGGTACGCAGTCAGGTTAGTTCCCCCCTCTGTAGCCCCAAAGTATGAGCGCATGACATTTTCATTGATGGAATGTGTCCATCGCATGCGCTGCACACTTCCACCGGCAGCGGGGACCCCATTGGAGGCCGGAGGGCCTCGAAGTCCTAAGCCGACCGGAGGGCGGCCTCTTCCTCGCCGACGCGCAGGTGGTGGTGTCGTCGGCGGCGAGAAGTATTCGTCGCTCGAGCTCGACGCTACTGCAGCGGCCGGAGTCTCTTCACTCACGGCTGGAGCAGGTCCCGGCAGCTGCGAGGCGGAGCTGAGCGATGATTCCGCAGGTGTTGGGCGTGTGGATAGTTGTAATTGTGCCCGGCTTCTTGTCAACATTTTAAATCAATCTGTTATAATATTATTGTGTTCTGTCCAAGATGGTGCTATTTCATATTTGTTGCTTTCTTGTTCCTTTTTTTACGGTTTTTAATTTGCAGTAAGTACATCTTTTGTGATGGTTTGCACAATAAAATATTATTTAAAAAATCGGGATGAAAATTTCTGACAGCCTGTTGACAGCCGGGCCACAGATTATTGACTTATTATTATTATTATTATTTTTATATATTTTTTTTATTTATATATTTTTATATATTATTACTTATTATTATTATTATTATTATTATCCCCAAACCAGTTTGACTTCACAGCATCCAACACGACTATGATAATACGATATTCCATCATGGAATGCCGGTGCCTGTCTTTCGGCTTCATCATCAGACCTTGAAACCTAATCGTGGTTAAAGTTCATTACAAGACTTTTCTAAGAAATCCAAAACAGCTATGATACGATTTTCCATCATGAAGTTCCAGTTCATATTTTCCGGCTCCATCATCAGATCAGTTTGACAGTATCATATTATTGTATTGTCATCAGAACTACACACAGCTGCCAATTTTCATTACGCTACGACCCTTGGAAGATGGTTAAATTAGTTACCTTAGATTCCATTACATACTTAGTTACATACAGGGCGACCTAATAAAAGCGTGTTAAAAAGATATTTTTAAGAACAGCAGCAGAGTTCTAAATTAGAGGAAGATAAGGACCGATATAAAGTGGCTAAGCAGGATGCAAAAGATGTATAGCACAAGAGGTCACCAAAAGCAATCAAACGATCTACGAAAGTGAAGAGTGCTAAAAAATACGGACGAAATACTGAAATTAACAAAACGCATCCATGAACATAAAAGTAAATAAATAAATGAAATTTAAGGACCACAAGTAATTACTAGCAAAAAACACAGAAATTAACGAGAGATGGTTCGAATACTAAAGCTATTGAAGGAAGAATTTCCAAACGAAGATTCACCGCCATGTGCACCCACACATGGTCCAATACCAACTATAAATGAGGACGAGATGAGTAAAATGAAAAGCCGCAAAGCCATAGGTCCAGACGGGAAAGACTAGACCCAGTAACTGAAGCTTGGTTAGCAAAGCAATGAAATATCGTCATGATTACAAATCGTATTCTAGAATCTTGGCGCCCGAGCTATCTACTGCCGTTCTACAAAAACAAGGGCGATGCTGTGCAGTGCGAAACCTATAAAAGTATAAAATGGACCGCTTACACACTCAAAATATGAGAACGAATCATAAACAACCGTCTCAACAACATCTGTGTAATATCCCCAAACCAGTTTGACTTCACAGCATCCAAGTCAACCACGGATGCTATACAGGTAGTTAGAATCAAGACGGAAAATATAGAATTAACCACAAGGACCTACATCTGCAGGAACGACGAACATATGGAAGCAAACCCTGGAAAAGTACAGCCTGAGACTTATCCGGAGTAAAACTGAGTATCTAAAATATCCTTTCAGCGCAAACACTACTCCAGAGACTATTCACATTTGGTACGACACCCATACCCACAGTAAACCAATTTAAATGTCTAGGCTCCTATGTTAACAAGAGATGCAAACGTAGACGCTGACGTCACTCACAGAGTCAGCGCCGCATAGCTGAAGTGGCTCACTAACCTTTGTTTTGTGATCCCCGTATCCCAATAAAAACCAAGGGGAAAGTATACATAATAAAGTATACATAATGACGTGTAAAAGTGTTATTTAATAACCAATTTGCAAAATAAAAATCTTTTATCATTTAACGGCAGTGCGCCCGGCGTTACTCTACGGTACCGAATGCTAGACAGTCAAAAAGACGCATAAATAAAAAGTACATACCAACGAAATGAAGATGCTTAGGTGGGCGGGAGGTTTAACTAGTCACGTTAAAATACGAAACGAGTATATAATACAAGACAGTTTCAAAGTCGCACCATCGCTGACAAAATAACGGAGAATCGACTACGCTGGTATGGTCATTTCAAAAGACGCCAGAGGACGACGTTGGAAATATTGCCCTAAAACTCCCGGAACAAAAACGTGGCAGGGGGAGGCCGCCCACCGTTGACCTGGTGGTCACAGATAAACAGAGACCTCGAGAAATCCCAATTGCCTGAAACGACAACCTAAGACAGACTGTTCTGGCGCAGGAAAGTGAGGAGACCCAACCCCAAATGATCTGGAAATAGGGACGAAAGTAGGTATTGTTTTTTCTTCGTTTCTAGTAGCCAGTAAGACAATATAGGCACACTAGACTAGTAAATAGATACCTATCTTGATGCTGTCTCAGGAGTCGTAAGTAACGATGACCAGCTAGTGAGAAGCACCAGGAGAGACTTAATTCGCTAATAGACTCGTACTTGGCGTTGTAGTAAACTACGGAACTTTACACTGCGCGTGAGCCGATACGTGCATGGCCGGTTTTTTTAAGGCTTATCATCAGCCTTTCGATCTCAATAGACCGTGAAAGTGTGACGTCACAAGTCTATTAGGGTTGTGGGCATGCCCATCATGCCCACAACGGTGGATCCGCGCTTGGTGTAAATACGGTTTTAGGTACATATTTTTCAATAATAGCTGTAATTATACTGTAGAAATTTTCCAGCATTTCATTTACACCTTTGCATGTTTTAAATTTATCGTTCCAATCTATGTCTTTTAGTATTTTGTTGATCGCCTCGTAGTCAGCTTTATAATAATTTGGTTTACAAGTTGGTTTAACATCATTTTTAATAATAACAGGAAGATGCGGCATTATATTCAAAGCTGGGTGGTACCTATCTATATTCCTTATTGGGTCAAGGCAATTATATACTTCAACCCGGTCGAGGTCGGACAGCACTAAGTCTAGGATTTTATTTTGGAAGTTACTTATCCAGTTAAATTGCTTTAAGTTATTCAAAGACATGAAATCATGTAGCAGGCTTTTAAGACGACCAGTGCCACATGCAGCAGGTGAACATGACACATCACTAGAACCATCCCGCACCCAATCAACACAACTAAGGTTAAAGTCTCCCACTATGAATGTGGAACTGTTGTAGTTTCTATCCATCACTGAGGTACAGTTTTCAATGAAGTGTTCAAAAACTTCAGGATGTACTGGTGGAGGAAGATAGATAGCACATATTTTTAGTGAGTTTACACTCGTATTTGATTTAGTATCTATAGTAACCCACAGGTCCTCATAGTTACTTTCCCATTCTGCCATTCTAGACGAACTTAATTTGTTTGTAACAGCTATAAGCACTCCACCGCCAGTTTTTTTATGCTTACTGAAATTGGATGTTTCGCGATCCCTTCTGTATACCGTGTATGAGTTATCAAATAATTCAGAATCAAAAATACCCCTACAGAGCCACGTTTCGGTTAAAATGTAGACATCATAATCACTATTGTTTATGTGCTGCCGTACTTCACCTAAGTTGCCACGTAGGCCCCTAGTATTTTGATAGTAACATTTTATAGAATTGAATTTTGAAATTAATATTATTATAGCATTCTTAAAATTACACAGATACATCAGTTTATTCTAACAGTTTAAGTTTATCGAGATCTCCTATTACTACACTCTGAGAATGTTCATCCTTCCTTAGGAAAATTCGTCCATTACGGACCCACACAAACTTATATCCTAATTCTTTAGCACGTACTCGCGTCGCTGCACGCAGAACCTTATTCTCTGGAGACAGATGTTCTACGACGAATATCGGCACTGGTTTTTCAGCAGCTATGCCAAGATGACTTGAGTTTAGCTTATTATTTAGGTTTGCTTTGTTGAATTTTATGGATGCTGCCAAAAATGTATCTCTCAGTCGAGGACTGTTAAATTTCACTAGAACAGACCTCGGTCGTGTATTCGTGTAGTAATGAAATCTCTAAGCAAAGCGAATCCAAGTCTAAGGATCTTTACTGCGATTTCTTTATTAATATAGTTAGATTTTATGTAACCGGCCGTTGAACATACTCTATGCACTTTTACTAGTTAATACATCGAAGTCAACGGCCAAGTCACATAAAATCTTGGCAGATAATATGTATGCTACAGTGTCATTTATAAATGATTATTTCCATATAAAAGTGTACAACACTTGGGCCGGCGCGGCCCGGGATTATGTACATACGTGCAACAAAATAAGATCGTATCTCAAAGACGAGCCCAGAAGTTGTACGTTCACTCTTGCTTTGAAGGCAGACGGGTCATATGTAGAGGGGAACACAGCAGCCTGCAGAGAGTTCCAAACTTTGGCAGTGCGCACAATAAATGTAGAGGAGAATCGCTTAGTACGACAAGACGGCATATTGAACAAGTGAGAATGGTACCATGCAGTACGTCTTTTAGGTTGTTAGTATAAGTTAGATGGAGGAATCGGGTCATGGAGTTCCTGCGCACATTCTCCGAAGTACAATCTGTGGAAGACCGACAGGCAAACAATGTTTCACCGATGAGCCAGGCTGAAGCTTGTCTGCTAACACTGCATCGCCTATGAGTCTTTTAGCTCTGCGTTATTCGAGTCAAGTGCAGCAAGCTGGTATTTTGCTAAGCCATCCTACAAATGACTGCAGTACTCCATACAAGAACAGACCTATGCTTTATACAAATTCAAAAGCTGTACAGGTGTGAAGTATCACCTCACCTTGTGCAGGATTTCAAGCTTTCTGGCTGCAGTCAAAGCTTTTGACTCAATGGTTGAGCCGAAGTTTAAGTTAGACGTCAACTCTTTGCCCAAAAGCTCCAGGTGGTCGGTAACTGATAGGTATAGATGCACCTCTGAAAGTAGAAGATAATTTAAATTGGCTCCTTTTAGCAGTGAAGAGATAAACTTGTGTTTTCCAAGCATTGAATTTGACCAGATTGTCGGGTCAAATTAATTTGCTCCAACATGGCCTTTCTAAGACAGTCTGTTTCATACCTGCTAGCTCTAGCACTGGATAAGTATATCTTTAAGTCTGTGCTGTCATCCGCGTACCCAAGAGCTGGAGCAGGTCCTTGATATGCAGCAAAAAAGAGTCGCAAAGAGAACAAACCTCTTAAGAATACCGCATTGACATTGACAGCCATAAGATCCGATGAGCAGCCATCGATGACCACTCGGATTGACCGCTCACTTAAGAAATCAGAAATCCAGTTGCAGAAGCCAGCAGGGACGCCAAATGTAGGAAGCTTACTCAGTAGACTAGCGTGCCAGACTCTGTCAAGGTCTTTGAGATATTGAAGGACTCTACAAGAGCATTGCCGTGTTTCTTAATGGCCTCGCCCCAGCAGTGCGTAACATACACAAGAAGATCTCGGGTCGACCGACCAAGGTGGAAGCCATACTGGTGGTCACTAAGTAGCTAAACTACCTTCCGCCACCGCCTAATTCAGTTCAGCCCAAGGAACATCTGCCACCTGGACGTGACTTGCTGTGGCCTATTTGGAAAGCTATCAATGGACTACGAACCCAAGTAGGCCGCTGCAAGCACAATTTAGCTAAATGGGGCATTATATGCCAAATTGACATCCAGTGCGATTACGGCGTTCCTGATCAAACAATGTCCCATTAGCTGGAGTGTCCAAACGACCCAAAAACGTGTACACTAGAAGACCTAATAAACGCTACTGAACGAGACCTGCGTGACTGGGCCTGATACATATAAAGTACGCAATTTACCATCGATACGAAGAAGAAGAAGAGACTAAGGAGCTCATTGTCTTCAAGGTATGCTAGCAGCTTATTATTGAGTAGGGTACTCCATCACTTTGCAGATTCTGGAGGTTTTTTGGGTACTGGTTACACATCTTGGTTGCTTGTGACAACTCCAGAGCACAACTTTTTAAAACTCGTACAGGTATTCCGTCCGGCCTGCTGGCTTTGTTCTCGTCTAGTCTGCAAAGAGCTTTATGGACCTCTTAAATGGGAATTTCTAAAACTGACGTTCCATATTTCAGCAATAGCGATCTCTTGAATTGCCGTAGTCTTCGTATAAGATGACTGTGTAGTCACCCCTCTCATTGAATATCTACTTCTTTGCGTTTAACGTAAATATAATATATTTATACAAGGTGTAACAGATTAAGCGCAATACCTCAGATACCCAAATTACAATCTATACTAATATTATAAAGCGGAAAAGTTTGTTTGTTTGTTTGCTTGAACGCGGTAATCTTCGAAAGTACTGGGTGGATTTGGATGCAATTTGGTATGGAAGTAGCTTGAGGAAGGCTATAGGCTATATTTTACGCGACTGCAAAAAAGGAGAGTTATGTTTTTACCGTGAAAGAATCCACGGGAGCGAAGCCCCGCGTGAGTACTAGTCTTATAACATAGTATAAAGCAAAGTCGCTTCCCTGTGTCTGTCCCTATGTATGCTTAAATCTTTAAAACTACGCAACGGATTTTGATGCAGTTTCTTTTAATAGAAAGAGTGATTCAATAGGAAGGCTTTAAAGTATATAACATGCATAATATAGTAGAGAAACACTGATAATTTTTGAGGTTTCTAATGTGATGTCGCAAATAAACACATTTTTTTGGGCATGTTTTGCAAACGCTGGCTGAACCCTACGAGATAGATCAAAATAATGTACCACAGTATTGTACATCTTAAAATGGTCAATAAAAAAGTCCTCGACGGTGTCTGTCTATCTCTTATAGATAACCCACAACAACCATTTTTTATCCTTTACTTTTTACGAGAAAACGAGCATATTTTACGAAGCGATTTTAAGCAATACAGCATTAATCCTTATCCAATTAAGTACATTGTGCATTTAATATAAATCAATATTGCCCTTTACAGAATATAATTTAAATAAATAGTTTCGAAGATATTACATATTTAAAATGCAAGGACATAACGGTTGCGGCGCGGCGCCAGCGGAGGCACGGCGCGCGTGCCTATGTTGCTTAGATTTGAGCGTTGAATGTTTTTCCCATGGTAAATTATGTGTCACACTTTCAAGCGTAATTACTAAAGAGAACATTTATTTATTTATTTACACTTTATGCACATAGGTACAAAGGCGGACTTAATGCCGTAGGCATTCTCTACCAGTCAACCATGAATGACAAAAAGGCTGTCAACGATGTATATAAAGACATTCTATAGTATATTTAATATAAACATTGCACCCGTGCGAAGCCGGGGCGGGTCGCTAGTAAATTACAAGGCTAAGACAATATCCGGAACTAAATAAATTGAAACCAAACCTAGACATTTTTTATAACGTAAAACGTATGTGGGTCATACACATAGACATGTTCAGGTATCATTACTCAAATTCTAATAGTACAGCACGCAACTTTATTTTTCTTTCTGCTAAAAGAGTAACTGTCAAATAAACAGAGCTAGAGGGAATTACAAATTCAATAAATTTAGTCATTTAAAAAATTCAAATTATATGTTTAAAAACCCTTCTGTGGACTGTTCAGATACGCAGTAGCTATGTTTGAATAGCGATTTCCTTAACATAATTTTAATTGAATTGAAGTAAACTTTAATATTTCATTGTAAAAAATAATAAAATGTATAAATTTTAAGCAAGTGTAAATACTTCAGTTTATTTTCATTTATATTTCAAATAAACATACGGTTACACGAGACCTCGACCATTCTGTGGACCTAAAATATCACACTAAAATACTATCTACCAAAGCTACCTTACAATAATTGAGTTTTATACTGGCAGCACTCGACAACCTGTCAGTCACCTTTGCGAAATTACAAAACGTGCACACAGTGTTAGTAAAATAAACTATTTCCTCTCTTATTTAAGTGTTTTGTCAGAGATCAGTGTTACTTTTCTGTTCCTGGTATATTTTGGTAAGTACACATATAATTTACTCATAAACTCGTGGCCGCAACGCTTCTCGATGAGTATATTTTGTATCTTCTTGTCTACTTTTCCAACCTTCAAAATTAAATGATTGACGTTCATCTTATTCCAGAAATACCATTATGTGGACACCTTTTCTGTGGATTTGGATGTCCGCAGGAGATACAAATGTCCACTGAAGATAATTAAATAATCTTTTTTGTACAGTAAACATTATTTCACTCTTATGGGGAACATAACAAACAATGCTTTAATTAATTGCTTGGTTTGCTTAAATGATTCTATATAAATACAAAGAGAATTAATACAAAAACCTATTGAAAATGACTAGCATGGTATAAAATGTTTATTGTTTTCAGCTGCCATGCCTCGTTCAAGATCGAGAATACAATTGAGCGAAAAAGTACTAAAAAGGAAAGCGACAAGAGTAAAAGGAAACGAGCATGCGCCGTGTTACTTAGCGACGGTCCCACAACCCAATATCGTAATAAAACAATGTTTCATATGATAGTTGCATATCTTAGCAAAATATCTAACGCTGAAACTATTATATGGCATTTCAGTGAATCAGGACACCGAAAAGGTGCTCATCACGGTGTTGGCGGCTGTATAAAACGTGTATGTCTATGTTATGTTAAGACATTTTTGACATTAATCGCATTACCGAGTGCATGGAAATCAATTTTAAGGGCATTATAATTATTTCTGTTAATGAATCCCAAATAAGTGAAATACAAAGTATTACAGATACAAGCAAAGTTCGCCCTTTCAAATGGACTTAAAATTCACCAAATTACTTGGCACACAAACGAACCCAACACCTTCCACGTAATAAGACTGAGTTGTATTGAATGCAGCGGATACGAAATGGAATTAGTTAAATTCAATTTCTATATCTCTCAGACCCTTCCGAGACACAATCTTTGCCTAACAGTAATGCATCATTGACCCCAACAAAAACTCCATCCTCTTCTCCTAGAACAGCATCAGTAACTGGACCAGAAATACCACTATCGCTGCAATCTCCTGTAAACCCGCCATCACCGGATTTATGCTCCTAGAAAGAGGATCAACTTCGAGGACATCTACTCAAATGACACTTTTCCATTGAAACAACCCAAAAAATTCAAAAGATTTTCAAAGGTCTTTGATAGCGGTAAAGAAAGTGATGAAAACAATCTTTAAACCATATTTTATCTCCTGTGGACTATCTTCTGTGGAATCAAATGAATTTCAATAGTATTGCACTGATCAACGCATTTTTAGAATTTTATGTTGACACCTTATTTTCTTTCGTGCTGTGTTTTTCTGATTTCCGAGAATTGTGTGTGTGTGTAGTTTTAAGCGTGATTATGTTCTTTTCTGTTGAAAACCTGTAATTTCTGTGGTCATGCAAAATAATCAAAAAAACTTTAACATTATTGAAAAACGATCTAGTCTGTAATGATAATATTCATATTGTGTTTTATAATTAATAATATAGACTGATTTTGAAACAAACCGATAACTTTTTATTTTCCAAAAATTTCACTTTGATTTTGTGTTTGACCCATGTGCGTCATACAATATCCTTAGGCAGACGCATACACTCATGCAATGTTAGCGGCCGACACGCACACGAGCGCATTTCCTTGAATTAAGGATTGTATTAATGTTGTGATACTATGTTTCCATTTTAAGTTAAATGAGAGATTTTTCCGTCAAAATTTAACACCTATTTTGTATGACGGAATCGATTCAGAAGCCGATTCTGAACCAACTACTTTCAGGAATTGCGTTTATTCTGTTACACGTTGTATATTATGCTACTCAATAACTTATTTTAACTTGTGTTGATTTTTTTATTTAATGACACAGCAGTAGGGAATGCAATCTCGAGCCGAGATTAGCAAATCGAGATCTCGCCTGTTGAACCTGGTGTCGAGATTGGCAGTTTCGAGATCTCGTGCAAAACAAGTCGAGATCTGGCGAGATTTCGAGATTATCGAGATTTTGGTTTTTAAACTCAATCACCCTTAAATCGATACAAAACTCGAGGACTGCTATTAGATTAGAATACTACATTAATTAGAATACTCGTAATACTAGTTAGGATATCGCTGTAATATCTTATGAATAATACAAAACAATGAAAATAAAATCTATTTATTTCAAAAAAGTCAACAAAAATTATACTTGACAAAGCAAAAAAATACGGCATTATGGCGCGCATATTTGAATTATTTAAAAAAAGTAATTATGTAGGTACACAGTACACAAACACACATTAATTGTGATTTTGAAAATAGCTTCTTAGAAAGCACAGAGTGCTCAAACTGTCGTCTGCTA